>OY728165.1:980336319-982836319 GCA_963277665.1 Viscum album | reverse complement strand
ATGATACTTAAACACTAAAAACCCAAAAGTACCCTAAAAAAATAAAATACTATAAAGGAAAATAAAAATCGTAATAGACACCAAAATCATGAACTACACTAAATACCCTAAATCCTCAAAAGGAACCGAAAATCCTAAAGTATCTGAAAAACCACTAAAACCCTTTTATGGCCCAAAATTCCCACAAAAAACTATAAACATATAAAAATAATAATGTGATTCCAAAAAATATAAAATCGAAAAGACCCTATAACATTAACGCCCCATAAGAGACCATAAAACAATAAAATACCTTGAAAATAAAAAACTAAAAATACCATAAAACCCGTAGAAGCCTGAAAAAAGACCTAAAACTAAAAAACCATAAAAACCACAATGAACTAAAAACACTTAAAATCTTATTAACTATTAAATGATAAAATCCCTACTGTGCCGGAAGTATTAGAACCCACAAAAACTAAAAAAACTCATAAAAACCATAAAATCACAAAAAAATCCAAACACCTAAAAACCTCTAAAACCCCCCTAAAAACTCTTAAACCCCACAAAGGGCCATAAAATCCCTAAATGACCAAAAAACAGTAAACCAACCAAAAACAAAACTGGATGAAAAGCCCCTAAATTCCGTAAAATTACCATAGAAGTGAAAACACCCATAATACCCTAAGAGATGCTAAAAACTCTATGAATCCATAAAAGAAGCTAAACCCCCTAAAATCATTAGAAGAACATAAAACTATAAGAATCCCCAAAACCCCAAAAAACATAAAACTTTTTAAACACCCTAAAATCCATAAAAATATAAAACAACTAATGACAGAGTAAAATCATAAAAACCCATTAAAAATGAAATAAACCCTAAATAGAGGAAAACCCCACCCCACTAAAATCCCAAAAACCCCATATAGACCTGAAAACGCTCATAAAACAATAACCCCAAACCCTAAACCCCCCTAAACCCCCAAAAACCCCAAAAAATATTAAAAAACATAAAAACACTACAAAATGTAACAAAGAAAAAAATATACAAACCACTCAAAATCCCTAAAAAACCCTAAAAACCCATTAAACCATGAAAACCCCTAAAAACCACTATAAAACCTAATAGCATAATACCCTGAAAATTATTAAACAAATAAAACCCCTAAAAACCTAAAACCCCTAAATTTCATAAAATATATGAAAACCCCTAAATGGGACAAAAACCCGTAAAACCCCAAAAGGTACTCAAAACCCTAATACCCATTAATACCCAAAGGTACTCCAAAACCCTATAAAGACCTAAAAGTACATTAAGATCCCTAAAACTCTATAAAATAAAGAAACGTAAAACAAACTAAAACCCTAAATTTCTAAAAAACTAAAAAACCATAAAACACAGAAAACCTCTAAAAGAACCCTAAATACACTAAAACCCCCTAAAACCCCTAAAAACATTAAAAATGATAAAACATCCATAAATCCATAAAAATTAAAAAACAATTACTAAAAACACCAAAAATCAAAGACAACAATAAAAACACTAAAAATATATAAAACAATTAAACATAAATAAAACCTCTAATAAAAACTAAAACTCTAAAAACCTAAAAAAGACTAAAAATATTTGAAACCCCTAAAAAATACCCAAAAAATCATAAAAACCACTAAAACCCAAAAAACAAAGAAAACCCTAGAAACACTACAAAAATACCAAAAACACTATAAACACTAATAAAATCCAGAACAACCCTAATACCCAAATAAAAACAGAAACCAATTAATACATGTGAATCCCTAAATACCTAGAAAAAACCAAAAATGACCCTAGAAACCCATTAAAAATCCTAAAACCAGTAAAAATTGTAATGAAATAAAAAACCCTAAAATCCCAAAATACCATATGAATACAAAAACACTAAAATATATATATTAACAACCCATAACAAAACATAAAAAATATGAAAACACAATAAAAACCCACAAAATATCATATAATCCCCTAAAACCCAAAAAACCGTAAAAGTACTTAATAACCCAAAAAACACCAAAAACCCACTAAAACCATCAAAACCCCCAAAAAACACAAAAATTTAAATCCATGAAAACTAAAAAAACCCTGAAAACCCAAAATCATTTACCATAAACCCTAAACGATACAACCTAAACCCTAAACCATACACTAAAAACCATACACCATAAACCCTACACCGTACACCCTATACCTTACACCCTAAACCCAACACCCTGCACCTTATCCCCCAATCCCTACACACTAACCCTTCCGCGCTAATCCATAAACTGTAAAATCCACACCCTAAACCAAAAAACCTACACCCTAAATCCAAAACCCTTCACCCTAAGACCTATAACCTACACCCTGAACACTATACCCTACACTGAAAATCCTATACCCTACACCCTAAAACCTATACCATACACCTTAAACCCTAAACCCTACACCCAATACCCTATTCACAAAACACTAAACCACACACCATATACCCTATACCCTCCACCCTAAACTCTAATTCCTACACCCTAAACCCTATAAAATACAACATAAACTCAGAACCCAAAAACCAAAACCCTATACCCTACACCCTACACCCTATACCCAACAACCTAGACCCAAAACCCAAAACCCCAAACCCTAATCCCTACTCCATAAACCATATACCCTAGACCCTAAAACATAAAACCTAAACCCTAAACCTGAAACACTACACCTTAAACCTGAATCCCCAATCCCAACCCCCAAAACCTTTTTCATTCACATTAAAACCTATACCCTTCACTATTAAACCTATACCCTAAACCATATAAATTATACCCTGCACCATAAATCATAAAACAAAACCCTAAACCCCACACCCTAAACCAGATACCCAACACTCTAAAACATTCACTGTAAACCTTATACCCACCATTGTAAACTGTGAAACCTACAACATAGACCATAAACCCTAGACCCTAAACTCTATACCCTACTATATAAACCATAAACAATATACCAAAAACCCTTTACCCTACACCAGAAACCAAACATGCTAGACCATATACCCTAAACAAAAACCGAAAAACCTACATCCGAAAACATATTCCCTATTCCCTAAACCCTAAATCCTACAACCTAAAAAATATACCCTACATGAAAAACCCTAAAAATAAACCATTCCCTATACGCAACACCCTTCACCCAAAACCCTTTAACATAATCCTTATACCCTTAACTATAACACCTAAACAATAAACTCTATACCATATACCTTAACTGTAAACCACAAACACTACACCCAACACCCAACACTCCATACCCTATACTCGACACACAAAACCCTAAAAGCTTCACCCTTAACCCTATATCCTACACAATAAAACATAAACCCTACATCATAAACCCTATACCTTTCACCCTAAACCATAAAACCTATACCATAAACTAAATACTTGATATGATAATCCCTAAACCCTACACCCTAGACCCAATACCCCACAATGTAATCCATATAACCTACTCCTTGATTCACATATTATACATTATATATCATTTACCATACAATACAAACCCTAAACCCTAAAAATCCTAAAACAACTGTAAATATCCAAGGAAATCATAAAAACCATAACAATAAGTAAACCCTAACAAACCCTAAAAAATATACCATCCATAAAACCCATAAACTCTGAAAACCCCATAAAAATGATATATAAACATAAATATCTAAAACACCTAAAATACTCTCTCCAAAACCAAAAAAAATCCAAACATACCCACCAAATATCCCAAGAATTAATAAAAATCATAAAACCCCATAAATCATTTTAAAATACTTAAATTTGTAAAAAACCCTAATAATCGTAAAATATCCCCAAATTCCATAAAGAACCCAAAAAATATCTAACCCCCTATTGTATCCCTATGAACCCTAAATGAACCATAAATCCCCTAAAACTCTAAAATCCCTAAAAATACTGCAACAATTCTAAAAAACCAAAACAGCATAAAAACCCCTAAAAAAATTAAAATCCCAAAAATACATTAAGATCCCTTTAAAACACTAAAATCAAAAAAACCCATTAAAAGACACTAAATAACATATAATTCCTTTGAAATATTAAAAACCCATAAAATATCTAAAAAACCTAAACAACCCAAAATCCTCGAAGCCTCTTAAAACACTGAAAGACCATAAAACCATTAAAACTCTAAGAAGCCCCTAAATCGCCTAAAAACCTAAAACCCTAAAACCATAAAAACATAAGAACCCCTAAAAACCTAAAAAATCACTGAATCCAAAAAAATACTTTAAAATCCTAAAAACCTTGAAATACCAAATGATAATTAAATGACTAAAAATACACTAAAAACCCTTGACAATCCTAAAAAACTATAAAACCACTAAACACATAAATCCCTTAAAATCTTAAAACACTAAAAAACCCTAAAAACACAAATAACCCAAAAAACTCTAAAAACTCTAAAAAATCTAAATCCTATAAAACTGAAAAAACCTAATAAACCAAGATTTACCCCAAAAAAACATAAAAACCCAAAAAACCTAAAAACCAACTAAAAGCCTAATACCCAAAAAAAAATTAAAAGCCCCAAAAAACATAATAACCCAAAAAAATGAATAAAAGATCCTTAAATCCCTAAAATCCTTAAAATACCCTGACAACCCTAAAAGACCCTAAAACCCCCAAAAAAGTAGAAAAATATATAAAATTGTTAAAAAACCATTCAAATCAGAAAATACCAAAAAATCCCTTTAAAACACTAAAAAAACTTCTAACTCTAAAATTCAATTAAAACCTTTATAACCATAAGTTCATTAAAATTCATAAAACATTAAAAATAATTCTAATGAACTCAAACCCTATTGAAACCCTAAAAACACTACAAAACAAAAACCCATAAATATCCTAAATACCCTTGGTAACATAAAAAACCGTTAATAGCCTAACATTGATAAAAACCCATAAAAACCTAAAAATCATAAATAATCCAAAAAACATGAAATGAACCTAAATGTACTAAATATACTAAAGACCTTAAGAAAAAACACTTCAACAACCAAAAAACCACTAAAACCTTCCATGCACTCGAAGTACCTAAAAAACCTAAAAACCAACAAACACCAAGACACCCCTAATGGAGGCTAAACACATTAAAGGACCATAGAAATCCTAAAACACCAAAAAACCATGAAAAAAATAAAAACCCTAGAAACCCAAAAAATATTAAAAAAATGAAAACACAAAAAAACCCTAAGAAAAGAAAAAACATTGAAATCTTAGAAACCCCCTAAAGACCCTAAAACCCATAAAATTAAAATAAAATACACGAAGAACCATGAAAGTAATAAAAATACCAAAAATCATAAAACCCCCTTAAATGCATAGAATTCCCTAAAAACCCTATGAAGCCCAAAATTACCCTAAAATATAAATAACCCATTATATAAAAAAAATTAATTTTCCAATAGTGATATATATATGAGTTAAATTGAATTATCTATTGCTAAATTTTTTACCAAAAAAACATTCTTATCTCTAAATTTATTGTAAAAACACAATTGAAAAATGATATTATGATAGTTAAATTAGGTTTGTAGAAATTATATTAATAATAATTCATAATATATATGTTGGAAAAAATTAAAACATATTCATATGGAATATATATCTATTGATAAAATTATTACCAATATTTATCTATCCAACGGTAATATTATTTATAATATTTTAAGAAATAATGATAATTAATATATTTTTCTAAATTAGATTTTAAATTAAATATTGTATAGGGGTATTCCAATATTTATTATTTAAATTTTATATATTATTTATATATATGTATATAATATTTATGAAATTTATTATAGTAGAACTATAAAATTAGATTATATGTAACTCCAACAAACATTGGATTTATTTTTTTAAAAAATGTACCAATATAATTATAAACCATATTCATTATAAATATATTTATCTCATATATTAGGTTCTAGTATCATAGTTCCATAGGTAATGGGATCAATTCATGTGAGAATGATCTTTTTCTTACTGTACCATTTTCATTCACATATATATGTGGTTGGAAGTAAACATATATGAGATTTTTCTCACTTTTATGGTTCTCAACCCATGACACTCTCTTTGTGTTTATTATAGTTCCCCTATATTTCACTTTTATTAGAGGAAAAAGTATGTGATATGGTTTTAACTACCATGTTACACTCATGTTTGAGGATTCTCTTTCATACACTTGTGAATGGAAGACGTTCGACCCCTCTCTAATAGTAGCAATAAAAATATGATTCATATAAATAATTTATTTTAAAAAAAAATAGGTTTATTTACAGAAATATATATTAAATTTTCAAATACGTTTAATAAAACTAATACATGGTGAGTTATGTATCACTAAAATTTTAAAAGGATGACAATGGTGTTGATTAGTCTAATACAGAATACCAGTTCAGGTACATTTCAGTTTTTTTATTCATGATAACAATTTATTCATGGTTGATGACATATTTCCATTTATATATTGAGATTGGTTCACATATTTTAGATTTCATTTTCTTAAAAAACATTTTTTATGGAAATATTGAGACCCCCATAGTCAATTAATCATGGAGTGAATGAAACTAAACTAATAAATTAAAATAAAATTTTCTCACAAACTATTGAGACATAAAACTAGTGAAAATGTTTACCAAGAATGTTATATTTTAATAAGGAAATGGTTAAAAAAATACCACCTAGTCTCAACATCATTAAATGAAAAATTAAATTCATCTCCCTAATATAATCAAATTAATGTAATGAAAAAAACATCCAAATTTTTTTTTCATGTCCATGATATTACATATAGTATCATTTCCTAGTTTCAATTTAGATTATATATTATAGAATGAAATACTCCACGCTCACCAACAATAATCATATTCAAAAACAGAAGCACTAATCATTAAATCATTGTCCCTTGTTGCGGATTTTATTAACCTATCTCTCATCCTTGAAATTGTCAAAACACCGTGTTCTCCCTTGGATTGGTTTAAAAAATTAAGCTGAAACCCCATTCCTGGTATGTATTATCGAATTTATTATAAAATTATAGTCCAAAATCAAAGTGTTTTGGGAGACATTAATATTCAATAGGATTATTCCAAATTATTATTCCCATAAACAGTATCAAAAAATTTGATACACAGACACCAATTATTTATGGAGAGTCTCTAATGATGATCATAAGCTCTTAAAATGGATTTCACTTCACAAAAAACATTTAAAAATTTAAAAATAAATTGAAATCAGGTGTCACATCAAGTAGAATTTATGATATATTGAAATTAAAAATAAGTAAATTATAATATATATATATATACATGAATAACAAAACTAACCATGGCCTTTTAGTCAAATGAATCATAAACTCTATAATTGAAATGATAGATGAATCACTACATATAATTACAATGTTCTATAACATGATTTTTATAATAAATATTTTCAAAAATAAAAATCACCAAAAAAATAAAATATATCTCATTTATATTTGAACGTCTTACAAAAGATTCACAGAAAATAATTGGCACAAAATACATCAAAATAAAATAACATATAATTGATTCTTATTGGGTATTTCTAACTCCAATCTCTTCACAGGTTTGAAAATTGTATGCTGATATATCTTCCCAGTTATTATCATTATTACCCACAAGTACATGCTTCAAAAAAAAATTATTTATTCAAAAAATCTAATATTACATATTTAAAATAATTCTAATCTATCCAAAATCATTCCATGAATATATTTTCCAATTTTCAGTACTTCAAATTTTCCCACAAATTCATTTACATTTAGAAGAAATTTCAGTTTTTTGTTTTCAATATCCAGTTAACATAGAGAATTTTGAGTACCTTGAGGACAATAAATATTTAATGAATATTGAAAATGACTTGATACATGACGTTTATCCAGAATACAGCAGTAAAATATATATGAAAAAATAGCTCATAGTAATAACATTATAATGAAACTACTTGAATTTAGATTATTATTCTCAAATTGCTATATTACCACGAAATATTAAAATATATGATAGATAAATTTTCATTGAATTTTATTTAGTGACAAGATGATAAATTAATATTAACTTGATAGTCATTCCCCTAAAAAAGCATTTCATGGGTCATAAAAATTAATATTAATTTTCATGAATATAAATAATTATAGAGGGTGGATTTCATAGGTAGTTAGGACACAATATCATTAGGATAAAAAAAATGTTACCTACTAAAAACCAAAAAGGAAGAGTTGTGTACATATATCGTAAAAATAATTTGTATTATTATCATTTAGTTATTTAAAAGAACCACAGATCCATGATTTATCAGTTATGAAATTTTTAGAAAACAATAATTACATACTAGAAATGTTTTAACATCTTTACATTAAGAAATAAAAAGAAAATAAACAAATTGAATACGATAATTTCATAATAATTTCATGATATAAAAATAAAATAATAAGGTATTTGTGTTTCTTAAATAAAAATGAAAATGATATGTGTGAATTAATGATTGATAAAAATATAATAAAAGATATAAATACATGCTATAAAATACATTCTAAACAACATTAATATATGAATTACTAAAAAAATCACACAATATAAGATGATAATATTGAAATATAATATTTATATAACAATAAAAATGTAAAATCATACCATTAGTGATAAATAATTTAATGAAAATAATGTAAAATAAAACATCACATAGTGTATAACAATAAAAAATTGAAAAATTATATTTTAAGTGAGGGAATATACTAAAAGGTGAAAACTAGATAAGGGTTTATCATTGTAGAAATGGGTAAATCATAGAGGAAACAATTATAGAAGGTCAGGAATCATTCACATCATGTAAAGGGATCCTCAACATCCATAAAGGGAAAAATTATGGAAATTATATCTCTGTTATTGAGCTGAAATAAAATGTTGAATCGATTTAAACGTTTTTTGAAAATCAATATTTCATATTAAAATCTGGGAAACAAAAAACCAGATATAATATTAATAACCATTAATAATTAATAAACATGATAAATAAATATAATTCTAATAAATAATGTGATATAAAAACTAAAATAAAATAAAACAAACATGATAGTATTCAGTATCTTGATGAATTTCTATCAAAATTAATATAAATTTC
Organism: Viscum album; assembly: GCA_963277665.1. Taxonomy (NCBI): domain Eukaryota; kingdom Viridiplantae; phylum Streptophyta; class Magnoliopsida; order Santalales; family Viscaceae; genus Viscum; species Viscum album. Next base: position 982,827,109 of record OY728165.1, on the reverse strand, counting down.
AAACATTGGTATGTCATGGTATTTTTTTACTTGTATATATGACTAATAACTACCCTAGAATCAAATAGAGATATTTATTTACTGAAATAAACTTAATTTGAATCATTTAACACATCTAAAAAAACAATTATTCAGTCCCCTATAAACTCATGTTACAGATGGGTCCAATGTATAGAACCAAAATTTAATTTTCAGAATATTAATTTAAGGGTTGTAGTGAAACTGTAGTTTCTTGATTCCAATAGAGTAAGGATTATTAAACATTCACTCAAATATTGTAGGTACAATGAGAAATTATAAAATATTTTATATTTCATACATATTCAAATTCATTACATGCACAATTCATATGTTCGAAACTCCTGTTTACATGAACAGTGATGAAAATAAAAACACTATGTCACAAGGAAATAAAAATAATGGCAATTTTAAGATCAAACTGTATATAACACAATGAATATTTTAAAATAAAAAAATAGAAACAAGAAAGAAACATAACAAAATCATCAAAATCAAAAAATGTAAATGTCTGAAAAATTTATAAAGCCCAATAATCCCATGAAAAAGTTAAAGAAACATTAAAAAAATCTAAAAAACATAAACAAAAAAAAAAGCCTAATAAATAATAAAAAACTAAATATCCATTAAATCAATAAAATACCTAAAATTCATAAAAAAAACTATGCCAATAAAACCCTCTAAAACACCTAAGAAATGACCAAGAATCATAAAATTCAAAGAAATCATGTAGACCCATTAAAACCTCAAAACACCTAAAAACCAAAAAGAACCATATAACCAAGAAATCACCATAAAATATCACTAACAAAACCCTACACACCCAAACATTCCAAAAAACATAATAAAATTGAAAACCCTTAAAAACTAAAAACACTTAAAACAATTAAAATTTCTAAAAAAACCAGAAAAAACCCTAAAATCCAAAAACCCCTAAAAACGCAAAAAAAATCACTAAAAATGTAAAACCCACTAAAAAACCATAAAACTCTTAAAAACCATAAAACCAACTCCATAAACCCTAAACCCAAAATCCAATACACAATACCCTAGACCCTGTACCCTAAAACAATAAAAAAACCTAAAAACCAAAAATCCATATAGACATTAAAAACCCTAAAAGAAACTAAAACATCTTAGAAATACACTAAATCCACTAAAAAAACTAAATCCTTAAAACCATAAATCACCTAAAAACCATAAAAACCCCATAATAAATACTGAAACTAGTAATCCCTGCTAAAAATTTATGTAATCTGAAAATTTCCATTAAACTCCTAAAACCAAAAACCCCGGTAAACTAGTAAAAAATCATAAAAAACCTAAAAGGAACTAAATAAACTAAAAGTCCATAAAGGACCCTAATAAAACGCTAGAAGAACTAGAATCCTCTATAATAATGTAAATCCATGAAACACCTAAAAACATTTAAACACCCAAAAATACAAAAAAAAAACAAAAAAAAACCATCAATCAATTAATCCCCAAAAAAACCTAAAAGAGTAAAAAAAACCAAAAAACATCAAAATCCTTAAAATACATAAAAACCCTAAAGAACCCCAAAAAACCCTAAACACCAAAAAGTCCCTAAAAAACCAAAATCCATAAAATCCATAAAATACTCTAAAACCCATTAAACCCCTAAAAGTCCCTAAAAATATAAAATTATCTAAAAACCTAAATGATCCAAAATACCATAAAAGATAATATGAACACAAAATCCCATAAAAACATCGGAAACCATGAAACCCTAAAAACCCCAAAACACATAAAAAACCTAAAACCTGCTAAAACAACTAAAAACAATAAAACCTAAAAAAGCACTAAAAAATATAAAATAATTAAAAACAGATTTGAATCCCTAAAAACAAAAAATCCGTTAACAAACTATTAACACCATAAAAACCCCAAAACACCTAAAAACCCATAAAAATCATAAATAACCGAAATAAAACCATAAAAACTCAAAATAGTAAAAGAACCTTAAAATCAATAAATCCCCTAATAAAACACTAAAATCCCAAAAAACAATGAAAACCCCTAAAATCCATAAAAACCATTAAATACAATAAAGACCCTAAACCCTGAATACTATAAAAACTGTAAAAACCTCTTGAATCCCATAGAAACCATTAAACCATAAAACCCATAAAAATCACTAAAAATCTAAGAAACGTGAAGACACATAAAATACTAAAAACCATAACAACCCTAAAATTACATGAAATAAATTAAAATCCTAAAAACCCTATGAAACCTAAAGGAGCATAAAAACCTACAAAACCCCCTAAAATCCCCAAAACCAATAAATAGCCATGGAAACCACTAAAAGACCATGTAAACAATAAAGAATCCAAAAAACGGTTATACATAATAATAACCCATTAAACCAAAGATAACCCTAGAAACAATATAAATAATAAAAACATTAATAATCATTAAAATCCTAAAAAACATAAAAACACTAAAAACACTAAAAACCTATATAACCCCCTAAAATAAATAAATTGAACTAAAACAAAAAAAATAATGGGACTCTAAAAGACCATTAAACCCCTAAAACCCAAAAAATGAAAAAAATCCTTGAAAACCCAAAATATTCCAAATAAGTATAGAAAAACCCTGCAAAACCATACAAAACATTAATTGTCCCGTAAAACCATTTAATAATCCAAAACCCAAAAAAGAAAAGACCATAAAAATGCTAAACCCACTAAAACCCGTAAAACCCTAAAGAAATTTAAATTATCTAAAAACCTGAAAAAACTCAAGGAATAGAAAACCCCTTAAGAACACAGATAACTTAAAAAACCCTTAAACCTCCTAAAAACCCAAATAACATTAAAAAAATTCTAAAAAACTATAAAACCCCTAAAACGCCTTCAAAACCTATACAAACATTTAAAAACCCATAAGAACCAATAAAAACCCTATAACCCCTAAAAACTAAAATTCCCTAAAATAATTTAAAACTATAAAACAACATAAACACATAAAACATTAAAAACCATTATTTACATAATATCCGTAAAACCCTATAAATGATAAAACCCTAAAATCATTAAAAACACCCCAAAAATTTCAATAAACATATTAAAAATTGTGAAAACCATTAAAACTACCTAAAACACTAAAATCCTAAAAAACCCAAAGAACCATAAAAACACCCTATAAGTAAAAAACCTTAATACCCCTAAAAATATAAAAACTATAAACCCATAAAAATTCATGAAAATAACTAAAAATAATTAAAAAAACCTAACAAGCCCAAAAAAATTGAAGACCATAATTATAATAAAATCTTAAGAAACCTTAAAACCCATAAAACACGTTAAAAATCTTAAAACACCTAAAATACCCGAAAATTTATAAAAAGTCCCCGTAACGTCCCAAAAATAGTATAAAACCCAAAAAAAACCTAAAATCTCAATAATCCACAAATATACAATAATAATCTTAAAACCCCCTAAAACACAAAAAAAAATCCCTAATGAAACCCTACAAACTTCATGAAATGCTAAATCCCACCAAACATACCATAAAAACACTAAAATAAAAAATTACTTAAAATACCTAAAAACCAAAGAATCATAATAACCCATAAAAACTAAAATAATGTAATCACCCTAAAAGACATCAAGTGACACCAAGACCCAAAACCCTAAATGTCCATAAAAACCCAGAAAACCATAACTACTAATGTAACCCTAAACATCCCTAAATAATCCTAACACCCTAAAAACCATAAAAACACAAAAAAACAACCAAAACCCCCCCAAAAAACCACCAAAAATCAAAAAACCCGAAAAAACTCTAAAATCACCCAAAATCCAAAAAAAACCTAAAAAATCATAAAATCCTAAAAGGATTTAAAAATTCATGTAAACCCAAAAAAACCAAAAAAATTACCAAAAAACTCTTAAAAACCCGTCAAATATCGTAAAAGACCACAATAGAACCTAAATACTATAAAAATGTAATTTAATCATAAAAAACATAAATGAAACATAAAAACCTAAAAATATTAAAACACCAAACGACTTTTAAAAAATAAAAACATTAAATTACTTTGTAACTCTAAATAATGAAATACCCTATAAACCCATTAAAATCGATAAAATACCCTAAAACCCCTGAGAAGTCACTAAAAGTACCTAAAATTATATAAACCCAAAAATCCCTGAAATATACCTAGAACCCTTAATATAACCTAAAAAAACCTAACCACCATAATAACCCTAATAACCTAAATGAACATAAAACCTAGGAACTTTTATAGGGCCCTAAAAACCATTTAAAACCACTAAAAACGATACAATTATAATAGACCCCAAAAAACCTTAAAAGATACTAAAGACCATAAAATCACTAAAATGACCTAAATTCCCTAAAATTAAAAAAACTTATGAGCAAGAAAACCTTGAAAAAACCAGAAAATCCCGTAAAACCAAAAAATAGTAAAGAAACTCTGAATCCCGAATTCAATCCTAAAACCCCCAAAATAATAAAAAATCAGAAATACACTAAATACACTCAAAATTATAAAAACTATAGACCATTAATAAACCCAAAAACCATATAGACACTAAAACCAGATATAACTCAAATAATCTCTAGCACCCAAATACCCCTAAAAATCCTAAATGCCACTAAAAGCCAAAAAACCAAAAAAATCTATAAAATCCACAAAAGTACTTAAAACACCTAAAACCCTTTTAAACCCTGAAATATTAAAAACCCAAAAATTCGTATAATTCCCAAAAACCATTAAAAGTGTGATATCACTAAAAATGATAAAAAAAATTTAAACCCCCAGAACCAAAAATACCCAAAAAAAATAAAACCCAAAAACCATAAATGTTTAAAAATCCAAGAAAACTATAAAAAACCATAAAAACAACAAAAACACCCTAAAAACCGAGAAACATCCTAAAAACCCAAAAAACATAAAATCCATAAAATCATAAAACACATAAAAACCCAAAATCATTAAAATATGTGAAAACAATAAATATCCCAAAACATCTAAAATCCATAAAACACCTAAATACCATTATAAATCAAAAAAGTCCCTAAGACCAAAAAACATATAATACCCTCAAAATCTTAAAAGACCAAAAAATAACATAAAACCTTGATAATCCCAAACATCCAAAAAACTAATTAGTCCCCTCTAAAAACCGTAACAATCCTAAAACCCTAAAAACCCTAAAACCCTAAAAGAACCTAAAACCCTAAAAAGACCCAAAACAATACTAAAATAACCCTAAAACCTCTAAAACCCATAATCACCCTGAAAAAGACATAAAACCTCATAGAAACTATAAAAACCCTAAAAGAACCAAAAATCCTTAAAGACCTAGATGACCCTAGAAAGCCCTATAAAATCCATAGAAGACCATAAACCAACTTAAGCACCATAAAATCCCTAACATCTCGAAAAAGTATAAAAAACATAATCACCCTAAAACACCCGAAAAACCCTAAAAATTAATAGGCCTATGAAAAAATGATAAAAACCCTTGAAGACACTAAAAAAATTTCAACACCTTAAAACTACATAAAAAAAATATAAAATCCATAAAATCCCTATAAACCACATAAGAACATTTTAAATGACTAAACCAATAATAACACTATAAAAAATAAAAAACCATAAAAACCCCAAAAAAACATTTTAAAATCCTGAAAACCCTAAAAATGATTAAAACCTTTAAATCCTTAAAATCCCGAGAAACATTTGAAAAAAATAAGAAACCCTAAAACCCAATAAAAATCCATGAAAAACCCAACCAAAAACCAAAAACCCCCTTAACCCAAAAAACCCCCTAAAAAAATATAGATTCCTAAAAAACAGAAAATAGATAAAAATTTATAAATTCCTAATATCCCTTTCCAATACTAAAAATTATAATAATTTTAATAACCGTAAAAAACAGAAAACGTCCTAAAAATTCAATAAACATCTAAAACCATGAATATAAAAAACCCTAAAAATACCCTAAAAACTCTAAAAAACCAAAAAACACCTAAAACCCTAAAACCTAAAATCACCAAAACCCTAATGACACTAAAACAATTAAAATTGTAAAACCCCTAAAAACAAAAATAGAAGAAAAACTCTAAAGGGAACTAAAAAAAATAAAAACCACAAAATCCATAGAAACCATAAAAATAATTCATAACCCTAAAACACTATAAAATATATGAAGCCCCATAAAGGACCCTTTAAAAACTATGAAATCAATAAAAGACCCTAAAACCCAAAAAAGAAAATAAAACCCCCTAAAAATGTCTAATAACTTTAAAAACTCAATTTCACAAAAAAATGAAAAATGATTAAAAAATAAAATAATACCCGAAATACAAAAAATAACCCTAAAAAATGAGATAATCTGAAAAAAATAATATCCCTAAATACCTAAAAGAAAAAAAAAACTATGCAAGATTCACTAGAAGGATCTAAAACCATAAAATACTAAAAACAAGAAATCCATAACCCCTAGAAAAGAACATAAAACCCCCCCAAAAAACATAAAGGACTCTAAAAACCAAAAATCCTAAAGGAACGTAATATCATGAGAATCCTAAGTACCCAAAAAACATAAAGGACCTTAAAACTCCAATAAAACACAAATGAACCTAAAACCCCTAAAAACTATAAAATATCATAAATCCTATAATAATCACGAATGACCCCAAAAACACTAAAAAAATAAACATAGAACCCCTTTAATCCAAAAAAATACCCTTAAAGCTATAAAGCCAAAGAAAACCCTAAACCCCCTAAAACCCTTTAAAATAATAAAACATCAAAAAAACCTAAAAACCCTAAAAAACATTATAACCACTAAAAATCCCAAAACAAATAATAACCCAAATAAATCCAAAACCCCAAAATCCCTAAAAACCCTAAAACTCATAAATTAGACAAAATGATAAATACACTAAAATCATTAAATCATCAAAACACCTCAAAACACTAAAAACCCCTAAAAAATCAAACAAAAAACCATACAATACCCAAAATTCTATAAATATTAAACACCCTAAAACCCCAAAAACTCTAAAACACTAAATGAACATAAAAACATGAAAACCCTATAAATCATCAAAAACAATGAGAGACACTAAGACCCAAAAAACATTAAAATACCATAAAAAGAAAAAACCCCCAAAACCCCTAATAGAACAAAAAAACCCTATAAAACCCAAATAACACAAAAATAATTGAAGACCCTAACAACACTAACAAAAATAAAAACCACAAAAATCATATAAACCGCCTAAAACCATTCAAAAAAACTAGAAAAAATAAAAACAAATAAGCCCTAAAAACATTTTAAAAACCCTAAATTCCATAAAATGCCTAAAATTATTAAAAACAACCTACATACCCCAGAACCCCTCAAAACATAAAAACAATAAAACCAAAAATTACCTAAACCCCCCAAATCCCTAAAACCCATAAATCCATAAAAACACTAAACCCCTAAAACAATAAAACCCCCTAAAAATCCTAAGAAACCCAACAATCATAAAAATATTAAATACCGCAATAACTAATAAAACCCAAAAATCCCCCAAAACCCCTAAAAATGATAAAAACCTCTAAAATATAAAAAACCTTTAAAACCCATAAAATAAATTTAAAACCCATAGAAACCCATCATGACCCTAAACCCTTAAACTCCATAAAATACCATAAAACCCCGATAGTATCCCTAAAAGAGACTAAAAGCTCTATAAACGCCCTAAAAACACTAAAAAACTAAAACCCATAGAAAAACCTAGAAATAATAAAAAACTGAAAAAAAAACCAATAACACAAAAAGTCCCCAACCCCCCCCCCCACCCAAAAACACTAAAAAATCACTATAATAATCTAAAATCCTAATAAACTACCAAAATCACAAAATCCCTAAACACCCTAAACACCATAAATACCCCCAAAATCATAAAAACCCAGAAAACACTATGAAAACCCAAAAGGAGTATGTAACCCCTGGAATATCCTTATAATATTTATTACATTAAAACAATAAAAAAAATAAAAAACAACAAAACCCAAATTCCTTAAAACCCCAAAAAGAACACTAAAACACAGGAAAACTATAAAAACCTTAAAACCCAAAACACCATAAACCCCAAAAAACATTACAAAATCTCATAAAACAATAAAAAAATTAAAAACCCTAAAACCCATAGAAAACCAAAAAACCCTAAAAACCTAAAAACCCGTAAAAACCCATGAAACCCAAAAAAACAAATATTATTAAAAATCATAAAAAAACCCCCTAAAAGGTGAGTGAAAGCCCATCAAGTCACATATAATCCATAAACCATATACCCTACACCCTATATCCAAAACCCTATACATCATACCCTGAACCATAAAACATACACCCTACACCGTAAACTAGATACCCAACACCATAAATCCTAAATGCTAAACCAACATCCTAAATAATAAACGCTACTCCCAAAACCCAAAACCCTAAATCCTAAACCCCAAACCATAAACCCTAAACCCTAAAACCTAAACCCTAAACCCTATACACTAAACTCTATACCATACATCCTATAACATAAAACCTACACTAGAAATACAATAACATACACCTTAAACCCTAAACCCCATGACATAAACCGTATACCCTAAATTATAAACCCTATACCCTATACCTTTTACTCTAAAATATAAACCCTAAACCCAATACAATAAACCCAAATAAATGAAACCCCACACCCTAAACACTAAACCATAAACCCTAAACCATATACCCTACACACTAAATCCTATACCCAATACTCTAAATTCAAAACTGTACACCCTAAACCCTATACCATATACTCTAATGCCTTTACACTACACCCTAAACCCTATACCATGAACCCCCCCAGTTTCTTACTCTAAATATCACATATTCCCATAGGTAGGTGAACATGGTTGTAGATGCACTCTCCAAAAATGAAACTGAGGAAAGGTTCTCCTTTTGGTCTATGTTGCACCACTTTTCTGTTCTCCCAACATTTGACTCTGATATGATGTGTGAACTGCACACCCGTGTGTGTAAACCCTCCATATAATTCTTGTTCATTATTTTTTATTAAATTTTGTGAGGCCACGTATGCTTGGTCCTATGATTTCTTTTCTATATACCATGTACCCTAAAACCTAAACCCAACACCACAATCCTTATATCCCATACCCTTTACCTTAAACCCTAAATGATACATTATAACATCTATACCATAAACCAAAAACCTTTTAACCTATACCCAAAATAATAAGCACTATAGTCTAATCCTAAGATGCTTCACCCACAACCGTATTCCCTACACCCCAAATCCTAAACTATAGAGTTGAAACAATATACCCTACATACTAAACCCTAATCCCGACAACCTAAAAACTATAGCCTACACCCTATACCCTATACCCTACACCCTAAACCGTATACTCTACACAATAAACCTAAAACACATAAATCGTAAAACCTATCCACGAAACCACACACACTATACCATGTACCTTATGAACAAAACCGAATATATTACACCCCAAACCCTATACCCTACACCATAAAATCAAAACCCAACACCTGGTACCCAATACACTGCACTGTAAACCCTAAACCTGACACCTGAAACCCTATATCCAACACCATAAACCCTAAACCCAATACCATTCACCATCAATCCTGAACACTACACCCTAAAACATATATCGTACAAATTAAAACCTAAACCAAATACCGTAAACTATCTACACTGGACCCTGAAACCTAAACCATACACCTTACAACTGAAACCCTACACCCTAAACCTATATCCCTATACCCTACACCCTAATACATATAGCCTAAACCCAAAACTCTATATCACAAACATTAAATTATACACCCCATGCCTTATACCCTACTCCCAAAATGCAAAACCCCACACCCTAGACGATATAATGTACACTCTTTACCCAATACGATGAACTATAAATCATACCTAATCCATATACCCTACACTATAATCCTTAATCTCTAAAAACCCAATAAAGACCATAATAACCATTAAAAATATGAACCTTCAAAAACCAGAAAATTCATATAATACCCCAAACCACTAAATATCCCTAAAAAATCAAAATAACCTAAAACCCCACAATGAAAACTATGAAAAATCCTAAAAGGCCTATGAAAAACCTCAAAACCTCTAAAACCACTAAAAATCCCTAATAATTCTAAAACCTGTAAAAAATCCTTAAACGCAAAAAAAAATCCAAAAAATCTCTAAAAAGAATAATTAACCTTCTAGTCCCAAAAAACAATAAAATGCCACAAACTATAAAAAACCCCAAAACCCAAAAATAATGCTAAATCTCTCAAAATTTTTAAATGAACTAGAAAACCAATATAATCCCAAAATTAATGATTAAACACATAATAAGATAAAATACCCCAAAAAGAAAACCAATGAACATTGAAAACCCCTAAAACCCTAAAATCGTGAAATAATACTAAAAATTCTAAAACCCACTGAACACTAAAACACCTTAAAACCTTAAAGAAATTTTATAATCCTAAAGACATTAAAACCCCTAAATCCTCAAAAAAACGTAAAACAAAACCCCCCCCTCAAAAAACAAAAAGTATCCCAATAAACCCCTATAATCCAAAAAATACTTATAACATTAAAAAATAAATCCACTAAAACCCAAAATAGCATTAAATTCCCCAAAACCCATAAGATATACTAAAACAAACAAACACCCATAACTCCCTAAGACCCATTAAAACACCTAAAAATCCCCAAAACCATAAGAATCATTGGGGAAGGTTGTATTAATCTAATTCATATATCCCCCCCCCCCCTTGATGGGATGAGATGGTCCTACGGGGCTGGGAAGTATGTTCTTTTTATGTTGCAAAGGAGGTTCCACAGTTGAATAGTCATGCAGAGAGATTGCAGGGAGTTAAATATTTGTGCAATTGGCCCACACTAGGTACGATGTCCTCAGATGGTCTCCAATGGGTATATTTTTGGGGCTAAACACACCCAACTACCCATTTAGCCTTGATTCATGACCATGATTTCTAAAGGTAGGTTCTCGTTGGATGAAGATTTTTCCAATGACAGTTAAGAACTCTGTTGGTCATTATGATGGGAGGTAGTTCATATGACACCCTTTTAGGGGGAATTATTTCTTATTCCGAGACACTCTTGTAGATTTACGTAATGTACATATGTTTTTGAATCCTTGTTTATTTACCAAGCATGTGTCAATAAATTGCTCATAAGTTGCAAGATCAATCCAAGATACACGTAAATATGGAACCACATAAATTTATCTGATGTTCTATTTTGATTAATAAATTTTATGTATTTGGGGCTCACAATCAACATTCCCCTATTGTGGATTGATCAGAAATTCATTCATGATTTACTGAGATATCGCGGGTTAAATCCATGTGATGTGGCACTCTGGAGTTTATCATCATATAGGGTTGATGAGAATTATTCCAAAGCTGGGGCCATACCCATAAAATGGGCTACCTGACTATCCTCATTAGAGGAATATGTGAAAATATGGATTTTTTTCTACTTAATTGGAAACATCATCATTTAAGGACATTTGACGAAGACCCATCAATGCATTTTAACGACATGTGGTATGGAAATATCAAAAAATGTGCCTAGTAATGATTTGATGTGGGGCTTATGCTGAGGTGGATTAGGATTTTTAGAAGAGGTACGGTCTCCTGGGTGGACATGAACCTATAAGGGACCTATCCGGAAGAACATTAGTGTGATATGGATTCTGTGTTTTTACCTTAGAAAGGCTTCCTACATATCCCAGTTTATTGGAAATCAAATCCCTTGTTGTTATGATTGAGTTGGGACTTACAGCCTCAAGGAAACCCATAATGGGTGCATTATTGGGTCCAACCATTCAAAAGGACTCCATTTGAACTAGGGTATAAACAGGCATGCTACGTATCCTATTCGGGCAAGAATCAGAGTTATCATAGTTCAAGGAATTTTTGGAATACACGTTGGAGGAAACCCATTTTTTGGGGGTTTAATTTCTTATTTCACGGATGATATGGAATGGTGCTCGGGACTTAGGAGGGACTCCTACATATCCATGTTATTGTGGGAATTAGATTTTTTGTAGTTCAATGTTGGAAGTGTATTGTGTAGGTGTTGTGATCATTACTAGCCACTACGCACATGTGATTCATGCTCGATGCAGGAATTAAGAGGATTTGAAATACTCAAAAAGTCACACATGTTACCTTATCCACTGATGAAAATGGAGGGGAACTATGTAAGAAGAGGCCAAGGTGAGAGCCCCACCCTTATGATCAATGGGGATTTCTCCAGGAGGGGTCACCTTTAATTGGTTCTACAAAAGGGGATGGGTGTTGTTTCTCATCAAAAGGATAAGAAAGGGTGATTTCCTTTGTACGTCACAAACCCTCGCCGAAGGGAAATTCCAGTGATTACCCATGATCCGTATAATATCAAAGTTCCCATTAGTATCCCATGGTTGGGCCTCTGGTTACAATGGTAATGTCAACTTATGAATATTCTTGGGTTCCACACCATTGGATAGATTATATAGGGGAATCCACTTACCATGGTTATCTAAACTCAAAAGGGCAAGTTGATGCACCACATGGTTCAATCATATGGGTATGAAGGCCTTGGAAGTGGATTTTTTTTTATTCCATTGGACTATTTTATTGAGGGACTACAAACGAGGCAACAGAAATTGAAGGAAATGATCGAAGATAGAGGGTGGAGTGTCCAATGGTACCCCATTTCATGTACCATTTGTTTGTAGAGGATGGGTTATCTATTCCATAGAATTTTGTTATGTGGGTGGAGAGGTTGTATATGTACCAATGTGGTTTTTGACCTAGAAGTAGTCTGTGTACCATGGTGTTATTTGGCCTCATGTTCCATCTTCCTAGCAAGGTTCTATGCAGTGCTAGATTCCATCATCATAACATGACACTACATGTGGAAGGTTTTTGTCAACATAGTGATGTGCTTCTTGGGGAAATTGATTGATGAAAGGGAATTGATCTTGTAGTTCACATGATTTTCATCCCCCATTGGGCTATGGTTCCCGGTTTTCCTATTAGGTTCACGTTTTTCCAATTGATATTATGTTTACTTATTTTTAAGGTATGCAGTGTGGAATACCATCCAGAAATTGTTAGAAATTTCATTCTTTTTTCTTCCATTCCATTGAAACTCAGAAATATGTTATATTCAATTATCCCCATCTCTCTCCTTAATTCATTATTTTTTCTCCCTCGAGATCCTTTTATTGAGAGTTAGGGAAGCATGGTCTATAGGTATCATGAAAAATTTCACGAAAGCCCATAGGGTAATAACATGACCCCTGAACAACATGGTATACACAGGCCCACAGATTTGAGATATTCAGTGGTGAAAATCAGCACCATAATCCTGTGAACAACTTTGGATCACTCATCGGAGGTTGCCAACATTGTCATTCCTATGAATTGTTTGTTTGTGGGGATGTTTTGTGGGGGAATTTTTCCCTACCTCAATTCCGCCAATAACATGGTACATTGGAGTCATCACGTTAACACTATTCTGAGAACCGCTTGATTCGAGACAACTTTTTGAGTTTGTCAACCACAATATAGATTGGAGGTCGGTGATGGGTTTGCGGTCTGAAACCCTTAAATTCCCTTTATAGAATTTTGGATTTTTCAATGTTCATATTTAGTGGGTGCATCCAATTCAATTTCTTTCCTTCTTCAATATTATGGGAGTATTTACATTCATTTTCCAAAGTTTTCAAGACCCATGAAATTCCCCCATTAGAATATACTATAATCTGGATGAATAGGAGGCTATTCTGAGGTATGAGGAAGTCCTAAAATAAGATAGTTTACGGTATAAATTTATACCCATAGGATGAGACCATTCCCATATAAGGGGGACCAAATAAATTTTCCTTTACTATTTTTCATTGTGAAATCTACACTCTCAATTTCCTTTTACTTTACATGCCTCCATGAATCATGGCCCTTTGTGACTACATTCATTCACGAACTGATCCTTGCAACCCGTGAATTAAAAACACTTCACTATCTTCTAAATAAAAGAAATAAAATTTAAATCCATGAATGAGACTTTTGAATTTTTGAATGGTGGGTTTTTATTTCTATATACCATTGGTCAATGTACATATTACATGATCTGTGAACTATTTGATTTACTGGACAACTCCTTGTGGGCCAGGATCTCATAGGTTTTTTCAAACTACCGGTTTATTGATAGTTCCTTTCCCATACTGTTTCTAGGTTTTAGTACTCTAGAAACTTTAGGTCCTTTGATGAATTTCTTTGGACTAACCTTTTGTATTAGTATAATGATGTAGGAACAAAAATGAATCATACAAAGGATGTTCCCAATGTTGTTATTTATTCTAGTGTTTTTGCTGCTCCCCTTTCAACTATTGATGAACAGAAGAAGAATATTATAGAATCTTGGAGGAAAAGGTCATTGTCATACCATTGCAACAATAATTTGTGAACCTTCTTACCATAGTCCTGGGAGAATAACTAATTTTAGACAGGATTCCCATATATGGATTTCGTGTATTTTATAATGTAGTGATTCTGAAACCATGTCAGGTTGATAAACCTTCTTCATGGATAATCAACACCACCATTCCAAAGGCCCTTATTTTGTCAAAAGGTTTGTTCGTGCATAAGGATACTGTTGATGGTTCCTTATGGAACTATGAACCATTATCTATGGAAGATGTGTGAAGAAATATAGATGTGATGGCCAACATCTACAACATCATTGCACAGAGGGCCATGACAAATGAAAATCGTGGTTGGTCATCAAAATAAGACCTTCATTTTTTGGTTTCATATGTACTATATCGGGGTGTCCTTTTAGTGTTATTCAGAGATATGAAGAATTATGGTCTGAATTGCATACCATGGGGTTGTATCAGGTTGTATGGGTATCTCAAACCAACATTCATCTATAATGCACTCTCATTTCACATCTCATGAGTAGATATAGCCCAAATACCGACACATCTCATCTAATTCATGAGGAGGTCGGTATTAGCCTATAGGAAATTCAGTTGATTTCACGGGTTCCCATAATCAATGATACGTGTGACAAATTCCTTCTCCCTCATTCTACATTGGATGATGAGGAGATGACTCGTCTTTTATCTAAGAAACATATCACACAATTGAAAACCCTTTTTAAGACGGCCATCCATTTTTCGAAATAAGACATGTACATTGCTAAGTAGATTAATGTATTTCCTAAATGAAGATATCATAAGCCTTGTATGCATAAACCTAGGTCCTGCCTAACCAAGGATACCTGAAGGCATAGAGATTCTTATTAGACTCTCTTAGAGGAATGTCAATTCAGTGAATGTGTATTGTAAATCATTCATGATATTGATAATTTTATCCAAACGGAGTCCATAATGGCTATGTTCTTATGTTGTGGGGTCTTACTAGTGTGTGATTCTAGTAGTGTGAGAGTCACAACTATTTTCATAGAAGATGAACTGGACATTGGAAAATTCATCAACCTATCTATTCTTGTGTTGGAAAAAATCTACCACTTACATTGTTGGGTCAGTAAGGAGAGGCCACCTCATCAGGTGATTAGACATTTGAAAATCCTCCATGTTGGATAGGAGCCCACATAGGGGTTATACTTTTTTCAATCCCCTGCATATTCCACATGCGGTTCTTCGTCCATATATTCATTGCACCAGTAGGTTCATGTTGGTAGTATAGGATACAAAACAAAATTATAAAGAGCTCAATGAAATGAATGGATGAGAATTGATGATTCGAATCAATTTTGACAACTTATTTAGTTATAACCATTATGATTCTACTACTAGTACCATAGGAAATTCTATATCATAGGAATTTATTAACCAAGGCTAACTCTATTCAAAATAGGAGGGTATCATGGATTCTAATATTGATGGGTATTTTATCTGTAAAGGGTATACACCTTTCAGATTTGGCCATCAGTTAAAAAATGGTCATATGTTGTTCCCTCCTTTCTATAATAGTGCACATTAAGAGAATCATTTTATGATATCCTACCATATTTGTATTATTCTCACATGGGAAGATACATAGTGAAATATTAATATTCTTGATCTTGAGGGTAATATATCCTTCCTCAAAAAATGGTTATGTAGATTCCTGGATTCAATCACATTCATATGTATATCTGGCGGATCATGTTCCCATTGCAATGACCACCAAGGCATCTTACGCTAAGGGGAAGAGAAACAAAACTATTGATAATTCACTACTATGGAAATATCTTTGGATTACTCTTATTTATAATCCCCCATGGTTGATCTTGAGATCTTGGGGAGTAACCTCTCAGGTTGTTGAGGCCACTAGTGCAGTTATAGAGGACCAAACATTCATCCCTCTAGACGATGGCTTTCCACTGGCCCAGAGGCAATGTTGTATTTTGAAGATTAAAAGATAATTTTTTTCACAATCCGCTTGAATATTGTGTAATTTTATTTGTGGGACTAAATTTGCTCTTACTTTAATTGGAAATGTATCAACTCTAAATAAAATCTCTTATGAGGATGATCCAAGAATGGTGGATCATTACCTATGGGATCTTGAGACCTGGATTTGTGCTCAATAGGACCGGTGTAAATATTCTAACTAGGTTATTGCCATGATAAGGCCAAAAATAAACGAGGATGAAAAGAATGATGCCTTTGTAAATTTAAATATTTCCAACTTGTCGGCTGAGATTAGAACCAGGTAAATTCTTCATCTAATACTAGAGCCTCAGAATCGTCTATCTCCTGGTGGTCCCACAGTTAATGTGGCACCTATGTAGTATTTTTAGTTGATGGAACTAGTTTTACTTCATCAAACAGACCCACTATCATTATCCATTCAAATCACAGATGCCTTTACATGGGCATGGATGTTCTGGGATGAAATAAGGGAAAATGATTCTGATGAAGACACTTGGGAGCTACTCCATGAATAATTCATTAAACATCTAGATTTTAAATCTTCCATATGTCTTTCATGGAATTCCATTCTCAAATATTCTTATGTCATAGCCAAACATCTGAATGAGATGGTAATGTGCCTCCATTATTTCAAAGATATGATTCATTTGAATGATCGAGAAGTAGATATGGAAATAATACTCAAGTCGGATGATAAAGAGGAATACTTTGTTGTATTTTCTAACCACATCTTTTATATTACATTGTTTTAAGGATCTTCAATTTATTCCATACTCTTGTAGGAGTCGGAGGAGGCCCATGAGATGATGCCTTCTCCAGTGTACACCCCCATGGGTACTTATCATGGGGAACATTCCTCTTTGGATGTGGGGGCCACTAAGGAATGTTCTATTGGCACTACTGAAGACATGGAGGATTTTATTGAGAATCTAACTAGGGAGTTAGCTCCTCCAGTTCCACTTGATATTCCCATTAGGGATCCCTACCCATGGTGAACCATGAAACGTTGATAGGCATCTCAACAATTTATACACATTAAAATTAGTATTAAAAGTAATTCCCACGTATGTTTATATTCACTTCATACAAAAAATATTTTCTCTTGGTGACCAGTTATCATGTGCATATCATAATTCATAACAAATAAGTAATATGTAGGAAGTTTCTATGAAATTCAAGACTCCCTCCTCCTCTAAATTTAAGGATATACTTCTAGAAGCTATAGATGAATGATTTAGGGAGACCAGGCCAACTGATGAGGCTAGGGGTATTCTTGTTCTAGATAAGATAACTACCCCAATAATGGGGGAGTATTCAGAAGTTGAACACCCAACAGAACATGTTGATCCCATTTTTGTAGAGAAGAATGTGACAAAATTGATAACATTGGTTGAACTGGGTAAAGAACCCAAATTTTCATAGGATATTGGAGGGATTCACAGTCTTTAGGTGTTGAATTCCTCAAACCAGATGATGTTCACCCCTCCTATGTGAGGGTCTTTAAAAATAAAGGCGCCGATTTTGCATTCTGATCTCATTCTCCCCAAGGATGCAACCACAAGGAAGGTAGACATTCCATATCATGGTTGTTTGGAACTAGCCATTGGGACTTATTCTAGGATACTAATACCTATCAGAACAATGTTTGTAGATGAACTTCTAAAGGCTTTTGAGTTAGTTGAACACGACCCTTAGCCATTGGCATCCTTTGGTTGTCATGTGGTTCAACATCTGGTTTAGGATATAGTACCCTCTTTATCGGGAAATGATATCGCAATGAATGATGGTGAAATTGATAATTCAAAAAGAGGAGGTTAATTCTCCACTCTTTATACCATTATATTCATATATTATTTTGTTTCCATTTAGTAATTTTGAGTGCCCACATGTATCACTCTTGATTTCAGGATCATAGCTACAAACAATTATGACTCTGGTTGGTACTATGACCTTACCCCATGTAAAAACCACTATAGATGTGGTGGTGGAGGGGTCATGTTGCATCATAGTCATTGAATCGAGGCTTCCTCTAGTAATAGACTTCACAAAATATATTCTTCCCTTGGAGATAGATTCTAAAACTGGCCGAGATGGGTTTTCTCATCTTTGTATTTTCCACCAATGAGCATGGAAAAACATATGGAGATTCATTTCCAAAACACTTATTGGAAATATTCTGGTGAAACTACATAGATTATATTTCTTTTTTTCCATTCTTGGGGTTTTGAGGGTTCGATTATTGTTGAATTTATAACATAGTGAGGCATGTGGTCACATCCAGAGAGGCGACTTTCATGTTTATATCCCATCATACAACTTAAAAATCTATAGATAATCTAGCCTCTACTATACTAATCCTTATAAATGAAGATTACAAGAAGGATAGGGTAGTCGCGAGGTTATATAACTAACTCATGAAGAAATGGTTCATAGCAAAGTAGCTTGATCAGGAAGTTTATAAGAAGAGGTAAGAATGGGAATGAAATAATAAAAAATGTTCCTGTATTTTGGTATCCATTTTTCAATGTTAGTGGGTAGTGGAATAGGGTAAAATGGTTGGGCTTGACACAACAAATGATGTGGATGTATTGCGGGATATTGTAGAGGCTGAGAGTGCAACTTTTCCAAATCTCCTCCAAACCACTGAAGAATCAAATAAAACATTGATAAAACATCATGAATCCACGAAACAACTCTTATAATTTTAATTCCATTCTATTATAGAGAGTCTCCAAGTTGTGGATGCCATTTTGTTTTCATTGAATGGAATGATATCATTTTTTTCTAGTGCTTCTCCTTCATCTTTTCCTACAATGTCAATAATTTATAATCAACCAAATTTGAATATTAATTTCAACGGGATATCAATATGGATTCTAATCTAGGATAACTAATTTGAAATAATTTAGTCATGATATAATTTATTCTAGAGCTGAGCGAATCAATGAGAATTGTATGACTATTTCAAGGGAAATATGGAAAAACCTACAAACATTGCAACTTTTCTGTTATAACAATAATTTTTTCTAATCTTATTATGATGTGTACATAGTGGGTAGAACATGAATTTTTCTTCGGCCTCCCTTTTTGTGTTTTTGACCTTCCATGATTTTTGTCTTGTTTAGTGGCATGATTTCTTGATATTTTTCCTAAACTATATGATTCCTAGGTTTCATGAGCTATCACTCAACATTTTTCTAGGGTCCCCATTGCATATTTTCATCCTGGTGAGTGTTGTTTATTTTTCATGGGATGTTTAAAATATTGAAATTCGGCTATCATTACTAATATTTTAGGTCAAATAGCATGGACCATCGTTTTTTTGGGAAAGGGCCACAATTTAGGACTAAATAATAGAAAATGTTCCAACATCTTTTAGACATGGATAAAGAAACTTTTCTTGACCCAGAAATTGTAGTTTCAGGGTATGGGATATGAAATGGGGCCTTGAATACATGGGATATACAAAAATAAGGAAATCCTCTCCTGAGGAGAAATTTTCCTTTTGTTGATAGGCCATATTTTTGGGAACTTATGTAGAGACAGAAGGGAATTGTTTTCATAGTCAAACAAAACTTCCCATAGTACATTAGTCTCTCATTACTGATGAAAACAAATTATGGATGTTTTTATTTGTAATATTTTCAATGACCACATTGGGTGGCCTATTACGGGTTCAAATTCTGATATATTGTGGGGTTGAGGTTATTGGTTATGTCGTAGAAGAAGATATTGGGGGCATAGTAAGTAGATTCAAATATGGTTGGAGGATACTATGGGGTCATATGGAAATTTTTTAAGTCATCTTACCATCGAACTTCTCCTTCTTTTGATGTCGAATTTTTTCTATTCCCCGTCTTCACTAGAGTCGATGGTGGAAACATGAACCAATTCTACTGGCGGTGGTCCCATATTGACATGCCAAAAATATTTCATCTTTCACAAGAAATCCATGATGATAAAACAATCTTGGATAGTGTGTCCCAGTATCCAATTATAGGTACAATAATCAGGTTGGCCATTGAGGCTTGTTTTATTAGCCCTCTTTGGCTCAGGTAGTTCAAGAAATTTTCATTTCATGGATACTATAAAGTATCAATACACTTGATCATCCTAGAAAGAATAAAATCTTTCCTTATCTATATTAATTTATTTCTTCTGGATCTCCTCCGATCATCATGTCGATGCAGGGGTGGCTGTTGACGTCTAGGGTGGTCTGCACGGATTGGTGTGGGACTTGGAGCTAGAGATGGTGCTGGGAGTGGCATAAGTGTAATGTAATCTACTTCAGCTCTTACCACCATTTTATCTAAGACCAATGGGGAATCATGGGGTGTTCTATTAGTCTAATGCAAGGAATCCTATATTCAATGAGAAATGGAATAGAAAACTGATGATCTTCTTGTATACTTCACTTGGAAGAGGGGTGTTTCAGCTCATCATAGATATTATCAATGCACGTTGAATGAATATTATCATTCAGGAGAAGCCATTTCATGGATTAAGTAAGACCATTCCACATGTAAATGAATTCTGAATATCTTCTGTTCTCCCTATCTTTTTAGTTCATGAGATGAAAGAGGGTTATTTTAGGCAACCTTTAACTGAACTAAAAGAGGATATACCGCCAGAGTTCTTCACAACCTATTATCGAATTAGCTAGAAATCCGGTATACCATACAAAGCCTAAAACTTGTTGGGTGTGCATGAAGAATATATTCTTTACTACTTCTTGCTGTTTTTTAGTTCCCATCATGTGGTCATTGTAAGATTCATAGTGCATTGTGTATTTTTTCGAGTCATTGAGCCATTGATCATTTGGAATATGGCGTTTCTATAATTTGGTGGTGAGAGGATGGCACTACCCCAGTCGGGTAAGGGACTCCCTTCAAATTGTATCATAGTAACTCATTGTTCCATGGTTTCTAATTGAGTCTTCAATGTTTGGATAGTATACATTATTCTTTGATACATGTCCTATTGAACTTGAGTACGAGCAGGTGCAACATGGGGCATGAATGGATGTGTCAGTGCTACTAAAACACATGGTGGATACCCAGGAAGTGGTATCCTTTATCAATTTTCCTAAATCTGTTTTGATTGCATCCCCAATAGATGGAAATCTTGATAACCTATCGAGATTGGGTTTAAGTAATCTGATGGTCACTGTGCTACCTTGAATGAGATTTTCGTCTATGCTTCATCTTTCAGGATGAGCACTAGTGGAAGAGGAACCTCTATTAGAAGTGTGTTCCAATTCTCCACCTGAGGAATGTATCCTGTAGGGAAAATTTCTTGTAGAAGATCAGGGATGATTTTCATAAACTATTTTACTTATTCCTCATGTTGAGGGAATATCTCCTCGTGCATTATGGAAGTGTTCACATTTACAGAAGGAGGTGGGTTTTATTCCCCCTTTTTCTTATTCACCTACTTTTGGGGATTCGCAAGGGATGCAATGAGGGGTTAGCCTAGGGATCTCTCAAATTTAAGGCAACACTCTGGTTCTGGGTATGTACCCCATGAGGCTCGGTATTGACCACCTCTAAGAGGGAACCAACTTCTCATGTATCCTCGTTGTTTATATTATATTCCGTAAGGTCTCTGTGATTGAAATCCATGAATTTCATCTATTAATACCACAATGGGGGTGATATTCCAGGAGCTGAATTGTAGGAACAATTATTGAGTCTTTTTTTTAACTTCTCTTTCCATTTTGGGGCCCTCTTTGAGTTTCATGATTAAGGGTAACTGGAAGGGAAAATTTACATGACATGGTAAGGAATCTCCTTTATAGGGGATATGAATCATGGGGAAAGACATAATGGGAAACCTCTCTATTAATTGTTCTCCCTAGGAGGGAAAATACTGACCTCATTGTGTCATGATGTTTGGTTAAAAATTCTCACAGACCTACAGGATGGGGTTGATCAAATTCCTTTGTCAGTGTACGTTGGCCTAGATTTGATGGTCCAACAAGGGTATCTTGTGATAAAAATTCCCCCATCACTATGGGCTATGGTTGATCCCGCATTATGGTAGTTGATGCTGCTATGGGTGCTGTCTTAATCTGATTACCATTTGCGCGTGAGCTGGATATACATTCAAGTCTATGCATGAATTTCTTACATCCAATAACATGTTCAGTGCTTTTAGATTGTATTTTATTAGGTTGGAAGCCTAATGACTATTATTGGTAGCCTGGTTCCTATGCCTCTTGATGGCTAACTCTCATTGGGCCTGTCGCTTTTGAGCATACTCAATGATGGTTCTTTCCAAGCATTCCATCATTTATAGTTAGGTATTTCATTTTATTTCTATATGGGGGTAACGACATTGTAGGATTCTATCTCTAGTGGGTTCTTCTGGATGGGGTGTGGTGTGAAGGGTAAAGCTCCATGTTCTCCCCATCCCTGAATATGGACACCATATTGTGTTTTGTTGTGGATACAACTCAGCTTTTGTATGGCATGGAGAAATGTCAGTTCAATTTATGTCTTCTTCTTATCTTATTATGACCACTGTGTAAATGGAAGGGATTCTATCTAGATATGATAGTGAAGCTCCATCATTATATTGACAATTTTTTCATACCCATCATAGGGAAAAACATTTCTTTCAATTGGAGGAGAGCTGTAAAGATATTGATGTGAATGTTATGCATGCATTATTATGACAACATTCTTAGTATGCTAAAAAGTGAAGTGTTCATTGGATAATACATCACATGTACTTCATCCATAGCTCGTTGTCTTCTCACAAACAACATATCATGTTGTCGTTATTCCAGGGACTCCTATGCTTGATATTCCATGTTTGATTGCTTCTTATTGATTCTGTTCCATGTTGCAAAGCAAGAAGGAGCATAGTTGATATATGAGATGCACATGGGTGGCTCGAAGGATGAGTACGGACCCAAAAAGTCCTCTATTTCATAAAGGATAGTGGTCATTAGAGGAAGATTGTATACCCTGCATGGATCCATATTTCTGAGAAACTCATCATATAATGTATTTATCATATTTGGTTTAGCGAGGGGAGGAACTTCTTGACTATGTTTATTTTGACTGTGTGGAAGAATTTCGCAGTCAACACTAAAAATGGAGACGCATACTATTTCATCTTACTATCCTTACTTGGGGAGATTTTTAGGGAGTATACTATAGGGATGACCTATAGGGTGGACCTTAGTGAGGGGAGGGCCTTCTTACTTCTTGATGTCATTGCATGGAGGTCCTTTAAAACAAATACCAATATAGTGGGGACTAAAATCATGGAATGGTATCTGGTAGCATGGAAAATATCTACAATGTATATTCTAGGAAGTACATTCATGATGTACTTAAATGAGGGGAGGGCCATCTCATTTCATGATGCCACTATAGGGAAGGATTTCACAACATGTGTCATTATTTTGAGAACTACCATCATGGACTGACAACGAACTACAAGAAGAATAATCTCTACAAAGTATGCACTTGGGAGGACCATCATAGTGTACCAAGATAAGTGATGTAACATCATTCTATTTTATATTATTATCAAATGGAGGGATACCCTAACATGAATCAGGAGACAAGCTGTCTTGATTTATCATTTATGGCCCAAGAGTAAACTCCCAGGGGTGCATTGGGGAGGACCTTCAGAACATCTATAAGCAACATTGGTGGATGGAACTTTTCAATTTCTACCATCACATCCAAATTTGGTAATAGATTAATGGTGTCTTGATCCTATATTTATAGATGTAGTATGGAATCAATAACTCCAGCTTATAGAAGACAAGAATCAAAGGAGTGCTCTATATTTTCTACTAGCCTTTAGTGCATTTATTTTTTGGTAACTCCCTTTTGGGAAACAGGGGCCACCTAAAATTGGTAATGACATTCATACATAGTTACGCATTTGGTTGGTTCCTGTAATGATTTTATGATATAATAATGAGAATCTTATTTCTTTCCAGGAATATATTCCTTCCTTGTAGGGGCCACCACATTGGACTGGTGTTCCTCAATTTGAATTGGTAATTGTTCTCGATTCTGTTGTCCATTTATGGTGGAATATGGCCATAGAACCTCTTTGATTGGAGTAGGGATGTAGATATGCTCTACAGTGACTATCTATTTTTTGGATGAGTCACCCCGCTCCGCAGAGATCGAGCTGTGGGCTCAACTCCTAAACTTTTCCGTAAACACAATTACGTATTGACATGCCTATAGAATATGATCTGGAATCAATGGTTGATCCTATACCATTTCTCAGATTTGTTGAGATTCATCATAAGATGGAAAGGGTATCAATGCTCATTATGATGTTGGAGTGTGAGTTTTTACCTTCTCTTTTCCTCCATGTTTTTTCAATAGGTACTGGCTATTATACTGTGTCAGGTTAGAGGAACGAGTCTTCTCTTAACTTGTAGTAAGGATACACAAGCTTCTTTATTTGGATTCCATCGTATTTGGATGGTGGGATTTATATTTACGAGCATGATTTTTTAAGCTCGGTTTCAACTGTATTTGTCAAATGGGATTGATATTAATATGCTCGAATTTGACTATTGCTTGTATTTTTTTGCCACTATATTTAACTGGTGGGATTTGTTGTGGTAGGTTGAAACTTGTATTTTCCTGTTGATTTCCACTGTATTATACTGGTGGGATTCATATGAATATTTAGTATTGTATGACTTCCCATAATTATCTTCCCTATTTGGATATTGGGGTTGGGGAGAATTAGTATAGATTTCTGCCTTCTTCTGGCTAGTTGCTGCCCTATTTATATGACAGGATTCTTACACATCAGTGGTGATTTTCATCTGCTTCTAATTTTATGAATTATTTGAATGGCGAGACTAGTGTGAATTTATAAAGATTTGTAAAATTCAAGACAAATT
This sequence comes from Viscum album, assembly GCA_963277665.1. Taxonomy (NCBI): domain Eukaryota; kingdom Viridiplantae; phylum Streptophyta; class Magnoliopsida; order Santalales; family Viscaceae; genus Viscum; species Viscum album. The sequence goes on along the minus strand of OY728165.1, from coordinate 982,801,643 downwards.
TTTTCTTAATTTTCATTGGGATTTTTGAAGTACGCAGTTTCTGACGGCATCTAATTCCGAGACCTGGTGTGCCCGTAATCAATTTCCGAAGATTAGCTCGGGTACGTTCAATGAACGAACGAGCGGGTTTTTTTCTACCTTTTGAACCAGTGATCGGAATCGAAATCTGAGGGCACTGTTGAAACCACAATGCCTATATTTTCTTAAAAAGACCTTTTCCAGAGTTGTGTTTGCTCAGGAAGAGTGGTTTAATTTTTTGTAGATAGAGACTATAGAGAAATAAAATTGTGCTACTAATTTTATTTCGTTTAATTGGTTAAATCATAAGGATGGAGGTTGGGTGGAACTAACCACCCATGTGAGGTTAATAGTGATGTGGGGCCCACATGATCCCCCACCTCTTAAAATCCCTTAAACCCCCTCTTTAATGTTAGCAACCAGTATTAATTTTTTGACCTTCTCTCTCTCTCTTTAGTTGAATTCCAACACACCCATTCAACTAATTGAATCTCGTTAATTAATTAAATGAGGTTTTTGAATTTTTAAAAATGTTGGCATGTGTGGATAAATTAAGACAATGTCTTAATTTGTTTTTGGTTGGTTCGTTGTGTGGAGTCTGGGGAGAAAATAACTGAGGTCTCAAAGAACATCATCCTCTACGTTGTAGAACACGAATAACATCTAGACCATGACAAAGAATTCCGTCACCGCAAAGGAAGACCATTGTGTCGTCTTCTCTCCTCTCTGTAGCCAGTGAGAGTCACCTTTTTGGAGAAATACGACATGCCGTTTTCTCCATCGGGCGAACACCAACGACCTATACAGAGCCACACCCCACGATGCCGCTTTCCGCAATGCTCATCGATCGTCAACTCGTTATCGAGGTAGGGGTTTGAGTTCAAATTTAATGAATTAAATTTGTGTTTTCTTGTCGAAGATATTATATTTTGGGCCACCTGATATCGCTATAACGGGAGGAGGTCGGACCGCACAAACATGACCGACCTTCCACCCCCTTTATTGTTGATTTTGTTGCGGCTCAAACGAAGGCGGAGCGGTGCATCAGCACTGCGCGGAGTCAACGAGGACCACATTGAAGAAGCGTGGCACCGTCGCGACGCGCTGTCGAGGCTGGATGAAGCAGCGGCCAGAGTCGGGCAATGGCGAAGTGGCGCGGTGCCGTCGCGCAGCGCCGTTGAATCACGAAGAGGCAGCGGCGAGAGATGGCTACGACGGAGGGATGCGGCGTCGTTGCGCCGCGCCGTTTGGACCAAGGCCACGGCCTTTGGCCGCGGTGGGGTAGGGAGCGGTGGTCGGAACCGCCGGCCACCGGCATGTCAAAGGGGAGGGACCGCGGGGTCCCGCGGCGGCGGCACCAGGTGGGGGTCGTAACCCCCGGCTGGAAAAAATGTAGCCCCCATGTGGGTCCGCTATTTCAAAATAGGGGGGTCGCGTGCCCCCCCGCCCCCTTACGCAACAGCTCAGCCAGTGCCGAACATGCCATGCGGCCGCGCCCACGCCAGGCCAACCGGCCACCCAGGCCGGGCCGGGCCGCCCAGGCCAAGAAGGGCCGCACCGGCCGGGCTACGCCCTATTGGGCTGGACCCGGACCCGGGTCGGGCCGACCCCGTGGGTCTTGGGACGGGTAGTCCGGGCCCAAAACCCCCTAAAAACCAAACAGTTCGTTTAAATTCCCATAACATGGGCTACGGACCTCCAATCGATGCACCATTAGTTGCGATGTGGTCTTTGGATAGAGATGGTCGTTTCGGTATATTACACTCAAGGATTCGGAGAACATGGGGTAAGACCGGGTTGGTTTGAATTGGGAACCAACCAGGCTCTCGGAGTGGAAACACTTATAATTTGAGCTCCAGACGTCTGAATGATGTGCCGTCGACTTTTTTGGATTCCACATAATGAGACGGACCTTTAGGATTACTCCGCTCGAGGTTTGGATGCAGTTGGAGTACGGTCGGATTGGTTTTGACTTAAAAACCAATGAGGCCCATGGGACGAAAAAACCGATAACTCTCAGACCGGGTGTCCGATTGACCTGTCGTCTATCGTGTTGAGTTCCTATCGACGAGATGGAACTTTGGGATACATCAACTCTAGGCTACGTGTCAGTTGATGTATTGACCCCTGGGCTTGTGGAGCGGACCCTCCCGGAAACGAGCATGCTGTGTGCGGGAACCCTAGAGATGGCTGCGACTACGACGACGATAACGACTGCACTGAAATCCTCTGTGGGTTTGTCAGTGATGACGACGGCACTGAAATCATTAGTGGGTTCAACAGCGAAGAAGACTGTATTGAAATCCTCCATGGGTTCGATGGCGATGACTATTGTTCTTGTATCCTACGTGGGTCAGGCAGTATTACTGTTCTTGTATCCTACACGGGACTGGCAGTATTTGACCTCTGTTGTAGTATCCTACGTGGGTTCAACAGAGTAGCTGGACTTGTATCTTATGTGGGACCGACAACTTAGCTAGTTTAGTATCCTACATGGGTCCCAGCTTAGATGAATCAGTGGATACATCTGATCATCTCTATCACCTTACGAAGAAGTATACCTGTGTGAGCTGAGTCTTGACTTTCAATCATTATTTTCATTATGATTGACTGGTTTTCCTATGTGGATTTGGGTTGTCCTTTCCTGTGTGGATTGGTTTGTACTATCCTGTGTGGACGTGATCGAACATGGCCTCAGATGATGGAGCCATACTGGAATTGATGACTTAGGTATATATATGGGCATATACCTAAGTAGTGTTGGATGTTTCTTTGTGATTGTATATTTCTTTTTTGGATCATCCTTTTTGGATTCTGGGAGACCTTCAGGGGTATCGGCGTCCCTACTGAGTAGTGTATACTCACCCATGTATGGGCTATGCCGGCACTACGTTGTGTTGAATGGAGATGACGGATAGCGCTGATCGTGGTTGGGGCTTGTAGAGCAGCTCGGTACCTGGAGGTGGACCACTGGGCGGGACGTACACGGTGCAGACAGCTAGACCTGAGGAGCTGAGGAGGCTATCTGTACCCACACTTCATGTGGGACTTCCAGGGGATAGCTCGACGTTGCTTCTTTACTTTCAGTTGTTGTACTTTCTTTCCAGTTGTACATTACATTCAGTTTGGGTTTGTATTCTGGCCCATTTACTTTCCCCACTTACTATTTTACCCAGTTTTACTTAGTGTATACTTTTGATGGCTTACTCTATTGTGTTTTTTACTTTATAAGGAAATGCCTTCCCCTTTTTCTGGGATTTACGCCTTTGGTGCTAGTCGCCAGCCCCTGGCCTATGGGAGGCGGGCTTGGGGTAGTCACTGCGTGGGTCCCGAGGATGGGTCGTGGCAAATTGGTATCAGAAGAGTTCGGTTCTACCGCAGAACTCCTGAATCTGATCATTATTCTATGTGAAGCAATAGTGTTAATGGTATTGAGTGTGGTTATCAGTCTAGGGAGTCCAGTGTTGGTGCGACAGCTGACGTATCCATACACGAGGACCCTGAATTCTGATTTCTGACTCAATGTAGGAAAACATATATTGCATGTGTGTTACAAAGGTTTTATTTGTGATTACATTGTGTCAGCTCACCAGGTATACTATTTTGACCGTGGTGTACCTGTTTCTTTTCAAGATGCCCCCACGATGGTAGCAAGCTAGGATCCCGAGCTTTATGCGAGATGAAAACCCATCGAGCGACGAGGCCTCGGTGTAGGGCCCTTTTTCAGTGGAGGCACCGGCGGTACCACTACCCACCGAGCCACCGATGCCACCAGCCCCAGCCGCTGAGAGTTCAAGTCTCCTTAGTGCACTGCACGTGTTTCAGCATCAGATACCGCCCAGGTTCCGCAGTGAGATGGACCCTCAGGCAGCCGAGGATTGGCTGGAGGCTATAGTTGGATTTTTTAGGCTAGTGGGGACACCAGCTGAGCTCATGGTGATCCTTTCAGTGAGCTTCCTATAGGTGGAAGCAGGCAGACGGTGGAGCTTGATGCTCTAGGTGCACAACGAGGCATCTCTCCTCAGGATGGTCTTTGAGAGCCTCTTCCGCTCTGAGTTCGTCCCCTCCACCCTCCATGCGGTGCGCATCCAGGAGCTACTACAGCTGCGGCAGGGAAGCATGACTGTCGCCCAGTACTCAGTGAGATTTACCGATCCTTTGCGCTATTCGACGGACATGGTACGAGACCCATTCTTTCGGGCCGGGAGCATCGACCAGGGACTGAGGCATGAGATCAGGGCATCAACGATCTCCCTCAGTATTCTGACATAGGCATGAGTACTGGAGCGAGCCCTTCTCGTAGAAAGCTTTCTTGCTGAGGTTACACCAGCAGTGAGACCTACCGCAGGGCGACATGTCGCACAGTCGTCTGCAGCTGGCAGTCGACGGACGTCACAGGGGTCCTGGAAGACTAGACCATCAGGCGGATGACCTCAAGACACTGGCTTAGAGGTGAAGGGCACACGACATAGTTCCAACCTTCTAAGGAGCAGACAGTGCTACACAAGCGGTGGGTAGGGCCACAGGGCTCGTGACTTCCCGACCCGTTGTGCAGAGGAGCTACAGACGGTTGAAGGGCCATAAATCCAGAGGAATAGGTTCGACCGTGGTGGTCTGTAGGTAGCAGGCGGACGAGGCAGAGGAGCTGGCTGAGCATCAGGTGGTGGGTGACGCTTTGAGGTTTTACCACCACTACCACCCGGAGGACAACCCCGACCACAGGGAGCTGGCTATCAGATATAGGTTCAGCTTTAGGAAACAGAGCCCTATGACCACAGCGCTCTAGTGATGATTTGAGGTACTATATGTGTCTATTCCACCCGTTCTTTAGTTCTTATAGTCATTCGTTCATTGCTGATGCCCTTTTTCGGAGCTCGAAGATTCCGACGGAGCCGTTGGCTGATCCTTACGGCAAGAGACTCCTACAAGAGCAGAATCGATGATTACACACTGGTGCCGGCAGTGTAAGATTACTCTAGGAGGCGAGAGCTTCAGCTGGGATCTTCTTGTAGAGCGTCGAGGCCTTAGGACGTCATCTTGGGCATGGATTGGTTATCTACAATCCATGCTCAGATTGACTGTATTAGGTGCAAGGTGCGATGTGTTTGCCCCGATGGTAGTAGGTCCACCTTCACCATCGATAATGGTGCCTTAGCAGTGCGGGATGGACGCACGCAGAGAGAGGATAGACGATCACTCATCAGTTGGCTAGCCTCATCCTAGGAGCAGTTGACAGGCGGAGTCCTAGTTTTCCCGCAGTGGTGGATCAGTATGCGGGCATTTTCCCTGATGACGTTCCATTACTACCTCCTCGCAGAGAGGTAGACTTCTATATTGACCTATACCCCAGGAAAGCCCTGATATCCACTCCAGCATATCGGATGGCCCCCGTTGAGCTTCGAGAGCTACGAGTACAGTTGGAGGACTTGCAGGGCAAGGGATTCATCTGACCCAGTGTTTCACCCTAGGATTCCCCGATATTGTTCACCAAGAAGGTGGATGGGAGCATGCGACTGTGTGTCTATTATCTTCACCTGAAGTAGGTGACCATGAGGAAGAAGTATCCACTTCCGAGGATTGAAGACCTATTTGATCAGCTCAAGGGAGCACGATGGTTCTTAAAGATTGACCCCAGACCAGGCTATCATCAGCTCAGAGTTCGGGATGAGGACGTACAGAAAATGGCCTTCAGATGTCGGTATGGCCACAATGATTTGTTCGATATGACATTCGGCATAACCAATGATCTAGTGGTGTTCATGGGTTTCATGAACAGGATCTTTCATCCATACCTCAATTGATTTGTCATGGTCGTCATCGAGGACATATTGATATACTTGACCACTGGGGAGGAGCACTCCTATCACTTGTGAGTTGTACTAGACACACTCCAAGCGCACTATCTTTATAGTAAGCTCTCTAAGTGTCAATTCTGGTTACGTGAGGTCCACTTATTAGGAAATGTCATCTATGAGGTGGGAGTTGCGGTGGATCTTGCGAAGATCGAGGCAGTGCTAGCTTGGGAGCCACCCAGTAGTGTGACAGAGGTGTGGAGTTTCTTGGGGCTAGCTGGGTACTACTAGAGATTTGTGCCATATTTCTCCAGAGTTACGGCAGCACTCTCAGCTTTGACGATGAAGGGGAAACCCTTCGTGTGGTCAAAAAAATGTCAGCTGAGCTTCCAGGAGCTGAGACAGAGATTGTCTAGTGCACCTATCTTGAGGCTACCAGAGTAGGGAGTAGGGTACGTAGTCTACTGCGATGCATCAGGGACCAGACGCGGATGTGTTGGGATACAGGAGTAGGTGTTGATCACATGTGGATCACGATAGTTGAGGCATCATGAGTAGAACTATGCTACCCATGACCAGGAGTTAGCAGCAGTGGTCTACGCTCTGAAGATGTGGCGACACTATCTGATGGGCGAGCGCTTTACAGTCTCCTCTGACCATGAGAGTCTCAGGTATATCTTCTCACAGAAGGATCTAAATTTGAGGCAGAGGCAATGGCTCGAGTTCCTCCCGGACTATGAATTTGAGATAGTCTATACTCATTGAAAGGGGAACTTAGTAGCTGATGCTCTCAACAGGAGGACGGGCATTCAACTACTTGGGGAGGTGATGGAGCAGCTAGCCGCTCTGCAAATATTTTTCATGGATAGAGATAGAGCAGCCTTTCTTCAGTCACTCACCATCAATCCTCCACTACTCCAGCGGGTAAGAGAGGCACATCGTGAGGTTTTTGACTATGATACGTGGCATGCACAGTTATCCTCAGGACATGCACTTGATGGATTCTCTGTAGGAGGATAGAACATCGTAGTTTTCAGAGGACGTACCATGGTACTAGCTGCTTTGTTGGAGGAGGTTCTAAGAGAGTTTCACACTTCCCCTTTAGTGGTACATGTTGGAGTGGAGATGATGTACTAGGATCTCAGACATCAGCACTAGTGGCAGGGTATGAAGAAAGCTATGGCAGAATTCGTTTCTTTATGCCTCACCTGCCAGTAGGTGAAGGCGGAGCACCAGGTACTAGTAGGCTTGGTACAACCCTTGGAGGTCCCAGAGTAGAAGTGGGATGGGATATATAAGGATTTCATGACTGGACTTCCACTTACATCTAGAGGTCACGACTCTATTTAGGTGATTGTCGACCGACCCACCATGTTGACCCAATTCTTACCCATCAGAGAGAAGGTCTTAGTAGAGAGCATGGGATGTCTCTACATTCGGGAGATTGTAGGGCTTCATGGTGTGCCATCATATATCGTCTTTGGTCGCGATTCTCGCTTTACTTCCCAGCTTTGGAAGGGGTTACAGGAGGCATTCGGGACGCAACTACATCTGACCACTGCCTTTCACCCTCAGACAGATGGTCAGACATAGAGGACCATTCGGACCCTCGAGGACATGCTCCGTGCATGTGTCCTCGACTTTGGTCGTAGCTGGGAGGACCACCTACCCTTTCCGGAGTTGGCGTACAACAATAGCTACCACTCCACCATCGGGATGGAACTATACGAGGCATTGTACGACCGACCTTGCAGATCACCTCTGTGATGGACAGACCCCTGGGAGTCAGCACTTGTGGGACCAGAGATGGTCCAGGCCATGACAGAGAAGGTCCAGGTCATCCTGGAGTGGATGAGGATAGCTCAGAGCCGGCAGAAGTCTTATACTGACAGGAGGCGGAGACCACTAGAGTTCGAGGATGGAGACCATGTCTTTTTGTGGGTCTCACCTCGATGTGGATTATGGAGATTTGGCCCAGGCAGCAAGTTATCTCCATGCTCTATCGGACCATTCTAGGTCCTCTGTAGGATAGGCAAGGTGGCATATCGCATGGCTCTACCACCTTAGTTGCATTGGGTGCACGACTTCTTCAACGTATCTCAGCTGAGGAGATACGTTCATGACCCGATGCATATCATCGACCATGGGGATCTAGACATTGACGATGGGGCGACTTTTGCGGAGGTCCCGGTGGAGATCGATGATCGATAGGAGCGGGTCCTATGTGGGTGATAGATTCCTCTATTGTGCATCAGATGGCAGCACGAGAACCTCCTGCAGAGCACTTGGGAGCGGGAGGCTCAGATGCTTGCTCAGTACCCTCATTTGTTCCCCTATTTTGTGATGTATCTTTACAGGGATGTAAAGCCCTGAGGTTTGAGTAATTTAAAGACCCGTAAAATACAATGGAATTTTTTTCTTAATTTTCTTTTGGATTTTACAAGTACGCAGTTTCGAACGGCACATGATTCTGAGACCTGGTGTGCCCGGAATCAATTTTCAAAGTTTAGCTCGGGTACGTTCAATGAACGAATGAGCAGGTTTTTTGTAACTTTTGAACCATTGATCGGAATTGAAATATGAGGGCACCGTTGAAACCGCAACACCGATATTTTCTTAAGAATACATTTTCTAGATTTTTGTTTTCCCAGGAAGAGTTGTTTAATTTTTTGTGGATTAAGACTACAGAGAAATAAAATTGTGCTACTAATTTTATTTCCTTTAAGTGGTTAAATCCAAAGGATGGAGGTTTAGTGGAACTAACCACCCCTGTGAGGTTAATTGTGAAGTGGGGCCCACATGAGTTCCCACCTCTTCAAATCCCCTACACCCCCTCTTTATTGTTAGCAACCCCCTAATGTTTTTGACATTCTCTCTCTAACTTTAATTGAATTACAACACAGACATTCAATTAATTTAATCTTGTTAACTAATTAAATGAGGTTTTTGAATTTTTAAAAATGTTGGAAAGTGTGGATAAATTAAGACAAATCTTAATTTGTTTTTGGTTGGTTCGTTGTGTGGAGTCTGGGGAGAAAATAACCTAGGTCTCGAAGAACATCATCCTCCACATTGAAGAACGTGAAGAACGTCAAGACCTCAACGAAGAACACCATCACCGCAAAGGAAGACCGCCATGCCATCTTCTCTCCTCTCCGTAGCCAGTGAGAGACGCCTTTTCCGGAGAACGATGACGCGCCGTTTTCTCCATCGAGTGAACACCAACGACGTGTACGGAGCCACACCCCGCGACGTTGCTTTCCGCGACACTCATCGATCGTCAACTCGTTATCGAGGTAGGGGTTTGAGTTAAAATTTAATGAATTAAATTTGTGTTTGCTTGTCAAAGATATTTTATTTTGGGCAGCATGATATCACTATAATGGGAGGAGGTCGGACCGCACAAACACGGCCAACCTGCCTCCCACTTTAATGTTGATTTTGTTGCAGCTCGAAGGAAGGTGGTTCATTGATTTGGCACTGCGCGGAGTCAAGGAGGACTATGGTAGAGAAGCGCGGCTCCATCGCGCCGCGCCGTCAAGGCTGAACGAAGCTGCAGCTGGAGTCGGGGCGCGGCACCGTCGCACCGCGCTGGTGAACCACAAAGAGGCCCCAGCAGAGGGGCGCAGTGCCGTCGCGCTACACCATTCAGACCAAGGCCGCGATGGAATAGGGAGCGGCGACCAGAACCGACGACCACCAATGCCTCAGAGGGGTAGGACCGTGGGGTCCCACGGCGGCGGCACCGGCCGGCCAGCCGGGCCGGCCATTCGAAGATGGCTGGGGGTTGTAACCCCCGGGTGGCAAAAGGAGCAGCCCCCACATGGGGCCACTGTTTCAAAACAGGGGGGCGGCGTGCCCCCCCTTCCGCGACAGCTCATCCAGCGCCGAGCTGGCCATGTGTTCGCGCCCGCGCCAGGCCAACCGGCCACCGAAGTTGTGTCGAGCCGTGCCTGCCCGGCCAAGCCATGCCGGCCGGGCCGGGCCTCACCATGTTGGTCCAGAACCGGACCTGGGTCGGGTCGACCCTGTTCGGGCCGACCTAGGGGGTCTTGGGCCGGGTTGGTCTGGGCCCAAAACCCCCTAAAAACCGGGCAGTTCGTTTAAATGCCCGTAACATGGGCTAAGGACCTCCGATCGTTGCACCGTCAGTTGCGATGTGATCCTTGGATCGAGACGGTCGTTTTGGTATATTAAACTCATAGTTTAAGATAACATGGGGTATGTCTAGGTCGGTTCGATCACGGAACCAACCGGTCCCTCGAAGCGGAAATGCTTATAACTTGAGCTCTGGACGTTCGATTGACGTGCCGTCAACTTTGATGGATTCCTCTAAGTGAGACAGACCTTTTGGCTTACTCCGCTCGATGTTTGGATGCAGTTGGAGTATGGTCAGGTTGGTTTTGACTTAAAACCCCACCATGCCCCTCGGACGAAAAAGCCGATAACTCTCTGACCGGGCGTCTGATTGACGTGTCGTCTTCTTTGTTGAGTACCTATTGAAGAGACAGAACTTTGGGATACATCATCTCCGGAATATGTGTCAGTTGATGTATCGACCCCTTGGCTCGTGGAGTAGACCCTCCTGGAATGAGCATTCTGTGTGCGAGAACCCAAGAGCTGGCTGCGACTGCGACGACGATGACGACTGCACTGAAATCATCCGTGGGTTCGGTAGCAATGACAACTGTTCTGAAATCCTCCACGGTTGTGGCAATGATGAAGATTGTACCGAAATCCACCGTGGATTCGACGGCGATGACTACTGTTCTTGTATCCTACGTGGTTCCGGCAGTATTACTGTTCTTGTATCCTACGTGGGTCCGTCAGTATTTGGCCTCTATTGTAGTATCCTACGTGGGTCAGACAGAGTAGCTGGACATGTATCCTATGTGGGTCCGAAAACGTAGCTGGTTTAGTATCCTACGTGGGTCCCAGATGAGATGAATTAGTGGCTACATCTGATCATCTCTATCACCTTACGAAGAAGTATACGTGTGTGAGTTGAGTCGTGACTTTCAATCACAATCTTCAATATGATTGACTTGTTTTCCTATGTGGATTTGGGTTGTGCTTTCCAGTGTGGATTGGGTTATACTATCCTGTGTAGATGAGATCAAACATTGGATTGGATGATGGAGACATACTAGAATTTATGACTTAGGTATATGTATGGGAATATACCTAAGTAGTGCTGGATGTTACTTCGTGATTGTATCTTTATTTTGTGGATTATTTTTTTGGACTCCAGGAGACCTTGGGAGGTCTCAGGGTCCCTACTGAGTAGCGTATTATCACCCCTACATGGGCTATGCCTGCACTATGTTTTGTTGGATGCAGATGACAGACATCTCTGATTGTGGTTGAGGCTTGTAAAGTAGGTCGGTACATAGAGGTGGACCACTGTGTGGGACGTACACTGAGCGGATGGCTATACCTGAGGAGCTGAGGAGGCTATCTGTACCCACCCTTCAGTTGGGACTTCTAGTGGAAGGCTCAACGTTACTGCTTTACTTTCAGTTGCTATACTTTATTTCCAGTTGTACTTTACATTCAGTTTGGGTTTTCTATTCTGGCTCATTTACTTTCCGCACTTACTATTGTACCCATTTTTACATAGTGTTTACTTTTTCCAGCTTACTCTGTTGTGTTTGTTTACTTTATAAGGCAATGACTTCCCGTTTTTCTGAGATTTATGCCTTTGGTGCTAGTCGCCAGCCCCTAGCCTATGGGAGGCGGGCTTGGGGTAGTCACGACATGGGTCCCGAGGACAGTTCATGACAGAATTGAAGAGAATTTAAACTAGGTCGTCTTGTGCCATAGTATACCCATAGTGGGATTCATAATAATGAGTGGGAATATATGTCTCCACATAGTCTACCGCTATATTTTTGTGGTGGGATATTGAAGATGAGTATGATTTGTATGTATGCATTTGGTTTGTTACCATGTTTGTATGCTGGATCTCCTCCTAATGAACCATGTTAATGACCTTCTTATTATATTATTGTTGTTTCCCTTCTGGGTAGACCATGTGGCCCATGTCTTCTAGAATTTAAAAAGATCCTATAATATGGTATCCTCCCTAGAGAGAGGATATTGGGATGCACTATGTTGATGATGGTGTCTTCCATCATGGGTATGTGGGTACCACCTTTGTACATCCCGGATGAAGTCATCGGTATCGACCTCATCTGCCTCCCTATATAAGGGAGCAACATTTTATCGCAATCCGAGATAGTCTACCAAAACAATTGTAGATTAAAAGTGGAGACACTTGGTTCTGGGGTGTTAGTTGAGGCTTGAGAGGTGGATGGAAGGATTTCACATATCAGAGGGCCCTTTTTGCATCCTCCACCATGAATAGAGTACCATTTTGATGGTAATACATGATCATCACTTTTAAAAGATAAAGTTGAAGATGTTGGGTAGGTGATGAGATCCTGATCTTTGTTGGGGGCCTGGATGCATGTGCTATCACTGACATACTTGTCTATAAATGTTTTCTAGATTTCATTGGATCTAAGGTAGCTCTAAGAAATGTTTTCATGTATACGTGACACAGAAAAAAAAACCTCATCAAAATAGAAAGTCATGATCACATGTATAATGGATGATCATGTTTGGATCTCTTACTTTTGAATATGAATGTTCCTTGAGGTTGGGTAACCCACCAGATTGGTGAAGGATTAACATTGGGATCTCAATTTCATCATCCTTATTCATGGCGTACCCCTTTTTGTGGATAGTTATGCTCCCATGAGGGCTGGGAAGTGTTTCTTTTTTTATGTTGCAAAAGAGGCTCCACATTTTATTTTTTCAAGAGATTTATTCCAGGGGTTAAATGTTTTTTCAATCATCCCACATCAGGAATGATTTTGTAAAGATGGTCTCCAATGGGTTTATTCACAGATATAGAATCACCCAAAAAACCTTTTATCAGTGATTTGTGGACCTAGTTAACAAAGGTAGGCACTTGTTGGATGACAATTTGTCCAAAAACACTTAATAACTCCATTGTTAATAATGATGGGAGGTCAAACTCATCACACTCTTTTGGGGAGAATTATATCTTATTCCAAGACTATCTTATAGATTATGAAATTTTCATATGTTTGGGAATCCTTGGTTTTTTCCAAAGAATGTGTCCACCAATTACTCCTAAATTCCATCATCGATCCTAGATACAAGTAAATCAGAAACTGGCTATATGTATCCAAAGTTCTCCATTGATAAAGACATTTGATTGAATTCAAGGTTCTTCATCAACATTCCCATTTTACGAATAGGTCTGGAATGCCTTCATTATTTACTAAGACATAACCGGTTTAATCATTGTGATGAATAACTCTAGAGTTTATCATTATTCATGGGGGGTGAGAATTAATATAATGTTGGTATCAAACCCATAATATGGTCTTCCTACATATCCTTGTGAGACTAATCAGAACCCACATATTGTAGTGCCACATAACTGGAAACATCACATTTTAATGTTGTGTGAGGAGGACCCATCCATGCAGTTTAACATCATGTGGAAAGGACGTCTAGGAAAAAGAAGCTTTGTCAAGATATGATGTGGGGATTACACCAAGGTAGACTAGGATTTATTAGAGAGATATGATATCTTGGTTCGATATGACCTTATCGGGGACCTGGAACAAAGAACATTAGGGTGATATGGATATCGTGTTTGGACCTCAGGGAGGATTAGTACATATACTCGTTGTTTGGGAATAAAATTCCTCATAGTTTAACATGAGTGAGGACATAAACCCTTGTGGAATCCCATAAAGGGTGCATGACTATGGTCAACCATTAAAAAGTATCCCCTTTGAGCTTAGTCCTTATACATTTATCCTAAGTTTTCTTTTTTCTTCAATAATCCAATTAATTTAGGGATCACACCACTGAGGAAACCCATTTGTGGGGGGGGGGGGGAATAATTTCTCATTTCTCGGGTGATTTGGTATATAGTTTGATACATAGGATGGATTCAATTTTATCATAGTTATAGTGGGAATTAGGTTTCTTGTAGTTCACCATTGGATGTGGATTGTGCGGGTGTTGTGATCATCACTACACTCTAATCCAACATTAGTCATGGTTTGTGTGAGAAATAAGAGGACATGAAAGATTAAACAAGTCACACATGTTCCCTTCTATGCTAATGGAAAAGGAGGGTCATGAAGGAGGATGATGACAGGGTGAGAGAACCACCTCGTACAATCAAAGGGGATTACACTGGGAGGGATTCCCTTCAATTGGTTCTGGGAAAGGGGAGTAATGTTACTTATTATAAGAAGGTAAAGCATGTGTGATTTCCACAGTAACTAACCCTCATCTAAGGGAAAGGCCTGTCATTACCAATGATCCCAAGATTGGGATGGTTCAAATTAGTATTCCAAGGTTGGGAACTAGGTTACCATGGGAATGTAAAATTATGGACATTCTGGATGTCTGCACCATTTTGGGGATTACTTACGTGTCTCCTCTTACATTAGGTATGAAAAATCAAAAGGGAATGTTGTTTCACTCAATGGTTCAAACATATGGGTATGGAGGCATTAAAGAGTATGTTTTCTAACACCATTGGACTGGTTTGCAGAGGTTCAATGGACATGGTTATAGAAATGGAAGGAAATGATCAGAGCTGGAGGGTGGAATGCCCAATGTCACCCCATTCAGAATTCCATTTGTTCATTTTTGATGGGGTACTCCTCGCATGACATGTTTTTATGAAGGTGTAAATGTTATCTACATAGAGAAGTTGTATGTGGACCTGGATGTGGTCTGTATATTATGATGGTACACAGACCGAGGTTTCATCCGCATATTGTGGTACTATGCGGTGTTGGATTCCATCCACGTAGCGAGGTACTATGTGGGGAAGGGTTTTTTCCATATAGTGATGTGTTGGGTGGGACACCAGATTAAATATGGGGAGTTGATCCTATGGTTCGTGGGATTTTCAGATGCCATCAGGATATGGTTCGTGGTTATCCAGTTAGTTTCATGGTCCACCAATTAATATATTGTATTCTTCTTTATTTGGTTTTCAATGAACTATACTTTCCAGAAATCATCAGTAAATTATGGATATTTTCTTATGGGCCATCAAAGCTAGGAAATCCATTCTATTTATGTCTCCCTTGTCTCTTCCTTCAATCTTTGATTTTTTGCTCCCTTGAGATCCTTTTAAAATGTGTGGGGGGAAGTAGGGTTTATAGGTATCACAACAAGTTTTGTGGAAGCCCATGGATAAATCAACCAACCCTCAGATGACTCGGTCAACAAAGCCCTACGGAGATGTAGTTGTCAGGAAAAAATAATAGCCATAATATATCGAACGTATTTTTCTCATTCGTGGGATTTCACTGATGTCTTCTTTCCCCCGAACTGTTAGTTAGCGGGGATGGTATGAGAGGGAATTTTTTCTACCCCTCTATCCTTCCAACAATGTGGTTCATGGGGATGGTATGTGAGGGCTATTTTTTCCTCCAACTATTCTTATAATATAGTGGTTCTTAGGAGCCAACACTATCTCCTCTGTTCTGTGAACCACTTTGTTTGCAGCTTCTTTCTGTGGCTGTGTACCGCCACGTAGAGTGGCGGTCCGCGATGGGCATGCAGTTCATGACCCTCTACTTCTCTTTACAGAATTTTGGATTCTTCAACATTCTTCTTTAGATTATTTAAACAATTATTTTTCTTTCCTTTTCCATATTCTTAGGAGTATATACTTTAGCTTTGAAAAGTATTCAGTACCCAACAAATCCTGTAAACCACTCAAAACTAAAATCATTCAGATATCCAAAAAACCCTAAAACCATAAATTTTTTTAAAACTGGTAAGAATAATTGAAAACCCATAGATATCCTAAAAATCACTAAAACCCCCAAAACCCCTAAAACCCCTAAAAATCTAAAAAACCAAAAAACCCCATAAAATACCCAAACTCAAGAAAACAAAAAAAAACCTCGAAAAACCTTATAAACTCTAAAAATCATGAAACCCTTCAAATATTCTTAATTCCCTATAATAGGTGATGAAAACTTGAAAACCCCATAAAAACCCAAAATATATAAATAACTAAATATCTTAAAATCAATAAAAATACCTAAAATAACTAAAATACTCTATAAAATCCTTAAATGACATAAAAATATCAATAAACATCCTAAAACTATTGAAATCATAAAAAACCAACAGAGACCCTAAATTCAGCTAAAACCACTAAAACAACCTAAAAACATTAAAAAACCATAATCATATTAAATCCCATAAAACCCCAAATGAATCAAGAAAACCCAAGACCCCTAAAAAATTAAAACCCTAAAAACCACAAAAAATCCAAAAACACCTAAAAACTATTTAAAATCCCAAAACACTAAAATCCTATAAACATTACAACCCATAAAACCATAAAAACCATAAAACCCATAAAATTTGAATAAAAAATCCTAAAACCCTTAAAATCCCTTAAAATATTAAAAACCTCAAGCACCTTTAAAAAACATAAGGTAAAACTAAAAAACATTAAATTACCCGAAAACATAAAAAATCCCTAAAAATCCGAAAAAACCTAAAATCCCTAAAACCGAAAAACATCAATAAAAAACCTGAAAATCAATTAAAATAACATAATATTGAAATCCAACCCAAAATATTATAAATCCAAAAAAATAAGAGACATTTAAAACACTAAAACTCAGTAAACCCCTTATAAATCAAAAGAACATAAAAACAAAAAAATCCCCTAAAACCCTAATGAATTTTAAAAAATAATAAAGGATGTTAAAAACCCTAAAATTGATAAATGACCCTAAAACCCCCTAAAACCCATAAAAAACCTAATAACCCATTAAACCAAAATATCAAATTAAAACCCTATGTAAAATCTAAAATTACTAAAACTCTGTGAAATACCCTAAAACCATAAAACCCCTAAAAGACTCTAAAACACCAAAACCACTAAAAATCCCTTTGAATATAATAAATAATCTAAAATCATTAAAACAATAAAAGACACTAAAAACTAATTAAATACCCAAACATCTATATAAGAATAAAAAATATATAACCTAAAAAGGACCCTGCAAAATATAGACCAACTAAAAGACCCTAAAAGTCCTTAAAAATCCTAAAGCACCCTAAAAATACCTAAAAAGACATAATAAAACCAAAAACCACTAAAAGAGCAAAAAATATTCAAAACCCCTGAAAATAAATACAAGAACCAAAAAAATATATAAATCATGAAATACAATGAAAATCCTAAAACCCCTAAAAACACTAAAAACATAAAATACCAAAAAACCCCCATCAAAACTCGAATGCACTAAAAACATAATTACCTAAAATCCATAAAAATCCATAGAAATCCAAAGACAATTAGAATACTTAAAAAAATTAAAAATATCTTAAAATGCTAAAACTCCTAAAACCCTAAAAAACTAAAAACGAAAAATATCCCTAAAAACCTAAAAACCCTAAACACTAAATAACCTCTAAAAACTACAAAACCCCTACCCCAAAATAAAAAACCAGTGAATGAACTAAAAACCATAACAATCCTTAAAAACCTAGAAACACTAAATCAAATAAATACCATTAAATATCCCTGAGAATCCTAAAACCAATAAAATCCCAAGAAACCCATAAAACCCTAGAAATCATTAAAACCCCTAAAAACCATTAAAATCCAAAGACCCTAAAACTCGCTATAAATCCCAAAACCCTATATTTACACTAATACACCAAACCCCCTTAAAACTATATAAATTAAAACAACCATAAATCCCCTATTTAAAAAACATTTAAAACATTTAAAACCCCAAAACTCCTACAAACACAAAAAGCTTACTAACCCTAAAAGCCTTAATAAACCTTAAAAACCATATAACCTCTAAATATCATAAAAATCTCTAAATGACCCTAAAACCCATTAAAATGACATTAAAACCAAAAAACTATATGAAAACTCTAAAATACTAAAAAACCACTATAAACATTAAAACCAAATAAACCATATTACCCTAAAACCCCTTAAAACCCCTAAATATCTAACAAAACCTAAAAAGAACAAAACAGCCAAAATACACAAAAGAAAACACAAAATACACCAAACACCCTAAAAGACCATAGAAAAGAAAGAAATATAAATGATAAAAAAAACAACTAAAAATAGAATAAAATGACATGTAAAGCCCAAAGACACCAAAAAATGGTAAAAACTAAATATTACAGTAACACCCCAACACCCCTATAGTTCCCTAAAAATCTATAAAACCAAAATGATTTAAAAAACTCAAAAGTTCCCTAAAACCAACTAAAAAACCTAAAGAACTCTATAATAAAATCAAAAACCTAAAGTACCATAAAACCACTTAAAACCTCTAAAGGAACCGAAAAACGAAAAGAATGCTAAAACCCTTAAAAACACTAATGCAACATCAATACACTAAAACCACTAAAGGAACCTAAAAACCAGCAAAAACCCTTATATAGGATCATTAAAAAATTTAAATAATCACTAAAAAGCCCTATAACCCTAAACAGTGGCAAAAAAATCCTACCCCCAAAACCATAAAGCTGTAAAAGACCCTAAAAATCCCTAAGGGACCTAAGAGGCCATAAAACCCAAAAAAGCCCTTTAATTTTTTTAGAAGTCCCTAAAAAACAAAAAACGCTAAAAAACATCAAAACCCAAAAAAACTCTAAACAAACCCTATAAAACCACAATATCCATAAAATCCTTAAAATACATTTATAACATTTAAAATAACAAAAAACACATAAATCATCTAAAACCCATAACCAGAATAACCCATAATTATCCTTAAATCCCCTAAATAATATAAAACCCTAAAGAACCACAAAATCCCTAAAGCTACTAGAATCCATAAAATAACAAAAACAAAATGATCCTAAAATACCTAAAAACGCACAAAACCCTAAAAAGACCCTAAAATACCCAAAAACTCTAAAAACCTAAAAGATCTTAAATACCCTAAAAACCCTAAAAACCCTAAAACTGTAAAAATATCCTAAAATCCAAAAAACCATTAAATTAAACGAAAAATAATTATAACATGGAAAAAATCTAAAAGTTTATAACAAATACATAAATCCCCAAAAAACATAAAAAACTCAAAAAATTGAAAAAAACCCAAACAAAACCAAATACCCTAAAACCACTAATGTTTCTAGCCACCATTAATTGCCCAATAACCTATATAAACCACTAAAAACCTAAAAAAACTCAAAACCCCCCGAAACACTAAAAACATTAAAATCCATTAATACATCTAAAACCCCTAAAACAAAAAAAAATCCATAAATCAAAAACCATAACCCCTCCCCCTAAACCCTAAAATTCCCCATGAATACCAAAAACCTTAAAAAACTCTAATGTCGTTACAAATATTAATAATTATTAAAAACTCTTAAAACCCCTTAAATAAACTAAAAACCCTCAAACCCAGAAAAACCAAAGAAAATCATAAAAATCCCTAAAACACAAAAAAAACCTCTGAAAACACTAAAGGGCACTAAAAACTTAAAACATATTAAAAAATATCCTAAAACCTTAAAAAACCAGAAGTTATTGAAAACCAAAAATAATAATAAACGTAGAACTTCATTATAAACCTCAAAACATTAAAAACATTAAAAGACCTAAAAATAGGAAAAACCCATAATACCACTAAAACTCAAAACCCCTAGTCAAAGTATCAAATCACAAAAAACTGTAAAAACTATAAAAATAATTAAAACCCTTAAAACTTCAAAAACATAAACTCTCTAAAACACTAAAACCCTAAAAGCCTAAAAATCCTAAAACCCACCATAACAGAAAGAAAAACATAAAACACTGTGAAAAAATGTACAACCCCACACACCCAAAAACCAGATAAAACACTAAAAACACTAAAACCTTGAAATTCACCTTAAAGAATGCTAAAAACCAGTAAAAACCCATAAAAATAAAATCTATAAAGAAAGAAAAATCTAAAAAACACTAACAAATCCAAATAAACTAGAAAAAACTTAATACCACCAAAAAAAACAACAAACCAAAACCCCTAAAACCATAAAATCTAAAACAAGAAATATATCGAAACACCCTAAAGACACATGAAAAAACCCCTAAAATAATTAAAACCTTTAAAACCCAGAAACGTGGACCCTAACCCCTAAAAAAACACCCTACACCTATACGATATGCCCCAAACCCTAATCCCTAACACTAATCCATGCACCGACATCTTAAACCCTAAACCTTAAACCCAAAAAACCCCATAGCATACACCATAAACACAAAATCCTACACCATACACCCTAACAACAATACCCTACACCTTAAACCATACACTCAAAACCCTATACCCTACACCCTATCCCTAAAAACTACACCGTAATCGCTATACCCTACCCCCCAAAAACCATATACCACACACGAGAAACCCTATATGCTACACCAAAAACTTAAATCATAAACCCTATACCCAATACCCCGAACCCAGAAACCCACACCCTAAAATCTATTCCCTACAAACAAATCCCTAAACCCCACTACCACAAACCTATGAAAGACACACAAAACCCAAAAAAATACACCTAAATCCCTATAACCTATACCCAAACCCCTACACCCAACACCCTATACCCTACAACCTATACCCTATGCCCTAAATTTTAATCTTTAGACTATTAGTCCTACATCATAAACCCTACACCCTAAACCCAAATCACTAAACCCAACAAACTAAATCACTCTCCTTACACCATAAACCTTAATACCTATGCCATAAACCCCTAACCCCACACCCAAACCCCTACACGAGAAACCCTAAATCTAAACCCCACACCCTAAAACCTACACCATATACCCTGAACAGTAAATTCTACAACTAAGACCTAAAAACTACTCCCTAAACCATATATCCTAAACCATAAAACCTAAACACAAAATTGTAAACCCTATACCTAACACCATAAACCCTAAACCAAACACCCTAAACAGTAAAACCTAAATGATAGATCCTAAACCCTAAACAATAAATTCAATACCATAAATCATAATCCATAAAACCGACCCTCGAAACCCTATACCAGCCCCCCAGATTTATGAGGTATGTATATTGTTGACCTGAACCAAAGACCCAGAGACTCTGAGGTTAACCTCCCGAATGATGTTGTGTTTCATATTCTGTGGTACATTTTTTGTTGACACTAACACAATCATCTAGACATCCAATCTGGTTGGACAACATAATACAATGGATTTCTACTAGTATAAGTGTGCATAAGGAAATGTTCTTCCATCATGGGTCTCATG
The DNA here is from genome assembly GCA_963277665.1 of Viscum album. NCBI lineage: Eukaryota > Viridiplantae > Streptophyta > Magnoliopsida > Santalales > Viscaceae > Viscum > Viscum album. Next base: position 982,780,490 of record OY728165.1, on the reverse strand, counting down.
TTTTATGCGACCTTTAATTCCACAAGCAATCCACTTCTAGTTGTGGAAACTGTGGTTTAACCGGCTCCCAATTCTTTACCAGTTGATGAAGGCTAGTTAAAACCTTGATTCAATTTGTTATTATCTCTTCCGGCTGAAGTAGAGATAAAGAATAGTTTTATTAGTGTATGTTTTCTACAATGCATTTGGGGTACTTACAATATCATTTTGGGTTCAATTAAAGTATGACCAAGCCGCTCTTTGACATGATTCTCTATCTCGTATCATGGGAATGCAACGAGAAGGTTCATCATTTTTCTCTCACTGCAAGTTCTTATAGTCATTCAGATCAATTTTAATGTGGATGGAATTTCATTGGGAGCATTGTTTCCTTCGTTGTGTGGCACTAATTTCCGCATGCACATAGGTCTTGTGATAAGTTTATTTAATCATTTTATTTATAATGGATGTGCATATGAAGTTGAGTTGTAGGAAATGATGAAGGTGGTAACATTTTATGTCCAATTCGGGTGGCAGCCACTATGGACTGAATATGATTCGATGCCTGTGGTGGATGTCCTCAAGAAAAATTCTACGATAGTCCCTTAGAGGATCCAACCTCAATATATTGATTTCCTCAAGGTTTTTTTGGACCTCTCTCTCAATGTCACACATGATTATTCAGAGGTGAACTTGGTGGTGGATGCCTTTTCCAAGAGGGTAGTTGTGGAAAGGTTCGTGGAATGGTCCTTCACTGCCCTGCCTTTTTTCTCACCCTGTGTGGAGTTTGAAATGAAGGGAGATTTGCACAACTTTTATTTTAAAACCATTGTGTAACGCTTTTCATTTTTTAATAAATTTTTGGGGACCAAGAAATCTTGGTCCCAATACTTATTCACCCTAAAAGTCCCTAAAATTCCCAATAAACCCTAAATAAAAAAATATCCTAAAACACATTAAGCCCATAAAAATTCTCAAAAACCCTAAATGATTCTAAAAACGCTAAAAAAATATGCTACCTTAAAAAACTATAATCCTTGAAAACCATAAATCACCCAAAAAACATGAATACACATTAATCCCCTAAAAAACAATAAAATCATACAAATCATAAAACACTCAAAAACCCTAAAACCTCTAAACACCCTAATACAATAAAAAATGATTAAATTCCATGAAAAAACCAAGAATCGCTAAGATCATAAAACGAATAAAATCCCCAAAAAAACCTAAAACCCCTAAAACTCAAAAAACTCCAAGAGCCCCTAAAACCCATACAAATCCTAAGAAAACATAAAAAACCCTAAAATGTAAAAACCCCAAAACTCCATAAAAACCCTAAAAACACTAAAACCCATAAAAGGCCCTGAAAATCATAAAATCCATTAAAAGGCCTTAAAACCCATAAAACCCCATAAAACCACTCTATATCCTAAAACTAAATTAAATCTATATAAAACACTAAAATACACAAAAAACATAAAAAAACACTTAATGATATTAAACCCCGTAAAATCCCTAAAACACCTAAAACACCCAAAGTAACATACATGCACTAAAACAACTAAAACCCATAAAACCCCATATGAACCTAAAACACCTAAAAACCATTAAAACTCTAAAACACCATGAAAACTATAAAAACTATAAATTCCCTAAAAAATAAAAAATTGCTAAAAACGATAAAACATTGTAAACTCGAAAAACCCTCAAAAGTCTTTAAAATGTATAAAAATAAATTAACCTCTAAAAATGACATAGAAACCAATAAAAACTTGAAAAATCTTAAAAACCCTAGATCCCATAAGAAAAGATAAAAGGTTCCTAAAAACTAAAAAAAATCTATTATGGCCATAAAACCCTTAAATACCCAAATCCATTAGAAAATTATAAAACCCCTAAGACCCCATTAAAATCACCAAAGAAACTAAAACCCCAAAAACAAAAGGAAAACTATAAAAACATTAAATAATCCTAAAAACCATAAATGAAACTAAAAACCCCTAAAACCCATAAAAACTTAAAACCCCAAATAAAAGAAAAAACCATTGAAAATCATAAAAATCAAAAACCATCGTAAGATAATTGAAAACCTAGAAAACCGCAATAAACAATTAAACCCCCTATAAACTAATGAAAGAATCTAAAAACATAAAAACCCCAAAAATGACCATGAAATCCCTAAAACACCTTAAAACCCATAAAACCCTTGAATCCCAAACAGACCCAACAAAACATGAGAATTCACTGAAACCCCATAAAACCATAAAAGATCCAAAACATATTAAAAGAATATAAACCCCACTAAGGACCATAAGACTCCATAATGACCATAAAAGACCCTAAAGCCCTAAAAAATTGTCAAGAACCCAAAAAACCCTCGAACCTTAGAAATCCTAGACATCATATTAATCCCAAAAAATCCTTAAAAATCTTTATAAACAATAAAAATCCTAATTTATCAAAAGGCCCATAAAAACAATAAAATAAATAAAACAAGAAATTATAAAATAATATAAAAAACTATAAACCCCTAAAACCATAAAAACACTAAAATCCCCTAAAACTCTAAAAACCACATAATACCCATAAACCACAAAAAACTGTACAACCAAAAAACCCCTAAAACCCATATAAAACCATAGAGACCTTAAAAGACCATAATAGACCTAAAACATCCTAAAATCTCAAAAAACACAAAATTTCCTAATAAATATTAAATACCCTAAAAAAACAAAAATCTTATTGACCCTAAAATATCCTAAAATCCAAAACAACCTTAAAACCCCTAAAACCAACTAAAAATTCATAAAAAAAAGAAAAACCCAAAAAAATCCCAGAACTCAAAACCCCCTTAAAAAATCTAAAAAAAATTCCTAAAACCCATTAAAACCATAGAAAAAATAAAACACCAAAAATACCCTACATCATATAAAACCATAAAAACATTAAAAATAAATAAACCATTAAAAATTGTAACAAACCCTAAAACCCATAAATAATTAAAATACTACATAATCCTTAAAACTCCCCTTAAAAACAAACAATCCCAAAAAAATCCAAAAACTATAAAACTCATAAAAGCCTCTCTTGATACACAATTAAAATTCAAAAACCACCAAATACACTAAAAACCATAGAAATCATAAAAATCATAAAAACCATAAAAAACTAAAAACCTAGAAACCCCTAAATAACACAAAAAACATTAAAGTCCTATAAACATTATGAAAACCCAAAAAACAAAAAATCCCCATAAAATGAAAAGTCCCTAAAACATCAATAAATTGTAAAAACCTATAAAAATAAACACCATACCCAACACCCCATACCCTATGTCATACACCCCAAACCCTAAAGCACACACCCCAAACCCTATATTGTACAACCCAAAAAAATTAACCCACAACCTAAAACCAAAACCCGAAACCCAACACCCTAAACCCTAATCTCAAAACCCTAATCCATAAACAATATAACCTACCCTATAATACCTAAACCCAAAACCCCAAAACCTATACCCTATGCCCTAAACCATAAACCATACTCCCTAACATCTAATACCTATAACATAGACCCCCAAACAAACACCCTTAACCCTTAACCCAATATCCTAAACCCTAAAAGACCCTTAAAATTATAAAAACACTCATGGAACCAAAAAACACCAAAAAACACCAAGAAACCCTAAACCACCCTAAAACGATAAAATATCATAAAACCATAAAAATTGGAAAAGACCATAAAAACTAAAAAATTGAAAAAACTAAAACCCCATTGATATCCCTAAAATATCCAAAATAATTACTATAAAATACAAAAACCCCTTAGGAACCCAAAAACCCTAAAATCCCCTAAAAAATATAAGATTATAAAATCCTAAAGATACATGAAATCCAAAAAATCATAGAAATCAATAAAACCCCTAAAAACTCTTACAACCATAAAATCCAAAAAACACCTAAAAATATGAAATAAATACTAGGTAAAATTTAAAATCCCTAAAATCCCTAAAACTATAAATAACCCAAAAAAATCATAAATCCATCAAAATACCCTATAACCTAAAAAATAAAATGATCCCCCAAAACCCAATTAAACTATAAAAAATCCATAAAATACTATAAAACACTAATACACCATAAATAAATAACCATAAAGACCTAAAGAATTAAAAATACAGTAAAACCCTCCCAATACCCATAACAAATTAAAAAGACCTAAATGCCTAAAAAGATCATAAAACCCCTAAAAGACCAAAAAATAACCTATTACCAATAAAACCCAACAAAAAACCCAAAACCGCATAAAACCATAAAAATAATAAGAACCCTAAAACCCATAAAAACATTAAATACCTCAAAAAACCTAAAATACACTAAAAGGACCCAAACACATAAATGCCCAAAAAACCCCAGAAAAAACCCCTAAAAACGCTAAAACAATTTTGAAGACCCAAAATTCATGAATAATACCCTAAAAATAATACATCCCCAAAAAACCCTAAGCCACTAAAACCTTAAACCAAAAAAAACCATAAAATCTCTAAAACACCCTAAAACCCCAAAAATCCCTAAAAACCCATGAATACCCTAAAACCCCAAAAAAAGTAAAACCCAAAAAAATTCATGAAAAATGCTAGAATCCCTAAAAAATACTAATACCCTAAAATACATAAAAACCATTTCAATCTCTAAAAGAGTCTAAAAACATGAAAATATCCCTAAAACCCTTATAGACCATGAAAAACCTAAAAATAATATAAAACCCAAAAACTCTAAAAAATACTAAAAACCGATGAATGAACCTAAAACACCTAATACCATAAAACACTTGAAAAACTTTTAAAATTATAAATGAATCCAAAAACCCTAACACCCCCAGACCCCAAAAAATAAAAATTGAAAAAGGACACTAAAAAACCTAAAAACAAAAAAGACCCTAAAAGCTAAAAAACCCAAAAACCCAGTAAAAGGGTCTAAAAGACACTAAACCCCCATAGAGGCCCTAATAGCATAAATTTCTGAAGGGACCTAAAACCCCTAAATTAGATAAATGAACCAAAAAACCCGAAACCCCTTTAAATAACCATAATAACTCTTAAAAATGAATAACAGAAATTAACTAAAACCCCTTAAAACGGTGATAAACACTAAAACCCATAAAATCCCTAAAAACAATAAAACCCCAAAAAAACATAAAACCTGTAAAACAATAGAAACACAAAAACCAAGAAAATTCCTAAAGACTATAAATACAATAATAAAACTCCAAAACCATTGAAAAAACTTTTAACCCATACAAACCCTTAAGACCTTAAAAAACTAAATCCCTTTAATAATACTAAAACCCAACAACTCTAAAACCCATACAAATAATAAAAACCCTTAAAACACCTAAACCGGCAAAATTACCTATAAAACCCTAAATCCCAGAAGTGATTTTTTATCTCCAAAATACAAAACAACTAAAAAACCCCTTATGAATGCTAAAATATTCATAAAACCTAAAATAATTAAAAAAAGATATTATTCTAAAAACCCTAAAACCGTAAACCAAATAATACAAAACCCCTAAAAATGTCAAATAGAACAAAACCCCGTAAAATCCATTAATCCTTATACCCTGGACCCTACACCCGAAACCATATTCCCAAAACCCTAATACATAAACCCTAAATCCTAAAACCAAAACCCTTCAATCAAAATGTTATTTCCTACTCCTTAAACCTACAACCCTACAACTTAAACCATAATCCCAAAACATTAAACCCTACACCCTACACTCTAAAACATATACCATTCACCATACACATAAAACTGTACACCATATACCCTATAACCTAAAACATAAACACTAAACCTTATGCCATAAACACTAAAATACTCTAAAAACCCAAAAAAATAACATAATAAAAAACAGAAGAAGAAAATAAAAACCTTTAAAACAATATAAACACTAAAACCCCAAAAACAATAAATTTCCCCAAAAAATAACTACAAAACCATAAAAACCATAAATGATCCAAGAAATACTAGAAAATAAAAGGACCATAAAAACACACAAAACAATAAACCCCTAATTCACACTAAAAATAGTAAAAATAGTAAAATTCCTTAAAAAATCCTAAAAAATCCTAAAAAACATAAACCCTATAATACATTAAAAAATAATAAAAACTAGAAAAACACATAAACACCAGTAAAATCACAGGAAACCCAAAAATTCTTACAAATCCATCAAAACAAAAAAACATTAAATACCCTAAAAACCATAGACTTCCACTGGAATCCCCCAAAACCATAAAAAAACTAATTCCTAAAAAGCACTAAAATACCATAAAACCATAAAAACTCTAAAACTACTAAACCCCTAAAACACTACAAAACCTAGAAACCCTAAAAACTATAAAAGGCCGTAAAACCAAAGAATACCCAGAAACACCCTAAAACCCCAATACCATAAAAATCATGAATATCCTAAATAAAATTAAATCATTGAAAACACCTACACCCCCTCCCAAACCTTATGAAAACATAAAAGACAAAGAAATAATAAAAATGGAAATACCAAATAAAATTAAAAAATTCTTAAAACTGCAAAAACAACAAAAAAACAAAAAAACCCTAAAAACCCCTAAACACCTAAACTCTCTAAAAACCCTAAAAACCTAAGAAAATTAAAATCTCTTAAAACAAAAATAAACTTACTAAAAAACCAAAAACCCTCGAGGCCCTAAAACATACCAAAATCCCAAAAACCTAAAACCCTAAACTCTATACCCTATAACCAATCCCCTAAATCCTACTCCGTAACCTATATACCATACACCCTAAATTGGATACCCAACATCCTACACTAAAATCCCAGCACCCTAAACCCAATATTTTATACCCTAGACCATAAATCACACAACCTAAATCCTAAACCCTAAACCTTATACACTAAAAGCTACACTATAAACCCTACATCGAAAAACCTAAACCCCAAAACCTTTACCTGAAACCCTATACCCTACACCCTAAATCCTAAATCCTACACCCTATAACCTAAACCCTACACTTGAAACTGTATACCCTACACCATAAATCCCAAACCATACTCTATAGTTCCTATACATGAAACCATTACCCCTAAAACCAACACCCTATACCCTATAACCAACACCCTAAACCGTACACCCAAAACCATATACACTAAACAAAAAACCCTACACCATAAACCCTATACCATTAACCCTAAACCATATAACCTACAACCTAAACCACATACCTTACACAATAAAACATGTACCCTCCAAACTAAACTCTTTACCCAACACCCTAAACCCAAAAACCTATACTATAAACACCATATAGTACTCCCTAAACTCTAAACCTCACACACTAGACCAAAAACAATGTACCGTAAATCATAAACCCTATATCCCATAGCCTAAAACTTATACCTCACACCCTAAAATCCTAAACCCTATACTCCAAACCCTATACCCTATAACATAAACATAACATTAAGGTACTCACCGTAAATCCTACAAACTAAATGCTAAAACGTACCCCCAAAACCCTATTCCCTTGACTATAAACCCTAAACCCTATACCAAACACCAAAAACACAAAAACCTACATCTTAAACCTTATACCCTACTCCCTATACCCCAAATCCTACACCCTAAACATTATACCCCACCTAGTAAACTTTATACCCTATACCCTAACACAAAACCTTACACCCAAACCATATTCCCTATACCCTTAACCCTGAATCCCACATCTTAAATCCTATACAATACATCATAAACCCAAAAACATGCACCCTAAAACCTACCCACTAAACTTATACCATCCACCTTCAACTATATACCCTGCACCATGAACCGTAAAGAATACACCCAAAACCCTATACCATATACCATAAACCATAAAAATAACTCACTAACCACAATACCTTACACCCTAAACCCCAAACCTTGTATTAAACCCTATACCATAGACCATAAACCCTAAACCCTACACGTTAAAACCTCTACTCTACACGAGAAACCCTAGAACATTTACCTTATCCCCTGCACACTAAATTTAAACCCTACCCCCTAAACCTTATACCATACTCCCTAAACCCTTAAACCCACCCCAAACCCTAGAACCAATACACTAAACCATGTGCACTACACCATATACATTATACCCTACACCGTAAACCCTATATGCTACTCATAAAACAATAAAACCTATAACAATCCTAAAAACCACAAAGTCAATAAAAAACCCTAAAAACCAAAAAAAACATAGAATCCATAATTTTACGTAATATTCACATACAACCATAAAAACACTAAAGCCCCTAAATACCAAAAAACACCCTATGAAAACATTGAAATCCTTAAAAACCATAAGAAAACCCTAAAAATATTAAAAATACATGAATACATTAAAAACCCAAAAACCAAAAAAATCATATAACTATATAATACCCTATATAGTCGGAACACCCCTGAAAAATCCTAAAGAGTCTTTAAAACCCCATAAAAACCTAGGTAATAACTAAAAAACCTAAAAATATTAAAAAATCTTAAAAAACTAGAGGAAATGCAAGAAAAACCTAAAACACCCTTATACCCCTTAAACCCTAAAAATGAAAAAAAAATACTAAAAGAACACAATAAACACTAAAAGTACCCTAAATACCCAAATCCCCCTAGAACCATAAATTAAAAATAATACACTATGAAATTCTAAAAAAACTAAAAAGCTAAAAACCATAAACATATTAAAACCTCTAAAAACCCTAGATAAACATTGAATACCCAAAAAATAAAAATAACTATAATCCATTACAAACTAAAAACCCTAAAAACCCTAAAACCACAAAAAATACTCTAAAACCCACACAATACCCTTAATACTCCCTTTAAACCCATAAAATCCCTAAGGATCCAAATAACAAATAAAAATATAAAAACAATAAAGATATTAAAATAACTAAAAATTCATTATAAACTCTACAAAACCCATTAAACTATAAAAAACATTAATACACAAAAAACCTAGTAAATCAGAAAACCTGTGAAACCCTAAAACCTCCAAAACCCCCCAAAAAACCAAAAAACCCGATAAAACCTAAAACACTAAAATCGGTAAAATCCATGCACTATAAAACCTACAAAATATCTAAAAACACTAAAAACCCCAATAACACTAAAAAAACTAAAACCCCTAAGAAAACCATAAATACCATAAAAGCATTTACATCCCTAAAATTCCTAAATATCATAAAACCCCTAAACACAATAAAATTTATAAATACAATTAAAAACGCGAAAGTACCCTTAAAACATCAAACCCCCTAAAAATTTTAAAAAAACTAATCCCCGGAAAAATATAAACCCTAAAACAATATAAAGGTACATAAAACCCCCAAAACCAAAAAACCATGAAAGACTATAAACCCTAAAATAACCTAAATGACAATTAAAACCCTAAAACCTCTTAAATAACCCTAAAACCCGTAAAAATCATATAACCCTATGAGACCCCTGAAAGATCGTAAAAACCCTAAAACACCCTAAAAAATCATAAAAACACTAAACACTAATATGATAATAAAATTCCATAATACCATAAATGCCTAAATATCCTAAAATCCCATATTATTCCAAATAAATCTAAAACCTTTAAAACTAGAAAAAATATAAAAAATCATAAAAACCCTAAAACACCCTTAAAAACCCCACAAACCACTACTAATACATAAAACCCCTAAAACCCCTAAAAACCATAAAAATCATAACACCCCAAAAAGATCCATGAAAAACATTAAAACTGTCAAAAATCTATAAAACCCAAAAAAACCCTATAAATAACTTAATGCCCTAAAAAATTTAGAAGGCACTAAAACCCAGCAAACACTGAAAAACAACAAAATCTAATTCACTAAAAAAGCATAAAAATTGGATAGAAATTTCCTAAAACCCCTTTAATGTCATGGTATCCTTTAAAATCCAAAACAATAACCACATAAAAACCATAAAAGGCATAAATTTTTTTAGAAGCCCCCAAAAAACATAAAAAGGTCTTGAAAACCCATTAAGAAACCTAGAATCTAGAAATGGACCCTAAAACGCTAAAAATCTAATAACACTAAAACCATAATAACTGTAAAAACCTAAAACACATATAAATACCTAAACCCTTAAACCCCAATCCACCCTGAAACACCCCAAACCATTCAAAACCCAAAAGAACATAAAATCCAATAAAAACAATAAAGGCTACTAAAAACCCAAAATCACTAAAATCACTAAAAGACTCAAAAAACCACAATCCCCCCAATTGATACTAAAACCCATAAAATCCTAAAACACACTTACAATAATAATGTACACTAAAACCCCTAATACCACTTTAATGGGTCGTATAACAATATAACCCCAAAATACCCAAAGAAACAAAAAATTATAATAAAACCTTCAAAAATTAAACAAACATAAAAATCCTAAATGACCCCAAAAAACCGAAAGACCCAAAAACCCAAAAACGTACAAAACAAAATCATAAAAACCCCAAAAATAATAAAATAGTAAATATACCTAATGGCTCAAAAACAATAATGATAACCTAAACACCCTAAAACCCCCTTAAAACCCTAAAAAACTATTACCCATAAATCCTCTGAATCCTTTAAAACTATAAAAACACTAATTACCCTTAAAACCCCTACAAACAATAAAACCCTAAAATCTCATTATAAACCATAAAAATACCTAAAAGCATAATAAAATCTAAAACCCATAATAATTAAAAACAATAATGAAATCCCAAAACCCCTAAAAACCATAAAAACCCTAAAAAACTAAAGAAAACTCTAAATCCCATAGTAACACTAAAACCCCTAAAACCTTATAAAACCTTAAAAAACCATAAACCTCTAAAAACCCTAAAGAGACCCTACCATCCATAAAACAAATTTAAAAAACCTAAGACACAATAAAACCCTAAAACCCCTAAAGACAAAAAAATACCTAGAAGACACTAATAGCCCTAAAATCCATTAAAATACCCTAAAAATATCCAAAATGACTCTAAAAATGTAAAAACCCCTGAAGGGAACAAAAAACTATAAAACCCCTGAAGACCATAAAAACCCTTAAAAATAATAATGGACCCTGAAACCCCTAAATCCCTAAAAACCCAAAAGACTTCTAAATTCTAAAACCCTTAAAATAAACTAAAAACTGTAAAATGCTAAATATCCTAAAACCCCCTAAAATACCCTAACTCCCCCTATGATACCGTAAAATATCATAAAACTCCTACCCCACCTAAAATACAATAAACCAATAAAAGCCCAATCATACCAAAAAACCGTACAAGAACATAAAAACCCATGCAAATACCAAAAGTCCTTAAACCACTTAATCTCCCAAAAAACACTAAAACCACAAAAAACCCAAAAATATTATATAGAAAAAAAAATCTTAAAAACAAAATAAAAATCATAAAACCAATGACACCCTGGAATCCCCTAAAATCCTAAAAACCCCAAGAACCCTAAAACACTAAAATCCATAAAAAACATTTATAGAAACCCTAAAAAATATAAAAACAACTAAACTCCCTTAAACCCCTAAATAGTTAAAAAATTAAAAATGATAAAAACCCTAAAACACGTTAAAAACCCTAACCCCCCCCCCCAAATACCCTCAAAAATACCTAAAACCTCCCAAAAATATTAAAATTTATAAAAACACTAAAATCACATAAAAATCCATGAATATGATAAAACCCATAAAAACTTATAAAACCTAAGAACCCTTTAAAAATTCTACAGACATTAAAAACCCTATAAAACCATAAAATAAAAATCATAAAAACCCTAAAACTGTAAAAACTATAAAAACACGAAAAAACATAAAACCCCTAATATCTAAAAAACCATAAACCACCTGTAAATCTTAACTCTGCATAGAAAAAATTAAACCCAACACACTAACTTCTATTCAATCCAACATAAACCTTAAACCACCCACCCAAAACCCTATACCATATAACCTAAACCTGACACCTTAAACTGTAAACCCTAAACCCTATACCCAACAACCAAAACCTTAAATCCAACATCCTAATGAAAATATCATACATCAAAATCCTTAAACCATACACCCTAAAATCTAAAAATACACTAAAACCAAAACCATAAACTCTAAACCTTTTACCCGAAACCCTAAAAGGCCCTAATAGAACACATTAATACTAAAAGAACCTAAAATCATTAAGAACAAAAAAATCATTAAAACCCCCTAGAAACCACTAAAATACCCTAAAACCCCTATATATCCCAAAATACCCAAAAAACCCTAAGAACCAAAAGGACCCTATAATGCATAAGGGTATCCAAAAAACATTAATACTTATTAAACAAAATAAATCCTCAAAAGCCCAAAAATCTTTAAAAACCCAACAAACCCAACGAACCCCCTAAAACCATAAAAACAATAAAACCCCTATATGTACATAAATCCCTAAATATCAAAAAATACTTGAAAATCCCTAAATCCCTAAAAACCAACATTTATAACCTTCAAAACCCTAAAACCATAAAAACAAAAATACCCTAAAAACCCCTAAAACCTCTAAAAACAATTAAAACCAAAAAAAATCCCTAAACCCCCAAATATTCCATAAACCCCAAAAAATTCTTACAACTCTAAATGAATCTACACCGCTAGAAAATAATAAAAGACCATAAAAATCCATAAATCCAAAAAAACACCCCCAAATCCTAAAGAACCCTAAAGACACTAAAAGCCACGAAAAAATGGAATGAAACTATTAAAAAACAAAAAAATATGAAAAATATTACAAAACCCTTAAAGACCTTAAAATCCCTAAAATGACCCTTAATCCCAATAAAATACCCTAAAATGTTAAAAACCATAAATACCCTAAAAATTATAAAAAAACTATATAACTATAAAAATATTTAAATCCCTAAAACCCAAAAAAACATAAGAACTAAAAAATCCTAAAAAAACTAAGAAACCTAAAATTCGTAATAACCCATAAAACCCTAAAGAACCAAAAACCTCTCAAATAACATAAACCACCCAAATAACCTTTGAAAATCATAAAACCCTTAAAACATTACCCCCCCCCCCCCCCCCTCACCACGCAAAAAATCCTAAAAACCCCTTAAACACCTATAAAACTGTACAAATCATAAAAACTTCTAAAAATCACCAAAAACCGAAAACACAAAAAGAATTAAAACCAAAAAAATTCAAAAAAACACTAAAATCACAAAATATCCCTAAAAACCTAAAAAACCTATTATTCCATTTAATATACTAAAAACCATAAAACGACCAAAAGCCTAAAACCACATAAAACCATAAAATATCCTAAAATTTCGTGAAACCCTCCAAAAAAAGGACTCGGATAATGAAAACACCCAAAAAATCCCCAAAACCCCCTAATGTCCCATCAATACACAAAAAATTTAAAAGTCTCTAAAAAACCATAAAAACAATAAAAAGAACATAAAAAATCTAAAAACACTAATAGGCCATAAAAATCCGAAAAGGCCATGGGAAAAATAAAACCCCAAAATACCCAAAATACTTTTTAAAAACAAAAAATGCCAATAAAAAGTAAAAACACTAAAGGACCATAAAGACCCCCCAAAACCTGAAATGACACTAAAACCCCCCAAAATAATAATAAAAACTAAAAAACCCTAAAAACCTTAAATACATTAAATACCCAATAACCCTAAAGGGACCTATAAAACAAAAAACCCCAAAAAATACCCTAAATCTGTAATAAAATCATCAAGCATCGTAAAAAACATATAAACAATAAAAATAAATTACAAATTAAAAAACCCTAAATACAATTGAAAAACCAAAAATCTCAAAAAACCACTAAATACCATAAAAACCCCATAAAAACCCTATGACCTGAAAAACCCACTAAAACACTAAAAACTCTATAAAAAATAAAGAACCAAACACCCCCTAAATACACTAAAAATTAAAAAAATACAAAAACCCTAAAATCCCAAAATAATATACAAACACTAAACACCCTAAAACCTATAAAAATCCTAAAATCCATAACATCCATAAAAACCATAAAAACCCTAAATGCATGAAAACCACAAAAAACTAAAATCCCCTAAAAACAAAATGAAACCTAATGCCCATAAAAAATCTAAAAACACTAAAACTCATTAAAACTCGTAAAGACTAAAAAAATCCATAGAATCCATAAAAATTTATAAAATCCCTAACAACCCCCAAAACCCCATATAACCCCATGAAACCATAAAAACAATTAAAACCCAAAAACCCTAAAAACACTAAGAACCCTAAAGTCCCCATAACACTATAACAATCCTAAAAATTATGGAAAACCTAAAAACGATATAAAAAATATCAAACCCCTAGAAACCCTAACACCTTAAAACCCTTAAAACTCATAAAACAACCTAAAACTATATACCCTATACCCTTCATGCTAAACCCTTAGCCTTATACCCTAAACCCAATTTTATACACCCAAAATTCTACACAATATACCCTATACACAAAAACATATACAAAAAAACCTACACTCTAAACTATATACCCTACACTCTAAACCATAAACCATAATCCCTATACCAAATACCTGACACCATAAACCATATACCATACACCATAAGAACTATACCCAAAATCGTAAACCCTAAACCATATATCTTAAACCATAATCCTTATACACAAAATTCTAAAAGGACCTAAAAAAATAACCTAAAAAACAAACAGAACCTAAAAACACTAAAGGTCTATAAATAACATAAAAAATCCTAAAACCGCTATAATATCGTAAAACCTTGAAAAACACCTAAATGAAAAAAACCAAAATCACTAAAAACACTAAACCACCCTTAAAGGTACTATAAATCCTTATTCATTAAACTCTGTAAAAGACCTATAAAACCCAGGAAAACCATAAGTTCCATAGAACCCATAAAAACCTAAATATCATAAAACCCATATAAACATTACAAAACCCAAAATTCCAAAAAAAAAATCAATAAATATTATAATGACATTAAAAACAACAACAAAAACTAAAACCCATAAAACCCTATAATCCTAATAATCATAAAATCCCCTAAAAAGTACAATGAACCGACCCCCATAATACAATTTAACACCTCTAAAACACTAGTATACCCTAACCCCCCCCCCCCCAACACAAAAGCTATCTAAAAGCCCTATAACCCAAATAAACTAAGATCCCTAAAACAATAAATACCCCAAAACCCTAAAACCCATATAAACCAAAAATTCCAAAAGAAAAACAATATAACAACTAAAAGGCCCTAAATCCAATAAAAATACATTAAACACAATAGAAATTATCTAAACTCTAAAAACTTAAAAAACTATAAAAACAGTAAAATCATAAAAACACCAAATAAATATAAACACGGTAAAATTTCAAAAAATGAATTGGAAAACCCCAAAAAACTATAAATAAATCTACAAATCCCATAAAACAATAAAAAACATAA
Organism: Viscum album; assembly: GCA_963277665.1. NCBI lineage: Eukaryota > Viridiplantae > Streptophyta > Magnoliopsida > Santalales > Viscaceae > Viscum > Viscum album. Next base: position 982,764,950 of record OY728165.1, on the reverse strand, counting down.
AACCATAAAAGACCATAAAATATCATAAAACCCAAAAATGATTCTGAAATACCCCAAAGACTAATAAAACCTAAAATCCTTAAAAATATAAAACCCACAGAAACATCCAAATAAGCTTAAAAACACTTAAAACCCCTAAAATTATAAAATCCCGAAAAACTCATAAAACTACCACAAACTCTTAAGACCCATATCCCCCCTAACCACCACCTTAATAGCCTAAAAATTCTTAAAACCCAATACAACCCTAAGGCAATAAAAATCCCTAAAAATACCTAACCCCTGCAAAAAATCAAAATAATTCCCTTAAAGTACATAATAGCATAAAACCCCTTAAATGACCGTAAAAGACACTAAATACTATAAAACCCCTAAAACCCTAAAACCCCAACCCCAAAATTAAAATAAAGGACCATAAAACCACAAAAAAAATATACCCTAAAACCCTAATGGTTTATAAAATCTCTAGAAATCCTTAAACAACCTTGTTCCACCTAGAAGGTGGTGTATTTTGTGGGGGATGATGAAATGGAATGACAAGGATCATCACCCATCCCTTTTTTCCATAGAGATTGAGTCTTTTTGAATTTATTATATCATTTTATTGACCTATTCAGCTTCATTATTATTTACTGAAGGTTGAATTAACCTTGTGGGGAACTGTTAGTCCTAGTGGGTGATTGTGTGGGGGTCAATGACTCATGAAATTGGTCCTTCCCATAAATAACTTCCTCTAATTGTCTCCAATGGGTTTATTAGTGGAGCTAAAAATTCCCAATAGCCTTGGTATCCATGATTTATGGACCTTTTTTACAATTTTAGGCACTTATCGGCTGAAAATTTGGGCAACGACACTTATGAACTCCATTGGAAGAGAGGATGGGAGGCCAGGCTCACCACACCCTTCCGGGAGAGCATTGTTTCCTATTTCAGGACTCTTGTATAGATTTAAGTCATGTTCTTATGTTCGTGAGTCCTTGGTTCACTCTAAATTACTATTTCCATGGGATATACTTGGTCTGCAAGATTGTTGAATGCTTTTATATACATTTGATGCTAAGGAGGCGATGCTGGCATAACCATATTATAAGGCACTCTGGAGTTTTTTGTCATCAACGGGGATGGAAGGGGACTTGATGTTTGGATCGGGCCCATAAAGAGGGTTCCTATGTATCCTCGGGAGAGAAATCAGAACCCATGTAGTTCGGAAAAGGTGTGGGGGTTACACATGGGAGCTTCCCATTTTAGGTAACATGATCGAGAGGACCCTTTATGGATGGGAACCCTTTTGAGATCTTTCCTTCTTAAAGATGTCCTATGTATCGTGGTTAGGTCCGGAATCAGAGCTCTTATAGTTCAGAACGCGTGTATAATACGCATGGGATAATCCCATTTGAGAAACAGGTTTTGGTGGACCCTCTATGGATGAGAATCCTTTTGATCTCAGGCCTTCTGGCAGGCGTCCTATGTATGCTAATTTGGCCAGGAATACATATTCTCATAGTTCTTAATGAGTGGAGATTACACATGGGAGCTTCACATTTGATAAACATTATTGGGTGGTCCCTTTATGGATGAGAACCCATTTGAGCTCAGTCCATCTGGCAGGCATCGTACATCTCCTAGTTTGATCAGGAATCAGAGTTCGCATAGTTCAAAATGTGTCTGTATTGTAATCCTTGAAAACATCTATGCCCATGTGAGTCATTCTCGGTGTGAGAAACAAGTTGATTTTAATGATTCAACACTTCACATGCCTCCCACAATGTTGGTGAGGTTGGGAGAACCCACATAGGATGAGGTCAAGGTGACCATGGGTGAAGACGTGGAGAAATGAACCTTTCAATGTGACGTGATATTGAAGGTCACATGGCCTTGCCTCAGAATATTGGGGACTTAACTTAGTGGGAGGGCCATGGAGCATGTTCTGGGAAGGGGAGGAGTTTCTTCCTCATCATAGTGGGGATCGAACCTTACCTGTTTTACTAATTGATATTCCTCATTGAATGGAAATGAATGTGATCACCCTTGACCATGAAATCAAAGAAACTGTCTTTAGTTTAAACCCAGACAGTGCTCCCGGGACGGATGGTTTTAATAATGGTTTTTACCAAAAACACTGGGATGTCCTCCAAAATGATGTTTGTAGTATGGTCAAAGCATTCTTCTCGAGAGGAATTCTCCCTCATGGGCTTAACTCCAAATTCATTGTTCTCATTCCCAAAACTGAGAATGCAGATGAAATCCAAAGCTTCAGGCCCATTGCTCTCTATAAATCTCTTTTCAAAATCATCACTAAATTAATTGCCAAATGAATCGCTTCCATTAGTAAGAGAATTGTTTCTTGGAACCAATTTCTGTTCATAATTGGTAGATTTATTCAAGATTGCATCTGTCTAGCCTCTGAATCCACCAACCTTCTCAACAAAAATAATAGAGGTGGGAATGTTTCCATTAAACTGGATATTGCTAAGGCCTTTTATACCATTGATTGGAGCTTCATGTATAAAGTCCTCTAGAAATTTGGATTTAATGAAATATTTATTAATAGGATCTCTTCTTTGTTCAATTAATCAAATATCTATGTTCTAATCAATGGATCACCTAGAGGCTATTTCAATTTTTCCAAATGAGTGAGGTAGGGTGACCCTCTCTCGGCTATTCTCTTTTCAATCGCTAAAGACTACCTAAGTAGGATAATCTCTCAAGCGATTGATAAAGGTTCTGTAAAACCTATCTCTGCTTCTAGAAACTTGAATGTTCCCTCACACCTTCTCTATGCTGATGACATAATTCTCTTTACTCAGGGGGGTAAAGGAAACATTCTAGCTCTGGAAAATATCCCCCTTCACTACCAGGAAGTCTCTGGTCAGCATATAAACTGGAATAAATCATACATTTTTTTGTCAAGGAATTTTCTCTGGGGAGGAAGATTACCATCACTAATACTTTAGGTGTCAAAGAAGGTTCACTTCCTTTAACTTATCTTGGAGTGCCCATCTTCTAGGGCAGACCAAAAGCGAATTATTTTTCTCTAATCACTGATCAAACGCTTCATTATCTTTCCTCCTGGAAGAGTAAAAATCTTTCGATGGTTGGGATAATTTTTTTGGTTAAATACACCATTATTTCTAAAATGGTTTACTCCATGATGGTTTATAAATGGACAAAGAGTCTTTTAAAACGCATTGATGTTGCTATTAAAAAATTTATTTGGACTGGAAGTACGTTATATAGAAAATTGGTGACTGTCCCCTGGATCTCTTACTGCAAACCTATAGATAAGGGGGGGGGGGTAGGCATTAAAAATATCTCTAATTTCAATGAATCACTTCAATCTAGGCTTACGTGGAATCTCATTCATAATTCATCTCCTTTCATGGATTTTGATAAAGTTCGTTTTCTTGATAAACTTAGGAATAACCATACTCATTTCCTTATGTCCTCTATATGGCCCTCCATCAGAAACACCTTTACTTCTATTATGAATAACTCTAGATGGATGGCTAATAAGGATTCCAACTTAAAGTTTTGGCTTGATAACTGGACTGGTGTTCCACTGATCTCTTTAATGGAAAACAACTATTCTCCTCCCCACTCTCAAGACTCTATTAAAACTGTCATGAATATGCAAAACCCATGTCTTCCTGATCATATTAAACAAATCGTTCACATCTATAACTTCATTAATACAAATTATTTCCTCATTTGGGATCCTACTTGTAATGGGATTCTTGATTCCAAAAGTTACTACAATCATTTATGCAATAACGTGGACAATAATTTTTCTTGGTTATGTAACATTAATAAAGATTGGTTAAAACCCACGAGATTTACACCTGTTTGGAGATTTTCTCATAATAGACTTCCAACGAATACTTTTATACAAACATTTGTAATTATTCTTTGTTCAAAATTCCTCATGTGCAATCAACATCGAGAGGATATAACCCATATTTTTCTTTCTTGTGACACACCAATTCCTTTTTGGCATTACATTCTTGACATTTTGGAGTGCATATGGTTTCTTTTTTATTCCATTATCATGTACATACAATGATTCTTGGACTTTTCTATTTCCCAGCAGCTCAAAAAAAATTTGGTTGCCACCATAGCGGAGAATCTTCATGTAATCTGGTATGGTAGGAATGACTTTATTTTCATAATAACTCTTTTAGAATCAATGCAGGAAAAAAATAATCCTCATGGCCATCCATGAAGTGGCTATGATCCAAAAAGATCATTTCAAAAACTTGATTCATGACATGGATATCCTCAGACGTGTGAGGGTGAAAAGGAATTATCCATGCCGTAAATATACTTTTGAAGTTTTTTGGCTCCAACCCCCCAGGGTGGATTAATGTTAATGTGGATGGAGCCTCTAAAGGCAACCCTGGACCAGCGGGCTATGGCTCCATCTTTAGAAATCATTTGGACCAGACACTTGGTTGCTTCTATGGATCCTTCAGCTCCCCTACTTCCCTTGAAGCTGAGATTAGGGTCGTCATTCATGCCATTTATTTTTCCAAGCTTCAAAATTGGAACTACATCTGGATCGACAGCGACTCCACTACCATCATACCTGCTATTTGGAATCGCACCATCCACATTGCTTGGACTCTCACATCATGTTGGATGGATTGCTTGAACTCCCTGGCTGGTCTTAGCTTAATCGCCACCCACACTTACTGTGAGGCTAACAGAATTACTAATGGGATTTCCTATTTAGGTGTTACCCATGATCTGCATTAGAGTGATGATATTCCTCCAGATTTACTCCCACTTTATGTTAGGGATGTTAACAAAATCCCAAATTTCAGACTCATGTAATCCTTTTTTAATAGTATTTGGTGTTTTGGTCTTTGACCAGAACACTAACTTTAAGAAAAATAAGGAGGTTCACATCATCATACCAAGGTTGGACTCCATGTTACCATGGGAATGTAGCATCACATGAATTCCTAAAGCCCACAACTTCATTGGGAGGGCCTTTGTGACTCTTCTTACCATGGGTATGTAGACTCAATGGGCATGCTGATGCACCCGATGGTCTGATCATACGAGTCTGGTGACATTGGAGGAGTATTTAGCCTAGTGCCGGAGGACTTGTTAGCGAAGGGATCGTGGTGGACTGAAAGGTAATAGAGGGGTAAGGTTAGAACCAGATGGAAAAATACATGAAAACATCACATTCCTCATACTGGTTTCTCATGCAGGATTGGGAAGGCTCCACATACCGTAGTGGTATGCGGGCTGAAGGGCCATCTACTACCCTGTGTGGTACGCAGGCATGGGTACCACAAATTGAGTACCAATGTGGTACGCGGTTCGTCATTCCACTTTTGTTTGTATGTTCATACCAATTAGGTACTCAGTGCTTGGTTCAGTCCATGTATCAGTACACTACATGGAGCACCATTCTGAAGGAGAGTCAGGGGGATTTCCATTCATGGGAAATCCATCGGTGATAAGTCTTTGGTTAGCAGTTTACTAGTTGGGTTCACGGTTCTATTACTATTATCGTCCAATTATCTTAATTTATGGTTTGTAGCTGACTGTACCTGTAGAATAAGTGGTTCACAGTTCGCACTACGCCGATGAAACAAAACGGAAGTCGGAGTGCAGCCTTTAAGTCTCACTGAAGATTTCCTCTCCTATCCTTATCTTTATCTACCTCCTCCCCTTATCCTTTTTACTCTGTTCCTTTTATAGAGCATCAGAGGGATTGTATCTTTTGGGAATGAAACACCATTTGTGGAGGCTCATTGAAGAAATATTTTGACCCATGGAAGACTCATTCAACTAGTTTTTGTAGTGGCCTTACATCATGATAAGGTTTCGTAGAACCCTTCCCATCTGCCCCATCCATGAACTGGGGGGTTTGTGTCACGGTAAGAGGATAGTCTTCGACAAAGAACACCTTCATTTGATGTGGTTCGAGTTTGGCATTGATCACTGGCCATCGCTTCATGGGGCAGTGGTTCATGGACTGTCCAGCATACCAGGTGGTTTCTGATCGATCTTCTTCGCATACCTTTCCCAGTGATTCAACGCATCACTCTAGAAAACCTAAATTCCATCAAGCTCCTTTGAATTAATTAAACACTATTTGAGTCCCTACGCCCTGATAAAATTATTGAAGTTATTTATTTCTTCTACAAAGAGATTTTGGGGGTATTTACTCTCCCTTGATGAATTTTTAGGACCCTAAAATTTTCCCCCATCGGAGTGGTGTCTGTTTTTATGAAAAAGGGGACTATTCTGATGTAGAGGCACTCTTGAACTGGAATGGTTCATGGTAAAATAGGTAGACTCGGTAGGAGGGGACCATACCTGTATATAGGGGCCCATGTCATTTGCCTTTTACCATTTCTCACATAAAAGTGATCCCGATTTCCTGGCCTCCTTCACTCTCACATATAGTGCACATTGCGAAAACCACATTCATGAACTACACTATATGTTCCTCGAACTGATTTCCTCTCCATTTCTACATCTTACTACCACATTTTGGTTTCCAAGAATGACATAGTGGACATTTAAAACATAAAATTTGTATTCTATATAGAAGAACACTACATGGCTTCCTTGTTTGCACACTGATCATGGATCGGAGAACCACAACTAAAAAACTATTATTACAGACATACACATCAATCCACATCTTTTGAATGTGAAATTAACCGAGGATATGGTTTGTGGTTTCTACATTCTGCGGACCATTCTGTTCACTAACCAATGGTTCAAGGGCATGCGCCTCATAGTCATTTCACGTACCATAGTTTTACGCAGTGAACAACATCTTTGTACCATAACTGTAGGTGGAGTAGCTTCCGCGTGTCATGCTGTACATGGAATGATATTTTTGTGTACTGTTTTTATGAATGGTTCACAGAGCCTTGGACCTACATGTTTCAAGTCCTATAGCCATTTTTATATAGCCATTTCCCAACAATTTTCATATGTAGGATACAATGGATTATTCTAAGGTAGATGACAAATCAACGAAGACGAGGGAATACAAGGCGATGAATAGAGATGATAATCTTCAAACCCACATCATTCCCCTTGACAGATTTCTGATGGTCATTTGGATGTAAGAGCTTTTATCTAACCTATTCTCTATACAGTTCCCAATTTACAGATTTGGTCTTCTTACTGATGTGGCACTACCATTTCCTGACCTTGACCTCCATTTTTTCCTTATAGAGGCACCACAAGATCACGATCAGGCCAACATTTCTGCAATCAGAGAAGTCATAACATCTCCTATTTAAGAAAATGTCTTCATATGGTGAGGTTCGGTATGGACTCAGGGAAATTGTAGGTGCCATAATGGTTCCCCAAGATTAGAATTTTGAGAATAACCATACATTATCAGCATCTCTCGAGAAAACCCTAGTGGGGGGTGGAGCACCAAGTGGGATTTGCGGGCTAGAGCATGTTTCTCCGATGAGTGGGCCTAGGTGTTCTGGGAGCTTCAGACATGTCTAGAGTCCCTCGATAAGCCGAATGTGGTGGGCGTGCACCATGTAGCCTGGGTGTCTCTATTTGAAATCTTCTCCCCCGAAAAAATTCATTCAGGATTTCTGATCAACTGGTTATCGAGCACCAATATTTCCCCTACTGTACAGAGAGGTGGGAAACAATGTGTGGGAAATCTACCATCTTGGAGGTCTTCCTATCCTTGGTGAGATGTACAAAGAGATTCTCCTAGTAGCTTCCATACGGAATGACAATGATCAGGCATATACTTTGATTATGATCTTACTATCCATGGAATTGGTATCATTTGATCATCCTCTCAAGGAATGTTCCCTCATCCCATTCAAAATTTTGATAATGTTATTCTTTCATTTTAACAAGCCTAAGCCGAAGGTGCACCGCAGTCGAAATCACCCAACCCAGAAGTCCTGCCAAATCCCAAGGTTATAGTCTGCTACCCTTGAAGAAATGGGGTATTCGACATGGGGATATGTGCTTTGGCCCCGCATTTCTCTTATGCTTAGGCTAAAAGGTTTCTTCACTATGTTCATAAGTGGATGACTCTTCCCATCCCGTGATGTATACACTAGGGATGAAGCCTACACCATGATGATGACAAACTTGTAGGAAGAGGGTGAACCCATTAATTTGGACCTTCCTACCATCGCCTAGCTTTAGGAATTTTTGGGACATATTCTGGAAGGCAGGTCTCTGCATCGTCTTAGTGGACCATTCCAATTCTTGTATGGGTTCATGGTGGAATAGTTCCCCTGTTTTTAATATCGGCGTACCTCATGGGTTCCCCATACTGACTTTCATCCTTCAATTCTCATCATTTTCAATGGTCATCCCGAGACTCTTACTCTTACCGATGCAGTTGGGCTTTTGAAAAATGCTTCCCACTTCTCATTCACACCGTATTCTACCCCTCATGGATCATTGAGAGGTGATAGGTGAGGTTCCTTCAAGGAATGTTCATACCTCATCAATCATCGGGATGGGATGCTCATTTCCCATGTAGACCTAGTATTTATTTGTGAACAATACCTCCATTAATAGTTTTATAGGCAGTTTGGATGCCTTTAATAGACTGAACTGTTTCCGGTTGTTCAGCTATGGGGAGAATCTCATCATGTGTTTCTCCGACAATTGTGGCTTATAAGGATGCATTAATGATATGCTAGAGAGATTATTATTCCTAACATGATAGGGCTCACCATCCAATTGATGGAGTATGCCCAATTATGGGTTGATTGTTACCCCACATGGATGCTTAAAGAACTAGTGTGGTAGGTTCAGAAACCCTTGAATGTTTCTTGTCACATCCTTTCCCCAAAAAGAACACCACAAATTACATTTATCGTGAGAGGTGCAACAGTTACACCTTCTTATTTCATCACTTCAGAAACCAAGATGGATAAATCTCTTGCTTATTCTCTTATGGTGAGAAGGTACTCAGTCCATCATCAAAAGCGTCTGGGATGGGTTTAATTAGTACAACCCATTTTGTTGGGGAGCCACTCAGACTACTCCCCTCTTGTGGATATTTACCAATATCTTAATTAGAATGTGACCCATAGAGTGTCACCAATAATCTCGGAGCCCACAGTTAGTTCTCCTCATCCGGAAATAGTGGTTTGGAAATTTTAGGGAAAAGAGATTATCTTGCCTTGGGTGACTAGTCTTAAGGCCCCTCTCTGCTCCTATGGCGATGCTTCCCTCTAACAAACACGTGGATGCAGGGGAGGATCAATGTTCTGGTGTTGTGGTGAGACACGAGGATGTACACAATGAGTCATGGATCTATTTACATATTTATTCCATCGATACATCCTTGTACAATTTTTCCAATGAGGGTGACATTTTTTAGTGGTTATTTACTTAGCTAGTTTCTAGTGGCTTTGATTATCAGCACCTTCACTTCCTTATTTACCAAATCGTCAATTCCTGAGAAGACCCCGCCTACTGTGAGGACTAGCTGTGCAGGTTTAAATCATCTTATCACCAGGTGGATTCCTTTTGAGATATTTTGGTGGGATTTGATCATCTCACATATGATTAGGAGAAAGAATGTGGTTTGGTGGCAGATTGAGAGTAGGAGTTATAGTAGTGTGAATCACAGAAAACCAGGTTGAGGGAGCAACTAACCTCTTCACATACCAATTACAATATTGTGAAGATGAAATGTAATGACCTTAATGTTGTCCTGGAGTGGGTGCGTCTGACTGTCAAAGACAAAACAGATGAAATAACTTCTTTGGAATGGACCATCTATAGACCATGGAAATCACTCTCCATCCTTTTAGAAAGAGAGAACTAGGCCCTATTTGTAGTTTTTTCTGAAATTACGGCCTTCACAGTTTCCCCCTTTTACTCTAGAGAGACTCTGAATTGGAGATGTTCTTCCATTTTTTTTAAAACAATGAAATAGATTTGGATTTTAAATATCTCTTATCTATCTTTTATAGTCAACATCATTTCAGTCACATGTTAATTTTGAACCATGACTTGAAATCAGTAAACTGAGTTAACTGAATCGATATCTATCATTTTCCTGATCCAAGGGACTCTGTAATCATAGTTCGACAATTGCTGAGGTTGAATGGAATACCTTACAAACTATTATGTCTTTTTCATTATTACCGTATTTTTTTTCCTATTCCTGATTGATAGAAGCTTAGAGGGAATAAAATGGATTTTCATTAGGCCTCCCTTTAGGGGTTTTCTAACTAACATGCTATGTTCATTTTTTAATCGATCAATGTTTTATTTCTTTTGAGAATTGATACTCAAATTTTACCCATAGGTGCCTTCGGTGGATTATCCATATGGCATGTATAATGTCTTTTTTTGCTGGTAGTTCACAGATCTACCAATCAATCATAATACTGATATTTTAGGTCGAACAACTTTGACCAAAATTAACTGGGTTAGGCCCTTAATTTAGGCTGTTAGTCAACAATGTTTTAGTTTCCTTTAGACATAGGTTAGGAATTTATCTTGACCCTATATTTGTGGATTCTGGACATGGATGAGGCTCAAGAGCTACTTTAGGCATAAATAGGTTAGAAAGGACTCTCATAGAGATGATGTTTCATTTTATTGATGGCCATTTTTGTGGGTGACAAATGCAGTGCCACTAGGGAATGATGTGAATAGTCAATCAAGGGTTTTCCCAATATATTGGCCTTCCATTTCCAATGGCCCAGTGGGATTTTCCACATTTTGGTTTTATCTAGATACTGGGAGCCACAATAGGTGAAAAGCTTGAGTAGTGTTGTCTTATAACATTTTGAACATTCATATCATCCTCGAGTGGGAAACTGTTCCTGAAAATTTCTTATGTGTGTGAGGGGAGCAAGTAAGTGGTCAGTTCAACGAAGATTCCCCCTTTTTCTATTTATTTTAGAGGCTCTTGGATTGAAGGAGGTACATAAGCCGTTATCCAAGAGGTTTCCAAATCTGGGGGTGTGACAAGACATGAACGTCATTTGAGCATACCGAGGATGGAAAGGACTCTCATGGGGACAAATTTTCCTCTGATTGATGAACATTTTTGGGAGAAACATATGTAGAGCCACTAGGGTATGATGTGAATAGTCAATAAAAGGTTTCCGCATGACACAAGCCTTCCGCTTCTGATGGCCTTTGAGGATTATGGAGATTTTGATCTTTCTTAATAAGGTGTGTGGCCGTCTTCTTGGGCTTACCATAATCAGAAAAGGATGTTTTTTTGTTGGATCTTCTTCGAGAAAAACTACAAATGAGTGGGGGAACTCTTCATTTTCATGTGTATCAACATCACACATACATATGAGATATCTTTTAGAACCCTAAAAAGTGACCCGAGATGAAATGGACATGTATGCTCAGATATGTCCAGGATATGTAAAAGTTGGAAAATGTAAACCATAACATTGAGGTCCCTTGAATCCAGAGCGATGGAATGAGTCTTGGAATCCATTTGGAATATTGAGAAATGAGAGAACCCTCTTTGGGACTGATTTTCCTTTGATTTAAGGCCATTTTTGTGGGCGACGTATAAAGAGCCATCGAGGCATCATATGTACAGTCAATCAATCAATGGTGTATTCATGACAATTTCCTTCCACCCCAGATGGACTTGGAAATTTATGGGGATTCAATATCTCACAAATCATGATGTTTTGAATATGGAATGACAGTATCTTGTTATATTGGGGACATTGTTGCTTTGATTTACTCATGGAATGTTGTCCCTTACATAGGTCCAACCCGTACACAGGGTGAGGTATTCATTCTATCTTTGGGATACCCAAACATTCAATACTATAAGGCTGGGACACAGGGTTACTCTTGGGGGAGGGAACCAAGACATTCCTTTTAAGGTCTTGCTACTAAGACCAAATTCCTGGGCCATTTTTCCATAAATTCACAGTTGATCTCTTTCTAAGATCCCCAATCTCACATGAGCTTTACTCAGTGTGAGAAAAAATGGATTAAAAGTGTTCCATGACACTATCTAATAATATTTAATCCTATGTTAGGGGGAATTTTTATGCAAAATGCATTTCCTTGAATTTTAACAGCATTTCATGAGGAAGATTTTGGCCTTGTAGTTTAACATCATGCAGAGAAGAAAATTTTGTGCTTGTTGTTTAATATCATCCAGTGATGACAATTTTTACCTTGTAAAGGTCTTCAAATGTTTTAGTTTAATTGCAGTTAGGGTGTTCTGGCATTCCTTAGATGTGAGTGATGATAGAAGGTGTAAACCATAGTCTCAGGGTCGACATGAATCAGGAGGGATGACATGGTGCTATAAATCCATTGGGCGTACTGATGTAGGAGAGGACTCTCCTATGGATGAATTTTCTTTTGATTGAAAACCATTTTTTGGGCGACATACGTAGAGCCACTGGGAATGATGTGCATAGTCAATCAAAGGTGTCCACATGACACCATCATTCCATCTCAGATGGACTTGGATGATTATGAGGACCCAAGTTTTACAAAGGTATGGAGTGTGAAAAATGGGAAAGGTGTGCCTAGGAATGTGGGAATATCTAGACCATAGTTAACTACGGCCTTCTTGGAGATACCACATAGGTCATACCCATTCATGGGGGAAATGGGATTTTTTTTTGCGAGTGGCTTGGGCAGGATGTCAAATCCGAGTATCAGTACATATTCTGTGTGGATAAAAATCAAGGTACATGTAGTTCTGGATGTTCCCTAAAAATGTTTATTCAAACTATTAGGAAAACTTGATAGAATTTTTGTTTCACTTGATACGGGTTCCAGGACTACCATATTCCCCTAAAATTTATTTTCATAAGATAATCCAAACCATTGATCCTAAGATCACGTAAGTCATACATGATGTGTGAAACAGGTAGTGGACACAGAATCTCGGTCACAAGTGCGAGGCAGAAGAGAACATGATGGCGGCACTTTCATTTTCTTTCCTAGCGGGTATGGGCCAAGGTCAAGGTGTGAGGCATCGCTACATATCCCACAAGGGTAAGAATCAAGCCATATGTAGTTCTTCATGTACCTTGTATATATTTTTCTCAGTCCAAATGGTTGGGGAATTTTTATTCTATTTATCATAATGTCCAGGTCTACCATGTTACCCCGTAGTTTAATTTCATAAGAGAATCTATACCACTAATCCTAAGTTCACGTGATTTGTACTCGGTGCGAGAAACAATGAGTGATAAGGGTTTCTCTTATGAGTATGGGTTGATATGGGTCATGATGGAGGAATTTTTTATGATGGGATCTATGATAGGATCAATGATCGAGTTATCACTACATATCCTATGAGGGCAAGAATCAAGCAGCACATAGTTCTGTGTGTGATCTTGCAACTTATTATCAGGCAATTAGGACATTTTATTCTACGTATTTTAACATCTTACGGTGAGGACATGTTCCTTATAGTTTAACATCATGTGGAAAGGACAATGACTCATAGATTGAGGTCTTATAGTTTGGAACATGATATGGGAGCATTTTTAACTCATAGTTTAAGTTCATAGAGTTTGGACCACGATATATGGGGCATTATTAATTCATAGTTAATGTTAATAGAGTTTGGACCATGATATAGGGGAATTTTTTTATGCATTGTTACTCATAGATTAAGGACTTATAACATAGACCTTAGTAGGGAATGAATTACTTATGACTCGTAGTTTTGTGTCATAGATCTTGTACATTAACATTAAGGGAATATTAGTTTAATTTCGTATTGCATAGACAATACCGTACAGTTTAAAGTCATGTAGAAAGGATGGTGACTCATAGTTTAAGGGCTTAGAGCTTGGAACATGGTATGTTTCAATTTTTTGGGACTAATTGTTTAGGGTCATAGAGCATAGACCTTGATATTGGTGACATTATATACTCATATTTTAGGGTCGTAGAGCCTGGACCTTAACATTGGGTCATTTTTTATGACTCATTGTTTAACATCGTAGAGCATGGACCTTAACATTGGGGATATTATTTACTCAGAGTTTAGGGTCATAGAGTTTGGACATTAACATTGGGAAATTTTTTTGACTCATAGTTTAATGATGTAGAGTTTGGATGTTAACATTGGGGGGGGGGATTTTAACTCATAGTTTAAGGTTGTAGAGCATAGACCTATGTATGGGATGATATAACACATAGTTTAGGGTCATTGAGTTCGGACCAATACATAAGGGAATTTATATGCGAAGTATTTCATTATGAATATCGTATTTGTGGGAGTCATGATTCGATTTCCATGCATTGATATCATGGCGTATGATTTACTAGAATAGACCCAATGTATGAAATATGATCCTTCCAACTTGGGTTCAAGCTTTTGGGGATTCTTCCTGAGTATCAGTAGTGTTCTAAGGACTAACAACATTTCTCATTTATGGAAATATTGAAGGAGATCCTTTTTATTGATGTCTCATGCAATTCGATGTTGGTATACTTCTAATTGTTGCAAAGTGTGCAGCATTCATTCATATAACTACTCCAATTCGTCAAATTGTCCATGGGATTACTCGTCCATGGACAGTTGATCTCAAATGGCCACATGATGTGACAAAACTCGGATTTTGATAGGTAACACTACCTCTTCCACATATACTATTGAGTATGGGGTTTCCTGAGTAGTGGTTCAGGTTGTGGTCAGGCAATCCCACAAAGACTGAAGGAGCTTATCTTGCCACAATTTCTTATCCTTATCGACCATTATTTGATGTATATTGGAAAGAGTCTGGTTGAAAGCCTATATCTTCCCATTGGCCTCTGTGTGGTAGTGGGATGACCGGTTGTCCTTGATTCCATATTCCTGTTAGAGCTTATCCATCTTATTAGAGCATATGTGGGTGTCATTGTCCATCAGTATTTTATGAGGGATGACAAATCAGGTGATAATGTTACCCTTCACAAAGCTGACGATGTTTTTCACCCTGATATCTTTAAGGGGTATGGATTCATCTCATTTAGAAAATAAGTCGGTTTCTATGAGTATGAACATGAATTTTCAGGTTGTAGTTGTAGGATATTGTCCCACAACATCCATCCATGAGGCAACTAATTTCCATGAGTACTTAGTAGTGTGACGAAACTCCAGGGGGAAGCCTATGAAATTATAATAAACATGGAAGGAATGGAACTTCTATTTTAATATGGCACAACCCTGTATCACGGTTTTCCAATAATACCCAAGCCTCTGAATTTGGTGAGAGACCTTTTGTGCTGAATAATGTGATCCACAAGTTCCGGTGTCCACTTCATTCATGATAGAAACAATCTCTTCTCTATCAATTAACCTGATAACGAATCATTCAAGAAATCATTTTTTGATAACCTTCTCTTGGTTCACCTTATTTTATAGGGGAAAATTGACTGACACGCCATCGGACAAGCTCCCTTTAAACCCTAACAGGTGGGAGTTCCCCGTTCTGAAGGTAATTTCTGATGGGTGTCATCCAAATGGTGGTATGACCATAAGGCTCAAGAATGAGGAAAATTTCTTCAATTTCCTCCATACTTCTCTAAATGAACAGTAAGACCCTCGGACAGTGAGCAATGCTAATGACTATTTCATCCTGATCAGGATCAGTCAAGGTTGTGGATATATTTTCCAAAGAGTCGACTTGATCATTCTATGATCGGGGAACATGAGTCAACGTTGGTTCTAATGGTAATTCTTCCATCAGTTCATGAACATGGTTCATCAAGGGAACCAATACTTCTTTCTTGATAGCATATTCATCGTTGACCTATTTGATGAATAGCTCTAAATCACCATCATTTAGGTGTTTGTCTTACACCTGGAGTGCCAATTCCATTCTAGAAATGAGGGAATTATACTCCAATTAATTTTTCATACAACCTTACAAATGTAGTAATGATGAAGGAAATATTACCATTTCGTGAGATAATAGTACGAATCCTAACCCCACTTTATTGAGCTTGGGATCCACCATCCTTTTCCCTATCGGGCTTCGGGATGTACCGTTGAAGTACATTTCTCACATCTGGGGGTTCTCTTGGATGGAAAACACTTTATCAACTGGAAGGTTGGTATCGAAAAATGTCATTTCTTCGAAGGGGTACTTTTCCTAGAGTTCTTCTAAATCCAAGCCTTTTATGTCCTTCTGGGTCATGTACTATATGTTTTACTGTTTTCGGATGACTTCCCATCATTATAGGCACCCATTTAGCATGGGACATTTGAGGATATTCTAGAGCTGGATGCAGTGAGAGAGTAGGTGGAACTCATGGTGATGCAGGTAATGCCCAAGCTTTTGTATTGAAAATATTAGAGCTAGGTAGTTCTTTTCAATCTTCGAATACCCAGTTTCAACATAAACCATTGTCTAGCTAAGGTAGTAGAGGATGTTCACGTTGCTGGCATCATTTTTCTGCATGAAGAAGGTGCCCAATGACCGTTCTAGGGATGTTATGTATAAAATGAGAGGTATCCCATAAAATGTTGTCATAAGAACGGATGGTATTAGGTGATAACTTTTGAGGATGTCAAATTATTCTTTAAAATCATTATCCCATTCATACATAATTCCATTCTTCATGATCATGGTTAAAGATAAAAATTAACCTGCTAGGTTATCTACGAAGTTCCCAATGTTGGTGAGGTACCCCTGGAGACCACTCAACTTTGTGATGGTTTAAGGTGGGGACATTCTAGGAATGTATTTTGAGTTTTTAGTGTCGACATCGATGCCACGATGGTGTATATAGAAGACATGGAATTTTCTAGTGGTAACGCCAAAAGAACATTTTAGTTGATTCATCTTTAAACTATATTGTCTCAATTTGTTGAAGGTAGTTTCAAGTTCATCCAGGTGGTTCAAATGCTTTCATGACTTAACAACTAGGTCACCGACAAAATAGTCGAAGAATTTTCCAAAAAATTTCTTGAAGATGCAATGCATGTCGTGCTGATATGTGGTACCGACATTATATAGAACGAAGGGAAAATCACATTATAATAGAAAAATCCCTGAGGGGCCCTAAAAGTGGTTGCCTCTTCATCTCCTTAGTCAATCTATGTTTGATTGTATCCTGGAAAGTCATCCCTGAAAGAGAGGGCTTCGTATTCAGCTATTTCATCGATCAAAAATTCCATGATCAGGACTGTGAAGTCATCTTTGGGGAAATGTCGATTAAGTTTATTAGTGTTAAGGAAGACTCTAATATATACACTCTAATTTTTGACAGGGATTACGTTGGCCAGCCATATTGGATATTGGACCTCCCGTATAAATTTTTCTTTGATCAGTTTGTCATCTCCCGCCTCTATTTGGGCATCATGCATCGGGTGGGTCCTTCTGGAAGCATGTTTATAGCCCTGATGATCATATGGTGAGCCCATATGGTGAGTGGAGACATCTGAATCAAGTCCTAGAAACTCAGTGAAATTCCAGGATAATACATCTTTATTCGTCTTTAGAAAGTAATTATAAACCTCGTGTTCATTAATAGGTATGGCCACACTGATTAAAGTGGGACTTGGGTCATTTTTAGTTCCCAGATTTATCTCCATATATTCATCTATGTTGATGGAAAGGCCTTATTTGAATGCTGGTAGGTCATCTTTGAGGTCTTCCTCTACCTCCTCCTCCTCTTCTTCATCTTCATCTTCATCATCTTCATCTTCTGATGGAGAATGGATTTTTAAGATAACTTCTCCAATATTGGGAGTGAAATAGTATTTTTGCATATTGTGTGTGGAAAGGGTAGTTTGATGTCCCATGGATAGGCGGGGAGAATATTTGATAGTAATTTTCCTAACAACATGAGAGTCAGGACGCTCTTCTGTGTCTTTAGACTTGGTGGTCATAGAGGAGACCATACATTCAACTGAGTCTATATCTAGATGTGTACTTACATATTCAACTTGGTTGATGGGCAGTATGTACTCCTCTCCAAGCTGCTGGATGGGGTCGGCTGGAGCCATCATTAACCCATTAGGGGCATTGATCCAATCAACGTCGTCAGTGGAATGATGTTTTCCATCCAAATAATAAAACACTACATTGATTTATTGAGACTCACAAAACTCTTATTGGGGTTTATTAGTGCGCAACGTCCCATTTTTTCCCATTAGTGCAATATTTACTGCACTTATGGTATGAGGATGGAATTCCAATATGCTGATGCAGCCAAGGCCTCCATAACAGGACGTTGAAAATAGTACATTGCCACATCACTAGTAATATGGAATCTGATATGAGATCTCCATGACAAGGTTCAATATTGATTCATCCCAATGGTTTCTATTCACATTTGTCATATCCCAGCAGATTTGTAGTGCAGGGTGTCAATATGTCTTCATCATATCGCAGTCGACGAAGAATTCTTAGTGGGAGGAGGATAACTCTAGAGTCATTGTAGATGAAGATCCTCCCAACATCACTTGAATTTATCTTGTCAGACACATATAAGGGTTTTAGGTTCCCTTGAATGATGGTGTCATCAGACCTATCTATGAAGGAGATGATGACATGCAATTCTTTGGGACTAGTCTCCGTTCGGTAGACTTCGGCCACTGCTACTTCATCCTCGAACTCCTCGGTAGTTATAAATGCTTCGATGAGGGACTCTCTAAGATATATGGACAAACTCAACCAATCTAGGATTGATTGCATCGCTACTACTGAGGCCAACTACATTAAAATTTCATACTCCGTCTCTAAAGGTTGGTGCTTCTTGGATTAAGGTTTCACTTTTACAAACATTTTAGAGTTTTTAGGTTTGGATGTAGATGGTTCGGCCTCTATAGTAGGGGCCAGTGGTGCTATAGTACTTTCCGCATTTAGTTAAACCGGTCCTCTTGTATACCATGGGTGGTTTGGATCATGTTCTTCCCCTGATAGATACTCCAAAATAATTGGCCTACGATTTCTTCGGATGGGGGAGAACGAGAAATCTGGTTCTCATTGCATCTGTCAGAGGGTCCTTCCACGAGTTTCCACGATGTTAATGATTTGAATTGTGGCAGGGATTGGAATTTTACTCCCTCCATGGTTATGACTTTTTGGAAACCTTGGGCGTCTACGACCACTTCCTCCGGCTCTCTAGTTGGGCGGGGAGAATTTAGGTTCTTATCCATAATCTTCATCGGAGAAGGGGTTCATCAAGTGATGGAAATTAATGGATCCAAACATCAGTTCTAGATCTGATACTATTCTAGTCAGACTACATCCTTTTTATGGTACCATTTCGCAGGTCAGTTCCCATTGAACTATTTGTTAGAGCATTTCCCATTGAAACATTTTGCGGGGCAGTGTCCGTTGAACCAAGACAGTTGTCATGTAGTCCGAAAGTGTCAATACTGACTTCATCATTGGTGTTAACTCATCTGCTGGCTATTTCCTTCTTCCCTTCTGGCCTTTAGGGGGCGCGGGGCTGGGGAGGACGGTTGTGTTGTATTAGGATCTTCTGGGGGCATAATTGGTTGTTTCAACTTAGCCTGAAGGATTTCATGGACTCTGTTGATAGTCATACAGGTCATCCAATTGTCAAACATTTTATCCTTTCTTATGATAGTTTTATACTCTTCTTCCTCTCCTGAGTCGGAGGTGGAAACATATGCTACTTGTGGTGGTGGTGGGCCCATCTTGACCTGCCGGGAATCCAACATATTTTTCAGGAGATCCTTGAAAAAATGGAATTCATGGATGGTGTGTCCATGTATTTAGTGACAAAGACAATAAATTGGATAGTCATCAAGACCCACTTCATCTGCTAGCTTTGGCTATAGCAGCTGGAGAATATTGCAATTCATGGCGGCTATAATGTAGCTGCGGACATGGTCATCCCAGAATGAATAAAATTTATTTCTCAGTTCATCGATCTGATTTATTTTAGATCCTCATTGATTATCATGTGGAGGTGTGGGTGGTTATTGGCGTCTTGGGGGTCACGTAGGGTTTGGTGGGGGTCTCACAACTGGGGATGGTGATGGGAGTGGCATAAGCTTGATAGAAGCCACTTCATCATTTCCCTTTCTTTTCCAAGGGATACGTGGGTCCATTTGAGACAAAAGATTGATCTTTTTCAAGGAGTCTTATATCCTTTCAAAAATCGATGGGACGTTTCTAAACTGACTCATGTACTTCACCAGGATGAGTGGCATTTGCAATTCATCCCAAAGGTTATTGAATGGCATGGTGAGCATCTCCTCTGGGGGAGTGACCAGTTCAGGGAATATGTCAGACCTTTCCATTTGGAAATGATGTTTGAGACTCTCTCGTTCCCTCAATGCTTGCAGTTCTAGAGATCATTGACCATCATATTGGGCAGTGACAAAATGAACTGGAAGAGAAACTATCACCGGAGGTCCTCCCAACCTATAATTGAATTAGCTGGTAGGATAGTATATCATACAAATGTGGACACTTGTAGGGTTCGTAAGAAGCACCTGCGTTTTACAGCTTCTTGCTACACTGGGGTTCCCATCATGGGGTCACAAAAAGAGGAATAATTTATTAATTGTTGTTATAGGTCCCCTAATCCAATTAATATTAGGAATACATGGTTCCTGATGTTTGGTAGTGGTAGAACATTTCTCAATGACTTAGGGTATGGTTTGCGCTCTAGTTGTATCAGAGTGTAATGCCCCTCCATGGATTATATTTTGGATAGTAGAAACATGAAGGTGTTTAAGAGAACTTGATTCATGTCCTGTCGACTTGAAATTGTGCTGGCGCGGCAGGGGATGAGATTAGGTGTGCTGGTGAAATAGGAATTTTGGGTGTATACCAAGTTGGGGCATCATTTTTGGGTTTACATTGATATATTCCAACTGCCTTCCCAATAGGGGGAAGTCGTGATATCCTTTCGGGGACTGGTTGAATGGTCCTCCATTCTTGGATTCATTCATCGGGATGAGTGTTTGGGGTATGGGAACCTCTTCTAGGAGAACCAGCTGACATTCCTCGTTGGGACCACATCCATTGAGATAACTACCTCGACGTAGCATGGAATTAATATGCCTAATCTCTATCATTGCATCCTCTTGTTTGGATAACCCTTCCATGAGGGTATGGGATGCACTCTCATGGGGAGGAGGAGGCAGGTCATAGATGACCATGGATTTATTTTTCTCATTGTTGGAATTTCTCAGAGAGGTAATGTCAGATTGACTAACGGGGCACCCAAAATTAGAAATTCACTATTTTTCTTGGTACGCACACCATCTAGATGAGTTTTTAATGCCACTGGGAGGGAACCATCTCCCATTGACTATTCTCCCCCTACGTCATTTCCAATGAGATCTGTGGGGCTGACATTCACAACATTCCCAGAGGAATACCGCATTGGGGGGGGGGTGTACCTAGTGCTAAATTGTAGGAATGCTTCATGCACCTCTTATTGGAAATTATTTTTCCATTCTACGGTATTCCTCTTGATTCTTGATGAATATTTACTCAAAGGGATCTATGGACTAACCTCGTAATGTTATTTTGTCTCGGAGGTTGCGAACCACGAGAAGGGGTGGAACGTGTAACTCCCCTATCCTATTTGCTTCCTTGAAGGTGGAAGACAGACATCTGTCATGCAAGGATTTGAGGATAATATTCCCCCAAGCCAATGGGATGGGGTTTTCCCATTCTCCTATCGAAGCGCTACAACCTAGATTTGTTGGTCTTACGAGGGCATTTTATTTTAAAAATTCCCCCATCCCTGTAGGCTTGGGTTGTTCTCGTATTGTGGCGGTAGCTGTCGCTATTGCCACACTTTCAATTTCATGTTCTCTCATGCAGGTGTAAGCTGAGTGTAGCATTGGGCCTACACAAAGTCTATTGTTTTTTTATGACATGAGCACTACTTTATAGTTAGAATCCCTTAGGCATAAGTCTTCTGGATGTTCCTGGTTTCCTGACTCAGAAGCTTTTTGATTGCTTGATCTCTTCAGCCCAGACACTTTTGAGACTTACTCTGGGAAGGGTTTTTTTGAGTATCTGACCTTTCCTGAGTTGTGGTTTTGTTTTATATTTTCCTCTGAGTGATGATATTATAGGATGCCATTACCACTAGGGCCTACTAGCCGGGACATGGGGTGGAGTGTAAAGCTCCATGTTCTCCCCACCCCCGAATTTGAACTCCAGTCGGGGCATTGCCAATTTGGTGACACAATTTATGATGTTCATGTAGGAAAGGTAGTTCAAGTATTTTCTTTCGTCTTTATAATTTTGGCTGCCTTACGGATGGTAGGGCTTCCAGGTTGATTAGACTATGAAACTCCCCCATCGTGTTGACATGATATGGATACCCTTTGTAGGGTAGGGATTTTTATTTTATATTTTGAAGAGTTTTCTATATATTGAGGTGAATTTCATGTGTGAATTCCCTAAACAATTCTCCTGGTATGTTGAAGTTAGAAGTGGTTGTAGTCTAATACATCACTAGTATGTTATCCCTAGCTAATTTTCTTCTCACAAGCAACATATCTTGTTGTTGTTCTTCTAGAGGATTCTCTACTTGGTATGCCCATTTCGACTACTCTGTGGTTATTTCATTCCAAGAAACTGGTTTGTTCGGAGCCATACAAATTTGGGGATGTCATGGGGCTGACATAAAAGATGAGTATGGCCTCATGCCATCCTCTGATTGAGAAAGAATATCACTCATTATGGATAGAGTTCCTGATGTGTCTGACTCCCATATAAGAGAATCCACATAGGAGGACTTTCTCATGTTTTTTCCAGAAAGGGGAGGACCTTATTTCCATCATGTATTTTGTTTGCGAGGAGGACCTTTGCATGTGGTGCTGCAAGATGAGGAAAACCATGGAAACTTGATGCCCGACCATAGAAATTTTCTGATGGCGTCTACCTTGAGGAGGACCTTTAGGGCATGTTTATGAAGGGGGGACAATCTTGCTGATTGACGTCACATTGGAGAGGGCCTTCACATCAACTGTCATTGTGGGGAGGGCCTTTATTAATGACCATCATCATGGCAAGGACTACCATCATGACTTGATATCTAATTACAGGGAGAATTTATGTAGTGTACATCATGGGGGGGGGGGCTTTAGGATATACTACAATGAGGGTAGGACCTTCTCATTGCTTGGCGTTACTAGGAGAAGGACCTTCATATTATCTTTCATTATGGGGACTTCCATTATAATGACTATAATCATAGTGAGGACTACCATTATGACTTGACGTTCAACTACAAGGAGAAGCATATCTACATCGTATTCCCTAGGGAGGACCGTCAGGAAAGATGACAGAAAAGAGAGGACCTCATTACTATCTGATATTTAGGATGTGGGGAGAGACACCCTGATGCGCATTAGGAGATAGGATCTCATGTTTTCTTATTCTTGAGCCATATAGTAATCCCCCATGGGTGCACGATGGAAGACTTTCAGAGATGCTAGTAGCGAAATTGCAGGAAGGACCATTGAAACTGCCACTGCAACTTCCACAATTTTGTAAGGGAATGACAGGGTCTTGAGCCTTTGTTGATATATGGTTGAGGACATCAAGAACCCTAGCTTCTAGCAGAGCATGATCATGTATGTGCTCTTCTTTTTCGAGTTTCCTTTAGCGCTTATCATTTTCTGGCACTCTCTTGCATGTAACTGAGGCCATAATTTGTTTTTAATGGCATTCATATATGGGTCCATGTTTTATTGGGTCTTGTGATGTCAACGAGAAACATATATGGTCATCTTGAGTTTTAGTAGGGATATATGCATGCCCTAGAGATCCCACCACGTTGGACTAGTGTCCCACTATTGGAACAAGTATTTGTACCCAATTTAGTTGTATGTATGTCACTGGATATTGCCTTCGACCCTCCTTGACTAGATCAGGTATTCATAACTACTCCGAAGAGAATAACTCATTTTCCAAGTGAGTCATTCCATTCGAGGAAATTAGATCGTGGGCCAAATTTCTCACCTTTGTAACTGATGCAATGATATCTTGGCATGTTTGGATGATACAGTCTAGAATTGACATTTGATCTTCCATCATTGACAGGATGTGATAAGATACATCTTTTGTGGGAATGGGTATGAAGGCCCATTCCGATGACAGAGCAGGAGATTGTCCCTGCTCTGGTCCTCCATGTGTTTCTAGTGGATACTAGTAGTTCTCTTGTGTCAGGATAGAGGAATGAGTCTTTCATAGGTTTTATTATATTTTTCCACCGTATTTGTCTCGTGGTCTTCATATTGATGAGAGGGTATTTTCATCCTTTCTCTGGGTGCTGAATTTGTCTCACAGGATTTGTATGCATCCGCATGAATTTGACTTTGCTCATATTAACTTCCCCCCCAATTTGGATGGCAGTATCTATGTGAATCAATAGGTGTTTATTACAATATATAACTAAGTGCCTCCCTATTTGGATGGCATGCTTCTTGTGCATCGTCATATTTATGCATAAGTATGTAGCTATCCACTCTTTCTTCATGGTAGGACTGACAAGCACTAGTACGAACATTCATGTGCTCTTATTGTGCCACACTACTTATGTGGGGGGCTTGCGTGGAGAGGGAATATTCATATGTCTTCCCATTAAATGATGTCGCATTAGTACATTGGAGTTGCTCCTAAGGAAACATAGTGATAAAATGGTACTGATTATATATTTTCCACCCTTGGCGGGTATCCTGGGTGGCCGGGTCTCCTGGACTTTGGAAGGTTCCATCAGTATAAGTCCCTCTTCTACGGGAGGAGGCACAGTCATCTGGTTTCAGCAGTGACACTCTGAGGTGGGGGCTTGTAGGTAGGACCCCATTGCAGCAAAGATGAAGTCGTCGGGATTGAATTCATATACCTCCCTGAGATATGGGAGATACTAATTGTCTCGTTTTGGGGATTGGCTCCCAAAATGGTTTCAGATGACCACGGGTGTCGCCTGGTGCTGGTGTACCTGAAGTGGCTGAAGAGGTGGTAGGCGGACATTTTCAGACTGGGGGGCTTATCTAGAGACCTCCAGTGTGGGTAGAGTACCATTTTGGTCGTACTCCCAGATCAGTGTATTGGATACCCAGCGTTGAAGACAATGGGTAGGAGAATGGTTCCTTCTCTTCATTGAGGCCCTGGCCGCCTACAGTTCACTAATTTTTGTGTCTTCATGGGTCATTGGGATGTAATTTGGATCAAAGGTCACTCTACAGAGACCTAAAATATCCATATATGACATAAAAACCACAAAACATCATCAAAGTAGCATTCCATTAGATGTATGAATATTTGGAGATTCAGCTTGGCCCCCATCCCCTTTTCTCTTACTATGGGGAAAATGGGCCTGAGTGTGGTGAGACCGCCACTTGGGTTAAGGATTCACATCGATTTCACCATTTTTGTTCCACCTCCAAGGTGACAAATTTTCCAGGGGATGCGGAAATGACACAAATAGGATCATCAGCCATACCTTTTATCATATTTATGGTCTCTCATCGAATTTACCATTCCTTTTCGTTGACACATTCATCATCATTATCCTTTAAATAAGGTTGAATTAACCATTTAGGGAATTGTTGGTCCGAATGAGTGATTTTGTGGGGGTCAAGAACTCATGCAATCAGTCCTTCTCAGATATAATTTCCTCGGATGGCCTCCAACAAGTATATTCGTGGAGCCAATAACACCCAACAACCCAAGTATCCACGATTGATAGACCTGCATTCCAAAGGCTGGTGATCATCAGCTGACGATTTGGACAATGACACTTAAGGACTCCATTGGTTGAGAGGATGGATGGTTAGGCTCACCGTACCTTTCTTGGGGAGGATTTTTTCCTATTATAAGACTCTCTTATAGATTTAATTCTTATTCAAATGTTCGTGAAACCTTCGTTCACTCCTGAAGAGTTTTTCCATGGTCTACACTTGGTTTTCAAGATTTTCATGACCATGCATATTCATTTCATTCTATGGAGGTGATGTTGACTTATACCTATAACAAGTTTCTCTGGAGTTTATTGTCATCTAAGGGGGATAGAAGCTAACTTGATGTTGGGATCAAGCCCACAAGGAGGGCTTCCTACGTATCCTTGGGAGAGGAATCAGAACCCACGTAGTTTGGGAAAGGTGTGGGCATTACAAATGGGAGCTTACAATTTGAAGAATCATGATTGGGTGGAAACTTTATCGATGGACACCATTTTAAGGTAGGGAATTCTTGCAGGCATCTTTCGTATCGTGGTTTGGTTAGGAATCAGAGTTCTCATTGTTTAGAACATTTGGGGATTACGCATCGGAGCTACCCATTTGATAAACATGATTGGGTTGACCCTTTATATATGGACACCCTCTTCAGCTCAATCCTTCTAGATGGAGTCCTACATATCCTAGTTTGGTCATGAATCATAGTTCATGTAGTTCATAACATGTGGGGCTTACACATGGGAGCTTCTCATTTGATAAACATGATTGGGTGGACCTTTATGGTTGGTAATCCTTTTGAGCTCGGGCCATCGACCAAGCATCCTACATATCCTAGTTTTTTCATCAATCAGATATCTTGTAGTTTAGAAAGTCTGGATGTTGTAATCCTTGTAATCCTTTAATCCCATGTGAGTCATTATTAGTGTGAGGAAAATAGTATTTGGAAGATTCAATAATGCACATGCCACCCCCACTATTGGTGGGGGAGGGAGATCCCATGGCATAAGAGGCCAGGGTGACCATGGGAGAGGGTGCAGAGCAATGAACCTTTGAGTGTAAAGTGATATTGAAGGTCACACGGCCATGACTCATAAGATTACATACTTAAATCACAGAGAGGGACCCAGAGCATGTTAATGGAAGGGGAAAAGTTTTTTCCTCGTCATAGGGGGGAGAGAACATAACCCCTTGGACAAATCACTATTCCTCATTGAATGGAAAAGAATGTGATCACCCTTAATCCTGAGAACAGGGAGGTTCATGTCAGCATCCCATAGTTGGACTTCGGGTTACCATGGGAATGTAGTTTCACTGGCATTCCTGGAGCCCGTACCTTTGTTTGGAGGGCCTTCGTGACTCTACTTACCGTGGTTATATGAACTCAATGGGGCATGAAGATTAACCCAATGGACTGATCATAATGGTTTGGTGGATTTTGAGGAGGCCTTATCCTAGCACCAGAGGACTGGTAAGCAGAGGGATCAGGGAATATTGGATGGCAATGGAGGGGTGAGGGTGGAACCAGAAGGAACAATGCCAAAAACATCCCATTCCACGTATTGGTTTCTCATGCAATATGGGGAAGGCTATGTATACTTTAGTGGTATGTTGGGGGAAGGGCCATTTGCGTACCATTGTGGTAATCAGGTGTGGGTACTACCAACCACATACCAATGAGGTACGCATCTTTCCATGACTCTTTGGGTTATATCCCCATTAAGATTGCGTACGTCTAGCCAGGATCAGTCCACGTAGCGGTACGCTATGCGGAGCACCCTACCGAAGAAGCGTTAGGGGGATTACCATTTGCAGGAAATTCATCCATGATGAGTCTTTTTTTCATAGTTCACAAGTTGGGTTTTTGGTTCTATTATTATTATTCAATTCCTATAATTTATGGTTTAAGGCCAGCTATAACTGTGAAGGAAGTGGTTCGCGGTTCGCGCTATGACGATGAAACAAGACAGAAGTCAGAGTGCAACCTTTATGTCTCCCAAAATCTTTCATCATACATACTTCTCTCTATTATTCTCCTCCCCATCTCCTTTCTATTGTTCTCATTTTATAGAGCATTAGAGGGATTGTATCTACTGGGAACGCATCACAATTTTTGAAGGCCCATTGATGTAACATTCGATCCTATGGAAGACTCGGTCAACCGTGGTTTGTAGAGGCTTTAGTTCACGATAATGGTTCACAAAACCCTCCCCGTCTGCTTAATTCGTGAACTGAGGGGTTCACGTCAATGTACTCGGACGGTCATCCAGGCATAACTCCTTCAGTTGGTGCAGTTCGCGGTACGTCTTGCTCACTGGCCATCACTTCGCAGGCCAGCGGATCACAGATCATCCTTCTTAACCGGTAGTTAGTGGTCTATCTTCATCTCATACCTTTCTCGGTGATGGTATAATTCCTACGTGGAAACTTGTATTCCTTCATGTTCCATAGAATAAATGAAAATAAATTTCAGTCCCTTCGCCCTGGTAAACATATAGAAGTGCCTTACTTCTTATAAAATGCGACTGGGGTGGTATTTTCTCTCGTTGGAGGAATTTTCAAGACCCAACAACTATAAAACCAAAAAATGGAATAAAATACCTAAAAACCCAAAAACACCCTAAAACCCTATAAAAATATTAAACCCCTAAAACTCATTGACACCAATAACCCACATAAAACTCTAAAAAATAAGAACCCCTAAAAACCCCATAATCCTTAAAACCCTTAATAATCCCTACAAACAATGAAATCTCCAAAAAAACCTTACAAAATCCTTTGAAACCCTTAAATCCAAGTAGCCCCTAGAAGGCAAAAATACCAAAAATACCTATGAAAACCTTAAAATTTCTACAATCCTAGAAACACCCTAAATCAAAAAAAAATCCCTTATAAACCATAAAATAACCCTAAAATCCTAAAATAATGCTAAAACCCCATTAAAACATAATAATATATACAACCCAAAAAAACCAAAAACCACTAAAAACCATTAAAAACCCAAAAAGGAATAAAAACCTATAAAAAACAAAAAAAACCATAGAACCCCAAAAAATGTAAACCCTAATAAACCTTTAAAACCATTAAAATTAATAAAAATCATAAATAACACTAAAATAATCTATTTCCCATAAAAACATGGAAGACCCTAAAAAACCAAAAACCCCTAAATGACCCCAAAACTGCAAATGACCTTATAGGTCAATAAAAACCTTGAAAGCACTAAAATACAAAAAACCCCCAGAACCCCATAATGATCCTAAAACCTAGGAAAATCTATAAAAGATTATAAAAACCCAAAAATCCCATAGAGAGCCCCAAAAAACCCGGAAGCTCCCTAAACCATTGAAAAAACATAAAACCCCTAAAATCCAAAAAGTCCCTAAACCCACGAAAAAATAAAAAAAAATTACTAAAACCCCAAAAAAAATTAAGAACCCTAAAATAAATAAAAACCATGATGCCTTAAAATAACTATAAAATCCCAAACCCAATAAAAAATCCTAAAAAACCTAAGGATTCCAAAAAATACATTAAACCCTAAAAACACTAAATACAGTAAAACCCCCAAATACCCTAAAAACCATAAACACAGAAAAAACCCTAAAACCCCTGAAAAACCATTAATGAGCATAAAAACAAAAAAAATCACTAAAACATTGAAAAACCCTAAAACCCCTAAAAACATTTAATTGAATAAAAACCATTTATATCATTAAAACCCATAATACACTCTAAAATCTGAAAAACCTAAATACCATA
Organism: Viscum album; assembly: GCA_963277665.1. Classification (NCBI taxonomy): domain Eukaryota; kingdom Viridiplantae; phylum Streptophyta; class Magnoliopsida; order Santalales; family Viscaceae; genus Viscum; species Viscum album. The sequence goes on along the minus strand of OY728165.1, from coordinate 982,735,567 downwards.
AAACCCCCAATTACCCCCCGAAACCCTAAAACTCTAAAATACTAGAAAACCTAATAAACCTAAAAAATAAAATCATTAAAAATCACTAAAATAAAATTGACCACAAAAACCCTAAAATACCCTAAAAACCCTAAAATAATATGAAAACACTAAAACTTTTCAATCCCCAAAAAATAGAAACAAAATCTAAAAAAAACTATAAAATCCCTAATACAATTCTATAAACCCTGAAGCTAATTTATAATACCTGAAACACCTAAAAACAAAAAACATTAGAACAATAGAATCCCTAAAAATCCCTAAAAACCCGAAAAAACAAAATTACATAAAAACTGAGGAAAATCCATAAAAACCTAAAACCCTAAAATGCACTAAAAATCCAAAAAAAATCCAAAATTACCAAAAAATCCTTAAAAACCATAAATTAACAAAAAAACCCACTAAAATCCCCTACAATCGTAAAAACAATAAAAATTTAAAAACCACTAAAACCCCAAAGACCCCAAAAACCACATAAACACCTTAAAACAACCTCAAATTGATCACTTTCATCATATTTCAAATTATTAGATTATTTAAAAATATATGAATTTTTTTGTAAAAAATATATTCCTTGGAATTAGAAGAATATCTATTAAATATTACTTCACCATCATTTGGGTCAAATTTTCCAAGACTATCATTTTTATTTAGATAATATAATTTTAATCAAAATACTTCCAAGTATAAAAATTATAGCATTATATTATTCAAACATTCATAAGGGTTTTCTCAAGATATAGATAATTAAAACTCAATTAATTATTTAATATTTTGTATTTATAGTTTCCATCCAAAATGAGTTGGAGAATTATATTCAGATGACATGGTCATATAAATTTCTTAGGAGGTCGTATTCCTCCTTCCAAAATCACCATTGTGTTGAGGTGTAATGATGCAAAGAAAACTCTATATGATTTCATATTTTTAACAATAATAAATAAAAATATAGTTTTAAAATTATTTTTTATGGTCACTTATTAAATAATTTTTTTGGAATATTTATTTTTTAGAACCAAATTACAAAATGTAATAAACATAAAACAAGTTTCACTCATAAAAATCTGAAATAAAACCCATCTTAATCAGCCGAAATCATAAACTAAGACAAAAGACCTGATTTTACTCATATTGAATTTATCCTAGATGGCCCAAAAAATCCATGTGAATAAATTCTAAAATCATAGAGGTGAATATTTATTTAATTTATATAATATATTAATTCTGTTGAATTCCCAATTGGTATGAAGAACATATTTTCTATTTGTTGAATTTATTTTGGGGTAAATATGGATCTAAATTACTTTTCAGAGATTATCACAAATAGTAAATATTAAAATTTCATATTCATCAATTAAAAATCCAAGATTCATTTGTTTCAGTAATTTGACATTTCAATTTTTATTCAACATAAAAAATTAAGATCTAAGGAATATAAAATTTCTTTTATAAGTTCCACAAATTTTATGTTTATATCATTGAAAATAAAACAATCTTTATTTGAAATATAAAAAATGTAAACTTCATAACAATGATGGAAAATACATATCAGATTATACTTTGTTCCTTACATATATAAATCATTATTGGTAAGGTATGATCTAGGACTATTAATTGATTTGACTCCATTATTCATTCATTTGGTACTATTATCAAAATTGATTAGAGACCATAAATTTAAAATAAGAGTAGAAATTAGAGTAATCTTTACTCATATTCATTGTGATTCTATATTCCATATATAACTTGTCACTAATTCTTGTGTACCTTTTTCCATATAAAGACAAATAAAAAAATAAATTATTTTTGTACACATGTTCCCAAATTTGATTGGGTTATATTGAAATTATAGATCGTAATTTTGGAATGCTCTTCAATAGAAAATCACATTAAACTCCAAAAAATTAATTATTTGTTAAAATTAAAATATTAGGACTGTTCCACAATATTCAAAATGAAAATAATTATCTAATTAAAAAAATTATTCTTGGATCAAGTAACAAAATAGTTTTTATCTAACATTGGTATTTCACGATGGATTCATATTCCAAACTTATTTTTCAAGGCTTTATTATTTCCCTGAAAGTGATTTAAGTAATTTTCACATTTATTTATATCCATGGAAGAGTATTTCAATTCATTGAATTCTTATTATAAGAATTCAGTCTTGTTACCGTGTTCAGTACATGAAATTACTAAATTTTAAATCTTCATTTTCAAATATAAAATATGTTTATTTATATACTATATTCATTAAAGATTTAATTATAATAAATATTGAGTTATTTGGATTTATTTTTCACGATTAAATATTTTGTTTCATTAATAGTAAAATATTCATTTAATTATTCATAATAAAAGTTTTCATTATTGGAATATGATTCATTATCCTAATAATAAAATGAAAGTACCTTATCTCTGTGTGATATAAAGTACATATTATCCTTTTGATTAGATATTTTATCAACAAAATCTAACATGGAATCATAATTTAAGTCTTCATAAGAAATCCCTATTTAATTCATGGATTTATTAGTCCTATTGATATAGACAACCTTATTGAAATACTTTTCTCATATTTCCAATTATTTTAATAATGAGGGTAGTCTAGTTTGATGTTATTAAGATGCATAAACTTATAGAATTTCTCTTATTTAGAGTTTCCCTCATGGTTATTTTATTTGTTGAAATGTTTTCTAAAACCACTTAATAATATGATTTTTTTTATTTTTTGAAAACTACGAATGTTCAATATTTGAACCAGAAAAATTTTAGTTATCTACATCAAATGACTCATCAATTTGTAATGTGTGACATTTATTATCATCAATTGATGTTGAGACTTTCAGATAATCATTCTCCATAATCAATCTAGGATTTATGGATTCAACTCTTGCATCATCCTCATACATCATAAGAGTTAGAGTAAGATCATTTATTTTGAATTATTTGAAACTATAAATTTTCCAATGGAATCATAGATTACAATCCATTTAAATCCTTGCACTCTGAGAACATCCATATCTTGATCAGGTTTAAGAAGTAGTTCTCTACGTGACTAAACATTATTTATAATATTTATCAACTGTCCCTTTATTTATGTTATACATTCTCCATAAACGATGATAATCTTGTCAAATTTTTTCTTGGAAGTATTTTACATGATATATCTTATATTATTAGTAACATATTATTCCACTTATTTTTTACTACAAATTTCATAAGAAATTTAACATTGTGAAACTCGATTGAACTCTTCATGACCTAGTTCACATATATTTTCATTTTCGGGATTTGGAGTTTTAGTCATAGCTATCTTCCAAATCAGGATCCCATGTTTCAAGTTCATTATTTGGAATTTCATAAGGCCTCATGTATTTTAGATGAACCTTCAGACTAAGAATATTGAAATAGATTATCATCATTGGCTTCAAGACAACATATTTTTAACCATTAATGTATTGATCTCATAAAATGGAAATACGTTTAATGTTATCAAAAAAAAATTTCGATGATGATATTATATATTTAACCTTTGAATTTTGATAAATCAAAATTCACTACCTATGATACCAATTATTGGTTCGATTCGACTACACAAAGAATCCAGTGGTGCGTTAATTGATTTATTAAAAATTTTATTCACTTATAAAAAGATCCCCATTAAGTTATAATAACTTTTAATATTTTATTATAACATGAATGATGTATAAATAATATTAAAAATGAAATGTAATAGATAACATATATTTATTGTGGTGTAAGGAAAAAATTCCTAGGTACACCCAACTAATTATCCACCCCTAGAGCATAGTAATTTTTACTAGACCAGTCCTTTTAGTAGAGAAATTCGGTCCTTTTACTAGGGATTCCCAATCCTTTTACTAGGGAGTTAATAACTAAGTGAAATCTATCAACACATGGTACAATACATGGATATTTTTCTAGGATATGACAAGGATTTACAAAAAAAATAACCTTAATGGTTATTTTACCATGAACCTTAACAATGATAGAAAAAATAATAGGATAATTACAAATAAAGGTCATAGTCATAAGTTACAATAGACAGAAAAGAAAAAACTCAATGAGGGAATGATAGAACAAAATATATCTCAAGTAGATTCTTCTAAAAACCCATTCAATGATGATCTTGATAGAATTTTTGTAGATAAAATGAATCTTGTACATATTTTAGATAAAAAAAGTAGTAACAAGAAATCATAAACATAGAGAGTCAGACTACAAGTTCTTTCTTATGTTCTTTCTAAATTTTCTCATCATCACCCTTTAAATTCTCATAAAGAACATCACTTTTTAAATTCAAAACATTATATCAACAAAAAATGATCTTAGAAATAAATTTCAGACATCTTTTTCTTGAAAATTACTCATAAATAAGACTAAGAAATAATTAATTTTTAGACCATCTTCAACTCTCTGTACTTATAATCATTCTATTATTGATTTCTCCGTAAAAAATAATAAAATAGTTATTTATTTATTGGAGAATTAAATTCAACTTAAAGTACACCAACATTAATATATATCATGTTGAATAGTGATTTTCTATAATGTGGATCAATATTTAGTTGAATTGATCATATTCAAATTCATGTATCTCATTCAATTCATGTATTCATTCTTCATGTAGATGATTTCATCATGTATCCAAATTTGAAATTGGTGTTCTCCACATATACTTCCTGTGGATGAATCCAAATTTTACATGGATGAATGAATCACATAGCCATTTGAAACTACATAACCTATTTTAAAAAAATATCAAAATCACACAGCATCTTACTTCAGGTAATTATTTTATGTAGTCCTTTCATTGATGTTGCATATTTTTTCTCATATGCATTATATCAACGTAACCAATTTTCTCATAGTCACTTTAACAATGTAAACAATTTGAGTGGGTGTTTCTTTCACCATGGTGCTCGAAATAAATGATTTATAATCATATCCAAATATAAATATAGATTATTAAATCATCTAACTAATTGTCCATACATATGATAATTTGAAAAAAGCATCAATTATTACATTCTATTAGCAGAATGAGATATTAGAGATCAAAACTTGATAAAACACTTAAAAATTCATTAGTAACATATGATGAGTTTTTTAAGAACATAAAAACCTAAATCACATGGGATATGTATGAACAATAGCAGTAGTCTAATAACAAAAATACTAAAAATACTAAAAACTGTAAAAAAAACCAAAATCACAAAACAAACGGCCCTAAAACCCATATGAACTTAGAAAAAACATAAATAACTCTAAAAAATCCCATAAATCCAATAAAAACCATAAAAACACTAGGAACCTCTAAAAACATAAATACATAAAAAACCCTAAAAACCTGAAAACCATTCAAAATCCTAAAAAACCAAAATCCAAAAAAAATTCGTATGAAATCATAAAAAATATAAGACCCCAAAACCCTAAAAAACATAAAACCAATTAAAACCACTAAAACCATAATAAAAATCATAAATCCACTTTAAACTGTAAATCACTAAAAAACCATAAAACCCAAAAAACCATTAAACACAAAAAAATCATTAAACACCAAAACCTATAAAAACATTAAAAAAATAATATGAAAAATCACATTTAAACAATGAAAATAAAAAAAAGTCACCATAAAAATACTAAAAACAAACAACTCCTTAAAAATGTAAAAAAATCCCTAAATACATAAAAATAAAAAAAACCTTAAACCCTAAAAAATAGTTATCCCTAGACCCTAAAAAATAAATCCCACACCCTAAATCCTATTCCATATTATGTAAACCTTGATCATACACCATAAACCATATAACATACAACCAAAACCCTAAACAGTACACCCTACCCCTTAAACCATAGATCGTACACCCTAATACATTAACCCTACACCCTAAACCCCATAACATACTCCTTAAACCATAAACCATATACCCTTCCATCTAAACCATAAAACCTAAACCCTACAGCATAAACCGTAAACACTACACCCTAAACCCTCTACCCTACCCAATAACCCCATAACCCGAAACTCTATACCCTATACCCTAAACCCTAAACCCTACACCTCAAACCCAACACCCTATACCCAAATCTCTAAAACCTACACATCAAGACTTATACCCTACACCCTAGACAATATACCCTAAACCATAAACCCTATACCATGAACCCTAAACACTATACCATGTACCCCAAAATGTACACACTAAACCATAAAACCTACACCATAAACACTATAACCTAAACCCTAAACCAAAAACTGTAAAACAAAAACCCTATAAACTACCGTAGGGTGTTAAAAAATATTCTATAGAGAACAAAATACCCTCGAAATATCTTTGTAGAAGGAATCAAGCACTTCTATAACTTTATCAAGGCCAAGGGACTCAAATTGAGTTGTATTTATTTTAAATAACTTAATGGAATTCAATTTTTTAAATGGCCCATGTACTATCACTGATAATGGAATGTGAATAAGATAGATCATGAACCACCCGGTATTTCGGATGGTTCGCAATCTGCTGGACTATGAAATGATGGCTAGTGAGCAGGGAAAACTATGAACCAGATCAACTGAAGGAGTTCTGAATAGAATACCATCCATGTACTATGTCATGAACCCCTAATTTCCTGAAATATATGAATTATAAAGGTTCTATGAACCATTATCATAAACCAAAGTCTCTACAAACCCTGGTTGACCGAGTCTTCTGCGAGTTAGAAAATTGCTTCAATGAGCCTTTGAAAATGGAGTTGCATTCCTAGAAGATATGATCTCTCTGATTCTATATAAAATTAAAATATTTGAAGAATTAAGGTAGGATCCATATAGGGGGAATGGTGGGTGATGAAATCTTGAGGGAATCTCAGAGGTTGCACTCCGGCTTCTGTCTTGTTTCATCGGTGAAGAACGAACCGCGAACCACTTCCTTTATAGGTACAGCCAGCTGAAACCATAAAAATGGTGGAATTGATTAATAATAATATAACTATGAACCCAACTAGTGAAACAATAACCATACACTTCTCGCGGATGAATTTACCGCGAATGGTAATTCCCCCAACCATCCTTCAATATGACACTCCGTGTAGCGTACATGTACGGGAACTGAACCTGGCACCACATACCCAATCATTAATCGAAAATATCAGAAAGAGGCATAGTAAGTTGCATACCACTTTGGTATGCAGTTGGTGATACGCATGCCCGTGTACCACATCGGTATACAGATGGCCCTCATGCATGCATACCACTATAGTATGCATAGCCTTCCTCATCCTACATGAGAAACCAGTACACGAAATGTGTTGTTTTATGGTATTGGTCCTTCTGGTTCCAACCTCACACATTAATTACCATCTATTCCCCCAAAATCCCTCTGCTAACCAATTCTCCGGTGCTTGGCCAAATCCTACTTTAAATCCACCAAACCCGTATGATCAGGCCATCAGGTGCATCAGCATGCCCTATTGAGTCTACATACCCACGATAAGCAGAGCCACGAAGGCCCTCCCAACAAAGGTGTGAGCTTAGAGAATGCATGTAAGGCTACCTTCCAACAGCAACCAGGAGACCAAACTTGGGATACTGATGTAAACCTCCACACTCTTGGGATTATGGGTGATCATATTCTTTTCCATTCAATGAGTAACAATGATCAGTCAAAGGTTTTATGTTCTATCCCCCTTCTGATGAGAATGAAACTTCTCCCCTTCCCAGAACATGCTTCAGGGCCCCACCGTTGGGGTATGTACTCAATCTTTGGAGGTAAGGAAACATAACCTTTAATCTCAATTTACATGTAAAGTCTCATCACTTCATGCCCTCACCCATGGTCACCCTAGCCTCTTCCACTTCTAGTTCTCCATCCACCACCAACAGGGGAGGAGGCATGTGAATTTCCAGATCATTCAAATCCTATTTTTCTCACACCGAGATTGACTCGCATGGGATTAGAGGTTTGTGAGGATTACGACATTAGAGCATTTTCAGAACAATGAGAACTTTGATTCTGGACCAAATAATGATGCGTTGGATTCCTGCCAGAAGGCCTGAGCTCAAAAGGGTCCCATTATAATAGGGTCCACCCCATCTTCTCCCATCAAATGGGATACTTTCATACGTAAGCCCCACAAATTCAAAACAATGTGGGTTCTGATTCTCTTTCAATGATACATAGGAACCCCTCCTTGTTGTTCAGATCCCAACATCAAGTCACCATATGTCCCCCCTGGATTCTAATAAAATCTACAGCGCCTTCTTATATTGATAAGTCAGCATCACCTTTATAGTATCAAATGTATGCATGCTTATGATGATTTTTCAAACCAAGGGTAGCCCCTAGAAACACACTTTGGGAATGAACCAAGGATTCCATATCATACAAACATGATATAAATATATAAGAGAGTCCTGGAATATAAAACAATCCTCCCCCATAAGGGTGCGGTGTGCCAGACCTCCCATCCTCTCAACCAATGGAGTCTTCATGTGTCGTTGGCCAAATTGTCAGCCATCGAGCTCCTACCTTTGGAAAGTAGACCCATGAATCATCGATACCATGGTTATTGGGGATTCATGGCTCCTTCAATAAATTCTTTGGAGACTATCTGAGGAATTTATATCTGATATGGACTAATTTCATGAGTTCTTGACCCCCACGCACTCATATGTTGGGACCAATAGTTCCCCACAGTGTTAATTAAACCTTCTTTATAATATAATGACACTAAATAGGATGAAACAAAGGATTGTTAAATTTGAAGTGATCCAGTCTCTATGGAAAATGGGACGGGTGATGATCCTCATCATTCCATCTCTGCACCTCATGTACCCACGCCAACCTGAAGGCAGAACAGAAATAGTGAACCCGATGTGAATCCTTAACCAAGGATTCAGTTCTAGCCACAATGATAAAAGAAAAAAGGGCACTACATGTCAGACCATTTTGTTCTCCCTAGTATGCAAAAAACATGCTGCCTCAGAGGTGGAACAAAAATGGTGAACCTAATATGAATCCCTTACCAAGGTGGTAGTCTCTCCCCACATAGGCCCTTCTCCCTGCAGTAAATAAAATGTGGAAGGGGCCATGATGAATCTCTAAATACACAGATGTCTAAAGGAATTCTACATTGATGATTTTTATTGGTCTGTATGTCATTTATATATTGTATGTTCCAATAGAGCGACCTTCAATCCAAATGATATGTCCAAAATCCATGAAGATGCACGCATCTGTGATCCCATGGGTGGTTGGGGCCTCAACAAAGAGCAAGACCCCCTGTGCCTACCCATCATCTTCAACACTAGGTGTCTAATTCACTGATCAATGAGTACCACCGAAATGGTACTCTCCCTATCCAGGATGCCAAAAGTCAAGCTCTCCAGTAGGTGAAGGTCCTCCATCTGCCTCTTCAGCTGCTGCTGGTACCTCAACATATGGTGGCCCAATGGTTGCGCCAAACTGTTTCTAGATCCTATCCATGGAACGTCACAATAACTACCTCCCTTACCTTAGGGAGGCAGATGAAGTCAATTTTGATGACACCATCCCAGCGGCACAGGGACCCTACCCACGGGCCCCCGCCAGAGAGCATCACCGCAAACACCGAACGAGCAGACCTCCTCCCACCGAGGACGATCATATGAAGAGGGAACCTTACATAGTCCAAGTGACCTAGGACCCTCAGGATGTCTTACAAGGGAGAGGATTATATAACCCGAGACATGAAATCAACCTACATCCTGAGGAGCAGCTCCACAGTACTAACATGATGGACTTCACCCAGAAGACACACAAATATGCCCTCTCCACTCAAGCCCACCACAGAAATAGGGTGGCACAAAACGAGCACAAGCACATTTCTGCTAGTGCTTTCGAGTCCTTCTATGCAGATAGAGAAGCAAGCTATAGGAAGATGTAGTTATTTGAAGACGTACAATAAGCCCACCATCAAAATAGGGTGGCAACCAACTACACGCAAGCACAAACACCTTCTGATGCACTTTAAGCCTTCTATCAAAATAGGACAACTGTAACACCCTGAGATTTTATGAGAAATATTATTTATGTCTTATGTTATATGAAACACCAATGGAATCTTTTACAGCACACAATACAGACTAGGCTTGCTTTACATGCAATCACGACCTTCCTCGATAGCGTGTGTAGTACGCAATACCGGGTTTCACTAAACAACGATATATTATTATAGACTAGCCGTTATGAATAGTATTAACTACATTTTGAATTTTATAACTTTATTATTCATCTTACACATTTTCTAGAACATGTTAAGAGAATAAAATAATTTTTTCGGGTAAAATAAGTATTTTTTAAAAAATGAAGTTTTTCCACCTTTTGATGGCGCACCAACATTAAGTATAGTTTTTCACATGATTATAAGTTCAATTTGACAAAATAAAATTGTTCTTTTGAATCAGGGTATAAAAAATTAATTTGGATAAATTTTTGATATTTTTCTGATAACTTTCATATTATGATGAATAGTAAAAATACGCTAATTTTTTTAATTAAAAACAACTTTTTTCATTGAGATCATTTATATGGTTAAATTATAATATTGAATAGTTTTAATGTATTAATAGAATATATTTTTACCATTTAATATAATGTATGTCATTATCATTAATTTCACATTGAATTCATAGGTAAAATTTTTTCAATCTTTGGCAATGTTTTAACTTCTAAAACCCGTTTTCTTAACAATGGGATTTTTTTTAAATTAATTACAGAAACTTATATGTTTTGAATTTTTAAAAATGGATTACATATTTGGAATCAGTGGGTCCAAATTATGTTAATAGGCTACTTTTTATTTTTGGGCAGTATGAATAGTAACTACGGTAAATTTTATTTACCATAGTTAAAGGTAAATCGGGTAATACAATTATCTACATCATAAGAATTTATTTTTAATGTTTAGGGACTAAATAATTATCATTAATTATGACACAATAGTGATGTTGAAATTATTTTATTAATTAAAATATCAGATAAATGGTGTTAAAAATATTAAAATAAATATTATATGAACTATTTAATGTGCTCCACTAATTTTCTAGATACATATGACATTTTATTAATATATTAAAGCTTTTAGTTCGAACATATCTTCTGTATATATTTTATTTAAATTCAAATAAATGAATAGTGTCAAAATTGACATTGTTGTTATTTTATAAAAATAACATATTATAAAATTGTTTAAATATCACAAAAATATTTAAAAATTATAAATTAAAATTTATATGGTCGACAATGTCATAATGTGTCAAATTATGGAAAATTCATAACATATATATAATTATTTATAATAATTTAAAATTTAGAGTATTATTACCACAAATAAACTTAAATTGATAAATAAGGATAAATCAAGTTGATAATGATTAAAATAATTTCCTAAAATGTATAAATTTTATTGGTTGATGTGATTACAACCCTATCTCATCTAATCTTCGGATATGAGTCATTTTGGATGTTTTCATGTGGGGTTGAGATTTAATATAAACTAATATTTCTTATATTTCCAAAGGTTCCCCTCTCCTCCCTTATAAAAGGGCACCGCCTCCCTCTACTTGTCACAAAAATTTGAGCCTTCAAGCTCGGCCAATCACTTTCCATTTCACTTCCCCACATCCCTAGAAACATCCTAGAGGTCCTGGTCATCTTCAATGACCAATTTTAGTGCCCTAATAGGAGGTCTCAAAGAGGCGCTTCAAAGAAGAGGTAATGTCTGTTACCGATTATTTCAACTTTATTTCTTATTCCACTTCTTCTTCATTAGTTATTTCAATATGAATTAATAACATCAGTATCAATAATATAATGATATGTTATTATATGTATGAAAAAACCCTATTTCACAATCTATCCATCCTACAGAAAATTAAATCACCGCACGTGCGTACATACGAAATATCGTCTCCACGCCGTGGTGTAATGTATTTCCCATCACCACCTTAATTGGATGGGTATAATGGTGCCAATAAATAACTATATATGATTATTATAAAGTGTTATTGATTCTGAAATAGTATACATACACTCCAATACAATTCCACGATCATTGGAACGATATCATCGCTCGTGCGTACGTACGGAATACCGTCTCCACGATGTGATGCGATTCGTTATACATGGTCTTCATTGCATAATGATTATATAAATGAATTGAATGAATAAATATGATATATAGTACACTAATACCATTCTGAAAAAGAATATATCTATAACCTAAATAGAAGAATAAGAATTTATTCGACAAAACACGCATAAGAACAAAAATTAATAAACACCCGAATAACATGTAGTAATGAAATATTACTAATAATAAGGTATGAATATGACCATTTATGATATAATAACAATATGTATGATTCTGGAATAAGTCAATAACATTATATAAATCACTATACAGGAGGTTTGGACACTTACGAAGCAAATTAGACCTAAGGTAAGGGAAAATATCACAATCTCATTTTTATCCGAGATTGTTTATACTTTGGTATTTACTGGGGTGTATTTTATCATCCACATCCATGTGTCCCTCAATATGTAATATTGTTTCCATCCACCTAAAATTTTTAAAATCCAATTTTACCCTTTGGTGGGTTTTTAGTAAAGGATATGAAAGGAATCTTTTGTCGTTTTACATACGAGGTACTTTTTGACTTTTCCGACAAAAGTACGAGAAGAATGTTTTTAACTTATACAGCATGAATGGATTTTTAAAACATTATTTCCAAGAATCTTAATTTACAAGTTTTCATATTTATTTTTAATCAACTTCTATTAGTTTAAAATTGTATGGCATGTTAAGAAAGGAAAAATGTTTTTGAAGTAGAAAGGATATTTTCCACAAGAATGGAGTTCAAGTGTTTTATGAAAATTATTTTCCATTTAAGATAATATAGGGTTCTATTTCTATCACTATTATTACATTGATTTGATTATGTTGTGATGAAATTATTTTTATTATTTCCTTTATCTTATATGACTTTTTTTATGATGTCACGATGTTTAAAGAATCCCATTTTTATTACATCTGTTATGAAATGATGTATGATTTATGATTTTGTGAAAACGCATAAAACTGGTGTCATTATGAGATGTGTGGGACCTATATATCCCTCCAATGCATTGGGTAATGATTTTATATCTCATGAGATAGCCATGGCTGGAATGGTAGGTTAAACCGGTTCAGTGATACCGGACTGAAACGAGGAGTGGACTCAGTTTAGAAATGGACTTTGTCCACTAAGATAGTCTTGGCAATGATTCTTGACTAATAAGATATGATTCTCTATGATTATGTGTGTATGCCACAATGTTTCATGTTTTACATTATGATTATTGGGATTACATTTCACTACCATGATTTATCCCATGTTATGAAATTATGATCTCTTTTGCAGGGTAAGATTTACAAAATGTTATTTTCTAATGAATTTTATGTGATTGATATTTATTTTGTTTAATATTACTGAGCATTTGAGATCACCCTTTTGTATGTTTTCTTTCCCCAGGTCATGAATAAGGGTATTAAGTAAGATATGCCAAAAAGGGACTATAAATATGATAAAATAAATGTGAGACAATGTAGATGCTTCATGGACTTGTTGTTTATGTTTCGCAGTTTCTAAAGACACTATACCTATACGGTCCATTCATGGTTTTGTTATATGTTGTAATAAGTATTATTCAATTTTTAAGTATTAACCATGTATGTAAAGTAAGGGTCGTTATAGTTGGTATTAGAGGAAAGGTATAGTCAACCGTTGGAAACTAGGATGTGAAATCCTTAGTAAGAAACCAAAGGATATATCTAAGCATAGAACACAATCTTAATGTTTTATAAATGGCCATGAAAAACCTATGATAAGACCTTAAGTGTGAAATTTTATTCTTGATTATGTGGGTTTCCTATTATAATTACTATTGCTCACACTATTCTTCTTGGTTTTAGTCAATGGCTGGAACCCTAAGAAATCGTGTTAATGTGGAATGCGATGGGCAATGAAATGATTGCTACCCTAAGCAACCAAATGTTATGGGAGCTAGAATGAAAAATCTTGTAGCCATGCTCACACAACTTTCTCAAGCTATGAATCATGCAGGACTTCCAAATGAGAAAAGGAAGGAGCATCATTCTGTCGAATCATTCATGAGGCAGTGTCCACCTTCATTCAGCGGGTCTTCTGATCCATTAGTGGCTGAACAATGGATCAGTACCACTGAAAAGATATTTTCAGTTCATCAATGTTATGAACGTGATAAATTCATCTTATAAGTGTATCATTTGGAAGGTGATGGTGATCAATGGTGGAATCTTATTAAGAATATGAGGCAAAGGGATGAAATTGATTCCATGGAATGGGTCGAGTTCAAGAACATGTTTTTCAATAAGTATTTCCCCTGTATTCTTCGAACAAAGATGGAGAAGGAGTTTCTTGAACTGAAGCAAAAGTATGATGTATCGGTTGGTACCTACGAAGCAAATTTTATAAGACTTGCATGGTACGCATCTGGAATTATTATCCAACCTGAGAGTATGATCGATCGATTCTTTAGTGGCTTAAAACCATGTCTTCGAAGGGCATTATCCGTAAGGGATTTCAATAGATATGAGGAAATTGTTCGATGTTCTCTCAAGGTTGAAATGGAGATTGCTGTAACCCATCAGTCACATGGTATTGATAAGAAGAGGAAAATGGAAATCAAAGGAAAATCTAAAGACCGCTCTGAAAAGAAGATGAGTTTTCCCTTATGCTCAATGTGTGGAAAGAAACATGGAGGAAATTGTCTTAAGGGGACAATAAAATGTTATATGTCTAGAAAAGAAGGTCATCGGGCAATTGAATGTCGAAATAATGGGAAGAAGATGTCTAATGATGCAAACAAAGGAAGGGATACATAGAAAGAACCTACTACACCTAAATGTTTCATGTGCAGGGATATGGGAAATTATGCCAATCAATGCCCAAATCCAAGGGTTGATGATGATGATCGACGTCAACAAACTCTTAAGGCCAAAGAGAAAGGAAAGTCACATGCAACTACTATTAGAGATGTGGAATTCGACAACGAAGTGGTGAGAGGTAAACTTACCATCCACTCTAAAGTAGAAAATGTTTTATTTGATTCTGGATCCACCCACTCTTTTATTTCTGAAGAATTTTCTAATGGTATCACCGTATTACCTCAAAAATTAGATGTTGAGTTGGTTGTGACAACTTTTAATGGCACAACAGTCGCATCAAAAGTTTACAATTCTTCTCCGATTAAAGTTTGTGGGAGAGTGCTTCCTATAAATCATGTGATCCTTCCTTTAGTGGAATTTGGTGTGATTCTTGGCATGGATTGGATTTATTTATATGGAGCTCATCTAGATTTCCAAAGAAGGGAAGTCAAATTTCATATTC
The DNA here is from genome assembly GCA_963277665.1 of Viscum album. Taxonomy (NCBI): domain Eukaryota; kingdom Viridiplantae; phylum Streptophyta; class Magnoliopsida; order Santalales; family Viscaceae; genus Viscum; species Viscum album. The sequence continues at coordinate 982,720,056 of OY728165.1, read as the reverse complement.
CAGATCAATCTATGATCGTCTATCGATGTAAGGATGAACATAACCATCCAGTGGAAATTTCTTCTATCTTATGGGTATTGATTCCACTAAATGAAGGTTATTTATCTCAAATGGTTGGAGAGAGACTCATGATTAATAATATTCCCATTGTACGGGAATTTGATGATGTCTTTCCAGGGGAATTTCTAGGTCTTCCTCCAAATCGTGAAGTTGAGTGTTCAACAGAACATGTACCGGGTGCTTTGCCTATTTCATAGACACCCTATTAAATGGCCCCAATTGAGTTTCATGAATTGAAGATGAAACTCCAAGAGAATATTGATAAAGGATTCATACGCCCTAGTGTGTCACCTTGGGGAGCACCTCTTCTGTTTGTTATGAAGAAAGATGGATCAATGAGAATCTGCAATGATTATCGAGAACTTAACAAGATCACTATCAAGAACAAATATCCTCTCCCATGTATTGATGACCTATTTGACCAACTACGTGGAGCTCAATACTTTTATAATATTGTTCTTCGTTCAGGGTATCATCAATTAAGGGTCAAATGGGAGGATATAACAAATACGGCATTCCGTACAAGGTATGGACACTATAAATTTATTGTGATGCCATTTGGTCTTACTAATTCCCCTTCTATCTTCATCGATCTGATGAATAGAGTCTTTAGAGACTATCTTGATCAGTTTGTGGTAGTCTTTATAGATGATATTATTGTCTATTCAAAGAGAAAGGAAGAACATTAAGATCACTTGAGAATTTTATTAAATTCCCTAAGAGAGGAGAAGCTTTATGCCAAATTTACCAAGTGTGAATTTTGGATTCAAAAAGATGCATTTTTGGGTCACATATTCTCAAAAGAGGGTATATCTGTGGATCCAGTAAAAACAGAGGTTATCGAAAGATGGTCGAGACCAACAACAGTAACTGAGATCCGACGTTTTCTTGGTTTGTCTGGGTATTACCGACATTTTGTGAATTATTTTTCAAGGTTATCTAACCTAGTCACCAAGTTGACTCAAAAAGGAGTTAAGGTTGTTTGGACGGAGGAATATGAAAAAAAATTCAAAGAGCTAAAAAGAAGGTTAGCCAGTGCACCTATGCTCACACTACCTTGCAGTGGAGAAAGGTTTGTGATCTACTGTGATGCATCCAAAAAGGGCCTGGGGTGTGTTCTCATGAAAAATGATATGGTGATAGCTTATGCCTCATGACAGTTGAAAATCAATGAGCAAAATTACCCAACTCATGATTTGGAGTTAGCTGCGGTAATCTTTGCATTAAAGATTTGGAGGCATTACCTTTATGGTGAAATGTGTGATATTTATACTGATCATAAAAGTTTAAAGTATATTTTCACGCAAAAGGAGATGAATATGCGTCAAATAAGATGGTTGGAGATGATTAAGGATTACGACTTCCCAATTCATTACCACCTTGGGAAAGAAAACAAGGTAGCATATGCATTAAGTCGATAAGACCATGCCAGCTTATCCACGATGAGGATCACAAAAGATCCAATATTTAGGGATTTACAAAGGATGGATCTTGGAATTTTAATGGAAGGAGAGAAATCTTATCTTTCTTAAATGAAAGTTCCACCATCTATACATGTGAAGATTCAAGAGGCACAAAAATAAGACGGCGAGTTATAAAAGAGGGTGAGAAATGTTCAAGAATTCAACCTTGATTGTGATGGGTTAATAAAGTTCAGGAATCGAGTATGTGTTCCTCCCATCCACGAATTAAAGGAGCTACTAGATGAGGCTCACAGTTCTTCATTATCTATTCATCCTGGAAGCACAAAGATGTATAGGGACTTAAAAGAGTACTTCTGGTGGGATGGCATGAAAAGAGATGTTGCTGAATATGTCTCTCGTTGCTTGGTTTTTCAGCAAGTTAATGCTGAGAGACAGAAGCCTAAGGGGATGTTACAACCATTACCCATACTAGAATGGAAATTGGAAACATCACTATTGAATTTTCACTGGACTTCCTAAAACATCCATAAGCAATAATGCTATCTGGGTCATAGTTGATCGTCTTACAAAGTCTTCACACTTCATTGCTATTAGAGAGGATTTCTCTCTAGATCAGCTTTCCAGGATATATGTAAAAGAAGTGGTAAGATTTCATGGAGTACCACTTTCTATTATATCTGATCGGGATCTGAGGTTTACCTCAATGTTCTGGCGAAGTCTTCAGCATACTCACTACAACAAAACTGGCCCCTAGCGGCTGTTTTGTTTTCATTTGGCGGCGGTTTAAACCGCCACTATAGGGTTTGGCGGAAGTTTACAAAAACCGCCGCGAAACTGGGCATCGACAATCTATTAGCGGCAGTTTTTACTATTTCGCGGCGGATTAAGAAAAGTGTCGTAGATTCCACTTTTCGCGACGGTTTTTGTCCATTTCACGGCGGTTTTATGGGTAGATGATACTTTTTTTTCGCGGTGGTTTTAACCGCCTCTATATTCTGGCATTTGATGCGCCTATGTCATGGCGGTGAAAACCGCCGCTAAATTTAAACATAATACATTTAGTGGCAGTTATAACCGCCGCTAAATGCTGACCAGTAAGGCATTAGCGGTGGTTAAAACCGCCGCAAAATGTTGACCTGAAAAACAAAAATTCTGCTCCTACCACACCACTGCCCTGAAAAATAAATCAAACCAGAATATTGAACAGGAGACACCGCACAAACAAATAACATGGTAGTATTCATTGAAAAATTGGATATGAGCAAATGTTGTATGTTATGGAGTCCAACCTAAGGAAAGGTATGTATCACAATTTGGTGAGTAACCAATCCATGTGACCCCCACGATGTATATGTGTTTTTAGCTTCTTTAATTTCTTATGTGTTTTAAGAAGGGTTGATTTATATTATATGGATACTAATACTCTATATAATAAATTGTTATGAATTTTGATAAAATTTATGTGATCATGATAAACATGGTGATGTGTAATGATATGTAATTGGTTATGCTCTATGTTGGCCGATATAACATCCATGGGTGGATTGTGATATGGGTTGGGTTTTTTTAACAATGGATTTGTGTTATGGGATAGAACAAATTATGTTTATATGGGTATAGAATTTGTTCCAAAGATGGATGTTTGAGTAGTTATAGAATTTATGTTATCGTATGGTTTGTTGTGTGTTTTGGGTTGGTTGTTAATGCCTACGATAGAAAATGGGTAACATGTGAATTGGCGTGTGTTTTAGGTTGGACAACATGCTAACCATGCATGGTGCTTGAGAGAGTATGGTTTATGATCTTGTAGGATATACATGATTCGTATTGAGGATTTGAGTTATGTCATTGGATATGAGATAAGAGTTTCATGTATACATCCCAAGATGGTCATCTTGTTGCAGGTTGGATGGGATGCATCATGATATTGTTGTTACTGACTTCGTGAAATAAAATAGGTTTGAGTTTTTTAAAATTTCAACAACAACTTATCTAATGTTTTCCTAAATACCTTATTGGTGGAATTATACTTAACCAAACAAAATAATATTGATTTTTCACAATATTTATTATCATAAGATAATTTCATTAATATATATGTTCATGTATGTGATCTTTATCCTTCAGGGGAAGTATGGTGTGTCGATTTCTAGTTAAGATTAGTAACCTAGATTTCATAGTTGGATTGGGTATTGGATTTGTGATATGCATGAGAACCCTCGAGTGGGTATATTGGCCTATGATTTTCCTTGTGATATTTGAGATGGGTTCCTATATGCTTCTCCATGGGTTGTATCCTATATAGGATGTGACATGTGAACTAGGGTTGAGAGAGACTAGTAATATTGAGATGTATCTTGGGATATTGGTGATTGGAGTGTTCGTATCAAGTGAAATAGCGATTCTCATTTCCACCTGATGAGGGTTTTCTTGTATGTATGTAATCCAAGAGAGGACTTATCCTAGGTCTATGAGTTCATTAAATAAATGAAAATAAGTTTAGACACTTTGTTCTATAGTGATGGTATATAGGTGGATTGTGGTTTGGTATTTAGTTACTAATATCATTGTATTTGGTATTGTGAATGTAAAAGCATGGGTAGTGCTTGTGTTTTGTTAAGTCTAACATGAATAATTGACATGGTTATTTGGGGGATAAGTTAAGTTAAACTATGATTATTTGGATGTTATTGTAATGATTCATATTAGGTGTTTTAATAGAGTGTATACATGCTTAGATTCATGTTATACTGATAACGGTTAAATTTAGGTATTGTGGGAGGCTTCCAAGATACACTCTTTCCATGTCAGTACGAGCGTGAGTTCTTTATCCGCATAATTGGTATGTTGGTTGTATAGTCTAAGATTAACCTTTCAGGTGGGGATTTGGGTAGTTATTAGGTGTAGTTTTACTTGGTTAACATTTGGTTTATAATAATTGTTGGATTTTCATAGATCACATAGAGAGATTTAGTGATGAAGGTAATGTGACTATTGGGAATTTGGTCATGGGGACATTATCAATCCATGGTAGATTCATGTGATTCTTTCCTAATGTATGGGTTTGTTCAATTGCGGAGACGCCAGGTTTCTCAAGATGGTTAGTGCATTGGGATAGCAAATGACACATATTTTGATGCATTTTTTATTACAATTAGATGGTCCTTGAACATTCTTCCTATGGTTTATACATTATTCTATGATACATGTGATATGTGGTCTCATCGGTTGTTTTATATCGACCTTAAACTAAAAACAAATTGGTATTCCTTGACCCATTTGAGTGGTGTAAAAATTTTAAGGCCATGACAGAGCCTTTTATCATTATCCTTTCATTCCTTAGACATTTATGGTCATGGGATTGGCCTTTTAGTGTGATAAATATTGGATATGGATCCAATAGGGGTATGTCTATGCTAAACTAAAACATATTGGGTCATCAGATAGGTGCTTTATCTTCCACTTAGTAAGGAAATTGATTGAAAAAGGGAGTATCTAGTAAAAATTGGCATATATAAAACCAATATGTTACCTAATAACTTCTTCCTTGTTGAGTGTTACATGGGTTGACTGTTCCTCCCTCCTGAGATTTTATTCTAAGGGGATATACTTTGGTTGTGATTATGGATATAGGTTGGGAATGTGTAGACCAACCTAGCGTAGACCTAAGGATGTGTTAGAATTTATGGAAGCCCTTCAGTGAGATTGTTATCTTCTGTTGTTTTGGTTGTTTTTATACCATTGAATGTTTGGGGCTTTGGTATGTGATAGAATTTCTCCATGCCTGTGTAATGTGTTGTGGCTCATTGGGCTTTGATAGTGATGGTATGAATTGGGCTTACACAGCTAGGATACCCAGGTGCTGCTATGGAGTAACAATGATATGAATGGGACATAAACAGTTGGACTGCCTAGGTACTTCTATGAATCAGTTATGGTATGAATCAAGATTACACAATGGGGCTACCCGAATGCAACTATATAGTAGAAATGGTATGAATATGGTTTACATATATGGTATTCTCATTAGATGTGGTACCAATTCAAACACAGGCCAAAATGGAATGATGTATACCACACTCGAGAAATCAAGACATAAAACGAAACATCATAAATAAATAAAATGCATAGAAGGAAACATGAGAAATCCAAAAAATGTTAGGAGATGAAAATTTTTGGTGGAAACTATGTGCCATACATGTTACATATACAAACCAACCGTTCTCATACTTGTTCAACACATCAATAACACTACTACTCATCATCTGATGCTGCATCGTCACCCTCTCCACCTTCATCTCCACTACCTGCTGCCACCTATAAGAACATTATATTGAAAATTAAATATTGTTGCATATTTATAATTAAACTTAAAACCAATAAAAGTGTGCAAACTAAATGATTTTGAATTTTTTGTGATTTACCTGCTCACCACTAGCCGATGCACTACCACCGGGGGCATATCTGCTCATATGCTGACATATTTCAAGCAACTCTTTCTGCAAAGCAGATATCTGATCCCCTTGCTGGTGAACTGTGTTTCATAGAGAAGACATATCCCTCTGAGTATCTTCGGGTATGAAATGACTATAACTAGGAGAATATGTAGCCGAAATCCTTGATGGCCTGCCAAAGACCTCAGATGGTACGAGTCTCAAACCCATCCCGCGCACTCTACCAGGATGCTCCTTCCCAAGGACTTTACCAACCGGGTCATCCTGGGAGACTGAGTAGGATTGCCCAGGGTTGAAATCCCATATTTCTTTAATTTTTACCTATAAATCAAATATAATTATATATTCACACAGTAAAAACTGATAATAAGTTATTATAATAAATAATTGACTTCATACCCCAACTTCTCTGGCAGGTTCATTAACAAAACTTCCATATGTTTTTTTATGAACATCCAGCCACAGTTCTGTTTGAGATGCTTCATGCCCTAAACTCTGGGACATCATTAAACAAAGATAAATCAACAATTAAATATGTTAAATAGATAATATTGTCTTATAAATATTTAAACTAATTAAAATATTACCAATGACATTCGGCTTCTAGCAATGCTTTTTGAGCCCGCAGTGTGCGGGATGACCTGCTTTGCCCGGTTTGATGCATTCTGTCTTGAGAGATCCTGAAATAAATAAAATTAAATTTAACAGTAATGTATTCAATGTCTATCTCTACTTCATGTACATGTATAAATGTAAAATGAGGATAATATAATAATATATATTTCAATACCATCCACTTCTCATCACGATGGCTGTCATAAAAAACTTCCCACTGTTCTTTTGGTACCCCACTGGGTAGCTCCTCATACATCTGCTGCACAGTCAACGAAGTATCATTGACATCACACCACAACCTCCATTTGAAATATTTCCATTTTTTCCATGATTTTTCAATGTCCACTTCTGTGTTATCCCATCAGCAATGGTAAAGTGGAAAAACATCTGTATACAGAAATTCATTTTGAATATATTAGTGACATGACATTCAATTAAACCATAATGTAATAAAATTACCTTTATCTGAGAATCAAAAACTTCATTTTTCTAGTTTGGAGGGATATGCCTCCAATCATCATATGAAATAGGCAGGGAAATGGGCTCCACTACCAGCTGACCTATAATCTCACCAAGTAAACCTGTGGCGTCATCCGTCGGGACCCCATAAGAATCAAATGGCACCACTATCTTCTCGCCATTCATGTTCCAAACATCAGAACTTTTTAAGTGTTTTTCCACAGTTGCATTTTTTCATCTGCAATTAGTAAACAATTACTATAAACAAAATGCAATAAATTAATTTAATTAAAATTTTTACCTATGATTGTGACCCTCCAGAATGTCCGTGATGAACTGGAAGGGGCGTGTCGCTGCCCCACTGCTGAGGCTCCTATAGGGGGAGGCGATGACTCATCCTCTAATGAGACATCCATTGACGGTGTCAGAGATGGTGCAGGGGGAGATGATACAGGGATGTAGGCAGCTGTTGCCTCAGATGTCGTGGGGACAGACGGATCATCATCTGTCGCAGAAGTAGATGAAATGGTGTACCGCTTCTTCCTTGGCATTCCTGTCATTTAATCAAATAAAATTAAGTTAATAATATATATTTCAAAAAATTTATGCAGAAAAAAAATTAAAAATGATAATAGATGCCCAGTACTAACAAACAAAATATATATAACAATGATAATGAATGACTACAGAAATGAAACAAGTGGTTGCTGAATGAATAAATATTTGTACATACAATCATTTTCCCCTTCAATCATGTTGTTTTCTAGCTCCATTGCTTCATCCACTTCATTCATCCTTGATAGACTAATATTTTCAATATCATGATGGACAAATAATTCTGCTTCTTGTTGTTGATGAAATTCAATTGCAGAGGTCAAATCTTCCACTTCATCACCCATATCATACAAATATCTTTGTATTACGTGAGTAACTACACTCCACCCTTCATCCACAACATCATTCACATAATATACCATTTTTGCCTGTGATGCTAAGATATATGGATCATGCAGTTCACAATCCCCAACATCCATCAAGCGAGAGAAGTTTATAGAAGTAAATTTCAAGGAATCTCTTTTAACACCTCTGGTAATATCGACCCATTTGCATTTGAATAAAACAACAGAAAAATGCCCGTGGAAGTTTAATTCAATAATATCATGAAACATTCCATATTATTCCACTTCAGCAAATGTAAATATATTACTATTCTGTGTTTTCAAACCCACTTCTCGATCGAATGTACGAAATCTAAAACCATTCACATTATAAGCATCGAACATTCTAACTTGTTTTATAGGACCTCTAGCAAGAAATTTCAAATCTTCTGACAAGTCTTCTTGAGTATCAGTATTCATGATCTGAAGAATAAAAATATAATTTAATAGATTTGAAAATTGTATGTGTCAAACTAATATTCGTATTTATTGCAATATTTATAAACTTACACGTCGTGCAAACCATTCTACCAGCTCTTTATTCAGAGCTTTCGTTATATCTTTTTCATTTTGTGTTCGGCCTCTCATTCGTCTCTTTTTTTCTATCCTTAACTCTTCAATAAATGGATCTGCAATTTCACTATTCAGCATCACATATCTATGTGCCTGTAATAACTCCAATTATGTCAGTGTCGTGTATGAGGTCCTCCCAACTGATCGGACAATAGCAGGAAATATTTTTGATTTTTGATGCATTTGAGATTCAGTTGATGTGTCATCAACACATCCAACTCGATTAAATCTTGTCTCAATTCATCCAAATATCTGGAAAAAAAGGTGAGACACTCCTCGGCCAAATAGCCTTCAGCAATAGATCCTTCTGGTTGAGCTTTATTTTCCATCTAAGATAATATAGGGTTCTATTTCTATCCATATTATTACATTAATTTGATTATGTAGTGATGGAATTATTTTTATGAATTATTTTATCTTATATGAATTGATTTATGATGTCAAGATGTTTAAAAATCCCATTTTTATTACATTGGTTATGAAATGATGTATGATTTATGATTTTGTAGCACACATAAGAACGGTATCATTATGAGATGGGTGGGACCTATATCTCCTTCCAATGCATTGTGTAAAGATTTTATATCTCATGAGATAGACATGGATGGAACGGAAGGTTAAACCGATTCAGTGAAACAGGACTAAAACAGGGAGTGAACTTGGACAATAAATGGACATTGTCCACTAAGATAGTCTTGGTAATGAGTCTTTACAAATAAGAAAGGATTATCTATGATTATGTGTGTATGCCACAAAGTTTCATGTTTTAAGTTATGATTATTGAGATTATATTTCACTACCATGATTTATCCCATGTTATGAAATTTGGATCTCTTTTGTAGTGTGAGATTTCCAAAATGTTATGTTCTTATGAATTTGATGTGATTTATATTTCTTTTGTTTACCCATATTGAGATTTTGAGCTCACACTTTTTTATGTTTTGTTTCCCAAGGTCAGGAAGAAGGGTATTATGTAAGATATGCCAAAAAGGGACTATCGATATGATAAAATAAAAGTGAGACAATGTAGATGCTTTATGAACCAGTTGTTTATGTTTCCCAGTTTCTAAAGACACTATACCTATACGGTCCTTTCATGGTTTTGTTATATGTTGCAATAATTATGATTCAATTTTGATGTACTAACCATGTATGTAAAGTAAGGGTCGTTATAATAGCAATAGGCTATACGCAGGAAAAAATACCTGTTGATTCATATCTAGCCCACTATCCAAATTGGGAATCAAGTTAATATGAGCAATGTAATATTCATGAGAATGCATATAAATCCCATGAGACAAATACAGTGGAAAGTGAGCGGCTGAAAATCACGGCCTGTGAATATGAAGACCGCCAGTCAAATACGGTGGCAACAAGACAAGGAAACCTATGACATACTCATTGCTATGTCCCGATATTGGATAATTTCCAGTCTCTACTGGGATCTCATGGAGGGACAGAGCATGAAAAAACTTCTTCCCTAACAACATAATGGGACTTCATACCTATTCCATCAAATGATGTATCTCAGCACATCCTGGTCATGATGGAAGATTAGATGTTGATTTCCGACCATATCCTCCAAATATTCCTAGATATCATTACATAAATTAAAATGGTGAGAAATCGATCCCACGACCCAATTTTCTTGAATTGAATGACTCACTCGCAAAATGAGTTAGTCACTCTGGAGCAGTCATGCATCCATTAGCTAGTCTATAAGGGTCTAAGATAATATCCCACGACATGCGGACAACCGAATCAGAAAAAAATACCCATTCTGACTGGGGGGGCATTGGTCCAACGTGGTGATCACTCCAAGGAAGTAATATATCTCTACCAAAACTCAAGATGCACGTCAGCATATCCTGACGATGTCACAGGACCCAAAAAGACATGGTCCCATATGTGAAGGCCATTACCAACAGCATATGGCCCCGGTTACCCGCAAGTGTGCGCCAACAATGGAAAAGAACCAAAAGAAATTGGAAAAATTATGATAACATTAATGATCCTACTCTACTTGAAGGTGGGGTTCTCGACGCCCCCCAAAACATATCAAAATAGGTTCAAGGTGTTGTCATTCCATTACCAAATCATGGAAGTGGAAGTTGAAGTTGTGATGGTCCACCCTGCAATATCGGTACCTGCTACTCTGAAGGTCCTCCACAGAGCACCCACGAGGGCTTAATCCATGTTTCACGAATTATTGATGATGAGAGAATATCTCCTTATGAGCATCAGGGAATCCCTCCCCTCAACCTGAATATCAGACAGCCAGAAGGTCATCGCCTTGTTGTTGTCTACTATGATGGTCCTCCCTAAGGTATATACTGAAGATATTCTTCTCCCAATAGTCTGACATCATGTCATGATGGTAGTACTTACCATGCTAATGGTATTTGCGAAGGCACTTCCCGCAACCATGGTTGTTGTGAAGGTATTCCCCACAGTTACTGAAAGCAATGAGAAGGTCCTCCCATCATTGTAGTACATCAGAAAGGTCCTCCCAAGGATGTACACTACATATGTTCTCCCTGTAGTCAGATATCAATTCATGATGGTATTCCTCTCCATTATGATAGTCATTACGAAGGCCCTCCCCACAATGACAGTTGACATGAAGGCCCTCCCCATAGTGACTTCAAGCAGCAAGATGATCCTCCCCTTACTATAGACCACCCTAAGAGCCCTCCCCAGTGTACACACCATCATGAAAATTACCTAGGTCGGGCATCATGTTTCCATGGTAGACTTTTCCATTGTAGCACCAATTGCAGAGGTCCCCCCTACAAGAAAAATATATGATATAAAGAAGGTAATATCCTTACCGAAACAAATATGAGCAGGCCCTCCTATGCTGAGTCACTCGGGAAGGAGTTAGACACATCAAGAAATCTGTCTATAATGAGTGATCTTCTTTCTCAATTAGCAGATGGATCAGGGCCACACTCATCTGCTGAGCCACCCCCTTGATGTCTGCAAATCGATAAGGCCCCCACTAGCCCAATCTCATGAAACAAAATCACCAAGAAGAAATCAAGCTGGGCATTACAAGTAGAGGAGCCTCCAAAATAAAAAATGCATGATATGTTGATTTTTAGAAGACAACTAGATAGGGATAATGTACTAGTGATGTATTGGCCTATGACCACTTCTCACATCGACATACTAGGGGAATTTTCTAGGGAATGCACACATGATGTTCTCCTTAATATATGGACAACTCTTTGAAAGATGAATGAAATATTCTTACCCTATGAAGGGTACACAGACCATGTTAGTATAATAGGGGATATTTGCTATCTGATTGATGTGGAATCCCTCCATCCCACAAGGTATCCACAATCAGGAAGGTGAAAGAAAATCCTTAAACCGACTTGCCTCCATGAACTATATAAATTGTGTCACCTCATTGGCAATGCCCCTGCTAGGGTTCACATTCATGGGTGGGGAGAACATGGAGATTTAAACATCACCCCATGTCCCGACCAATAGGGCCGAATGGAAATGACATCCTGCAATGTCATCACATAGAGGAAACAATCAAACGAAACCCTTTCTCAAGAAGGATGGGATTATCAACAAAAACCGACCAAGAGTAAGTCACAAATGCATGAGGGAAAAAGAGATTAAGCCATCAAAAAACTTCTGAGTTAGGCATCTAGGAAAATCCAGTTGGATTCCCGCATAAGGGAAGCCAACTAGAAATTGGTTATCATGTCCTTGAAAGACCATATACCTTGTTCAGGCCCAATTCCACACTCAACATACACCCACGCTAGAGTACGTGAAATTGAAAGGGTGGAAATAGGGGTATCTACCACCACGATATGGGAAAAACCCTAGGCCACAGGGCTAGAGGAAATTTTAAATAAAAATTCCCCTATAAGACCAACACATCCATGTCATTGCACATCGACAAGTGAACGAGAAAGACCCCAGCCTATTGGGTTGGGGGCATGTTTACCTCAAATCCCCAGACTGTGGACGTCTGTCTTACGCCATCTAGGAAGAACGATGGACATAGGGGTTACTAGTTCCACCCCTTCTCATGTTCCACACCCTTCGAGACAAAGGTTTGATACGAGGTCAGACCCATGCTCCCTTTGGGTCAATCTTCACCATGATGCCCGAAAAATACCGTATAATGGTAGGAGGAAGTCCAATAAAGGGTGTAAGAATCCTTCCTACCATTCGACACAAGTTACAGCACCACTAATGTTGTATTCCTCAGTGAATTTGGTGAGAATCAACCACATGGGTCTCATAGGAAATAACACAGGGGGATAATACACAAAGGAATATAGTTCCCTCTTATTAGAATTCCACACCGATCATGATGGTATACATACCCGGGACAATAGGGCGGTTTTATATATGGGTTCCCCCTTGTCAATATGACATTATCACCCCTGCAAAACTCCAAAAAAGTGAAAGATAAATCCAATGCTGTCTTAGACATGCCTCCTCCTCCACATGAGAGTGCATCCATCACCCTTGAGGAATGGTTCTCTAAGAAGGTGGAAAAAATGAAAGATCTTTGATGAATTAATGTGGAGCTATGGTGAGGGGGTTATCTGGCTGGATGTGTTCCCTCTATAGAATGTTAGTAGGTGCTCCCAGAAGAGGTTCTGATACCAAAGTTACTCTTATCGGTGAATTAATCCAAGCCTGGAGGACCATTCAACCCGACCATAGAAAGAAATCAATATTTCCCCTCATTGGTAATGCAACTAGATTATACCTAGGTAAACCCACAAATGATTCCCCCATCTAGGTATCTACCCCAAATTCTACTTGCACTGGCACACCCAATCTTGGTCCCTTATGTGCCAGTTCAAGTTCAAGCCTGACAAGATATGCATGAAGGGCTCATAAATATTATTGATAAGATGAAAGACTGACTAAAAGCCATGGAGGGGCTTCAAGATCTGATACAACTAGAGTACAAAATATACCCCGAGTGTGTGAGCAATGTAACTCCACCACCAAACATCGGGAACCCCATATTCCCAGTACACAATAGACCAGGGGACCTAGAAAAACATTTGATGCACTATGACTCTTACTGTGAACCCATGATGGGAACACCAGAGCAGCAAGAAGCCATTAAACTCAGGTTCTTTGTACAAAACCTACATGGCTCGGCTTCGTATGGTATACTAGCTTGCCAGCCAATTCAATTATAGGCTAGGAGGACCTCTAGCGATAGTTTCTCTTCCAGTTCAGTTCAACACTTCCCAAGATGATGGTCAGGGATCTCATGAACTGCATGTAGCTATAGTATTATAGTGTCTTGACATTATTTCCAAATGTAAAGGCCTATCTTATTCCCTGAATCATCCACTCCCCCAGGATTAGATACTGGCCATTTGCATCGACAACCTTTGAGAAGAATTCTGAACACCGCTCATCAGAGTGAAGAACACAAGTGGGTTTATCGACTTATCATTTATTTCCAAAAGGATAGAAGACTCCTTATGAAAGACAAACCTTATGTCCTAAGTGTCCCCATCGACCCTTGGGATATGAATGGGAAAAGCATATGTGGCTTCTGTCATTCTTATACCACCCCTGACACCAGCCCCAGTTGTAAGGCCCCCACCGAAACGTGCAGGGCACCCTGGATGCAAACAGAAACCCCCACCTCAGCAAGATGAGTGAAGGGGTGAAAAAAAATAGTTTGATGAATGAAGAAATAATGTTTATTCTTTACATGATGACCAGCTCTATGGATATTTCATAAACTCCATGAATATCAATCTAGTCGGGCTCCAGAGCTAAAGCGAGATGATGAAGTGGGTCTCGACAACCTTACAAATTATTTTCTGTATCAATAGATACTAGGTCACACCATCGAAGAAAAAATTTTCTTCCCTGATCTCCTACAATAGTTGGTGGATTCTGGGAATGTCATGTTGGGCCCACCACTAATAGAAATGGTTTATGTTTCCACCTCCACTCATGAGATGAAAAAGAGTAAAAAATAGTCACCAGTAAGGAGAAAATGTTTGAAAACTACATGACCTAGAACATCGTCAACCGAGTTCATGACATCTTCTAAGCTTAGTTGAAACAACCTACTATTCCACTAGAATATCCTATCATAGTACAACAATCCTCTTTAGCCCCATCATCCCCTAAAGTCCAGAAGGGAAAAAATCATGTGAATGAAGAAGAGATGGTACCAAATTCAAAGTCAGTACTGACACTTTAGGACATAATACAAATATACATGGTTCAATGGTCACCAACTCACCAAATGTTATAACGGGAACCATCTCACCGAATGGTACAATAGGGACCACCCCACCAAACTGTACCATCAGATTGGGGGAGTCAGATAGAAATAGTATCAGATAATGAACTGATTTTTGGCTCCATTAGTATCATTTAATTGATGGTCTTATTCTATTATGAAGTCTATGCCCATGAACCTAAATTCCTCTCACCCAACTAGAGATCTGGATGAAGTGGCCATAGAGGCCAGAGGATTCTCAGAAGGCATGATAATGGTAGGAGTCAAATTCCTAGCCACACTACTAGTCAAATCGTCAACATTATAGAAACTTGTATAAGTACCCTCCCTCAGATGCAAAAGAAACCAGAATTCTTCTTCTCCCCCATCGGAGGAATCCCCATCATAGTAATCTTGTAATGTCCATCAGGGGAAGAAAAGTACCAAACTTCCCATGGTATAGATGCAGACCAGTTCAGCCAAATGTAGAAAAGAATGCAGCACCACCAGCAACTGCTAAAGAGGCCGAACCATCTACTTCCAAAGCTCAAGCACCTAATGTGTTTGTGAAACATCATCCCTGATCCTAGAAGTTCCATCCATTAGAGAAGAATTATAAAAGTTTAATGTAGTTGGCTTCAGTACCATAAAATCTATCAATCTTGGATGCATTGAGTTTATCCACATATCTTAGGGAGGCACTCATAAAATCCTATCGAAGTCCAAAGGATTTCGAGGATGAAGTAGCAGTGGATGAAGTCTTCCAAATGGAGACCAGTCCCAAATAATGTAACGATGTCATATCCCTTATAGACGGGGATGAATATGCCCTCATGCAAGGGAACATTAAACCCTTATATGTATCCAACAAGATAAATGTAATTGATGTTTGGAGGATCTTCATAGACAATGGCTCTAGAGTTAACCTCCTCCCACTAAGAATGATTCATTGACTTTTCTATGATGAAGACACCTTGAAACTAGCACTAAAAATCTACCGGGATACGAAAAAAGTGAGCAGAAACCATTGGGAAATGTGAAGCATAAAACATGGCTCAGAGATCTCATATCAGATTCTGAGTTCCTGGTGGTGCGGCAATTTATGACCTTGAATGTTCTATTAAGGAGACCTTGGATACATAAACATGATGCAATTCTGTCCTCATACCTTCATCGTATTAAATATTTCACTAATGGAATAAATGGGACATTGCACACCGATAAATCCCCATTTTAGTTCTATGAGTCTCAATACATTGATGCGGGGTTCTATGATTCAGAAGAAAAACACCTTTCAACTGAAGACATTGATTAGATCAATGCCCCGAATGGATTCGATATGGCTCCCACTAATGCCTTCCGGCTGCATGGGGAGGAGTATGTACTACTCATTAACCATGTTGAATGCATTATTAAAATCCCATATATATAATTCGTTGTTTGCATGGTCTCTGCTATGACCACCATGTAAGAGACATAGAAGAACGTGATGGGTCCCCTATTTTTAGGAAAATCGCTATCGAATATTCTCTCGGACAAGCCTTGGGACATCAAAATCCCCTCACCTCACACACTAAGATAAAAGATGATTTATTTCCCAATATTGGAGATGTTTTCTCGAAAATCATTTATCCATCAGAAGGGAAAGTTGATCAAGATAAATAAGAAGAGTAAGAAGGCCTCAAAGATAACCCTCCATAATTTGATGAATTTGTTTCCACCACCATCGATGATCATAAGGAGATAAATATGGGCACTAAAAAGGTCCCACAACCCACATTAATCTATGTGGACAAGCCATTTGAGGAACATGAGTCTTATAAATACTTCCTAAAGAAGAATCAAGAAGTGTTTTCTTGAAATTACACAGAGATTCTAGGGCTCGATCCTGAAGTCTCTCCCCATCATCAGGGCTTACCAGAAGATCATCGGGGATATAAACAGGCAGCCAGATGGACCCAACCGCTGCACCCTACTAAAATAGAGGTTGATGTGGAAGAACTGATCTAATCCTACTTCATATGGGAGGTACAATATCCGATCTGAATGAATAACATAGTCCCTTTCAAAAAGAAGAATGGATAGATTATAATATTCATTGATGTAACTCCCTAAGAATTCACGGTACACATCTCTATGAATAATACAATAGCGTGTGTTGTACGCAACATCAAGTTCTAACACACAACAAACATTCAAACTAGACGTTATGAATAGTAATACCCACGTTTTGAGATTTTATAAATTTTATCTTCCAAAATGTACTTCATTTTTGGATTTGGAATATCAAATAATCTTAGGGTGAATTTTTTGTATTTTTCTAAAAACATTCATTTTTTGACGAATAGTGAAAAACACTGGGTTGTAGTTTAAAACCAAATTTTTATTTAAATAATTATTTATTTTATGTCAATTTAATTTAGGTCAAAATGGATAAAGAATACCTATAAAAGAAAAATTTAATTCATTGGAGTCAGTTTATAATAATTATATATATATATATAAATTTTACTAAACTTTTTACCGTATTTTACCCACCTCCTAGGAGATTTTGAAAATTTTCATAAAAATCAATTTTACAACTTATGAGAGTTGTATTTTGAAAATCCAAGAGACATGGTTGATATCAGAAAGTAAAATATGGTTCAATAAGATAAAAAACATTTATGGTGAACAAGAACTTTAGACTTTTATTTACCAGGGTTAAAAGTAAATAAGGTAATTAAAAGTAAAAATGATATTATTATTACCCTAACACATATCCTAATTATATTGGATAAGAGTAATTCTACCAAAAACAACCTTAGTAATAAAATAAGATCCTTTAGGTCCACTTGGATAAGATTAGGAAATTTATTATTATTTTATTTTAAGATGAGTTAGAAGAGTTAAATTCAAAGTTTAATAACTAACCCATATTTAATAAATGGTTACACAAAAAAATAGACTATAAAAATCAATTAGAAATATAGAGCTATTTCCAACATAATGGTATTTTATTTATAATTTTTAGATATTAAATAATTAATTTTTTTATGACACAATGATGAAGAATTAATTACCGTATTAATGAAAGATTAAAATAATTGATATTATAAATACCCAAATAAATATTGATTAAGAATATTTCTGAATTAAACACGTTTTATAGGTTATTATGACATTTTAGGATTTATTTAATTATCATTTTTCTATGTAATCTTGCAATAATTATTTTCACAAAAAACAATTACCAAATAATGTCAAATTAACATAAAAGAGTTTTTAAAACAAATATTATATTATTAATGATATAATATTCATAAAAATCTATGGATCAGATAAAGGACTTAGATAAGATTATATATATTAATAATTAACCACTTGGGGTTCTCCTAGTTTGTTATACTACGTTTATTAACCATATAATAAAAAACAAAGAGACATGGTAGATGTTAAACTATTTAACTAAGTGTTAAATATAAATGATAAGGTTAATTTGGTGAGTTAAACTAGTCTAAAATGTACTGTTTGAAAGGATTTAAACCAATCCCCACCCTTGCCTCGAAATAAGTCACTTTGGAGCCATTTTAAACCGAATATAAATTTATTATAAAATAATATTTCACTCTTTTCTTAAGGTTCCCCTCACCCCTCTTATGAAATGGAACTCCCCCTTCTCTCAGACTCACACCACCAAAGCCTTTTGGTTCGACCAAACCCTAACCCAATATCCTTCCAACTTCCCTCACTTCATCCTAGATGCCATCCATTATTCCTAAAGCCAATATAGGGAGCCCAATTATTCAAATCAAAAGGAAGAACATGAAGAAGAAGTGAATATTTCACCACCTCTTTCAAGTTCTTCTCTTCTTCCAATTATTCTTTATTTTATGTTTCCATTATAAAATAAAAAATCAAGTACCTTCTATATACTTTGATGTTATTATAAAAATTTAACAACAATATTAGTTATTCTATCCAAACTATAAATGAAAAAGTCTCCATACGTACATACGTACGGATTACCGTCTCCACGTCGTGGTGTAGTTTGTTATTCAAACATTTCATCATTTGGATGGGTAACATAATGAGTATAAATGACGTAAATAATAAATATAACATTATAATTGTTATTTATATATTATATACCTTCCAATTATATAATATTTTAATAACAAGAAAATGATATTGTCGCTCGTGCGTACGTACGGAATATCATCTCCACGAATGCAATAAGATTCATTTCCCCATACTAACCATTCAAGACTAATTTTCATTTGATGATTAAAAATAATTTTTAAGTACTTGATATTATTCTAGAAAAGAATAAGATACATCTTTTCCATAACAAACATTATTTATGTAACAAAACATATAAAAGAAAATCAGTAAGTTAACACCTGAAATGATGATAATACTAAAATATTTTTAACAATGCAATATTTGAAAATCATATATGATATCATATATATGTATATGATTCTTGTATAATTTAATAATAGTGATTTAACTATTATACAGGAGGTTAACCTACCCTCGACTAAGGAAAAGTACAAGGTAAGGGTTAATTTCATAATCACTTTATTATCCGAGGTGGTTTTTACATAAGTATCTACTGGGACCTCTTTATCATCCACATCCATGTTTCATAAAAAAATATTTTGAAACATTTTTAATATTTAATATATATTCGGTTAAATTATTTTATACCCTTATTTGACCTTATTCGTTTTCGAAAGTAATCCTTCCATCGTCTTTCGAACAAGTTTCTTTTTAACCTTTTCAACAAATTTATTGTAAAAATGTTTTTTAACTTATATGACAGCTGTGACAATTTTCCACCATTATAACATCACAAAATCTTCCCTTACAATATTATAAGAATATCTTTAAAATAATTTTTTCTTTATAATAATTTGACTCTTAAATGATTTCAAAATATAAAGTGATATTTCTCTAGAAAATGTTTTGATTTCATCAATGTCAACATCCATTGATGGATTTTATGTTTATTGGAAGTTGATTTATTATGGTACAAAACTTTAATATTTTATTGAAGGTTTTGTGATATGTTTGACTGTGGATGTGTTATTTTTATACCATTCATGTTTTATGGATAAAGTATTGACATTTCGTATGCTAGTTTTAATACGATTGTTTCTGTTATGTTTAAATCTTTTCATATGAGGAATGCATTTGACTTACTAAATGACGGATGAGCCTGCTATAGCTCCTCGATGCATTGGTAGGTATATTGAGACCAAATATTGTCTTTTCATAAGGCCTTGAAATTTTTTTTTTTTTGTCTTGGCACAAGGCCCTGACTATGTGGTTATGATGTTTGGAATTATGCATTCCATCCTTATGAAAGTGTCTATTGATATTGCATGTGATTATTAGACTAGTAGAATATTAATGTGAGTAAGTAAATGGAATTTTTTTGATTTATATCTTCCTTATTATGATTATGTTTATGTTGAAAAGGATTCTGTTTTAGCTTATTATATTGCCTTAAATATTTGCGCTAATTTATGAAAGGTTCGGCTATATTGTTATCCTTACTGAGCATCTGAGCTCACCCCTTTCTGAGTTTTATTTTTCCAGGATGCAAAGAAGTATATTATGAATCGCCTACAGGGATAGTATATGGGATCTTAGTGCTTTTTATGGAAACAATGTTGTTGTGGTTTTCCATTTTATGATGTAATTTTAACGTTATGAATGTATCTAGTACGTCCAAGTCTACTAAACTAATCGGTCCTTTGAGACTTTATATTTTGTGATCATTCCAATGCATTAATATAATGCACCGACTCTGGGCTACTGGGGTTGGGGCGTTACTGTTGGTATCCGAGGAATTTTAGTAAAAACCTTGGAAGTTTGAATTATATAAACTCTAATTAGAGCACATAGCCCTAATATAGACATTGAGGATTATTATAGAATAACATACTAGAATTTTGGTATTGTAGAGATTTTGTGAGTTTTCCAAGCAATAAATCCTTGTCTGGATACGAGTCGGTAGAGGCGGCTCTGACACAGATGTACCTAGGGGTAAAACATGAAAACACCACTTTCAGCTAGACTCGAATTGGAACTGGTTCTTGACAACGGGCCTTGCTGCAATCTTGGTTACGAAACTCTCATGGGATATACGTAGGATATTTTATTATTTTCATTACAAACCATTATGAAGTGTTTAAAAGTATATAATTCCTCAAAGAAAACATTTTTATGATTATGGATTGTATATATAAACTATTCAATTTATGTTAAATGTTTTACAAGTTTGGGATTATGAATTTTGATTCGTAAACTAATCTAGTGTATTCCATTTTTTAGAAATGAAACCTACTGGAAGGAATGGAAACTTTATCAACGCACGTAATCCGTGTAGGGATTCCCCTCATCTTCAAGAAAATTATAGTTGAGCTGGTGATGCAACTGGTGTTGATCAACTTATCACCATACTGGGACAACTCACTTAGGTTATGAATAATAACCTTACCATTATGGAGCAACCCGATCCATAGCATAGAGGATTAATGGTACATTTCTTCATGAGGTAAAAACTACCAACATTCAATGGGGGGATAAATCTAGTCGTATCTAAGCAATGGATAAATTCCTTATATAAAATATTCCATGCCTTGGGGAGTAGTGAAAGGGAAAATGTTATCATGGAAGTTTACCACCCCACTAGATATGTGATCAATGGTGGTTATTGATTCAAAACAAAAAGGAAGATGTTGAAGATCAAATATGGAATGGAGGGATCTTAAAGAAATTTTCATAGAAAAATACTTTCATCATGACCATAAAGCATATATGGATAGATCATTTCTGAGTCTGATAAAAATGGGGATGAGAATGTCACAAAGTATGAAGGTAACATTACAAGGTTAGTGAGACATACTGCAAATTATATACTCAACCCAAGAAGTAAGATTTATTGTTTCTTTTATGGGTTAAAACCATTTCTCCGTCGAGAATTAGTCTCGCAATCCTTCTCACCATACGAAGATATTTCATGATGTGATATCATGAAAAAAATAAATACTCTATGTCTTACATCTTTAAAGAAAAGTAAAAGAAGAAGAGATCTGTTGAACACTCTGGGAAAGGAAATATGGAACCATGGAAGAAGGGAAGATTTGAATTTCCACCATGTGATAATTGTAGAAGGAAGCACCTTGGTGCCTGTCTAAAAGGAAAAGGAGTGTGCTACTGATGTGGACAGAAATTCCATCTTGCTGGTGATTGTAAGGGAAAGAAAGACACTGCCAATTTTCAATACTACAATTGTAGGGAGATGAGGCATTATGCAAGTGAATTTCCTAAGATTTAGGTAAACTTACCCTTGAAAAGGACAAGGGATCCGGACCAAGCTTATTCAATCACTACTACTATGGTTGAAGCTCTGAAAGACCTAGTGGCATTAATTTAATGGTTTACTCAAGTTTATTCAATGCTTTATTTGGTTTTTTGATCATCTCACTATTTCATATCATCCTAGATTTCAATGAAAATTAGATATTTCCAATTTTATTTAACATGGTAGATGTAAGTCAACACTCTTAAGGGATGTATCAGTACAATAATGTTTTGTGAATCAGTTCCCATTAAGCCATATAAACATTATTTATCTTCTGATATCGTCATCATACCCATGATTAAATTTGATATAATCTTCTATATGGATTGGGTTTTGGACCATGATGTGAAAATTTATTGTGTGAAGAAGTAGTTTACAATTTTTGATGATGAAAAGAAGTACCTTATCTTTAAATGATATACTTCACCATCTGATTCATATCATGATCCACCCCAATATCACAACTAAATTCAATTATTGGGGTGGAAGGGAATGAAATAAATATGTGTCATGAAAAGAATATTCAAATAGAGGGTGTACCTATTATGTAAGAATATGTTGATGTGTTTCCAGAACATTTACCTGGACAACCTCTAGAACCAAAAAATGAGTTTTCCATTCACATAATTCGTGGTTCAAGGCCCATATCGAAGACCCTGTATAGAATTTCCATTGTGGAATTAGTGGAAATAAAGAAACAACTAGAGGAATTAAGTAACAAGAGATTTTTTAACCCTAGTTTTTCTCCATGGGGAGCCCCAGTTCTTTTTGTTAAGAAGAATGATAGATCTATGAGGTTGTACATAGACTACAGGGAGATCAATTATATAACAATAAAGAACAAGTATACCCTACCTATCATTGATGATATATTCGATCAACTTCATGGTGCTCAAAACTTTTCAAAGACTGACCTTCGATCTGGATATCATCAGTTGTTTGTGAAGTAGAAAGACATTACGAAAATAATATTTCGAACTAGGTACGGGCATTATGAGTTTACAATAATGCCTTTTGGGATGACTAATGCACTTTATGTTTTCATGGATCTAATGAACAAAGTCTTCATAGAATATCATGATGAAATTGTAGTGGTATTTATTGATGATATCCTGGTATAATCCAAAATCTATGAAGATCATGAAAATCACTTGCGCACCATTCTGAAAATCCATAGAATAAATAAATTATAAGGGATGTTTTTTAAGTGTGAATTATGGCATCATCAGATTTCTATTCTTGGCCATATTATCTCTAAGGGTAGAATCTCCATAGATCCTTCTAAGACAAGAGCAATCCATGAATTTCCAACACCGACGATTATAACTGAGGTACACAGTTTTATTGGTTTAGTAGGTTATTATCGGCATTTTGTCCATATTTTTTCCCGATTGGCTAACCCATTAATGAATCTCGCACCAAAAGTGGGTAAATTTGTTTGAAAAAACGAGTGTGAACAATGTGTTGATGAACTTAAGAGAATATTATTCAATGATCCTATCAGGACTCAACCGTTGGGGAATGATGGGTTTGTTATTTATAGTGATGCATCGAAGAATGTACTTGGTTGTGTCCATATGCAGAATGATATGGTTATGGCCTATGCATCAGGATAGATAAAAATTCAAGAGAAAAATTATCCTACTCATTATCTTGAGTTTGAAGTTGCAATCTTTGCTTTGAAGATATGGGGAAATTTTCTCCATTGGTGAAAAATGTGAGATATATACCAATAACAAGAGTTTGAAGTATATTTTCTCATAAAAATATATCATCATGAGACAATGGTGATGACTTGAACTACTCATGTATTATGATTTCATGATGCACTACCACCAGGGGATTTAAAATAAGGTGGAATATGCTTTGATTAGAAAAGATCATGGAGTTTTAATCAAGATGCGAGTTGAAAGGGATCCTATTTTCATGGATCTA
Organism: Viscum album; assembly: GCA_963277665.1. Lineage (NCBI taxonomy): Eukaryota > Viridiplantae > Streptophyta > Magnoliopsida > Santalales > Viscaceae > Viscum > Viscum album. The sequence goes on along the minus strand of OY728165.1, from coordinate 982,696,000 downwards.
GTAATGAAAGATATGGGAATAACCATGAAAGGTGAAACATGAATGACTTTTAAAATGGTTGCCAAAACATCTTTACAAGAAATGATTAAAAGTTCACAGGCTGATTATGAATAATTTCAAAAGAGTATTAAATTTGTGAACGACGGGAAATTGATCGACATCGTATATAAAGATGGAATTCTGAAATTTGGGAAAAGAAATTGTGTTCCCAATATACCTGATCCTAAAAGGGAATTGTTGGATGATGCTCATAGCTCCAATTTCTCTATACTCCCTTGTAGTACTTTGATATATAGGGATTGGAAGGAACATTTTTTTGTGGGACAACATGAAGACAGAGATTGCTGATTTTGTTGTAAGATGCATGGTTTGTCAACAAGTGAAAGCTGGAAGGCAATAAACTAGAGGATTCATGCAACCTATTCCCATTCCTAAGTTGAAATGGGATAATATTACGATGGACTCTTTCATGGGACAACTAAAAGACTCATAGAAGGAATGGTGCAACATGGGTCCTTGTTGATCGTCTTACCAAGTCAGTACATTTTCATTCTATAAGAGAAGATTTACCACTTGAAAGTTTATAAAGACTATATATTAATGATGTTGTAAGACATCATTGAGTACTATTATCGATTTTTTCTGACTGTGATCCCCATTCAACATCAAGATTCTGGAAAAGTATTCAGAAACCCTTAGAAATTGAACTACATTTTAGCACTGCCTACCACCCTCAAACTGTTGGACAATCAGAACGGACTATTCAAACCTTAGAAGACATGTTGAGATCTTGATCTCTTGACATTAAATGTATTTGGGATCAATATTTACCTCTGGTAGAATTTTTCTATAACAATAACATCCATTCATGTATTCAGATGGAACCATATGAAGCGTTATATGGAAAGAGATGTCACACACCAACTTGTTGGGATGATGTTGGTGATAGAAAACTCATAGTCCCAGAACTTTTTGATGAAACGATGGAAAAGTTGAAGGTTATCCAAACCCACATCAATGCAGATCAAAGTAGGTAGAAGTGATATTCCAATAACTGAAGGAAGGATTTTAAATTTCAGGTAGGAGATCATGTTTTCTTAAAGGTATCTTAATGGAAGGGAGTTATACATTTCGGTAAGAAGGGTATATTGAGTCCCAGGTACATCGATCCTTTTGAAATTCTAGAATGAATTGGGGTTGTAGCTTACCGTTTGGTAATGACGCCAAGTCTCTCCCAAGTTCACGATGTGTTCCACATATCACTATTGAGAAAATACATGCCTGACCCAACACATGTACTCACCAATGAGGAATTAGAACTAGAACCTGATCTCTATTATAGCGAAAAGACCGTCAGGATTCTTGATGCCAGAGGACAAGTGTTGAGAAACTGGATGACTCATCTTGTAAAGTTCTATGCTGAAATCATAAGATGGAAGAGGCAACGTGAGAACCCGAGGAATATATCATGAAGAACCACCTTAATCTTTTTATGCAGTAATATTCTAGAAATCTCAAGGACAAAATTTTTTGAAGGAGGGGAGAATGTAAGACCCCAAGCTTCCATGGTACGCTTCTCATTGAATAATACAATAACATGTTTTGTACTCAACTTCTAGTTCTAACACACCACAACCAATCAAACTAGCCATGATGAATATTATACCAACTTTTTTAAATTTTATAAATTTTATCTATCAAAAAATAATTCATTTTTTATTTGGAATATCAAAACTATCTTAGGTTTATTTTTTGATATTTTTCTAAAAACATTCAATTTTTGATAAATATTGAAAAACAATGAGTAATAGATAAAAACCGAATATTTATTAAAATAAGTATTTATTTTATTTAAATTTATTTTATATAAAAATTGATACATAATACCTGTACAATTTTAATGTAATTCATTGGAGTTGGTTTATAATAATTCTAGATATATAAAATTTTTATTGATCTTTTTACCGTCTTTTACCCACTACATAGGAGCTTTTGCAAATTTGCATAAAAAATAATTTTACTGCTTTGGTGAGTTGAATTTAGAAAATTTGAGAGACACAGATTATATCGTTAAGTAAAATGTTGTAAAATAAGATAAAAATAATTTTTTTTATAAATAGAAACTTTTGACTTTTATTTTCCACGGTTATAACTAAATGTGGTAAATGAAGTTAAAAATGATATTATTATTATCCTAACACATGTAGTAATTCAATTGAATAAGCTTAATTATACCAAAAACAACTTGAGGAATAAAATATGATCCTTTAGGTCCACTTTGATAAGATTAGGACATTTTTTACTATTTTATTTAAAGAAGAGTTAAAAGAGTTAAATTCAATGTTTAATAACTAAACCATTTTTAATATAAGGTAAAATAGAATATAAATTCAAATATAAATATTAATTAGAAAGATGAAACGATTTACTATATAATGGTATTTTATTTATAACTTTTAGACATTAAATAATTAAATTTATTTATGTCACAATGATGATGAAGTAATTACTGTATTAATGATATATTAAAATAATTGATATTATAAATACCCAAATAAAAGTAAATTAATACTTTTGATGAATTACAAGAATTTTATAGGTTAAAATAACATATTAGGATTGGTTTAATTAACTTTTTATGATGTAATCAAGCTATTATGATTTTCCCAAAAATCAATTACCACATAGTGTCATAATTTACATAAAAGAGTTTTTAAAACAAATATTATACTAATAATTGTTATTCTATTTTTAGAAATCTATGGTTTGGAAAAAATAGTTATATAATGTTATATATATTAATAATTAACCACTTTGGGTTCTCTTGTATTATTATAGTATGTTTATTAACCATATAATATAAAAATACAAAGATACATGGTAAATGTCATACTATTTAACAAAGATTTAAATATAAATGATAAGGCTAATATAGTAACCGAAACCTACCAAAATCTATTGGATGAATTTATTTAGACCCATCCGTACCATAGAATAGAAATAATTCACTTTGGAGCCATTATAAACCGAATATTAATTTATTATAAAATAATTTTTCACTATTTTCTTAAGGTTCCCCTCACCCCTCTTACAAAAGGGAACTCCCCCTTATCTCAAATTCACACCTCCAAAGCCTTTTTTCTCAGAAAAACCCTACCTAAATATCCTCCCAACATCCCTCAATTCATCCTAGAGGCCTTCATTTAGTCAAAAAGACAACATAAACAGCCCTTTTGATCAAATAAATATGAAGAACCTGAAAAAGATCTAAATATTTCATCACCTCTTTCAAGTCCTTTTATTCTTCCACTTCCTCTTTCTTTGATGTTTCCATTATAAAATAATAAATCCAAAATCTTATATATACTGTGATGTTATTATAAAAATGGAAAAACAATATTCATTATTCTATCCTTCCTATAAATGACAGAGTCACCATACGTGAGTACGTACGGATTATCGTCTCCACATCGTGGTGTAATTTGTTATTCAAACAGTTCATCATTTTGCTAGCTATAATAATGAGTATATATGATGTAAATAATAAATATAATGTTATAATGATTATATATATATATTATATACCATCCAATTATATATTATTTTAATATCAAAAGAATGATATTGTCACTCATTCGTACGTACAGAATACCGTCTCCAAAAACGCGATAAGATTCACTCCTCCATCAAAACCATTCAAGAATAATATTCATTGGGTGATTAAAAATAATGATTAAGGACTTGATATCATTATGTATATGAATAATAAACATCCTGTCCATAATAATCAGGACTTATGTAACAAAATATATAAAATAATACATGTAAGTTAACTCCCAAAACGACGATAATACAAAAATATTATTAACAAAGCAATATTAGAAGATCATATATGATATCATAGTTATGTATATGATTACTATATAATTTTATAACATTGATTTAACTATTATATAGGAGGTTATTCTACCCTAGAACAAGGAAAATTACATGGCAAGGTTTAATTTCACAATCTATTTAGTATCTGAGGTTGTTTTTACGTAACATTCTACTGAGACCTCTTTATCTTCCACATCCATCTTTCTTAAAAAAATGTATTTTGAAACATTTTTACTATTTAATATACAATGTGTAAAATTCATATATACCCTTATTTGAACTTATAAATTAATTGATGGAATCATTCCGTCGTTTTCCATAGAAGGTATTTTTTGACATTTTTGACAAATTTAAGGTAAGAATGTTTTTTAACTTATACGGCTGGTGCAGCTAATTTCCACCATTATAACATCCTCAATGCTTCCCTTACAAGCTTCTATGAATAGCTTCAAAATAAAAGTTTTCTTTATAATAATGTGACTCTTAAATGATTTCAAAATAGAATGTGATATTTCTCTATAAAAGGTTTTGATTTCATCTCTTTCAACATCTTTTGATGGATTTTAAGGTTATTTGACGTTGATTTTTTACAATACAAAACTTCCAAATTGTATTGATAGTATATTGAAATGTTTGAATAGGTTTGTGTTATTTTAATACCATTCATGGTTTATGGAGAATGTATTGACATTTTGTATATTAGTTTTAGTACGAATGTTTATGTTATGTTTAAACATTTTCATATGTGGACTGCATTAGACTTATATGTGACAGGTGGAGCCCGCTATAGCTCCTCGATGCATCGGTAGGTCTGATGAGACAAACTAGTGTCATGGCATAAGGCCCTGACAAAATCTTATTTGTAGTCTTGGCACAAGACCCTTACTATGTGGTTATGAAGTCTGGCATTATGAATTCCATTATTTTGAAAGTGGAAATTGATATTGCATGTGATTATTTGACTTTTAGAATATCCATGAGAGTATGTAAATGACATCATTTTCATTTATATTTTCCATATAATGATGATGATTAGGTTCAAAAGGATTCTGTTTTAGTTTATTAAATTCCCTTAAAGGTTTGTGCTTATTTATGAAAGTTTCCGCTATATTGTTATCCTTACTGAGCATCTAAGCTCACCCCATTCAATGTTTTATATTTCCCAAAATGTGAAGAAGTATATAATTACTGATCTGTAGGGATAGTCTATGGGATCTCAGTGTTGTCTATGGAAAAAATGTAGTTGTAGTTTTCCATTTTAAGAAGTAATGTAAACCTTATGAATGTATCTATTACATACAAGGATACTAAACTAATCGTTCTTTTGAGACATGATCTTTTGTTATCATACCAATTTATTTAAATAATGCACTAACTCTGGGCTACTGGGTTCAGGGCATTACAGTAGAAATCATGGACCAAAATTAGGATTGCCCAAAAGACGACTTCCTAGTCCCAATCACAGAGTTGTCGGTCGAAGAAATAGCCAGATACAAAGCCCTCTCTTTCATGGATTACTATTCAAAATATAATCAAATCCTTATTTCCAAAGGAGACTAATAAGGTGCCACTTTTAAGGCCCCTCAGGGGTGTTCTTTTATAAAGTGATTATCTTCGGTCTAATGAATGTCAGCGCCACATATCAATGAACCATGCATCCCATCTTCAAGCCCTTTTGAGAAAATTCATCGAGTGCTATGGCAACGACCTGGGGTTAATCAACATAGAGGTAGAACCACATGGATGGCCTTGAAAATATCTTGAACAAATTGAGACATCATAGTTTAATGTTGAATCCCATGAAATGTGCCTTTGTTGTTACCTCAGGAAAATTTCTTAGTTTCTTCTTACGCCATCATGTCATCGTAGTCGACCCCAAGAAGACGTAATCCATTCTTGGCATGCACCCACCTCACAAACTCACCATGCTGAGAGGTCTACAGGGGAACCTCACCTATATTCAGATATTCATAGCAACCATAGTAGGTAAATGTTTACCTTTCACAATGATAATTAACAAAGGAGTTATATATGAATGAGATAACAATTTTCCAGAATAATTTGACATAGTCAAAAGATATCTCCTATGACCATTAGTGATCATGCTTCTAAGTGAGGGAAGACCACTCATTTTATATGTAATTTCCATAGAAGGGTCATTAGGATCCTTCCTTATGTATAAAAACTATCCCGGCAGTGATAAAATCCTCTACTACCTCATCCATACAATGATTGTTGTCAAAAGTTAGTATTATAAAATTGGCAAAAAAATCCTAGCCCTAATCTTCACTGTTCATAAGATCAGGTATTACATTCAGCACCAGGAGGTCCAACTAATCTCACGTTGCAACCCTATCAAGTATATCCTCATCTGTCCCATGCAAAAAGGTTGCCTATCACGATGGGTGGTCATCCTACAACAGTTTGACATACGGTACGTGCCACAGAAGGTCATCAATGGCTAGGCATTAGCAGACTTCCTGGTCGAGCTACCCTCAGAAGAGACATCACCATTGGATACCAAATATCCCGATGAAGAAGTTTTTTTCATCCAATATAACCCACAGAAATTGGAAATGTACAACTATGGTGCTTGTCGATGCCTGAGAAGGAATAGGATAGAGGATCCCAAGATCAAAAAATTGGGGCTGGGATTTGCACTCATATCTCCTGAGAAGTCCACCATGCCTTACTTCTTCTTACTTTTGGAGGGGTGTATGAATAACAAAGCGGAGTATCAGGCCCTCATTGGAGGGTAGGAATTGTCACTCTAGGTGAAATCCAAACACCTAAAAATAGAGGGTGATTCCACGAAAGTCATCAAACTGGTCAACAGTGACTATGCTATCAAGAAAGAAGTATCAGTTCCCTTGATGAACCATGTTCGAGCATTGATGAAAGAATTTCCATTAGAACCAATTTTGACTCATGTCCCCGGTCACTAAATTCTCAAAGTGACTCTTTGGAAAATACATCCATTGCCTTGGCTAATCTTGTTTAGGATCAAATAGTCATTAGAATATCTCACTGCTAGATGTTATTACCTTTCATCCAGAGCAATACAGAAAAAATTGATGAAATTATCCCTATTCTTAAGCCTTATTTTCATACCACCGGTTTGATGACACCCATTAAAAATACCTTCAGAATGGGGAATTCCCACCAGTAAGGTTTGAAATAGAGTAGGTCCAACGATGGGTAACCAATTTTACCATGTACAATGGGGTGAAGCAAGAGAAGGTTCTCTACAAACGAGGCCTTGATGGAGTGCTTCTGAAGTGCATTTATATTGAAGAGAATGTTTTCGCCCAGAATGAAGTGCACGTCAGAGCTTGTGGAGCACACCATATATCAACCAAGCTCTCTCACCAAATGCAGAGGCTTGTGTAATACTAGACCACCATGACAGAGGATTTCACCATGTTCACTAAGAAGTTCCATTCCTACCAAGTTCATGCTAATTTCATACAATGCCCCCTGATTTTCTTCATGAACCTAAATAGTATTGTCCATTCATCACCTATGGGTTGGATTTTGTGGGACCGTATCCTCCTGCTACATCCAGACAATTCAAGTTCATACTCACACAACAACCTAATTTTTTTTTCTAAATGGGCTGTATCTATTACCCTTAAGTAATTTAGGGAGAAATACATGGTTCTCTTTGTAAAGGCCAACATCATCACCAGATTTGGTGTCACTCATGAAATACTGACGAACAACGGCAACGACTTCTTCTCTGTTGAGCTGGATAAGCTATACCGGGAATATAAAATCAAGGCCAACTAGTCATCCCACTACCACGCGGTAGCCAATTGTAAGATAAAAGCATTCAACCAGTCTCTGTCTGACATACTTCAGATGTTGGTTGACTAGGATAATAAATCATGTCTAGAAAAGACAATTCATTCTTTGTGGGACTGTCGGACTACGTCCCATACTGCTACTCAGGAAACCCCATACTCACTAATATATGGGTAAAAGGTGGGGTTACCTATCAGAATCGAAGTTTCTTCACTTCGTGTGGACATTTGAGATCAACTATCCATGGACAACCAATCCTAGAGACGGTTTGATGAATTGGAGAAGTTATACAGAAAAAGATTTCACACTCTGCATCATTTGGAATCCTACCAAAACTGGATTGCACAATCCTTCAACAAAAAGGTTAGCCTTCGATCTTTACCCAATGGATAAATGGTGTTAGTCCTCAGAACCCTGATGATACTATGGAATAATCCCCCAAATCTTGATCCAAAGTGTGACAGACCATATGTTATACATCAGGTCTATTCCTATGTAGCGTATGACCTCATATCAATGGATGGATGGCTCATCACGACTCCCAAAAATGCTATTTTCTTGATGAAATACATCACAAAAAAATTCCCCAATGTCATGGTCCAAACTCTAATACTTTAAACTATGAGTAATGAAAAAATGACCCAATGTCATGGTCTAAACTCTAATACATTAAAATATGAGTGACAGAAAAATTCACCAATGTCATGTTCTAAACACTAATACCTTAAACTATGAGTAATGAAAAAAAAATCCACAATTTCATGGTTTAAATTCAATGACCATAAACTATGAGTAATGAAAAAAATACCTAATTTCATGTTCCAAACTCTTAGACCTTACACTATATGTAATGATAAATCCACAATGTAATGGTCCAAACTCTAAGACATTAAACAATGATTAAAGAAAAATCCTCAATACAATGTTCCAAACACAAGTACCTAAAAATGCATGTTAAAAATTTCACCCCAATTCCAATGTCTATGCTCTTCAATGTTAAACTACCAATCAGAAAAACATTCCCCTATGTGTTAGTCCAAACCCTACAACCCAAAATTTTGATTCCTAAAAATTTCCTCCCAATGTCACGGTCCAAACTCTACGACGGTAAACTATGATTCCTAAAAATATTTTCCCATGTTAAGGTCCAAACTCTAAGACCTTAAACTATGAGTTAAAAAATACCCCATAACTCCCCCTATATACAAATATTTATAATGGAGACCCCTATAACTCCTTGTCTCTCACAATGAGTATTACTCACGTGAGCTTATGATAAGTGGTAGGGATTATCTTATGCAAATAATCCATAGAGGAGTACGGTAGGTCTGGAACCCATTTCATGTAATAGAAAAATTCTCTCTCAAGTGACCATAACACTTCGAACAAAATTTTGTAGAGAACATCTAAAACTACATGTGTCTCGATTCATTGTCTTATCCAATATGTAGATACGATCATATTCGACATCCTTTCCCATCCACCAGCAAAAACTGCCCATTTTCCCTCATAGGTGGGTTAGACCTATGTGGATTCTCCAAGAAGGTCATGGTTAATCATGGTCTGTGTATTCTCACATTCCATGGCACACCATTACCATTTTTCACACTCCATGCCTTGGGAAAACATGGATCCATATAACCCTCCATGGCCATCTTGGATGGAAGGATAGTGTCTAATGGACACCTTTGATTGACTATGCATATCATGCCCTAGTGGATCTTCATAAGTCACCCACAAAAATGGTTCTCAATCAATTGTAAATTCGTCCCCATGAGTGTCCTATAAATCCTTTGTATGCCCATGGATTTCAAGCCCCATGTCATCCCTCAAAATTCAAGTCCCCCCATGGGAATTTTTTTTACACCTTCGATCATCACTCGCATCTAAAAAACACCAGAACACCCTGAATGAGATAAACCTGAAAATTTTGAAGAACTACAGAATGAAAAATATTCCTCACTGTACGATGATAAACTGCAAATCCAAAATCATCCTCACCATATGACTCTAGGTTGTAAGGTGAAAATAAACCTCACCGCACAATGCTATGTTGTAAGGCCAAAATCGTCCACACTGCATGATGCTAAACTGGAAGGCCAAAATCGTCCACACCGCCCAATGCTAAACTTCAAGGAAATTACCCTAGCCTAGAAGTTCCCCCTAATGTTGAATTAAATATTGTTAGATAGTGACATGAAATGATTGTGATGAATTGTTTCTCACACTGATCATATCTCATGTGAGCTTTGGGATCATGGCAAGAGATCTGCAGTGAAATTGTGGAATAATGGCCAAGCAAATTGGTTCTAGAAGCTTGACCCAAAATTCAATGTCACAGTTTTCTCCCCCAAGGGGAACCCCATGTACTAGCCATTTGATGTTAAAAGACCATGTATCCCAAAGATAAAATGAATACATCACCCTATGTATGGGTTAGATCTATGTAAGGGACACCATTCCCTGAGTAAATAATAGCCCAAATGTTCCCAATATGTCATGGTATACCCCTTACACATTCCAAACTCCATGATTTAAGATATCTTGAATACATATAACCATCCAAGGCCATCTGGGATGGATGACAAGTGTCTTGTGGACACCTTTGGTTGACTATGCATATCATGCCCTGGTGCCTCTACATACATCACCCACAAAAAACGTCATCAATCAATGGAAAATTCTTCCCTAGCAGATTCCAATCCAATATCAGTATGCCCTATGCCTTCCAAGATTCATTCCACCCCCACCTGATTCATGGGACCTCAAATTCGGGGTTTACATTTTCCCCCTTTCACACATCCTAGATATATCAGAACATATGGTCCCAATTCACCATTGGTCCCTAATGAGGTTTCTAAAAGATATCCTATCTACATGAGTGACGTTCATCCACATGAAATTGAAGAGTTATCCGACTCTTTTCCAGGTTTCCCAGAAGATTTTCAGCTAAAAAAATCTCCTCTTGGGACCAGGGTCACTCTTGGTCGAAGTTCACATAAGGTATTTAGAAAATTCCCAATCTCCATAATCCTAACAGGCCATTAGGAATGGAAGGCCAGTGTCTTGGGGACACCTTTGATTGTCTCAGTACTTCATGCCCTAGTGGATCATTATACATCACCCACAAAAATGTATGTCAATCAAAGGAAAATTCGTCTCTAGGAGAGTCATTTCTAGCCTTTGTGTGCTAAAATGATTTTCATTTCTTATCACACTCCAATTTTTGGAAAACATCGAGATGAAATATTATGTACTTCCATCTTTTCAAGCACCCTTGACATAGAAAAGACTCCTAATTGAATTGACGGCATTCCATCTCTCCCTCTCTCAAGTAAGAAATGTGTGGGAATGATTTCCCACTCATGGAAGATGTCAATGTTCATAATGTTATCAGACAACAGTACTCAAGACAGAAACCTATTATGGCTCCCAATATTAAGATAAATCCCAAAATGTGAAATCTCCCATGTGACCATCAGGAATGGAAGGCTAGTGTTCTAGGGACTTCATTTCTTGGGAATGTATATCATGCTATGATGGTTCTGTATATATCACCCAAAAAAATGGTCGTCAATCAAAGGAATATTTTTCTCTTGGAGAGTCCATTCCTACCTCAGTATGCCTAAAGCATCTTTTGAGCCTCATGAATTTACAGAATCAAAAAATCCAGAGTCATGAAAAATCCCTAACCTGTGTTTGAAGGATAGTAGGATATTCTAGACTAACGGTCTTGATTCGTGGCCCAACCCCATTAAATTTTGTCAACGATGTTCAAACTAAAACATCAGTATCAGCATTTATTGGTAGTACTATGAACTTACTAGGAAAATACAGAGACGTTATTCCCACCAGAGGGAAAATATGCCAAAGGAACATCTAGAAAAAAGTTCATTATCAGATCGATAAAAAAATTAATTGACCCATCAGAAAAGGTGCAATGCTTTTTAGGTCAGAAATCCAAAAAGGGAAGCCTATGAAAATTCCAATTAATGCCTTCTAAGCCCGTGTCAATCAGTCTTAGGAAAAAAAATAGGTTAATCATTAAAAAGGCATAAAAGTTGGTGAGGTATTCCTTTCAACCTCAGCAATTGTTGAACTACACCCAGTAAATCCCATGGATCAGGAAAAAATTAGTGCTCAATTCGACTATCTCAGTTTACTGATTTCAAGTCATGGTATAAAATAAACACTTGATTGAAATTATGATAATAGGAAGAGACAAAGAAAAGATAATTAAAAGCCAAATATGTTTCATTGGGTTCAGAAAAAATGGAGGAACATCCCCTATTTGGAGTCTCTATAGAGTAAAAAAGAGGGGGATGGTATATGCCATAATTTGGGACAGATCTAGAATAGTGTATGGATCCCCCTTTCTAAAATAATGGTGAGTGATTTCTACGTTCCATCAATGATTTTTTCCAAAGAAGTTCTTTCCTCCATTCCGGATTTTACCATCAGGCCCACCTACTCCATGAAATCATTAAGGAACCTCCCTTTCTTCTAGATGGCTTCATTATTGACACACAAAGAGGCCAATTTCTCTATCATTCGGGCTGTGCGGGCTTCACACTCCTGCAACCAATCCTCTCGATCTGCCACCAAAATATGGGCCTTCACCTCATTGGCCTTCAGATGAACAAATTAGTCCAAAAATATCTCAGAAGATTTCCACATAGTGATGGGATGAATTATACATGGCCAGTGTGTCCTCGCATGACGCAAGGTCTTCTCGGGTAATGATGATTTGGTAAATAGGGAAATGATGGTACAAATAATCAAATCTATTGAAACCCATCTTAGTAAATAACCTCTAAAAATTTTCTCCCACATTAATGAAATTAGAAAGGGGTCTATGAGGGAAGAGAATGTAACTCACACTATGCCTCTATGCACACTGCCTAGTGTCTCTCAACGACAATTACACTTTTATCCTCCCCTGCTGCCACATGTTTGTAAGTGGGAAGCATCACCAATGGTGTGGGAAGGGACCTAAGGCTTGTCACCAAATGTGGGAGAACCCCTTTTCCCTTAGATGGCCTAGCCACTGGAGCCGGATGCTGAGGACTAACTGCGGTATCCGGGATGATTGGAGATGTTCAGTCGGTGCCGATCTCATCAAGATCTTGGGCAATATCCACATTAGGGGGTAGTCTGAATCACTCCCCATCGAAATGGGTTGTACTAATGAAACCCCTCCAAGACTCTTTTGACGATGGATTGAGCGCCTTCTCACCACGTGAACAGGAGCAGGGTGTGTATCCATCTTTGTTGCTAAATGCATAGAAGTAAAAGGTGTGGTTCATACACCAATTGCGATGAAGGGGATGTGTGGTGTTTTTGTTGGGCTGGGAAATGCTTAATGGTTTATAAACCCACCGAACTGGTTCGTTCAGCATCCCTATGGGGTATCAATCAACCCACAGTTGGCCATAATCTAATGATAATATAGTGGGCCCCATCATGTTAGGAATGGTAATACCTCTAGTAGCACCATTGCACTTCATCATAAGCCACAATTGACGGAGGACCACCACATGAGATTCTACCCTTAGTCGAAAAACCGGAAGCAGCGCAGTCAGTTGAAGCCATTAAAACTTCCTGGAAAACTGGTAGGGGAGGTATGGTTCACAAATAGCTACATGGTATACACAGGTAGTGAGCATCCCTTCCCGAAGATTGATGAGGTATGAACATTAATCCAATGAACCACCCATTTCACCTATCAATGATCCATGAGGGGTAGTAGGATGTAGAAACAACAAATGAGAGGCACTATTCAACAGCTTGACAACATCGATAATAGTCAGAGTCTGGGGATGAACATCATAAAGGCTGGGAAGAGCCCGAAGAAAATCATAATGGGGAACCTGTTCAGTATGCCAATATTCATAACAGGAGAATTGTTCTACCATCCACCCATATAGGAATTGGAATGGTCCATTGAGAGTATGTGGATACCTGCCTTCTTGTATCTATCACAATAGTTCATAATGTGGGCAAGGGTATGAAGGCATAAATTAATGGGTTGACCCTCCGCCTGCATGGCCACCATCGTCAAGGTGTAGGCTCAAACCCAGGTGTATTTGTCACATGATGGGAAGAGACATCCAATTAATAACATGGTGAAGAAACCTATTAGCCTATTCATAGGTTAACTTTCAGATCACATCTTATATCCCCATGTGGCATACCGCCCTACTTCAAGGGTTGCAAAATATGACTCTAGAGTTTGGTGAGACTGATGGGTTGGGGGAGTTTAACTACGATGCTTCTTCGGCTGAGGGCCATTTGTCTTCATGAATAACCTTATCCATTCTTTGAATTGGATGAGGGGATGGCCTTTTAGGGGATGATCCAGTGATCTCACTTCCATGAATAGTAAACTCTTTGTCAAAGGAGACACGTGATCAGTGTCATTGCATATTGCAGATGCTGGGGGAAAATCATTGTACGTATCTCCGATGATAGGGAGATCTCAAATATGGTGGATGTCCCACAGATTGATCCCCACTTCCCAATGAAGTAGATGAAAGGTTCTGGTGCTCGAACACCAATGACTCAGAAATTCCGGAAGGATTTCACATGAAGAGAAGGTTTTAAACCAAGACACCCAGGCTACCTGGTGCAAGACCACCGATTCCAACTGATCCGGGGACTCCATATAGCTCTGATGCACCCAGAACGCCCAGTCCCACTCATTAGAGAAACGTCCTTCATCCCACAAATCCTACATGGTTATCCACCCTCCACTAGGATTTCTTCGAGAAATGCTGATAATGGATGGGTATTCTCAGAGGTCTAGTCTCGGGACACAATTGTGGCACTCGTGGTTTCCTTGAGTCCATATCGAACCTCTCCATATGAAAAATCATTCCTAAGTAGGAGCGGTGATGGCTTCTCTGACGGGAAAATGTTTGCACGATCATGATCTCAAGGTGCCTCTAAATGGACGAAAGAGATGTCAGGTTCATGAAACGATAGAGGAACATCTGTAGGATGGCCAAATCCATAAAGTAGAAACTGTATGGACACAAATAAACTAGAATCTCTAGCATTATAAAGAACATCAGAAATCTATCATAGGGAATGATATGGGTTTGAAGATTATCATCGCTATTCCTTGCCCTAGCATCCCTCATCTTCATCGATTTATCAGCATCCTATGAATCATCCATTGTAAACTACAAAAAGAGATCTAGAAGGTGATAAAAAGTAAGTCTAATACGAATTTTTGGGAAAAGGCTATGAAAAAATGACTAATGGACTTAAAAAAAGTCTGAAAAAGGATCCACATACTGTTCATAAAAATTTACATAGCCTTCATCCACATATAATTCGGATTTTATGTTTTAAAATTTCAGTAGTCCCCTTCACGGAAACCAAAATGAGGAATGCGGATGGGGAAATGTCGAGGAAATAGGTTCACAAAATGTATATAATAGTTTGAAAACACGATTTTCATAGGGAAGATGGTACACAAAAATAATGAAGTCTGGGAAATCGAGAGCGCTTTTCGCTGCAAGAAATGGTTAAAGACAAATTACATGGGCCCCTATATATTGGTGTGGTCCCCTCCTATCGGGTCTATCTGTTCTACCATGGACCATATCTATTCAGAACCACTTCCACATCGAAATAGTCACCTTTTCATTCCAAACAGACACTATTATGATGGAGGAATTTTTTTGGACCTAAAAATTATGTTAAGGAGAAAAAATACCCCTAAAATCAATTTGTTGAAGGAATCAATCACTTTTATAAGTTCATCAAGGAAAAAGTACTCAAATTGAGTTTTATTTATTTGAAGTAAATTTATGGAATTCATGTTATCAAATGGCCAACATACCATCAAAAAGAAAGGTACATGAAGAAGATGGATCGCGAACTGCCATGTGTGGGTGATGGTCTGTGAACTGCTAGCCCGTGGAACAATGGCCAGTGAGCAGGACAAACCATGAACCCTATCAACCAATGGAGTTCTAAACAGAAGACCGTCTTCATACCATGCCATGAACACCTCAATTCATAGATTAAGCAGATGAGCAAGGTTCCACAAACCATTATCACAGACACAAGTATCTGTAAAACCTGTTTGACTGAGTCTTCCACAGTTTAGAAAATTACTTCAATGAGCCTCTGAAAATGGTGTTATGTGCCCAGTAGATACAATCCCTATGATTCCCTATAAAAGGGTCACAGTAGATTAAATAATGGAGGAGACATATAGAGGGAAGGATGGGTGATGAAATCTTGATGGAAACTTAGAGGTTGCAATCCATCTATCATCTTGTTTCATTGATAAAGAATGAAGCATGTACAACTTCCTCCGCAAACACAACAGGATTCGAACCCTAAAAATGGGGGAATTGAATAAGAATAATAGAACAGTGAACCCAACTGGTTATACGTGTTCCAAATAATTCTCGTGGATGAATTTCCCACTAATAGTAATTCTCATGACCCTCCTTCAATATTGCTCTTCGTGTAGCGTACCACTACATGAACTGAACTCGTCACCGCGTACCCAATCGGTACGCGGATATAACACAAAGTGGCATGGTAATCTGCACACCACTTTGGTATGAATTTTTCAATACATATTCCCACGTACCACACCAATACGTGGATGGCCCCCATGCCCACATACCACTCTAGTATAAAGAGCCTTCCACATCCTGCAAGAAAAACTAGTATGTTCAATGGGGTGTTTTCAGGTATTGTTCCCTCAGGTTCCTACCTCACCCCTCCATTACTATCCAGTCCTCCATAATTCCCTCGCGAACCAATTCTCCGGCACTAGGCCAAAGCCTCCTCCAAAGCCACGGGACCTATATCATCAGGCCATTACGTGCATCAGAAATCCCCATTGATTCAGCATAACCACGGTAAGCAGAGTTACAAATTCCCTCCCAACAATGGTGCGGGCTTCAGGAATGCTTCTAAGGATAAATTCCCACAGTAACACAGATTGCAACCTTGGGAGGCCAACGTGAACCTCCCCATTCTTGATATTATGGGTGATCACTTTCTTTTCCATTATATGATAAATAATGATTATTCAAAGGTGTTATGTTCACTCCCCCTTTTGATGAAGATTAAACTCTTACTCTCCCCAGAACATGCTTTGGGGCCCTCCCACTGAGGTATTTCCCAAATCTTCTGAGGTAGGGCCACGTGACATTTATTTCAATTTCACATGGATAGGTTCATCACGACGAACCCTTGCCTATGGTCACCCTGGACTCTTCAATTGCATGCTCTCCCTCCCCCACCAACTGGGGAGGAGGCATGTGAATTATTGAATATTTCACGTCCTTTGGTTCCTCACACCTTCCACGACTCATGTGGGATTAGAGGGTGGTGAGTATTACAACATCAGCAAATTTTATGAACTATGAAAACTCTGATTCCTGACCAAATCTGGATATGTAGGACTCCTGGCAAAAGGTCCGAGCTCAAATGGGTGCCCAATCTAATAGTGTCCACCCAATCATGTCCCATCAAATTGGAATCATCCATGTATAGTCCCCACAGATTCTAAACTACATTGGTTCTGAATCCTCAATAGAGGATACGTCGGAATCCCCCCTTGTCGGCCCAATCCGAACATCATGTAACCTTCTGACCCCCCTGGATGACAATAAACTCTAGAGATCCTTATGAGATGCTTAAGTCAACATCACCTCCATAGAATCAAATTTATGCTGGATTATGATGATTTTTCAAAACAATGGTAGCCCATGGACACACTATTCAGGAATGAACCAAGGATTCATGAACACAAGAACCCAATATAAATCTATAAACAAGTTGTAGAATAGAAATCAATCCTCCCCTGGAAGGGTGCAGTGAGATTGACCTCACATCCTTTTGACCAGTGGAGTCCTCAAGTGTCGTTGGCCAAGTCTTCATACAAAGAGCGCCTGCCATTGGAATATAGGTCCATGAATCATGGATACCAGGGTCGTTGGGCATTCCTGGCTCCACATATAATCCCGTCAGAGACCATCCAAGGAAGTAATGTCTAAGAAGGACTAATTTCTAGACTGCTTGACCCCCATGTACAAACCCGCTGGGACCAACATTTCACCCCATTGTTAATTAAATTTTTTAATGGATAATGATGCTAAACAAGTCAAAAAAAGGAATGGTAAATTCGACAAGAGGTCGTCCCTTTGGAAAATCGAACGAGTGATGATCCTTGTTGTGCTATCTCTACACCACCCGTACATGCCACACCTCAGAGGCATAACACCAACATAATTATCCCTAAATCCTAAACCCTAAACCCTATAAAATAAACCCAATACCTAACACCCTAAACCCTATACCCTAAACCATAAACCCTATACAATATACCATTCACCATAATCCCTAAAACCTACAAAATAAATCTTTCACACTTTACTGAACACCATAAACCATAAAACCTACACCCTAAACCCTATACCCTACACCGAAAATCATATACCCTAAAAAATTCATAAAAATACCAAAAAACAATAAAAGTCACTAAAATCCTATTAATCTCTTACAACACAAAAATAAAAAATAAAAAACCCTAAAAACACCTAAATACACATAAAACACTGAACCCCCTTAAAACGTACAACTACAAAAACCCTTTAAATCCATAAAAACCCCCATAAACCACAAAAATTTCTAAAATATTCCTAAAACACCTAAAAACAATAAAAAAGCATAAATTTCTTAATACCCTAAAACATGAAAAATCTATAGAATCAAAAAAAGTCATTAAAACCCATAAAAGAAAATAAATATTCTAAAACCCCAAAAGAATCTATAGACTCTAAAAACACTAATATACACTGAAAATCATAAAAAACCAATAGGAACCAAAAAACCAAAAAACCCTAAGGGATTATCAAACCCCTTAAATCCCTAAAAATCCCCTAAAACACTAAACCACCAAAAGACCCTAAAAAACTAAAATTACCTAGAGTAATCAAAAATACTATAAAATACTAAAAGATCATAAAATTTGTAAAAACCTTACAGACCATAAAACATCTAAACAACCTTAAAAACCATAAAAATCTGAAATATCCAAAATGCCCCTAAAACTATAAAAGACCATCAAAACATAATCCCAATAACCTACACCACAAAAATAAATCCAAAAATATAAAATTTATAAGCTATAATATTAACCTTCAACCATATACTATAAACTAGAAACCATGTAGCTTAAAACCTAAACCCTACACCGCAAACACTAAAAACAGTCCCCTACCAATTAGAACCTATACCCAATAACCTATAGCTCACACCCAAAACCCAAAAAATCAACACCATAGAGCTTATACCCAACACCCTTAAATCTAAAAACTACACCAAAACCATAATACCTACAAAATAAACACTAAAACCTATACCTTAAACCCTAAAAGGCACTAAAACCCCTAAAAATCCTTAAAATCCTAAAAGATCATAAAATCCAAAAAACCCAAAAAAACAAAAAAATTACCTAAAACCCCCTAAATTCATAAAAATACAATAAAAATATGAAACCCTCTAAAAGACCTTGAAAAACCCCTAAAATATCCATAAAACAGTAAAAACATTAAGGAAAATAAAGCCCATAAAAATAATAGATAAACTAAAAATACTAAAAACCCAGAGAACCCAAAAAACACCTCTTAAAAAAATTGAAAACCCAGACAATACAAAAATTCCTTAAAAACTCTAAAATCTGGGAAACCCTAAAAGAATCAAAAAAATAATAAAAACCCTAAATAAACCATAAGAATATTAAAGATTTATAAATCCCCTGAAGACATAAAACCCCTTTAAAGTCCATAAGAAATTCCAACAAACCTAAAAAACCTATAAGCCACTAGAAGTAACTAAAAAACCAAAATCCATCAAAGAACATAAAACCTAGAGACCCCATGAAACATCCTAACACTTCTATAATGATTAAAATCCTTAAAAACTCATAAAAACCATAAATACCCTAAAAACCCAAACTGAAAACAAAATTCCAACAAAACCATAAAAACCCTTAAATAACCATAAAAAAAAATAAAGACCCTAAAATGATATAAAATATTCAGAAAACCCTAGTATCCTAAAATCCAATGAACCCATTAAAACCATTAAAAACAAGAAAAACACTAAGAGTCCATAAAAAAGGAAAAAAACATAAACACACTAGAAACTGTAAAAACCCTAAAAAACCCCTAATACCCCAAAACAATCCTTAAAACACCTAAAACTGTAAAACCACATTAAACCACTAAAACCCCATGAAAATCTTAAAGGACCCTAAAGCCCGCAAAATACCCAATGGAATAAAAATATCTTAAAAACCCTAAAACCCTAAAAAATTCCCAATAACCCATAAACCATCTAATGCAATCATAGAGCCCCTAAAAACCATAACATGCCATAAAAACATAAAAACAATAAAACAGTATGAAATCTAAGAAAAATTACAACCCCAAAAAACCTACAGAACTAATAAAAAGGATAAAATCCAAAAAATAAAAGGCTAAAACCCTACAACCCCAAAATACTCGAAAACCCCTTTTAAAATAATAAAATCCATTAAAACCATAAAATCACTAAAAATCGTAAAAACATAAAAATAAATTAATTCCATAAATCCCTAAAACAAAAAAATAACCCTAAAATCACAAAACCCTTTTAAGCCTATGAAAAACTCTAGAAAAACTAAAAAACCCATAATCAGCCAAAAATTACATAAAAATCGTAGAAACATGATAAAGATTCGTTAAATACCAAAAGAAAACTAAAAACCATATAGGCATAAAACCCCATAAAACACTTCAATTACCATAAAAATCCCTTGAACACCAAAAACCCCCAGAATGACGAAAAAAACCCCTAAAACAATATATACCATAAGAAAACCCAAATCCCAAAACATCACTACAAACCATAAAAATCCTAAAAACCCACTAAAAAATCTAAAAAAATCCAAAAAAAAATACTTCAATCTGTAAAATTCCATAAAACCCATAAAACCCCATAAAATCCATATGACCCTTGAAACCCCTAAAAACTCTAAAACCCCATAAATATCAAGAAAAACTCTAATAGAACATAAAATCCAAAAAATACAAAATACCCCCCTAAATACCTAAAAACCACATAAAACACCTAAAAATCAAGAAAAACCCTAAAAATAATAAAACTAAACACCTAAAATATTTAAAGAACCCTAAAAAGAATAATAACTGTAAAAACCCTAAAATACCATAAAACCAATAAATTCCCTTATGACCCTAAAATACCTAAAATCCCTTCAATCCATAAATACCACAAACCATTGAAAGAGTAAAAATCCAAAAAAAAAACCTAAAAACATTCAATACTGTAAAATCCTTAAAACCCTTAAAAACACTAAATCTATAAAAAACTAAAAACCCAAAAGGTACCTAATAGTGCGTATAACCACTAAAAACCCTTAAAACACTAAAATTAATAAAAAACCTATCAAATCATATGAAACCTTTAGAACAAAGAAAATACCCTAAGACCACATAAAAATCCTAGAAGACCCTAAAAACCCAGAAGAACCAAAAATAAAAAAATTTCAAAATACCATAAAAAGCCAAAAAAAATAACAAATAAAAAACTAAAAATCTAAAATAAAATAAAATTCCCTTAAAACATAAATGAGACTAAATTAACATAAAACCCATAAATGATCATAAATCTCCTAAACCGAAAAAAGAAATTTAAAAAACTAAAAATACATAAACCACATTAAATTTTTTAAAAACCATAATAGAACAAAAAAATCATCAAAAAACTCTTCGACCCTAAAAAACCATACAAAAAAAATTAATTACCCTAAAAATCATTGAAGATACGAAAGATAACCTGAAACCCCCTAAAAACCCAAAAATAATGAAAAACCCTTAAAAGACACTAAGACCCTCTAATAGACTAAAAGACTACAAAACCCCAAAAACCCTAAAAACCCTAAAACCCCATAAAACCCCTATAAATCCCTTAAAGGACACTAAAACAAAATTAAAATTTTAAAAGTGTATAAAATACATAAAAACCCTAAAAACATAAAAAAACTAAAAACCCAAAGACCCCAAATCCCATAGAACCCAAAAAAACAAAAAACCCTAAAGCCCATTAAAAACCATAAAACCGGAGAATCCCTAAAATCCCCTAAAAACCCAATAACCACTAAAATCTCAAAAAAAATTAGAAAACAGAGAAAAAATACTAAAAACTATAATAGAAACTAAAAGAACTAAAATAAAAAGAACCCTAAAACCGAAAATATTCCTAATAGACCATAAAACCATAAAATCAATAAAAGTTACTGGATTCCCCTAAAAGTCCTAGAAGTCCATAAAACCCCCAAAACCCTTCAAGGCCCCTAAATTCCTCTAAAAACAATAAAAAACTAATAAAACATTAAAAACACTAAAAATTGATACACATAAATACCATTAAAACACCATGACCCTAAAAACTCCAAATAACACTAAAATCCCCGAAAACCCAATAAAACATAATAATAACATAAAAACCTTCTAATCCCCCCACCAAATCCAAAAACCCTAAAAAACCCCAAAGGCTCCTAAAACAACATAAAACCCCCTAAAATCCTAAAGACCCTATGAAAAACCCATGAACCTAACCCCCCCAAACCATAAAAATACACCCCACCCAAAAAGTACATAAAACCATAAAATCATTAAAACACTTAAAAACTACAAAAAAAATAAAATTTATAAAAACATTAGAGCCCTGAAAATAAAAAAATAGTAAAAAACATCTAATACATATAAAAAACTAGACACCATAAGAAAACCTAGAACACCTAACATCACTGAGAAATCCTATAAAACATATAAAAGTTCTTAAAATATAAAACAAACACAAAAATACCCTATAAAGAACTAAAAACCCATAAAACCTCTAAAACCCCCAAAAAATACTAAAATACCACACACCCCCTATTAAATCCATAAAGGCCATCAGAACCCCTTAAATGTATGAAAGCCATGAAATATCCCTAAAACCCCCAAAAAACAATAAAACCAAAAAAACCCTAGATACCCTAAACCCACGAAAACTCTAAAACCCCTAAAAGTATAAAAAAACCCTAATACTCTAAGAAACCGTAAACACCCTTAAAAACATAAAACCCCTAAAAACATAAAATAGCCGAAAACCCTATAAATAATAATAACATTATAATAGAAAGAAAACCAAAAAACCCTAAGAAATGTTTTGAATAAAAAAAACCCTAACAAACCAAAATATACCAAAATGGACAAAAAACCGAAATAACCCGATACAAACATTAAAAACCATAAAATCCCTCAAAACCCAAACATAATCAAAATCCAAAAATCCACTAGAAAAATCATTAAAATAATAAAAAACCATAAAACCCAAAAATACCCTTAAACCTACAAAAAACAAAATTACCTAGAAAAGAAAAAAACTAAAAAACACCAAAAACCAAAATAACTCTAAAAAACCAAAACAAAACCAAAACACCCTGAAAACTCTAAAACTGCTAAAACCCCATAAAACCCTAAAACCATAAATGTTGTACTCTACATAAGAAACCATAATCCCTACACCCAAACTAATATACCATACTCCCTATACCCTAATCCCTACACCCTAAACCATAAAAAACAATCGAAGACCCTAAACCACATACTCTAAACAATAAATTAGACACCCTACACACTAAATCCTACACCCTAAACTCTCTAGTCTACAACCTAAACCATAAACCCTACACCCTTAACGAATTGATGTAAACCATAAACACTATACCCTAAAAAATTAATACACCATCACCCCAAAAATCTAAACCCTAAAACCCTAATCACAACACCATAATCCCTACCCCCAAAACACAATACCCTTCAACATGAACCCAAACCCCTACACCATATACCGTACATCCTAAAACCTAAACATGGAAGCCAAAACCCTAAACTCGAAACCCTAAAACCTAACCCCTAAACCATAAACCCTACAAAATACACACTAAATGCTAAATTATATACTATATATCCTATAACCAACACGAAAAACGTATACCCTACAACATAAACCCTAACACTACATGCTAAACCCTATACCCTACACCCTAAACCCTATACACAACATCATAATCCCTAAATCCTTCACCATAAACATTGTTTCCTATACTAAAATCCCTAAAAACGAAACCCTCAACCTAATAACATACACATTAATTCCTAAAACATACACACTAATCCCAAAAAACTGCATAGAAAACCCTATATCATACACTAGAAACCCTATACCGTACACAACAAACCCTTTACCATAAACCCTGGTCCCTAAACACTAAAACATGAACCCTACACCCAGAATTGAAAACCATACTCCCAAGACCCTACACCATAAACCCTAAACCCTAACCTCTATCCCCTATACCCCCATACAATCCCTAAACCCAAACACATAAACTATATACCCCGCACCCTAAAAATTTAAACCAAAACCCAAAACGATATTATCGAAACACTATACATTACACGCTAAACACCAGACCATACACCCTAAACCCTTCACCCAACTCCCTAATCCCCAAATACTAAACATTATACCCAATAACCTACACTGTAAACCCTAAACCATTAAACATTATACCCTACACCCTAAACAGTACACCCTACACCTTAAAAATTATACGTCACACTATATACTGTAAACCGTACACGTAAAACCCTATGGCATAAATCCAATTCCATAAGGCCAAAAACAAGAACTATATTTCATACCCCCTAAACCCTAAACCCTAAACCCTAAACCCTAAACCCTAAACCCTAAACCCTAAACACTAAACCCTAAACCCTAAACCCTACCCATTAAACCATACACCCTCTACACTAAAAACTATACCATACACCATAACAGTATACCCTACAAAATATACCATATAACCTGCACCAAAACCTATAACCTACACCATAGACCCCAAACCCAATGCCATAAACTATATACCATTCAACACAAATCCTTGAACCTACACATTAACCTTATACTCAACACCATAAACAAAAAAATCTACACCCTAAACCCAACACCCTACACCCTAAACCCCATAACTTAAATCCTTTACCGTACACCCCGAACCATAAACCATACACCCTTACACATATACCCCACACCATAATTTGTATCCCAAACACCTTAAAACATATACCATACACTCTAAACGATAAACCCTGCACCATAAAGCCTAAAAAACTAAAAATCTAAAAAAACAAAAAACCATAAAAACCCTAATACCTTAAAAAAACCTAAGAACATTAAATACCCCTAAAAACATACAAAACCTAAAACCCCTAAAATCATTAAAAACCACTAAAAAACTATAAACCCATGGTAAACCCTAACACCATGAAAAAAATTGAAGATTCATAAAATTCTTTAAAACCCCTAAAAACAGTAAAAAAATTACCCTAAAATTCCAAAAATCTTTTAAAACACATAAAACCCAAAACTCTAAATGATCCTAAAACACCTAAAAACATTAAAAGGCCTAAAAAATACTAAAAGCATTAAAGGACCCAAAACCCATAAAAAGAACCTAGTCCAACTAAAAACCCATATAAAAACCTATAAAGTAAAACCCACTAAACCTGCTAAAAACCCCTTTCAAAACCCTAAAAAAATCTTTAAAGCCATGAAATTATAAAAACATCAATATCCCAGAAAACCCAAATCCCCATTTAAACCGTAAACACCCCTAGAATCCTAAAAACTAATAATATCATAAAAATAAAATAAAACACAAAAAACATATCAAAACCATAAAACCAGATAAAACCAGAAAAAATTACTAAAAAAAATAAGTAAATTTCTAAAAAAATATACAAATATGTCTAAAAACCCCAAAAAAACCCAAGGACCTACAAAAACCATAAAACCCCTAAAAAATTAAATTCACTATAACCCATAAAACCCCTAAAAACCATTAAAACACATAGAAACTCCAAAACCCTAAAAACACCATGAAACCCTAAAATCTCTATAAGTCCCTAAAAACCTAAAAAACGCAAAAAAAATACTACATAATTTAAAAAAATCAAGACCCCTAAACACTATAAATTCCACAAAACCCTCTAAATTGTAAAAACATTATGACACCTTAAAATTCCATAAAAATATAAAGACACATAAAAACCCTTAAAATCCATAAACGCCCAAAAACATTGAAAACCTTACAGGAAAAAACAAAAATCCCTAAAGACACTACAACAACCCAAGAAACATAAAAACACTAATAATCCATAAAAATATTAAAGAATACTAAAACCCAATTAAAACCAAAAAAAACATTGAATCCCACAAAATCCCTGAGACCATAGGAAACCCTAAAAATCCAAGAAACACCTAAAATCCACTAAAATCCCCAAAATACCTAAAAAAATAAAATACATAGAAACCAATAAAAACCCCAAAGAGACTCCTTAAATCCACAAAAACCATAAAATGATGAAATCCATATAAACCCTAAATGACCCCAAAAATCCCTGAAAAATCCTTAAAACCCTAACCCCTTAAAGAACCAACCACACCACCAACCCCTACCCAAAACCCCATATAACCATCAAATCACTAAAACCCTAAGAAACTTAAAAAACACATATCAAAAGATAAACACCCCAAAATCCCTTAAAAATCCTAGAACTCTAGAATCTTCAAAAAAACCCCTAAAACATTAAAACATTATAAAAACTCTAAAAACCTTTAAAAACTAATAATACTGAAAACCCTAAAAAGTGCTAAAAATCAAAAAACTATTAAATCCCTAAGTGTCCTTAAAACCCCTAAACCCTATATTATACACTATAAACCCCACCCACTAAACCGTATACCCTACATCCTATACCCAAAACCATTCACAGTAAACACTAAACCCTACACCCTAAACCCTGAACCCTAAACCCTAAACCATACACCCAACACCCTAAACCCTACTTCCTACACCCTAGACCCTACATCCCAAACCCTAAACCCTATCACAAATACATTAAACCATAAACACATCAACATAAACCATATACCAAACACCCTAAACCCTACACCATTTACTTAATACCCTACCCCTAAAATAGTAAATCCTTCACCAAAAACTCTATGCCCTAAACTATCAAACCTAAACCCTACACCCTAAACCCAAAAATCGACAAAAAACCCTATACAATATAATTAAAACCCAAAACCCAATACCTTTTACCCTACCCCCAAAACTCCATAAACTAAAACCTAAACCCTCTACCCTACAACCTAGACCCAATACTATATGCCTTAAACCCAATAATCTACAACCTATACACTATACACAACACCTTAAAACCTAATCCCTAATCCCTAAACCCTATACCTTACACCCAATACCTAAAACCATATACCCAATAACAATAAAACTAAACCATTAACTCTATACACTATTCCCTAAACCATATACCCTAAAACCTAATCCAAATACAATGTATCCTAAAACCTACACTTATACCATTAACCCGACAACCTACACCCTGACCCAAAACCCTACACCCAAAACCTATATCCTACGCACTAAGCCCTAAACCCCAATACAAAAAGCTGATACACAACAACATAAAACGTAAAACAAATATCCCAAACCCTATTATGAAAAATCTAAGTCGTAAACCCTAAATTGTATTCCCTACAGCATAAACCCTACCCCCAAAAAATATACCCTACACCCTAAACACTATTCCCCACACTCTAAACCCTAAACTCTGCACCCTAAACCACATGCCCTATACAATAAATCCTAAACCCTACGGTCTAAAACCCCTAATCTACACTAAAAACCCTAAACCATTCACCATAAAACATATATCATGCACCCTTAACCCTAAACCATACACACTAAACCCTATATCAGTCACCAAAATCATAATCCCAACACCCTGAACCTAATACCCTATACTCTAAGCCCAAAACCCTATACCCTACACCCTATATCCTACAACCTAAAACCTATATCCTCAACCCTAAACCCTAAAAATAATCCTTAAAACATATAACCTACACCATAAACCCTAAAATATACGCTGTAAATCATATACCCTATGCCATAAACCATATACACTAATGCCAAAACCATATACCCCACACCCAGAACAATGAAACTTACAACCTAAAACTTTCACAACAAACTCTAAACCATATATGATAGAACATAAACCCTATACCCTACACAATAAACCCCACACCTTTCACCCAAATCCCCAAATCCCCAAACCCAAAAAACCCCGTAGTAACCCTAAAAAGCCCTATAAATCCTAAAAATTCTAAAATGACTTTAAAAAAAACCAAAAAATCCATAAAAACTCTAAAATATTAGAAAAACATTAGAAACACTAAAGTACATACGAGGCCTTAAACCCGCTTAAGAAACTAATAAAACCATCAAAACACTAAAAACCATATAACCCACTACAAACAATAGAAAGCTATAAGAAATACAACGTAATATCTAAAAATTCTTAGAACCCCAAAACCCCATAAAAACATTTAAAAATTCAAAGAACACCTAAAATCAATAAAAATCCTAAAAATTCATACAAATACATAAAAACTACATAAAACCCTAAAAACACTAAAAAATTATAAAAGCCTAAATATCCGTAAAAACCAAAATTTTCCCTAAATGAACCAAAAATCCCAAAAAAACCCAAAACCCCAAAATGAACTGCGAAAACACCTAAAATACTAAAAATAATAAAACCCCTAAAATGCTACAAAAACCCAAAAAACCTAAAAAACCCTAAATAAATCTAAATCCCCCTAAAAAACAAAAAATGACAGAAATATTTGAAACCACTAAGAATCCTTAAAAGAAACAAAACCTGTTAAAACCCTAAAAATAGTAAAACCCCAAAAAACAATAATAATCATAAAAGACTGCAAAGAGACATTTGAAACCCATAATATCACAATAAAATTCTATGAAACCACTAAAAATCAAAAAATCACTAAAACTCCTAAAAACACCAACACTAACATAAAAATTATAAAAACCCCATAAAAAACTAAAAAAACTACAAAAATAAAAACCATAAATATTTTTAAATCCTCTTAAATCCATTAAATCCTCTATTACCCTACAAACACTAAAACCCGTAAAGCCCCTTTAAATGCTTGAAACCATTAAAAACAATCAAATCCTTCAAAAACTATAAAAACTCTAAGAACCTCAAACCCATAAAGCCCACAAAATCACTAAAATAGACCTAAAATAATGTCAATTTCTAAAAACCTTAAAAATCAAAAATACAAAAAGAAAAAAAACCATAAACCCCCTAAACTCATACAAATATTGAAAAACCATGAAAACCATAAATACACTTAAAACAATAAAACCACTAAATACAATTTAAACCCCTTAAACATAAAAGGCTCTAAAAATCATAGAACATTAAAAGACCCTAAATCCCATAAACACCCTAAAATAACTAAAAACCATAAATCACTCATCAAACAACTGAAAACCCTAAAAATAATAAAATACCCTAAAACCCATAAAACCCCTAAAAAACTTATGATTCCCCTAAAACCCTAAAAAAATAACAATACATAAATACTATAAAACCCCAAAAATAAATAAAACCCCTAAAACCCATTAAGTCCCTAAAACCCATAAAAATCCTATAAAAGCTCAAAAAACCTTAAAACCCCTGAAATCTCAAAATGCCCAAAATATCAGCCAAAAAACCCTAATCTCCGTAAATGGACATAAAACAATAAAATTCCATAAAGTCACTAAAACCCAAAAAAAAACTAAAAACTCTAAAAATTCTAAAACCATAAAAAACTATTAAAACCATAAAAAAACCTTAAACCCACTAAATATAAAAAACCCCCAAAAGACCCTGAAACCCCAAAAGAATCATAGAGGACCTAAAAATCCTAAAAATCTAAAAACAACTACAACCTAATAACAATAAAAACCCAAATAACCGTCAAAACACTAAAACCCCTAAATATTTTAAATGATCGTAAAAATCTATAAATCCTAAAAGAACCAAAAAAACACCATAAAGGTCACTTAAACCCCTAAAACATCGTAAGAATCCTCTAAATCCCTAAATGACCCTAGAACCCCAAAACCCCAAAAATGACCCTAAAATCCCTCAATTCCATAAAACACTAATACACACTAAAAAAACAAGAAAATCATAAACAAACCAAAAATAACATAGAAACCCTAAATTAACATAAAACCCTAGAAACCCATAAAACCCATAAAAGAACCTAAAAATCATAAAGGACCCTAAAACACTGAAAGTCTAGAAGACCTTTATACCTATGAATCATTAAATGACCTAAAAAGTTTAAAAATAATAAACACCCTAAAACCCAAAGAGGACCTAAAACACATAAAAAATCATAAAACCCCTCAAATACCTTAAAATTATAAAAAACATAAGAACACTAAATCTTTTAAAAACCATAAACACCTAAAAAACCATAAAAACTCTAAAAACAAAAAAACTGATAAAACAAAAAAAAAACCCCAAAACACATAAAATCTAAATACCATAATTCCATAAAAAATATGAAATATTATAACCCCTAAACCACACAAGAAACAAAAAAATACATAAAACCCTGACCCCCACCCCAAAACCTAAATAAACTAAAACCCTATACACTACACCATAAACCCTATATCATAAACCAAAAACCCTATACCCTACACCCTAAACCATAAACCAAACATTGTAAACCCTACACCCTAAACATTATACCGAACACCATAAACCTTAAACCATGAATAGAAAACTCTAAATCATTAACCTTAAACCCAAAATCCTACACCATAAACATTACAAACAAAAACCTAATCCCTAAATGACCCTAAAATCCCCTAAAATACAATAAAATAATCTAAAAACCCTAAAACACTAAAAATCCTTACAAAAACATAACAACACAAAATCAACTAAAATACCCTAAAAGAACCTAAAACCCCTAAAAAAATAAACTAAAATCCATATACCCACTAAAAACCCTTAAAATATAAAAAACCCAAAAAACCCTATGAACCCAAAAAAACATAAAAATCCATAAAACACTAAAAACCATGAAAATCATTAAAAAACACTAAAACACTAAAAAATATTAAAAAAATAGACAAAAAACCCCAAAAATATAGAAACCACTACTAAATCCTAAACCACTAAAAACACGTAATACATTAAGAATCTATCAAACCAAAATACCCTAAAAGAGACCAATATCATAAAAAATCCCTAAAAACCATAAATCCCAAAAAAACACTAAAAGACCATATAATGTTTAAAACCCACTAAAAATATAAAAACATTAAATACATGAACAACCCAAAGAACCCAAAACCCCTAAAATAGCATAACAACCCAAAAAACCCAAAAAACCCTAAAAATAATTAATCCACAAAAAGATCCCTATACACCTAAAATATCATAAAACTACCTAAAATTACATAAAACATCATAAAAGTACACTAAAAAAATAAAAACAATAAAAAAACTAAAAACCCTAAAAACAGAACATAATAAAAAATATAAATCCCGGAAAAAACCTATAAATACATAAGAACTATAAAAACACAATGATAACCTAAAAGACCTATAAATATCATAAAATACACTAAACCCCAAGAGAATACCCTAAAATATCATAAAAACACAAAAAAACCTAAAAACATATCCTCAAACAAGCTGAAAAACCAGAAAACCATGAAAACCCAAAAAACTAAAAAACCCCTAAAAACTCCAAAACCACTAAGAAACAAAACCCCATAAAAATCATAAAATCTAAAACACACAAAAAACCCAAAACCCCTAAAGGAACCCTTAAAAACCTAAAAAACATATAAAAAATATGTAAAACCCTAACCATTCAAAAACCCATAAAACTATAAAACCAACAAAATCCCTTAAAATCCTTAAATCCCATAAATGAACCAAAATACCCTAAAATACCTAAAATTATATTTAAAACCCTAATGAATCTAAAAATACCATAAGACCCCTAAAAAGGACCTAAAAACTAAAAATCCTAAATTAAACTAAAAGGACTAAAATTATCTAAAACCCCAACATCACCAAAAAAACATAAATGACTTTAGAAACCTTTAAAACCTGAATAAAATAATGAACCCTAAAACCCATTAAAACCCTTAAAACCCCTAAAATAACATGAAGACTCAAAACATCCTAAACGGTAATAAACACCCTAAATCAGACCCTAAATGACAATGAGAACAATAAAATACTGTTAAAAAACCAAACAGTCCCTAAAACCTCGAATCCCTAAAATCCCATAAAACTATAAAATCCACCAAAGGTCCATAAAGACCATAAAAATATAAAAAACATAAAGTACCCTAAAGAAGTTAAAATTCAATAAGAACCATAAAAAATCTAAACCCCATATAACACATAAATACCCCTAAAATTTTTATAAATACTAAAATCCAAAAAACAATGAACCCCCCTGCCCCATTCCTAAAAATACAATAAATAACTAAAAACACCAACAATTATAAAACCCCCAAAAAACATAAATCCATAAAATAAGACAAACCCAACAAACTCTAAAACCCCTAAAAAAACCTAACATCCCTAAAAACACTTATATATCCTAAAAACCAAAAAAACCATAAACCCCTAAAAAATATAAAAACTCAAAAACACCCTCAATACACAAAAAAAACCATTAATCCCCTAAACTCTCTTAAAACGCCTAAAAAGCTAAAAACTACCAAAACCCCAAAACCCCATAAATTCTTAAAACAACCCTAAATACAAACAAAATTAAAAACTAAAAAATAGTTAAAACCCTAAAAATCCCTAAAAAACCTAAATACACTAAAAAAATATCAATAAAAACCCTAAAAACATTAAAACCCCTAAAAACACAAAACAAACCCCTAATACCCAAAAACCCTAAAAATACTAAAAAACTATAAAACCCAAAACCCCTTAAAAATAATAACCCCTAAAACCATAAAATCAATACCATATACCCAAAAACCTAATCCATATTCCCTAAACCATATATCATACCCCAAAACTCAAAAACCCCACACTTGAAACCCTATACTCTCCACCCTAAACCCTACACCCTAATCATTATACACTACACAGTAAACCCTAAACCTCGTAGACTATTCCATGTATCATTCACCATAAACCCTATACCATGTACCCAAAACCATATACATACACCATAAAACGTACCCAACACCATAAACAATTGAATCCACTAAAAACCCTAAACCCCTAATGTAAATTGTATAACCCAAAGAAGGTAAAATACATTAAAAAACCTAACATTCCCTAGAAAACCCAAGAACCCGTAAAAACCAAAAAATAACCATTAAACCCCAAACAACCCTTAAAACCCTAAACCCCCTAAAAGATCCTAAAAACCCTAAAAACTGAAATAGACATAAGAACCCTTAAAACCCAAAAAAAGCAAACACACCCAAAAACCCTCAAAATCAATACAACTTTTAAAAATCCTAAAAACATAAAAGGATTCAAACCCCCAAAAAACATAAACACCCCTAACATATTAAAAACCGTAAAATTGATAAAAACCATAAAAATTATTAAAAAAATCCTCAAAACCCTAAAATTTCCCCAAATAACCCAAAAACACTATATAAACCCGAAAACCCATAAATCCCCATAAAAACCCAAAATTTCCAAAAATACCATAAATACCATAACAAACACTAAAAATAATAGGAATACCAAAAAACACAAAAAACACTAAATGTAATCTAAAAAACATACCCCAAAAGACCCTAAATACCCCCAAAAACTGTAAAATATCTGAAAACATCAAAACTCGTAAAAGATGAAAAATCGCATATGACCATAACAATATAAATACCCTATAACTCTAAAAGGAATAAAAAGACATGAAGACTACCCAAAATGCACTAAATTCATTAAAAAAAGCTAAATTCCATAAAATATCAATAAAATACATAAACCACCAAAAAACCCTAAGAAAATATAAAAATAATAAAAGTATCAGAAAACCCTAAAAACCCTAAATGAACCTAAAAGACCATAAAAGAACCTAAAAGACCCTAAACACTTTAAATAACCATAAAATCCCATAACACTCTTAAAAACGCAACCCCCCTAATTTCCCTAAAATAATATGATTACACTAAAAAAATGAAAACCATATAACCCTATGACCCTAAATATACCCTAAATATCTAAAAAAATCTAAAAAACCTAACACCCCTAAAATCCCTAAAATCTTCCTAATCGGTTATAAATACATGAATTACCCTAAAACACTATCAAACCAATAAGGCCCTATAATGTATAGTAGATAATAAATATCATAAAATCCCTAAAAGACCATAAAATATCCTAAAAATCCTGAATGGCCCTAAAAACCGTAAATACCCATCAAGGGCCCTAAAATTTATAAAAACCATAAAAGACAATAAGATCCCTAGGAACCCAAAAAAGGTCCCTAAAAGCTATAAAATACCCTAAAAATATATAATCCCGTAAAAATACTATTAATCATAAAGAGAACTAAAAACACTAAAAATTGCATGTGGCTATAAAAACCAAAAATACACATATTGAACCTTAAAACCACTAAAAATACAAAAAGGCTAGAAACTGCTAAAATCCCTAAAATATGATATAAATCCTAAAAACCCGAAACATCCCTAAAACCATTAAGAAAAAAACCCTAAAATCCCCTAAAACCAATAAATAGACTAAAAAACCAATAAACCTTATACCATACACGATAAACCTAAATTCCGAATCCCTACACCATAAACCTCGTACCCAACAAACCACACCATAAACCCTAAAATGTAAACACCAAACCCTGAAGCATAAACCCTAAACCATATTCCCCAAATACATAACCCTAAAAATCCCTTAAAAAACTATAAGAACATAAAACCCCAAAAATACCATAAAAACCATAAAAACCCTAATAACCCCTTGAAAACCTATAGGATCATAAAAACCCTAAACACCCTAAAACATCCTAAAAGATACTAAAATCCTTAAAAGATTATAAAACCCCTTTAGAAGACCCTAAAATCATAACAGATACTAAAAACAATTTAAACCCAAAGGCCCTGAAAGCACAAAAATAAAATTAAACCATAAACCCCCTAAAAACCCCAAACCATGAGAAAACCTAAAAACACTAAAAACCCTAAATTTCAATAAATACATTAAAAACGGTGAAAAAACCTGAAACCCAAAAAAACCCTAAAACCCCGAAAACCATATAAAAAACATATAAACCCCTTAAAACCATAAGAATTCCAAAAAGTATTTAAAAACTAAATGACCCAAGAGGCCATCAAATCTCAAAAACAACCTAATAAAACCATAAAAGGTGAAAAATCGCTAATGGAACCTCAAAATTCCCCTAAAACCCCAAAACACCCAAATAATCACCCAAAACCTAATGACACTCAAAAATTTAAAACAATAAGAACTATACAAACCCATAAATACCATAAAAGTCAGAATACCATAAAACACCCAAAAGGCCCTAAAACACCCAAATAGTACCAGAAATCCCATAAAAACCCCAATACCCTTAAAACCCCTATTAAATTATAAAAACCAAAAAACTTTAAAAATACATGAAAACTCAAAAAATTAGAAAGAGCTGAAAAACAATAAAACCCCTAAAACCTATAAAACCCATTCAAATACACTAAAAAATGATAAGACCCAAAAAGACCCTAATACAGTAAAAACCCCTCAAAACACACAATTCAAGATATTCAACCTAGAAAAACCTCAAAACCCAAAAAAACCAATAAAAACCGTTAAAATGCCAAAAACATCGCAAAAACCTTGAAAATATCAAAAATCCTTTAACAACATTCAAACCCTACACAAATGCCTAATAACCCCCAAAATACCTAATTATAAAAAAAACCCTAAAACATAAAAACCTCTAAAAAATATAATGACCCTAAAAAACTCTCGAAACCACGAAATAGAATAAAAATACCCTAAAACCTTAATGACCACAAAAACAATAAGAACCCCTAAAATAGAAAAAATGTCAAAAACCCACAAAAACCCAAAAACCCAAAAACCCAAAAAAATCATAAATATTCAAAATGAACCCCATACACCCTAAAAGACCCTAAATACCCCTAAAAACGCTAAAACCCCTAAATAATCTAAAAACCAAAAAATCAAAAAAAACATAATTCCGTAAACCATTAAAATCCTTAAAAATGAAAAAATCGTAAAAGCATAAAAATACTAAAACCCCTAAAACAATAAAAAAACCCAAAAACCCCATAATGAACTAAAAAGGTAAAAATTAATAGAACCCCTAAAAAATCCAGAATACCTTGAAAACCCTAAAGACCCAAAAGCCATAAAAACACTACAAATCACTAAAACCTGGAAAAACAATAAAAATGCCAAAAAGCCTTGAAAACCATGAAAATTATAAGAAAAACCAAAAACCATAAAAAACATAAAAATTATAATATTTACTAAAATCCCAGAAATTAGTAAAAATACCATAAAACCAAAAAACCAATTAAAACCCAAAAATACCAGATAATACATAAAAGTCTATAAAACCCATAAATACAATGAAAACCGCAATTAACTCCCATAAAATCCCTGAATAAACCTTAAAACCCCTAAAAACATAAAAACACTAAAAACCATGAAAGTACCTTAATACCTCTAAAATATTTAATAACCACATAAAATCCATAAAATACCCTAAAAACACATAAACACACTAAAAATACTAAAAAAAATAAAAACATAAATACCATAAAAACACAAATAACAATAAACAACCGAAAATAACACTATATCCTTGAAACCCAAAAAAACCACTAAAACCATTAAAACCCCTAAAAACAATAAAAACAATTAAAACACCCTAAAAATCCAAAAAATACCAAATTAACCCTAATTTTTTTAAAAAAACTCTAAAATCTGGGAAAACAATAACAAGACCCCAAAACCCAAAAAGAGTAAAAAACATAAATACTAAAAACTTGAGAAAAACCCATAATATCCATCAAAACATTAATCCCCATAAAATCCCTAAATGTACAAAAAACCTAAAAGCCACTAAAAAATCAAAGAGATGAAAAAAATGACCATAAAACCCCAATTAAACCCTAAAAAATCATGAAAACATCTAAAAGACAACGAAACACTATAAATATCTAAGAAGATTCCAAAAAACCAAAAAACCATAAAAAAATTATCAAAACATGAAACCCCTATAAACACTAAATAAATATAAAACACAAAAACAATGAAAAAATCCCCTAAAAATATTTTAGAAACCTTAAAACACTTAAAACCTTTAAATCCCTAAAAACCATTGAAACACCAAAAAACAACGAACACCCCTAAAATATATGAAAACACTAACGACACTTAAAAACCATAAAAACAAAAAAAACACTTAACCTCCCCAAAAAATACATAAAAATATAATTATCTAAAAAAAAATTAAATCCCATATAACCCTAAATGTCTAAATACCCTAAAACACTAAAATACCAAAAAAATACAAAAAAAAGAACCCTAAATCCCTAACAAATATTAATCCCTCTTAAAATCTTAAAAATTAAAAAAACCGCCAATGTGTCATAAAAACCTTAATACCCCAAACCATCCCTAAAAAGCATAAAAAATTATATAAAACTAATAAAAAAACATTAAATAACCAAAAAGATAAAAAACGCCATAAAACCCAAAAATTCTCTGAAACCCTAAAAATATTTAAATGAAAAAAACACTAAAGCCTATAAACCATAAAAAATATAAAACTTGAACAAATAATAAAATAACCTAAACCCATAAAAGAATCTATAAACCTGAAAAATGCTTATAGTCCCTCTAAAATGATAAAAACACTAGATACCCGAAAAACCATAAAAATAAAAAAAAATTGCTAAAGGAACCTAAAATCCAAAAGGACCTAAAAAATCCTAAAACCTTTTTCGAACCTAAAAAATCATAGAGGATACTAAATATGATAAAAACCAAAAAGAATCTAAATCCCGAGAAAATATAAAAAAACCTGAACAACCTAAAAACCCTAAATACCATTAAAATCAAAAAGTGCCCTAAAACCCACTAAAATATCCCAAAAAACCATAAAACCCCAAAACCCCCCAAAACCCCTATAAAAATAAAATCCCCAAAAACCCAAAAAGCATTAAAAACCCTAAAATTACTAAAACCCTATAAAAACACTAAAAGTCCTAAATATCTATAAAACCATAAATCCCCTAAAAACAATAATAAATTTAGAATCCTCTAAAACCATAACATAATAATTAAACTACTAAAAAATCATAAAATTCCAAAAGAACATCTAAACACTCAAAAAACTGAAGAAACATACTATAAAACTCATAAAAACACCAAAACACTAAAAAACCTAAAACCCTATAAAACCTTATAGAACCCCAATGATCCTAAAAAACAAAAAAATGATAAATTAACGTAAATACATATGAAATCCATAAAGACCATAATCATAAATTCCATAAAATATCTTAAAACCCTATAACATTAAAAGACCCTAAAAATTGTAGAAGTCCCCAAAAATAATAAAAAAAACCCCAAAACCCAAAAACCCTCCAAAACCAATAGAACCCCAAAATATTGGAAAACCCCCCTAAAACCCCGAATTACCCTAAAGACCATATAGTCTTCTAAAACCCATAAAAATTGTAAAAAAATTCCAAATCCCCTAATACCAAAAAATATGCCAAAATACCACAATACCCCTAAAACCCCCAAAAACCCTAGAAACCCAAAAATAAAAAACCCTGAAAACCATGAAACCCTAAATTATATAAAATACTTGAAAATCCCCTAAAAACACTGAAACCCATAAAATCCTAAAAAACCATGAAAACCCATAAAAACTCTAATGAACCCTAAAAAACTAACACAACCCTAAAAAACCTAAAAATAGAATAAACCCAAAATGAACATAAAAACCCTAAAAACCCATAAAAGGCCATAAAAATACAATTAATCCTCAAATAAACATAAAACAAAAACACCCCAAAAAAATCATAAAACCCTAAAATAACATAAACACCGAATAAAAAGCCTAAAATGGACAAGAACCCCTAAAAAATATAAATGGCCTAAAAACATTGAAATCATCAAAAACCATAAAACCCATGAAAATTTCAAAAACCATAAAAAATTATAAACTCAAAAAATACCCAAAAAATAACCTTTAAACACCTAAGAGACTAAAAAACTAGAAATCTAAAACCCTAAAGTCCTTAAAAACCATAAAACCCTAAAGTCATTACGAAAACACTAAAAACTTTTTGAAAATCCATAAAATAAAAAAATACCTAAAAAATTAGGATACCAATAAACACCCTGACTGAACACTACCAAATTATAGAACCCATAAAAAACCATTACAAGCATAGAATCTGAGAAAACCAAAAAAATAATTACAAAAATTAAGACCCCATAAATACAGTAAAAACCCTAATACACTTAAAAACACATTAATCCCTTAAAATCCTCATTAAATCCTTAAAACTCTATGAAACCATAATTAAACCTAAACACCCTAGAATAGAAAATCTACTAAATATCCTAATACACATTAAAAACTAAAAAATTCTATGAAAAACACTAAAACACCTAAACCCCTAAAAGCCCCAAACAACGAGAAAATGTCCCGAAAAAACCTAAAAAATTAATGAAATGTTCACGGACGATGAAAAATCCCTAAAAATCCTTGAAAATTATAGTACCCCTAAAACTACAAAACCCTAAAGACCTGAAAAACCATAAAAATAGCAAAAAACACTAAAAATACCAGGAAACCCTTAAAACCCTAACGACCGATTGAAATAATAAATAACCATAAAAAATTATAAAAACAAAATACCCTTAAAC
This sequence comes from Viscum album, assembly GCA_963277665.1. Lineage (NCBI taxonomy): Eukaryota > Viridiplantae > Streptophyta > Magnoliopsida > Santalales > Viscaceae > Viscum > Viscum album. The sequence continues at coordinate 982,656,320 of OY728165.1, read as the reverse complement.
ACTTATAATCCTTTAAATATAAGAAAAACTCAAAAAAACCACCTAATAACCACAGAACCCATAAAACCCATAAAACCCTCAAACACCTGAAATTATATTAAAACCTATATATTCCCTAAAACCCCAAAATTCTTTAAAAGACCCTAAATCCCATATAAAAACACTAGAATACCCTAGAAACCCTTAAACAAAAAAACTTTCCTAAAAAACTAAAAAACAATGACCCTAATAATATTAAAAACACCAATAATTACCTAAAAACCATAACAATCATAAAAAACGCTAAAAACCTAAAAACCATAGAAATTCCTGGAAACCCAAAAAATAGTAAAACCTATAAAATTACATAAACCCCAAGAAACCAAAAACCCCAAGATGTCCCTAAAATCCATAAAAACCACCTAAAAACCATCTGAACCCAAAACCCCCCTCGAAGACTGTTAATCCCTATAATACCATAATCCCCTAAAAATCCTAAATCGGTAAAAACTACATTAACGTTAAAAACATAAATACCCTAAAAAAGTAAAAAAAAAACACACAAGAGAAATCCATAAAAACCAAAAAACTATTATAACCCAAAATCAAACAAAAATCCCTAAAACTGTAAAAAATATGGACAACCCTTAATGAACCTAGAAAACTATAAAAATCCTACAACTCTGAAAACATATAAAACACCCAAAACCCATTAGAAATATATAAACAAATAAACCCCATTAAAATACTCAAAAAATCCTATAAACCATGTATCTGTAAAACCACATACAATTATATAAAAATATAATCCCCAAACAATCCAAAAAACCCCTATGAGAAGTCTATATATCCTATGACACCCCAAGAAAAACCAATCAATCCTAACAAATAACTATAATCCTAAAAAAATACATAATATCCTAAAACTCAGAAAAATCCTAGAAACCCCTAAAAATTTTAAAAGTCTATAAACATTAAAAAAACGTAAAATAACCCTAAACCCCATAAATACTTTAAAATCCCAAAAACCCCCATTAAAATCAGACAGACACCTAAAAACACTTTGAATCCCTAAAAATCTAAAAATATTAAAAATCAATAAAATTCCAAAACAAAAGATAAAATACCCTAAATATACCCCCCTCACCGTATCAAAACATAAAAACATAAAGAATCCATAAAACACCCGAAAATCTAAAGAACCCAAATCCCAATATAACCTGCAAAGAGGACATGGATACACCATAAAAAACTAAATTATGAAAAAATCCCAAAAAACTAAAAAAATTTAAAATATTTAAGAACCCTAAAAAAATAAAATACCCAAAAAAATATTAAAACCCAAAAAATGAAAAAAACAACAACTAACAAATCCCTAAAAAATCCCTCAAAACCCTAAAAAACTGGAAAATTTTAAAAAACATGAATCCTCTTAGATCAATAAAAATATACCATAAACCATATAAAATATGATGAACCCAAAAAAACCAAAAAGCCACTAAAACCCATAAAAACAATAAAAACCATAAAAACAAAAAAACCCAAAAAATCATGAAAAACAGTAGACCCCTAAAATACCCAAAACCGCTAAAAACAAAAAAAAATGAAAAAATCTATTAAAACCCCTATAATTATTTAAATTACATAAAACCCCTAAAAGTCCCTAAAACCCATAAAAACTATAAAAAACCCCCATAAAAGCATTTAAAACCCCCCAAAACCCATTGAAACTACAAATAACCATAAATAACACTATAATACCAAAAAATAGCTTAAAACACTAAAAACAAAAAAACTGAAAATCTTGAAAACCCTAAAACCAATAAACCACTAAAACCCTAAAAAATAAAACAATATTAAAACCCATAAAACCCTAAAAACCTTTAAATTTTTTAAAAAACTAAAGCCCTAAAAACATTATTCCCCATAAAACACATAAAAATCCCTAATACTCTAAGTAACCATAAAACCTCATTAAAAAAAACCCATAATAATCCCAAAATAAAGAAAACCCCTAAAAACCATTAGAAAACCAATAAAACCTTAAAACCTTAAAAAATATCAATAACCATAAAACCATTAAAAAACCCCTTAAACCTAAAAGAACACTTAAAATCCCGAAAATAGTAAAAATTCCTTAAACAAATAAAAACCCCTAATATCCCTAACAAACCTTATAACCAAAAAAATTAATGACCCCTAAAAACCATAAAAATCCCATAAATCCCCTATAACATTAAACCCCCATAAACAACCTTCAAACATTAAAAAACATTAAACCCCTAAAAACACTAAAAACCCTTAAAACCCATAAAAACCACTAAAATTATCCCAAAAATGAATTGAAGACCTTAAAACCTACAAACCAAAAAAATCATAAAAATCACTAAAACTCCCAAAAAATTATAAAAACCATAAAATTTCATAAGAACCATGAAAAACCACAAATGATCCTACAAAATCTTAAATTCCATACATGACCGAAATACCCCTATGAACCAATGAAACCCTAAAAACCCTTAACCACAAAAAACCAAGAAAAGTAACTAAAAACCTTAAAATCCTTAATTAACTTAAAATCCTAAAATTTCTCTAAATGTTCTAAAAACTATGAATGATGTTGAAAACACTAAAAATAAAAAAAAATCCTAAAGATGATTAGAATCTTAAAGGACACTAATAAACCCTAATAAAACACTAAAAGACCTTAAAACCCTGTAATAAATCTAAATGGAACCTAAAACCTTAAAAACGTAAAGGAAAAAAACCAAAACCCCCAAAAGACAGTGAAAATCCAAAAAATAATAAAAACAATGAAAACCCAAAAACGTAAAAAAACCTAAAACCACCTATAAACTCTAAATGACTCTAAAAACCCTAAAAACCTCAGAAAATCGAAAAATACCTAAAACTCTCTAAGAGAACATAAATCCTTAAAAACCCAAAAACCCCCATAAACACTAAAACCACTAAAAGACCATAAATTCACTAAAAACACTAAAAACCCTGAAAACCATAAAACCCCTGAAATTCCTTAAAGACCACAACATAACCCTAAACCATGAATAATATAATAAATCCAGAAAATATTGAAAACCCTGAAAACCCCAAGAACCCTAAATACCATATTATCCCCTAAAGACTCTCTAAAACACTAATGAACCCTAAAACCCATAAAAATGATAAAACACATAAAAATATTAAAATACCCCAAAAAACCTGAAACCCCCAAAATAATACAAATAAAATCATTAATCCCTAAAAACCCAAAAAACCATCAATCCCCAAACCCACCAAAACCCTAAAATAGTAAAAACACTAAAAGAACATAAAATCCATAACCCCCCCCCCCCAAATACCTTAAACCCATGAAAATATTTAAACCCCTAAAACCCCCTACAACTCTGTTTTCCAAAAAAATATAAAAAACTATAATAACAGAGAAACACATGACGTACCTAAACACCCTAAAATCCAAAACAAAAACACGAAATAAATAAAAGAACCTAGAAAAATAAATCCCTTAATGCCCCTAAAAAATGAAATGCTTAAAAGAAACTTAAAACGATTAATCACACTATAAAACCAAAACCCCCCAAAACCACTAAAAACAAAATGAACCTCAAAACAAAGAAAAATAAAAATCTTCTAAAACACCATAAAACTATAAAAACCCAAAACCACTAAAAACATAAATTTTAAAAACAAACATAAACCATTAAAGCACATAAAAACCAAAAAAAATAGCTCTTAAAAATAAAAAAATCCAAACCCATAAAAACTAAAAAAAAACATAATAAAACAAAGATCCTTTAAATCATTAAAAACATAAATAACTCTTTAACACCCCAAAACCCCCTAAAATCACTTAAAACCATAATCCCCCTAAAAACCATAAAATCAAAAAAACCTAAGAAAACCCTAAAAAACTACCAAAAACATAATACTCCTAGAAACCAAAAAAACCTCCTTAGAAATTTATAACCCTATAAAATCAGGAAAAAATCCAGAAACCCATAAATTTCTTAAAAAGATAAAACCCATCAAACCATAAAAACATAAAAACCCTAAAACCCCATAAAAATCATATAAACACAAAGAAACTTTTAAAACTAATAAAAAACTTAAAAATAAAACAATATCTAAAATCACTAAAAATCCTAAAACAACTAAAATCCTTAAACCGAAAAAATCCAAAAAACTACAAAAAAAATCCCAAAAAAATATATAGAAACCCTAAAAACCCATAAATCCGACACCCTCAACCCTAATCCCTAGACTATACTTCCTAAAACCTAAAATCTAGACCCTAACCCCTAAAACCAATACCCTAAACCATATACACTACATCTGAAACCCTAAACCATAAACCCTAAACTCTAAACAATAAATCATACACCGTAAACCCTAAAACCAAAAATCAACACACTAGACCCTACATCATAAACCCAGTCTCCTACATCCTAAACCCTAAACCCTACACCATGTACACAATACCCTATATCATAAACAACATCTCCAATACCATACACACTAATCTGTATAACCTACACCTCAAAAAGTAATCCCTATATCTGAAACCCTATAACCAACACCCTAATCCATAAATTGTACACCGAAAACCATAAACATGACACCCTAAACCCTATACCCCATACATAAAAACTAAAATATACAATCTAAAACAAAAAAAAACTACACTATATTCACTATACCATACACCCTAATCCGTAAACCCAGATCCCTAAACCCTACACCCTGATCCTAATAAAATACACCCTAAACCCTATACCATACACACAAAACCCTATAACCTCCACCTAAAACCATAAACCCTACACACAAAACCCTCATTATTAATTCTAAACCCTAAACCCAACACCCAATACTCAATACCAAAAAACAGATACACGAAACCGTACACTCTAAACCCTAAACACTTCTCCATAAACCCTATACACTACACCTTGCTGCCTATACCGTACACACTAAACCCTAAACTCTAAACCCTACACCCTAAACAATAAACCTTACACACTAAACCCTATTAAGTACACCATAAAACATAAACCCTACACCCTAAACCGTAAACCCTATACCCTAAAAACTAAACCATACCCCCAAATCCTAATACCCTAGACACTAAACCCTATAACTTAAAACATACACCATAAACCCTCTTCTCTACACCCTGAAAACACCTAAAATAATCATAAAAAACCCCAAAAAACCAAAATACCCAAAAAATACATAAAAATCTTAAAACATCTACAAACCACAAAAAATTATAAAACACATAATACCCTAAAAGCACTAAAAACCTCTAAAAACCCAAAAATCACAAAATAACCCATAAAACCGTTAAAACCATACAATTCCAAAATACCAAAACCCCACTAAAAACCCTTGGATGCTGTAAAACCCTCTTAAATCCATATTAATCTTAAAAAAGAAAAACCCTAAAATAAAGAAAACTTTTAAAACCATAAACAACCAAATATTCCTCAAAATCATAAAAACATTAAAAATATCTAAAATACAAGAAAAAACAAAAAAAAACCCAAAACAATACATCAAACCCTAAATCCATACAAGACCATAAAAACCCAATAACTCCTAGAAACCCATAAAAAAATTCATTAAAAACCCATAAAACCCATTAACCCATAAAAATAATTAAATACCTTATATGTCTCTAAAAACAAAAAACCCTTAAACAATTAAAAATATTAAAACCCATAAACAACCATAAAAACCCAAAAAAGGCTTCACCCCCATATATCCCTTAAAAAACTGTAAAACCCTTAAAACAACACCAGAACCCAAAAACTCTAAAAATATATAAACCCCTTAAAATTCCATAAAAACCTAAATGACCAAAGTAAAAACAAAAAAATTCATAAAATATTGTTAAAAACCCTTAAACACCATAAAAATCACTAAAATATTACAAAACCTTTAAACACTAAAATCACCAAAACAACCAAAATCCCCAAACACCCTAAAAACAATTAAAGCCCAAAAAAGAAAAAAAACCCAAAAAAACTGATAAAATTACTATAAAAATTAACAAATTCCTAAAAAACCTAAAAAACCTGAACACCTCCCCAAAACCATTAAAATAGAAAAAACCATAATAAACCAAAAACCTCAGAAAAACCCTAAATTCCCCATAAAACCCTAAATTATCTAAAAGATCTAAAACACATAAAAAACCCAAAACCATAAATATTGTAATTACCAATAAAACAATAAGATAACTGAAAAAACGTAAAAGAACATTTGAAACCCAAAATCCCAAAATACTTAGAATGCCCATAAAAAACATAAAACATTAATAAACCTAAAAAACCCAGAAAACCTTAAACCCCTAAAAATATAATAAATTTGAAATACCCTAACACCCCTAAAAACATTAAACATGTCAAAACATTCAAAAATAAAATAAAAAATAGAAACCCTAAAAACCACTAAGAACACCCAAATCCGAAAAACCCCCTAAAACCCTAAAAATCCTAAAAAATCCACAAATCCAATACCCTTAACCTGAAACCGACCACCCAATACCCTTTTCCCTATACCATAATCCCAACACCATAAACCAAATACCCTACACCCTAAACCTTAAACTGGACACCCTAGAACCTAAACCCTAAATGTTACACCCTAAATCCTTGACCCATAAGCCTAAATCCAAATCCCTGCACATAAAACACCACCGAATATACCCCAAACCTAAAAACCCACATTGTGAACCCTATATCCTACACCCTAATCCATAAACCCTAATTACACCCTAAATTCTATATCGTACACCCTCAACCATCATCCCTAAACCTAACACCTAATAACCTATTCCTTAAACCCTAATCCCTACACCCAAACCCTATACCCTACACCCTATACGATAATTCCTACACCAAAAACCCTATACAATAAATCCTAAATAGTAAAACATACACCCTAAACCCTATACCCTACACGTTATACCCAAAATCATGCACCCAAGGCCTTATAAACTACACCCTAAAATGTAAACCTTGAACCCATAACCCTATACTCTAAACAATAATCCTAAAACCCTACACCCAACACACTATATTGTACACCCTACACCTTATATGCTACAACTTAAACCCTATACCCTACACAATAACCCCTTTAACCCACACCCTAAACCCTATACCATATAATCTAATACCTAAACCAAACACCCTAAACCATATACCCTACCCTTAAACCCCTATACCCAACACCCTATACCATATTCCATACACAACATACCCTAAACCATACACATTAAACCCACATCCCTACTCCCTAACAGATATACCATATTCCCTAAAACAAGTACCCCATACCCTATACCTTAAACCCTAAACCCTACACCCTAAACCCTATACCCATCACCATAAACCATACATCAGAAGCAAAATACATTCCATAAACCCAAATCCCTATAACCAACACCCTATACCCTTCATGTTAAACCAAAGGTCCAACACCATAAACCATATACCCTAGACTTTAAAAAACATGAAATAACATATAATACTTAAAAAACACTAAAAATCCTAAAAACAGTAAGAACCCTAAAAACACATAAAACCCATAAAACCCCCAAAAGTGAAAAAAAAACACTTAAAACCCCAAAAACCCTATAAACCCATAATCCTTTAAAAAATAAAATAATTAATAAAAACATAAAATTACTGAGAACACTAAAAATATCAAGAACCAACCAAAATCCATAAACACCCTAAAAACATTAAAAATGATAATACCCTTAAAAACCATAAAACTAAAAACCACAAAGGCCCTTAAAATCCCCAAAAACCTAAAAAAACAGAAACCATAAAACCCCTAAAACCCCTTCAAACAAACAAAACCCTAGTATTCTTCCTAAACAATAATAAAATCCCTAAGAAACAATAAACCTCTAAAAAGACTTTTAGAATATCTGAAAACCATAAAACTCCTAATAACCCTAAAATTTCATTAAAACATTAAAAACCATAAAAACCCATAAAAAATACTAAAAACACTAAACCCCTTAAAACCCCCCAAAATTACTAATACCCATAAAACCCTAAGAACCATAAACCCTTAAATGTATAAAAATCCCTAAAATTTATAACAATACCTAAAAACCCTAAGACCCTAAAAACCATAATGGGTCCCAAAAACCCTAAAGAACCCTAAAAACCTTAAAAACTATAAAACACATAAAATAACCGTAGAAACCACTAATAAAATAAAAAACTATGAACAACTAATCCCTAAATACCCTAACCCCTATACCAAAAATAGCGTAATATTTATAAAACATCCTTAAATGTTGAAAAATATCCAAAAACTAGTAAACTTCATAAAATAAACTAGAAAGATATTAAAATCCCTTAAAAGATCATGAAAATTCCTTAAAAATTAGTAAAAGTCATAAAAATCCTAAAAACCATAAAAAACCTAAGACTTCCTAAAAACCATAAAAGAATATAAAAATATAAATTCCCCCTAAAAACCCTAAAGATCCTATAGGACCCTAAAGAACCAGAAAATTCATAAAGGATCCTAAAAAATATAATAATTCAAGTGTTCACTAAAATCCTTAAGAACCCTAAATCACGCGAAAACCCTAAACACATTTAAATGACCCTAAAAATCCCTTAAGGTCCCTAAAAACCTTAACAGACCCAAACCCATAAAAACTCTAAAATGATAAATGACTATAAAAACCCTATAACCTATACCATAAAGTGTAAATCGTATTCCCTAAACATCAAAGCATGTAGCCTCTAGTTGAAATTTGGCCTTACATGGGGGGGATTCATATTCATGCCACTTGTTTGTCACTAACCTTCTTCACTAACCTATATAATCCCCCATCCTCCCTCGTTGATACCCCCTCCATCACCAACACATTTTCCCTCCCTCCTCCCTCATCGATCACCCCTCCCCTACCATGGTGTTTCACCACAACACACTTCATTTCTAACTTCTTTCATCGATCCCCATCCCCCAACACCGCAGTGGACCATCATTTCTCACCAGTTAATCACCCATGCCACATTACCCTACACTACACACCATCAACACTCCCCACAAATCCATAACTCCCTCCCTCCCACACTTCTTCTTACCCATGCTCCCCCCTAATCCTAAAATCTCCCACGTTGACTCCCCATATTCTTATATTCCCACCTTCCTCACCCCAGGAAAATCCTCCCACTCCATCCCTTCACACTCATTGAAACCCAAAAATGCCAAAGTCATGGAAACCCCCACACCAATCTCCTCACACATAGAAGCCCCTATCCTTATTCCACTTATCTATATACACATGGAATACCCTATATAAACTACCATAGTTTGTTATTTCTCCACAGCTACTTCTCATTTCATATATTCTCTCCTGCAAAAAGCTAGTAATTCCTTATTTCTCACTTTTAAGACACCTCTATATTTCATCCCAATATGTCTTTCGAATAAAATAAAAAAACCATGTACACCCACTTTTCCCCTTGGATTGAGTGATTAGATTATTTAGATTTGGTTTTCATATGACTAAAATTTGTTTCAGAAACTCATCATTGGTTTAGAAATCCTACATTGTTTAAAATAAGAGTTGAAATTCCTAAATCAATATATGTGTTATTATATAATTGTGAATATGGTTCATTTAAATGAGTTAAATGGATTATTAAATATTTTATTTTCAATTAATGAATGTATCACAATGGTCTAATATTGAATCTTTTTATAACGATTATCATTATTTACAAAATTTACTTAAATTATTATATTTTCATTTATTGTAAATATCAGAAAGATATTATATTAAAAAAAAATTAATAGATAATTTATTCTTATAAAAAAATAATAGTTGAATTTATATTACAAAAATATATATAACTAAAAATAAATTTTCCTCATATTCATTAAATATATTTATTTTTTTCATTTTTTTTCCAAGGGGACAATTATTAATTTATGAATCTTTTGTTTGTTTTCCATTATATCAAATAATTATTCTCTTGTGCCAAGATCCAACATGTCCCCTTCAATTACATTCTTCGGCACAATCATCACACCTGCACAAGATATATATATATATATATATTGATAGTATTTCACCCTATATTCATGAAATGATTTATTTCATTGCATAATTATAGTTATATCCCTCACCCCTCTAACAATGATTTTGGGGACCACTCATAACCCAATGACATCCATAAATATGAAGTGACCAACTGATATTATGGAAATTGGAAAGCTGGTTTATCCTATTTCAATGATATTTCAGGGGGTTATTCTCTATCAGAAATTCTAGACCATTCAATGTTTTTTAAATTTTTAAAGTTGTGTTATAAATAAGATTTTTCTTTAAATTCAAGAATTTTATCCCAAAATTAGAAGTGTAGTTATTTTTTTAGTGCATATGATGTTCAATAGGTGAAATTTTTTTATTCAATTATTTTACTTATATGATTTGTTTTTTACCCACTATATTTACTATTTTTTTGGATTGGTTAATGCAACATTCAATGCATATTAATTTCATGATTCAACCATTTCAATACACAATAAATATTTATACAAATATAATAGAATTATTATAAACATTTCATTTCAAATGATATTGATTTTTCAAATATATAGTTATAATATATTATTCAAAGATAAATACACATGTTTTCAAGTATCATAAATTCTTAATGATGAATTATATAATTTTAATAACTTTTTAAAACATTACCAATACATGTATTTTTTTATCTATTCTAGTTAAATAACTCATTAGTTAATCCCAATACACGATGCATGAAATCAACTTTTCACATAGGGAAAAATGTATTTCTGACATTACATTTTTATCTACATTTTTTATTTAATTATAACATGACACTTATCAGAATAAATTTCATTATTCAATGGGGTAGATGACTATGAAATACCAGTTCCCTATAGTCATATTTTAATAAATTGTGGTTGAATAAAATATAAGTTAATCCATACATGCATGATCCCTGAAACTACTAATATTTGAAAGCAATTTTAGAGGGAATTAGTCATGGTCATGTTTTCTATATGGTCGGGTACATACAAATATACCAAGGGATCCACTTGAAGTGAGGCTCTAATGAAAGTTAATAATTTTGAAATAACACCAACTATCTCTATAGTTTTTTGATGATTTTATTTATATTATCACTTAAATATTTTTCAAATTATATGTTTTATTTTTTTCAATATACTCATTAAAATGATCAATTTAATTATAGGATCATGTATTCATGAAATTGATTTATATTAAAATAATAAAATATTAACCATTGATGACATAAATTTTATTTCATGTATTGAGAGAAACATAAAAATTTAATAGCTTTTTTTCATTATGAGATTTCGTAATATATGTTTTTTTGGGTTCCTCTTTGTTAATGTAAATTTTTTATATATTTTATATCCCTTACTATAATTAACTACTTATTTTATGTACTATTTTTAGATGTAATAATTTACAAACAGTATTTCATAGGTGGAGGACATTCTATTAACCAAACTAATATATTGATATATGCATGTCATATTTTTTAATTCAATTTTAGGATGTTGTTAGAATACACTTTATTAGTTTATAATATTTTTCCAAATTAACTGTAATATTCATTATGATATATGGAATACGTTTTCCTTATTACAATTCCTATATATGTTTTCTTATTTTTCTCATAAATAATTGAAATGTTTTTTCTGTTTAGATTTAGTATTAACAGAATGTTATTATATGTGTTTTCATTGACTAATACAATTTTTATTCATGTTTTATAGGATTTATTTTCTCCATAAGTAAACTGATTGAAAATATTAATTCTCCATCACCTTGATGTTTTATGCCATTAATTTTTGGGCCATTGTCATGTTCTAAGTGTTTTAATGTTTATGTTTTCATGAGTTATTATGTTACATGAAATGGGTATATCTAATTTTATCTATGAAATCATTCCGATAGTTATTTTTTAAATGAAAATATTGTTCTCTCATGTTATTTAATATGATATTTTTGGTGTTTTTAACCAGTACACATATTTCCATTATCCCATAATATGAAATTTTAATAGAGATATTTGAGTATATTTATAATGATGGATGATTTAGTGAAGATAATTTTTTCAATTATTATTTTCCTTCACCAATTATTCATAAATTTCTATTATTGAAATAAAATTTGATTGTAATATCTTATAATTGGTTTATGTGAATTTCATAACCCTTTTCGTGGTAAATGATTCTTTTCATTTGTCTCTTACTTCTATTACATTATACGATACATGTAATAGACCACAAATTCATATGAATTTGTATCTTTTTCATATTATTGAAATTTCAATATCCATAATTTTTTTTACAAATTTTTAATTGGGAATTAATGTTTTGGAACAGTTTTTTAGATGATATCATTTCAGCATGCATAAAAATTTGTGATTACATTTTCTATAATGTCCCATTTCAAATATTTTTATTTCACTTTTACATACACCAGGGAGAAAATACAAACAAACAAAATTTTATTAGTATGAAATAATAGGAAAAAAATCATTTATTAATTTTTTAAATTAAAGAACTCACAGTTCATTAATATGCGGTTTCATTGATTTAGAATTACTAAATTTTTTTGGTGTTTGGAAACACTAAAACGTGCACATAATGGTAAAAAACAAATCAAATGACCTTGTACTAACTTGAAAAAATAGAAAAAGTGTATCTAAACTAATTTTGACCAGTCTGATTATATGATGAATCAATTAGACATAAAATTTGCTTGTACTGCCGGAATAGATAGTTCTTACAGATATAAAAATCTTTGAAAATGTTTACTGGGGAGTCAAAATCAAGAAATAAACTCTCATTGCCCTGATTTCATATGATAACAAAAAAAAGATTGACTTGTGAATTATAAGAATAGAAAAGACATCAATTATTGATATCATATTCAAGGTATGATTGAAATTCCATTTTAGTTTTTTAAAACAGTAAAACATATTTTTAATAGTCAAATCTATTACTAACAACCTTATAATGAATGAAAATTATATGATACCAAAAATTTTATTATTTATGACATGGAGGAGTACACATCACCCTAATAAGACATTTGGCCTACCTATAATGATCGATTAATTTGTTTCTTATGGTCTTATAGCCTTTAAAAACATGCATTAGGTGGTCAAAACCAAATGAATGACTTTATAATGTTGTCAAATCATATTAAAAAAATTTTAAAATGTATTATAAAATGGTTTTGTAGATATAATTCAAATATGAGGTTCCAAATTCTTGGGATGATCAAAAAACATTTATTATTTCAAAACATAGAAACATGTGATTAAAAATTAGATCCATGGAAAATGTCCTTAAATGATTTTAAATTACATGAAATATTTGAAATTATTTTTTTTGAAAGAGTTGAAGACACTACAATCGAACATGTGGTTTTCGAGAAATGTCCAAATATGTAGTTTTTTAAGGGTTGATGCCACGTAAAAACATATTTCACATGAATAAAACCAACCAAATCACCTTTGAATTCTATTAAATGAGACTATAACAACCATAAAGTGATTTTCTTTGTTTTTGAGTATATGCAATGTCAATTTGAGGTGTCATTTTTTCAGGATAACTAGTAATATACATTGGATGATTTAAAACATCAAAATGTCTGTTTAATAGTAATTTCTACAACCAAAAAAATTGGGATGAAATGAAATTATAGAAAAATAGTATAAATTTTATTTTTTATTTGTATGAGGAGACTAAATGTTAATCGTACATGGGGTATTCCAAAATGATTGAATAAACTATTTTTAAAGGTTTGATGCCCTTTAAAATTGTGTATGGGTTGATCAAAACCAATTTAATGACAACCAAATTTTGTAAAATAATATGACAATGACCATATGGAAAATTTCGAATTGGTCATGTAGAAAAAAAGATCAATATGATGTTTCATTTCTCTAGAAAGACCCAAAACACACTTTGGCTGTTTTAAAATGACAAAATGGGTATTTAATAGTCATACCCATATAGAATGATCTCTGAATGACATAAAATCAATGTGAATCAATATTAGTATTATCTTTGATGTCTAAGAGTTTATAGAACATCAATAAGAAATGTAGTCTTCTTGAAATGATAAAATAAGACATTTTTAGAGGATTGATGTCCTAAAAAATGTGTTTTGTGGTGTTAAAATCAATTAAAATACCTCAAAATGACATGAAATCGGATAAAATCAACTATAGAGTGAATTTAGAAATTTTGGAGATGACACAATTTTAATATAATGATTCATTTTCCTAGGATGACTGGAAACATAGTTTTGTTGTTTTAAAATGTCAAAACATTCATTTAATTATAAGATCCATAGAAAAAGAATTTAGAATGTTGTGAAATAATAATAATTTCATATTATTATTATAATTGATCTGTATGAGAAAAGGAAACATCAATCAAATGTGAAATCTTCATAGAATGACAAAATAATATGTATTTAAAGGTTTGATGGATTTCAAAAATGTCCTCAATATGATACAAACCAATCGAAAGGGAATTAAATATTGTGAAATAAGAAAAAAAAACATTATATTTATTTTTAAAATGATTATGTTGATATAGTGTCAATTTGAGCTTTCTTTTTCCTAGGATGTGCTAAAATACACTTTTGTAATTTAAAATGTCAAAATAATTGTTTAGTAGTTAGATCAATTGAAAACAACATCTGAATTACATGAAATCATAGGAAAACCATCCTGTTATTATTTTTTATGTGTAATAATAGAGATAATGTCAATTAGACATGAGGTATGTGAGGAACGACAGAATAAGAAGTTATTATAGTTTGATGCACTTTGAAAACGTATGTCAAAGGGTTAAAACCAACCGAAAAGGCCTAAAAATCATTAAATAAAATATTAAGAATCATAATGTTAATTTTGAATTGGTCAAGAAGATGAAATGTAAATATGAGGTTTCAATTTCCTAGGATTATTGTAACACCCCAATATTTAATAGTATGTTATATTTTCAATGTAATTTAATAATTTGCGCAAGACGCAACACCGAGTTTGAGAACAGCACAACTTACCAAAAAAGCATTTCAAAAATATGTTAAGAATTGTGTTAAATTAATTTTGTATTTTATATAATATATAAAATTTTTACAATCAAAATTATGTGTTTTTAGACATAATATAAGAACAAATTCATTTTTTCAGATAAATGAAGTATTTTTCAAAAAATGCAATTTTACCACCATTTAAAGGAGAACCTTTTTAAGTCAAATATTTGAAACTTTTATATATTAAATTTGAAAAAATTAAATTATTCTTTAGAGTAATAAAATAAAAATTTAGTTTCGATAAATTTTTGGTGTTTTTTTGATAACTTTCATATTTAGGTGAATAGTGAAAAATACTAAATATTAACGAAAAACAACTTTTTTAGTCAAAATAATTTATAGTGTTCAACTATACATTTGAATGGTTTGGAAATATAATTAGATTATATTTTTATCATATAATAGAATTTTGGTAATTATAGGTAATTTCAAATTTAAATTTGACATAAACACATGTCAATCTTTTGATAGTTTTTTACTTTTTTTAAAACACGTTTTTTGGTTTTGACAATGCGAATTAATTTTTAATTAATAAATCAAACTTCTATGTTTTTAATTTCGTAAAATAGACTTCATTTTTGAATTCCGAATATCAAAATTATAATAGGTTTATTTTTTGGTATTTTTCTGAAAACTTTCAATTTTTGATGAATAGTGAAAAACACTACGTTATTGTTTAAAACAGATTTTTTATTCGAGTAAATAGTAATTTTATTTTAATTTATTTTAGCTCAAAATAGATAAATAATACCTATATATTTTCCATGTAATACATTGTATAATTTTATAATAAGTTTATATATATATAATTTTATTGAACTTTTTACCGTATTTTACCCACCTTCTAGGAGCAGTTAAAAATTAGCATAAAAAATAATTTCACTGCTTCTGTGAGTTGAATTTCAAAAATCCAAGAGACACAGTTAACCTTAGTATTTCAATTATGGTTCAGTAAGATGAAAATAATTTTTATTGAACAGAATCTTTTGACTTTTATTTACCATAGTTAAACATAAATAGGGTAATTAAAAGTAAAAATGATATTATTATTAACCTAACTCATTTCCTAATTCTATTGGATGAGGGTATTTTGACCAGAATTCCCTTAGGAATAAAACATGATCCTTTAGGTCCAATTGGATTAGATTGGGACATTTATTATTATTGTATTTAAAGAAGAGTTAAAATTGTTAAATTCAATGTTTCATAACTAAAAAATTTCTAATATAGGGTTATACATATCATATATTCGACTATAAAAATTAATTGGAAAGGTAAAAAGTATTAATACATAATAGTATTTTATTTTTAATTTTTATACATTAAATAATTAAATTTATTTATGACACAATGAAGATGAAGTAATGACCTTAAAATGAAATATTGAAATAATTGTTATTATAAATATCCAAATAAATAGAATTTGTGACTTTTAATGAATTACATTAATTTTTTAGGTTAATATTACATGTTACGGTTGATTCAATCAATTTTTTTCGATTTAATCATGCTGTTATGATTTTATCGAAAAAACAAATACCAAATAGTGTCAAAAATGACATAAAAGAGTTTTCAAAACAGATATTATATTATTAATTGATATTATGTTCCTAAAAAACAAAGGATCGACAAAGGGACTTAAAAAATATTTTATATTTCATTATTTATCAACAAGAGGTTCTATTGGGTGTTTATAGTAATATTATTGGGAATATAATATAAAAATACATAGAGACATGGTAAATTTAAAACTAATTAATGAAGAGTTAAATCTAAAAGATAACGTCAATATAGTGACCTAAACCTATCTAAAACATTATTAATGAGTTTTTTTAGACCCATACCCAAATTAGATTAAAAACCAATCAATTTGGAGCCATTATAAAAAGAAACTAATTTTATTCTAAAAAAATATTTCAACCTTTTCCTAAAGAGACCATCACCTCGCTTATAAAAGGGCACTTTCCCCTTCTATCAAATCCACACCTCAAAATCCATTTGGCTCGGCCATCCCCTAACTAAATATCCTCTAAACTGTACTGCTTTCATCCTAGAGACCTTCTGTTAGTCAAAAATACAACCTATGGATCCTTTTTTTATCAAATCAAAAGGAATAACCTAAAGAAGATGTTAAAATTTCATCACATTTTCAAGTCCTTTTCTTCTTCCACTTCCGCTTTATTTGATGGTTCCATTATAAAATAAAAACTCAAGTATATTATATATATTGTAATGTTATTAATAATAGTTTACAAACATATTCATTATTCTATCCATCCTATTAATGAAATGTCATCATACGTGTACGTACAACTTAACGTCTCTACGTCTTGCTGTAGTTGTTATTCAATACAATATTTTATGATGGGTATAATAATGATTTATAATTGATTTAAATCTTAAATATTACATGTTAATGATTATTTATATATTATATACCATCTATTTACATTCTATATTATTATCAAATGAATGATATTGTCGCTCGTTCGTACGTACAGATTACCATCTCCATGAACCCGATGAGATTCATTTACCCATGGTAACCATTCAAGAATAATTTTATTTGATGATTAAGAATGATGTTTAGAGAAATTAATATAATTATTCATATTAATAAAATACATACAATCCATAATAAACATGGCTTACGTAACAAAACATATAATGGAAAACGATCCAGTTAACACCTAAAATGACGATAAGGCAAAAATATTATTAACAAAGCAATATTAGAAGATCATATATGATATCATAATTATGTATATGGTTCTTGTATAATTTAATAACACTTATTGAACCATTAAACATGAGGTTAACATACCCTCAACCAAGTAAAAGTACAAGGTAAGGGTTAATTTCACAATCTCTTCATTATCTGAGGTTGTTTATACATAATTATCTATTGGGACCTCTTTATCATACACATCCATGTTTCTTAAAAATGTATTTTAGAACATTTTTACTATTTATTAGACAATGGGTTAAATTCATTTATACCCTTATTTGACCTTATATGTTTTTCAAAGGAATCATTTTGTCATTTTCCAAACAAGGTACTTTATAAAATTTTTGACAAAATTAAAGAAAGAATATTTTTTTATCTTATATGACAGGTGCACCAATTTTATTTCGTTATAACATCGTCAAAGCATCCCTCACAAGATTATAAAAAAATATTCAAAATAAATGTTTTCTTTCATAATTATATTACATTTAAATTATTTCAAGATATAAAAAGATACTTCTCTAAAAAAAGTATTGATTTCATCTATGTCAACATCCTTTGATGGATTTTAAGGTTATTCAATGTTGATTTATTATGATACAAAACATCCATATTGTATTGAAGGTTTTGTGATATGTTTGACTGTGGGTGTGTTTTTTACATCATTCATGGTTTATGGATAAAGTATTGACATTTAGTATGTAGTTTAAATATGAATGCTTATGTAATTTTTAAAACCTTTCATATGAGGAATGCATTGGACTTAGTCAGTGACAGGTGGGGCCCCCTATATCTCCTCGATGCATCGGTTGGTCTCATGCATCGGTATGACTCATGAGACAAACTACTGTATTAGAAAAAGACCTTGGATAAGTAAATGGAATTATTTGATTTTATCTTTTCCATATTTTAATAAAGTTTATGTGGAAAAGGATTTTTTTAGTTATACATTTCCTTCAATGATTATGCTTATTTATAAAAGATTCTACTATATTATTATCTTTACTGAGAATCTGACGTCACCCCTTTCTATGTTTTATTTTACCAAGGATGTGAAGAAGTATTTTATGACTCACCTGCAGGGATAGTCTAAGGGATATGAGTGCGGCCTATGGAGACAATGTTGTTTTGGTTTTTCATTATATAATATAATGTAAAACTTATGAATGTATCTAGAAAATCCAATACTACTAAACTAGTCAGTCTTTTGGGACATGGTTCCTTGGGATCATGCCAATGTTATGTAATAATGCACCGACTCAAGGTAACTGGGGTTGGGGCATTACAATGAGCCAAAACAACATTAGTTTTTTTAAAACACCAAGACATACATTTAATGATTATCTCAATTTAAAACAAACCCTGAATGATGTTAATTAATAGGAATCCCATTTACATAATATTTTTGACATGTCAAAATTGATATAACACAAATTAGATCTGCAGTAAATCTAGAGCGAAGAAAATTCAATATTTTTATTGGTTTTATGCCCATTAAAAATGTATGTCAATAGGTTAAATCCAATATGACATAAAAATATCGTGTAATCAAACGTTAACAACAATACCATGAATTTTAAAATGGATGAGCATATGGAACATCAATATGTGGTTTCATTTACCAAGGATGACCTGAAACAAACTTTTTCTATTTTAAAATGATAAATGATATGTTTAATGGTCTATTCAGTATAAAAAATCACAAAATTACATGAAATAATTTAAAATACATATTATTATTAGTTTTATGTGTGTGAGTAGGTCATCCATGAATTAGAAATTGTATCTACATGGAACGACTAAAAAATCCATTTTAGAGGATTGATTTATTTTTTAAAACGTGCTTGGTGGGGTTAAAAATACATGAATAACCTATGAATTCCATGAAATTAGATTAAAACAACTATATAGGGAATTGTAAAATTAAATTTTAGTCAGAATTTATATATGAGGTGTCATTTTCTCAGATGACCCGAAAACCCCTTTGTTGCTTTAAAACATCAAATGGTGCGTTTAATGGTAAGATCCATAGAATGTAATTAAATAATAATTTTAAAGCATAGTGAATTTGTATTATTGTTATTATTGTTGTGTACGAGTATAACACACATCCATTAGATGTGCGGTCTTCCCAAAACAACTGAACAAGCCATATATAAATGATTTATGCCGTTTAAAAATGTGTTTCTGAAGGTAAAAACCAATTGAAAGATCTCAAAATGCTATGAAATCAGACAACATCAATCATATATGAATTTTTAAATAATTTTGTAGATAAATGTTCAATATGAGGTGTGATTTATGTGTGATTTCTTGATATTTACTTTTTTTATTAGTAAACACAAAAACTAGAATTTAATGGTCATATCCAAAGAATATTACCTCTTAAAAATTTAAAATCATAAGAAAATCATAATATTATTTATGACATGTATAATTATATGTTATATCAATCATATATGTGATCTTCCTAGAGTGAAAAAATAACCAGTTTTAATGGTATAACACCCTTGAAGAACACGCATCAAGGGGTCAGCACAACTGAATGACCTCTGAATTCAATAAAATTATATAAGAACAATTATTAAAAGAATTTTAAAATAGAGAAGTATAAAAAACATTATTTTGAGGTGTTGTTCACATGAGATGACCCAAAACAATATTTTCTTGTTTTAAAATTACAAAATGTTTATTTAATGGTCAAATACATACAATATAACAACAGAATAATCTAAAATCATATGAAAACAATATTATTATTATTTACGAAATGTAAGAGAATAAAACTATTCAATAGGATAAAATTATTACCCAAACAACTGAATATAATATTTTTAATTGTTTGATCTCTTTGAAAAACTGTGTCTGGAGGTAAAAACCAACTCAACATCCTCTGACTGTTATGAATTTAGAAAAAGAAAAAAGTACAATGAAATTTTTAAAGGTGGAGTAGATGGAAAATCTATATGAGTTTTGTTTTTTTTGGGATTAACCAAATTACACTTTTTATAAAACCAAAATGTGTGTTAAATAGTATGATACATATAAAATTCCATGATAATTATTTTAAATCCTAGTAAAAAAATTTTAGTATTATTCATGATGTGAAAGAGTATATGAAACGTCAATCAGAAATAAGATATTCCCAAAAACAATATCATGTTTTTAATGGTTTGTAACCCTTTAAAATAATTTGTCAAGGGGTCCAAAAAAACATAATGACCACTAAATGTAGTGAAATAATATTAAATCTACCATAAATTACCTTTTCAAAATTTCTAGTAAAAGGAATTCCAATATGAGGTTATTTCTATCCAGGATGACCTGAAACATACATTTTTTGTTTTAAAATTCTTACACTACAGTTTAAAGGTCCGATCTACATAATACTACCACAAAATGATTTTAAATCAAATGGGAAACCATATTATAATTATTTTTTATGTTTACTAGTATAAAGAATTTCTATTAAACTTTTGGTATGCTCAATACAACCAAATATGATTTTATTAAAGCTTTGATGTCCTTTAATAATATGCTTCAGGGGTCAAAATGAACTAAATGACCTCCAAATTCTATTAAATCAGAAAAAATGATCGTTCAGTTAATAATGAATGGATTGAGATGGCATAACATCAATATGTTTTTCCATTTTCCACAGATGACCAAAACTACACCTTTTTTTAGTTTTAAAACAACAAAAATTTCATTTCTCGATCATATCCATAGAAACAGACCTCAAAATGATTTTAAATCATAATAAACCCACATTATTATTATTTTTAATGTGTATCGGGATATGAAATGTCAATAAGACAAGCATTATTCCCATAAAACCCGAATAAGATTTTTTAAATTTTAAAAATCAATACAAACTATTAATATTTTAAAAAAAATGATCTCAGACAGTTGTGATATGTTTTTATTTTAATATTATACTGCATTTCAATTAATCATTTTTTATGAATTTTTATTTAACTAATTATTTAAATAATTTTTTAGATTGCATTTTATTCAATGTTGGGTGTGTTGCTTGGATGTTTATTTAAAAAATATAATTATGAGCCTGTGATTTTACAAATCATTGAGATATTTATTGAATTTTTCAATGGTCATAGTATTCATTGGTAATTTAAATTATTGTGTATTTTTTAAAATTAAATCTTCAGTGGTCCCCATATATATATTTCTAGTGTTTAAGTTGGTAAATCTTATAGAGACAGCTATATATAAGTCTATATAGGCTAGGGAGGAATACTTATAACAATTTCTAATTGGAGACCACTATAGGGTTCCCTAGTCTAGCATATAGTGACTCTCAGTTAGAGGTTGATAAAGATATCAGTGAATGTCAAAATGATTTTGTCATTTTTTGGTCATTGGGTGGCCACTATAGGCAGTTAGAAACAACTTATGGCGATCAATAAAGGACCTTTTCTACTAGTTACCCTACAACCTAATCCTTAAACCATATGACCTAAACCCTAAACAAAATAGATCAACCCTTAAACCTACACCATAAACACAAAACCATATACCCTATACCCTAAACAACCCTAAAATACACAAAATGAACCTAAAACCCCTAAAAAGAACATTATTTTTTCAAATTCCATAAATTACTATTAGAACCATTAATCCCCCTAAAAGAAAATACAAACCCAAAAAACTAAAATACCATAAAAATCCATAAAACCCATAAATGACCCTATCAACACTAAAAACATAAAATACCATAAACCCATTAAAACACTAAAATATAATAAAAATCATAAAGCCCCTTAAATCCCCATAGAACCCTGCAATCCAAAGAACAATAAAAATACCACAAAACCCAAAAAAAAAATATATAACCCTTAATAAACCTAAAAACTCTAAATCCACAATTACCCTAAAACTATAAAAACATAAAACCCCAAAATAACCATAAAAACACAAAAATGAATACAAAACCCATAAAATACCCTCATAACCACAAAAACCCAATGACCCTTAAAGACCATAAAAACCCAAAAATAACCCAAAAAAACATAAAGGGCACTAAATAACCCTATAAGACGATAAAAGACCATAAAATCCCTATAAATCCATAAAACACCCTATAACCAAAAATACCAAAAAAAAGTCTATAAACAATTAAACACAAAAAATCGTAAAAATAACTAAATATCGTAATAAATCCTAAAATATGTAAAAATAACCTAAAAAACCTAAAAATACCTTATAACAAAAAAGATACCCTATAACCATTAAAAAAACCCTTAAAAATAAAAAAATCCTAAAAACCCGTAAAACCCTAAAAACCTAAATGCATTAAAAACCCCTAAAATCATTATATACCCTAAAAACACCAAAAAAACTAAAGTCCTAAATAACTGAAATATACCAGAAATAAAAAAATTTATACTAAAACCATTGCATCCCAAAAAAACCATAAAAACCCAATAAAAACCCTTAAAACCTTAAATCCCCTAAAAACCCAAAATAAATTAAGATCCCTAAACCAACTAGATACACTAAAATACCCCTAAAATACCATAAATACCTAAAAACCCAGAAACCCAAAATATCCCAAAAAATATATGAACCCCTAAGCACCCTAAACCCCATAAAACATTTAAAACCCCAAAAAACCAAAAAATCCATAAAAACAAAAAAAAACAAAATAAAGCCATGAAAACGGAAAAAGATCATAAATCCCCAAAAACCACTTAAAATAATCAAACACCCCAAAAATATTTAACATATTTAGAAACTCTAAAATCATAAAATAAATAACCCCCCCCCATTAATTCCCTAGAGAACCACTTAAAAGTACCTAAAACTATTAAAACCTTAAAACTGATAAAATTACTCTTACAACCACTAAACCCAAAAAAATGATAAAACCCCCCTTGAAACTACTAAAACACTTTAATACCCTTGAAAACCCATAAACCCCATTAACAATACCAAGAAACCCTAAAATCCCTATAAAACACTAAAATTCAAAAAAACCCTTAAAACCCGAAAAGATCCTAAAAACCATATGAAACCCCAAAATAAAACCTGAAACCCTATGAAAATACCTGAAAATTTTGAAAATCCTCACTGCCAAAAAAACCCTAAAAAGTTCCCCAAAACATTGAAAATCCTTAAAAATTATAAAAACACTAAAAATCAATAATGACCTAGAAAACATAATAATCCCAAAACCATAAAATACACTAAACACCATTAAAACCAGTAAAAAACCTAGAACCCTAATTTCCTAATAATATGTATAAACAATAAAAATAGTAAAAACAAATGAAAACCCCCCAAACTCTCAGAAAACCCTAAAACAATTAAACCCCTAAAACACTTAATATCATAACCCCCCCACCCACACACTCAAAGTCCATAAATACAATAAAAATCGTAAAAATAAAAATAATCATAAAAACTCTAAATGACCCTAACACCTCTAAAAGACCCCATGAACCATATAAAAAACATAAAAGAACATAAAACCCTTAAATCAAATAATACCTTGAAAAACTAAAGACCATTTGACCCAAAAAACATTAATATTTGTAAAAACATAAAAAAACACTAAACCCCCTAAAACAATCATAAAACCCCTAAATCTCTAAAAATCAAAATAACTATAGTAAACATTTCAAACACCTAAAAATACCAAAAATATATATACATACACTAATAATACCATAAACCCCTTGAAAAGACAAAAATTGACCTGAAACTCCTAAAAACCCTATAAACACCTCATCACTAAACCCCTAAAACAATAAAAACCATAACAAATCATAAATACCCTAAAATACCATAAAGGCCCAAAAAACCCTTCAATCCCTAAAAATATAAAAAATCCACAAAACACTAAATGAAACTCAAAACCCTTAAAATCATAATGAACAATTCAATGAAAAAACTCTATAAAAACCATAAAACCCCTAGAAAATAGTGAAATTCCAAAAACCCCCAAAAACCATCAAAATCCAAAAAAGATCCTAATATTGAAAAATACCATAAAACCCTTTAAAACACCTTAAAGACAGTAAAAATTCTTAAAGAATAAATGAACCAAATACACTTATAAACCCCTAGATGACCACTGAAAAAACCCTTAAACACCCTAGAAACCCCAAAAACCTGAAAAACCATAAAACCCCATAAAACCCATAAAACCCATAAAACTGTAAACCCTATAAAACCTGATACAAACCCCATAAAATCCCTAATAACAACTAAAACTATAAAATACTACTAAAACCCCTAAAAACATAAAAAACCATAAAATCCCCTAAAAACCCCTAAAACCCCCTTAAAATCCATTGAAAACAATAAAAACCCTAAAACACCTAAACTAATAAAATCCCCTAAACATCATAACACCCCTAAAATTCCATAAAATTCCTTAACACTGTATAAATACTTAAAACACCTAAAAACCATATATACATAAAAAATTTAATAACCAAAATTTTATTAAAAATACTAGAACAAAAAAACCACAAAACGTCTAAAAACCACCAAACACATAAAAAATAAAAAACATAGAAACACCTAATGAACCCTAAAAAACCCTCAAAAACCTATGAACCCATAAACAGCCTAAAAATTCAAAAAATAATAAAACCTAGGATATAAGAAAACCTATAAAGAACAATAAAAACCCATAAAAAATAAACCCCCCTAAAACCTTAAAACCATTAAAAAACCAAAAAATCCCAAACCCCTAAAAATTATTAAATTTCTAGAAACCCAAAAACACATAAAACCCCTAAAAACAATAAAATACACCAAAACCCCTAAAAAATTAAATATCATAAAACCCTTGTAATTCATAAAAATTTCCTAACAACCCTAAAGCCCCAAAAATTCTATAAAATCATAAAATCACAAAAGGCACTAAAATCCTAAAGAATCTATAAGGAATATAAATTACCTTAAAACCCCTAAAAGACTCCAAAAAACCCAATATATTAAAACCCCTAAAAATCTCTAACTGACCATAAATCCCCAAAAAGCCCCAGTATGGTCCCTAAAAAACTGTAGGACCCTAAAACGCAAAAATCATTAAAAAAAAAGGGAACCAAAAACACCTAAAATCTCTATAGGACCCTAGGACCCTTGAACCCCTAAAAATCAAAAACCCCATAAAAGCACAAAACTAACCTAAAAAAATAAATATTCTCCAAAAATAACAAAAAGAAAACCTTAAAGACCCTAAAACCCAATAAAAACAAAAAAACCTAATGTTCACTAAAAACCCTCAAACCAAAACCCACATTAAAAGTCCCTAAAAACATTAAAAACCCACTAATCCATCATAAAAATATTAAACTATAAAAAAACACCAAAAACAAAACACTGTTATAAATCCTCAAAACCATAAAAAGTTTCTAAAAACAATAAAACCTAGAAAAACCTAATAAAAGCCCATAAAAGCACCTAAAACCCCAATAGACACTAAAACCTCTGCAACACTTAAAAACCAAAACCCATAAAAACCCTAAAAATCCTAAAAACTCAAAAAAAATACAAAAGTACTATTAAAAATTTTAAAACCCCTAAAAATATTAATAATGAACTGAATTAATAAAACACTAAAAATTAAAAAACCATTAAAATGCTAATAAACATAAAAACGCCCTAAAAGACAAAAAACTCTAAGAACCTCGAAATCCATAAAACCAGAAAAATCTAAACACCCTTAAAAATTGAAAAAATCAAAAAACCCCCTCAAACTCCCAAATACACTAAGAAAACACTAAAATAACTAAAATCATAAGAATAACATATAACCATAAACAATAGAGAAACCATAAAAACAATAAAACCCTAAAACCTAGAAAGAAACCTTAAACCCCAAAAACCCCAAACCGCTAAAATTCCCGAAAACCCAAAATGGGTCAAAACCCTTAAAACTCAAAAAATATTAAAAACACTAAAACCAAAAAAACATAATAACCTATAAAACACTAAAAACCCTAAAAAACTATAAAAATTTATAAAAATAAAAAATATACGAATAAATCCCCTAAAACCAAAGAAACACTAAAAACCCTAACCTTTTTACCGCACACCCTAAACCCTACACAATTTGACTGACACCTTAAATCCTAATCATTAAAGCCTAAAGCCTACAAATTACACCCTAAACCCTAATCACTAAACCCGACACCCTACACCATAAAATCTAAACCCTAAACAATAAACATATTATCCTACACACTAAACCCTAGACCCTAGATCCAAAACCCTATACACTACACCCTAAACCCTAAGGTTTATATCCAACAATAGAAAGCCTAAACCCTTTTCCATTAAATTGTATAAACATTAAACCCTGAACCCTATACCCTATACTATATACGATATTACCTAAACACTGGACCCAACACCCTAAATCCTAAACTACAATCCATGACAAGAACCCAATAGCCTAAACACTAATCTCAACACCCTAAACCCTACACCCACCACAATATCACCTACAACCTAAACCATATTCGGAACACCCTAAACCATAAACCCTACACCCTAAATCATAAACTCTACACAATAAAACACCAAAAGACCTAAACAAAAAAACAAATACCCAAAAACCCTAAAATGACTATAAACACTATTTGAACCCTAAAACAATCAAATCCCCAAAAGATCCCTATACCCCCTAAAACCTTATGAACCCTTTAACCCCCCTTAAAACACTAGAAACCTTTGAAAACCTAGAAAACCCTAAAATCATAAGAATCGTAAAAACTAGAAGAACCTCTAAAATCATAAAACACTAAAACCCAAAAAAAGGCAGGAAAAAAACCTAAAAACCCAATTAAATAATAAAAACCCCTAAAACCCCAAAATACATAAAAACACCCAAAGACCCAAAAGACCCTAAAAGTCCTTTAAAAATCTAATACACCCTAAAAGTCATTAAAAATGATAAAAATCCATGAATCCCTTAAAAACTATAAAAAATTAAAAAAATATACATATCCAAAAATTTAGAAAATCCCATGAAGACCACAAAAACCCCTAAAAACCCTAAAACCCCTGAAATCATTAAAACCTGAAAAGTCCCAAAAAACAGTAAAAACCCATAAAAGTCCATAAATACAAAAAAATTCCTAAATCTCTTAAAAGCCTCAAAAAACACAAAATAACACTATAAAATATAAAACCCCTGTAAGGCCTCTAAAATTTCTAAATACCATTATACCCTATAAACCCTAAAAATACACGAAAAATTCTGAAAAAACCTAAAATTCCATAAAAACCATAAAACCCCTAAAAACCCTAAAACACATAAAAACCTAAAAACCAATAAAATTTTAATAACCCTAAACCCCTAAAAATAATAAATCACCTAAAAATCTTAAAAAACCCAAAAATCTCAAAAATTGATAAATTACTAAAAAATCCTACAAACAATAAAAACTGTTAACACACACTAAAATCTATTGAGAATCTTAACAACCCTTCAAAACCCTAAAATCTAAGGAAAAACCCGGACAACCCCCTAAAATTCGGTAAAAACCATAAAATACTAACAAATTAAAAAAACCCCTAAAATCACAAAAACCCCTAAAAATCCAAAAAACCCTAAAATACCCTTAAAAAATCCTAAAACCTCAAAAAACCCAGAACCCTAAAAACCCTAGAAACCACTAATAAACTTAAAAACCATTAACTACACTTTTAAAACCATAAAAACTATATCAAACCCTAAAATACCTAAAACAGTAAAAAAACCCTAACACCCCCTTAAATACCTATCAACTCTAAAAACCAAAAACATTAAAAAAACCTAGAAAATCTTATATCCCCTAAATACCACTAAAAACCAAAAGCAGACTAAAAATCCATGAATACCACTAAAACCCTTTAAAACCCATTAAAAATCTACAAACCCAAAATGATCATAAAAATGATTAAAAAAATTTAATGTCCATAAAACTTATAAAAAACAAGAAACACATAAAAACCCTAAAACCCTAAAAACAATAAATGCCGTAAAGACCCTAAAATCAATAAAATTCCTTAACATTACATAAAATCCCTTAAAACATTAAAAAACCTAAAAACTCTTAAAACCCATTAAAACCCCTAAAACACCAACAACCCCATTAAATACACAAACAAACATATAAAAACCCCAAAACCCATTAAAAACACTATAAACCCAAAAAACCAACACAGAACTCAAGAACGACTAAAGAATCCTAAATGACCAAAAGGTCTCTTGAAACCCTAAAACCGATAACACTACTAAAAACAATATAAAACCTAAAACCATAATAACCCTATGACCCCAAAAAACTATAAAACCCTAAAAACCCCTAAAATCTAAAAAACCTAAAAGGCCCTACGATATTCTAAAACCCTAAATCCCCTAAAAAATACCCTAAAACCACATTCCCAAAACCCCTAAAAACCCTAAAAGCCCATAAAATACTTTAAACCCCCCCTCCTAATAAAAAATTAAAATCCACAAAACTCTATAAGAACACAAAATACCAAAAAAGTATTTAAAATGTTTAAAAAAATGAAGGGTCCCTAAAAAACATAAGAACCCTAAACCCTAAAAAATACTAAAGGATGATAAATACCATAGAACCATAAAGACCATAAAAGTACATAAATCCCACTGAAGACCATAAAACCCCATTAAACATTAAAGGAATCTAAAATCCATAAAAACCATAAATATACAGAAAAACACCCAAAAAAATTTAAAGACTGTAACAATTTTGAAAACCATAAAATCACTAAAACATTTAAAACAGATAAAAAAACAAAATACCCAAAAAAACCAAATACCCCTAAAACCCAAAAAACACTTTATATACTATAAATAAACTAAGGACCCTAAATACCAATAAAAACTATAAAAACAATAAACCATAAAACCCCTAAAACCCATAAAGATCCCAAAAACCCAAAAAAAAATCTAAAATCAAAAAAACAATTACTGAACACACAAAAACACTAAAATTTATTAAAAAACATTAAGAATTCCTAAATTCATAAAAACTACTAGAAATTTTAAAAAACCTAAAATACTAGATAATATAAATCCCTTAAACACCTTAAACCCATAAAAAATTAAAAACCATAATACCACTGAAAATGCTAAAACCTTTAAGAAACCATAAAAACTAATACCCCTAAAAACTATAAAAATCCCTAAAAACCATATCCTATAACCTACACCTGAATCCCAAAACACTACACCTTATACCCTAAAAAATAAACCCACAACCACACACCTTAAACTATATACCATAAATACTAACCACTGAACCTTAAACCCATAACCATATACCCTACAAACTAAACTATAAACCCTGCACCATAAACCTTAATCCTTAAATCGTAAGGCCAAAAAAATACACTGTAAACCCAAAACTATATGCCCCATCCACTAAAAGACCTCATAAATCCTAACACAATAAAAGAACCTAATTACTCTAAAACCCTAAAAAACCATAATAACCACTCGAAAACCCTAAAATTCCCTAAAACCCACTAAAAACCCTAAGGACCCTAAAACACTTCAAAAACATAAAAGACCTTATAAAGGATTAAAACCCATTAAAACCCTTAAAACCCTTAAAGCCACTTAATCCATAAAAATTCTATAAACTCTAAAAATCCTAAAATTCCAATAAAACAAGAGAAACCATAAAATGAATCAACCCTTAAAAAACTATATTACCATAAAACAACTAAAAATCCACGATAACATTATATAGAACCAAAAAACCGTAATATCCATAAAAACCAATGAAAAAGTAAAATACCTTGAAATATTAATAAGAAAATATAAATCTAAAACTCCCAAAACCCCTAAAAATTTACTAAGACCCCAAAAATTACTAAAACCCATAAAAACCAAATAATCCCTAAAATATTATAAAAACCATATAAAACAAAAAAAACACCCTGAAAATTTATAATACCCAAAAAACCCTAACACCTCTAATAACCATAAAAATCCTATAAAAATGGTAAAATCATAAAATCGAAAAAATAAATAACAAAAGAACTAATATGACCCTAAAACACCATAATAGTCCCTAAAAAATTAAAAAACCATAAAATTTTTTTACAAAAATTAAAAATCATAAAAATCCAAAATAAATAAAACAATAAAATTTCTGAAATACTATATAAAATATTGAAACCCCATAAAAACCATAAAACCTTAAAAACTCTAAACACCTCTAAACTAAACTAAAACTCCTAAAAGCATAAAAATCCTAAAAAATAGCATGAAATAAAAAATACTAAATGACTTCAGAAACCTAAAAACCCTAAAATAATACTAACACCCCAATAAGACTAAAAACCAAATAAAAATTAAAATACTGAAAAAAACTGAAAACCTGAAATACCCTTAAAAAATAAAAACACTAAAATACCCTATAAATGCTACAAATCCCTAAAATACCCTTATATCTTAGAAAACCTTAAAATCCCTAAATACTCTTAAAACCCCTACAACCCCGTCAAAACCCTAGAAACCAAAAAAGTACCCTAAAAACACAAACCCCTATAAAACCATATATTCTTCTCAAACCCTAACCCACCCCCAATCCAAAAAAACAAAAAATGACCCTAAAACTCCATCCCCCCAAAACCCAAAAAAACATAAAGCCCATAAAAATACAATTAAAGACCCTAAAAGAGAAAAATATAGTAAAAAACAAAAATCCAAAATCAATAAAATGACACAAAAGAACATACCTAAAACCCAAAAACCATAAAAGAACCTAAAAACCCTAAAACCCAAAAGACCATAAAACCCCTAAACCCATCAATGATCATAAAAAACCTTTAAGGACCCTAAAAACACTAAAAATCACAAAAATCATAAAAAAAACTAAATTTCACAAATAAACAATTAAAACCCCTAAAAACCTAAATAACATTAAAACCTCGAAAACCATAAATAATGCTAAAACCATTATGAATGAATAAAAGACCCAAAAATACCCAATAACACAACAGACTATACAAATCCTAAAAATTTATAATGGACCCGAAAACCAATAAAATTACATTAAAACCCAATGAAACCCAAAAGGACACTAAAAAAATAATGTACCCTAAAAATACAAAAAAACGTAACTGATCCATAACAACCATTAAAACCAATGAAAATCCAAAAAACCAGAAAAAACTAAAAACCATAAAATGATATATATATATATATATATATATATATATATATATATCCCTCGTATGTTGTGTCTTTTTTTCTAATAAATTTGGGGGGGCCGGGAATAGCCCGACCCTCACATCTTCCTTTCTATAAATGTATGTAAAATATTTAATACCCCAAAAACCCTAATCCTTATAAAACCCCTAAAAACAAATAAACCACAAAAAAATATTGAAATAATTAAAAAATAAAAACCCTAAAGCCCCAATGAACACAAAAAACAACAAAAAACATAAATACCCTGACAAACCCTAAAAAAATTAAAAACATGACAACATTAAATTATCCTAAAACCTGTAAAAAACAAAAAAGCCCACGAAAACACATAAAAAAAATAAAAAATTATAAAAAACATAAAATAAAATAAAATACTTAAACCTTTTACGAAAAAAACTATACCCAAATCCCTACACCCTAAATCCTATATCGCACACCATACACCATAAATCCTACACCTAATCCCCAATAATCAAAACCCTAAATCCTAAACCCGAATCACCGATCACTAAACCCTATACATAACAACCTATACACTCCACTATAAACCTTAAAGCCTAAACCATAAACCATATACCCTACACCATAAATCATAAACTATAAACTATACAACCTTATCCCTAAATGCTACACAATAAACCCCAAAAGACGATAACACCCCTAAAAATCCAAAAATAACCGGAAACCCCAAAAAGAACAAAAAACCATTTCAAAACCTAATATACCCAAAAAAACCTAAACTACCTATAAACCACAAAATAAAAAAAACCATAAAAACTGCTAATAAACTCTAACATAATAGAACCCCATAACGGATCCAAAAACCCTAAAAATTAAATTAACCAAAAAACTAAAAAATACATAAAACCATAAAACCATAAATAACCTAAAATACCTAAAAACCTAAAAAACCCAAAAATCACCAAAACCAAACAACTCAAAAAAATTCAAAAATCCCCAAATAACCATTAAAACGGAAAAAAGACCTTAAAAAAAGAAACTCTATAAAAAAATATTCTGAATATTTAGAGGATGGGAGCCCAGTGACAATGGGGATCCTACACGACCCCAAATTGCGACCTCTTTTGAATGGAAAAATAGAGATCCAACTTTGTTATAGCCAGAATTGGTTGGAAATAAGGATATTTTCAATCAATGCATATCTAAGAAGGAAAATCAAGATGTTTTTGCGAAGCTCCGGAGGTGTCGGGATCTATAATGAACTTCGCAGATGTTGTAAAATTTGTGGCTTCAATAAAATTCTTAGATTTTAGTGTCCCTTTACCTGGTTGTGTGATTAAAAAAGGTCGTTTGGTACATGGTTCAACAAATCGTGAGGCTGTTGAGAAGAGGGCTATCTTCTGTTGTTTTTTCCATTATTACGAGTGTCGTAACCCAAAAGGGGGAGAGGCATTGGAAAATTAGTAACATTAACGAAGGAAGAGTTGATATTTTGTAATTCAATGAATGGAATATTATAGCCATGGGAAGGGGATTTTATCACATTGTATTCCCCTCAGATTTCGAGAAAAATGTGGGCCTAGAGCTTTGGATCGCTCAATCTCAAGCTTGGTCTCCCTCAGATTCAAGACTAGGACTGAA
Organism: Viscum album; assembly: GCA_963277665.1. Taxonomy (NCBI): domain Eukaryota; kingdom Viridiplantae; phylum Streptophyta; class Magnoliopsida; order Santalales; family Viscaceae; genus Viscum; species Viscum album. The sequence continues at coordinate 982,622,618 of OY728165.1, read as the reverse complement.
ATATTGACCCATTTAGTGTAAAAAAACTACTCTATGTATGTCTAGATCCAGATCTATATGTTTAATTGGTTTTAATGGTATCCTAAATTCTCTGGAACATTTCTTCTTGGGGTGGATACTCATTAGAATTGGTTAGGATACATAAAAACCAAGATATGGGGCATATGAAAGGGTGAATGTTGATGTAGATATAGAGAGAAGCTTGTTTGAGGAGGTTTTCTTCAATACCCTTGTTGATAGACTCCCCATAGAAATTTGGCATGATTGAAGGCCCAAATTATTCCTCAATTGAAACTTTTTTGGGTACCTTGTTTGTGAGTGAAGAAGCCTAATAGTTTTAACGTTCTTCCATCTGAAGGGGTATATGGCCAATATATTGAAAAGGAACTATAGGGTAGGTAAATTAAAGCTTATGGTGGTTGATCCCCCACCCCATCAGGACCCCACTATATTTTCTCTAGGTTTACTGGATGATAAAATGCTTGATTCCTCATGTAATTAGATTATTGGACACCTTGAGGCACCCCCTCAGGTCCCCGCCAATTTCCCCTTTCTTTCACTAGCTACTGGTATTCCCAATGTTTATGAGGCAATGGGAACATGTGCTAATCAAGACACACATACCCATCAGAAGGAGATAAACGTAATAAAGACCGTAGAATCCCTATCCACTATTAGAAGGTAGCTTTTGGTGTTAAGTGGAACAATCTTGATGCTGATGATCGTCCTATGGTGCCTATTATGATTCTTCTATCGAACTAGGGAAGATCAGTCCCATTAATACTTGATGCATCACATGCTTGGTCTGATGAGATAGGGGGAACCAATTGTGATATTTCAGACACACCCCCTATTCTTCAAGACATGACTGGGCATGTTGGTGATACCTTTCAACATTATTCTAACATCTCGAATATCCCTCAGTAGGATCTGTCCTCTAGGACGAAAAATGTTATGGTTGAGGATACTGCTAGTGCAGCTCAATTATAGTAGACCAAGGATCCCATTAATGCTGAGGGAACCATGTCTCATCCCCCTTTTACCTTTTAATAGAGGGATACGATAAATCCCCCTACTTTTGGATTGTTTGAGATGTTTTTGGGCCTTCTTGTGACAGTTCATTTCAAAGGCATTCTTCTGGACCCATTAACATCTGTGGAAAAACTGGTCACTCTAGAGAGATTACATGTTCTTGATATAAGCATGTATTCCTTCAATATTGTGTCCCTACACAAGGATGTGAAGATAAAACAAGATTCATTTAATGAAATGGTTTTCACCTTGAATATATTCAACCCACAAAGTGAGTTGTTTTGGAGTTATTCTTTTGAGGATCCTCAAGCCCAGGATAATGATCAAATGGATCCTGCATGTGGACTTGTATATGAAAATAATCATAAAGATAGTTCCAGCCAGAGGTAACATTACCTTCCCTCTGCATCCACAAATTATCCATCTAATAAATCAAAGATAAAAGGGATTAAAGGGAAAGGGAAAAGGAAGGGTAGAAACTATCCCCCCTCTATGTCATGTTATTAGTGAGGACCATTTATCAGAATTACCAAGTACTTGGCAACATTCCCATGGATATAGCCCTTAGAAATTTATTCTCACTTATAGTCCAAAGCCTATAGAGACTGCTGAGCCCATGATGAACTTTAGAAATTGGAAGGGATTTAATTGGAACAGGCTTGGATATTCTATTATTTCTCATAAAAGGGATGCTGATTCTTTAGAAACTCTATATGTTATGAAGCATGATGATGTTTAGATTCTTTCTTACAAGGAGAGATCTCAAATTTTCTCCCTCTGAATATGACATCAGGCAGCCACCATAACCCAATTTTTTGTGTATGAATCTTACAAGTAAATTAGGAGAAGGGACCTTTTTAGGAAGTTTCGTCAATAAATTGAGACTGTTATTTAGAACAAGATTGTCATTGTTGATTTCAACACAGTTCTTCAACCTGATGAGATGATCGGTCCCAATTTCTCTCATTTTGGTACATAAGATTTTTCTAAATTCTTGGATAAATGTGAACTCATTGAAGTTTATATAGTTGGTGCATCCTTTACATGGGAAAGGAACACCATTAAAGGAATACATTCTAGAAATAATGATAGGTGTTCCTATCAAATCTGTGAAAAGAGAACCCCATAGGACATCACTGGGTTCAGTATTCCCATGTTTAACTCATATCGCAATCCCATTGATTTTGGATATAAGGGATAGTATAACATGGTCTTCCCCCATTCCTTTTATATTTAATAACTCTTGTCTCACATTCCCTCGGTGGAGGGATGTGGTTGTTAGTGGATGGATCATCACATACCATTATAGTCCACACTTAATTGTGGCTTCTAAACTTATGGAAATCAAACACCATATGAATGCGTGGAAGAGGAACAATTTTTCGACGGTTAATAAAGACTTTAAGCTAATAAATCTATACTTTACCTATGCCAAATTTCTAATTAGCAGCATCACATCCAATCCTGGGAGGAATTACAACTCCATTCCAAGCTATATAATCTCCTCCAACTTAAGGATATGATTTCCAAAATTCAATACAATGTAATGTTGCTCAAGGATGGGGACCAGAATTCCATTTTTTTCATTTCCATCATAGGGAGAAAAGGGACATGAAAATATAAACACGATCTGAGTCCTTGGACCCCCCTTTACATATTTGAATGAGATATCTAATGATTATGTTGATTATTTTCTAGCATTTTCTAATGATGATGGGGAAAAATCTTTCCAGATTTATGACTCCATTATTGCATGATTTGATGATAAAAAAAGGCCTTAATAGAATCCCCAATTGAAGAAGAAGTACTAGTTTCACTTTTTTCCTTGAACATGGATAGTGCAGCGGGAACAGATGGGTATAGAAACATGTTTTTCATGTTCTATTAGGAAATTATGCAAGTGGAGATCACCAATGCAACCAGGGAAATTTTTTTATATAGTTCATTACCTCATGGGAGTAATTCCATTTTTTTACATTAATTCCAAATATTGATATTTAAATTGATATATGGGGTTTTCATACAGTTTCCATGGGGAAAATAATCCCCAAAATTATAATAAAAATATATATCATAAGGTTGTGGAAGATTTTTTGAGATCTCATTACCCCAATTCAAGTTGGGATTGTCAATTGGTTGAGTATTAAAAACTGTCTTTAGACAGCTTCATATAGAATAAATATAATGATGAATGAAACAAAGTATGAAGTCTATATATCTCAAAGGCATTTTACACTATCATGTTGGGATTCCACTTCAAGGTTCATGGTAAGTATGGATTTTCCAGCACCATTATCAAAATGGTCAACACTATTTTTAACAGTCTCGGGGTTACAATACTTATAAATGGATCACCATGGTGCTTCCTTTAATGTTCTCATGGATTCAGATAGGGGGACTTGCTCTCCGACCTTATATTTGCAATTTCTGAGGGCTGCATGAGCAGGTGCATTACTGACCTATTTTAGTCTAGTCTTTAGAAACCAATTAAGGCAGGTTGTGGCCTCCCCATTCACACCCACCTTCTCTATGTAGATTAAACTCCTATCATTGGGAAAGTTGATTAGTGAACCTTATCCTCAATTATATTGATCTTACATCATTATGAAAATGAGGATTGTCAAACCACTAGCAAGAATAAAGAATCCATTGTCTTCAACAAAGGTTTCTCTATCTCCAGGAAACTATGCATCTCCATATCACTTGGGGTTAAGATAGACATAATCCCATTTACGTATTTGGGAGTCCCTTTATTTAGGGGGAGGGTTAAAAGCTGTTACCTTGAGAACATATCAACTAAAATAACTCAACAACTAGCGAAATAAAATGGAATGTTCTTATCTCAGGCTGGTAGAGTATTCCTAGTCAAATTCTTCATAACTCCATGTTTTTTCATTTGTTTTACAGATATAGATGGACAACTAGCCATGTTAAAAGAATGCATACCATGATTCAAAACATTTTCTGGACATCTTATAATAGTTAAAGGAATCATTTCTCGATGGATTGGAAGGATTACCCTAAACCTATTGATATGGGCGGGCTAGTAATTAAAGACCTCCAGATATTCAATGAAGCCATGCTTGGAATGTTCACATTGAATTTTCTCAATACATAGGTTTATGGCCTATATTTTTATCAGGAGTGGCTCATGTGCAGACTATGTGATTGCTTCATATGTTGCATGCCCTCCTATTTTTGGCATGCCCTCAGATTATCATATAAGGGAATTATAGATCCATCAAAATGGGTGGTATCAAAGCAATCTAACTATAATTTTCTAGACCACTACATGGATTTAAATACCACTATATGAAATTGTGATGCGTAATCATGATTTGAAGGACATGTTTATTGTTACTATAATACAATGAAGTGTTGATTTTCTGATGGATTTTCTAGCCCACATTGTCTTGCAGATGGAGAGGTACATGTTCACTGACAATGATACCCTCATCTAGAAACTGAATCTTGTCATCCCGTTCACCATACATGATTTATTCCGGTTGAAATTCCCACATGATATTGTCCCATTAATTTGGATTCTAAATTTTCAAGCACCATGCACTCCTACTACTTACCACCTGCTGGTATGAATGTTGGGGAAGAACTAGTTTCCAACTCAGGATAATCTGAATGAGTTGGTTAGAATCTAGCATCTGTTTTCTACCTATTCTTTCCTTCTGAGGAGAGAATTAATCATACTTTCCTACATTTTAGGTTTTCTTCATGTTTGTGGGCTCACTTATAGTAGATTTTTGGGATGAATTGAAACATAAAGGGGATGGTTTGCGAGCTGATCTCTAGCCTCGTGGAGAAATAGTGCAATGAACAGGAACAAAGCCTGCTACTTGTGATTCATCCACTATTTACTATATCTAGACCACTCATAATGTAGTGGTATTCTACCAAATGCCTTGATCTTCTCATGGTGGAGTCATTAAAATCCACAAGGTGTGTCTGGAAAAGGCTTGTTTACAATCAGTTTTGATGAATAATGACATCAATGATCTCTTATTCTTGTGTTTCTTTGAGTTTATGGTAGGAGAAAAAAAATAGTTTCTAAAATTCATTTGATGGATTCCCTCGATTATATCTTGGATCAATGTCAATGTGGATGGTGTGGATTTGGGATCACCTAACCCCTTGAGATACAGAGGGGTTTTCTAGACATATGAAGTATTTGTGAGAGTCTTATTCTATCATTATATTGTAGGAGGGTGATATTACAAAGATGATAATTTAGAAATGATGAAGGCGGACAAATTTTCAAATTATTTTGGGTGGAAGATTCTTTGGATTGAATATGACTCGATGACTTTGGTGTTTTCACTAAAGAACAAATCCTGAAGAGTTCCTTGGAGGCTTCTCCCACAATTGATTGAACGTCTCTACCTTTTTTATGATCACACAATCAATGTTACACATTACTATAGGGAGGTGAACTTGGTTGTCAATTCCCTCTTCAAGCAGGAAATTATAGAAAGGAGCTAGATGTGGTCATTCGTTACCTCATATTTTTTTCTCACAATTCGTGGACTCTTACATGAATGGTGAAATAAAGACAAATGTCTGTAAACCCTCCTTGTATTGCTCTGTTGTTTAGTTTTCTAACAAATATTGGGGGACCAGGTATGCTTAGTCCCAATCCCCATTATACAAAATACTATAAAGGACCCTAAAACACCCAAAACCCATAGAAAATGCCTAAAACCCAAAAAAACACACTAATACCATAAAATCACAAAAATTATTAAATGTAAAATAAAAAACCCTATCAAACCATAAAAAACCTAAAAAATCCTAAATACCATAATACCATAAAACCCCAAAAACCCTAAAAACCAAAATGTTATAAAAACCACAAAACCCCATAAAATAATTTTATTACCATTCCAATCCCTAAAAACCCCTAAAAACCAAAAAACACAAAAAACCCTAAAACAATTAAAACTCTAAAAACCATATAAACAATTAAAAACCTAAAAACACTAAAAAAAACAAAAAACCATAAAAAAATCCCAAACACTAAAATCAAGAAAACCCTAAAAACCCTATAAAACCCCTAAAACCCATAAAAACCTAAAAACCCATTAAAACCGCTAAAAAACATAAATACCCAAAAAGATCCTAAAAATCTTATAAGATTGTAAAAACACTAAAATTGAAAAAAAAATCTAAGAACCGTAAATCAATATTAAAACACTTAAAAAACCCTAAAACCCCAAAACCTCCTAAATTTAATAAAACCCATAAAAATCATAAGAACCCCTAAAACACCGAAAATCCTAAATACCCATAAAATTAATAATTTTTTTAAAACATCCATGACAACCCCTAAAACACCTAAAAGACCCATAAATTATTAAAACCCCAAAATTTTTGGAAAACACTAAAAATACATAAAAATCCAAATAACACTAAAAACAGTTTAATCCATAAAAACCCTAAATACTTTAAAAACATAATTGTATAATTTCCCATAAAAACCATGAATCTCTAAAAAATAATAAAAACCATAATAAATTGTAAAAACTATAAACAACCCCTAAATGACCCTAAAACATATACCCAACTTCATAAACACTACAACCAACACCCTAAACCCTATACCCATCACCAAAAACCCAAAACCCTACACCCTATACCAGAAACCCTATACCCTATATAAAAACCTAAAACCATACACCCAATACCCTATATGTGTCATCCTAAACCCTAATACCTAAACCCTAAAAACTATACCAAATACCTTGAACCATAAATTCTATACCCTAGACCCAAAACCGTATTTATTAAACACTAAATCATTAAAACTAAACTATATAAACAAAACCTTAAAGGAGCTAATAACAAAAAACCAAATAAACCTAAAAACATCTAAAAGACAATAAAAACTTTATTCCCCAATAAAACATTGTCCCCCCATCTCAAAAAGACCCTAAAAACATTAAATGTCTCCACAAACCCCTAAAAATTCTAAAAGAACATAAATCCCCTAAAACACCTAAATCATTAAATGACCCTAAAACACCGTTAAACCCAACAAATTATAATAGCACCCACAAACCATTAAAACACAATAAATAATAAAACCCCTAAAAACCTAAAAAAAAATCCTAAAAACCCTAAAAAAACTAAAACCCTAAAATCCCATTAAAACCCTTAAACCCCCTAAAACCCCATAAAAATTCCAAATAAACCCTAAAACCCCTAATAACCACAAAAACTATTAAAAACAATAAAACCAAATAAATACCTAAAATGACTCTAAAACATTATAAAACCATAAAAAGGACCTTAATTCCCCTATAAACCTTAAAAACACAAAAATCCTAAAAACCCTAAAACAATAAAAAACTTAAAAGACCCAGAAACATGATAAAATAACCCTAAAATTGAATAAAACCCACAATGACCTCTAAAAATAAAAAAAACACTTGTAACACTAAAAAACACTAAAATGCCTAAAACACCAAAATAAAAAAAACCCCTAAACCCCCTAAAGGAACATAAAACACCCGAAATGAATCCAAAAATGGCAATCAAAATTTTTTTTACAGGAAACCCAAAAACAAATATAATCCCTAGGAAATACTAAAAACAGTGAAACACCAAAAATCCCCCAAAACCTGTAAAACCCCTTAATGAACACACAACCTCCTAAAAACACTAAAACACCCTATAAACCACAAAAATCCCTGAAACCGTAAAAACTAATAAACACCCTAAAAACCCTAAGAATCTCTAAAAATTAACTAAAACAAACAAAAATAGATACAAAGCATAAAAAATAAAAACCCATAAAACCCTAAAAAGCCTACAAAAACCAAAATAGATGTTAAACCCCTTAAAAGACCCTAACACCCTTGAAATAACATAAAAACTATAAAATCAAAAAAAAATTTCCTTAAAATCACTCATCGAACCTAGAAACCATAAGAGATACCAAAACCCTAATGACCCTAAAACCCTATAAAACACTAAAAAATGTTAAATGAACCTAAAAAATAAAAAATAGTCTGTAAAACACAAAAACAATACACTAAAAACACAATGATCCCCCAAATAAACAAGAAAACCCCTAAATTACTTAAATATATCAAAACACAAGAAAAACCCTAAAAACCCAAATAAACACCTAAAACCAAAAAAACCCTAAAAACCCCAGAAAAACCAAAAAACTCTAAAACCCCGAAATGAATTCCCCAAAATCCCCAAGATCTAAAAAACCATAAATCCCCTTAAAACACAAATAATTAAAAAAATAACATTAACAATAAAAAAACCCATTAAAAACCCCCAGAACCCCCAAAAAACTTGAAACTTCTAAAACCCCTATAAACCAAAAAAAACTAATGATCATTAAAACCCTAAAACCCTAAAATCTCAAAAATCCAAAAATAAACTGAAACCCCTAAAAACATTAAATAACAATAAAAACATTAAAATACCCTAAATCCTAAACCCCATGAAAACTGATAAACTAAATAACCCAAGAATCCCTAGAAAATCTAAAATGACCTCAAAACCCCAAAAATCTTAAAAACAACTAACATCTCCTAAAAAAATAACAACTATAAACCGCCTATAAAACCATAAAAACCATTTAACCCGTAAATAACCTACAAATTATTAATTTTTTTTAGAAATCATCCCCGCCCATGAAATCCGTAAAACCCCGAAAATCCATGAAAACCCCATAAATCCACTAAAAACCCATAAAATCCATAAAAATTCCTCAAAAACCTTAAATACCAACAACCCAAACCCCTAAAAATCAATGGGAAACACAAAAACCTTTAAACCCCCTTTAAAAATCTTATAACACATAATCATTCCAAAAAAACATAAACACTACAAAAGCATTGAAATATGTTAAAATAATTAACTCACTAAAACCCCTTTAAACCCAAAAATACACAAAAAAACTAAAAATTGAAAAAACCACTAATAGCCCTAAAAAAACATAAAACCCCTAAAACCCCTAAAAATTTTAAAACCACTAAAAATTTCCCAAAAGATACTAAAAACCAAAAAATACACTAAAAATTCTAAAAACTCCTAAAGTCCCAAATACTCCTAAAAGACCATTAAAATTATATAAAGCTCCTCAAAGACAATAAAAAACCCTCAACACCCTAAAAAATACCCTTAAAACCTAAAAACCACAAATAAAAACATAAAAGCCCCTAACAACACTACAAAACCTTAAAACCCATAAAAACCCTAAAAACAATAAAAACCCATAAAACCATAAAATAATCTTAAAAAACCATAAAACCCCAAAACCAATAGATACCAATTAAAACCACAAAAACCCTAAAATCCATTAAAATATATAACATACCCTAAAACCCCCTATTGCCCATACTAATAATAAATTCCTCAAAAATCCCCAAGAATACCTAAAACCCTTAAAAATCCTAAAAATCCCAGAATAACCATAAAATACTTTGAAAAATTAAAACCGAAAAAAACCCACCCCCAACCCTAAAAACCCATAATAATACTAAAAACCCCAAAAAATATTAAAACCATGACAAAACCCTAAAAACCCACTAAAAACCATAAAAAACATAAATTCCACAAAACACTAGAATGTTAAAACACTAAAATACATTAAAATCCTAAAAAACCTAAAGGAACATTAAAACCCCTAAAATTTCCAAAACCCTAAAAACACTAGACTGTTAAAACACTAAAATATTTTAAAACCCTAAAAACTGCTGAAATACCCTAACAACCTAAAATACCCTAATTGACCCTAAAACCATAACCCCCCCCCCCTTAAAATTCTAAATGTCACTAAAAACACAAAAACGAAAAATACCCAAAAATACCATTAAACCCTTAAAACCCCTTAAAAACACTAAAAAACATAAGAATCATAATTTAACCTAAAAACCCAAAAAACATAAAAAGTCCATATAATCCAAAAAACCCATAAACATAATAAAAGATACTAAAAACCTCAAAACCCTAAAAATAACTAAAAACCTCAAAAGCCCTAAAACCCTCTAAAACACCAAAAAAAACTCCTAAAACCCCTATACCCAATGTAAACCATAAAACCGCTAAAACCATGGTGAAAATTAAAACTCCCAATAAAACCCAAAAACACCAAAAAACCAAAAAAACTCTAAAAACAATAAATATCCAAAAAAACATATAAAACCTAAAAAATAGTTAAAGGCATAAAAAAACTAAAACCAATAAAAGACCATAAATCACCCTAAAGAACATATAACCAAAAAACCCCAAAACCCCCTAAAAACAAAAAACCCCTTATGACCATATAAAAAACCAAAAAACCCTTTAAACACCCTAAAAACCTTGAAACTCGTAAAAACCGTAAAAACATTAAAATCTGAAAAACTCATAAAAACTCTAAACACAGATAAAATAAATTGAACCACTGAAAAATCTAAAAATATTTATACCCTAAAAATTCATAAATTCATAAAATAATGCTAGAAAACAATGAAACCCTAAAAACAATATAAAACCCATAAATATTGAAATTGCTCTAAAAACCAAAAAAACACATAAAACCCCAAAAACACAAAAAACCATTAAACCCAAAATATCAGTATACTACCTAAAACATAAAAACCCCTAATAATGACTAAAAAGAATCATGATAGATAAAATTTCAAAAAATACTCAACCCCATAAGATAACAAAAAAACTCTAAGGAAACCAATTAGAACCCCAAAAATGATGCCCCAAAAACTCTAAAAACAATAAAACCAAAAACATTAAGCACAATGAAAGAACTATAATAATGCTAAAAAACAATCGTAAGACTCTAAAAGTGTTAAAATTTAGAAACACCTAAAAACAATAAATGCCCAAAATAAAACCTTATAGAAAAATTAAACCCCCAAAAAAACTAAAAACCCCTAAACACCTTAAAAACTCTAAAACCCCTGAAAAGCCAAAAATCATATAAAACACTAAAAAATACAAAAACAATACAAATAAAATACCTTCAAAACCAATTTAATTCCTAAAATCCATAAAACTCCAAAAAAACCCTAAAACATATACTCTGCACCCTAAATTGTACAACCAATACCATATATGCTACACCCTATACCCTAAACCCCAAACCCTAAATAGTAAACCCTACTCTTTAACCCTAATTTCTAAAAATGATATCCAAAAACATAATACCAACACCCTAAACCCCAATCCTCCCACCATAAACCCTTTACCCAACAACGTAAACCCTAAACCCCAAACCCTGAACCCAATTCCCAATATTATAATCCCTAAACCCTATACCGTACACCCAAAAAACTAATCCCTAAACACCATACCAGAAATCTAATACCTTACACTCTAAAACCTAGCCACAAAACCCTAAAGCATATACCATACACCCCAAACCGTAAAAAATAAAACCTAAACCAAATTCCCGACACCATAAACCCAAATCCATACAACCAGAACTCAACACACTTTACCCTAAACACAACGACCTAAACCCTATACCCTACACCATAAACTATATACCTTACTCTATAAACCCTATAGCATAAACTCAATAACTTATACCACACACCTTTTTCCTTATTACGTACTCCATAAACCCTATATAGTATATTCTAAACCCAAATCCTATAATATAAACCGTATAATCAACACCCAGAAACAAAAACCAAAAATCTGAAACCCTATACCCTACTAATTAAAACCTATATGTTTCACCCTAAACCCACTACCCTACCCCCTAAACCCTCTACCCTATATTCTAAACCCTATACACTACACCATAAACCATGAGCCTTGTGTCCTAAACCATAAACCCCAAACCCTAAACCCTACACCCTAAACCCTACACACACAACCTTATACCCAATCCATTAGACCCAATTACATATGCCTTAAACCCTATACCATACATCCAAAACCCAAAACATAAACCCTAAAAACTATAACCTACATCCCAAACAATAAATCATAAAACCCAAATCTTATACCATACTACCAAAAACCTAGACATTTCACACTTAACCCACTACCATACCGAATAACCCCTCTAACTTATAGCTTAAAACATATACACTACACCATAACCCTTGAACCTCATGTCCTAAACCATAATCCCTAAACCTTACACCCTACACCCAAAACCCTTCCTCCTAAACCTTATAACCAATAACCTAAACTAAAAACCCCTCATGCCACATCATATACCCTACACCCAAAATCCTAAACCCTGCACACTAAATCATATACCCTACACACTAAGACACAATCTTTAAACCCTAATCACAATAAAATACATCTGAAACCCTAAAACATACACTATAACTCTTATACCCTACACCCTAAACCTTAAACCCTACACCATAAACCCTATACCATAAACCTAAAAACCTAAACTGTAAACCCTAAACCCTATATATTACACCATAAACCCTATACCAAACAACCTAAATAATATATCCTACATCATAAAACCTAAACCCTGCACCCTAAAACCTTTACCCTAAACCCTAAACCCTAAACCATAAAACCTATAATATGCACCGTAAACCCGAATCCCTACACTATAAACTGTATACCCATCAGCCTAAACCGTAAAAAGTATGCCCAAAACTTATGGCCTCCACCCTAAACCATAAAGCCTACACCATAAACCCTATACCCTATACTATATACCCAAAACACTAGACATTGAAACCCATGGCCTAAACCCCAAACCTTACACACTAAACTCCAATCCCTAAATAATAAACCATAATACTTACACTATAAACCCAATACCCTACACCCTAAACTCTAAACCCTAAACCATACACCCTTAAATCATTACCCTACACCATAAAGCACGAATCATTATCCTAAATCCTATACCCTTCACCCTAAACCTTTAAACCTACACTCTACACCATATACCCTAAACGCTAAACACTAAACTCTATACACTAATCCAATAACCTACACTCTAAATCATAATCCATAATCCCTAAACCATATACCCTACACTCTGAACCCTATTCCTCCACACTAACCCTTAAAACCAAAACCCAAAACCCAAAATTAAACCTAATACCCTTAAAAAATATAAAAAACCAGAAAACAAAAAAAAATCCCAAAAATCCGTAAGAAAGATAAAAACCCCTAAAACCCAGGAAAAAAACAACAAATACCATAAAAAATAAATTCATTCAAGACACTAATATGACCCTAAAACCCAAAAAAAACCTTATGAAATGCATCAAAAACCATAAAAAATCCACAAAACCCTAAAAACCCTAAAACCAATAAAACCCCTAAAGACTATTAAAACCCAAAAAAACCCTAAAAGCTGAAAAATAATACAATATCCCAAAAAAATAAAACCCATAAAATTTCTAAGGGACAAAATAATACCTAGAAAATCTCTAAAACCCCAAAACTATGAAATCCGAAAACAAACATAAATATAAAAATAACCATAAAATCCCTAAAAGAATGATAAACCCCTAGAAACCATAAAACTAGAAAATCACAAAACCCCTAAAAACCCTAGAAACCTGAAATCCCTTAAAATCCAAAAACATCAAAACACTTGAATCGTTAAAAACATTGAAACCACTAAAAATTACTAAAAACTCTCAAACCATAATAACATTAAAAATTCAAACCGAATGTAAATAACTTAAAGACCCTAAAAACAACAATCCCACTAAATATGCCAAAAGACCCAAACAACAATAAAAATATAACAGCCAAAAAAACATTAAAACCCAAAAAACAACTTAAACCCCCTAAAAGATCATATAAACCCTAAAACACAAAAATTATATAAAAAATCCTACAAACCATAAAAACATTAATTTCCTTAAAACCCCTAAAACTGTAAAAACATTTAATCCTAAAATGCTCATAAATTCTTAAAAACAAGGATATATGATAATACATTATTTATCCAAAGTCAACTAAAATTTACAAAAAAAACCTAAAAATTGTAAAAATCATAAAACACCCTAAAAACCAAAAAAAATAAAAAATACCCTAAAATACCCATAAAAACCATAAACCCCATAAAATACCTAAAACAAAAAAACCCTATAACCCCCTCCCCCATGAAAATTGTAAAAGCCCATAAAACCCTACGCACCGTTGAAAACCAAAAAAGCACCTACATACATAAAAACCCCTAAAACTATAAAAATAGGAAAAAAATAGTAAAAGTAACCCCCTCCACACACACACAACATTAAAAACACTATAACCAAAAGATACCATAAAAACCCTAAAAACTCATCATAAAACCAAACCCTACTTAAAGACCCAAAAACCACTAAAAAATAATGGATCCTAAAACCCCAAAACCCGCCTAAAGACCATAAAACCCCCAAAAACCCTAAAGGACCCAAAAAATCATGTAAAAACTAAAAGTTTATTACAACACACTAAACAACCTAAAACCACCAATACCACAAATACCACCTGAAACACCTAGATACTGTGAAAAACATAAAATCCCTAAAAAGGGATAATAACCTAAAATCTATAATAAAATTATAAAATACAAAAAACCCTAAAGGGACAAAAATAACTATAAAACACCAAATCCCAAAAAAACCCAAAAAATTTGAAAAAATCCCATAAAGACCATAAATAACCTAAAACCCATAAAAACCATTATAAACCCCAAAAACCCTAATAAAACCGTTAAATTCTTAAAAACGCCAAAAACCAAAATACTCTTCAAAACAATATTATCTTAAAAAACAATATAAGAACCCTACAAACATAAATGTATTAAGTACACCCAAATTACCTTAACAACCACCAAACCCCATAAAATTTCTAAACAACTCATAAACACCGTAAAATGTGATAAAACCCTATCATAAACTAAAATCCAAAACACGCATAAAACCAAAACAACCATAGAAATACTAAAACACTAAAAAAACCTAAAAACCCAAAAATTGAAAAAAAACCCCAACATATATCCTAAACCCCTAAAAATCTGTAAACCCTACACCATACCCAATAAATACTATACCATAAACCATATACACTTTCCACTGTTAGTAAACCGTATATCATAAACCATAACTCTAACATCCCACACCCCAAACCAAAAAACATTCACCCAAAACCCGATATCCCACACCTTAAACCCTAAACACTACACCCTAAAACATACACCCTAAAACCAACACTATATACCCTCCACTCTACACCTTGAACCCTAATCCCTAAAATCTAAACCTTATACCATATGCAGTAACCCCAACCCAACACTCAAAACCCTATACCCAACACCATATACCCAAAACCCTACAATTTAAAACATATACCGAACACCCAAAACCTAAAACCCCACACCCAATCCGCTAATCCTTGCAAAATAAACTCTAAACCCTACACCTAAACCCTATAAACTATTACCCATACCATAAAACCTACACATAAAAACCCATACACTATACCCTAAATCCTATACCATAAAACCTAAACTATACACCCTACATCCAAAACCTTTTATCGTGCACACTAAACATTGAACCGTCAACCCTACACCCTATATCCTACACAATAAAACATACACACTACACCATATACCTCGAACCCCACACCCTAAATCCTATACTCTACACCCAAAACTCCAATCCCCACACCCAACACCCAATACCATACACCATAAACCCTAAATCCTACATGATAAACCATAAAACATTCACCCTAGATGATAAAAAATATAACCCAAACCTTATACCATACTCTCTAATCCCAAAACCCTATAACCTAACCCCTAATCCCTAAATTCTACACACTAAACCATTAACCCCAAACCCTTTAGCATAAACCCTATACATTAAACCCAAAAAACTATACCCTTTAGCCTAAACCCTCATCCCTATAACATAAACCCTACACATGACACCCTATAACCTACATCCCAAACCCTAAACCCGGTACCCTAAACCTTATACCCTACACCCTAAACCATACACAATACTCCATTTTCCCTATACCATACAGAATTAACCCAAATTCATAATCCATATACCCAATATCCTAAATCTAACACAATAAACCCTTTACATAATACTCTATACAACTGACCCTACACCCCAAACCCCATAAGCTGCATAATAAACCCTAAACCCAACACCCTATACCATATACCATAAACACATAACCCTAAACCCTATTCCCTAAACCCCATACCATGCCCTATAAAAACTAAACCCTATACACTAAACCATATACCCTACACCTTGACCATAAAAAACTACACACTGGTCCCTATACCCTATACCCTACACCCTATCCCCTATTCCCTATATTGTACAACCTTAATCCAAACCCCTACAACTTAAACCTTATACACTACACCATAAACCATAATCCCTACACCCAAAACACTATGACCTACACCCTAAACCATAAACCCTGAACCCTAAACCCTAATCCACATACACTGCATTGTAAACACTTTACCATATACTCTAAATAATATACCCAACTACAAAGACCATATAACCTACACCATAGTCCCTAAATCCAACAAAATCAAAAAAAAAACTAAAATCCCTAAAATCCACTAAATATATGGACAACCCAAAAACCCTAAAAAATCCTTAAATCCATAAAAACCCAAAAAAGCAAAAAAAAACTGGAAAATGCATACAAAACCCTAAAATAACTAAATATCATAAAAATACCTATGAAAATCCATAAAACACTAAATAATCACTTAAAACCCTAAAAACACTAAAAACACTAAAAATATTAAAAATCATAAAAACACTCAAACAAAACAAAAATATAAAAACTATAAAACCCATATAACAATTAAAAAACTCTAAAAAACCAAAAAATACAAAATATCCATAAAACCCATTAAAATCCTAACAAAGTACTTCAAAACTATAAAAATGATAAAACCCCATACAAAACTGTAAAGAACCATAAAAACCAATATAACACATAAAGGAACCCTATAAACATTAAAATAATACTAAATGCCAAATATCACCCACAAATGAAAAAAACATCTAAAACCCTAAAAATCTTAAGAACCCCTAAAAACAAAAAAACCCATAAAAACCATAAAAACCCAACAGAACCTCTAAAAATACATCTGGAAATCTAGACCCCCAACCCTAAAAACCCATAAAATAACTAAAAACACAACAAAACCCAAATACCCATAAAATAACAGAACACCATGAAATTCCTATTAACTTAAACTTGTTTAAAATCCGTATACATCTATTAAAACCCTAGAAAATGATAATACCCATAAAACCCCTAAAACCCCGAAACCTCGAAAAATACCTAAAAATCCATGAAAACCACTAAAAAACTAAAAATCTTAATAATCCAAAGGAGACTTATACACTAAAAAAACTAAAGGCCTTAAAAATAATAAATCCCCCTAAAAACCATTAATAATCCTAAAAATCTAGAAACATATAATACCTGTAGAAAATCATAATACTAAAAAAACCCAAAAAAATATTTAAACCCCTAAATCCCGAAAAAATTATAAAAACACTAAAAACCCCAAAAGAACCATAAATAACATAAATCCCCAGATATACTAAGACCCAAAGGACACTTGAAAATAAAAAAACCCAAAAAAACCCTCAATAATCAAAAAACTAAAACCCTACAAAAACCTTAAAGCACTGAAAAAATTTAATAAATTATAAAACATTTTAACCCCCTCAAAACTAAAAACCCCATCAATCCCTATGAAACCCGATAAATCCCAAAAGTAATAAAAACCATGGAAATCGCTACAAAAGTTAAAAATTCTAATATTCTAAAACCAATTGAATGAATAAATACCCTAAAACACTAATACCACAAAAAACTGAAAATCCCTTAAAATCATTAAAAATCTAAAACACCCTAAAAACCATTATATACCTAAATTAGTAAATTCCCAAAATCCCTAAAAAAATACAAACACTTGAAACCTAAAAACACCTAAAAACACGAAAAACCCTAAAACACATAAAAAATTAAATATACATAAAACGCATGAAAACCCTAAAAACCTCTAAGACCCAACAAAACCCTAACAACATTAAGAGACTCATAAAACAATAAAACTCCCAAAAACCATAAATGACTACCATAGCCTTAAAATTCCAAAATCCCATTAAAATCCTATACCGTATACCTTACATCCTAAACCCTTAAAACTTATACCCTAAACCTTACTCCCTTCACCCTAAACCGTAAACACTATACCCAAAACAGTGTACTGTTTTCCCTAAACACAAAATCCTACTCCCAAAACCCTATACCGTAGACCCTAGAACCAATACCCTACACCATATACCCTTTACCTTACGCCCTAAATCATAAACCCTACACCATAAATTTTGAATCCCTACACCTAAACCATAAACCATACATCATAAATCCTAAACCCTAAATCCTAAAAGATCATATAAAACCCTAAAAACACTAAAAGATCCGGAAAACCCTAAAAACCTTGAAAGACATAAACCCACCTAAAAATCCATAAATGACCACAAAACTCCTAAAAACCATAAAAACCCAAATAAAACTAAAACAAAAAAATACCCTCATAAGACCATGAAATGAACAAAAAAAATAAAATGACTCTAAAACCCCTTAAAACCAATAGAAAGCCTAATAACACTTAAATTTACTAAACTATATGAAAAAACTCATTAAACCCTTAAAACCCCTAAAATACCCTAAAATACACATAAAAACCAAAAATCCATAAATCCTCCTAAAACTCCTAGAAAACTATAAAAACCCAAAAGAGGCTAATAATTCCTAGAAACCCTAAAACGCCTTAAAACCCCCAAAATCCAAAACACCAAAAGCACACTTAAAAATATTTTAATATCCGTAAAATAAAATAGGAAACCTCAAATCCTATACACCCAAAAAAACCCTAAAATCACAAAACTCTCTTAAAACCCCCTTAAAACCTTAAATGACTGTAAAACAATAAATAGACCCCAAAACCCCTAAAATACCTCAAAACCACTAAATCGGCCATAAGCTCGTAAAACTAATCAAAAAAATTTAAAATAAAAAAAACTAAAAAACTGAAAAAAAAAAAAATAACTATAAAAACAATGAGAATCATTAAATCCCTAAAAACCGTAAAAATACATAAATTTCCAAAGACCCTAAATGACTATAAAGGCACTAAAAGACCCTAAAAATGATTAAAAACCCGTAAAACCCGTAAAACCCCATATAGACTGTAAAGGCCCTAAAACCCCTTAAATTGATAAAACCCCCAAAAAAGAATAAAATCCCTTAAATTATTTAAGCACACTAAACAACCCTAAACCCCCATAAAATCTCCAAAACACAATACCCCCCAAATCCCAAAAAACCATATAAACCCTAAAAACTCTACAAATCCACGATAAAAACTCTAAAACCCCCTAAACCATAAAATACCATAAAAATACTAAAATAACTAAAACCCTAATAAAACCACCCAAAACCACAAAAATACCAGAAAACCATAAAAAATAGATCCCCTTAAATTCATAATTCCATAAAACCTTAAAAAGCATAACAAACATGTAAGACCCTTAAAAGAACCAAAAGTCCCTAAAATCCTAAAAAGACCATAAAATACCCCGAACCATCGAAACCAAAAAAACAAATTTAACCACAAAAATTCCCTAAAACCCATAAAAACATAACAACAGCTAAATGACTCTGAATCCCCTAAACCCCCTAAAAAATTTTAAATACCATATTGTCTCTAAAAACCATAACAAACACAAAAAATCCCATTAAAACACTAAAAATCCTAAAAGGCACTAAAAATAAAAAAAAATATTAAAATGACATAAAAGACCATAAAATACAATAAAACCCATAAAAAACCCAAAAAACCAAAAATTCCCAAAAAAAACCAAAAACCAAAAAACCCTACAAAATCTAAAAACCCAAATCCACCAAAGAAATCATGAACATCCAAGATACCCAAAAAACATTATAAATAGAAAAAAAACATAAAAACACCTAAAACCATAACTAAATTAAGATCCTAAAACCCTAAAACACAAAACAAAACCATAAAACACACAAAAAAACAAAAATATCCTAATTTTTTTAGAAAAACAAAAAAATCCTCAAAAACTAAACAACCATACAAACACCTAAAAACCCAAAAAACACATAAAATCTCTAAAACCAAAAACCCAAAAATACACTAAAACACCTTATATACTGAAAACCCCAAAACCAATAAAATCCCCAAAAGACACTAAAACCACCAAAAATCATGAATCACCATAAAAACTATAAAACCACTAAATCCCTAAAAACCCAAACAACCCTTAAATTCCAAAAATCCAAATTGAACCTTAAAACCATGGAAACCCAAAATCCCTTAAAAATCATACAAAACTGTCAAATACACTAACTGATGTAGAAAACCCTAAAAACCATACCCTATACCCTAAACTGTAAACCTATTCCTTACACCTTAAACGTTATACCGAACACCCTACACCTTAAACTGTTAACCCCAAACCCAAAACCCAACACCCTAAACCTTACACCCTAATCCTTAAACACAAAACCATATATCCCACACATTTAACACTAAACCCTAGAAGAACCTAAAACTCCAAAAAAATCAAAATATAACATAATATTCTTAAGGACCCTAAAAAACATTAAACCCCTAAAAACAAAAAAAAACACAAACCCCCTTAAACTCCCTAAATGACCCTAAAATACCTGAAAACCATAAAAATACATAATTACCTAATCACCCAGAAAACAAAAATGATCCTAAAACTTATTAAAACTTCTAAAAACCCAAAATCACCTTAAATGTCCAAAAAATAATTAAAAAATCATAATATACGAAACAACATAAAAGGTATACAAAATCAAAAAACCCATAAAAAGATTAAAAATCAATAAAACCCATAAAATTATGTAAAACCCACTAAAGTCTAAACCGCCCTAAAATTCTTAAAACCCATAAAAACCCTAAAATCCGTAAAACCCCTATTTAAACCCTAAAATCCATAAAAACACTAACTCTTAGAAAACCATAAAAATGCAAAAAAACCCGTAAAACCTATAAAATAAACCTAAAACAAACCCAAAAATAAGAAAATACTAAAAAAACTATCAAGACCATACATATAAAAAAAACAAAAAATACCTTAAAACCCCATTGAACTCCAGAAAGATGCTAAAAATCAATTACAAACCCCTAAAGAAATAAAAAACACAATAAACTAAAAAAACCATGAAAACCCAAAAAAACTCTTAAAATTCTAAAAGGATCCCTAGAACACTAAAATGACCCTAAAAATACCTGAAAAATCCCAAATAATTCCTAAAAAAATTAAACAAGTTTTAAAAAACAAGCATGAAAATATTTAAAAACCCAATAAAATGATAAAACACTAAAAAACATTAAAATAGTAAAAAATGATAAAAAAATCAGTAAACTAAAGACCAGAAAAAACCCAAATTATATTACAAAAAACCCCTAAAACAGTATAAATCCTAAAAAAACAAAATACATAAAAGACCCTAAATAAATGCAAAAAGGTGCTTAAACATACTAAAAACCATAAAACTCAAAAAAAGACCCTAAAAACTGTATAATCGATAAAAATTATAAAACACATTATAACAAAAATAAATTCCAAAAAATTTAAAAATCCCAAAAAAATAATAAATAATCCCTGAACCTGTAAAAATCCCTACACCGAATTGAAAACCTTAAACAATAAAAGACCCTAAAAACCATAAAATCAGAAAAAAAAATATAAATAAAATTCCAATAAATCCACTAAAATTATTCAAAAACCATAAAATCCTCAAAAATAACTAAAAATTTTAAAACCCCTTAAAACAAAATATTCCTTCTAATAAGCCCTAAATCCATAGAAAATCGTAAAAACACTTGAAAAATGGAGAAATGCATAAAAATTGCACAAAACCCATTAACACTTGTAAAAAACTCTATAAAATCATAAAATCAATATAAACACTAAAATATCCATATAAACTATAAATAACTAAAAAGAGAATTGATACCCCAAATGAATAGAAAAAAACCTAAAAGAATTATACAAACCCTAAAAACCCAGAAAAAACAATAAAAATTATATATTCATAGAAACCATAAAAATAGTAAAAACACTAAAATCCCATAAAACCAATAAAACCGCCAATCCCCTAAAAATATAAAAAACCATTTTTTCCCAAAAATTCCATAAAAACCTAAAAATATACAAATATATAAAACCCATAAAAACTCTAAAATTCCCTTAGAGGACATAAACTCCCAAAAATATGAAAAAAAACCCTGAAACCCCAATATACCCTTAAAACTTCAAAAATAACTAAAAAGTCCATAAACCCCTCCAAGCCAAAAATACACAAAACACCTAAAAATCACTAAATGAAACTAAAAAAATAAATAACATAAAAACAAATGGAATACTACAAAACATAAAAATCATAAAAACATAAATACCATAAATACCATAACCCCCGCAATCCATTAAACTCCTAAAATACCAAAAACCCCAAAAAAACCTATAAAAACTAACACCCACAATTATTCCTAAAAACCCTAAAAATATTAAAAACCATATAAATAATCATAAACCTAAAAAACACTTAAACCCTATAAACTAGAGAAAACCTAAACATCATAAAACCATTAAAAACACTATAAATACAAAAATCCCTAAAATCCCCAAAAAACAAAAATTCATAAAAATCTTTAAACACAAAACCCCTAAAAACCTTTAAAACAATAAAAAAAAATTACCCAAAAACATATTAATAACCTAAAACCATATAAATCAAAAACCCCTAAAACCGTAAATTTCCCTAAAACTCTAAAAATACTAAAAAACATAAAAAACAAGAAAGTCCCTAAATTTATAAAGCCCTCTAAAACCACTAAAAACCTAATAACCAAATACCCCACCACCCCGAAAAAATAACGAAAACCATAAAAACACTAAAAACATCAAAACACATAGCCAACCCTAAAGAACCTAAAATATCATAAAATCAATAAAACCCTCTAAAACCCATACAATCCATACAATCCACAAAAATACTAAAATCCGCTAAAATAGTCTATAAATAACACTGAAATCATAACTCCCAATCCTTTAAATCCACTAAAAATCCTAATAACCATCAAAACCACCAATATTACTAAACATCCTAATTAAATATAAACACCATGAAACCCCTAAAAACCATAAATTAATTAAAACCCCATTTAAAATCCATGGATACCATAAAATCCCTAAAAACTCCCAATTTGCCTTAAAACACTCTAAATCCTAAAATCCCATAAAACCCTTAAATCCCATTAAAAATAATACAAAAAAATCCCTACATCCACTAAAAATATTAAAAATAAACTTAAACCCTAAAGAACCTAAAAAATCATAAAACCCATAAAAGACACCAAAAACCCAAAAATCTCATAAAATCACTAAAACCCTATTAAATCTATAAAACATCTATAACATTTATAACGACCCTAAAAGCCCTTAGAAAGTTCATTAAAATGGTAAAACCCCTAAAACCCTCCCTATAAACATATTAATGACCATAAAATCCAAAAATTCACAAAATATCCTTCAAATAAAAAAACCATGAAAAAAACATAAAATACACATAAACGCTTAAAAACACATAAAGACAGTAAAACCATGAGAAGCCCTAAAAATTCATTAAACCCACTAAACTTACCTAAAAACATGAATGCTTAAGTACACTAAATACACTAAAAACCCAAATTTATCCTAAAATACCAAAAAATATATATATAAATGACCCTAAAAACCCTAAAAACCATAAAGTTCCATAAATAATTCTAAAACACATAAAGGACCCTAAAACCCTATTAGGTCCCTAAAAACCTTAATGGACCCAAAAAACCATAAAATCCATATAGGGCCCTAAAAACATAAAACATTAAAGGACCCTAAAAAACCTAAAAGTAACTACAATCTTACAACCCTAAAAGTGTCTAAAAATTTACAAAATCTAAAAAAGTCCATAAAAACCATTAATCCCCCTGAAAAATAGAAAAACCCGTAAAAATCTATAAATCCCCAAAACCTACTAAAAATAAAAAAAATATCTACTAAAACCCCATAATATCCCAAGAACTCTAAAAACGGTACGAGTCCCTAAAAACCCTAAAACATTTAGAAGACCATAAAAAACTAAAAAACATTAAAATACCAAAAAATACTCGAAAAAATCATAAAAACATGAAAAACAGTAAAATACAATAAAAACCCTAAAAAACATAAAACCCTTAGAAAACTAAAAAACCCCAAGAAACCCAAAATATCAAAAACAAAATAAAACAAAACAAATACCTAAAAATATGAAAAACCAAAATTAATCTACAAACCCCTAAAATAACTAAAAAACCCAAGAAAAAAATAAAAACAATACAAAAATAAAATAATTACAAATCCCACACAACCCCCCAAACGATAAATAACCCAAAAACCACTAAAAACTAAAATCCCTTAAAACCCCAATACAATACAACCAAAAAAATCCCTAAAAATCCTGTAGAACATCAAAACCATAAAAACCTTAAAAAAACCTAAAAACCAATCAAAACCCCTTAAAATCCCTAATAAACCCAAAACCCCTAAAACACAAAAAAATCCAAAAAAATATTCTAAAAAAGTAATATTACCCAATAGAAAAACCAAAAAATAACAAAATCCATCGGAAACCCATAAAATCCTCTAAAATATCAAAAACTACTATTAAACTGAATACCCCATAAAACCCTAAAAATCCCTCAAACAATAAAAAAACACTAAAACCCACTAAAAACTTTAAAACTCTAAAAACCATTAATCCTCCTAATATCCTAAACCGCCTAAAATCCCCTAACACCACCAACCCTCGAAAAATAACTAAATACCCTAAAACACTTGAAAACACTTAAAACCCCTAAAACTATAAAAACCATAAAAACCCTAAAACCCATAAACTTCCGAATGACCCTAAAACAATAAGAGACCATAAATCTCTTAAAAACATTAAAACTATAAATGAATAAAATCACAAAAAATCCTAAAAAGACCCCAAACCCCCTAATGACCTTAAAAAACCTAAAACCCCTAAAATGCCTAAAAACATAAAATACCTTAAATGCATAAAAACCCCTAAAACATATAAAAAATTAAATCCCCTAGAAATCACTAAAAGCCCGTAAAAACCCTAAGAGACCCAAATAACCCTAAAAACAAAGTAAAAACTCTAAAAGTACTAAGAACTCCTAAATCCAAGAAAACCCATGAGTCCCAAATAGACTATAGAAACCCTATAATAGCCCCAATATACCTTAAAAACCATTAGATAGACTAAAAATATATAAAATAGTAAAAAATATATACCCTAAAGTTCCTAAAAACCCTAAAACCCCCAAACCCCAACACACACTAAAAACATTAAATCCCTAAATAACACTAAAGATCCCTAAAATCCATAAAAACATTAGAACCCTAATAGAAGAATTATTTCCCAAAAAAGTTAAAAAACCCCTTAAAACCCTTTAGAACCCAAAAACCCCGTAAAAACTTAAAAATATTGTAAAATCCTAAAATTTGTAAAAATTTCTAAATTATAAAAAATTAGTAAAACATTATGATCTATAAGAAACCGTAAAAACCAATTTAACCCATAAATTCATTAAAAACCCTATAAAACCATTGAAACCATTGAAACACTAACAACCCATAAAACCCTAACAAACCATAACACCCCAAAACACCCCCACCTAACCCTAAAACCCATAAAAACCCAAACACTAAAAGAACCGCAAATCCCCAAAAAAACCCGAAATGATTAAAAACCCTAAAAACCAAAGAACCCTAAAACACTATAATACCTTAAAACCCAAAAACATCCATAAAAACACAATATACATAAAAAATCAAAATCCCCAAAAATCTAAAATACTATAAAATAGCTAATAAAATTAGTAAACCCAAAAAAACTCTAGAACCCCTAAAAACTCTTAAACCCTTTATAAAACTATAGAATACGTTAAAACAATAAAAATAATAAAATAGTATAAAACCCATAAAATCCATACAAAACCATAAAAATCTTGATATACCTAAAAACCATAACCCCACCACCCAAAAACCCTCAAACCCAAATACCCCTAAGTTACCTCTAAAAACCCTAAAAAATTGTAAGTCCTATAATGTCACAAGAATATCTATAACCCCCCCAAAAACCCCGGAACTGCTAAATCCCCCTAAAAACATATGCTATCAAAAAACATTTAAAAACCCAAAAAATCGTAAAAACTATAAAAAATCCCCAAAATCATAAAGATCCCTAATAACCTTAAAAAAATTCTAAAATCCCCTCTAAACCTTTAATATTCATGATAAACCCCTAATTTGTTTTAAAAAAATTCCCTTAACTTCTTGAAACCCTTAAAACCATGAAAACCTTGAAAACCATTGAATCCCATAAAAATACTCTAAGAAACATGAAAAATTTGTACAAGACTAAGAAACCTAAAAACACCAGAAAACGCTAAAACACATAAAACCTCTAAAAACCTCATGATCCAAAAATTGAAAAAGAACTAAAAATCCCTAAAAGTCCAAAAAACAATAAATAACCATGAAACACAAAATGAAATTAAGTACACTAAAAACAATAAATAAAAATAAAAATCCTTAAAACCCCTAAAATCCTAATGGATCCTAGAAGCCATGAAAAAACTCAAAAAGATCCTAAAAACCATTAAACATCCAAAAAACACTAAAAATGATAAAATCAATAATTACACTAAAAAACCTAAAAACACGTGAAAACCCTAAAAACCCTAAATCAATCCTGAAAACTCCAAAAAACCATAAGTACCATAAAATCCCAAAAAACCAAAAAAACCCAAAAACCCAAAAACATGTAAAATCCTAAAGAACCTAACCCCCAATCAATGAAAACCCAAAACACCCCTAATAACTTAAAAACCCCAAAAACCACAACAATACTAAAAAATACATAAATTCCATAAAATACATAAAAACCTGAAAATGTTAAAAACCACTTGAAACCCTAAAAACCAAAACCCCCAAAAACCCAAATAACACTCAAAAGCCCCAAAACCATTAAAATCCCTAAATATGGAAAAGAAACATAATAATGATTAAAAATACTAAGAAATTAAAAACCTCAAAAACCCATATGACCCTAAATACCCGAAAACCCACTAAAAATCATAAATCATCAAAAACCATTATTGTCCCTACAAAACTAAAACAAGTAATGACAATAAAAAACCATAAATCCATAAAAAACATAAAAACCATAAAACTCATTAAACCATAAAACCCATTTCTGATAAAAAATTCCCCAAAACCCTTACAAACAATTAAAACCATACAGAACCAAGAAAATAACTTATAAAACAAAAAAATACTAAAACCTCCATAAAACTCAAAAAACCTAAATTACTCTAAAACAACAGTAAGAACCCAAAAAAATCATATGAAACTCATTACGCCGCCCCCAAACACTCTAAAAAGAACTAAAACAATAAATCCCTTAGCACCCCATAAAAATCCATGAAAACCCCTAAAAATCCTAACTCCATAAATAAACCTATAATACTGTCAACCCCTCAACCCCTATAGAATACCTACACACTAATACCCAAAACCCCTTAAAATCCAAAAATGGATCTGAAATACCTAAACAACTCTAAAATCCCTAAAAACTAAAAATACCAGATACTATAAAAGTAGTAAAAACCTTAATAAAAACCCCCATAAAAATTTATAAAAACTAATTTATTCTCCTAAAAACAATTAAAACTTAAAAAACTCTAAAACCCAAAAAATTATCAAAAACAATGAAACCACAAAAACACTAAAACCACATAAAACCCTCAAAACCCCGAAATAAAACTAAAAACCCGAGAAATATATAAAGGATCCTAAAATCCCAGAAAACATAAATGAACTAAACCCCCCATAAACCCAAAAAGACCCTAACGCCCCACCAAGGCTCATAAAAGACCCTATATAACCCTATAAAACCAAATAAAATTGTAAAACCCACTGAAACCCCTCAATGACCCTAAAACACCTAAATACCAATAAATACTAAATAAACCTAAAAGAGTAAATAATCCAAAATAACCTAAAACTACTAAAAAATTGGATGGTTGTAAAAACTATAAAATTTTAAAAATCCTACTAACCCCTAATAACATGAAAATATCATAATAACCCATAAAATGTATAACCTGAAAAAATATAAAATTCCTTAAAACTCCAAACAAACTCTAATGATTCTAAAACATTTACGGACCCTAAAAGACCTTATAAAAGAACAAAAAACTAAATGACACTAAAACCCACTAAACACCCTAAAACCAAAAAACATTAAAAATAGTAAAAACGATAAACATTCTAAAGAACCCTGAAAACACTAATCCCTTAAAAACCACAAAATAGCTAAAAATAAATTAAAAAGATAAAATACCCTAAAACCTTAAAAATAATAAGAAACCCTAAGACCCCCCAAAATCATAGAAACCTAAAAAACAAGAAAACCCCCAAAACCCTAAGAACCTAAAAACCCCTAAAAACACTAGAAATGTTAAATCCCCCTAAAACACCCCAAAACCTTAAACACCCCTAAACACACTAAAAACAAGTGGAACTCCCTAAAATAATGAAACCCACTAAACCCAAATAATACTAAAATCTAAATTCCATTAAATACAAAATATACTAAAAACCACATAAAACACCTAAACCACATAAAAACACTAATACCCCAAAAACCCATATAAAACTATAAATGGTTATAAAACCTACAAAACCATAAACACACTCAAACACTAAAAAACCATAAAAACATGTAAAACACATGAAAAACCTAGAAATCCATAAAAATATAAAAATACCTATAAATTTCTAAAACCCTAAAGTAGTCAAAAAAATTCCCATAGAAGCCCTATAAATCGATAATAGCCACCCTAAACCCTTAAAATACCCTAAAATTATTAAAACCCTAAATATACCAAATACCCTAAAAACACTTAAAACACATAGACCCCCTAGAAGACCCTCAAAACCATAAAAACTCTAAAAACAATATTGTACCATTCGAAAACTAAAAATTCATCAGGATTTTATAACCACTAAAAACCATAATAATCCAAAACTTGTAAATAACAATAGAAACCCTAATAATATAAAAAACTCTAAAACCCTAAAACACCAATAACAAAATTCCTTAATAACCCAAATAAAATCCAAAAAATGATAAATATCTAAAGGACCATAAAAACCTATAAAAAACTATTCTTCCAAAATAATTATTATGCACTATAAAAACCAATAAATAATTAAAACCCTAATACCCTTAAACCCATAAACAATCTAAAACCCCCTAAAAATTATACAAACCCTAAATCTACTAAAATATTAAAACCCCAAACAATTCTAAAAACTACAAAAACCATAAAACAGATATTAAGGTAAGTCCTTCAAAATTCTAAAAACCATAAACATGATTACAACACTAAATATTCTAAAAATAATCCTTGAAAAAACCCCCTAATGTTACTAAAACCAATAAAACCCCTGAAAAATATAAAACCTAATAAAAAGTAAATCCAAATCCTAGCAACCTAAAGAAGTAAAAAAGAACCAAGAATATCTACAAAACATAAAAAATATAAAAAAATCTAATAAAACATAAGAAAACAATTAATTCTCTTAAAAATTTAAAAACTTAAAACCCAAAACCCCTTGAAAAACCATAAAAATAAATAAACCTTTAAAATCCTAAAAACTATTAATTATCCTAAAAACCATTCCATATTTGTCAAATTACCTTGAACACCAATTACATCAATAAAACATTTAAAAAACTAATAACTAAAATAAAATATAACCCAATATATCCAAAACATCCCCAAAACAATAAAAATTATTTAAATCAAAAAGAACACATAAGACAATAAAACACAAAAAATACCACATGTCTTAAAAACCCAAAAACCTGAAAATAAAAGAAATCAATAAACCCCAAAAAAACTCCACCAAACATCCAAAAAATAATTAATCTCCTAAATATGTAGAAATAAAAAAATACCATAAAAACCATAAAACACCTAAAAACCTAAAAAAGATAAACAATAAAAAAACCATAAATCCATATAAATGCATTAAACCGCTAAAGAAGCATAAAAAACCAAAAACCCCTAAAAAACGTGAAAACCCATCGAAGTCCATGCAACCCAAAAAACATTAAAAGCATCATTAATTCTAATAATTACCTAAATACCCTAAAACATAATAATTCAATAGAATCCTAAAAACATTAAAGTCAATAAAATAACTAAAACCCCTAAAGACCCCAAAATACTATAGCATTCCTAAAGATCTAAAAACTCTAAAGTTCCTAAAAATACTAAGAAACCTAAACACCCTTGAAAAACCTAAAACTCGTAACAAACCTAATGTGCCGAAATATACAACCAGATAAAAAACATAAAAGACTCTAAAAATCCTTAAAGTTTATAAAAACCTTAGAAACACTAAAAACTATTTAAAACACTAACACCATAAAAACCCAAGAAAAACTAACACACAATAAAATTATCAAAAAAATCTCGAAACCCCATAAAACCCCTAAATACAAAAAATAAACCAGAAAGCCACTAAAACCCCTAAATAATCATAATGAATCCAAAAATTATAAAAAACCATTAAATATAATAATATTCTCAATTCCCCAAAAAATTATTGAAACCCTAAAATCCATAAAAATTACATGAAAAAAAAATTCCTTAAATCCTCTGAAAACCCAAACCCCCAAAACCTCATTAAACCCCAAAAAAATACCTTAGACCATTAAAATCCATAAAAATCCATAAAAATTAATATCACTAAAAATCACTAAAAATACTTGGAATCCCCTTAAAAACCTAAAAACCCTAAAAAACCTATTAATCATATATCCTTGGAAACCCATAAAAATAAATTAAACCCTTAAAATCCAAAAATACCATTAAAACCCCTAAAACCCTTGAAAACACTAAATAATAACTAAAAAATAACCATAAACCCCCCAAAACCACTAAAATACTGATGAAACACCATAAAACCCATATACCTCTAAAAAACCACAAAAAACGAAAATCTATAAAGAACCATAAAACCACCTAAAACATCCTAAACCATAAAAACAATAATGAACCATAAAACCCCTAAAAAAGAAAACACTCTAAAAACCCTAAAATACCCCAAAACCCCTAAATACTAAAAAATTACCCTAACACACTAAAATACCCTAATAATCATAAAAACATCTAAAATAACCTAAATCACCTTTAAAAAATAAAATAGTCTAAAAACCCTAAACACCATAACAGACCCTAAAAAGCATAAAGGCAAAAAAACACCCTAAACCACTCAATGACCATAAAACCCCCAAAAGACTCTGAAATCCCCCAAAACCCAAGAAGGACCATAAAACCACTTAATACCCTAAAATAAATTAAAAACAATAAAAACCCCTCAATCACCGTCAAAATCCCTAAAACCCCAGATATACCCTAAAAAGACTAAATAAAATAGAATCCTAAAACCCCTAAAAGATAAAATGTCCCCTAAAATTCTGAAAAAACCCTAAAAACCCAAAATGATCATATATAACATAACCCCCCTAAGAACCCTAAAATGAATTAATAACCTAGAAACAACTTAAACCCCCGAAACCCTAAAAAAGACCCATAGAACACTAGAGACCCCTATAAACCCTATAAAACCATAAAACACGCTAAAAACATTAAAAGACCCCAAAAAACATGAAATACCTGAATATACTAAAAACACAAAAGGGAATATGAATCCCAAAAACCATAAAAACACTAAATACCATAAAACCGCCAACGAGCTCGTACCCGAGTGGTAAGGGCTCCTTCTTAGCATCCAACAGACCTGGATTCAAAGCCGGGCATAGGTGAATTTCTGAGATACTATAGCAGCACTTTAGTAGTACTGTAGCGGTACTATAGTAGTACTGTAGCAGTACTATAGCAGTCACTATTTAGTGCTATAGTAGCTGGAACTATTCACCCGATTTTGGCCTTCGGGCCACCGATTTGGGCCTACGGGTCTCCAGGGCCTTCGGATCACCAAAGGCCTTCGGTCCACAAGGCCTTTGGGTCACGCAGACCATGGTGTAGCCCAGTACACCCAGAACATGCCCTAGAAGAGGATCAGAGCAATAGGAGTAGCAACCACCTGATGTAGAGCTAACCAGATTTGAAGAATGAGAGGGTATGGTAGCCACCATCGGGACCAGGCACCATGCAGCTTTGTAAGGGGCATTGTTAGCCGATTAGCAATGAAAGGTAGGATCTAGGTGGTCAATGACACTGAAAGTTGTGGAGGGGATGTTCAAGTGGGCTGGGCATAAAGGTCATGTATTGGGCATGTTATGCCTCTGGGCCTTCGGGACATGTATTTCTGGTTTGTCGGGCCTTGTGCCTTGGGCATACGGGTCATGTACGGGTTCCCCTTAAACCGTTAAAAGGAATATTATAAATAATAAAAAAATAAGGCCTTAGGGCCATTTAGGCCATCAAATCCCAAAAAAAACCCTAAAACCCCAAACAAACTAATAAATTAACCCCCAACCCACATAATTCAAAAAAACCTAGAAAATATCCAAAAAACAAAAAGACCAATAACCCTAATAACCCTCTACCCTAAAAATCCGAATAACTGTAAAAAGCCTAAAATCCCCAAAAAATAAATTCCCATGAAAACAATAAAATCAATAAACCATTAAAACCTTAAAAAATCCACAAATATCATAAAACTCATACAACTACTAAACACCTAAATACCCGTAAAACCCTCTAAACCCTTAAACATTATCAAAGAAGCTAAAGAACCTAAACACCCTAATAATATCTAGAACCGTATAAACCCATTAAAACCCTATAAAACCATGAAAATAATAAAAATACACAAATCCACATTAAAGACCCTAAAAACACTAAACACTAAAAATACACTAAAACCACTAAAAATACCTCAAAATATTTAAAACAACTAAAAGATCCCTACATACCCTAAAATATTAAATGCCTCTAAAAACCTCAAAACCGTAAAAACAATATACCCTAAATACCATAAGAAACCCCAAATAAATCCTAACACCCATAAAAACCATTAGAAATCCTAAAATCCAATCTTTAAATCCCTAAAAATACTACAAAAATACAAAATACTAAAAACCATAAAAACTATAGAAAATCCTAAAAACCATAAAAACAATACAAAACCTAATAATTCCAAAGATTCCTTAAAATTAATTAAATATCCCTAAAAAGTTTTAATAAATTTTAAAATACCTAAAAACCCTAGAAAACCACATAAATATTTGAAACAAAAAACACTAAATACCTTAATAATTATATGAAAAAAAATGAAACACTCTAAAAATCCAAGGAAAGCATTAAAATTTGATAAACCCTAAAAATAATAAAATTTCTAAAATACCTTAAATAGAATAAAAATTGTAATGACTAAAAAATGTAGAATGAAGATCAAAATGTAGTAAAACACAAAAATATTGTAGAAATAGTTAAAAACCCTAAAATACTTATGAATCCTTTAAAACCCTAAAATCCCATAAAAATCCTGTAAAACTACTGAAAACCCTAAAGAACCCTAATGGCCCAAAAACCGAAAAAACTCCAAAACCCAAAAAAACACATAAAAACCCATAATGAACCTAAAGAACCATAAATACACTAAAAACCCCAATACAAATAAAAATATTGTAGGAACCTAATACCCTAAATCTATAAAATGACTAAAATATAAACCCTTCACCATGAACCCTAACCCTTTGACATATACCCTACACCCTCAATAGAAATCCCAACACCCTAATCCCAACACCATACACCATAAATCCTAATCCATAAACGTGAAATCTTATACCATAGATGATAAATCCTAAAACTTTTACCCTAAACCCAAGACCCTACACTCTAAATCTAAAACCATACACCCCAAACCATAGACCTTACACCGTAAGCCCTAAACACTACACCATAAAACAAATACATTTCACCCAAAAACATACACCATATACCTTAAACCCAAAACCCTACACCATATACCCTATACCATTAACCCTAAACGTTATACCCTACACCATAATATATATTACATAAACCCAAAACCCTATTCCACAAACTCTAAAACCTATGCCCTACACTCCAAAACCATTAACTTACACCCTCAACACTAAACCATGAACCATGCTACCTATAACTTTCCTCCCCAAACCGTAAACCATACTCCCTAAACCCTAATCCCAACACCATAAATTTAAAACAATATACCCAACATCCAATAACATATATCCCAGTCACTAAACCCTATACCCTACAGACAAAAACCTAAACCCAACACCCTAATCCCTACACCCTACACCTTAAAGGCCATAATATACACCATAAACTCAAAATCATACACCCTAAACTCTAAACCCTATACCCAAAAACCAAACCCATATACCATACACCCCGATCCTTATACCATAAAACCCAAAAACCAAACCCTATATCCTGTACTCTATAACATATACCCTAAACCCTAATCTATACACACTAACCCTTATATTTTACAGCGTGAACACTAATACCTACAACATATACCCTACACCGAAAAATCAAAATCCTAGACCCTAATCTATATACTATACAACATAATCTCTAAAACCTACACCCTAAAACAAATATACTACAAATAAACTATAGACCCCACACAATATACTCTATACCATACACATTAAAATATAAACCAAACAACTTTAACTCTACACCCTAAACATCTAACCCTACAACCAAAAAACATATATCCTCCATAGTAAACCCTAAAAACTACATCCTAAACCCTATACACTACTTCATAAACCCTAAACAATACACACTAAAAACTAAACTATACAACTTAAACTGTAAATCATACACCCTAAACCATATTCCATAAAACATATACTCTATACCCTACACCCAAATGACAATACATACACCATGAAACCTACACCACAAAACACTTCATGCCATAACATAACCTAGAAACCCTATATCTCGTACCATAAAACATATACCTTACACCATAATACTAAACCCTAAAACACCTTAAAAACTAAAAACTAACAAAAATATAATAAAACCATAAAAAATAAATAAACAAATAAAAAATAAAAACCCTAAAAAACATAAAAACCAAATAAACCTTATAAGTAATTGAAATCCCCAACACCATAAAACCCCTGAAAAAATTTACAAACACTTAAAGAAATAAATAACCCTAAAATCCCAATAGAAAATCTAAAACATCTAAAAAAATTAAAAAATCATAAAAAACCCAAAAACCTAGAAAACCCCAATAACTGATGAAACCCCTAAACCCCAACAATTATATCAACTATAAAAACTAGAAAAACTCTAAAAATACTAAATACCTAAAAACACTAAAAATTTACAAAAATTTCAAAAACCATGATAAAAAAACTCCGAAAACCCCATAAAACCCAAATAAACCTTAAATAAATCCTAAAAACACCCATATATAAAGTTTAAATCATTAAATAAAAATAGAAACACGAATAACGTATAAAACCCTTAAAACGTGAAAACCACTAAAAATTCCAAACAACCAAAAAAATCCAAAAACCAATTAAGAAACCCAAAAAATCTTGATTCACCTAAAAACGCTAATAAACCCTAACATCCCAAGAAACCATAAAACATAAAAATCACTAATAATAAAATTACGATAAAAACCAAAATAGTATCTAGAAACAGTAAAAACCCTAAAAATGTGAAAAAAATAAAACATCCTAAAAAGTCCTAAAACCCAAAAATCCCCTTTATACCACAATAAAATACCTAAAATATCATAAAAACCATTAATTTCCATAAAAACTCCAAATACCCAAAAATATAAAAAACCCATAAAACCCCTAAAAATCATTTAAATCCCTTACTTATAGTTGAACCCCCTAAAAATCCCTAAAACCATGAAAAAACAAAAATCACTAAAAACCTTAAAGAAACTAGAAACCCATAAAACACTAAAATTACTTAAAACCCTCTGAAATCCCTAAAAATATAAATAATTATAAAAATCCATAAAACCTTAAAAACCCTAGACAACCCAAAAAATCCCAAAATTCGCTAAAAACTAGATAAATACTCCAAAAACCCTAAAATTAAATGAAATCCTATTTCAACGATAAATAACACCAGACAAACATTGAAATAGAAAAGACCCCATAAAATCACAAAAACCCTGAAGACCAGATAAACCCTAAAAATCTGAAAACCCCTACAAAACAAAAAAAACCACTAAAACCCTTAAAAACAAAAAAAAAACAAAAACAAATAATATTAAAAAACAAAAAAATACTAAAAACCACCATAAAAGCCCTAAAACAACTCAAAACCATTAAAACCTTTTTGAAAACTATGAATAAAAAAACCATATAAATCAAATAATTACCAAAATCCCTTTCAACCCCAAAAGTAACCCCAAAATACCGTAAAACTCAAAAACCCTCAAAGGACTAAAAACCCAAAAAACTAGTACAAGACCCTTTAACCCTTTAAAAGTCACTAAAGGACCTTAAAATTCTAAAGGACCATAAACACATTAAAACCATAAAAACTAAAATATCCTAAAACACTAAATGTACAAAAAATTCCAAAACACCTAAAATACTCAAAAACACTTAAAAACATAAAAGAACCTACAAACCCCAAGAAACCACTAAAACTCTTAAAACCCCAAAACCCCTAAATGGTCATAAAAACCATAAAGGACCCTAAACATATTCAAAACACCACAAATATCCCTAAAACCCCTAAAAACACTAAAAGGCCATAAAAACACTAAAAACACATAGAGGACCCAAAGACAAACAAAAATTCCCTAAAGGACAACAAAAATACATAAACATATAAATGTTACTAAAAACACAAAAAATATCATTATACCCGTAAGAAACCCTAAAACACATAAAAACACTAAAAACATTAAATCCCATAACAACCCTAAATCATCTTTAAATACCCTACACCCTCAAAATCCTTAATAAATGTAAAT
Organism: Viscum album; assembly: GCA_963277665.1. Classification (NCBI taxonomy): domain Eukaryota; kingdom Viridiplantae; phylum Streptophyta; class Magnoliopsida; order Santalales; family Viscaceae; genus Viscum; species Viscum album. The sequence goes on along the minus strand of OY728165.1, from coordinate 982,585,389 downwards.
GATCCTTAAAATACTATAAAACCTAAAACCCTCAAATGGACTTAAAACCCCTAAATTTATTGAAAGATCCCAAAACACAAAAAACCACTTGAAATAAAAAAATACTCTAAAAATAATTGAAAACCATAAAAACCCTGTAAGCATTTACAAATGTATAAAAACACTAAAAACACTAAAAACCCAAATAAACCAATACACTATAAAAACCCATAAAACACAAAAAACCCCTCAAACCACATAAAACACTCATATCAACTAAAAATATGAAAATATAGCAAAAAATATCAAAACCCAAAAATAAAAAAACAACATAAATTCCCTAAAAACTATAACAACTCTAAAAACTATTAAAATAATTATAACATTAAAACCAATAAAATCCCTATAAAACTGTAAAAATATATTAAACCAAAAACATCCTAAAATCCAACAAAAAATCATTGAAATCAAAATACTGTATAACCCTTTAATTGCTCCTAAATCACATTAAAACCCAAAAAACATAAATATCCTAGAGGAAAAAAAATTCTCGAATCCCCAAAAAAACCATTGTTTATGTTGAAAATGTGTGTCGTTATGTTCACTTGAAAGTTTATTGTGGTGGTAGGAATGGATGAACAAGCATCAACATCGGATTCACCAGTTTCTAATGGCTTGCAATAGGTTTTGATTGTTGATATAGAAAAATCCAAAAGTTCCTTTATTCAAGATGTTTCAGAAACCTACTTTCCTGAGGTATGTTGCCATTGGGAAATGAATTTAGTGATTCTTATGGATTCACATTGGTTGAGTGGATTGGAATTTGGGCTTTTCACACCTTTTGAGAGGAATTATTTCCTATTATGAGACTCTATTATCGATTTTGTACATATTCATGAATACTTTATTACATTTGAAATATGAGTATGTTAATCCTTAAATTAAAAATCAAATTTTATAATGTATGAAATTTTGAGTCATATATATGTATTTGATCTTCTTCATCATGGGATATATCTACATGCATCAAAGGTTCTCCATCGATGGTACCATTGTTTATATGGATTACTGATTATTTGGTGGTTTATTATTATGATGATAATATCAAGAAACACAGGGGGGGCAATAGAATATATCATCATCTAGGGATAAAGTGTTATTTTGATGTTAGGATCAGGACTATTAGAAATTCTTTTTTGTATCCTTATGAAATGAATCAGAAATCATGCAGTTTTGTGCCACATAATAGGAAAAATGATACCTTTTAAGGTAATGTGATGAGTATCAAACCATATAGTTTAACATCAACAAGAAAAACATATAGGTGAAATATTACGATAAAATTTTTTGGGTGGGAAATATGGTAAATTGGCTTAGGGGTCCTAGAAGGGACGTTGGATCCCATGATGGATATGAATATAATGGTAATGTGGCCTAGAGAGAATTAGAGTCTATTTTAGAAATTTGTGGAGGATTTCTACCTATCCTATTTGGATGGGAAAAAATCCCACATAATTTAGTTTGATTGTGGATCCATTCATGTGGAGGTCCAATAAAGGATCTTCTCCTAGTGTATGTGGGCCTTAGAGAGGATTATGACATGGTCTTGGGGCTTATATCGAATAGGAGGACCTTTTTGTGAGAACTTTTGGGGAATATACTGAATACGAGGTGCCTTAAGTGGGTAAAGATGTAACTTATACCAAATAGGAGGACCTTTGAGTGTGTACCGATGAGGAATATAATGAATAGAAGGCCCTTTGATAGGGCACAGTTGGTTATTATACTGAATAGGTTTACCTTTTAGTGGGTATGATTGTGATTTATATAGAATAAGAGTCCATTTTATATTCTCACTGAGGATATGGAACTTTGAGATGGATACATGGTTTTGAGGGACCATGCATATGGAGGTCCACAAAAGGGTTTCCTTTTATGGGATTTTGAGAGGGTTGTGACATAGTTTTGGGCGTTATAAAAAATAATTTGGACTTTGAATGGGTATAGTTGGTAATTATATCAAATAAGAGGACCTTTTGTGGGTATTTTTGTGAATTATACAAAATATGATCCCCTTTAAATGTATCACAATGGATATGGACCTTTCTGACGAATACATGGTTTTGGGGGCCCACACCTATGGAGGACCCCTAAAAGAAGGTTGTAGGAACTTCCAGAAAAGGATTATCCTCTAATACATGAATGTTATCATGTGGATTTCATGTTTTTATGTAACCTATAATCCCAAATTAGTCTTGAATGGTGTGATAAAAAGGGTAACTAAATGATCTAACAAAGAACACAATATGTTCCATCTATTCGATGGAAGAGGTTTGGGATATGGGAGAGAAAAATGGATTTGATGTGCCAATATCCTCTCTTATTTTCAGATCCAGGGTCAATATATATGTTCCATATACATATAAAAAGCACAATAAAGGATAGGGATTACCCCTATAGGGGTTCCCTATTTTTCTAGAATCATGTGGATTATCTCAAATCGTGGTGATTTGGGTTGGTTTCGGAATACACCTAGGATAGTTCCTAGATTTACAGAACTATGAGGAGTTTCTCCAAAAATGGTGATTTGAAGGTTAGGATGCGGCTTACACCTTACAGGATTCACATATTTGAGTAACCAAGATGATTATCATGACTTATAAGGAATTAAATATATTTTGGGGGCTTACACATTGGAGGATGTCTATATTTTTAGAACCATGAAGAGTATCTCGAATCACAGTGATTCATAGAGAGAGGTGGAGTGGTATGTGTCAAAAACCAAAAAATCTTCGACGGGGCCAAAACAAATTTGGGTGTGATTCCCCATTTTCCTGGGGGGATAGTAATTATAGTGAAGAGACCAAGATGGAATCTCGAGACTACAGCCCAATAGTGATCCCTTGTTGGGGTTATAGGGAGTAATATGTGCTTTATAGGACAAAAAATGTGATGGGTCACTCAAGTGATGGTTGCCCAGGTATGTGTGAGTTTGGTGGAGGATCCCCATGATATGGGTTCACCCATAAATTGCTTGGTATAATTGGAAGGACCTCACCCAATTAGTGCTTTGGAGGATAAGTATTATCTCACCCATATAGTAAATGGATTGATTAGAAGTACCTCACCCAAGTAGTACATATGTGGACTGAAAGTACTTCAACCATGTAGATAATGGGAATAATTTAAGTACCTCACTGAAGATGTTCTTGGGTAGATGTTATGTACATCAACCAACTAGTACATGGGTGGATCAAAATCCCATTACCCATGTAGTACTTGGGTGTATTGGACTACCCCACCCATGTGGTACTTGGTCAAATTATAATACCTTTCCCAGGTGGAACATGGTTGGACTGGACTACCTCTACCAGGTTGTACTTGTATGGATTGGTCTGCCTCTCATATGTGGGGGCTCACACTAGTGATTTAATAAAGTTGGGAGTTATCCACATAGAGGCATAGACATAATTTTTCACCCAAGTATTGATATAATAATTTGGGGAAGGATCATGCTACCATATATCTATCCTAGATTCGTCATCCGAGAGCTCATTTGTCCTCTGAAAATTATATGTTATGGGATATAGTTATACACTATATGGTGGACCCATGAAAATGGATTAGAATTATAGAAATAGTGTAAAGAACTATCATAATGTTGATTCATTAATGGATTGTGTAAGGACCTTGGGCGAATGGCTCGCGTGGGAAATATAATTCCATTATAATGTTTTCCAAAATTTTGACAGCTATAACAATTGATTCGTATGTCCATTTGGGATCTTCAACCAATAAAATACAATCATGAAACTTTAATTTCACTTTCTAGTTGTTCTCTTATGTTTGTTCATTCTCCCCAGTGGGTAGTCTTTATTTCTGAGGTTTGAATGACCTAGACTATACTCCTAAGGAAAAAAACTTCAATCAAGTTGAGGCATTGTCACAACTTAACATTGGTGGTGAAAAATTCTTCTAGGAACTCTTTGAAAAAGAAACTATAGGGTTTGGATAATATCATATGAAACCTAATGATAAGACTCCATGAGATAGCATAGGATGTGATCTCATTGTTCTAGGGATTGGCTCTCAAAATAGCTTGGAATGAAATAGTTTTTTCATAATTTTGGGCCACTAGAAATTTATGAGGGGATGGATGATTGGGATTCATGAGATGGATGAATTTTTTCGTAGTCTCCAGGGTTAGGATGAAAACATTTATGTGGTCCTCCCAGACGAATGAATTTTAGACCCAACATTGAATATGTTTGGGTTATCATGAAATTTTCTTTTTCGTCAAGTACCTAGCTTGTGTAGTGAATGAAGTATACTTCTGCTAGAACTAGTGTGAATTCATTTGTATTGAAGGGAAATTTGATTGAATTGTCTTGAAATATATATGATAAATACAAACATGAATTCCCCATTAAATAAGCATCTCAATAATAAAACATAAGAAAACATTATTTCTTTTGATACAAGATTATCCGACATTCATTTTTGGTGAAAAAGTGATATGACATGTGGGAAATACTATCATATAGGTTAAGAATTCATATCAATTTAACCATTTTTTTATGAATATGTGTTTATTTTTGTCCACTCGATGGCTAATTTTGGATGCACAATCATTCACATTGTGTTCACTTTTTTTGTTTCTGAAGAAAAAATCATGGTTTTCTTTATGACATCTTGATTGAGGGGGATTCAGTGTTATAAAATCATTCATGTCAGGATCACCATTTATTAACATCTTCCAATAGGATTTATTCATGCAATCAGAAACACAAAATTTCCCATTTAATCATGATGTTTTATGAACCTTCATTCCATAGGGAGGTGATAATTGGGAGACGTATCCAATAATTCTTATACTATAAAAAAATGACTTATACCAACAAATATATATTGATAGATAATATATCTATTGGTAAAAATAAGAAATTCTAACAAATATTATGTTCTATTGGTATCGTTTTTATGTACCAACACTTGTTTTTACCAATAGTTATATCTGTTGATATTGATCATTTAATACCAAAAAATCTTTTACCAATAATTAAATCTCTTGCTTTATTATATTAATACTAACATTTTGATCTATTTTTATTATATTAGTTATATGTTATAAATTATATGTATTTTGATAAAATAATATGATCATATGTTTTCATTGAAAAATTATATATTTGTGATATATAATATATATATCTGATATAAAACTGATTATAAATTATTATAATTTTTGAAAACCAGAATAAGATCGATCGTACACTAGTAAAAAATAATAAAAGAAATTCACTTATATATAATTTCATTATATGTATATAATATAATTTTTTATTCATAATATATATATATAAATTTTAAACTCTTTTATTTATATATAATTTATAAATAAATTTATTATATATTATGATAATTGTTCTAAAAAATATATCAATAATACGACTCTTACATAAATTTAAAGTATTGAGCCACAATGATCCCATCAATGTTACCATTTTTATTTTCACATTCTCATCAGATTAATTTACTTTTGTACCACTAAATGGTGCGTGAGGCCCGAAATTTTTGTTGTTGTTGTTGTTGTTATAAGTATTATTATTATTTTATTTTATTTTATTTTATCTCATTTTAAATTTTCCTCCCCGAAATTGCCCAACCTCATCCCCTTAATGTTTGAGTAACACACCCTAGAAAAGAGGATCAATGACCGCGTGCCTCCCTCCCCTCTAGTAATGTAATCTATCTGTCATTCCTTTTGATTTTGCTCGCAGTTTCCCTAGGTTAGCATTCCATCTCCTCCACTCACTTCATCTTCTCTTTTTATTGTGTATTTCGTTCTATTCCTTGACGTGTCTGTGACCCATCCAAAGCCAATCCCAATTGTGGGTGTTTTGTTTATTTCTTCTCGATGGTTAGGGTTTGTGAGCCTCTATTGAGGTCTATTTTAGCTTCCTTTATTGAAGGATTTTTAGGGAAGTTCATAATCTGTTCATTTTAGGGTAGTGCACAATCTATTTGGTTTAGTGTTTTTCATATTCTATTCATTTTAGCTGAATTTTTTGATGTTTTTCTTTGCATTGGTAGTGCATAACTAATTTTAGGGTAGTGCATAATATATTTGTTTTAGCCTTGTTTTAGACGATTTTGTTGATTCTTGTTCGGTGCTAGAATTTTCTAGTTGGGAAGCGTCAGCATCCATGTCCCATACAATTTTATAGCTGACACTCCCTCCATTCATGCTAGTATCATCCTTCCCCCTGTTGATGCTCCTTTTCATCACAGAATATAAAGATTGGAAAAGGGGAATATCTGAGCTCAAAGTTATTCAACCTTTGGACAAATATCAAAAATTGAAAAAGGAGTGAATAAGAAGAACATTGTGCATGGGTCTTGAAAGTTATACAATGGTCGTGCAAGTACACCTGCATGTCGAAGTTGGTTGCGCAAGTCACTTGCGCGCCCTAACGTATAACCGCCCTGGGTCTTCTCAAGCCTATAAATAGACCCTTTGGGCCCACCATTTTGGGAGGATTTTTTAGAATTCAGATATAGAGCTATGAACATCCAAGTCTCATCTTCAAATCTTATGAACACTTCTAAGGTAATTCTTTACCTAGAATGGAAGGTTTTAATTGGAGGAGTAAGGTCTAAGTGTTATAATTCACTAACACCTGCATGCCTAAGTGTTTTACCCTTAAGGGAAATGAACACACTTGTGTGCCGCCCTACTTCATCACCATAACTTGCGTTCCATGTTCTGGAAAGCCTCTTGGGATGATTTTAAAGGCTTTGATAAAGGATCTCCCAAATATTACTCTAAGGTCTGAAAATCACGCAAGTACCCATGTGCCTTGCAGTTATACCTGCGTGCCAAGGACTTCCATGCCCATGTAGTACATGCGCGCCATCCAGGACTTGCACGCCCCTACCTTTTTGGGTGTCTTTCCTGCCTATTTCACCCCTCTTATGTCATTCCACCTCTGCTATTAAAAATTCAGTCTTCAAGACACTCTTCAAAGGAATTTATGGCATGATTTCTTGATTTGAATTCCTTATATGAAAGTTAATTCATGGAACATCTCTCAAAATCTAGTTATTTACACAACTTTATGTCACTAATGATTGAGATTTCATTCATTCAACCTCATCCTTTAAGATGAGAGAATCCATTTAACCTGGGCCTCCTTTTCAGGAGTAAGCGCCAGTCTCAAATTTTGGCATCCTCCTTAGGAGTAAGTCATAAGTCCCTTTAATTTTCGAATCCCTTTAACCTGGGCCTCCTTTTCAAGAGTACGCCCCAGTCTCAAATTTGGGAATCCTCTTCAAGAGTAAGCCCCAAGTCCCTTTAATTTTCAAATCCCTTTAACATGGGCCTCCATTTCATGAGTAAGCCCTAGTCTCAAATTTGGGAATCCTCCTCAGGAGTTAGCACCAAGTCCCTTTAATTTTCAAATCCCTTTTACCTGGGCCTCCTTTTTAGGAGTAAGCCCCAGTCCAAATTCTCATTACTATGGGCATCCTCTTTAGGAGTAAGCCCCAATTCCTCTAATCTGGGCATCCTCTTTAAGAGTAAGCCCCAGTCTTAAAATTCCCAAATATGGGCATCCTCATTAGGAGTAAACCCCAACCATAATTCTGTAAACATGGGCTTATTTTTCAGGATGAAAACCCAGTCTCAAATATGGGCCTCCTTTTCAGGAGTAATCCCTATTCATAATTTCCTTTTGATATGGGCATTCTTTTCAGGAGTAAAACCCATTCATAAGTACCCTCCTAACTTGGGCATCTTCCTTAGGAGTAAGCCCCAATATTAGAGTATCCAAATCACCATGAAGCACATATACCTTTATAGGCCTTGTTCCAAGATTTCCTCTCTGAAGTAGATCTTAATCCTCATTTATTTTGGGCATTCATACACACATAAGCCCCATATCATTTCATATTTCGTGGCACAAGTTATCTGGTTTCACCAATACCTCTTATTTCTCACATCGAGCATGACTCACGTGAGCTTAGAGTGTAAAAGTAATCATTCCATATTTCATGATCCATAAATCATGCATAAACATCATACTCACTTACTCAAACTACATGGGTTCTGATTCCTTTTCCAAAACAATGGATACGTAGGTAGCCCATCATCGGGTACGATCCAAACTATGAAATAATCCATGTCCTCCTGAAAGACAATAATATTCAAGTGCCCCACTGAGTGGATTTAAAACCATTATGGTCATCATAATGACCAGGAGAATTTTTATGTACTTTTAAGGATACCATCAACTAAGAATCTCTAACAAATACATATGATTCTTCATCGATGAAGAACCTCGAATACATATAAAAGATTCTCTGAATTTCTTACATATTGATCATTGATTGTCAGACTAATGGAAAGATCATTTTATACATGGTAATTTAATAAGGATTTACAAACATAACATAAATATATAAAGAGCGTCCCAGAGTAGGCAATAATTCCCCTCAAAAAGGTGTTATGAGTCCGACCTCCCATCCTCTCGACCAATGGAAATTCCTAAGCCTCATCAGTCCACAACCAATGAGTGCCTAACTTTGGAAAGTATGTCCCAATAGATATTGTCCTTCAATCAACGAGGTCATCCCCAATTCTAGAGGGAAACAAAAAATTGTGAACCTGAAGTGAATCCTTAATCAAGTTAAAATGATGTTTTTCTTATTTGTGAGGCCCCTATTTAAACTCAATGAGACGGCCAACAAAAATAATCATTGAAATATGTTCTCATCCAAAAGATGTAGTGGCTGAATTTATCTTGATTACGTCTGTTATATCAAACATGCACTCTTTTCCAAGATCTTATGCATTCCCAGAATGGCTTCTTTTAAGTTCACATCTGTGAATACATCTACTGTGAAAAACTCTACTGCAAATGCTACCACTGCTACTCCTACTGGATCATCGTCCGCTCTGAGGATGACATCACCAACTCAGCATCTTCAATGTTGGGTATCAAATGTGATGGTTAAGAAGTACCGTCAACACTGTACCATTCCAACTCTGGAGGCTACTTGACTAGCCCTCCAAGTGAACAATTCACCCTGGTCGTCCGTACAACGACGACCGGTGATCAAGAAGCTGGCGGTGCTAACCACTGTCTCCAATCGTTTCGGGTCGTTATACCTGGAATGCAATCCCCATTCTCTCCCTTATTCTGGGGAGGGGAATGAGAAGGTCCCTCAGGGCCTTAATTCAATGATACATGAGACCTTCCGGAAGTCTCCAATCAACCATATCTACCAGACTCATGTGGTAGTGCACCCTCAACATGATGAGGGTATCAACTCTAGGCGTTCGACTCATGTTCCTCGAACCCGAGAAGGCAAGACGAATCACCAGAGGTGAAATCCGGTCAACAGTGAGCAGGTTCTCATCTCTGCTATCTCCGGAGAAGTCCGCCAACCTATCTTGGTGGAAAGCAACGAACGGGCACATACACCCATCCATTTTAATTCCGTTGTCCATCAGACTTGTCTGGCAGCATCATGCCAATCCCACCAGACAATTCTAGTGGAGTACTATAGGCCCGAACATACACCTGTTTATACGTCATTAGCTAGTCAGAAGGCTCGTCTGACTACAAATAATGGATCTCGTCAACCACGTTCGGCGAAGTACAGTCAGCAGGCACATACACCTGCTAGTATTGATCAAGCCTACCAACAGTCTCGCTTGGTAGCCCTTGGATACGTCAGTCGGAAAGCTCGGGTGCTCAACTCTCTTCCCCCACACTTGAGTACTGTCAGGATTCACAAACAGGAAAAGGAGGACAAGAGAAGGTACACACACCTACTCAAAGGACGGAATGGACATATATCCTCATTACGGCAGCTGAAGTCACCAAACATATTCTATCAATGGTGAAGGAGTAGAAGCAAATCTCTGCTCATATTTTGGATGAATGTCGGGATATTATAACAGCTTCAGTAGCATCTCAGTGAAAGAAACATAAATCTATCCCTACTAGTGGAGTGAAACATCAATAGTTCACTCCAGAACAGACACACACATCTGTTTCAGTCCAAGAGGGTTGTGGGGCATACTCCCCCATATAATACAAACAACCAAGTCAGGCACATACATCTGATTTGAGTAGAGATCGTCAACCTAACCTAGCCATCTCTCTTGATCAGGCACATACACCTGATTAGAGCAACCACTTTCAGCAACAAGTGGTTTCCATGGTGAGTAAGAAGGCGTCTAAAAAGAAGACCTGCCCAGCATAGTCAAGAGATTAAGAGCCAACCTATAATAAGTCCTTTCTTGATGCTGGAGTTCTTGAAGCCCTCAGACAGCTATCTATTGGAATTCAAGATTCTACTCCCTCATTTCACAATAGTGGGAACATTAATTCCAAAGGTCTTCAACAGACACTTCCTCATGAAGGCTTGCTTTATGAAAATTCGGCCGATCTCCAAGTTTCATCTTCAGATGAGAGCTACATTAACCCTCTTTGTGGCCAGAAGAACAAGGACCAAGAGATCTCATCTTTTGCTGTAACCCACCATGGTGGTCCTCCCCATGATGATGAATTTAGCTGCAAAAGTCTTATCTGCAGAAGTGATACACATTTCCCAGAAAATGCTCCAGTGGAAAATGTAGTTCTGAGAAAGCCCTCTTATCTTGAGGCACTTGAAAATGTGAAACCAGTCATGTCTAATCTTCATCTCTAGCAGGTGAAACACATTCTCATTCGGATGATTGCCCAAGGTGTAGGTCATTTTCGGAACCACCCCTAAGTCATGCATCTTTTAGTTTGATCAGTGGTTTCTCTACCAATATTTTTGAATCCGATGAAGCAACAAGGAAGCACCAGCTCTGGTCAAATATGGTAGAAGAATCTTCATTGAATGATAAAGGGGAAATTCTGAACATGAGAAAACAAGTGGAGAAGGGTGAAGTTCCAGTCATGTTTTGTCCTCTGGCTGACTTTCAGTATGACATTCCAGAGATGTTGACGGAAGATGGGATTCATGATATTCGTCTCAACATATGGAAAACTCTTTGTTATTTGAAAAAGAAAGTATTATCTTATGATGAATATGAGAATCATGTTAAGATAATAGAAGGGATAAAACAACAAATTTACATGGGATCTCTATCAGTCTCTCGATATCCGAAGGCTGAAAAGCAGCAGAGAGCCATTCAGCATTAATGCCTTGGCGCACTAAGAAGATTGCACCAGTTAATTTCCAATGCCCCATCTAGTATTCATGTCATAGAATGGGTTGTTCATGGAGCACTACATTTCACTGTGCTCTCCAGTCTGCAATGCCCGCCGAAAATGGTCTCATTCAATGTTATTTCCCATGGCCGGCCACAGTCAATGGGTTTTGTTTGGAATCAAAAGCTTGCCCAAAAACAGGCCACAAATAGTTCTTCTCAAAATCAAGAATACAGAGAAAAAGATGTTGAATTACTCCTACATCAAGAAAATGAGAATATTGAACAGGCCTCTCATTTGGAGCAATCACATCTTCAAGTGATAGAAGTGTCGGAAATCATCCAACGGTCTTTCGAGCCAGGTGATAAAAGTGGATACAGGTTGATGCACCCAGCTAATTTCTGGACCATGATCTGCAAGATCAGGAGATATTTTAATAAAGTCTCAGACATAGCATGTCAAGAGCCACCCCAGCTTGCCAGACTAGGGAATCTTTTAAACCAACCCTCAGAATCAACAAATTAAATTCAAGGAGTTGACCGAGAATAGCAGGAACAGCCCCAGTCCACCGGACTGTGGACTTTTTCAAATCATCAATCCCCTTCTTAGAGAAAGTCAGTCTTTTGTGGATTGGGGATGAATGAAGAGCCAAATTATCAGGAGATTCCCTCCAAATTACGGTTTGTCAAGAAGTTCCAGATGGATTGAATCAACAAAAGGGAATGTCTCATCAAAGATATGAAAGAAGCAAATATCACAAATATGTTGATAAAAGGGATGCAATTCATTATGTATCAATCAATTTCATCAATGTCTTTGTTTCTGATCCACCAGATGAGGCTCACTCAGGGGACTCAGATGAAGAGGTTTCTACTCAAGAAGTTGTACATACAGACACAAATGAAGAAGGTGTGCGTACACGAAATCAGATATTTACCCAAAATCTCGGTGTTCCTTCAAATAACCCACTTCCCCCTCTCTAAAAGGGTTCAAACAAGGGGAAGGGAAAGAATTATGTTACATATCTTCTATCTGGATAAGGTCAATCACTCTCACTAGAGAAAACATTTGCGCAACTAGAGGATGAAATGAAAGAATTGAGGAGGTTGAACACAGAACTACTTCAAGGTAGTCTTCCTCTTAAATGTGTTGGAGTCATTCAGCCAAGGGATTTTGTTGTAGCTACGAAGATGGATCAAGAATATCCTCCTTTATCAGTACACCATCACTGGTCTAATCCTATGGGTCAAGTGCAACAACAATTGGCAGTGCTACCATCGGTTGCAGTACCAACCACCATATATTTCCAAGCTCCAGTCAGTGCACCTGTTCAGTGTCAAGCTCAACCGAATGTTTCTCAAATTTTAATAACTACTATTGAGTCATTAACAGCTCAGTTTGAAGCTATGGAAGGGAAGCGTGCGCAGGTTCAACCAGAAAAGAATGGTTACCCTGAATTGGTAGAATCAATCTCTCCCCCATCAAAATTTGGGAACCCTGTATTCGATATTATCAATGGATCAGGATACCCTGAACAACATTTGACGCATTATGTGTCTTGTTGTGATCCTATGATGGGAACTCTAGAGTATAATGTAGTAGTGAAACATAGATACTTCCTGCGAACCATGCACGGAACAACTTTTTTCTGGTATACAAGCTTGAAATCCCAGTCAATTACCAGATGGGAAGATCTCCATCAATGATTTCCTATTCAATTCAGCTAAACTTTTCCAAAGACTATAGTTTTTGATCTTACAAACTGTAAGAAAAGGGAGAATGAAAGAGTCTCTGATTTCATTACTCTATGTAAGGGATTAACATAATCCCCAAGCTTACCACTCCCTCAAGAGGAACTGTTGCCAATATGTGTTGCAAATCTACGTGACGAATTACGCACACCACTAATTCTTGTGAAATACACAGGAGGGTTTCGAGACCTTACCTCAATCACTCAACAGATTGAAGATTCTCTTTTACAGACTAAGGCTAAATCTTGTGTAATTCGATCAGCTCCATGAAGGAGAATGGGTAATGCAGAAACTGCTACAGTTATGCTTAAACAAGCACCTGTACTTTCTTCTACCTAAAAACCTTCATCTTTTCGAAGGGATCCACCTCTTGAGCACCAACAACAAAGGCCATTCCATCAAGAGGATCAAAAAGATCAAAGACGAAAACAATTTGAGGATATGAAGAGAAAAACATACTCTTTCTGAAATGAACAAGTTCCTGGTTACTTCATTTTGGCTCTGGAAAATAATTTGGTTCAGTTGTCAAGGCCCAAAAGGCCAAACAAGGAAGGAGATGAAGACCGTACCAATTATTTCCCATTTCATCATATGTTGGGGCATCCCATCCAGGTGTTTTTTTTTCTTCAAAGACCTCCTGCAAAAGATGGTCGACTCGGGATAAGTCAAGTTAAAAGGTTTTTCATCTCAGGTAGCATGTTTTACTGCTACAGTTCCAAAGGAGGAAGGCGAGTGGCATGAAGATAAGAACAAAAATGCACAAAAATATGATGATTGGATGGTCAGAATGATGTTCAACCGAACTCATGATATTTTGTGAATGCAAATGAAGAAACCAATTGAACCTTCTTCCTGGAATGCCGTAGAAAAACCCTCTTCTTCAGAGGGAAAATCCCCAAAGAAATGACATGATTCAAAGAAAGAAAAAGAATCCGAAGAAGATGAGTACGTGTCAAAGCCTATGTTGTCTTTGACCCTGCCAGACTTCATGCCATCTAATTCAAATCAATGGGAACCGCCCAACCAAATGGTACATATTAAATTGGCTAGTTAGGCAGAGCTTTCATCAGATGAAGAGTTAATCTTTGGTTCTGTAAATATGATTCAATTAACATATCCATATGACAGTCGCAGTTTCGATTTTGATGAGCCTGAATTCCCTATATCAAATAGAGGAATCAGAGGAAGTTCCAGAGGCTCTGGATATAGGGGAAGACGTGGATCTTTCAGAAGCCTCTATTCTAATTCTACCCCTGTTAGAACTGTGTACGCTGCAGAAACTCGTGGTAGAGACCTTCAGCGAGCTCAACAAGAACATGCATGTTCTTCTAATAATAACAAATTCAGTCCAGGAACTGTTATATTGGAGGATAGGGTGGGAGTTACACATTCATTCTCTCAACAAGTAAATAGATCTAATCGGTCTAATCTTTTAAACCCAGGAATTTGCCAACTCCTATCCCAATACAAGATGCATCAACGTCCAAAGCATCTGCTTCCAAGGATCCGGCTAAACGGCATTTTCCTATTAGGAAACACAGACCTATGGATCAAAATATGATGTATTGAAATACTTGTCCCAAGTACCAGCCAAGTTATCAAATCTAGATTCTTTGAATCTGTCAAAAGATCTTCGGGAAGCACTCATCGAGGCTTTGTCAAGTCCTCGGGAGTTTGAAACTGAAATTGCTACAGCTGAAGTCTATCACATAGAGAATAATCCTGTATAATTCCATGAAATAATATCTTTTCCTGATGATGATGAAGATGATGTTGTGCATGGGCATATTAGACCATTGTACTTATCTTGCAAGGTCAATGGTGTTGATGTCTGAAGAGCATTCATTGACAATGGTTTAGGAGTCAACCTCATGCCCATTCATACAGTTCATCGATTGGGCCTCACAGAATGTGATTTATCTCTTTATAAAAAGATGTTACAAGGATATGATAAAAATTAACAAGAACCACAGGGCGAAGTTACACTCCGAACTCAGTTTGGAGATCTTGTATCTAATTCAGATTTCATGGTTGTTAATCAAGACTCAGCCTTCGACGTCCTTCTTGGATGACCCTGGCTACATCAACATGCGGTTATCCCTTCATCATACTATCAATGTCTCTAATATTGTTTTTTTGGTCATGTTGGGACATTATATGGTGATAAGTCCCCATTCAAGTAATGTGAGTCTCAATACATTGAGGAAGAATTCTATCACATGAAAGAAAAGGATAAATCCACAACAAAAGAGATTACCAAAGTTAATGCTCCATATGGTTTGGAGAAGATTTTAGTAAATCCATTTGTGCATGTGAGTACAGATTATGTGTTGCCTATCATTCAAATTGATAGGATAGACCCAAATAAAAATACTCTTATGAAAAAATCAATAATGTCAATTACGGCAATCAAGCCAGAAAACATGGGAGACATTGGTGATTCTCCAAGAAGTGATGAAAGCCAAAATGGTGACGTCTTCATTTCATCTGCTGAAATCCAACAAGTCTATACTTCGCCAATCAGGCTAGAAGAAGTCATATCAACATCAAATGTGAACAATGATGTCGATTCCTAATCCTTCATCTCCTCTTTATTTCCCATGGAAGACCCTTCATCATCAATTGGGTCAGAAATGGAAGCTTCTTCTTCAAGATGTTCAAATTATAACATCTATTTTGATCATGGAAGTTATACTTTATCATATACTGTGCAAGTAGAAATGGAAGAAATAACACATGTTGAAGAAGATGAGGAAGATCTCAGAGATGCTCCTCCAGCATTTGAAGAGGGTATCTCCACCACTGTGGATGAACTCAGAGAAATAAATCAGGGTATAAAAGAAGATCCACGCCCAACATTAATCAGTGCGACCATGACTCTTGAAGAACAAGAGATGTATATTTCCTTTTTAACGAAAAATCGAGACATATTTTCTTGGAAATATATAGAGAGGCTTAAGCTTGATCCTGATGTTACTACTCATCATTTGGATTTACCAGAAGAACATCAAGGATTTAAGAAAGCCGTGAGGAGAACACATCGAACTTATGCTTCCAAAATTGAAGCTAAAGTGGATATGCTTATCAAAGCTAACGTTGTCAGAGAAGTTCAATATCCCAAGTGGTGGGATAATATTTTCCCTATAAAGAAGAAGAACGGACAAATTATAGTTTGCATCGATTTCAGAGATCTTAATCGGCATTGTCCTAAGGATGATTTCCGAGTTCCGATTACAGAACTTTTAATTAATGCAATAGCTGGCTATGAAGAACTTTCCTTCATGGATGGATATTCTGGATATAATCAAATCTAAATGCCCCTATAAGATGAGGATTCCATAGCCT
Organism: Viscum album; assembly: GCA_963277665.1. Classification (NCBI taxonomy): domain Eukaryota; kingdom Viridiplantae; phylum Streptophyta; class Magnoliopsida; order Santalales; family Viscaceae; genus Viscum; species Viscum album. Next base: position 982,569,104 of record OY728165.1, on the reverse strand, counting down.
TCAGAGCCCCTCAGCCTGTTTTTTACTACCGGGTAATTCCCTTTGGCTTAAAGAATGCAGGTGCAACATATCAGCATGCCATGCATTGTATCTCCAAACCCTTTTTAGGGATGTTTGTTGAATTCTATGTGGAAGATTTGGTGGTCAAATCGAAACAGCGTTTCCACAAGCTTCGACAACATAATATGAAGATGAACCCCTTAAAATGTGATTTTGGGGTAACCTTAGGAAAATTTCTCGGCATTATTGTACGCCATCATGGTATTGAAGTCGATCTTGAGAAGAAAAGTCAAAACTTGGTATGTCACCTCCTAGAAATTTGAAATAATTAAGAGGACTTCAAGGACACTTAGCCTTTATTCAGAGTTTCATCACCAATTTGGCAGGAACAAGTTTAACCTTCACCAAATTAATGAATAAGGTAGTCACTTACCAGTGGACTGAAGAATGTCAAGATGCACTTGATATTCTCAAAAAATACTTCTTGAGTTCGCCGATACTCATGCCACCTATTGAAGGAAAACCAATTATCATCTACATAACAGCTTTAGAGCGATCATTGGGTGCCTTTATTGCTCAAAAGAATGATGCTGGGAATGAAAACAACCACTACTACCTCAGTCGGACTATGCTTGAAGTAGAAACCTTGTATTCAAGTATTGAGAAGTGCTTCCTGGCATTAATCTTGGAAGTTCAAATGTTGAGACACTACCTGCAACGTCACGAGGTCCAATGGGTATCTCGTAATAACCTACTAAAATTCATCCTTAGTCGTCCAATGCTTACCGGACGTCTGGGAATGTGGGCAGTTATTTTGTAGTAATTTGATATATAGTATGTGTCTCAAAAGGCAATAAATGGCCAAGCTCTGGCTAATTTCCTGGCTGAACACCCTTCAGTTGAAAACACATCTTCAGATACTGAACTCCCTGATGAGGAAATCATCTCTATTCAAGAAAGTTATCAGGCATGGGAAATGTATTTTGATGGTGCTTCCATAAGTCCAACAGGGAAGAAAATGGAAAATCCTAAATTCAAAAATGTTGTCTTAGGAATTGTGCTCATTTCTCTAGAAAAGGCAGTGTTACCTAATTCTTTCTTATTATGGGATGGTGGTACCAATAATGAAGCATAATTCCAAGCTATCATCACAGGATTTGAATTGGCGATTCAAGCACAAGTGAATCACTTAAAGGTGAAAGGTGATTCAGTCCTGGTAATCAAACAGGTCAATGGGGAATATGACCTTGGAAAAGAATAACTAATCCCTTTGTATGATTACATTAGAGAGTTAATGGTAGAATTCCCTTCGGAACAGACATTTTCTTATGTCCCGCGATCATAAAATGCTCAAGCTGATGCACTGGCTAATATCACCACAACTCTCGTAGATCCAAATTGGGACGAGACAACCATCAGTATTTCCCACAGTCGTGAAATTTCACCTTATGATTGAATTAAAACATAGGAGATTAATGAAATTAGTCCCATTACTAAACCATATGGTCATACTACAGGTTGGATGTCACCTATCAGGGAATACCTTCAAAATGGAAAACTTCAACCTGATAGAACCGATAAAGCAAAAATATGCTGACGTGTGGTCAATTTTACTCTTTATGATAGCCCATACTATGTAGAGAAAATTCTCTACAAATGTGGTTTTTATGGATTTCTCTTCAGATGCATTGACGGTGAAGAGACAATGGCTGTCATGAAAAAAGTGCATGTAGGAATCTATGGTGCCCACAAATCTGGACATAGACTGTCTGATCAGATTCGAAGGCTTGGATACTTTTGGCCCTCAATGATACAAGATTGTGTTGATTTCACAAAGAAGTGTCATTCATTCCAAGTACATGCCAACATCATTCATCAACCACCATAGTTGCTTCATACAACTAAATACTCATGGCCATTTTCTACACGGGGAATGGATGTGGTGGGAGTTTACCCTTCAGCTACAGTCAAGCAGTTTAAGTATATTTTTACTGCTGCTGATTTCTTTTCCAAATGGGAAGAGGCAATAACTTTTAAGGAAGTCAGTTCTAAATGCATTTTTAGCTACATCAAGTCTAACATCATTACCAGATTTGGTGTCACAAATACCATATTGACGGACAATGGAACCAACTTCTATTCATCTGAGGTTAATAAGTTGTATCAAGAATACAACATCAAATCCAACCATTCATCTTGGTATCATGCTGTGGCCAATGGACAAATAGAAGATTTCAAAAAGACTCTGTCAAATAGACTGCAAAAGATGGTGGATAAAGATAATAAATCATGGCCTGATAAACTCTTCCATTCTTTATGGGCTTCTCGGACTACCACCCACACTGCAACTCGGTCAACTCCATATTCACTGGTATATGGAACGGAAGCCGTATTGCACACTGAAGTTCAATTTCCTTCGCTCAGAGTAGCCATTTGTGATAAGTCATCTACAGATGAACAATATCAAAAGCAATTGAATGAATTGGAATGGTTAGATGGGAAAAGGTTGTGTACTTTGCACCACTCTTGAATCCAATAGCACGATCTTGTAACAAAAAAGTTCATCTTCATTCATTCGCTCATGGAGAATTTATATTAGTTCACAGAACTCCAATGATACCAGGAATGAAACATCACATGCTTTAGCCAAAATGGTAATGACCTTACTCAATACATAGGGTCTACTCCAATGTATGTTATTAATTAATTTCGATGGATGGAGAACTCATCACTACTCCATCCAATTCCATATTTTTGAAGAAGTATTTTGTATAAACACAATATATATCATCATTGGTCCGATAAGACCTTAAACTGCACCACCTTCCAGCAAGACGTTAAAATACATAATCCACAGTCCATGCATATGACCTTAAACTAATTTTATTACTTCCGTCTCACACGATATTAAACTGTGACACCCTAACTACATGACACTAAACTGTATAAAAGTCCCTTATGTCTAGCACGATGTTAAAATGCATCATCCATGGTACATACATATAACCTTAAACTATTTGTATTACTTTCTTCCCACATGACATTAAACTGTGAAAAAGTTCCCTAATTCATCCAACATGACGTTAAAATGTGTCCCCTTCATCGTCCTTGCTATAGGATATTAAACTATACAGCAATGGTCCATGCATATAACCCTAAACTATTTTCAAGTCCCTTTCATCCAACATGATGTTAAATTGTATTGTCCCTTTTTTGTCCAACATGATGTTAAACTATGAAAAGAAGTCCTTAATACGTCCAACATGACGTTAAAATGTGTTCTATTTTATCCTTACTGCATGACATTAAACTGCACAGTCCTCTTTTTGTCCAACATGTCATTAAACTATGTTGTCCACCTCGTCCTAACTACATGATGCTAAACTATAATGAATGTCCTTTGATACATCTTACATGACATTAAACTGTACTTTGTCCCTACTACATGACACTAAACTGTGCAGCACCAATAGTCCTAACTACACGACTTTAAAATGCATAGTCCCTTTATATGTCCTACATGACATTAAATTGTGCATCATTAAGGTTGTTGTTACCTCTTGTTTCTCACACCGAGTATGAATCACATGAGCTTAGAGCAAATTTCAACCATAACACTCTCTCTGGGATGCTGACCACACATAAGCCCCAAAATAATTTTTAGGTCGTCGTCCCCAAGAACAACTTGATTATTAATTCATTCTTTAATTGAACTACGCAGACTTTGGTCCTTTCCTTCTAGGATGGATACGTAGGCAACCTCCCAAGGTTAATGCCCAAACCCAATCTCTTCACATCGGTTCACCTCCATCTCATACGATGTTGATTCCTGAAACCTCCCCTAGAATCAATATCTTTACATTGTTTCACTTTCATCCTTGTTATACGGCGTTAAACTATACAACACATTTTTCCATTATGACAATAAACTATAACATTCTTTGATACCCTCACCTGAGAGGGAATCATTATTTTCATTGATTATAAATCATGTTTCATTTTAATGACTACATGCATACATGGCAATGCCCGAACCTTTTTCATGGGTTAAACCATCATTTCACTAAAGTCCCTTTTCACCCTTCACATTTACGAACCAAATTTGTACTGAGGGTAGTTCTAGAACTGCGTGGGCTTGATTCCCATCCTAATGGTATATGTAGGGAAGTTCATGTGTCCCTCGAATCCAGCCCCAAGTCTTTTGGGCCTAACCCCAAATTTCACTTTCAGTCCCTTGGATGAAAAGTTCCCATGAAAACACACACCCTGTATTTGTTATAATGGTCCAAGCTCTATGACCCTAAACTAATATCTCCAATCCTTTTGTCCCACAGAACATTAAACTGTAGTTTAAGAACTATGTATGGCTTGATTTCCATCCTTATGGGATACGTAGTGAAGTCCAACATTTCTATTCAGGACCCAACCACAACATGATTATGGTTAGCATTGATCTGTGTATATCTGCATACATTGGACAATACCCATATTTATGTTTCATAATCCTAACCTAAAATATTTTCAGATCTTCATAACCCTTTTCTTAACTTCTTATCACAAAAGGCCTGAAATTCAAAGAGTTCTTTTTCCTGACTATGCAGCACATTCGCTTTGGTGGACTTGCATAAACAGTCAACATAACGGACATGTTAGCCAAAAGGTGCTATTATTTGACTATGCGGCCAATTCCCTTTGGTGGCCCTACATAATTTAACCCCCTAACGGGTTTGTTAAATAATGGTAACTTCATTCTTAGGAGGAAAATCTCTTTTGTCTTTATTTGTCTTGAAAATATGTAGGGAATCACAAAAATAGCCATCCTTAACATACTTTTCCCATATCCTTTCTCATGATCTTAAAGTATTCATGTCTATGGTTTGTATTCTCCTTCCCTACATTTGTGTCAGACCTTCGTAGGAGTAATATTCATCTAGTTCTTCGATAATATTGTTTGGAAATATCTTCTCCATATTCAAGTACCTCATTCTATACAACAAACTTTATACTTTGGAAAATTTGAATCTTCATAAACTTTCACTGGCTTTTTAGCACTAGGAATGTAAATTTATAAGAGTTCGTTTTCCGGACTATGCATCACGTTCCCTTAGGCAGCCTTGCATAAATAGTCTAAATAATAGACTTGTTAGCCAAAAGATTCTATTTATTTGACTATGCAGCCAATGCACTTAGGTGACCCTGCATAATTCAACCCCCTAACGGGTTTGTTAAATAATGGTAACTTCATTCTTGGAAACTACTTCTTCAAATTCCTTTTAGCTCTTTTTCATATAATTCCTCAGATTCAAATATTCTTAAGTCATATTTTACATATTTTTTACCTCATACTTGAGTATGGTAGTATGTTTTCAGATAAATTTTCAAATAATTGAGTCAATTATAATTCATTCGGTCAAAGCTATTTTGACCTTAAACATTAGCCTCTTTATATCTGATGTGCATGATTTTAAACTGCCCAAAAAAGATAAAGGAACTCTGAATAAAAGACAAGTTCCAGCTCACTAAACATACATTTTGTATGATTTAGGTAATATTCAGTAATTGAAAGATTCAAAGATTGTAGGATTATTTACATTAATCCTAGTAAAAATAAAACTATGCTTACTAGGCCCATTGGGTTATGTAAATTATAAATCATGTAGAAAAAGAATACAGGTACAAATGATTGAAGATGAAAGTGTTTTTCATTGATACACAGGAGATAGAGGGACATCCACAGACTGTAGTCTCTTATCTTTTTCAAGAATTACAAGAGGATTTCAAGATAACTCTTCATTTGATTTACGGCATCTTGAGCTTCATCAGCAACCACTTGGAATTCATTCATTCAACTGGATACAATAAGAGATGCAGTGATGCCAGATCTTCTTTGGAAAACTGCAAAAAGGTTGTTCTTGAGTGCGGTTTGAGAAAATTTTCTGTTGATCAAATATTGACTCTGTTTCCATCCAAGAGACTTGGAAGATGGATACATGGATTTGAGAATGGAGCATTGGAAGTAAAGATCCATTTAGAGAGAGTAATCTTTTCAGATATTCCTCTAATGCCTTGTTTGTCTTCTCTCCACCAACCGGCCACAAGAAACATTTCAGCCCATGGGTTTGCCCTTTTCATATCTGCAAGGAAATTACCTAAAGGAAAAAATTTGGAATTTCACACCAATGTTGTTTCTCTTAATGCACAACATAATAGAAATAAAGGAGAAGTGGTGAAGATGCATCTCAGGAATATAGTTCTTTTAATCTGGAACATTGACTCCTTGCAGATGACCATGACCATACAGAGGTAGGTAGATGCTCTGTGTGAAATTAAGATGATATTTCTTCAAGTATTTAGCCAAATCTGGGAAAGTGATGTCGTAGATATCATAGAAATCATGGCCAACAATGTTCATAATGTCATCAATCCGCTTGCTAGCCAGTTCATCATCCCTCATGATTCTTCTGGGATCCATTGAATCTGCACAAAAGTTGAATAATTAACTCTTATGTAAGTTGATTTTTCATAAAATTTGTGAAAGAATTCGAAAAAAAATTGCAAAGGCATTTAGGCGTGAAAGTCTAAACTTGGCGGGCATGTATGAATGTGCTGCGCAAGTATTTGGCACACAAGTATCACCGTGTAGGTCCAGATCCCTTGACAACAGCATGACAACAAAGAGACTGTGGATTCACTTGTGCAAAGGAGAAAAAGTCGAGAGCCAAGCGGTGCGCTGAGAGCAAGAAATCTGTGAGAACCAAGTGGTTTGTGCGGAATAAATCACATATTTATAGATGTGATCATGACCCTGCGTGCCATACCCTGCATGACTAAAGGCCATACCCCTGCGCGCCAGACCCTATGCACTTGAAGCTCATTTACGCGCCCAACCTTACGTGCCCCAATTTCCTTTTGATTCTCGATATCCTCAGAGTCAAATCCTCATTTTTTTTGGATCCAACTATGAGGGGGGACTTTTGTTGACGCTCCTTTTCTCCACAGAATCTAATGATTGGAAAAGGTGAATATTTGATCTCAATTTGATTCAACCTTTGGAAAAATTCTAAAAATTGACAAAGGAGTGAATTAGAAAAACATTGTCCAAGGGTCGCGCAAGTTCTACAATGGTCGTGAAAGTACACCTGCACGCCAAAGTTAGTCGCACAAGTCACTTGCGTGCCCTAAAGGATAACTACCCGGGGTCTTCTCCAACCTATAAATAGACCCTATGGGCCCCCCATTTCAAGAGGAATTTTCCACAATTTAGATACAGAGCTCTGAACACCCAAGTCTCTTCTTCAAGTATTCCGAACACTTCTAAGGTAATTCTTTATCTAGAATGGAAGGTCTAAACAGGAGGAGTAAGGTCTAAGTGTTAGAATTCACTACCACTTACGTGACTAAGTGTTTTACCCTTAAGGGAAATGAACACACTTACGCACCGCCCTACTTCTTCACCATAACATGGGCGCCATCTTCTGGAAAGCCTCTAGGGATTATTTTAAAGGCATTGATCAACGATAACCCAAATATTACTCTAAGGGATGAAAATTGTGCAAGTACCCATGCTAGTGTTGGCATGGGGATTAAGGTTTTTTTGTTTAGAGTTAAGGATATGGTTGGGTTCTGACTTTTTATCTAATCCTTCCCCTTCTCGATGTTGAATTTTTTATACAGGTGAGTTTTATTGGAGACTCATTTTGATAGCATCTTTTTCTTTTGGAAACATTTTCAGGAGACTATGGAGAGTTTATTTTTCTAGTTTCTCTTTGGTTTTTTGGAATTCGAATCGTTTTAGTTTATTGTTTTCTAATACCTTCATCACCGAGTTCACTAACCCATCATTCAACTTCATGATTCAGTCATCGCCGCATAATATTGGGTTGTCCAGGCTGCCTTATGTTCACTAGTTTTTGCAGAGAGCACCCTATATGACTTGGGTTTCCAGGTTTGGAATGGCAATGAGCTACTACATAAATCATATTTTTCTAGAGGATGCTGCAAAAATTCATTGTTGGAACTACAAGCATGGGAAAATGGTAATTTATATTAAACAATCAGTCATAAGATTTGATGATTCTTGTACATGCAATCTATTTATCCCACTAGCTCCCATGATTTTTGTGTTATTCTATTTATTTATAATTTTAAATCATTTTCGTTATGTTAGATTCCAAAACATGTTTAACACAGATATTTGATTTTTTTGTTTGATCTTACCTATTGTTGTTAAACATGTTTACTCATTTTGAAATTTTTCTTGTTGCCAGTGTGATATTGGGGATATACTAGTTCTATCCATAAGTGAAATAAACAGACTTGCTTATATTTTAGGGGAAGATCTACAAGTTCCTGCCACATGAAACTGATATTAGGGTTTATATGCTTCATGATACCAATGTGGACTACTATAAGTGACAACCACCATTTTGGTCATTCCATGCCTAAGTGAGTGAATTGCATATGTGGTCTCCGTCACATGTATTGGAGCTAGATCTATTTTTTTCTCACTGAAACTAGAGCTGAGTTATGTGTGGTGGAGATCTTGGAGCTAAAGGTTTCTACTTGAGGATGCTGGTGTGCTGAATTCTGCTACGAAGGCTACTACTTGAGGTTTCTTGTAGGAGCTAACTCGCTTGTGGGGTAGGTATGGGTGGTATTAGGGAGCATGGGGATCCTGTTGGGGTGAGGGTAGCGTGAGGGATTCTCTACATGGGCTAGTATGACATTTTTGTAATAATATTTCATTACTTATATAATTATTTTATTCAAAGTTTGAAATTTCATGTAACTCATAATCGGTTTAATAATTAAAATAGATGAAGTAAATATAATAAATTAATAAATATAATATGAAATTTGAGTAGCAATAAATTTAAAATTTGTATTAAAATGTAATTTATAAATAGATATAATATGATAGTAATATTATTACTAAGAGAAAAAATTGTTGTATGAATATGTTGCATTAAACTTTAACCAATATATATGTTATCTATTGGTATTATTATAATTGTAATAGAATTATATTATCTTTCATAAAAACATTTAGCGACATTGTTTTTACCAATAGTTTAGTGACAAGAAGATATACGTTGGTAAAATGTTTTTCCAACAGAAAACACACTTTTACCAACAGATATTCCCATGTTGGAAAAAGACACTTTCTTGTAGTGTTAAGGACTCAAATCAGTCGATAAAATGGGTCTTTGGGCCCATGACACCATTTTTAGGGCAATTTCATTCAACTCCACAAATCTCTTAATGATTTAATTCATGTTCACAAATAAATTATTAAATCCAAGTATAACATGGGTCTCCCTGGGATTCAAAATGGATAATTATCATTCATAAACATTATAATCATCTCTATGTATGTATGATTCTTCCTTGAAATATACATTTTTATGTATCTAAGCTTATCCATTGATGTTAACCTTGTGTTTGTGGAATAATGATTCTTTGGACATTTATAATTATGATTCTAGTTTGAAGCCGCACAGTGTGCCACTCTAAAATTTCACATTATCTAGGTAGATGGGGGTTGTTTTGATATTAGGATCATTCCCATTAGATTTGATTACTATATATCTTTGTGAAAGGAATCATATCTAATATAGTTCAATTCCAATTAAGGGGACACGTCATAACATTTATGATCATGTGATTTTTACCAAACTATGTTGTTTAACATCTTGTTGCAGGGACATCTAGGAGATTGTTTCCTAATAAAAATTGTCTATGAGACTTATTTGGAATTAGACCAGGGGACCATGATAGGATGTGGGATCCTATTTTAGATGTGAATGTACTATAAATGATCCCCGGATAAAATTTGTCTTGATTTTGGTGTTTTGATTTTGAGCCTTTGGGAGGATAGCAATGTATCCCATTTTTTTGGGAAACAAAGCCCACGTAGTTTAGTTAGGTTGATGAAAAAATTCATATGGTGGTCCTCTGACGGGCTGCCTCATTAATAATTCAGTGCTTTGAGAGTTTAATGACATTGATTCAGGGATTATACTAAATTAGAGGCACTTTATGTGTGTACGGTTGGGGATTTTACCGAATTAAAGGCCCATTGAGTGGGTAAATTTACGCCGTATAAAGAATATGAGGCCATTTTGATGTCTCATAAGGGACATGTCCATTTGATATTGATTCATACATTCAAGTTCCTTTTCCCATGAAGGCCCTATAAAGGAAGGCCAGAGGAAGAACTGCAAACAGATTCCCTACCGAAACATGCATTTGATCTTGAAGATGTATTGATCATCACTATCCTTTATGCCCACATGATCCATTCATGGTGTGATAATTAATAGGAAGTATAATATCTAAAAAAATTCACAATATCATTTATCTTCTTGTGGATGATTTTGGGGATATGGATAATGAATGGTATTTTATGAGCACATCTCCTCTATAATTTTCAAAACTAGGGTAAAAAATTATGCACCAAATACAGGTACAAAACCTAAGAAACGATACCAGATTACTATAGGATGTATTAATATGAATTATTCTAGAGAATATAGGAGTATAATCCACTATCACTCATCAAAGTAAAAAATAGAGCAGCCCCCCCCCCCTTTTGAAATGGCATGGTCCCAAATTTATAGATGGTAAGGGGAGGACATATCATAATCCCTCATCATTTGAATTGTAAGGTCCTTAGTCTTTGATACGATGAGGGATGAAAATAGAACAATCCCTCGTGTCAAAAATTAGAATATCTCTATCACTACAACCAGGGATGGGGTTCTCGTTACAGAAGGGATACATAACCATACACACCCCTAGGACACTACCCATCATGTAGGACAAGTGAGAGACAATTCTTACTAAAGAAATGCACAAATGAATGGCAGACAAACCATTGTTTCTTTCTCAAAGGTTGTGCAAGTATGGAGTTTTATGTGGAGGTATTGATTTGGTCTCCCTCAGTGTGGTTTCCGAAGAGAAGTGGTGCTTAGTCAATCGTTGCATGATGGGGAAAAAGGAGGCTCACACTGGTGAATGATGGGTGAGCTAAAGAAGGATCACATAGGTGAAGACTGGTGCAGATGAAGGGAGATCACATAGTTGAATGATTCATGATCTAAAGGGTGTATCACACAGGGTACACCTAGGATAGTTGAAGACCGCATAGGTGATGAGAATCCTGTGTGACAACACTAGGTAGGGGACTTTCTCTTGGCCCTATGGGTCTCCTCAGGTGTCTTTGGATAACAATCACCCTAGTTCCAAGATCAAGAAGGGGACTTATCCCTAGTGTTCATGAATTAGGTTAGGTGTCTCATGTGGGTATTCTTGTGATTGAAACACTAAGGGAACATTAATCATTCTACAACTCTTAGTTCACTTTTCTCTAGAGGACTGGAAATTTACCTGAATATTTTTGAGGGATTGGGTAATGATCTATGGAATGTAGAGATTCAAGGCTTATTTTTGGTTTATATTTATCTCAAATTAGATGGCCTATGTTCCTATTCATTGGAAGTTTCAAGACCCTGGTTAAATGAGGCAGCTCACACAGGTGGGTCATCTTGTCGTGACACATCCCTATAGTCTCTTTCTGTGATTTCCTCATGCCCACCTCCCATAGTCTAGGGGCCGGAAGCTAGAACCGAGATGGAATATATGACAATGGGGAGGATGTTTCTTAAGAACCATTAAAAGCACACCTATATCCATAAAAAATTACTGAAACTAAAAAATCGGATTAAACATCCCTGCATCCTACTAGGTCAACCACTCGATTAATAGTACAAGACTAAAAAGTAAACAAGCCGGAACACAAGACCAAATGAAAAAAAAGTACAAGATCAATGATCATCTCTGTAGAAAACCCTACCTAAAGAGTAGGAACAATATGTTATCATAAATTCACTGAAGTGTACCACATCTATCGGGTCACACTGAAGCACCACCTGTCATCGCCCCCCCCCCCCCCCCAAAGACTCCATTATATCTATCGATCGTCAACATAAGACATGACACATTCCTGCAAAGCCCGTGTAGGGGTGAGTAAAACAACACTCAGTAGGGAATCCAAATCATAAAGGTAACCAAAAATCATGACACAAGGCATACTAGCAAAGTGGTATACAATGTTTACCCTATAATAAGTATAGTCAAGAGTGTCAATAGATTCATCTCACACACAGACATATATACTACGAAAATCCTGGCATATCCAAAACTATTAAGACATGTGATCTCCACATGAGACCTAATTCATTAACTAATAGGAGAAAAAATTAATGTAATCATTGTAGACAAACTCTTTGACCTTGTAGGAGACCAACCCCGCGCTCCCATTGGAGACCAACTCCACATTCTCCTAGGACACCAAATTCATTTCCCCGCAAAATACAAAATCCACGTCTTCAATGAAATCCAAATACACAACCTTGTAAAATACCAACTCTAGAGCTTCGTATGAGACCAAATCTGCCCCATCATAGGAGACCATCTTCGAACCCTCACAAGAGACAAACTCTGAATCATTCCCCCAACAATCCATTGGATTTTTTTCCAAAGTGTGCTTTCTCGGGGATCACCTATTCCTCGAGCCAATAGTTCATATGCCAACCTCTATGAATAATCACATAGAGTATCTCAAAAGTACTGACTCACCATGAGGGTCCCAAAACAACAAAAATATCATAAAAAAACACACTTATTGGATGTTAAGGGAATTTAAGTAAATATGGGTTTGCTAGGTCCAGGTCTGGTCTGACCTAACACACTGAGTCTGACGTGACCCACCAAGTCTGACGTGACCCACCAAGTATGACCCGAACCATCGGGTCGACCCATCCTGGTTCACTGTCCATACAACTTGCTAGCTCCATCCTATCCCACTCATGTGGGACAGTTCATCTATCTGAGATTAAACAGGCACATCATCACATCCTGGTCAATACAGTCGGCCACCATGTTCAATGTGTTTGGCCACTATAGTCCTACTAGACTGCGGGCCACCTCCATGTGATGTAGTATCCTACCGCATCCAATCGAGCCCTGCCACTGGCCTTCTAGTCGTTGGCCCTATCCACTGCCTGTGGTGGCCATTCTATGGGTTCCTCCGTCCAGGTGGGTGCGATGTTGTGTGACCTCATCATCGTTGTCACCTACCACCGCAATCGACTGCATTTTTATAGGCCTCCACCATCACTGTGGTAGAACATTCTTCAAAATGGGAGCACTGTTGCAAACTTACAAACTTCACCATCACTACCATTGAATTAGGATCATTTTACCATCACTTCGGGGGCCCGGAAATATTTTGAACCTCCTAGAAAATCCTGACCATAAAACATGTGTCTTTTAGAAATTAATTAAAGAATGAGGGAGAGAAAGAGAAAAAGAACACCCTAAAAACATACCATGGCCTTGTTCGGGTCGGTGTTGGCCTATTCTTGTTTGTGGAATTATGAAAGAGAAAAAAAGTAATTTTATCAAGATTTATCCCCATTAATCCCGCATATTTTACAATCCCACGAGAATGATAAAACTGTGAATCAACTTATTAATGGGTCGGTCCACATTCATTGTTTTAAATAAGAATGGGAAAACAAATCATGATGAAAATTAAACCCCTACCTAGAAAAAGAATCAGTCGGTTGAGATAATTTTTCATTGATGGTGATTCATCATTGAATGTCCTAGATCATTCATTCGTCAGTGCTTGATCTGAGATCTGATCTCTATATCATCATCACTGGTGAGAGAGATTCCTTCTCCTTCTTCAAGGAAACATCTAGGATCTAGGGAAATTATTCATCATTATAAATTATAATACTAGTTACTACCTCTAATTAATATAGGAAATGTGTTAATGTCTTTTAGTATTCTTTTCTAGTTTTAGTTTTTCCATGATGCTGCATTGATGTGTTGTTGAGTCGCTGAATTGTAGTGCTATTGATTCACAACGTAACGATAAAGAAATAAAATAAAATAAAGTTTTATGTATAATTTATTTTTCTCTTAAAACATACATAAAATAAAATTTTTAGTCAACCTGTGTAGGACAATGTTAGTCCCCACCTAAGGTAAACTCACTACTCTGAGATCAACCGTGCCCTCAAATATCTAGTCTAGGCACCCATTTATATTTTACTAAAACCCTACATGATTTCTATTTTTAATAAACTGAAAAATAGTTCCGATATTTATTCTAGGCACATTGGGCCTCGGAATCACACTCCATCTTAACACCAGGTTTCAAAATAATCTGAAATAATTTTCAAAAACATTACATGGAAAATCAGGGACATTACATTCTCACAACATAGGGATTTATATCCCAGATAGCCAAAAAGGGCTAAATAAACAAATGGGGGTACTAAGAATGAATAAGATCCTCCCTCTGCCACATGATCCCCCGGAGATTTTTGTACTTCCATGTAATTGGTACTATAGAAATCGATCACCCACAGAGGGTTCTCTCCAATATATCATATATCTCCACTAGGAACTCTGTAAAAGTCACCCCATAATTAATTTATAGATCACCGTAGTCAATGACGTGTGATGGGTCATGTGTGTATTTCATTAGCTGGGATACATGAAAGACTTTGTGCAACCACTCTAAATACAAAGCTAGAGAAAATCCATAGGCCAATTCACTCATTCTATGCAGTATCAGAAAAGATCCTACGAACCGTGGAGACAACATTACACCCTAGCCAAATCTATTTATCCCACATCAAGGAGAGACCTGAAGGAAGATATGGTCTCTCGCTGTGACCTCCAAGGGTCTAAATATCCTATCATCAAAGGAATTATAATTCTATGTGTTGTCTTCATCCACTCTTGAATGACCTGCACCTTCTCCCTAGTAGCCTACACCAACTCTGGGCCCATGAGTGTTAACTCTCTAGGGTCAGTCCAGCAATGTGGGGACATGTTGGGTCGCCCGTACAAGGCCACGAACAATGTTATACTAATGGTGTAGTGGTAGCTATTGTTTTACCCAAACTCCACCAGGGGTTGGTGATCCTCCCAATTATGTACAAAATAGAATATGAAGGCATGACTCATGTCCTGTAGGACTTGAATGGTATGCTCCATCTGACCTCCTTTCTGTGGTTGGAAAGATGTGCTCAAGTGATGTTGAATCCCAAATTCCACTTAAAATCCCTTCAACAAATAATATGTAATGTGTGTGTCATTTTATGATATAATCATTAGTGGTAGTTCATGGATATGAACTATCTCCTACAAGTAGAGGAATCCCAAGATCTCTACTAAACCCAGTTCCTGAATTACATGGAAGTGGGCCGGCTTGTCAAGTCATTCAATGATCACCTAGATATTATCATTCCCCCTAGAAATACATGGTAAACCCTTCACGATGTCCATTAATATTTCCTCCCACTTCCAATCTATTAATTCAAGGGGTTGTGTCAAACCCTTTGTAACATAGTTCTCGGCCTTCACTTGATGGAATGTGAGGCATCTAGAAACAGATTTTACCACTACCTTCATCATCCTCGACCACAAAAACTAACATCAGAGGTATTGGTACATATTTTCCACAACAGGATGTACCAACAAATGGGGTGTATGTAAATCCATCAACACATCCACATATAACATCACATGTACAACTATTAATCCGTTGAAAAAGAGGATGTGGTCCCACCTTTCAAAAATCCATTAGGGGAATTCCCTATAGACATCTGAGCACATGTAGTCTCATAGATAGAATCTCCGAGTTTCACCTCCCAAAATAAATGTATGATTAGAGGGGTAACTATGATTGACTAGAGATAAGATACTCCATCTTCATTCACAAAGGATATCTGAAACAAGGTTAACTTCTCTCATGCCTCATTCAGTAGCTGTGAACTCGATCTTCTACTGAGAGCCTCTTACAACACATTCCCCTTCCTATTATTATAATCTATCTAAAATTCATAGTCATGGATGAAATCTAGGAAAAGACGCTATATCAGGATCAAATCCTACTAAGATAATATATACATGAGAATTTTTTGGTCTAAGTAGATGATAAAATACTCGCCCATAACGTAGTGTTGCCACATCTTAAATGGGAATACTATCACCTCTAAATCCATATTATCGGTTGTGTTGTTCTTATAATGTTGTCTCAAATTTTTTGAAACATAAGCAAGAACTTATTACCCCTATATTAGGACACAACCAAGACCGATCTCTAATGCATTGTAGAATACAACGTACTCGACACCCACCTGTAGAAATCTGTGGATGAGAGCACTCTTAAAATTATACCTCAGTTATTGAAATATCTCAAAGAACTTATCCATACACACAAAAGGTTCCCCCTTTAATGTCTAGGCTATCATGGATGCTACTAATCTAGAAATTTTGGGCACAAACCTACGATAATACGCAGCCAACCCAAGGAAACTCCTCACCTCGGAAACATTCTTGGGTGGCTCCAAAGCTATAAGGACTTCTATCTTCACTTGATCTACTATAACTCCAGCCTCTAAAATTCTATTTCACACAATATGTCCTTCTATAATCTATAACTAAATCTTTGAATGCTTCCCATAATGCTGGGGCTCTCAGAGTTAGTCCTGGACCATCCTCAATTGTATCGTGTGCTCCTCCTCAGATGTCAAATACACTAGGATTTCATCAATAAAGACAACTACAAATCGGTCTAGTTAAGGCTGGAAGATCATGTTTATGAGTCCCGTGAACACTTCTAGGGCCTTTTCATGCCATATGGAATCATTCAGTACTTGTAGTGGTGGTATTGACATCTGAAATGCGTCTTCAGAATATCATCATCCTGCACCCGAAGCTAGTGGTATACTGATGAGGTCAATCTTTGAGAACTATCTCCCACCAATATTCTAATTGAAGAGGTCATCGATCCAGAGTAGTGGATACGTATTCTTCCCGGTCACCAAATCCAATCCCCAGAATTCCACACATCACATCAATCTCGCATCTTCCTTCTAGGAAAAAAAGACTGGGGATGCCCACAGTGAACACTAGGTCTCATGAATCCCTTCCTGTGAATGCCCTCCACCTTTTACGTCAACTCACATAGCTCTGTGGGATCCATATGATATCTTAGTGTGGATTTCAGTGGTTTTCTAGGGTAAAGTTCAATGAATAATTCTACATCCCTACGAGGAGGTAGTCATATAACATCTTCCATAAGGACATCTTCATATTCAGACACAACTACAGAAATCTAAGGACTCGTCTCATCCACTACATAGATGGTCATTCTTGCCAACTGATGTGTGACCGGCTACACCATCCTATGAGTGAGTCTATCCTACACTGACCTTGGTACCCTTTTTCCCATAATTATAAACATTTCCTCATATACACGGACACACCGCAATGTCTTCCAAAAATATTCGTTCTGAGCATGAAGTGTGGATAACATGTCCATACCTAGAATGATTTCATAAGGCCTTAATGCTTCCACCAAGTGTAAAGGAAGACTATAGACACTAGTGGGTGATCACCTATTCTCCTCCTGTATGATTCTTGAAGCATAGAGATATATTCAAAATTTCCATTGGAATCTTCATATCTAGAACAAGGGATGTGGGGAGAAAAGTGTGACTAGATATTGTGCAATCAAAACTAGAGCTATACTGGAAAAGATATAGATCCTTCCTATATTCATTTCATGAGTTGCAGGATTGTATTCCAATATCTCCTAGATCTGGCCTCATCCGAATCTAGAATATCCCTGATCTCGAGGTGGACCACCTAGGGGTGGTGGTGGTAGTGCATCAATCCTATGTCCACCTCCTTTCTCTCATCCCTATCCTCTGCCACATCCTCCACCTTGTGGAATTCCATGTTCCTACCTATGGCACAGCCTTGGGTACCTTGAACTTCTCCTGGTGGGTCATACTGTTTCTTGGACAATCTCTAACCATATTCCCATGACCAACGCACATGTTGCACATCCCTTCTCTCGCCCGACCATCCCTTCCCTATAATCCTTTCCCCACATACCCCAAGTCCTGAGGACACCCCCTGGATTGTGTGGCCCTCTTAGACCTATTTATAAGATGTTGGCTACCAACTGACACATACCCATCTATGTGACACCTAGTGGAATCTCCCACTGCCAGTGTTTCCTCCGCAAGGAAGCACTCTACCGGTAGAGCTCTCTACATCACCCTTGAATGTTTAGGGATTGTAATTAATATAATAGACACCGTTATATCCCATTGTATTCCCTACTCATAGAGACATTCCCTAAAGAATGGGTCATACATCATGTCAATAGAGTAGCGATAAAGATATGTGAATCTCACTAAGTACTTCTCCACCATATGGATGCCATACTACAAATGCAGGAGCTCATGTATATGCATAGACTGTAACTTCACTAGAAAAAACTCCTCCCTAAGAGATACTCAACGTCTATCTAGGATAGGGTCGCCTCCTTGTGAATTAGGATTTTGAAGCTCCCCAATCTCCCCACCGAGCCTTGTAGAAGATTCACAGCTTGGATCACAATTTCGTCATGAGTTACCATCTCTTGGAGAAAAATCACATAACCACCTACAACCAATACTCATCTACATGATGGTCTATCACAACCCAGATCCTATGAGGTCACTATATATGAAACTCATACCATTCACTAATCCTACACGCATCATTTATCGGTAACACAAGTAGGACTTGTTTCTCTTTAGGTGGTGGTATCATCTGTACACCACCATGAGGTGCGATCTAGGGAAACAGTCACTGTAAAAATGCGTCATAGATCAGTCGACCATACTCATGGTCACATGGCAGAATCCTAGCTAGATTCTAGTATGGAAGCATCCTGAAGTAGTTAAAGATGTACCATGGTCAATTGAGTATACTTGGTAAGATGATTCTGATTGAAGAAGGACATGAGAACAAACACTAAAAATATATGATGCATGAAACATTAATTTACCTTGCAACTATAGTTTTCAATATATCATGTCAGAAGTACAATTCAAGGTCCTGGTGTATGGATATGTTTATCGCTGCACCAACACTAGGTTCCTTGGCCTGAAATCCGAACTCAAAACACATAACACTATTACCTGAAAACAAAAGTAAAACCTACCACCCTCTAATACCACACTGTCATGACTCATCCCCCAGGACCCATTCCATGATAACCCCAATACCAACTCCAATAGGCTGGGGGATGGAGACTAGCACTGAGTAATATTATCCCACAATGGTGGAGCATTTCCCTAAGAACATGAACACTCAAACCTATCTCGATGAATAATTATTGAAACTAAAAATACTGAGTAAACATATAGGTTACCCACTAAGATAACCACTGATAGTAACAGTATAAAACTAAAAAGAAAATGGGCTAGAAAAAAATACCAACTAAAATAAAATATACAATCTCCTGGATCTTGTTTATAGAAAAATATACCTGATGGGTAGGTACAATAAGTTGTCTGAATGTCTCTAAAGCGTACCGCATCCATTGGGTCACCCTGAAGCACCCCTGTCTCTGGCCCACCAAGGAATTCGTAAAAGATGTGTATCATCTGCACAAGACACAACATATATGAGAGATTCTAGTACAAGGGTGTGTAAAATAATACTATATATGGACACCAAACCACAAAGGTAAACCAAAAATCAAGACACAAGGAAAACTACCAAATGTTTGATCAATAGATATATAGATTCTCAATTACCAGAGGGGGATGAATTGTATATTCAAAAACATTCAGTTTTTACCTAAATGAAAATATAGTTTAATAATGAAAAATAAAGTGAATTCACAAACACTCTTTGGTTCTGGTTCAAAGGGATAATTGGAAGGGACCATGTCCAATTATATGAAACAAAAATGCAATCAAATTAAACATTTGAAAACATAAGAATATTTTTCATAGATAAATATTCTACCTTAAAGTGTATATAATATTTTTTATTAGAGTAAGTATAATTACCAGAAATTATAAGAATGTTATACTTTCATTATTTAACAAAATATGGCATAAATAAAACATGTAACAATCACAAGTAAACAAGTAGGAAATATTTTAACCTAAATTGAAAGGTATAAATCCACCATGGATAAAGGTACAATGATTTATTATTTCATGAAATTCTATCATACCCAGACCAGGGTAAGACCACGATAAGAATATTAGAGTCTTTATTTCTATCCCTAAAAAACATCGAACATTAAGTTAGTATTCACCTTTGTATTCTTATCCCCATAAGTCCTCAAATTTTAATTTATTCATCACCTCTGTCTTCCTATCCCTATAATTCATCGATTTTACTCCACAAAAATCGGAGTCATACTTTGTTAAAAAAATTGTTCCTGGATAAAAAAGAAATTAACAGATCACACAAGGCATGGGATCTTATATCTCTATATATCTATTCACGGTACCAAAACAAGTAATCTCTTGACTGATGTGTCTTGATTTTTTTTAAATAAGCTCTTATTTTTTGGAAAAATCTTCAGTAGTCAGCTCCTTCCCCCAATAGTCAAATTTTCAATGATTTTATGAGGGACTTGTACACATGTCACTCAACCAACAGTTATTTAATACTATATTGTACTACATCATTTCAATTAAGAATAACTTGGAAAAAAATTATCATTCTTATGAAATAATAATCTTGAAGGAAAAACATTATTATGTTTAATAAAATAGGATTTGATAAAATCGAAAAAATATTTCTGAAATGTAAAGTTACTTTTACAAATAGGAATAATAACAATATAGGAAAAAATAATCAAAGTCTAAAAATATAAACAATCATATTCTAGAAAAAAAATACATATTCGGAGTCTGAATTCGGATGAATTCAGAGTTAGAATTATGAGGACTTCTAAGTCTAAATTCTGATAAATTCTGAGTCTGAAATCTAAGGATTTCCTTCTAGGAATTCGAATGAATTAGATGTCCGAATTATGAGGAAATTAGAGTATGAATTTTATAGAATTCAGAGTCTGAATTTCAATGAATTTGGAGTCATGATTTTATAGAATTTGGAGTATGAATTTCGTATAATTTAGAGTCTGAATATTAGAGAATTCGGAGGTTGAATTATAGTGAATTCAGAGTCAATATTTCAATGATTTCAGATTCTGAATCTCAGAGAATTCTAAGTCTGAAAAATAATAAGTCTCGGTATCTATTGAACTATATGATTCAGATGTTTTAGATAAGGATCATAATTTTTTTCTAAAAAAATGGCCATTCATGGTTTACAAAAATGATGGATAATACAATGAGAAACATAGGAATAATTAAAAAAATTCATAGAGAATGAAAATTTTTATTTAGAAAATAATTATTTTTAAAGGATAATTTTCCAGAATAAAATTTGTTTGTTATTGTAAAAAAAAGGAATAGAATATTCAAAAGGATACTTATTAACTTAAAAATATCCCACTTTGTTGAATGATCAATCTACTTTTTGAGAAAGAATATAATGAATAAGTTTTTTTTTAATTTTAACATTAAAAGAAATACTTATCTCCATTTACCTTGTCTCATAAAGAATACGACAAAATCCTCTTTAGGTTTTGAAATCCATAATGATCATATTCTTGTATTTCATAAAAAGGCTACTTTTTCTTGATTATGAAAATATTCTTTATTTAATCCATCCTTAATTAATCTCCCCATTACATAGGTAATTAACTCATTTTTATAATAATATTCTTTTGATCATTATTTTCTCCCTTTTTGTAATATTAAAAAAGGAATTGTGAGAAAAAATGTACCTCGAAGGTCAGAAATATACAAGACAAAAAAGTGAAATGAAACAATATTTCATGATGATTGAATTTTTTTGAATGTAGAATACAACAAAATATCAGATTTTAATGAAATCAGTCTTCCATAATTTTCATCAGCATTTTCTTTCTGAAGGTTTCTTTCAACTTCATAATCTCTTTGTGGTAATTTTAAAATCTCTTGGGCAGCTGATCCGGATCCTGATTTTTCTTCATGATAACATTGAATCTTTCCCTTGGGATTTATGAATTTCACCTTGAGACATTACAACCACATATTTCTATTTAAATTTTCCTTCCAACTCTTCCTTTATTTCTCATTCCCTTTGTTAATTTAGAGAATCTAAATTGAGCTTTCAATTTAGATCTCTATCCACTTGTATCAAGGAAACGTGCACAAAATTCAGCTTCTCTGAGAAACTTATTTAAATATTTTTGAAAATTTCATCTAATTTTTTAAAACCATCCTTTATTAAATCTTGAAAATCATCCATGATTTTCATATCATCAATAACCGTCTTAGACCATTTGGTTATTTCTTTGCATGATCTCTTATGAGAATCATAACCAATATAAATTGATAGAACTTTGAAGAAATTGACATATTGAATAGATAATTGAAAAAAATGATATTTTATTAATGAGATACATCATTGAGTAGACAACAAAACATTTTCCCATTGATGATGGAGATTTTTAAGAGGATTCCCTTACGGGTCAGAAAATTTAACATGTTCTATAGCTTTCCTCATGGAGGTTCCTACTATATCATTCTAAAATTTCGCTACTATAGACTTTCTGGAAAAATCATCAACCACATTTTCCTTGCTGATATTTAGAAAAAACCTTCATTGCTCTCGTACAGTCATTGTCACTATTAGATACATTGATTATATTATCATCATCAATGTCATATTTTTCAGTACCTTTCTTAATATATTTATGATGAATAAAATCATAATTAAAGGTTGTATAAATAGTAGGTTTATCAACCTTATCGAGTACATCATTATCTTTTCCTTCTGAAATTATTTTGGTTGATTTAACCTGGGAATTTATAATTAAAAAAATCGAAAGGACTTTACTTCTCATGATATTCTTTCACCTATTCGATCACATCTTCACTTTCTTATTCTTCTTCTTCTTTTCTTTTATTTTTCTTCTTCTAATTCTTCCTCTTCCTGAGAAATTTATTATTCCACAATGGGTTTCAGTATTGAAAATATATTTCCTGAAGTATCTACTAGAACTGACTCATGAAGGAAGGATTCTAGTACCTAGACCTATTCAAATTCCCTCTATTTATCTTTTAGAAATGCATGGAAAAGTTCATCTTCTTAAATATTCTTCGTCATTTACATTTCATTCTCTAGATTTTAAAGCTCTTCTCTTACATGGATATTCAAGGCCACGACATCAGCATGGTCTAAACCAAAACTATAATTGTCCTCCTTCACCTTCATATGCTCCCTTCATTTAGATACCACTTCATTAAAAATTTTATTTTATTTTTTTGGATTTGGTGGAGATGATTGGGTTTCTGGAATGGTTTATTTTTCTTTTAGTTCATCTTCATTCTATTTACTATTCTTATGGATTTTATTGTATGTTTCACATACTTCCAATTTCTTACAAATATTTTCAACTTCACTTTGAGGATGGTCATATAACTCTCCTAACATGATATAGAAACTAATTTTCATCCTCTTAATATTGTCATCACTTGACAACATAATCATGAAATTTCATTATTTTTAATTTCAAGGAATTTTAAAGGGTTTTTAATAGAGAATGATAATCTTCAACAATATTTCTGGATAAAAATATATCTATGAAATAGGAAATCTAATATTTATATTATTGATCGTCAGAAGGATATACTTGATAGGGATTACCTTCCTCAGATTCACCAAAACGTACCTCATGAAAATATCATTCTTTTTAAGGGAATGCTTATCTCCCAGTCTAGGAATAATAAATCCTTTAAACCATAAATATAATAGCCTGGATTTGGTTGATATATGATTTATCTTCAGTGACTTTACTCCCTTGAGTCCAAGGAACTCCATAACATTTTCCTTATCAAAACTCCATTCTTTTCTGGCAGCTTATGAGAGAAAAAGTTTTCTTCACCTTCATCGGGAATACTATGAATATTTGGATCCATGTTGAAGGATAATGAATAGGTCATCCCATGGCTCATAACAAAAATACTTTTCCCTTTCTCCTTCTTAATAAAATCATAATGAATCATAAAATTTTATGAAGAGGCCAGGATAAACTGGATCCTGATTCTTTGGGTTAGAAACACAAAGGAATTCCCAACTATTCTTCTTTATAACATTAGAAATTAGGGAATCATATATTAGAAATAAATTTTAATCTAACAACATTCCAATGTAAATTTTCAAATAATTGATTTCCTTGATTGAGGTATTCTGATTTTTCAAGGAAATCTCAAGAGACAACTAGAATGAAAGAAAACATAGAAAATCGAATGACTGGTTTAATGGTTGGAGAAGATTCGGCGCAAAAGACAGATAATTTCAATGTGGGAAATAGATAGGGGGTTCCTCTATATAGGTTTTGATTTGATAGTTATAATTCTTGATTCTATCCAATAGTTGATATAGGCTTGACCTGATCTGACGACTAATTTCAATACCGAAGAAGGATTTTAATGGTTCTGATCTTTTGAGGTTTTATGGAAAAACAAAATTTAATAAAAGTGAATCCAATGGATTTTTTCATAGAATAATATGGAAATATCAACATGTAAAAATATAATAACTATGATTAATGTAGGTAAACATACCTTCCAGATTTCATAGGGTGAACTTTTAGTATTGATATAGTTATATTTCAAGAATATATATTTTGGAAAATTTTATTAAGGAAAAGAAATTTTAGGTTCCTAAAATTTTATGAAAAAATAATAAGGAATGGAAAAAAATTATGCATAAAAAATGTAAAATAATTTGGTTCCGAAAAAATAAAGAATGGAATAAAAAATTTAGGTTCAAATAAAATTATGTTAAAGATATTTTTAAAAGAATAATGAAATATACCACCCCCTATGAAAAATAGTTTATTAATGTAATAATATTGGTTTCAACAAAATGTTAATATGGAGGTTTACCGTATGGTTATCGCTATTAAATTTTGTTGAATGTATTAAAATCTATTAGAGGGTACATGTTTTGTAAAAATATCTGCAAGTTGATATTCCATTCTGATAAGTTAAATAATGATTCTTCTTTAAGTGTTTAATCACTAGGAATGCAATTGGTAATATCTATGTGTTTTTTACGAGAGGTATATTAAGGGTTTTTTCTTAGGGAAATGAGACTTATATTGTCACACAATATCTATGATTTGGTAAAACTCATTCCATAGTCTTGGAGTGTGTGTTTCATCCACAACACTTGAGCACCACAAATTCCAGATGCTACATATTCCACTTCAGTAGTGGAAAGTGATACTGAGTGTTTCTTCTTGCATTATCATAAAACTAATGAGTCTCCCATGAAATTAAAAGAAAAAAATATAATTTTTCTATCCATTCTACATCCACCAAAACCATCATCCAAATATCTTTTTAATACAAAATCATTTCCAGATGAATAAAAAATTCCTAATTCCTTGGTTACTTTTAAATATAGAAAAATACTTTTCACTTATTTTAACTGAGAATCATTTGGATTAGATTGATATCTTTCACATAAGAATACCGAAAACTATAATTCTACGAAACTAGTTGTCATTTATAATAAACCTCATATCATACCTCTAATAGTTGTATGTTCTACTTGTTTCCCAGCTTCATCAAGATAAAGAGAATTTGAGGTACTGATTGGAGTAGTCATACATTTAGTCTTTTCATATCCATAATTCTTAAGAATATATTTAATGTACTTATGTGTTAATATGTACATTCCATATTGTTTTTGAGAAATTTATAATCCATGGAAAAATATTAACTCACCCATCATATTCATTTTAAAATCAGCTTTCATGATATTCGAAAATGAATCCATTGAATATTGATGAGTGATCTAAATATAACATCATGAACATAAATTCAATCAATCAAAACATTTTTCTTATCTTTCATTATAAAAATATTTGGAAGAACAATTCCCTTAATATAATAGTTTTGTAATAAAATATTGTAAGTCTATTATACCAGGAGCTAGGGTATTGTTTATGTCCATATAAAGCTATGGTAAGTTAAAAAAATGTCTAAGATGTTTTATGTATTCAAAACCAGAAGTTTTATCTAGATAAACATCAACATGAACATATCCATTAAGAAAAGAACACTTCGCATCCATTTTAAATATTTTAAATTATAGAATGTTATAACGGAATGTAGAATAAGAAGATATTAAAGTCTATATTCTAAATCATAGGATTCTTAATAGTATATTCCTTCTCTATGATTATAGACATTAGAAACTAATAAATCTTCATTTCATAAATTAATTCCATTTTCATCACATTTATTTCAGAAGACCCATTTTACTACAATATAAGGTGTTTCCTTAGGTCTTGCAAAAAAAGTCTAGACATTGTTCTATTAGAACAAATTTAATTCATCTTGCATAGATTTAATCAAATCACTATAACCTAAAGCTTCATCAGTGATTTTTTGTTATAATTTGGAAATAAATTCTAGTATTTCTACTTTAATTGATAAATAACATCTAGTCCTTACAAGTTGATTTACATCACTGATGATACTATCATTGGGATGATTCTTAAGAAACAACTGATTTGGATTTTTTAAAAAAGGTTCGTCATCATAAGGTATGAAATATTATGGGGTGGATACTTCAGAAATGTTTTAGAGAGTATTTTCCTTATTAGATGAGTTTTCCATCAATGGTTGATAGTCATTTTCTATATTTACAAGGATCGAGAGCTTTAGAAGAATCAAATCTAAGATCTGATAGATCCCTAATATGTATTTTAGTTGATATTTTTCATAGGTTCCTAATTTTGAAATTTCATATCCCTCTATTCCATAACCGAGATTGATATTCCATTGAACTATATCATAGTAGATATTGACTCCTAATATCTTCTAAGTTTATTGTATAAACATTCTCATGCCTATGGGAAGGGAGAATAATCTCTTCCTAGAAATTGTGTACTAATAATTTATCATTCCTAAAATTCACAAGGTATCCTTCATCACAAAATTGGATTATTCTTATAATGTTTTTCTTAAGTCCTTTGAAAAACAAAAAAAATTAAATTAAAGACATTCCTGGAAAAACAATGTTAACTATACCCACAATTTCTCACGGAGTGTTATCTCCAAAAGATACCTTTCCTCCTTGTGTATTGGTATTATTTTCAAGGATATTTTTGTTACCAGTCATGTTATAGGAACATCAACTATCCATGTACCTTTTATTGTTATTTGTAAATCATTTATTTTACTAAAAATAAATAGTTAGGATTTCGGAATCCATACATTATTGGATCTGTAAATTTTAGAAAGTAAAATTTTATCTATTCACATTTTCTTTAAAAAATATTTTTTCTGAAAACGTAAGGATTGGTTTTTATTTGAAGAATAATTTTCTCCCAATTTACACCACATTAACACTTGATTAAGAAATTATCACTTTGGGGAACTAAATAATTATTACTAAAAATAGGTTTTGAGTTTTTATAAACAAATCCTAAACTATTACTATGAGGATGAAATTGTGAATACATTTTACCAAATAATTTTCCTTAAAATTTAATTTTGATTAAAAGTTTTTTAAGTAAAAAATTTATGATTTTATTCTAATGACTAAAATTTTTTTCTTAATGTCATTAGTCTTAGAACATTAATTTTTCTCTAAATAATTTCATTGAAATATAGTATTGAAGATTCTTAGAATGTTTTTCCTTCTTAGAATTAATTTCCAAAAGGATTTTAGAAAAATATTCTAAATCAAGTGTTTTATTATTAATATATATAGATAGATCTGATACTTGTTTTTTTAAAATAGAAATTATAGAATTTTTATTCTCTAACTTCTTTTTTATCTTACAGTTCTCATTTTTATGTAATTTATAAAATCATGAAACTTCTTAGAAAGAAGGTAAGATATTATCTTCTAATGAGGAAGATTCACAATTTTAATATTTATAATATTGTTGATTAGGAAAATTTGGATTTATTGAAATATTAGTTAACAATTCAGCAATGTGAAGCATATCCATAAGATAATGATTTTCGATATGAAATCTGGCTATTAGACCAATATTATTCAGACTAGAAGACTCATATTCTGACAAATCATCTAAAGAGTCACCACCACTAGAATTATAGGTGTCATTATCCCTAAAAACATTTTTCGCCATAGATTTTTATTACTTATTTTCATTCCTTTTAGATATATTTTCCTTGGTGTCTTTTCTCATAAGATTAGAACAATCAGGTCTTATATGTCCCGCACTTTTGCATTCATAAAATGTTTCTTCAGAATAATTCTATTCCTTTCTATCTTCTTAATATATCTATACTGAAAATATAATTGTCCACAATATTTTACATTCTTCGAGAAATATTTGATAACTCAATGTCAGACTGATCACTTTCACTTGAATCCGATATAAAAATATCGTCCAAAACTGTACATAGAGTTACTCTTTCATGAGTATTGGATTTAAATGTCGTAGTGAATAATACACTTCCATTACCATTATTCTTCTAGTTGAAATCTGTATCTCTCCTCATTCATGTATCATTATGAAGAAGATTTCCAACTAACTCATCAAAAGTAATGTTAGATACATTCTTATTTTCATCAGCAGTTGTTATTTTTTATTCCCACTCATTGGGAATTATAACAATTATCTTGTCCACATAAACATCATAATCAATAAATTTCCCTCCCATAGATTGAATACTATTATCAATAGTCATAAATATTTGTTTCACATTGTAAATATGTTCTCCATAAGGAAATAAAAATCTAAAATTTTCAACGCTTTACATAGAAATTTTATTTTCTATCACATTAGAAGTTCCAATATGTTTAACTTCATGTTTATTTCAAAATATGTTACCAGCTTAACAAGAAGATATTTGATTGTATATATTCCTAGTTAGTGAACATAACAGAGTATTGTGTACCTTGTAGTTTAGTTTATATTCTAGTATTTACTGATTCGTGAATGTTCTGATTTCATTGTGAGGAATCTTGTATTCTATAGTAAGTATGAATAAATTTTCCAGTCCAGTTTTAATAAAAAAAGTCTTAATCCAATTTATAATGTACTCATAATCATTACCATCAAATATTGGTGGTCTGGTAGGATTTAGTTTTCCAATAGAACCAATGTTCATTCTAGACATTCTATAAGTGAAATAATTTTCCACAAAAAGGATTAGTAGAAAAAAATTTATAAAAAAAATATATAAGAAAAATTTGAACAAGTAAAATTGAGCATGAAAAATCTAAGAAAGAAAAATTGGGTAACAAATATTAGAGTAAGAAAAAATGAGACAGAAAAAATTGAGCAAGAAAACATGTTTGTAATTATAATTATTTTTGAGATCTCATCTAACACCAATTGTAGGATCAAAATAGTTGTATATGCTTAATTACAAGAGTGGGTGAATTTTATATTTAAAAACATTATCTTTAAACCTTATGGAAAAATATATTTAATAAAGATAACAAATATAAATTTACAAGTGATATTTAGTTCTGGCTCAAAGGGTTAATTGGAAGGGCCATGGTCTAATTATAAGAAATTGAAATATAACCAAGTTAAACATAAGAAAAAATAAGAAGATTTTTCTTATATAATGATTCTACCTTAAACTATATATAATCATTATTTATCAGAGCAATTAAAAGTACACAAATGTATAATAATGTTATAAAATATTTATTTAACAAAATATAGTGGAAATAAAACATGTAAAAAAATCAAGTTAATAAGTAGGTTGTATTTTATCTCAAAGAGAAGGGAATCTGACAACCATGGACAATGTTCGGTTGATTTATACTTTCATGAAATTATATCTTACCCACACCAGGTTATTCCCTCGATAAGAATATCATAGTCTGTTTTTTTATTCAAGCCCTCAAACATTAAATTAGTCGACACATATATCTTGTCATCCTTGTAAGTCCTCAAACATTAAGGTAGTCGGCTCCTCTATCTTCATATCCCCAGAATCCTTTTATTGTACATAGAAATAATCAAAGTCACACTTAGTGGAAAATGTTTTTCATGGCTAAACAATATGTTCACAGATCATACGAGGCACAAGATTTTAACTCTCTAGAAATCACTTGAAAAATTCACAGAAAGTAATTTCTTGATCGATGTGTCTTGAGGTCGTTTAAATGAGCTCCTATTTGTAGGAAATATTTTCTACAGTTGGCTCCCTCCTCTAACTGTAATATTTTTCCTTGAATTTTATAGGGTCATGTACATGTATCACTAAACCAATAGTTAGTTAAAAATAGATTGTATGAAATAATTTCATGTAATAAAAACTTGGAAAAAATTATCATTCTTAAGAATTAATAATATGAAATAAAAAAATATTACCTTTAAGAAACTAGGATCTGATAAAATTGAAATACTATGTCGGAAATTAAAGTAACATTAAAAAATATGAATAATTAGAATCTAGGAAAAAATAATCAGAATCTAAATATATAAGCAATAATATTCTAGAGAATATGGATATTTGGAGTCTGAATTCTGAGGAATTCAATGACAAAATTCTAAGTAATTCAAACCCTGAATTATGTAGAATTTGGATTCTGGATTTCAAAAATTCAATGTCTGAATTTCAGAGAATTCGGAGCCTAAATTTCAGAGAATTTGGAGTGTAGATTTCAGATAATCTAGAGTTTGAATTTTAGATAATTCTGAGTCTAAATTTCAAAGAATTCAAAGCCTGAGTTTTAGAGAATCAAGAGTCTAAATTTTAGTAAACTAATAGTTTAAATTTCAGATAATTCATATTTTGAAAAAAAAATTATGATTCAGTATCTAAGGAACTATAATATTACATTAATTTATATAAGGATCTGTATTTTTGGATTAAGAAAAAAATGGTTAATCATGGTTTAAGAAAACGCTGGATAATAAAATGAGAAACATATGAATAGATATAACATTTCATAGAGAAATAAAAAATTACATAAGAAAATAATTCTTAGAGATGGATATTTTCCTTAATAAAATGTGTTTATTAGTTTCAAAACAAAAATGAATGTAAAAGTCCTAAGGATACTAATTGATTTAACTCATAAGATTTTCATGAAGTGTAGCCTCTAATAAGTACAGTAAAGATAGTAACTAGAGTCATATTACACTAGGATGTATATAATAATAATTTCTAGGAATATCCAAAACCATTAAGACGTATAGTATCCATATGATACCAACTTCGTGCCCTCATATCAGACCTACTATGCTTCATCACAGGAGAACAACTCCGTTCCCTTGCAGGAGACCAACATTATGCCCTCATAGAAAATCAACTCTACATATTCACAGGAGATGAACTTTGTGCCCTCATAAGAGAAAAATCATGTATTATCAAAGGATACAAACTCCACACTCTGTTAGGTGAACGACTCCACATGTTCGTAGGAGACCAACTTCTCACCCTCATAGGAGACCAACTCCACGTCTTTGCGGGAGACCAACTCTGCACCCTTGCATGAGAGAAACAATACATATTTTAAGTACACCAAACCTTAATCATTGCAGAAGACTATATTTTTGCAGTCATAGGAGACTATCTTTGTGCCCTCACAGGGGACTAACTCCTCACCTTTTCGACAACTAGCCACATGATTCTATCCTTAGTGTTTTCACTTTGAGAGAACCTACACCTCAACCCAATAGTATGTATTCAAACCTCCATGAAATATATCATAAAGTATTTTGAATGGAATACATCATCAAAACAGTCCCAACACTGCAAATGTATAGTTAAACGGACACATAGTTTGAGAATTATGGGTATTTATGTAAAAAAGTGGTTGGTGGGGTCTTGGTCTTGTCTAACTAGGTCGGGCCGACCAAACCTGAACCGTCGGACCTGGACCACTGCCGGCCTCACCCACTGCTAGTCCATCCCACTACTGATTCAACCTGCTTGAGAGAGCCGATTCGTCTACCCGGGACGTGGTGGGGGCCACATCCCCACCTGGTCACTTTGTCCAACCACCACGTTCAACGTGGTCAGATACCATGGTCCCACTAGACAACGAATCTCCACCGCCTGACGCAACCTCCTCTCATGTCTGACCGAGCCCCGCCACCATCTGTCGAGCTGACATCCTTTTATGCCACCCATGGCCACAGTTTCATGGTATATTCCCATGGTCTTCATGTCACAGTTTGCTCCCTCCAAGAGTTCGCATCGCTGCATGGTTCCACCACGTGCCCCTAGTGGATCCAGTTCTATGGGGTTCCACATTCGTCGTGGTGGTCCGTTCTTCAAACCAGGAGCACAATTGTATACCTCAGACCATCACCATCACAGGAATGGGGTCTAGATCATTTTTCTGTCATTCTGGCCGGTCTGATCATGTTCATAAAAGCACAAAAAAACCTGATGTGACCATGTGGTTTTGTCGTCTATGAACACAATAACATGTGAGAGAAAGAGCACAAGATACCCCTTAGAAGATCCCTTGTCCTTTTTCATGTCATACTTGGTCTGTTCACATCAGTAGAATTAATAAAGTAAAATAAATGAATGTTTAACAAGATTCACCCCCTTTAATCTGACACATTTAACCATCCCGCAAGAACAATCGGATGAAAAATTAAACAATTCATGGGTTGCTTTGTGTTCTTCTTTTGAAAAAAGAATGTGGAAAGGAATCATGAATAAAATAAAACCCCCTTACCTGGAAAGAGGACTAGTCAGATGATATAATTCATCATTGAAGGTGATGCACCAATGAATTTCTTCAATATGTCCTTCATCGGTGCTTGATTTGAGCTCTGATCCCCAAATCATCGTTGTCGATGAGAGAGAATCACTTTCTTTTCTCAGGGAAACTTCAATGATATTGGGAAATTTTTCAGCATTATGAATTCTAATGTTGGTTCCAGCCATTGATTAAAGGGGGAAATGCGTTAACACGTTTCATCATTTCCCCGACGCTGCGTTGCAACGTCACTGATTCGCTGCATAACAGTGCTGCTGAGTCACCGTATAACATTAGGGAAATAAAATAAAATGAAATTTTATGTATATTCTAATTTTCTATTAAAATGACCATAAATTAAATTTTTCATCGAACACACACCGGCCAGTGTTCGGCCCTTCCTAAGGTAAATTCGCTATTCAGAGCTTAACGGTGCCCTCATATTTTTGATCTGGGCACCCGTTTAGAAGTTACTAATAACTCACGTGAGTATTATTTCAAATAAACATAATAATAGTCTGAATATTTATTTGAAGCACCTTGGGCCTCGAAATATTGTGTCTTCTCAGTGCCAGGTCTCGAAATAATACGATATGAATTTCAAACAAATTACAAGGATAATCTGGGACATTACACATGCAGTTGGGTGGCTCTAGTCATCACACGGGTGTTACCTAAGCGATTATTCTATGCATGCCTATTATTGGGAATCCACAAGAGTTCGGGCATATAGGATGAACCTCTAGGGTGATGCTGGAACCACGGTTAGCCATGTGTGGTACCGCTGCTTCACCCTTTCGTAGTATTACCTGGGTGAACTATTCATCACAAAAAATCCAACAATTCTCTATTTATTGAGGAAATATTCTTTGAATATTCTCATTCTCAAAAAACCAAAATGACTTTCAACAACCATAAGAAACCCTACAAACTATAAAAACAATAAAACCCACTAACAAAACCCTACAAACCTCTATAATCCAAAAAACCCAAAAAACCCTTAAAAACATGTAAAAGACGAAACAAATTTTTTTTAAAACAAATAAACCCCTAAAAACACTAAAATCATATAGAAACTCTAAAAACCATAAAACCCCTAACCCCACAAAAAATCCCCAAACAAAACTAAAAACCCTAACAAAATACTAAACACCCTAAAATCCCTAAAAACCAAGAAATACCAAAACAACCTAAAAACCATGACAAACCAAAACCCTTTAATAACCCTACAAATCCTAAAACCCTAAAAAATTAAAGAACCAAGAAAACCATCACAAAATATAATAACACATTAACTTCTAAACTCCCTAAAAACCACAAAACCTATAAAAATTGCTACAGATATGAAAAAACCCTAATCCCCTATAAAACCATAAAAACCCTAAAATCCTACAAAACCCTTTAAATACCCTAAAAACACTAAAAACCCAAAATTCCCTAAAATCCTAAAAACTATAAAAAATCCTAGAAACCATAAGAAAATCATTAACATCCTAGGAACACTAAGAAAAACCTAAAAAGCATAAACCCAAAAACCCAAAAACCCATAAAAACTCAAAAAACCAAAAGAAACACGTGATACAACTAAAAATCCTGTAAAACCCCTAAAATGAAATAAAACCTAAAAAAATAAAAACATAAATCCCCTAAGAATACTTATAAACCACCACAATCTTAACACTATAAAAATCCTAAAACACATTAAAAATCCAAAAACACCCAAAAACAAAAAATAACATTAATGAAAACCTAATATCCATAAATAAAAAAAACAATCCAAAAATCCTATATAACATAATGCCTCCTTAAAACCCAAAAAACACCCCTAAAAACCTAAAATCGTTTTTTAAAAAAAATTAACTTAAACCGCATAAAACCCCAAAAAACCCCAAAAGAAACACAATAAAATCATTTAATCCTCAAAAACAATAAAAATCCCTAGGACCCCATAAAAAACATAATAATACTATAAAAATACCTAAATAGAACTACAAAACCAAAAAATACTAAAACCCTAGGAACATTGAAAACCAATAATAAAACCCTAATAAAACTCAAAAAAGCGTGATACCGTAAAAGGACATTAAAACCACTAAAACCATTAAAATCCCTAAATAATTCAAAACCCATAAAAATACTAAAAACCCCTAAAACCATAAAACAATTAAAACAATTAAAACCGTAAAAGTACTAAAAATCCCATAAAATCCTAAAATCCTCCTAAAAGACACAAAAAATTAAAATAATCTCTATCGAATCTATTTTTTTATTATTTCATAAAAACCACTTTATAAATTAGTGGCATCCTCACATTCAACCGATTCTACCAAAAATTACCACATATCCCAAATTTGAAATTAATATTTTGAAAACCCTAAAATACCTTATGAAACCTATTATCCACCCTAAAAGACACTAAAAATAGTTATACACTATAAAAACCAAAAAAACCCACAAAACTATAAGAAAAATTAAACCCATAAAATCCCTAAAATAGTAAAACCGTTTAAAAATATAAATTCCCTTAAAACACTAGAGACTAAAAAACCATAATAATTATAAAATCTGAAAAAAGACCGAAAAAACTAAAAAACGAAAAAAACTAGGAAAATCAAGAAAACCCAAAGGAACCAAAATAATACTATAAAAACATTGAATATACCTTAAACACCATTAATCCCTAAAACCCTAAAAACAATAAAACCCATAAATATTTAAACAAACAAAACACTCCTAAATAAATAAAACACATTAATATGATACAATGAAAAAACACATAAAAACACTAAAAACCCTAAAACTCGAAAAAACCATAAAGACCCCTAATAGTTCTGAAAAACACTAAACCCCAAGAAAAGACTTTGGAAACCAAAAATACCATACAAACCTAAAATACCAAAAAATACTAAAATTCAATAAAACCCAAAATCCCCTAAAAAATCCACTAAAACCCCAAAACCCTAAAAACCCTCAAAAAACATAAAAACCATAAAAACCCCACATTAAAAAAGAAAAACCCTAATAACATACAAAACCCTAAAACATCAAAAATAAATAAAACCCCCAAAATAATCCTTAAACCACTAAAAAATCATTAGTACACCAAAACTACTAAAATACCCTTTAAACACTAAGAAAACATATAGACACTAAAAACACCCTAAACCCCAAATATCCCAAAAAACCTTAATAAACGTAAAATTACAATACATTAGAAACCCTAAAACCCAAAAAAAACTCCTAAATCCTAACGAACACTGAACTCCTTAAAATCTAATAACTCCTTAAAAGTCCATAAGTTACATAAAACACAAAAACTACCCAAAACAAGAAATAACCATAAAAACCAAAAAAACCAAGAAACCTAAAAACCCATAAAAACTCATAAATACCCTAAAATCCATTAGAATCCTAAAAAACATAAAAATCCAAAAAATATAATAAAAGATCAAAAAAAATGAAAACCCCCTAAAAGACCCAAAAAACACTAAACCCCGTTAAAGACCCTAAGAACCCTATAAACCCCAAGTGATACTAAAAACCCACAAAAGGAAATAAAATTAACCAAAATACCTATAATCTGAAGATTACCTAACACCCCTAACAACACTAGAAGATCATAAAAACCACAACTGCCCATAAAAACACTAACAATCATAATGGTGACAAAAACCTTATAAAGACTTCAAGGGCCCAAATACCCTAAAGGATCATAAAACCCCTAAAACTGCTAAAATAACTTTTAAACCATAAATATCATAAATGAACCAATAACCTAATAAAAATAGAAAAACACTAACACACCCTAGAACCCCTGAAGGTCCAAAAAAAATCCCAAAAACCGTAAATTAACCTAAACACCTAAAAACACTAAAAAACCAAAAAAACATAGAAATAATAATAAACATTTAAAGTACCTAAAAACTAAAATCAATAAAACACTAAAATATCCAAAATCCCCAAATCCTCTAGAAAACCGAAAACCCTGAGACCCTATAAACCTTTAAATCCCCCTAATAACCTAAAATAATGCTTAATGTCCCTAAAAATCCAAAACATCCTAAAAACATTAAACCCATAAAAATATTACAAAATAAAAAACCTATGAAAACCATAAGGCCACTAAAAACCTTAAAAAACTAAAATAACAGAAAAAACCTAACACCAAAAAACCAAATAACCCTAAATAATTTAAAAACCCTTAAAACCACCTCAAACCCCTAAAACCCCTAGTAACCCATAAAACCATTAACAGAACCTAAAAACCCTAATCAAACAGTAAATATTCTAAAAACCCTAGAGGACCCTAGAAATTTGAAATGGTCATAAAACCCTTTAAAACCACTAAATAAACCATTAAAACCATAAACACCATAAAAAACTAACACCATTTCATAACCCAAAAAATCCTCGGAACACTAACAACCCTAATAACTCCTAGAAACTAAAAACAACTCAAAATTTATAAAAGCCATAAAACCCCTAAAACACAAAAAAACACTAAAATCCCAATAAATACCCTAAATACAATAAAACAACAATAAAACCAGAAAAATAGTTAAAACTGAAAAAATAGTTAAAAACAATAAAATCTCTAAAATCACATAAAACCATAAAACATTCTGAGACAACCCTAAAATTTAATATAATCCCCTCTAATGATTAAAAATCCTCAACATCCATAAAAACCCTAAAAAACAATA
Source organism: Viscum album (assembly GCA_963277665.1). Classification (NCBI taxonomy): domain Eukaryota; kingdom Viridiplantae; phylum Streptophyta; class Magnoliopsida; order Santalales; family Viscaceae; genus Viscum; species Viscum album. The sequence goes on along the minus strand of OY728165.1, from coordinate 982,531,722 downwards.
CAATTCCCTAAAACTCTAAAAATGCCAAATTACGTTAAAATACCTAAAAACACTTATCCCTCAAACCCTAAAACCCCTAAAACCCCTAAAACATCACAGATCAACCTTAAACTACAAAAAATCTACAATACATTGAAGAAAAATGAAAAACAATAAAACCCCTAAAAAACCCTTTAAACTCAAACACCTAACAAACCCTAAAACATTAAAATCCATTAATAAAACTGTAAAAATATGACAAAATCCAAAAATACCTAAAATCTAGTAAATACCATAAAACCCGAATAGTTCTGAAAAAACCATAAAACCTAAAAAACCCTAAAAAAATATAATAATTAAAATCCTAAAATTAAATAAAACCCACTAAAAACCCAAAAACCCATAAAACCCATAAACCAATCCTAAAAACCCAATTAATCACCTAAAAATTATATAAACCCTAAAAGCCTAATGTATACAATGAATAAAAATATCAGTAGATATTATATTTTATTACTATTGATTTTAAGTATGAACACTTATTTTTATCAATATATATATATATTTGTATTGATCATATAACTCCAATAAATATTTTACCAACAATTAAATTGATTAATTTATCATTCTAATATAGTCATTTTTACCTATAAAATGAATATATTATTAATAATAAATATCATCGAAATATATTTTTCCCTCAATAAAATTTGTTTCCATAAACCATTGAATGAAAATTACTACATTAGAGGTATAAAATGTTTATATTGATTATTTTTCATTACCAAAATCAATATTTAATTTTAGAGGTTTTACTAAAAATATATTTTTAATTTATTCTAATAATCAGTTTTTTATATGTATCAAATAGGATTGTATTTTCAAATTATTTTGATTTAATATGAATTTAAATAAATTTTATAAAAAATTTAAATAATAATGATATTTAAATTTAATAAAAAAATAAATAAACATGTAATGATCATTAAATAATTTAAATAAACTATTTTAAAATAAATTAAAATTTATAATTTATATATAATATTCACATTTTAAAAATTATCAAAATAAATCATTAATAATTATATGGAAAAATACATACCAATAAGAACCATTTTGAAAAAATATTAATATTAAATTGATTAAAATAGAATAATGTTAAATATTAGCATTAAAAAATAATACATAATTATTTTAAACCAATATATTATTGATTAATAAAATACATAATTTTATTTAGAATTTATATTTATTATTATTTATTTAAAATTAACCCCAACACCATCAGTTATCATATCCCCCCTCTTCCACACATCCCTCTTAAAATAATGACATCACCTCTCATTCAATATTCCACTCAATCACTACATTCCCCAATATCTAACATCAATTATTTGGTATTTTCATGTCTCTATCCCCACACTTCTCATTGATGTCGTCTCCTCCACCTCACTTACACTGGAATATTATCATCTCCAAAACACTTGAGTTTCCCATCACACTTATCGACCAACACTGTATCCTCTTTCTTCTCATCAATACAACCTTGATCGTTCAAGCACATTTCCTCACCACCATTTTGATACAAGTACATCCCCATTTTTATCATTATCGGTGATTCCTCACCTCTACCTAACATCAGTGCCTCTGGGTTAGGGCATCAACTATTAAATGTATTTAGTTCATGTTGATTTGGTAATGATTTTTATTTATATTTGGATACCCACTGTTATACGCATTAGAAAAAGTGTGGGAAAAATATTATTCATAATTCAAATTCATGATGTATTGATGAGTATATTTTTTATATTATTCCATTTTTGATCATTTCATTCATCATATTTTTAGTATTCTTTTTCAATAATTATATTGAATTTCATGTCAAACATTAATAAATAATAAAATGGGATGGATGATAGGCATAAAATGAATCATTATAGTTTCCATATTTATTCATTACACTATTCATATCCCTTAATAATTTAAGGTTGAGGAAGATTCATTCTATACATATATATAAATATATATTACATAAATAAAACATAAATAGAAACATTGAAAACCGATATTAATTTTATCACCTTTTTCTCAACTGAAAAAAAATAATTTTATATGGAATAAAATGTGTTCTATAAAATGGCCTCAATAGTGATAATATTCTTTGTTTATATGATATTAAATTTTAGAGAACCTGAGTAGGGGAGAATAAATTTGGAGTGAATATAATGGGAAGATGAGTTTTACTTATTACTTGTTGGTGTTCATGTTTTGGTTTTTGAAATAGACCTAATTTTTCATGACGATGAATGGTGATATGGATGTGAAAAAAGTTAAAAAAAAATTTATATTTGGTTTCATTATCATAATGGTAAGGGGATTCCTTAAGTGTTATATTTTTTCATTTTTTGTTATTATATTTAGATTTATAAATGTTTATGAGGATACATAATAATGTGAATTGAATGTCTTCTCAAGAAAAAGAAGATACCCACACATTTATTTTCATTATAGTGTTTTGAAATATTGAAAACAAATTGTCATTTGATATATATTGGAATCATATATCATTTTCTGACTATGTATCCATTGGATATAGATTGATAATATATTCTATGAAGCCCTTTTTTTAGTGCACTACAAGGTGAGAAGACAATTATTGTTGTTTAATGTGTTGTATCAATAATGACATATTAAATGTATTTTTTAGGTATTTTTCATTAATATAAATGGTGTTTATATTTTTATTTTCTGGGTAAAAAACATGGATGTGTGTTATAATAAAATTTCCTCACTGCTTGAAAATAATTTCAAAGTAAACCATTAATATGGATGGTTCCATCCGTATTAGTTGGTGGTTTTTATCATTGATTAAGATAAGGTTTTAATTTAGAGTATTCATTCCTTTTATTTTATATTTGTCAAAAAAATAGAATGAATATAGAGTTTTATATTTAGAATAGGGAATATTTTTATTGATTTCAGTTTCATTAAATATGTTTTTTTACATATTTTTTGAATATTATTTAGTCTTATATGAAAAATTAGCACCCTCTATAATAGATAGTATAGTTTTGAACACATTCACTTGTAATATTTACTTTGGTCTTTAAAATATGATTCAATTCATCAAAAATAAAAATTTTATTCTATATCATGGAATTACATTGACAATATACTCCTTTAAATAAGAAAATATCTACATGAATCTTGATTATCAATAACATGCCATAAATTTTATTATATATTACACAATGAAATTTGTAATCGTGATATTTGTAATATAATTCAATGTTCTTAAAATCAGTGTGTAATCTCTATAAAAAACCTTGTTTTCGTATTTGTAAAACAATCATGTGTGAAATAAGTTTGTATGAACTCATTGTGTAATATATGTCTATAAAATCAGTCTGTGGTGTATGTTAATAAACTCAATGTATAAATTTTTTGTAATATTAGTGTGTAATTACTGTGTGTAATATGTATTTGTCTGTGAAAACTACATGTAAACATTAGAGTGATCTCAAAGTGAACACCTAGTTCAAAACCATATTGTGTAATATTTGGGTGAAATTTGGGTCAATGTCTACAGACTTTGTGTAAGATCAGTGAGTAATCCATCTGTTAAATTTATGTACATATGTGAACATTTTCCCCTCTATTATTCTTAAATATTCTTTTGAAATCTATGTTTGTGTAACAAATAGGTGTGAAATACATGTTTAAAAACTATAGAATTGATGTAACTATGTAATATATGAATGTAAACTCATTTTATGATATGATTCTATAAACCCAATGTGTAAACTCAACATGAAATATCATTCTGTAATTTTTGTGTGCAATATGTCTCTATGTGTGAAAATTATGTCTCTAAAACCCATGTATCATAGCCCACACATTTTTCACACTGCATGAATGTTCCTTAATTTATTTACTAGTGACATTATCATTCACAACTAATATGTTATCCAAATATTTTCCTTTCTATATTATTATCTTAATAGGACTTTTATTCATCCTAAAATATTGGATGTCTATTTAGGTAAAAAAATGAGTCTCAAATCATGTTTTTAATAAACCCTTGCAAGCATGTCGACACCATACTATTTAACAAAAATTAGAGTGGATGTCTTCTACAACACGTTGTTTTCTCATGTATGGACCATATTTCCTTGGTGGTGATCATTCAATATTAGAATGATCCTTATTGCACCTGTTTTTGGAAACTGATAATCTTTTTACAATGATGGAGCTGTTTAATTCCCAATGTCAATTAAAGATTAAGTTGAGTTACTAGTTCAAAAAACTGAATATCAAGACTTGTAATCTAATTATAGGATCATTGGGAATGTCTATCTTTATACTTATCACATTATTAAAAATGGAGGTTTATTGTTAGTGGGTTTTCCAATCGTTGTGACTTGGTTCATTTTGATTTCATGATGGGTCGTGTGGAATTTATCTAAACACACACGATTGGTATGGTTCTATTATATCCAATATATGAATTTTAGTATAGGTTTTCCAATATACATGATGAAGGGGTTATCATAGAATCATGATAGGTTAGCATCATATCATATGTTTGATGAAACTATGATGGGGGTTCAATATATTGATGTCACAATAAATGGAGAATATTGGTTTGTGTTAATTAATCTATATGATTATCTTATTTCTATGCCACTACCATTAATTTCATGATCATGGTCTTGAGATGATACTAGCCAACGTTTGTGGATATTTTTTATTAATTATTAGGTATTATGGACTATTTCTCACTAAAGTTATTACATGTTACCAAAGTCTATAATGGGTGGTTATAGAAGGCTAAAAGATGGGATATTTTTACTTAAAAACTATTTTTAAGGGGGAATAAAAAATGATAGGTGGTGACTAGGTGTAAAGATAATTGTAATGAATTTATTATGATCCAATTGAACCTACCATATGATAATAACATATGGAAAATTCAAACATAAAATAATGTTAAATTCTATTTTTTATTCTATTTGTAAAATGTATCTAAAACACATGGATTTTCTATTCACATTATTTTTTGATGTGTGAGGAATGTCAATATCATGTTGATTTTGTGAATAATTAATGAATTTACTCTTCAAAGACAACAATTTTCATGTTTCAATTTAAATATTATTTTATAAAAAGTGGAGTTATTTATTTTTAATTCAGTATTAAGGAAGAAAATTATTTAATATTTGGATTCAATAGAATTTTTTTTCCGAGGATTCCTTACATTGATTCATTGAGTTAGGGATTTTCAATGGAACTACACCTATTGTTTTTGAAATTACCATGCTTAATCTTGGATCTAGCTCTCACATCAATTGTCACCAATTCATTCTTCTAGTATAACAATCAAAAAAAAATTTATTTTTTGAAAAAGATGGTATTATTAATTTTATTTTAGAAAGGTCAAATGAGATAGTGGTGATTGAGTGAAAGTTTTTATATTTGAGTTTACAATATTATGTTGATGAAGGTGACATAAATCATATTATATTACTCATTATCATTCAAATTTTAAAATTTTCATTGTGTGTTTTTTTAGAAGGTGATGGTGAAGTAATGTGAGCACCAGATGGTTTTAGACAGGGTTTCGAGGGTGCTTCATTTTATATGGTAGCCAATGTTTTGGAAATGTAATTTTGTATTATTTAGTTATTTTATAATTTATAAACAAGAAAAAATTATCGACTATCAATTTGTCACCATTAGGGAATTGTTTATAGTGAAGTATAAGAAAATCGTTTGAATAAAAATACCAACATATGTACAAGGTTGGTAATGAAATTATCAATAGATAAATCTATAACTTCAATCAATTACCAATCCTTTTTAACGACCAATATATCATATGTTGGTATTATTATAACTATAATATAACTATTTCATATATCACAATTACATTTTTAGAGATATATTTTTTACCAATAATTTATTAGGCAGACCATTTTTGGTAAAAAAAATCCAACATAAAATTAACTTATTCCTAATCATTCTTTCATGTTGGAAAAAGATAAGTATTTTGTTGTAAAAACCTTGAAAATCTAAAGAAAACACGGAGAACCCAAATAATCACTAAAATCCAAAAAACACTAAAAACCCATTAAAACCATAAAACACTAACAAATTCTAAAAACAATAAAAACACAAAAATACTCAAAAACACCTAGAAATATATAAACCCCTAAAACTCTAAAAAACCCTAAAACTATAAAATATATTAAAACCAATAAATCCACTATAAATCATAATAACCTATTAAAATCCCCAAAAGACCCTAAAAACCCAAAAAAGAATAAAATTCATAAAGGCCCTAAAATCCGTAAAACACTAAAACACCCTAAAATAACAAACATACCTTAAGAACCCTGAAAACCCAAAAAACACTAAAAAGTGTCAAAATCATATATCCCCAAAAAACATAAAGATCATAAACACCACTAAACTAATAATAAAATCCATAAAAACCAAAAACTTTACTATAAACATGTTAAAATCCATAAAACCCCCAAAAAAAATCCTAAAAACCCAAATTCGCCTAAAATCATAAAACCCTTAAAAAGAACATAAAAACCCCTAAAACCCATAATGATTACATAAAACCAACTCAAAATCCCTAAAACCAATAAAATCCCAAAAACACATAACACCTCCCAAAAACCAAAATAATCTCTAAATCCCCAAAAAACACTAAAAACCCTTAAGATATTTATAATCCCTATAAGACTATAAAAACCCCTAGAAACAATTAAACCAATAAAACACCAAGAAAACCCTTAAAATCCAAATAATTGAAAAAACACCATAAATCCTAGAACACCTAAAAATCCATAAAACACTAAAACCTGTAAAAACACTAAAAACCCAAATAATTACCCAAAAACCTCAACACCCTAAAAACCCATTAATAACCATACATTCATTAAAAATCCTACAAACCCTAAAATTAAGAACTAAAAACATAGAATGGACATAAAACTAGAAAAGAGCCCAGAAATCCAAAAATGCCTTAAAACCCATAAATACCCTAACCACAAATGACCCATCAAACCCCTGAAATACTCTAAAACATTAAAAGTACATAATAAATCATAAAGACCCCTTAGAATACACCAAAATATTTAAAGGAATTAAATCCCCAAAAGCCCCAAAACTCCAAAAAACCATTAAAACACTAATCCCACTAAATCCAAATAATACCAACAAACACTTAAAACCCTAAACCCCACAATCACTAACAAAACCCTAATACCCATAAATCCCCCAATACAAACCTGAAAATTCCCTAAAAACAAAAAATAAAATTAAAAACTTCAAAACCCAAAATACCACTAAAACACCACAACCCCCCAAAACCCCTAAAACCACAAAAAAAATAAATAACCATAAAAAATAAATAAAAAACGAAAATACATAAAAACATGAAAAAACCTAAAAATCCTAAAAAACCATTAAAACAATAACTTCTAAATAACCATAAAATCCTAAATACTTATATGCCACTAAAATAAAATTTAAAATATAAAACACAAAAACAACCCAATAAACCAAAAAACGGTAAAAGACAAAAAAATCCTAAAACACCTAAAACCCCTAAAAGTACCTAAATATCTAAAAGACTGTGAAACCACTAAATAACCTAAAATAAAAAAATTACTAAAAACATAGACAAAATCATTAAAATATATAAAATCTGAAACCATAATGCCCCTAAAAACATTAAAACCAAAAAACAAACATGAAAACCGTAACAACCCCTAAAAACCAAAAAATCATAAAAACCCTATCAAAACCACTAAAAATACTCTAGAATTACATAAAAACCTCTAAACCTATAAAAATACTAACCATTAAAAACTAAGAAAAATAAAAGTCTCAAAAATCCCTAAACACCCCTTAAATGCCTTAAAAGTCATAAGGGCCACTAAAACCCCAAAACCTCACTTGAAACCCAAAAGTCCCTTAAAGAACAATAAAACATAAAACCCTTTAAAAAGCCATAAAACCATATAAAACCCCAAAAAAATATCAACTAAAAAAACCCAGACAATGAAAATCCATAAATGCATCAAAACCCTAAATCCTTGAAAAATCCAAATATCCCAAAACCCCCCTAAAAACTCGAAAAAACCCCCAAAACCATTAGAAATCATAATAAATTCTTAAAAATACCTAAAAACATAAAATAATAAAACCCATAAAAACCACATGAGTGCGTAATATTCAGAAAATTCATATAAATCCATAAAAAACAATTTAAACCCCTAAAACACAAAAAACCCTTCAAACCTCTAATGACCCAAAAAACCCTAAAAAATTACATATATATAAAAAACCTATTATATATAAAAACCATTACAACTCCAATAAACCAAAATAATCCACTAAATGAAAATTAAAACCTTATAAATTATTAAAACCCCTAAAATTCCTAAAAGATTTTAAAACCCCAAAATACCTAAAAGACCCTAAATCACCCTATCAATACTAGAAAACCTAAGGTACACATAAACACCCAAAAAACTAAAAAAACACAAAATTAACCTAAAACACCAAAAAACCCCTAAAAAACATAAAAACACTAAAACCCCTAAAACCCTTAGAAATATAAAAATAATTATAACAGATAAAACCCTTAACAGCCAAAGAACACATAAAACCCCTAAAATCCACTAAAAGATCACAAAACCCCAATAAACTAATTAAAACTCTAAGAACCAGAAATACCCCAAAAACCAAAATAACCCTAAAGTTCCTAAATAACTTTATAAAAACCATAATATACCTTATAATCCCTTAAAACGCCATTAAAACTCGTAAAACACCTATAAACCCTTTGAAATATAAAAAACCCGAAGAATTATAACAATTCTTAAAAACCATAAAACAATCCTATGAAACCCAAAAAATCATAAAAATACTAAAAATAGAAAACTAAAAAACCATTAAAGTGATAATAGCCATAAAAAACTTAAAACCCCCAATAAACTCTAAAACCATAAGACGCTAAAAAATCCATGAATCCACTAAAAATATCTTAAATGATAAAAAACCCAAAAAACCAATAAAAATGACAAAAATTCACTAAAACCCTAATAAACACTTAAAAATCCTAAAAACACTACAAAACCTAAAAAAACCACAAAACCATAAATCTGTAAAAAGCATAAAACTCATAAAAACCCTAAAACCCCCATAAACTCTCACAAAAAACAAAAAAACCATAAACCCCTAAAAACCCTAAACCCCCAAAAAATAAAAAAAACCCTAAAAATAATTACAACACTAAATAACCTAAAACCCATTTGGTGTAGGGTATTGTAGAAGAACTGTATCATACTATAGCAGCAGCGCCACTATAGAATGGATGGACAATGTACCGGCGGTAGGGTACTATTGCGGTGGTGGGTACTACGTGGTACAATAATCACGGGTACTGTAGCAATACTATTCATAGAATGGGTCTAGGCCAAAAAATTGGGCCTACGGTCCAGGTAATGGGCTAAATGCCCACTGGGCCTTCCTACCATATAATGGGTATCCCTCTACCCAGTTAAAGATGTTTTTTCTATTATTCAATAATAAATGATGATTCTGCCCCATCTTTTTAAAAAAACACTAGGAATAAAAAAACACTAAAAATATTAAAAAAACATAAAATTCCATAAAACCATTAAAATAAAAAAACATTAAAATCTATAAATATAAGAAAAATCCATTAAAACCCCTAAAAATCATCAAAAACATAGGAACCTGGGAAACTCCCATTAACTACGAGAACCCTAGAACCAATGAAATACAAAAAACCCAAAAAAACAAAAAAACCCTTAATAACCCTAAAAAACCTGATAAAACTAAAACCCCTTAAAACATTAAAAACCAATAGAAATATGAAAAAAATAAAAAAATCATTAAAATTCCTAGAACCTAGAATGCAAAAAAAACCTTAAATTCTATAAAACCCTCTATAATACCCAAATATATACAAAAAGGCCTTTGAAATCCCTAAAACCATAGAATTCCTAAAAGACCCTAAAACCCCTAAAAGACACTAAAAATTCCCAAAAGGCCCAAAAAGACACTAAAACCCTAAAAAAAATTTAAAACCACTAAAAACCCAATGTTTCCAAAAACCCCTAAAAGATCCAAAAACATTACAAACTGAGAAGGGGCATTAAAACCCCAAAGTACATAAAGAAACTCTAAAAATAATAAAGGGGAAAATAATTAAAAAACAAAAAATAAACCTGAAACCCACTAAAAACCAATTGGACCCTAAAACAAAAAAAACCACTAAATGTCCATAAAAACAACGAATGAACCTAAAAGCCACAAATGACCCTCAAAATTATAAAAATAAAAAAGAAAATACACTAATACCCTAAAAACGTTAATAGTAACTAAAAACCATTAAAATGGCTAAAAGAACTAAAATCCCTAAAAGACCATAAAAATGACAAAACACTAAACGGACCTAGAATACCCCAAAAACATTAAAATTCCCTAAAATAATAAAAACCCTAAAAACACGAAAAGACCCTAATACACCATAAAACCCTAAAATATTAAAACATTGTAAATCCCTTAAACCCCATAAAAATCCCCAAATAACCCTAAAACCACTAAAAACCCCTATAACCCCAAAACACTTAAAACCCCCAATATCCAAAAAACCTATAATGATCCTTAAAAACCATAAAAAACATTATACCCCTAAAACTGTTAACACTCTTATAACCCTAAAGACACTAATACCCTAAAAAACAATAAAACCATTAAAACAATAATACCGCATGAACCCATAAAAACCCTAAATGAACATAAAAGATGTAAAAACCCTATATGAACCTTGAAACCATTAAAACACCTCGAATATAAAATAGTCGTATAAAAACCATAAAACCCCCAAAACATCCAAAAACCACTTTAAACACCGTAAAAACCATAAAATACCATAAAATACCCAGAGAATAATAAAATACTAAAAGACCCTAAAACCCATAAAACCCGAATAAACTTAAAAACCAAAAAACCCAAAAAACCCTAATACCCAAAAACCTGCTAAAAAAATTAAAACCCCTTCAAAGGACTGAAAATATATCAAAACACTAAAAACCCTTAAAAACCTAAAAACACTGAAAAACCAAAAGGAAAAAAACCCTATAAACTGTAATAAAACATTCAAAACCATATGAAACATCTAAATACTATAAGAAACCATAAAAACTAAACCAACTGTAAGAAACATAAAAAATCATAAAACCCATAGAAACCTAAAACTAATTAAAAACCCTAAAAACCATAAATGATAAAAACCATAGTAAACACAAAAACCCCCGAGAAAAAATATAAAAGGACAAAAACCATATGAAATCCCTAAAATCCTAAAAATTAAATTAAGACCACTAGAACCACTGAAAAATCAAAAACCCCAATATTCCCATGATAACCCCTAAAAACATAAAAATACTAAATAATAAAAAACCATAATAATCTTGAAACCCCCTGAATACCCCTTAAAAACCCATAAAACCTTAGAAAAACCATTAAAACAAAAAATTAATTAAATCCTCAGAAAATATTAAAATACGCTACCCCCCCCCAAGAAAAAAATCCTTAAAACACAAAGGCCCATAAAATTCCTAAAACGACAAAATAACCCAAAAAAGAGAAAAAAACCAAAACTAAAAACCCTATGTCATAAAATTAATACCATAGACACTAAACCCTAAACCCTAAACACATCCCCCTGAACCCTATTCCTTGGACTCTAAAACCAAAAACAATCACTTGAAACACGATAACATACACACTCATCCCTGAACCATACACCCAAAAACCTATAATTTATCCCAATAACCCTAAAATCTACACCCTATACCCTATATCCAACATAAAAAACCCTAAATCCTACACCTTATACCTTGTAAATTACTTCCAAAACCATAAACCCTACACCCTAAAACCTACACCCTACACCCTACACTAAATAACAGACACACTAAAATTGTTACCCAACACTCTAAAATCTAAATCCTACACTCTTAAACCAATACCCTAGACTATAAACCCAAACCCTAGAACCTAAAAACCATAAAAATCCCTTAAAACAACAAAAAGTACAAAAAACCCAAAAAAACAAAAAATAGTCCTCAAATCCAAAAAAATCAACAAAAACACTGAAAAAATAGAAACCCCTTAAAAGTTATTAAAATCCTCAAATGAATAAAATCTCATGAATAAATATTGTAATAAATCTAATCAATAAAAATTTTAAAAAACAAAAAATCCATAAGAATACAAAAAATCCATAAAAAGAAAAAAATTCCATAAAAGCCTAAAACCCGAGAAACCCCTAAAAACTCCAAAAACCCTAAATACAATAATATCATAACCCCCCCCCCCCCTCCCCCCAATACATTAAACCATAAAAAATAATAAATCCCCAAAAAACGCTAAAACCCTTAAAATCATAAAAACACTAAATCCACGAAAACCCGTTAAATCCCATTAAAACTCTATCAACCCATAAAAATTGAAAACAAAACACAAATAAAAAAACTCTAAAACAAATATAAATCCATAATGTCATTAAATCCCAAAAAAATCCTTATGTGTAATTATTACCCCTAAAACCCCTAAAATTCCTAAAAACGCTATAAAATCCAAAGAAATACCCTAAAACCCCTAAAACCAAAAAAAATTCCTTAAAATAGCTAAGAAATCAATAAAACCCAGGAAAACACTTAAACTCCTACGTATCCAAAAATCCATAAAAACAATAAAATTCATGTAAATCCCTAATACCATAAAACCCTATACAAATGAAAAACTCCAAAAGGACCCTAACAATACATAAAAGACCCTAAAAGCCCCTAAACAACCTTAACACCCATTAAAACACTCAAAATCTGGAAAAAACCTTAAAATATTTTAAAACCCCTACAATTCCTTAAAAACCATAAAATATTATAAAAAATATAAACCACCCCATGAAATTCTAAAAAATCCATAAAATACTAAGACACCATAAAAGTCATTGAGAAACACTAAAAAGTACAAGACACCCTAAAACCCTAAAACCCCTGAAAATCCCTATAATACCATAAAAACCCTAAAACCCCTAAAATACTATAAATACCCTAAATACCCTAAAGGAAACTTCAAAACCTAAAACCCTCAAATACCATAATTTTCTAAAAAATCTAAACGACCACAAAAACATGAAAACCTAAAATTTCCATAAAACCCTTAAACCACATAAATGACCCAAAAAACCATAAAACATGTAAAAGAGCCCAAAAATAGAAAAATAACTACCGTTCAGCAAAAACAATGAGACCCTAAAAATCCAAAAAAAACTCAAAAATACCCTAAAATTCTAAAATTCCATAAAACCCCTATCACCATATAATAATTCCTAAAATACCCTAAAAATAAAAAAATGATACAATACCCTAACACCAAAAAAACATTAAAATACCCCCAAAACCATAAAAATCATAAAACCCCCAAAATCCTAAAAACCCATAAAACCATAATAAATTGCAGCACCCTATATGAAAACATAAGAAACGATAAAAAGAATAAAATCCCTAAAAATTACTAAGAGCTAGAAAACCATAAAACCATATAAAATCATTTATAACACAAAAAACCCATTAAAACCAGAAAGACCCTAAAAACCCTAAATAACCCTAAGAAAAAGAATAATCTCTTAAATGAAACTAAAAACCAAAAAATTACATAAGAACTATAGAAGACACTAAAACCCTTAAAAACGGAAACCCCTAAATGGTCCTACACACCCTTAAAATCATTAATGATAGTTAAAAAAAATGCCCCTAAAACCCCTAAAAACCATAAAACCCCAAAAACAATCTAAAACCACTAAAAATCTTAACGACCCACCAAAAAACCCTAAAAACAAAAAAAAAAGACCTGAAAAAACCTAAATGCCACTGAAAACCCCTAAAATCAATAAAACCCATAAAAACTATTAAATCGCAAAAAAAATACATAGGAACCCTAGAAAATAAAAAAAAAACTTTATAAAACCCGGATAAACCCCAACAACCCAAATAAACCAAAAAACCCAAAATACCTAGACACCCTAAAATCATAAAAATCCCCCCAAAAACCCATAAGATCCCACAAATACCAAAAAACCCCCAAAAATACCTAAAACTCCTTTAACCAAAAAACCCTGGGAGAAAAGCCACAGGAAAAACCAAAAATACACTAAAATAATAAATATTATAAAACCCACTAAAAACAACTAAAACCCTAAAATCAATGTAAACCGCCGAAAAATTAACATCCTAGAACCATAAAAACCATAAAACTCATAAAAATTATAGAAACCCTAAAACCATAAACAACCCATAAAGCAATAAAAATTTAGAAAACCGAAAAAACCATATAAATCCCCTAAAACCCCAAAAAATACATAAAACTCAAAAAATAAAAAAAAAATAAAACCCCTAAAACATTTTAAATCCCCTAAAACCCTAAGACAAATAAAAATAATAATACCTCTAATATAATATAAAAACATGAAAACTCTAAAAGACACTAAAAAAGTATAAACCCTTAAATGACCCTACAATCCCATTAATACCCTAATACACAGAAAAAACTATTAAAAACATAAAACCCCCCCAAAAGCCCCTAAAAATATAAAAAATAGAAAAAACCATAAAAATCATAAAAACCAAAAAAATGATTAATATGCTAAAAATCATAAAAACAAAAAAACCCAAAAACCCTAAAAACCTAAATACACTTTTTTGAGAAAATACTAAAATACCCAAAAACCCATAAATGGATAAAACTCATTAAAAATCATAAAACCCATAAAAACCCAAAAAACCTACAAAAACCCAAAAAAACCTAAGTACATATAAAATCTATAAAAACCGAAAAAATATTAAAATAATGAAAATAAAAAAACCCCTAAAAACCCTAAAACCCATAAGAAATCACTAAAACCTAAAAAACTCTAAAAACCATAAAAATCCAAAAACCCTTTAGAAGCATAAAATGCTAAAAGAACTTTGAAAAAACTATAAAGATCATAATTACCTAAAACCCTTGGACTCCCAAATAAACCCTAAAAATACATTTATACCCTAAAACACTAGAAGCCCTAGAATACCATAAAAAACCCAAAATCCCCATAAAACCATAATAGTGACTAAAAACTACTAATACCCAAAGAAACACTAACCCACACTCCCAAACCATTAAATCCCATTAAACCCCTTAATAACATAAAAATCATATAAGCAATAAAACCCCCAAAATTCTAGAAATCCTAAATCTCTCAAAAACCATTGAGACACTAAAAAATGTTCAAAGACCTTTGAAAATTAAAAAAAATCCATTGGAATCCATAAAAAAATAGAAACAATAAAAAACCTAAATACACTAAAATACCCTAAAACCATAAGAAAACACAAGAAATCCTGAAAAAAATTAAAAAATAATAAACAAAAATAGCCCCTAAAACACTTAAATCCCCTAAAACAGTAAAATCCCTAAACCACTAGCTATCCCTAATTCCCCTAAAACCCTAAAACCTAAAAACCTAAAAAACCCCTGAAAATCCTAGAAAAACATAAAAAACCCCAAAACCCTTAAAATTGTATATATCCCTAAAACCCAAAAAATCACCAAAATAATAAACTCTGCACAAAATACTCTTAAATACTAAAAACCCTGAAAACCCTAAAATTCACTACAAAAAATAAAAAACTTAATGATTCCAAAAAACCCGTAAAATACCCTAAAAACCATTAAACACAGTGAAGATATATAAAAACTCAAAAAAATACATAAAACCCTAAAAACCTAAAATGGACAGAAATATATTAGAAAACCTCTTGAAATCTGTATAAAACCACAAAACCATTTAATATAATAAAATCCATAACACCCCTAAAAATCTTATAAAACCATAACGACACAAAAAAAACATTAAAACCCCTAAAAACAAAGAAACCCCCTAAAAACTAAAAACCCATGAATACCATAAAAACAATGGAAAACCTAAAAAACATACAAACCCCACAACAACTAATAACTATACACCCACCACCATAAAAAAAAATATAAAAAAACCCTATACAACCCTAAAACCCAAAAATTACTAAAATTCCTATAAACCATAAAAAACATAAAACCCTTTAAAACCATAATAGAGCTTTGGAACCTAAAGAAAACCAATTACCCTAAAACCCATAAAACCTCTTTAAATACTTAAAACCCATAAAGACTCTAAAATACCCTTAAAACCCTTAAAACCCCTAAAACCCTTTAAAACAAAAAAAACAACAAATCCCTAAAAAACCCTATAAAACATTAAAACCCTAATTCACCTAAAAAACATGGAAACCCTTGGAAACTACTTAAAAACATAAAACCCATAATAAAAGCAAAAAAAAACTTTTAAAATTATTAATAATCCCTAATTCTCTAAGAAAAAAATTTGGCCAAAGACCATTAAACACCCTAAAACCCTAAAAACCCCAAAACCACAAAGAACCCTAAAATCCCTAAATTCCTAAAAAATCATAAAAAGATAAATAAAACAAAATACCCTATAAAACTAACAAACCCTAAAACAATTCTAATCAGCCAAATTCCCCTAAAATCCCCTTAAACCACGACAAACCCTACAAACACTAAAACCCCCATCAAACTCATAAAATTATGTAAAAATACCTAAAAACACTAAATCAACTAAAACCAAAAATAATATTTGAAAAAACCTAAAAACCCATAAAAATTAAAAATAAAATTAAAATCCCTAAAATCCAAAAAAATCCCCAAAAACCCTAAATAAATGAAAGCCCTGCAAAACCCAAAAATCCTATAAAACTCTAAGACCCTAAAACCCAAAATATCATAAAAAACCTAAATACCCAAAAACCATAAAAACCCCCCCAAACCCCTAAAAACAATTAACTATCCTAAAAATCATAAAACCTTAAAAAAATCTTAAAATCCATAAAATTGCTTGAAAACATTGAATGCTCGAAAAGCACTAAAAAATTAATCCCCTAAACACCCTTATATCTATAAAACACACTAAAAACTTTAAATAATCTAAAAAATAAAAAAAATATGGAAAATACCTTAAAACAATTTAAAACAATCAAGTCCCATAAATTCCTCAAAAAACCATAAAAATGTTAAAAACCATTAAAACCCCATAAAAACGTAAAACACAAAAATACCCCTAAAACTCTATAAAAACACTAAAATACCCAAAATCCCTAAAACTATAAAACCCATAAAACACTAAAAACATTTAAAACTATTAAAAAATCATAAAACCCTAAAAACCATAAAAACAATAAAAGTCCCTATAAACCAATATTACTCACTAAAAATGCATAAAACCAAAAAATACACAAAAACTATAAAATACCATAAAAATACAATGAAAATTAATGACACAAAAACCACTAAAAGCATTAAAATACCAAAAAAACCTAAAAGTCTCTATAACCTAAAACAATCATAAAATATCCTAAAACACCCAAAAATTGAAAAAAAACTATAAATTATCTAAAAACAATTATGCACCGTAAAAAATTAATGGAATCAAAAAACCCAAAGAATACCCAAAAGGAAAATAACAACATTAAAAATCCTTAATGAACCATAACAACCATTAAATCCCCTAAAAGACACTAAATACTACAAAATATAAAAAATATCCTTCAAAGTATAAAATACCCTAAAGGACAATACCAACAGTAAAACCCCAAAAACACATTAAAGGACCCCAAATGTTCTAAAAATCCAAAAATGACTCCAAAACCCCCTAAAACCAAAATAACTCAAAAATATTCTAAAATACCTAAAATAATATTAAAAACCTAACATTCCTAAAAACTCTTAATGTATTATAACCCATACATTAACCTAAAAACCCTAAAATCACTAAAAGACCTAAAAACCATAAAATGAACTAAAAAACCCTTAAACATTGACATTCCTTACAAAACTGTAAGAAACCTAATTCCTTAAAAATCCAAAAAATTCAAAACCCCAAAAAACATTACAAATCCTAATATATAAAAAATAATAAAATAAATAACTAGAACACTAAAAACAATAAATGAACCAAACAAACATTAAAACTGAAAAAACCCATTAAAATCCAAAAATACATTAAAACCTTGAAACCCTTAAATAAACCCAATAGGATCCTAAAAACCCCTAAAAACATAAAGGAAAGTAAAAGACTTAAAATATTAAACGAAACTAAAAACTCTAATAGTTCCTAAAACCCCAAACCCTCCAAACCTCGTTAAATATCATAAAATACAGAAGAAACCCTAAAAATCCCTAATAATCCATAAAGCCCCCCATAATCCTTCAAAGACCATGAGAACCATCAAATAATGAAAAATAAAATAAAATAACCTTAAAAACCATAAATATATTAAAATCCAAAAAACCCAAAAAACCACAATCAAAAACATAAAATCCCCCTTAAAATTCAGAATCCTTAAAAATTATAAAACCCATTAAACCCCCAAACACCCCAAAAACCATAAAACCTTCAAAAAACATGAAAACACATATGAAACCCTAACCCCCAACCAAAAAACATGAAAACCCCATTATAAATCCCTTAAATAAAAAAAACATTAAACCCCCCAAAAATAGAAATAATCCAAAAAACCTAAAAGACCTTAAAACCAATAAAATTTTAAAAAAAAATAATTAAAAACAATAAAACCGTAACAAAAAATGAAATAAGTCCTAAAATCTAATAAACACCTAAAACCCCTAAAACCCCTTCCAAATATACAACAACACAAAAAGATAGTAAAAAACCTAAAACACTATAAAAACTAAAAATCCCTAAAACACTATAAAACAAAAAAAACCTAAAAACCATTAAACACCCTAAAAGTCCCCAAAATCATGAAAAACCCCTAAAAGGAACATGAAATATCATAGACCCTATAATTTGCTTAAAAATAACAGTTCCCCTAAAAACAATAATATCATAAAAAATTCCTATAAACCCTAAAAACACTAAATCAACCCTTTAAACATTGAAAAAAATAAAATCCCAAAAATTAGAAAAATAGAAAAAAACACAAAACCCTAAAAACACTAAAAACCAAAATACCACTAATAAACTAAAATCACCCTACAAATCCAAAAAAGCTTAAACCAATAAAATTCCAAAATCCATAAAGAACCTAACAAACTGAAAAAATAGAGAAACACCCTAATAAAACCCATCACGGACCAAAAAAAAGAATAAAAACCCATAAAACCAAAATATACCTTGAAATAACCCTAAAATATCCTAAATGCACTAAATAACCCAAAAATCCTTCAAAATCCGGATACCCAAAAAATCCAAAACCCCTTTAAAAGAACTAAATCCTCTAAAACCCTTGTTGGTGATCCATTCCGTCACAGATTCTAATGATTGGAAAAGGGGAATACCTTAAACACAGTGATATTCATCCTTTTAAGAACATCAAAAATTGACAAAGGAATGAACAAGGAACCCTTTAAGCATGGGTCGTGCAAGTTTCATTATGGTCACACAATAATACTTGCGTGCCACATATGGGTCATGCAAGTCACTTGAGTGGCCTATTATTTTTTCACCCAAGGTCCTCAATGGCCTATATATACCCTATGTGGGCCCCCATTTCAGGGAGGAAAAAAATCCAAAACTCAGATTTCAGCTCTGGTCGCCCAAGTCTCCTTCTGAAGTAATCCAAACACTCTAAGGTAATTATTTACCTAGAATGGAAGCTCTAAAGAGGAAGAATTAGGCCTGAGTATTATAACTCATCAATACATGCACTCCTAAGTGTACAACTCTTAAGGTAAGTCATGATACCTGTGCGTCGCCTTTCCCTCCCAAGGAAACTTACGCCCCACCCATCTGAAATCCTCTAGGGATGATACTAAGGGTTGAAATTCAATGTCTCCCATGTATCACTTCACATGTTCTTAGTCACCCAAGAGAACTTATGTCACGCAGGTATACTTGCGCGACCAGGACTTGTGCACCAGACCAATACTTGTGTGCCTCATTCCAATTCACTTCATTTCATCAAATTCATCTCTCCTCTTCAAGGACAGCCTTCAAGACCCTCTTCAAAGCCATTTATGGCATGGTTCCTTTATTGGATTCCTTATCTGAAAGGAATTCCGTGGAACATCTCTCAAAACCTCGTGATTTACTAAACTTTATGTCAGTAAGGTTAGAGATTTCCATCATTCAACCTCATCCTCTAATATGAGAAGTTCTTTAACCTGGGCATCCTCCTCAGGAATAAGCCCTAAGTTCCCATTAACATTGGGAATCCACCTCAGGAATAAGCCTCAATTTCCCTTTAAATCTAGGCATCCTCGTTAAGAATAAGACCCCAGTTCCCTTTAACCTTGGTAATCCTCCTTAGGAAAAATTCCCAAGTCCCCTTTAACTTTGGGTATCCTCTATAGGAATAATCCACAAGTTCCCTTCAACTTTGGGTATCCTCCTTAGGAATAAGCCCCAAGTCACATGTCCCCTTAACCTGGGCCTCCTTTTTAGGAGTTATCCCCAATCATAACTTCACTTAACCTGTGCATCCTTTTCAAGAGTAATCCCCGGCCTTAATATCTTTTGATTTGGGAATCCTCTTTGGGAATAAGCCCAAAGTCTCAAGTACCTTCTAATTTGGGCATCTTTTTCAAGAGTAAGACCCAGTCATAATTTCCCTTAACACGGGCCTCCTTTTCAGGAGTAAGCCCCAGTCATAAGTCCCCTTTAATTTGGGCATCCTTCTCCCGAGTAAGTCCTATGTTATGTAACAAAATATCCATAAAGCACATATACCTTTATGGACCCTGTTCCCGAGATTATTCTCTGATGTAAGTCTCGATCTTCATCTATTTGGGAACTCATATATACGTAAGTCCCACATCATTTCATATGATTGAAAATTTTGTGTCACAATCGTCAGGTTTTACTAATACTTCTTGTTTCTCACACCAATCAGGACTCACGTGAACTTATAATGTAAAAGTAATTATGAAATCTCACTTTGAGCCATTAATCATTCATAATCCTCCCAATTATTTCTCAAAATGCATGTACTTTGATCTCTTCCTTAAAAGTAGAGTATGTAGAATGCCTTTCTATGGTTCAAGCCTATCACCCAATAATTCTCATCCATCCCATATGAAGTTAAACTATATATTAATTTTTGATCTACTTGGTTTATGATTCCCCTTTAACCAGGATACATAGGTAGCCCATATGTAGGTACGATCCCAACTCTGAAATTATCACTATCCTTCTGATGGAAAATAAACTTTAAGTTCCCCACTAAGTGGCTTTAAAATAATTATGTTAATCATAATGACCAAGAGTTTTCTATTTAATTTATTGAAGGATACCACTGACTAAGAATATCCAACATATACGTATGATTCTATATCGATGAAGAACCACAAACACCTATAAAAGATTCTCTAAATCTCATACATATCAATCATTGAATGTCAAATCTAAAGGAATAACTCATTTTCATACATGGTGAATTAAAATGGATTTGTTAACATAACATAAATCTATGAGAGAGTCCCATAGTACACAATAATTTCCCCAAAAAAGGTGTGATGAACCGGACCTCCGATCCTCTCGACCAATGAAAATTCTTAAGCCTTATCGTTCCACAACTAATGAGCACATATCTTTAGAGAGTATGTCCAAATGCATGTAGAATCACTAGATGTTTCTAGTTCTACGAATAAACCCGTTATAAACAGATTGGAAATGCTTGAACCTTAAACATACAAGGTCATCCCCATTTCCAGAAGAAACAAAAAACTTGTGAACCCTTTGTGAATTATAAACCAAGTTAAATGATGTTTCACTAATTTGTTAGTACCCAATTTAAATTAATGAGAGGGCCAAAAAAACAATCAAAAAAATATGTGCTCGGCCAAAAGATGTAGTGGCTGAACATATCTTGATAATTTCTATTATATCAAATAGTCACAATTTTCCAAGATCTCTCTGCATAATAGAAATGGCTTCTCTGAAGTTCACACCTATGAATGGCTTGGCCGCTACTTCTACTGGATCCTCGTCTGCTCTGAGGAAGACATCAACTACTCAGCATCTTCGGAGATGGGTCTCAAATGCCCTGATTAAGGAATACCATCAACACGGTACCATTTTGAATCTGGAGGCCGCTCGACAAGCCCTCCAAGTTAACAATTCACCATGGTTGTCTATACAGCGATGACCAGTGGTCAAGAAGAAGGAGGTGCTAACCACGGTCTCCAATCATTTTGGGTCATTATCCCCAGAATTCAACAACCAGTCCCTCCCATATTACAGGGAGGTGAATGAAGAGAACACTCAAGGCCTCGGTTCAAGAAGGCAGGAGTCCTTCCTAAGGACTCCCATCAACAATCTCTATAAGACGCGTGCGGTAATTCTCCCTCAACAAGATGACGGTGCCACCTTTAAAGGTTCGAATCAGGTTCCTCATATCCGAGCATGCATGAAGAACCATCAGAGGTGAAATCCGGTCTAAGGGAAGAAGATTCTTATCTCTTACCCCTCTGAAGAAGTCCATCAACATAACTTGATGGAAAGTTGCGAGCGGGCAAATACATCCATCCATTCAAATCCTGTTGTCCAGTAGAATCATCTTGCAGCAACCCACCAATCCTGTTAGGCAATTCTGATAGTGTACTATAGGGAGGCACATACACCGGTTTATAATTCATTATCTAGTCAGCAAGATCGTCTGACAACATCGAAAGGAGATCACCAACCAAATGTTGTGACCACCTGTAAACTGGCACAAACACCTGCTTACAATTCCCAATTCTGTCAGTAGTCTTATCTTCCAGTATTAAAGGAAACCAATCAGCTATACATGACAGGGAATATCCAGCAAGCACATAAACCTACCAATTTTCATCATGTCTGCCCACAGTATCATTTGGTAACACCAAGAGAAGTCAGTTGGAAAGCTCGGGCGACAAATTTAGAGCAGACTCAACTGTCTTCCCCCGTGCATAAGTACTGTCAATATCCGTTGATAGGAGAAGGAGGATATGAGAAGGCGTATACACCTACTCTAGACATGTGTTGGCGCCAAAATATGGCCTGAAAGAAAGGAACGAAAATGACGGCTGGTGCACTGCCTCACAAAGCACCGTCGTGAAGCACCCACGCGAAGCCCCGCCGCGAAGCGCCCCGACCATCACGTCCTCGCGAAGCTGTAGAGGCGGTAATGCTCTGCGAGCGCAGTTGACGTACGTGAGCTGTCGCGAAGCTCCAGAGGCGGTAATGCTCCACAAGTGCACTTGATGATTCATGAGACGCCACGAAGCTCCAGAGGCGGTAATTCTCCGCGAGCGCATTTGACATTCGTGAGCGCGCCACGGAGCACCAGAGGCGGCACGCGAGTTCTGCTTCACGGCGCCCCTTGCCTATAAATACTGGACTCCCCCTGAGTCCCAGAGGACGGACAATCCGACCTTTCAGCTTCTCCTCTCATGAATCGCGAAGCACGCTTTGCCCCGGGAATCATGAGCTCCGCGAGGTATTTCTACTTCGCGAGACACCTCTGCATTGTATCGTTCTGAGCCCCTCTTCTGAGAGGGATGCCCTTCGCGAAGCTCAAGGGCATTCGTGAAGGAAGGGGATTCCCAAGGGAACCCGGGCAACCGCGGAGGGTTTATGCTTCGCGAAACACCCAACCCATGCTAGTGATCCCTATGCTCAGGTAGGATCGCTACACATCGCGAAGCACACTGCTTCGCAGGACTCTGCTTCGCGAGGCACCCCTTCTTCGCGAGGCAGTGCTCCGCGAACATTGTTCCACTTCGTGAAGCACCTTCCACTCACACCTATGCCCCATGCTAAGTCCAAGGCACTCCACTTCGCGAAGCACACTCCTTTGCTTAGAAGTTCCTCTTCCCGTGCGACCCTCCAGGTTTGCACGATGTGATTTCAAAGTCCCATGGACAATACCACCCGTAGCGTTGCTTCTCCTAATGCTTCTTCGCATAGGCACGCTAACAGCTATTGCTTCTTCCCATAGCCACGCTAACGTGGACCCCTTGATGGTTTGTTCCACAACCCCCCTTAACCATGGTCGTACTATTACCTTCCCTTCCCCAAGGACCAGAGGGTACCGGTTATGTACGTCCTAGGGGTGTGGAGTGAACCCACCTCGTCCGAGCTGCAGGACGTTAAACTTCCAAGCACCACGTCCTCAACACATGACGTTAAACTGTGACTCGACCTCGTCTCCCTCACGAAGGGTCCCCCCAGCTCGAAAATTCTTTACACCACTCGTCTCCACGGGAATGGAATCACCCATCCACAAGGGATGATATCCTCCTTATCGGAGTGGCGTATGTTCGTCGGAGAAGGGCGACCCTAGTTCCCCAACGGATGGTTGCACCTCTGCATCTCTGTACTTCCCCACTACCAAGGTCAGTGGAGGGCGTGATAGGGAACGAGGTACCTCCCAGCATTGGACCAAGGTCCATATTTCCCGCGCTTTGTCACACCATGGGCCTCCATCCTGGAGTAAGTCCCAGTACCATGGGCCGCCTAACGCATAAGCCCCTCTTCGCTTCTCACAGACGCATCCTTCGCGACGTGATCGTCAGGTCCTTGAAACCTCTTGTTTCTCACACCGAGCATGACTCACGTGGGCTTAGAGTGAGCACCGACCCTGGACCCCAACCCTCAGTGAACTACGAGGACTTTGATCCATGTCAAGGCATGGTACGTAGGAATCCTCCATGAGGTTCAAGCTCACCCATCATCTATTCACGTCGGGTCCCATTCCCGTCCAGCACGACGTTAAACTGCATTCTGTTCCAATGGAAATCCGTTGCGACCCACCCTTAGTGAACTACGAGGACTTTGATCCATGTCAAGGCATGGTACGTAGGAAGCCTCCATGAGGTTCAAGCCCACCCATCATTCATTCACGTCGAGTTTCGCCCCCATCCCGCATGATGTTAAACTGCATTCCCTCGTCCAGCATGACGTTAAACTGTATGCCCCCCTTGTCCTGCATGACATTAAACTGCACAGTCATCCCAACATGAACTACGAGGTCTTTGATCCATGTCAAGGCATGGTACGTAGGAATCCTCCACGAGGTTTAATCCCACCACTCATTGGACCAAGGTCCACCTCTACGTCGGTTCACCGAAAAATCCCTACCTGAACTACGAGGTCATTTATCCATGTCAAGGCATGGTACGTAGGAAGCCTCCACAAGGTTCAAGCCCACTACTCATCGGACCAAGGTCCACCTTCGCGTCGGTTCACTGACGATGCCCATCGGACCAATGTCCACTTTCACGTCGGTTCGCCGACAATGCCCCATTTGAACTACGAGGTCTTTGATCCATGTCAAGGCGTGGTACGCAGGAAGCCTCCACGAGGTTCAAGCCCACCCATCATCCAATTCACGTCGTGTTCCACTTACGTCCAGCATGACGTTAAACTGCATTTCCCAATCCGAACTAAGAGGACTTTGATCCGTGTGAAGGCATGGTACGTAGGAAACCTCCATGAGGTTCAATCCCAACAATCATTGGCCCAAACTGTCTCCTAGTCGGTGTGCCATCCCCCCCCCCCTTTCAAGCTCGTCTCCCATCGGACCAAGGTCCCTCAACTACGTCGGTTCGCCGACACCCACCACCCGTCGTTTATTCACGTCTGGGTTCACTACCGTCTCGCATGATGTTAAACTGTATTCCATCAATCCTGAACTACGTGGACTTTGATTCCCTGCCACGGGGATACGTAGGAAGCCTCTTCAAGGTTCAAGCCCAGCTTCACTGTCGCCCCCCTACGATGGTCCCATTTCATTCCCCCTCTATTTCATTCATCCACCTACAGCCCATCCTGATTCTCGCCCGGGCTGTCATATCCCAGTGAGACCATGTCAGTACGCTCTTCTTCACATCCACCCATGGGCTGGCCCCGGTATCGACATCCCTTCAAGGAGAATCCCTCAATCTAATCTATCCTAGCCAATGCTCTGGTTGGGTTGATCGGTCTCCGCTAGACGCTAAACTCGCGGCATACCCTGTGTTAAACACGGGAGGCTGAGGAAAACCTCAGATTTGTGTCTATGACATATAAATTCCCCGCGTTCGATGTGGGATGCCTCGGGCTTCCACGCCCTCGAGAAGCCTTGTGATCAGGGATAACAGATAGACATTCCAAGTGCCCCAGCATCCAGACACGCTACTGATGCCTCAACGTGACTACTCCCCCGACTGAAGGTTGCTGACCTGACTGGACCCTTTGGAATGTCCCGACAGAAGCAGTGTAATTAATCGGCGTACATAGAAACATGGAACTGGGAAGAGTTTCAAGAACTACGTATTAAATCTACGAGGGAGACCCGGACTAGGTGACGAGTTCTGCGGAGGAATCCACACGAGGAAGAACCGACATCCCATCATCCCGTTTCGATCAAGGAGCAGACGTCCCTGAATAAGGATCGAACGACGCCCGCCTTTGGAAAGCGGGAATGCGGGGAAACAAAGCACAGCGCGTCCTCCTCCATGGAACGGACGGGCGCGTGCCCCGCCGAAAGCGTTGGAAACAGAAATGGTGAACCCGACGTGAAGTTCTTCTCCTCAATATGGAGATTAGTAGCATTCGAGACACCAGTAGATTGACGTGTCACCGGATCCAGATATCCGGTGCCAGGTCCTGCCAAGCAAATAGCGGGCCTAGCGTGAAACTCACCGAAAGTCGGGGTAGAAGAACGTGGAGCACTCTGTTCTACAGCGTGTTGGCATGGATACTTCTTACAGATGTGGAGAATGGAAGGACATCGGGGCCCTGGCTGTCAATCCTTTTCCTATCAGTATTGATGAGTTGATCCCTTCGTTTCTCATGAACCAGGTTACTGTTACAGAGACGCGATCACCATCCGCTCCTCGCCCACGCAGGGGCAGGGGCAACACCGCCACAGCCACCCAACGTAGCGCCGCTACCGCCACGACGGTCGCCACATCGCGGAATACCGGGCGCCCACGTCCCTTTTCCCCATCAGAGGTCATCCAGCGAAGGGTGATCGACAACCTCGTGCGCAGGTACGAGGAAGAAGGGGTCTTCCCAACTCGGGATATGGCCCGCCTGGACCTGGAGGCCTCCAGGCCCCGCTGTCAACACCGCCCTAACAGGCCGCACAGGGAGCCCCTGCTCCCCACCCCAACGTTCAACCATTTCGGGAGCCTTTCTCTGGAACGCCTTGATGACTCCTCGCCTTACGTTGAAGAGGAGGGCGCCATCCAGCTCAGCCCGATCAGGGTCCCGACCCGAGGGCTCAAGGAGAAAGCTCCCGCCCGGCCGCGTCAGCGCCGCCGTCCGGCCCCGCAGAAGAGCAGGCATGCTATGTCCCTGCGCCAGCTCACCTGACCCGACGTCAACGTCGGGCCCGGGCTGAGGACGCTCGCCCAGGCGCATCAACGTCGACAGCTACAGTGGCCCGAGCCACCATCGACGTGCATCGTGAAGCCCCTGTATACACTGAGCAGGTGCACTCCTTCACCCAACCAGGATCGAGACCCCAACCGCCCCACGGGTAGGCTGGGTTGACTCTCCGGGTTGCATGCCCAAGTGGTGATCGCGGCGAACTAACCCGCGGTGATGTCACCCCGTACGAAGGTCCTCCCCGAGCCACTACTTCACAGGGTGCAGGCCTTCCCCGCTCCGAAGTTCGTCATGGAGGTATGCCTCGCGCTACCCCCATCCCGAAGGAAGTCCTTCTCAGGGGCAGTGATGTTCAGCGAGGAAACCATTCCCGCGCCCACTATACAGGGTATGGAGTCCATCCTCCTGCCCCCGACCGCCGATCTGAAGGGACCATCCATCCGGTCCGTCTTCAACGTGGGGGCCCTCCCTACGTCCTCTCTGCAACCGGCGAAGGTCCTCCTCGCCCCAGCAACTCGAGGAGTGAAGGTCAGCCTCACTCCACCCGCATCGGCCATGGAGGTCCTCCCCATGCTCCTACCGATTCCAATAGAGACTCTTCCCATATGGGTGTTGTTCATGGAGGTCCTCACCATGTACCCTTCTACATTTTCCCCAGTGCCCCTCGCACCCCGGCTATCTCGAGTGGGGGTCCTCTCCGCCACGGCACCACCGCCACCCCGAGACCGCTTGGTAGGGATCAACCCTGTCCCGAAGAGCCACCCCGGGGTAGGAGAGCGGTTCGTCGCCGCAACAACAAGAACCCTGGGAAGGCCCAGGTGGAGATCAAACCTGCCTGCTTCTCTGACTCGGAAGAGGAGTGCGATTCAGCGATGGAACCTTCTCCCCGCTCCTCCATATCAAGGACTGGGGAAGGAACCAGACACGTTAGCCTCATTCTCCCAGAATTTGAGGTCCACCAGATTCCCATCTCCCTCCGCAGGTACATCCAAGAGGAAGAAATCTTGGGAATTCTGCAGGTATCGACCACGCAATCACCGCCTTTGTCACCAAAAGCGCCCTCTACCTCTACCAGAGATCACATAGAGTTATTTTGGGGGCCAACGACGGTAGAGCGATGACACGACCTGTCGCCGGTAGCCACGAATCCTGTTCCGGAAGCTATGTTTATCAGCCTGTTGTATCGTGACATCGTGGCCAGGTCACCTCACTCTTCGGAGGATGGCCCGGAATTCGGCGGCCAGTCAGCTCGTTCGCCGTATTCTCCATCGCCAAGCTTACTATCTCAGAGGTCCGCCTCGGTACCGCTACTGGTCCCTCAGCCACCCCCTCTTGACGAGTGGGGAAACACAGGGCCAGACCCTGAGTCCGAGCCTAGGAGCTTCTGGAGTATTCTCGCAGCAGATTACTTCCCGGAAAAGTTATGGCTAACGGCGGCACTGGCGTACCGGAGTCTCTTACCCCTGAAGAAGTGGGGTGATTTTGTCGAACCATATGAGAGACACACTTCTGCCTTTGTTACGAACGATTGGCGTATCCCAGAAGTTGAGACCACTTCGAAGAAATCGATGAGCAGTGCCGCCTGGTCGATGCGGCTGCACTCCTTGTGGCCCAGAACCTTGAGTCCCCAGGCCGATAGAGCGCCCTTCAACGAAAATGCATTCATAGTTTTAAAGCACTCCGCAGAATCGTCAGGGAAGCCACCCCCCATGTGCAAGTCCGTGGTTGGGGACACTATGCCGCTCTCCTCTTCGACCCTATCCAACGACAGCCCGATTTGCTATGTGACATCGAGGACAAGCCCTCGAGAGGGGTCGCGGTCCACATGGCTGACGTCATGGACAAGGAAGATGATCTTGAATTCCTTGACGGAGAATTACCCCCCGAGGGCGTACCGCCACTTCTGGACCCATCAGGGAGAGTTACCCGTCAGTAGAGGAACCTGCTAGGCCTCCCCGTACCCACCCAGTCACTGGTACTCGGTCGAAACACTGGCAAGGGTAACGAGCACGTCCGAATAGTCAAGCACTCCGACCCATCCACCTCTGTGTAAAAAACGGACGAAGATCCTGAGAAGGCCACGTTACGCCAACTGCTTGTTGAGCAGAAAAGGCTGGTTGACGAACTCTTGGTCGAGCGCTCCGTAGAGCGGCGACCCGACTATGGTAATCCCAGGATGGGGCAGCAGGGGCAGGAACAATTTCCCAGCGGTGAGATGCCTCCGGGCAATCCTGATCATGCTACTGCCGCAGACAGGGCAGGATTCGGAACGTATGGCAAGAGGGCGCGATATGTCTCGCAAAATCCCCTCGAGCTACGGGGCAATCTGAAGAATCCGGTCCGGGTTACCCCAGTCACACCGCGGGTCATCCAACCAGTTGATCCACGAGCGGCTGAAGCCATCTACCGTGTTGAAAAACCTAGCAATGCACTTGTGGTTAGGGACCCCCATCAAGACAGGGACCCCCACCCGGATGATCTTATCGCGGCGCTCACAGCCCGCCTCGAAGCTTTGGAAACGCGGCAGGTGGCGGTCCCACCGGATGGCAAGCCTTATCCCGCGTGGGTGGATGATATTCCCGCACCTCCGGGTTTGGGGAACCCCACTTTCTCGCCTTTTAACGGGACATGGGGCCCGCCGCAGCACTTGGCTCATTTTTCTTCCAGGTGTGGCCCCATGCTGGGGACCCCGGCTCAGCAAGAAGCCGTCAAGCTCCGATGTTTCGTACATACATTGTAAGGTCCGGAATTCATCTGGTACAACCAGATCCCTATCGGATCAGTGACCGATTGGGAGGATCTTTGCCGGCAGTTCTTATACCAGTTCAGCTCCACCACGCGGAAGACCAGCATTGTAGACCACTTCAAATGCAAGCAAAGGCCTGATGAGCGGGTTGCAGATTTCATCACCCGGTGGAAGGGACTTACATATTCCCTCGATATGCCACTGACTCAGGAGCAACTACTGACGATGTGTGTGGGGAACGTCAAGACAGAGCTGGTACCCTCTCTGATTACCCATAACTACCCTGGAGGGTTCAGAGATTTCTTAGATAAGGCTCAACGCCTTGAGGAAGCCCTACAACAGGCCAGTCAGGCACGTTTGTTGCCCCCTATGATCCCGACCAGGAGGACCGCCAGGGCTAAACCCGCCGCGGTGGCCCAAATAGAAGCCCCGAGGCAGCTGGAGTTACTGCCGGCGGCACCACCCCCGTAACCCCGTAGAGGTCCTCCACCTCAAGCACAGGCTCCTGCCCAGCAGCGACTGCCTCAGAACCGACAGGTTCCCCCACGCAACGCGCCACCGCCACCTAGGCGATACAATCAGGCGTTGCCTCCTCGGCAGGCCCCTTCGGCCCCTCGTCAGGGCCAGGGCCCCCTATCTGGAAAGAAGGTACCAGACTTATTCGTTTAACGAAAATCAGGTCCCTGGCTACTTCCGAAGTGCTCTATAGCAAGAGATTGTGCGTCTGTCCGAGTGAAGAAGGCCGGCAGAGGCGATTCTCACCGATCACCCCAACTACTACCCTTATCATCGGATCTTGGGGCACACCTTCAAGCAATGCTATGTGTTTAAAGACTGGCTTCAAGACCAGGTCAACAACAATATAGTCAAGTTGGGCCCAGCACCAGCGCAAGTGGCAGGTGTCTTTGTAGGATCAGAGATCGGCAGCGACAGCGAAGGCGAGTGGCAGCTGGTCCCCAGCCACAGATCCCAGAAATACGACGACTGGATGGCTCGAAAAACCATCGTTTGTGCCCATGGAATCATCCGGGAGCACCTGAAGCAGTCGTAACCTTTATAATAAGTAGTTGGTGCCTCCGCATCGTCTTCACATTCGGCCTCTTCCCAAAAGGGAAAGCATCGGTGACGTAAGAAGAAGCAACACGCACCGCCGGTGCCGTCGTCATCCCGCACTCTCGGTGACTTTATGCCCCCTGAAATGGGGATTCCTCCCAGAATCTGCCCAGCAGTGGATGACTCCTCGAGTGACAGCCAGGGGTACGCTTTGGTTAATACTATGGAGCGGGTAAAGCCCTATATGCCCCCCGACGAGGGGGAAATCTAGACAGACCTCCCCAACGTTTCCAGCCGACGTCAACGTCAGCGGAATCATAACCGCGTAGGTCATTGAGGTACGTCAGCAGGCACTTTTGGCCAAGCCGTGCACGGTACTGAGACCAGGCAGCAGGTTCAGCGCAGATCTCAGCACGCGCAACCCCATCTAACGCCATCAGCTCTACCTCCACCGCCGTTCGTGCTACTGGATCGGGGGGAGCTGCATAGTTCGTATCACAGTCACTCTTGCCCGGCTACAGGCCAGCCTCCGCTGCCCAATCCTAGTCCAGCAACTACTCTCCAGGCTTCTACTAGTAGACAGAAAGATGTGCCCAGTACTAGCCGATCGCCGGTTCAACCAGCAGGACCCACTATGCCTCCAAAAGCCGACCGACATCCTGTAAGCAGAGGTTCATGTTTGGCATGAAGGTATGATGTCTTGAAGCACCTGGCCGACATTCTAGAAAGGATTTCCATCCCTGAGGCCCTCCGCCTGTTATCCGAAATGCGCGAGGCACTTTCCGAGGCCCTAAGGAGCCCCCTCTAGTTTGAGACGGAGGTAGCAGCTGCAGAAGCCTCCCATACCGAGACAATTGAAAACGCAGAACGTCAGCCGATTATCTCGTTCTCCGGTGAAGATGAGGACCCTCCTATACAGGGGCACATTCTCCTGTTGTACATCACTGGCCACTTCAATGGTGTGGAAGTCCGCCGCTGCCTCGTTGACACGGGTTCCAGAATCAATCTAATTCCGACCCGGACGTTGTGAAAATTGGGTCTGTCTGAAGGTGATTTAACTCCCTTTGACCTCAGGATCCAGGGGTACGACAGGACAGAGCAAACCCCAATCGGCAGGATCCGCCTGAAGACTCAGTTCGGTGGCTTAATTGCCAGCACCGAGTTCATGGTTGTCTCTCAGGACACCGCATACAATGCATTGATGGGTAGGCCATGGCTCCATCTGCATGCATCGGTCCCTTCATCATATCACCAGTGCCTCAAGTACTCGCTCAATGGTCGAGTAGGCATGCTCCAAGGAGAGGCGTCCCCTTTCGCTTATTGTGAGGCCCACTATCTGGATGTGGGTTATTACAAAAGTAAGGATAAGAAAATCCTAGTAAGCGAGGATGAACCCGCCCCGGTCACAAGTAATCCCTGGGCAAGCATGGATGATGCCTACATCCTTCTGATCCACCGTTTGGAGGCCACGACCCCCGACATGGGGCAATGTTTTGTTGTTTCAGGTACGCAAGGAAGGCATGTTCCCGTGTCCAAGCGACGACGGAAAATCACCTCGTACTCTTACATCTACCAGGCTCAAGTCATCCTGGAACCTCCTACCCTTGTACGGTATCGGGACATCAATATTATGACAACGGTGGTGCGCCGTACGTGTCTCTTCCGCCGGGCTGGGATTAACCGACTCAGGCCGACACGTCACCACTGCTTTGATATCATCAAATGTGGCCCTTTAGGCCGAAGGCCAGATGGGATAGGGTCGACTGCCTTCATTGCTATGGTCTCAATGGCAAGTGATTCTCCCGATGTGATGACCATTGCTACCCAAGCCGGCACCAGCTTCCCCTCAGATTTTGATAGCCAAGAAGTATCTTCCGTCGTGGGAAGTCCCCCCACGGGTGGGAAGGAAGACCTGGAGGATGCTCCCCCCAACTTTGAAGAAGGCGTCTCTACCACGGTTGATGAATTGGTACAGGTGAACCTTGGTAGCGAGGCAGATCCTAAACCCACATTGATCAGTACAGTCATGTCCCCCGAGGAGCGGCAGCAGTACGTAGACTTCATCAAACAGTACCGTGATATGTTTGCTTGGAGTTACAACGAGATGCCAGGGCAAGATCCCCAGGTAGCCGATCACCATTTGGGCTTCCCGGCAAAACATCGTGGGTTTAAGCAGCCTCCCAGGAAGATGCACCCTTCTCATGGTGCTATGGTTGAGGCCAAAGTTGACAAGCTAATCATAGCCCACTTCGTCAAGGAGGTCCAGTACCCCAAGTGGCTTGCCAACATTGTGCCAGTCAGGAAGAAGAATGGGCAGATCAGAGTCTGCATCGACTTCCACGATCTTAATCGCCACTGCCCAAAGGATGACTTTCCACTCCCGGTGACGGAGTTGTTGATTGACGCCACGGCTGGGTTCCAAGCCCTCTCTTTCATGGATGGGTATTCCATGTATAACCAGATCTGGATGGCCCCCGAAGACGAGGAGTCCACTACCTTCAGAGCTCCCCACGGAACCTTTTGCTACCAGGTTATGCCATTCGGTTTGAAAAATGCAGGTGCCAGTTATCAGAGGGCCATGCATCGCATATTCAAGCCGATTCTCGGGACATTGGTGGAATGCTACGTGGATGACCTCATAGTCAAATCATGCCAGCGCCAGGACCATCTCAAAGACCTTGAGAAAGTGTTATGTTTCCTCCGTTCCTGTCACCTGAAGATGAACCCACTGAAGTGTGCCTTCGGGGTCACCTCCGGGAAGTTTCTGGGCTTTGTTGTCGGATACCGAGGTATCGAGATCGACCCGGAGAAGATCAAGGCCATCAGCCAAATGCCTCCCCTGAGCAACATCCGAGAGCTTCGAGGCCTTCAAGGCCACTTATCCTA
The DNA here is from genome assembly GCA_963277665.1 of Viscum album. NCBI lineage: Eukaryota > Viridiplantae > Streptophyta > Magnoliopsida > Santalales > Viscaceae > Viscum > Viscum album. The sequence goes on along the minus strand of OY728165.1, from coordinate 982,497,550 downwards.
TATACGCAGATTCATCGCGAATCCGGACGGAAAGTGTAAGTCCTTTCCCCGACTCATGAAGAAGGGTTCCGCCTATGAATGGGATGACGAGTGTCGGACCGCCTTCGAGGAAATCAAGCAGTATCTGCTCCAACCTCTGGTCTTGATGCCACCCGTCTCCGGAAAGCTGTTGGTCTTTTATGTAACCGCCCTGGAGAGAACCCTCGGTGCACTACTCGCCCAGTAGAATAACGAGGGTACTGAGAATAGGCTCTACTATCTCAGTCGCATGCTTCTCGATACGGAGGTCAGATACTCCCCTATCGAAAAGAGCTGCCTTGCGCTCGTCTTCGCCGTGCAGAAGTTGCGACATTACCTGCAGCACCATGAGGTGCAATTGGTCTCCCGGGTAGACCCATTGACGTACATCCTGAACCGCCCTATGCTGACTAGCTGACTAGCACGGTGGGCAATGATTCTCCAGCAGTTTGATATCAGGTCTGTACCTCAGAAGGCCATTAAGGGACAGGCGTTGGTAGACTTTTTAGCTGCCCATCCAACCTTCGCGGATCAATACCTGGGCCTGGATTTCCCTGATGAGACGATCCTCTCAGTCGATCATGTTGTCCCATGTTGGAAAATGTATTTCAACGGCGCCTCCCGGAGCCCCACCGGTAGGAGGATCAACGATCCCAAGCTCAACAGAGTGGGCCTGGGTATTGTCTTCATTACCCCGGCACAAGTCGTCCTGTCATACTCGTTCCTGTTGTCAGAAGGCTGTACGAACAACGAGGCAGAGTACCAAGCTCTCATCACCGACCTCAAGTTGTCCCTTGAGATCCATGTGCCCCATCTACATGTGAAGGGATATTTTGAGCTGGTAATCAAACAGGTTAATGGCGACTACATCGTCAGGAAGATGGATCTCGCACCATTGCTGGAGTACACCCTCCGCCTAATGGCCCAGTTCTCTTCTCGACCAGAGGTTACCCATGTCCCACGGTCACAGAACGGCCAAGCGGACGCCCTGGCTGGCTTAGCCGCTTCGCTCGCAGAACCCGAGAAAGATGACTTGATCATACATGTGGCACACAGGAGAGCCATTTCCCCCGTCACCCAAGAGGATCATGATAGCCCGTGGGTAAGTCATCTCACCGCCGGACCCTCCATGTCAGGGGTCCCGGGTTCGTCAGACGTAGTGGTTGAAGCCACCCCCGAATGGAGGGCACCTTTTGTCGAGTATCTCCAAAATGGTCGCCTCCCGGACGACCGGGCAGAGCGCGAGCGAATCCGACGCCGCGCGCTGCAATTTACCCTCCAGAGCGGCCCTAGTCTTGAACAGATCCTTTACAAGCGGAGTTTGGATGGTGTCCTCCTCTGTTGCCTACAAGGAGTAGAGATCCCTCAGGTTATTCAAGAGGTTCACACCGGTTCCTGTGGTGCCCATCAAGCTGGGCCGAAGCTGTCCCATCAAATCCGGATATTGGGGTACTTTTGGCCCTCTATGATCCATGATTGTATTGGATATGCCAAGAGATGCCACGCGTGCCAAGTACACGCCAACTTCTTGCATCAGCCGCCGGAGCCCCTCCACCCCACCAAGTACTCTTGGCCATTTTCGGTATGGGGACTTGATGTAGTGGGACCGTATCCACCGGCAATAGCCCGCCAGTGTAGGTTCATCCTGACTGCTACAAATTTCTTCTCCAAGTGGGCAGAGGCAGTTCCGCTCAAAGAGGTCAAGGCCCATTCCATCGTTGACTTCGTGAGCTCCAACATTATCCACCGGTTTAGGGTACCTCGCGCCGTCCTCACCGATAACGGCACCAACTTCCGAGCAGCTGAATTGAAGAAATTGTACGCCAAGTACGACATCTGATCGAACCATACCTCCCGCTACCATGCGCAGGAGAATGGACAGATCGAGGCGTTCAACAAGACCCTCTCTAACATTCTGCAGAGGATGGTTGGTCAGAACAAGAAAAGTTGGCCGGACAAGCTCCCCAACGCCCTCTGGGCTTACCGGACGACGACTCGCAACTCTACCCAGGTGACCCCATATTCCCTGGTGTATGGAGCTGAGGCCATCCTACCCATTATGATCCAGCTTCCATTGTTACGCACTGCAGTTTATGAACACCAGACATCAGATGAGGTAGCCGAGATCCGTCTAGCCGATTTAGAAGCACTGGACGAGAACCGGCTTCGTGCCATGCACAATCTGGAAAGGCATTAGGATAAGATAGCGAGGGCCTTCGACAAGAAGGTTTGTATCCGCTCTTTTCTACAGGGCGACCTGGTACTTTCCCTTCGAGCGCCAATGATTCCTGGCAGGAAACCGCCCAAATTAGAACCCAAATGGGAAGGGCCTTTTATCATTCATAAGGTTTACCCCAATGGAGAATACTCCTTGGTGACCATAGATGGAGAGTGTATAACCCCTCCCACCAATGCCAAATTCCTCAATTGATACTTTTCCTAGGGCAAAAAGGCTCCTGCACGACCCTAAACTGCAAGTTGGTCCCGCACGACCTTAAAATGCATCTTCGTCCCGCAAGACGATAAACTGTGAAATGGTACCGCATGACCTTAAACTGCACATTATGGTCCAACATGACTCTAAACTGTAATGTCCTGCACGAGTATAAACTGCATCTCTGTCATGCAAGACGTTAAACTGCAATCCAGTCAGGCCTTCCTGACCGAGGCTCACCCTCAGGCCCCTTGGCCTCCCCAGGCCGCTGGCCCCCCGTCTTCACCGCGAGACGTTAAACCGCAAGTTGGTTTTTCCCCGACTTACCCTCTCGCGGGATTGTATGGTATAGTGTAGGACTACGTCCTCATTCACATCGGATTACGTTCCGTACCTTACATATCCCCAAATGAGATGCTCCTCGTCCCGCATGACTTTAAACTGCGCTTCAAGAACTATGTGTGGCTTAATTTCCATCTTTATGGGATACGTAGGAACGCTCGGACGCCACGTCTTGAGCCCAGCCCCAAGCTTTTCTCTTCCACTATTCCCCCCTAGGAATAGTTTCCTTAGAGGATCTTTGTGTAGCATGGTGTAGGCTTTCTTAAGCCCTGCTTATACAACCCCGCTCGCACAAGGATTGTAAGGGTCGCACCATGTGCCCGCTCCCGTTCTTCTATCCTCCCACGTCCTCACCGCATGACGCTAAACTGCATGGCCTTCAAGAACTATGTATGGCTTGATTCTCATCCTCATGAGATACGTAGGAATTCCCGGACATTTCGTCCATTGGCCCAGCCCAAAAGCCAAAATCTGCCCCTCGGGTCAAGACACGGTAGGGTGCACACTTTTGCCCCGACCCACACTGAGCAAGCCTCGACCCGGCTGCACATCCCCCTGGAGATGTTTGCCTCTTTCATGGATGGATACAGCTATGCTTCTCCCACTCTTTGACTGGGATTCTATCATTTTTGCACCCCCAAAGGGATCCCCAAGAACGGCCTGGATACTACGCCTAAGGGCTCTCCTACCGATACAGACCAATACCCCCAAGGGTTTTCAAGAAACAAGCTGATACAAGTCCCGCGTTGCGAATTTGGTCAGTGGTCGATGCTCATTTGTTGCTCCCATATCGGGTCACCATAGGAACGCTGTGTTTTGAACATGGTCAATAGTGTCCTGGATCTTCGGGTCCACCCTGAGATGTCCCAGACATCGAGTGCAGTGATTCATTCTGCCCCATCCTGAGGTGACAAACTTCCACCCAGGTGGTCCAGCGGTCGGGCCCACGGCCCCGATCTCTCATAGGGGTGTACGACGCGATGTAGGACTACGTCCTCATTTACGTCGGGATCATGTACCATGTCGTACGCCTCCCCTTACGAGGCCCAGCCTCAGGCCCCTTGGCCTCCTCAGGTCCCAGACCCCCGTCCTCATATAAGACGTGAAACTGCAGACCCGTCAGGCCTTCCTGACCGATGCCTGATCTTAGGCCCCCTGGCCTTCCCGGGCCCCTTTTCCCAACTTCTTACCCAGAGTGTATGGCGCGATATAGTACTACATCCTCATTTAGGTCGGGATCATGTACCATGTCGTACGCCTCCCCTTACGAGGCCTAGCCTCAGGCCCCTTGGCCTCCTCGGGTCCCCGACCCTCTTCCTCATTGCAAGACATTAAACTGCAGACCCGTGAGGCCTTCCTGACCAATGCCTAACCGTCAGGCCCCTTGGCCTTTCCGGGCCACGACCCAGGTCCTCTCTTATAGGAGTGTACGGTGTGGTGTGAGACTACGTCCTCATTCACGTCGGCTTCTTCGCCATACCGTATACCTCCCTTGTTTAGGGGTATATTACTCCCCTTCTCGTCCCGTAGGACGTTAAACTACACTTAGAGAACTACGGGTGGCTTGATTCCCATCCACATGGGATTCATAGGACCACCTGAATGTCCAGGATTCGGGTTCAGTCCCATCTCTCGGGAATCTTCATCCCATCTTGGCCCCTTGGCCTATCATTCCTCCATGAGAGGATTATATGGTGTGGTGTGGGATTATGTCCTCATTCACGTCGGTCTCGTAATGACCACACCGTGTACCTCCACCAACTAAGTTGTTTCGCCGGTCCTTTTTCGGCGGTTCACCAATGTGCCTGAGAGTACTCTGGTTTATTACCTGAAACACCAAGCTTTACTCGGACACGTCCGCACCCGCATTCCAGGCTTTGTGTATCCCTGCATCAGGGCTTTCAGCATCTTTCAGGCCCGGAGGGACCCCCAAGAACGACCTGGATACAACGCCCAAGGGCTATCCTACCGTTACGGGCCAACGCCCCCGAGGGGCTTGGACAAAAAATCGATAAAATCCCGCGTTGTGAATATGGTCAGCAGTTGATGCTCGTTTGTTGTTCCCACCTCAGGCTAACGCTATATGGACGCTGTGTTTCCACCGTGGTTAACAATTTTCCTCTCTCGCCACGCCAACTCATTAAGCCCAAAATGTCGGGTACACGATTCACACCCTTCATTACTTCATCATGTCGAAGTAGAGTCTCGGGACTCTTGGTACTTTTCCTCCGTGCACGTCTGTGCGTTGGAGGAACAAGCTGCGTCAAAGGTGTCCTTCGGGGCTCTCTTCCGACTCCCCTTTGATGGGCTCCCCAAGTATTGCGATGAGGATACCCCCCTTGTTTCCCACACCAAGTTTAACTCACGTGGGCTTAGGGATTGGGTTGACATCTGTGCTTACTCGGGGAGTTTCTACCATCCACAGTCCGAACTCTAAGACCATAAACTAAGATTATCATCTGGAACTACATTCAGCTTGATTCCTATCTTGATAGGATACGTAGGAATGGCCAGACCCCTTGTGTTTGGGTCCATCTTGAGTTCAGCAAGTTCACCTCTCTGGTCCTGCCTTCAAGACCCTGACCAGGGGACCACGTGCCGTAGTGTAGGACTACGTCCTCATTCACGTCGAGTTTGTAATAGCTGCGCCACGCGCACCCCGTTCTGAGAGTTAGCCCTTCTATTCCTTGTCCCACATGACGTTAAAAGGCACCCTTCAGAACTACGTGTGTCTTGATTCCCATCCTCATGGGATACGTAGGACAACCTGAATGTCTAGGATTCAGGTCCAGCCCCACCTCTTAGTGATCTCCTGATCTCCCGGTCACCTAGGCCACATGGTCTATCCCTCTCCATGAGGGGGATATATAGGTATGATACAAGGTTTTGGGCACCATTCCCCCTTTTCCCGGGAACCCTCCATCTCTTGGTTACCCTCAAGTTGAGTCTCTTGACCCCTTACAGTGGTTCACCCATGTCTTAAGAGTACTCTGGTCTAGGAATAAGAGTGTCAGATTCAACTTGATCAAGTCCCTTCCACTTGTCAAGCTTCGTGTTCCCCTCCATTCGGGCTTCCATCACCTTTCACACTCGGAGGGACCCCCAAGAACGGCCTAGATACAATGCCCAAGGGCTCTCCTACCGTTACGGGAAAACTCCCCCGAGGGTCTTGGACAAAAAATCGATAAAATCCCACGTTGCGAATTTGGTCAGCGGTCGATGCTCATTAGTTTGTCCCCATTTCAAGCTAATGCGACAGGATGCTGTGTTGCGAACATGGTCAGCAGTAATCCTCTGTCGTCACGCCAGCCCCTTCAGTCCTTGAATGTTGGTTGCACGATTCACATCATTTTCCACCCCATCATGTCAAGGTGGAATCTCGACACTTTTGGCGTTATCCCTCAGTGCACCTTTGCATGTCAGGAGGACAAATCTGCAATATGGCGTCCATTGGGGCTCCCATGGTCTGAGATCTAAGACCATAATCTAAGATCCATTCAGAACTACGTGTGGCTTGATTCCCATCCTCATGGGATACGTAGGACTGCCCAGACGCCTTGTCTTCGGGTACAGCCCATTTAGGGAGCCAGTCTCTCCCCCGGTTTCACCTCTTACCTCTATATAGGCCCCTCGGCCTAAGGTTTCCCTCTCCGAATGGCATACAATTTGATGTGGGATCATGTCTCCGTCAATTGTGTTTTATAACACTGCGCACATTTCCCGCCTAGCATCGTCTCTGCTACGTCTGCACTGCATGACGATAAAATGCATCCATGGTCCTATCATACGACCCTAAACTGTGACATTATCGTCAGGACTGCACGACGAAAAAGGGCACTGCATTGTGGTGACCTCGTTGTAGAGGACATCGCGTTTGGTATTGGTCACATGCCATGCCATTTGTCAACGCCCACCACGGCATGATCCTTGTGGTGACATCACGGCCTACTATTCTAGGCCTGTCGCTTCACAAAAAAAACCATTCACCTTAAAGAACAAACAAGACTTATCAAATTCCGCTTCTTTTAGTGCAAGGGCCACGCCCGCACTCCCCTTTTACCCTGGCACTGGTATCCTACCATGTCACCATTCAGAACTACGTATGGCTTGATTCTCATCCTTATGAGATACGTAGGAGCACCCGGGTACTTCCCCATGGGCCCAGCCTAACCTTTGTGTTCGGTCCCTCGACTCGAGCATTTCCCCAGAGAATGCATGGTAAGCAGGGCTTATGTCCTCCTTTACGTCGGGTTTTGATGCCATGCGTCCCCTGCTCCCTTTACCCATTTATGGTCTAAGGTCCATCAAGAACTATGTAAGGCTTGATTCTCATCCCTATGAGATACGTAGGAGCGCCCGTGCACTTCCCCGCAGGCCCAGCCTAACATTCGCTTTCAGTCCTTTGACCAAAAACCTCTCCTAAGGGGGTCGGGCGGTGTGATATGGGAATACGTCCTCATTCGCGTCAGGTTGTTCAGCGCACCGCGCACACCCCCTATTCCCATTCGCGCCAGGTGTTTGAGTTACTCCACCATGTGCCTCTTATGTCTCTTCCCATCCATGGTCCGAATTCTACGACCCTAAACTAAGATCTCCCTATGGGAAAGGAATCTGCACCCTCTCTCTAATACATTTCGTTGTCCTATTCAGATGTGTTTCGACAAAGAACCCAATGTGTGGGACTTTCATACGAACATTCCCTTCGTCCCACGACCAAGCTTCGTGAGCACGCTATTTGGATTCTCATCCTCTTCCACATCCGAAAGGACCCCCGAACGACATGGATACTAGGTTTAAGGGCTCTCCATGAATGCTGGACCTAAGGTCCCTTCATTCATTTCGGGCCAACGTCCCTACGGATGTTTGACAACATTTGTGACATGGTCCCGTGTTTCGAACATGGTCAACAATCGACCCTCATTTGTCTGTCCCCATTCTAGGCTAACACGACAGGATGTTGTGTTGCGAATACAGTCAGCAGTTATCCTCCGTCTTCACTCCGCCATCATCGTGATCTGAATCTCGAGCACCATGATTCACACATTTCCACTTCCCCATGATCAGGTGGAATTCCATCATACTCGGCTCTTTCTCTTCGCGCGTCTAGGTGCGCTAAATGATCATGTTAGTGTCACTGGGCCAGTATTTACCGAGCGTCCCTTTTCCCTAACCTGCCCCTTTCTGTGTCAGGAAGTTCCCACCACTACTGCTTGTTTCCCACACCGAGCACGACTCCAGTGGGCTTAGTAGTTTTGGCAGGATGTGTACCAACACGGTCAGGCTACGCCTCGCCCTGCATGACATTAAAATGCACTTCCAGAACTACAAATGGCTTTATTTCCATCCTCATTGGGTACGTAGGAACACCCGACCACTCTGCTTCGGGCCCAGCCCAATCCTCACTCTTGGTCCCTTGACCTGAAGAGTTCCCTCCGGGGGTATGTGGTATGATTTGGACTCCAAGTACTCATTCACGTCTGTTTCATATCTACCGCACCACATGCTTCCCTCCCTCTTATTCCACGTCCTATTGTATGATGTTAAACTACATGAGTATATGTGTCCTCAACGCATGACATTAAACTGCAGTTCTACCCTGAACAAGTTCAGGGTGCCCCAAGATCCCACTGGGAAGTGACAGATCCCCTCGCCAGATAGGCCCTGTCTGAAAGAAGGAATGATCCATGATCAAACCGATGCACCCATCTAGCGTACTCCCACCACGGTGGTGTAACTACCTAAGTGTTGGATTCTGTTCGGACAGACCATCACTCCATATTCCACACTTTGTGTGCCCCTTATTTGGACCCTCGTCCCCTTTCATGTCTCACGAGACCCCCTAACGGCCTGGTCTCATGCCGCATCGGCTCACCTACCGTCCTGGGCCAACGTTTCGGAAGACGGGTCATATCGGGAAGGACCCCCTAATAGTATGGATTTTTGACCTATGGTCCGCCAACTGTCCTGGGCCAACGCCCCGAAGGATTGATCAACAACATTTTTGACATGGTCCCGTGTTTCGAACATGGTCAACGGTCGACCCTCATTTGTTGTCCCCATTACAGGCTAACGCAGTAAGGATACCGCTTCTCCTCCAAGGTTAACAGTTATCCCTTATTGTCACGCCATCCCCACAGTGCTCCAAATCTCGGGTATCGTGATTCACACTTCCCATTTTCATCTGTTTGGACCGATTTCAGTGCCCCTGGCGTTGCCCCGTCCGTGCATAAGAACACGCTGAGGGAACGGTAGTTTGGCCATCCTGAAAGTTACTTCTCCGATCGGGCCTTTCCCATCTCTCAGGAATCCGGACTGGTAATCCGAATCCTGGACATCGGACTCGACCTACGCGGGCTTGGGGAATTGTCGCTGAACGTTCCGCAAACATTGTAGGGATGTAACAAGGAAATTCAACAGTGGAAATCATGTGCGCTACGGCATTCAAAACAAAGAAAAACATTTTGAAGCACGAAAGTACCAATAAAATGTTTATGGGTTTGTTACAATACTCGGGGATCGACTTCCCCCATGGACGGGTTGACCCCGTCAAAAGAGCGTTGTAGCTCCGCCACCCATTGGCTTGTGGCATCCAAGGCTTGCTACCGCTGAATCAGCTCCCGCTCCTCCTCAGCAGCAGCGGGGCGCACTTCGTCAGTCCTGGCTTTGGCCCTCTCCACGCCAACTCGAACGACAGCAATCTCTCTAGAGGTCTGCCTCATATGCTCTTCTGCCTCTACCAGCTAGGCCTTCAACCATGAGACCAGCTCAGATTGTGCATCAAGAGAGGCCAAAAGCTCGTCTGCTCGGGTCTGCATCTGGTGAACCTCGCCTTCAGCATCCTGGAGCTTCTTGATACTGGTCGCCTTCCTCCGCTGCCAGCCCACACTGAGCCCACGATCATGCTCCCGGATCTTCTCAGCCATAAGATCTCGGATGAGTGCGTGAGGAGGTTGGGCATCCAATCCCCCAGCACACAGTTCGCGCAACCGCGAGTGGAGTCTATCCATTTCGGCCAGCCATTGCACTTGGGGAGTGTCCTTGATAAAGCGTGCGATCAGCTTCCATGACCGACGGTGGACTATGCTGCTGTCTTCCTCGTCGGAGGCCGTTTCGTCCCAGTTTGCGTGATTGGCAGGCTCGTACGCGGGGTACGCCCGCAAGAAATCCTCGGCAGGATCAACATCCGGTGTTGAATCCAGTACGACACCTGGCGCTGAAGCAGGCGCGATAGGACTGGGACCGACCGGTTGATCCTCTTCCTTGGAATCCACCTCAATGACTTCGGGTAAGGCCATGTCGGTGGTCCCGCCTGTGATGATGTGCGTTGCAGCTTGAGGAGATGGGGGGACTATAACCACCATCACCGGCATGCCCCTATGAGGGATGCCACCAGACATCCCGACCAGTCTTGCCGCAGCTGCCCAGGCCAGTCGAAGAACTGTACGACAGAGAGGGACAAACGTTAGTTGGCATGGTCTACATGTGACAACGAGGAGACCGGTAGAGGAGACTTACTGAGATCGACCTCCTGGTGCTGCTCTTGAGCCGGTACAGACGTGACCCCGAGGTGAGGCCCTCCGTATACTGTCGGAAGTTCGGAGACTCCGAAAGAGCCACCTCAGGCGCTCTGGTCCCACCAGATACGGAACTGGACGCATCCATAGGCGCAGGTTCTGACGGTCCCGCATCATCACCCGCCAAGGAGCGAGAACGAGGCCTGTGAACAAGTTCCTCCTGCATGGCTCAAAAATTGGTGAGAAGTCCATATTGACTCAAGAACAGATCGTAAGGAAAGAAGTTCGGAATGCTACCTCGAGAGCCTCCGTGGAATCGTCGGATTCTGATCCTCGGTCACCGACCTCGCCCTCCTCCAACGGGCTCCCTCCTCCAGCCTCATCCTCCCGAGAGGAGTCCTCTGATTCTTCCGGCAAGGGGAAGCGCTCCCTTAGATCGGAAGCTGATAACTGTGGGGGGACCGTCTGATTCAACAGTACCCTCACCAGGTCTGTCATTGGGCGGGGGACACCACTGGAGTGGACGTAATCCTCCAGCTCGTCCAGGTACTATGCTGCCTCCGCTGGAGACGCCATGAATCCAGCCCGGACTGGGCCTATGCCCAGTAATTCCATCCCGAGGCAATTTAGGTGGGCCCATATCTCGGGTGGGCTGAGGAATTGCCGGTTGACATCCCAAATGTCCCAAGCTTCCGAGAAAATGGCATCCTCTGCCATGTCAATATGACGTAGGCGCCTCCCTGGAGCCTGAGTGGATATCCTACGAAATCCCCTCGGTGGTCGCCCCTCCGGATGACCCTGCTCTTCCAGAATCCTCGGATCCACCGCTGCTACCATACCCTCGGCCGGTGCGGGTCTCGCCTCCATGGAAGCCCCGCTACCGCGAGCAGCCCTAGCTGCCCTCCGACCCCAACCTCGAGATAGAGGAGGCCCACCGTCACCGACCCGGATAGTTGGTTGCTTCAGCATCTCCCCCGGGTAAGCAGCCTCCCAACTGATGGCGTACTCCATCACCAATCCAAAAGCGGCGGTGGATGGAGGCAATGCAATCCGCATCTTTCCATCTTCCCGTGTGAACATGACCCACAGATGCCTCATCACACACGGGTGCTCCTCGTGGCGCACCTCCCAGTAGACCTGCGGGGTCAGCCGCTGGAGGCACCGGAACTGCCTCGCGAACCGATGTGGGGTGTATGGTTCACAGAGCGGCTCACGATCTATTCGTGCCACCAAAAATCCACCTCGGAAGGCCAGGAGGTAAGCCCGATGTTCTTCCGTTCCCCGTCCGTCATCAGTAAGCATCCCCGTCGGTAATGGGAAGGGGTGGAAGTTAAACTCATCCGCCCTCCACACCCTATTCAGCACCATCGGAATGGCCAGCTTGAACGGGAAGCTCCCGACCGCGTTCAGGATGGAGGGGCAGAAGTTCGATGCCGGTGTCGAAATGGGGTTTGGATACTCGTAAATCCCCCTGATATGCGCTGTGATCCACCCATACAGGAGGTTGAAGGGCCCGCATATCCTTAGTGGCTTCTTTCCCTCGCTAATATGCCGCAACATTCTATACAGTTTGGTGAGCATCGGAATCCCCAGATTGATCCGCTGCCCCATGGCCAACATCGATGCCATGATAAACGAGTTGTGTCGTACCGCCATTCTTGTATCTCTCACCGGCAGGATCCAACCACAGATGAGAGCCGCGATGAATGCCGCCAGCCTGACTATCAGATGTTGTTCAGTGCTGACACTGAAACCCCATGTCTTCCATTGGCTGTCCTCCAAGACCCGCCAATACGAGTGACCCTTGCCCCGTTGGGCCGCCCTTGGACATGTTCGAGGCCTCAGAGTGAACTCTCGATTATCTGGGAAATTTAGGAAGCATTTGAACCACCTCCTAAAGTGGACATCCATCACTGCCTCCTTGTCCTCTCCAGGGACAAGTGCCATCAGCGTCGACGCCAGTCGAGGCATTTTCTCCGTATCCCCCCACGCACTGACAACGGGGAGGAATTCGTCATACATGGCCCCCCATGATAGGGACCCTAGAAATCTGGTGGACATCCCACAGGCTGATGCCCACCTCCCCGTGATGCAGGGGAAAAAGTGTTGGTCCTAGATGACCATCTGCACAGCAGCTCCGACATCAGTTGCTTTGGTTGGTAAATGTGGAATTGGGAGGCCCATGCCACCTCATACAACCCCACTCTCCTCAGCTCGACCCCAAACTCCTAGCATGAGGCTCCTACCCAGTAGGCCCAGGCCCAGTCATTAGTAAAGTTGCCGCCCTGGCGCAGGTCCCACTCATCGGACCATCCCTTCTTTGAATCCTGCAAAGCCGCCTTCAGCATGGTACGATAGAGGGGAGGGGAAGTCTCCGGCTGCAGTGGCTTCCCGTAAATGTCGTTCACATGGTTGTATAGATAGTCAGCGGTAACAGGTGTGAAGTTCTCTTGTGCGTGACCATCGGCAGCCCTGAACCATTGGTGCTGGCATGGTATGCTCCAGAACCAGCAAGCTGGTTCGTCCCTACTCGCCTCAGGGATAAAGACGTCATCCCTCAGCCCGAAGCCGTACAATGACAGTTTCTTGCACTGCGGATAATATTTATGACCCTCTGAAAGCAGATCTGTCAATGAAGTGTGGTCCGAGTGGCTTCGGATCATCTCCCCCAGGCCTGGACAGTTGGCCATCTCATCCCGATGGGCAGCATCTGCAAGCACCCCCAATACAGCCTCTTGATGGACCATTTTAACTATGGCCCTCAGAAAAGAATTTTTTCAGCTGAATCGCGATGCTCGACCGCGAAGCTGAATCGCGAATCCTGATCGCAAAGATCGGTCACAAGACAAAACCGTGAAGTCTTGCCAAGGCTGACAAACAGAGGCTCGCTTGGCACGGACGCGGAGTTGGAGACCCGCTGTTCGCCGAAAAGCTCGATTCGCGGAGGGCTGTCGCGGAGTACGCCAAGCTTCGTGAAGTCGAGAGCACAAAAAGACAATGAATGCACGTGAAGACAAAAGTGGTCACCCCCTATTTATAGGTGGCGACCCCGGAGCATCGCGGCGCGCCTCACCAGCGCGGAGCATCGCGACACGTCTGGATCGGTGGCCCCGGTCAGCATCGCGGGCACCCTTCGCGTAGCCGCATCGCGAACCGCCGACAAATTTTGGCGATTTTCCCTCAGACTTCGACCCTTCGCCCTCCACAGCTCCAAGTCTGAGGGGGGCATTTGTTGGCGCCAAAATATGGCCCAAAAGAAAGGAACGAAAAAGACGGCTGGCGCACTGCCTCGCGAAGCACCGTTGCGAAGCACCCACGCGAAGCCCCACCGCGAAGCGCCCCCGACCATCGCGGTCTCGCGAAGCTCCAGAGGCGGTAATGCTCCGCGAACGCAGTTGACGTTCGCGAGCCTCCGAGAAGCTCCAGAGGCGGTAATGCTCCGCGAGCACACTTGACGATTCGCGAGCCGCCGCGAATCTCCAGAGGCGGTAATTCTCTGCGAGCACATTTGACGTTCGCGAGCGCGCCTCGGAGCACCGGAGGCGGCGCACGAGTTCTGCTTCGTGGCGCCCCTTGCCTATAATTACTTGACTCCCCCTGAGTCCCATAGGACGGACAATCCGACCTTTCGGCTTCTCCTATCCCGAATCGCGAAGCACGCTTTGCCCCGGGAATCATGAGCTCCGTGAGGTATTTCTACTTCGCGAGACGCCTCTGCATTGTCTCGTTTTGAGCCCCTCTTCCAAGAGGGATTCCCTTCGCGAAGCTCAAGGGCATTCACGAAGGAAGGGGATTCCCAAGGGAACTCGAGCAGCTGCGGAGCCTTTATGCTTCGCGAAACACCCAACCCATGCTAGTGATCCCTATGCTAAGGCAGGATCGCTACACATCGCGAAGCACACTGCTTCGCAGGACTCTGCTTCGTGAGGCACCCCTTCTTCGCGAGGCATTGCTCCGCGAACACTGCTCCACTTCACGAAGCACCTTCCACTCACACCTATGCCCCATGCTAAGTCCAATGCACTCCACTTCGCGAAGCACACTCCTTTGCTTAGATGTTCCTCTTCTCGTGCGACCCTCCAGGTTTGCACGATGTGATTTCAAAGTCCCAGGGACAATACCACCCGTAGCGTTGATTCGCCTAATACTTCTTCGCATAGGCACGCTAACAGCTGTTGATTCTTCCCATAGCCACACTAACGTGGACCCCTTGATGGTTTTTTCCACAACCCCCCTTAACCATGGACTTACTGGTACCTTCCCTTCCCCAAGGACCAGAGGGTACCAGTTATGTAAGTCCTAGGGGTGTGGAGTGAACCCACCTCGTCCGAGTGGCAGGACGTTAAACTGCCAAGCACCACGTCCTCAACACATGACGTTAAAATGTGACTCGACCTCGTATCCCTCACGAAGGGTCCCCCCAGCTCGAACATTATTTACACCACTCGTCTCCACGGGAATGGAATCACCCATCCACAAGGGATGATATCCTCCATATCAGAGTGGCGTATTTTCGTCGGAGAAGGGTGACCCTAGTTCCCCAATGGATGGCTGCACCTCTGCATCTCTGTACTTCCCCACTACCAAGGTCAGTGGAGGGCGTGATAGGGAACGAGGTACCTCCCATCATTGGACCAAGGTCCATCTATCCCGCTCTTTGTCGCACCATGGGCCTCCATCCTGGAGTAAGTCCCAGCACCATGGGCCGCCTAACGCGTAAGTCCCTCTTCACTTCTCACGGACGCATCCTTCGCGACGTGATCGTCAGGTCCTTGCAACCTCTTGTTTCTCACACTGAGCATGACTCACGTGGGCTTAGAGTGAGCACCGACCCTGGACCCCAACCCTCAGTGAACTACGAGGACTTTCATCCATGTCAAGGCATGGTACGTAGGAAGCCTCCATGAGGTTCAAGATCACCCATCATCTATTCATGTCGGGTCCCATTCCCATCCAGCATGATGTTAAACTGCATTCTGGTCCAATGGAAAGCCGTTGCGACACACCTTTAGTGAACTACGAGGACTTTGATCCATGTCAAGGCATGGTACATAGGAAGCCTCCATGAGGTTCAAGCTCACCCATCATTCATTCACGTCGAGTTTCGCCCCTGTCCCGCATGACGTTAAACTGCATGCCCTCGTCCAGCATGACGTTAAACTGTATGCCCCCCTTGTCCTGCATGACATTAAACTGCACACTCATCCCAACCTGAACTACGAGGTCTTTGATCCATGTCAAGGCATGGTACGTAGGAATCCTCCACGAGGTTCAAGCCCACCACTCATTGGACCAGGGTCCACCTCCATGTCTGTTTCCCGACAAAGCCCCACCTGAACTACGAGGTCTTTGATCTATGTCAAGGCATGGTACGTAGAAAGCCTCCACAAGGTTCAATCCCACCACTCATCGGACCAAGTTCCACCTTCACGTCGGTTTGCTGACGATGCCCATCGGACCAAGGTCCACTTTCACGTCGGTTCGCCGACAAAGCCCCATTTGAACTACGAGGTCTTTGATCCATGTCAGGGCGTGGTACGTAGGAAGCCTCCACGAGGTTCAAGCCCACCCATCATCCAATTAACGTCGTGTTCCACCTACGTCCAGCATGATGTTAAACTGCATTTCCCAATCTGAACTACGAGGACTTTGATCTGTGTCAAGGCATGGTACGTAGGAAACCTCCATGAGGTTCAAGCCCAACAATCATTGTACCAAACCGTCTCCTAGTCGGTGTGCCAGCCCCCCCCCCCATTTTCAAGCCCATCTCCCATTGGACCAAGGTCCGTCAACTACGTCGGTTTGCCGACACCCACCACCCGTCGTTTATTCACGTCAGGGTTCACTACCGTCCCGCATGACGTTAAACTGTATTCCATCAATCCCGAACTATGCGGACTTTGATTCCCTACCACGGGGATACATAGGAAGCCTCTTCAAGGTTCAAGCCCAGCTTCACTGTTTCCCCCCTGCGATGGTCCCATTTCATTCCCCCTCTATTTCATTCATCCACCTACATCCCATCCTGATCCACGCCCGGGTTATCATATCCCGGTGAGACCATGTCGGTACGCTCTTCTTCACAGCCGCCCATGGGCTGGCCCCGGTATAGACATCCCTTCAAGGAGAATCCCTCAATCCGATCTATCCTAGCCAATGATCTGGTTGGGTTGATCTGTCTGTGCTAGACGTTAAACTCACGGCATACCCTGTGTTAAACACGGGAGGCTGAGGAAAACCTCAGATATGTGTCTATGACATATAAATTCCCCGTGTTCGATGTGGGATGCCTCGGGCTTCCACGCCCTCGAGAATCCTTGTGATCAGGGATAACAGACAGACATGCCAGGTTCCCCAGCATCCAGACACGCTACTGATGTCTCAATGTGACTACTCCCCCGACTGAAGGTTGCTGCCCTGACTGGACCCTTTGGAATGTCCTGACAGAAGCAGTGTAATTAACAAGCGTACATGGAAACATGGCACTGGGAAGAGTTTCACGAACTACATATTAAATCTATGAGGGAGACCCGGACTAGGTGACGAGTTCTGAGGAGGAATCCACAGGAGGAAGAACCGACATCCCATCATCCCGTTTCGATCAAGGAGAAGACGTCCCTGTATAAGGAGCGAATGCCGCCCGTCTTTGGAAAGCGGGAATGTGGGGCAACAAAGCGCCACACATCCTCCTCCATGAAACGGACAGGAACGCGCCTCGGTGAAAGCGTCGGAAACAACATGGAATGGATGTATATTCCCATTCCAGTAGCTGAAGTCACCAAGCACATTCTGATAATGGTGAAAGTGCAGAAACAAATCCCTACCCATATTTTGGATGCCTGTTAGAATATTATAACAACTTTAGTTGCATCATAGAGAAAGAAATACAAATCTGTCCCTACCAGTGGTGTGAATCATCAACATATCACTCCTGAATAGATACAAACCTCTTTTCCAGTCCAGGAGGGTCGTAGGGCATACTCCCCCATGTCATACGGACAGCCAAGTCAGGCACATACACCTGATTTGAGTATAGATAATCAGCCTAACCTGACCATTTCTCCGGAGCAGGAACAAACACCAGCCCATAATAACCACTTTCTTCCACAAGTGGTTTCCAAATTCTGTAATAAGTCATCTAAGAAAAAGACTCGTTCAGCACAGTCGAGAAATCAAGATCTAATCTGCAATTATGCCTTACTCGATGCTGGAGTTCTTGATGCACTAAGACAATTGTCTGTTCCAACTCAAGATTATATTCTCTCATTTCCCAATAGTGGGAAAAATAATTCTGAAGGTCTTCATCATGCACTTCCTCATGAAGGCTTGCTTCATGATAGTTCTGTTGATATCGAAGTATCATCTTCCAATGTGAGCCAAAATAACCCTCTATGTGGCAAGAAGACCATAGAGGAAAAGGTTTATTCTTTTGTTGGAACCCACCACATTGGTCCTCCTCATTTTGAGGAATTTATCTAGGAAAGTCCTCTATGTAGTAGTAATTCACATTTCCTGGAAGATTTTTCAATGGACAATGTAGTAATAAGAAATCGCTCTTATCTTGAGGCACATGAAAATGTGATGCCAGTCATGTCTAATACTTTTCTGCTAGCACGTGAAATAAATTCTCAATCAGAAGTTAGCCAGTGGTGTAGGTCATTATCTAAACCACCCCTATGACATTCATCTTCTAATTTGATTAATGAATTATCTACCAATGTCGTTGAATATGATAAAGCAACAAAGAAGCACCAACTTTGGTTTAGTCAGGTATAAGATTCATCATCAAATGATAAGGAGGAAGCTCTGAATTTGAGAAAACAACTGGAAAAAGGTGAAGTACCAGTCATTTTTTGGACTTTGGATTACTCTCAGTATGATATTCCAGATATGTTGACGAAAGATTGTATTCATGATATTTTTATCAACCTGTGGAAAACTCATTGTCATTTAAAAGAGAAAATATTATCTTATGATGTATATTAAAACCATGTCATGATAATAGAAGGGTTACAACGCCAAATTGATTTGGCATATCTCCCAGTTTCCCGATATCCAATGGCTGAAAAGCAGTAGACAACCCTTCAGCGTTCATGCTTTGGCACACTAAAAAGGTTGTTCCAGTAAATTAATAATTCCCAATATAGTATTAATATCAGGGGATGGGTTGTTCATCGAGCAATACATTTCACTGTACTCTCCAATCAAGAAATCCCGACAAAGGTGGTATCGTGCAATGTTTTTCCCGACAAAGGTGGTATCATGCAATGTTTTTTCCCGTGGCCGGCCACAGCCAATTGGTTTTGTGTGTAACCAAATGATTGCTCAGGAACATGCCTCAAATAGTTCTTCCCAAATTCAGGCATACAATGAACAAGATGTCAAATTACTCTTGCATCAAGAAAATGAGAATATCGAACATGCTTCTCGTTTAGAGAATGCACAACATCAGGTGACAGAATTGTCAGAAATAATCAAACGGTCATTTGAGCCAGGTGATTTGAGTGGATGTATTCTGATGCATCCATCCAATTTCTGGACTAATGTCTGCAAAATAAGGAGATATTTTAAGAAACTATCAGATGTAGAAGCTAAAGAGCCACCTCAGCTTGCCAGACTGAGAACTCCGTTAATCCAACCCTTAGGATCAACAGGTAGGATTCAACGAGTTGAGAAGGAACAACAGGAACAGCACCAGTCCACTGGACTCGGGGATTTTTTAAATACTTAATCTCTTCATCAGTGAAAGTCAGTCTTCTTTCGGTTAGGGAAGAAGCCACAAGAGGAACGTATATCCGAATTATTAGTATAATCACTCTAAATTATGATTCATCAATAAGTTCCTGAGATATCAACTAAACAAAAGGAAATTTCTCATCAAGGATATGGGAGAAGACAGTATCACAGAAATGCTGATAGAAGGGATTCAAAGAATTATGCGACAATAAATGTCATCAATGACATTGTCACCAATCCCCCTAAACATGAGTCTTACTCAGGGGAATCATATGAAGAAGTTCCTTTTTAAGAGACTCTACGCACTGAAATAAATGAGGAAGGTGTGTGTACCTGGAATCAAAGGCTTACCCAGAATTTAGGTATTCCATTAAATAACAAACTACCCCCTCTCCAAAAGGCATCCAATAAGGGGAACGGATAAAATTCATGTTATAGTCCACTCTAACTGTGGATAAGGTCAATAACTCTCATTAGAGGAAAGGTTATCACAATAGAATGAAGAAATGTAGGAGTTAAGGAGTTTTAATGCAGAACAACTTCAAGGTAGACTTCCTCATAAACGTACTAGAGTCAGTCAGTTATGGTAATTTGTTGTATCTATGGAGATGGATCAAGAATATCCTCCTTTACATGTAAACCCTCACAGGTCTGATCCTATGGGTCATTTACAACAACAAACGATAGTGCCATCAGTTGTAGTACTAGTCGCTACACCCGTCCAAACATCAGTTATTGCACCTGCTCAGGTTGAAACTCAACAAGATGTTTCTCAAAAGTTAATAACTACAATTGAGTCATTAACAGTTCGGGTGGAAGCTATGGAATGAAAAAATGCACCAGTTCAACCAGAGAAGAGAGCTTACCCTGAATGGGTTGATGCAATTCCTCCCCCATCCAATTTTTCAAGTACCACATTCCCAATTTTTAATGGTTCGGGAGATCCCGAACAACACTTAACACATATTGTTTCTCGTTGTGATCCTATGATGGGAACTCCTCAACAACAAGAAGCAGTTAATCTCAGGTGTTTTGTACAATCATTACAATGACCTACCTTTTTCTGCTATACAAGTTTACAATCCTGGTCAATTAAGGGGTGGGAGGATCTCCATCAAAAATTCCTTCTACAATTCAGCTCAACGTTGCCAAATACAATAGTTTTTATCTTATAAATGGTTAGAAAAGGGAAAATGAAAGAGATTCATATTTCATTTATTAATAAAAGGGATTAACATATTTTTTATGTTTAGCACTCTCTCAGGAAGAGTTGTTTCCAATATGTGTGGCAAATTTGAGTGATGAATTATGCACACCGTTGATCCCTGTGAAATAAATGGGAGGGTTTTGAGACCTTACATTAATCACTCAGCAGATTGAAGACTCTCTTACAATGACCAAGGCTAAAACTCGTGTAATTCCATCAGTTCTAGGAAAGAGAATTGTGAAAGAAGAGACTGCAATATTTTTTCTTAAACAAGCACCTATAACGGCTTCCACTTCAAAACCTTCATCATATCGAAGAGATTTTCCTTCTGAGCATCATCAACTATGGTTTCCTCGTCAAAATGATCAAAGAGATCAAAGGCCGAAAGAGTATGATGATTTGAATAACAAATTGTATCCTTTCTAGAATGAACAAGTTCCTGGCTATTTCATCTTGGCTCTAGAAACTAATCTAGTTCAGTTTCGAAGGCCTAATAGGCTGAACAAGGAAAGGGATTAAGACTCCCCTAACTATTTACCATTTCATCAGATCTTGGGGAATTGTATTCATGAGTTTTTTGTATTCAATGACCTCCTGCAAAAGATGGTGGACTTTCGACTGGTAACACCGATAGGTTCTTCAACCCATGTAGCATGTGTTTCTTCTACTGATCTAGAGGAAGAAGGTGAGTGGCATTAAGTCAAAAGTAAAAATGTGCTGAAATATGATGATTGAATGCTCATAAAAAAGATCAACAAAACTCATGAAATTTTAAGAATGAAATTGAAGAAACCAATTGTGTCTTCTATTATTAACGCCACAGCAAAACTTCATTAATCAGAAGGAAAATCTTCAAAGAGGCGGTAAAATTTGATGAAATAAGAACAGTCAAAAGAAGATGAGTTCATGTCAAATAATAAGTTGTCTTTGACTCTGGAAGATTTTATGCCATCTACTTATAAAGTATGGGCACCACCCCACAAAATGGCACAACTTGAATTGGCTAATCAGGAAGAATCTTCATCAGATGAAGAGTTGATCTTGGTTCTATAAATATGATTCATTTAACAGATCCACAAGCCCGTCACAATTTTGATCTTTATGAGCCTGAATTCCCTGTATCAAACAGAGGAATTAGAGGAAGTGACAGAGGTCTAGGATATAGGGGATGAAATGGATATTCCAATAGCCACTATTTTAATCCTACCCCTGCTAGAATTGTATATGTAGTAGAAAATCGTGGAAACGCCCCTCCGTGGGCTCAACCAGAACATGAATGTTTATCCACACATGGCAGATTCATTCCTGGAAAAATTATTTTGGAGGATCAGTTAGAAGTTACACCATCTTCCACTCATCAAGTAAATAGACCTAGTCGATCTAATCTTCCGAATCCAGGAGTATTTCCAACTCCTACCCCGATACAAGATGCATCTACTTCCAAAGCTTCAACATCTACGGCACCTACGATACCACATGTTCCTGTTGGGAAACGCAGACCATTGGACCAAAAGTATGATTTCTCTAAACATTTGGCCCATGTATCGGCCACGTTATCAATTTTGGATGCCTTGAATCTATCAAAAGATCTTCGGGAGGCACTCATTGAGGCTTCTTCAAGTCCTCCATAATTCGAAACTAAAATTGTTGCAACTGAAGAACGATCCTGCAGAATGTCATGCAGTGATATCTATTACAGATGAAGATGAAGATGATGTTGTGCATGGACATATCAGACTTTTGTATTTATCTGGCATGGTCAATGATGTAGATATCTAACGAGCTTTCATTGATAATGGCCCATGAGTCAACCTCATCCCGATTCGTACACGTCGTTGATTGGACCTCATCGAATATGATTTATATCCTTCTACTTTGATGTTGCAAGGGTATGATGAAAATGAACAAGAACCTCTGGGCAAGATTACACTCAGAACTCAGTTTAGAGACCATGTATCTAATTCAAATTTCATGGTTGTTCTTCATGACACAACCTTCAACATATTTCTTGGAAGAACTTGGCTACATAAATATGTGGTTGTACCGTCTTTGTACCATCAGTGTCGAAAATATTGTAACAATGATCAAATTGGGACATTCTATGGGGATAAATCCCTATTAAAAACACGTGAATCTCAATAAATTAAGGTGGAATTCTATCACATGGAGGGAAAGGATTTATCTATGATAAAAGAGGTTACCAAAATTAATGCTCCATATGGTTTGGAAAAGATTCCAGTAAATCCAGTCATACATGTGAGTACAGATTATGAGTTGCCTATCAGTCAAATTGACAAGATAGACCCAAATATAAACACTCTTATGGAAACTTCCATACTGTCAATTCTGAAAAATGAGGCAGATAGCATGGGAGAAATTGCGGATTCACTAGGAAATGATGAAAGTTCAAATGGAGATGTCTTCATTTCATCCGCTGAAATCCAGCAATTCTATACTTCATCAATTAGACCAGAAGAAGTTATAGCAATGTTAGAGATGAACAATGATGTCTATTCTAAATCCATAATCTCCTCTTTATCACCTCAGAAAGACCCTTCATCATCATTAGGGTCAGAAATGGTAGTCTCTTCTTCAAGATGTTCAAATTTTAACTTCTCTCCTGATCATGGAAATTCTGGTTCATCATCTACTATGCAAGTAGAAACAAAAGAAGTGACACATATTGAAGATGAAGAGGAAGATCTCAGAGATTCTCCTCCAGCATATGAAGAGAGTATCTCTACCACTATGGATGAACTCAGAGAAATAAATATGTGTACAAAAGAAGATCCACGCCCCACTTTAGTTAATGCGGTCCTGACTCTTGAAGAGACAGAAATGTATACTTCATTTTTAAAGCAAAATCGAGATATATTTTCAGGGAATTATAAAAAAATTCCAAGTCTTGATCTCAATATTGTCAGTCATCATTTGGGTTTTCCAGAAGAGCATCTTGGATTCAAGCAAGCCGCAAGAAGAACACACCCAACTTATGCCTATAAAATTGAAGTTGAAGTGGATAAGCTTATCAAAGCTAAAATCATCAGTGAAGTCCAATATCACAATTGGATGGATAATATAGTCCCTATGAAAAAGGATAATGGAAAAATTAGGGTTTGTATTTACTTCAGATATCTTAATTGGCATTGTCCTAAGGATGATTTTCCAGTTCCAATCACAGAACTCTTAATTAATGAAACAGTTGGCTATGAAGAACTTTACTTCATGGATGGATATTTTGGTTATATTTAAATATGAATGGCTCCATTGGATGAAAATCTAAAACCTTTAGATCCCCTCAAGGTGTGTTTTTCTATCGGGTAATGCCCATTGGCCCTATGAATAAAGGTGCAACATATCTACATGCCACACACAGTATCTTCAAACCCTTTTTAAGGAAATCTACTGAATGTTATGTGGAAGATTTTGTGGTTAAATCCAGACAATGTTCTAATCACTAGGCTTATTTGGAAATCATATTCCACAAACTTCAACAAAAACATTTGAAGATGAACCCCTTCAAATGTGCTTTTAGAGTAACCTTAGGAAAATTTATCTGCTTTGTTGTACGCCATCGTGGTATTGAAGTCGATACTGAGAAGAAAAAATCAATCCTTGTTATGTCACCTCATCACAATTTGATGGAATTGAGAGGACATCAAGGACACATGGACTATATTCTACGTTTCATCGCCAATCTGGCATGAAAATGTTTATCCATAACCAAATTGATGAAGAAGGGTGTCACCTTCAAATGGACTGCAAAATGTCAAGATGCATTGCATATTCTCAAGAAATATCTCTTGAGTCCACTGGTATTTATGCCACCTGTTGAAGTAATTCCACTTATCCTCTATGTTACAGCTTTCGAGCAATCATTGGGTGCCTTCCATGCCCAAAATATTGATGCCAGAAATGAAAACAACCTTTAATATCTCAGTCGAATTATGTTTGAGGTAGAAACTCAATATTCAAGTATTGAAAAGTGTTGGCTTGTGTTAATATTGTCAATTATGAAACTAAGACACTACTTACAACATCATGAGGTCCCATTGGAATCTCGCAATAACCCACTCAAATTTATCCATAGTCGTCCAATGCTTACAGGACGTTTGGAAAGGTGTGCAGTTATTTTGCAGCAGTTTGATATCTAGTACATGTCTCAAAAAGAAATAAAGGGCCATGATCTGGTTGATTTCCTTGATGAACATACTTTTGTAGAAGATCAATCTGCAGATATTGAACTTCCTGATGAGTAAGTCTTCCCCATTCAAGATAATCCTCAAACATGGGAATTGTACTTTGATGGTGCTTCTAGAAGCCCAATAGGGAAGAAATTGGAAGATCCTAAATTCAACATAGATGAGTTTGTAATTGTGAATTTTTCCCCGAAAAGGCAGTGCTACCCTATTACTTCATTTTGTTGGAAGGTGGTACAAAAAATGAAGCAGAATATCAATCTCTCATCGCTGGATTGGAGTTGGTACCTTGGGCACAGGTGAATGACTTAAAGGTGAAAGGTGATTCCGACCTGGTAATCAAAAAATTCAGTGGGGATTATGCCATCAGAAAAGAAGAGTTAATCCATATTTATTATTACGTCATAGAATTAATGGCGGAATTTCCTTCATAAGCAACATTTTATTATGTCCTGCGATCACAAAATGCTCAAGCTGATGCACTGGCTAATAAAGCCACAGCTCTATAAGATCAAAATCGTGACAAATAAATCTTTAATATTTCCCACCATCGTACAATTTCACCTTATGATCAAATTAGAACATTGGGAATCAATGAAATTAGTCCTATTTCTTAACCATATGGTCATACAACAGGATGGATGAAACCTATCCGGGAATACCTTTAAAATGGAACACCCCCACCTGATAGAATCGGGAAAGAACATGTTTGGAGACGTGTGGTCAATTTTACTCTTTATGATAGCCCAGATCACCAAAAAAATCTCTACAAGTGAGGTTTTGATGGATTTATCATTAGATGTATTGATGGTGAAGAGACAATGAATATCAGGGAAGAAGTACATGCCAGAGTCTATGGTGCCCACTAGTATGGACATAGACATTATGATAAAATTAAAAGGCTTGGACACTTTTGGCCTTTAATGATAAAATATTGTGTTGATTTCAATAAAAAGTGTCCTTGATTCCATGTATATGCCAATTTCATTCATCAAACCCTAGAGTTTCTTCATACAGAAAATTAATCGTGGCCATTTTCCACATGGGGAATGGATGTAGTTGGACATTACCTGTCGGCTACATCCAAGCAGTTTAAGTATATTCTTACTAATACTGACTTCTTTTCAAAAAGGGCAGAGGCAATACCTCTCAATGAAGTTAGTTCTACAAGTATTGTTAGCTTCATCATGTCTAACATCATTACCATATTTGGTGTCCCTCATACCATATTGACAGACAATGGCACCAACTTCTATTCATCCGATATAAGGATGTTTTATCAAGAATACAACATCAAATCCTACCATTCATCTGGGTAACATGCAATAGAAAATGTCCAAATAGAAGCCTTCAATAAGACTCATTCAAACATACTACAAAAGATGGTGGATAAATATAAGAAGTCATGACCTGATAAACTTTTTCATGCATTATGGGCTTATTGAACCACCACCTGCACTGCTACACGGTGAACTCCATATTCATTGGTATGTGGAATAGACAAATTATTTCCCATTGAGGTTCAATTACCATCGCATAGAGTAGTCGTTTGTGATCAGTCGTCTGTAGATAAAATATCTCAAAAGCGATTGGATGATTGGAATGATTAAATGAAAAATGATTTTGCACCCTTCACCACATGGAATTCTATCATAATTGAATAGTACAGGCTTTAAATAAAAAATTTTGTCTTCATTCATTCATTTGAGCAGAATTGGTCTTGGTCCTCAAAACACCAATGATACTAGGGAAGAATCCTCCAAATCTTGAGCCAAAGTGTGAAGGACCTTATTCAATACATAAGGTCTACTCCAATTGAGCTTATTCATTAATCTCAATGGATGGAGAACTCATCATGACTCCAAAAAATAAAATATTCTTGAAGAAGTATTTTGTGTAACACAAAAACACATTTGTCTTACATGACATTAAACTGTACATATTCTTCAAACATGCTGTTAAAATGTGTTCCCTTTTTCATCCTAGATTACATTAAAATGTACGTATTCATCCAACATGATGTTAAACTGTGTTCCCTTTGTCATCCTACATGACATTAAACTTTACATAATGATCCAACATGACATTAAACTTTACATATTCTTTCTAAATGACATTAAATAGTATGTATTCATCCAACATGATGTTAAACTATGTTCCCTTTATTGTCCTACATGAAATTAAATTGTATGTATTCTTCAAACATGACATTAAATTGTGTTCCCTTTGACATCCTATATGACGTTAAACTATACGTATTCGTCCAACATGATGTTAAAATGGGTTCCCTTTATCGTCATACATGACGTTAAACTATACGTTTCCATCCAACAAGACGTTAAACTGTGTTTCCTTTGTCATCCTACATGACGTTAAACTGTAAGTATTCGTCCAACATGACGTTAAACTACGTTACCTTTTTCATTCTATATGATGTTAAACTGTATTTATTCATCCAACATTACATTAAACTATACGTATTCATCCAACATGATGTTAAAATATGTTCCCTTTGTCGTCCCGCATAACGTTAAACTGTACATATTCATCCTACATGATGTTAAACTGTGTCCAATCCCTTATATGTTCTACATGAAATTAAAATAAGAATCGTGTATGTTGTTTCTACTTCTTGTTTCTCACACCATGTATGACTCACGTGATATTTGAGTAAACTTCAACCATAACACCCTCTTTGGGACGCTAATCATGTGTAAGTCCGAACACCATATTCGGGTTGTCTTCAAGTACGTCTTGATCACTAATTCATTCTTTAATCGAACTATGCAAACTTTGATCCTTGCCTTATAGGCTAGGTATGTAGGCAACCTCTCGAGGTTCAATCCAAAAGCCAATCTGTTCATGTCGGTTCACCTCCATCCCACATGACGTTACACTGTTTATGTCCCTTTTGTCCATGATACATGACACTAAATTGTGCAATACCATCGTCCTTTCTATATGATGTTAAACTATACAGTACCCCATTGTCCCTTGCCTGAGAGGGAATCATCATTGACATTGATCACCAATCATGTCATATTTCAAAGACTACATGCATACATAGCAATGCTCGAACCTTTAATCTTGGGACAAACCATCATTACACTAAAGTCCCCTTTTCACCCTTCACTTGTACGAACCAAATATGTACAGAGGGTATTTCAAGAACTATTTATGGCTTGATTCCCATCCTTATGGGATACGTAGGAACGTTCGAGCATCCCTCTAATCTAGCCCCAAGTCTTTGTGCCTAACCCCAAATTCCACTTTCAGTCCCTTGGCTGAAAATTTCCCCTGTGAAAACATGAATGTGGTATGAAAACCATAGACTTCATTCACATCTGGTATATAAAACACACAATGTGTATTTCTCACTATGGTCTGAGCTCTATGACACTAAACTTAGATCTCCTACATTCTCATCCAACATGACATTAAATTGTATTTCAATAACTACGCATGGCATGATTCCCATCCTTATGGGAAACATAGTGAAGTCCAAAATCTCAATTCAAGACCAATACACGACATGATTATGGTTATCATTGGTCTGTATGTCTCCTTCATGCATTGGAAAATTCCCATTTTGATGTTTCATACTCCTAACCTAAAATAATTTCAGGTCTCCATATTCCTTTTCACGACTTCTGGTCATAAAATGTCTGATACCCAAGAGTTCTTTTTCCTGACTATGTAGAATATGACCATAGGTGGCCTTGCATAAGTAGTCTACATAACCGACCTGTCAAACAAAAGATACTATTATTTGACTATCCAGCCAATGATATTAAATGGCCCTATATAATTCAACCCAATAACGGGTTTTTCAAATAGTGGTAACTTCATTCTTGGGAGAAAAAACTTTTTTGTTCTTATTGGTCTTAACGACAATATATAGGGATCTGAAAAATTATCCATCCTTAACATATTTGTACCATACTTCTTTTCATGATCTGAAAGTATTCAAATCTATGGTTTATATTTCATATCCCTATGTTCAGGTCAGACCTTCGTAGGAGTGACATTCATACAATTCATTGACAATATTGATTGGGAATATCCTCTCTGTATTCAATTACCTCTCTCCATACATCAAACTCTAAGCTTTAGAAAATTTTAATCTCCATAAACTTCCACTGACTTTTTAGTAGTAGAAATGTTAAATTTCTGAGAGTTCTTTTACATGACTATGTAGCAAGTGCCCCTAGGTGTCCTTGCATAAGTAGCATATATAATGGAACTATCAGCCAAAATATTTTATTATTTGACTATGCATCCAACACCCTTAAGAGGACTTGCATAATTCAACCCCATAATGGGTTTGTTAAAAAATGTTAACTTCACTCTTAGGAAATACTTCTTCTAATGCCTTTTATCCCATTTTTCATATCACTCCTCATATTCAAAATTTACTAAGTCATTATTTACATGTTTCCCTCCATACTTGAATGTGGTAATATGTTTTTAGATTAATTATCAAGGAATTGGGTCAATTTTAATCCATTATCCATTTGGTGAAATCTATTTGACCTTAAACATTAGCCATTTTTTTTTACGATGTGAATGACTTTAAACCGCCCACATAAGACAAGGGAACTCTGAACAAAAGTCAAGTCCCAGCTCACTAAACATACCTTTCGTATGATTTATGTAATATTGAGAAACTAAAAGATGTAAAGTTTGTAGGGTTATTTTCAAAATCCAATCAAAAATAAAACTATGCTTACTAGGCCCATTAGCTTAGGAAAAATTTTAAATCCAGTAGCAAGAGAATGCTGGTACAAATGATTGAAGATGAATGTGTTTTTCATTGATGTACAAGAGTTAGAACGAAATCCACAGATTTCATTCTCTTCTCTTTTTCAAGAATTACAAGAATATTTCAACATAACTCTTCATTTTATTTATGGAATTCCGAGCTTCATTAGTAGCCACATGGAATTCATTCATTCAACTGGATACATTAAGAGACGCAGTGATATCGACTCATCATGGAAGAGTTGTGAAAGAATGTTCTTCAGTGCGGTTTGAGAAAATTTTCTACTGATCAAACAGTGAATCTATTTCTGTCCAATAGACATAGAATATGTATATATGGATTTGAGAATGGAGCATTGGAAGTAAAGACCCATTTGTAGAGAGTACCCTTTTCAGATATTATTTCTAATGTCATGATAGTCTTCACTCCATGAACTGGTAGAGGAAAACAAATCAACCCATGGTTTTACATTTTCATATCTACAAGGAAATGGCATGGAGGAAAAATTTGAATGTTCACACCATTGTTGCTGCTCTTAATGCACTGCATAACCAAAATAGAGGAGTAGCAATGTGGTTGCATCTTGGGAATATAATTCTTTGCATCTGGAATGTTAACTCCTTGCAGATGACCAAGCCCATACAGAGGTAGGTAAATGCTCTATGGGAAATTAAGATGATATTTCTTCAAGTACTTGGCCAAATCTGGGTGAGTTATTTCATTGATATCATAATAGTCATGGCCAATGATGTTCATCATATCATCAATATTCTTGCTATCCAACTCACCAGCTGGCCTAATTCTTTTGGAAGCCATTAAATCTGCACAACAAATAGATAATTAACCTTTAAAAAGTTGATTTTTCATAAAATTTGTGAAGAAATTCGAAAAAAATGGATAAGGCATTATGTCGTGAATGTCCCATATTGGCACACGATCCCAAGTTGTCCGCGCATGTTTTACCGCACTAGTATTGGCGTGAAAGTCAGAAATAGACTACAAAAGTGCGACACAACAAACAGAAGCACGGACGAGTGAAATTCAAGCTACTTGAGCATCGAGAGCTCAGAAGAATTTGAATCCGGGTTCTTTGCGCGACAGTAGAACCCATATTTATAGGCGAGGATGTTACATGTGTGCCTTATACCTGTGCGCCAGAAGCATACTTGCGCTCCTACTACTTGTGTGTTGTAATACCTTATTTCTCGTTTTCCTCAGAGTCAAATCCTTTTCCTTTTTCTGAACCAACTCTAAGGGGGTACATTTGTTGATTCTCCTTTCTGTCACAGATTCTAACAAATGGAAAAGGGGATACCTCTACCACAAAGAGATTCATCCTTTGAAGAACATCAAAAATTGACAAAGGCATGAACAAAGAACCCTTTAAGCTGGGGTCGCGCAAGTTTCATTATGGTTGCGCAGGTATACTTGTGCACCACATATGGGTCACGCAAGTCACTTGCGCGACCTATTCTTTTTTTTTTCAAGATCCTCAATGGCCTATAAATACCCCCTATGGGCCCCCCATTTCAGGGATAAACGAAATCCAAAACTCAGATTTCAGCTCTGGTCACCCAAGTCTCCGTTTGAAGACTTATTAACACTTCTAAGGTAATTATTTACCTAGAATGGATGCTCTAAAGAGGAAGAATAAGGCCTATGTATTTTAACTCATCAATACTTGCACTCCTAAGTGTCCAGTCCTTAAGAAAAGTGATGATACTTGTGCACCACCTTTCCCTCTCAAGGAAACATGTGATCCACCCATTTAAAAGCCTCTAGGGATGATACTAAGGGTTCCAATTCAAAGTCTCCCAATTATCACTTCAAAGGTTCTTCATTGCCCAAGTGAACTTATGTCGCACAAGTATACTTGCGTGACCAAGACTTGCGTTCTAGACCAATACTTGCGTGCCTCCTTCCAATTCACTTCTTTTCCTCATGTTCATCTCTCATCTTTAAGGAAAACCTTCAAAATCCTCATCAAAGCCATTTATGTCATGTTTCCTTTGTTGGGATCTTTATCTGAAAAAAAATTCTATGGAACATCTCTCAAAACCTTAGGATTTACATAACTTTATGTCACTAAGGTTAGAGATTTCATTCATTCAACCCCATAATTTATGATGAGAAGTTCCTTAACATGGGCATAATCTTTTGGAATAATCCGCAAGTTACCTTTATCTTTTCCCATCCTCCTTGGGAATAAACCCCAGGTTCCCTTTAAATCTGGGCATCCTCAGGAATGAGCCCCAAGTTCCCTTTAACCTTGGCCATCCTCCTTAGGAATAATCCACATGTTCCCTTTAACTTTGGGCATCCTCCTCAGGAATAAGCCCCATGTTCCCTTTAACATTGGGCATCCTCCTTAGGAATAATCCCCAAGTCTCAAGTCCCCTTAACCTGGTCAACTTTTTCAGAAGTAAGCTCCAGTCATAACTTCTCTAAACCTGACCATCCTATTCAGGGGTAAGCCCTAGTCTTAATTTCTTTTGATTTGGGCATCCTCCTTAGGAATAAGCCCCATGTCTCAAGTCCCCTCTAATTTAGGCCTCAATTTTAGGAGTATTCCCCTGTCATAATTTCTCTTAACATGGGCCTCCTTTTCACAAGTAAGCCCCAGTCATAAGTCCCATTTAATCTGGGCATCCTTCTCAAGAGTATATCCTAAGATAAGTATCCAAATCTTCATAAAGCACATATACCTTTATGGACCATGTTCCTGGGATTCTTCTCTAAAATAAGTCCAATTCATCATCTAATTGGGTAGTCATACATATGCAAGCCCCACATCATTTCTTATGATTGCATCTTTCATGGAACAATCATCAGGTTTTACTGATACATATTTTTTCTCACACTGAGCATGACTCATGTGAGTTTAGAGTGTAATATTAATTATGACATCTCTTTTTGAGCCATTAATCATGCATAAACCTCACACTTCTTTCTAAAACTATGTGGACTTTGATCTCAGCCTTAAAAGTAGAGTATGTAGGAAGACATTCTAAGGTTCTAGCCCATCACCCAATAATTTTCAACCATCCCATATGATGTTAAACTATATCTTAATTCCCGAACTATATGGGTTCTGATTCCTCTTTAACAAGGATACGTAGGTA
Source organism: Viscum album (assembly GCA_963277665.1). Lineage (NCBI taxonomy): Eukaryota > Viridiplantae > Streptophyta > Magnoliopsida > Santalales > Viscaceae > Viscum > Viscum album. The sequence continues at coordinate 982,465,216 of OY728165.1, read as the reverse complement.
GCACATCTGCAGGTACAATCCCAACTCTCAAATAATCACTATCATTTTGAATGAAAATAAACTTCAAATGCCCCACTGAGTGGCTTTAAAACCAGTATGGTCATCATAATGACCAAGAGATTTATATATAATGTATTGAAGGATACCATTGACTAAGAATCTCCAATACATAAGAATGATTCTCTATCAATGAAGAACCACAAATACATATAATAGATTCTCTAAATATCATACATATCAATCATTGATTATCAAATCTAAAGGAAAAACTCATTTTCATACTTGGTGAATGAATAAGGATTTGTGAACATAACTTAAATCTATGAGAGAGTCCTGGAGTAGGAAATAATTCCCCCCAAAAGGGTATGATAAGCCTGACATCCCCTCCTCTAGACCAATGAATATTCTTAAGCCTCATCTGTCCACAACTAATGAGCACCTACCATTGGAAACTAGGTCCAAATGAATATTGAATCATTGGATGTTTACAGTTTTATGAATAAAGTCATTAGAAACCAATTGGAAAACTTTAAACCTTAAACAAATGAGGTAATCCCCAATTCCAGAAGAAACAACCCTAAAAACTATAAAAACAATAAAAAACATGTACTCTACACACTATACCCTAATCCCTAGACGCTAAACTCTATAACCTACAAATGAAACCAAAAACCATACACTATAAACCCTAAACCCTACATCCTAAACACAAAACCCTAAAACCTACACCCAAAACACAATACCATACAATGTAAACTCTTCACCCTACATGCTATACCCTTTACACTAAACACTAAACCCTTCACTGTAAACCATATAACCTACCCTATAAAACCTAATCTCTACACCATAAACCATATTCCCAACACTATAAAACATAAAATATTCACCCAAAACCCTATACCCAACACCCTGAACAGTAAAATGTAAACCCTACGCAATATACTCTACATAGTAAACCCTAAACCACATACACTAAACCTTATATCCTATACCCAAAACCCAAAACCCAAAACCCTAAAACCTAAACACTGCACCCTAAACCCTAAACCATTCACCCTAAACCCTTTAACCAACACCCAAAACCCAATATCATTCACCTTATACCATATAACCACTGCCTTAAACCCTATATCATATAAGCTAAAACCAATAAAATACACCCTAAACCTTATAAAGTATAACGTAGAACATTACCCAGCCCTCTAAACTTTATAGCCAACAACTTAAACATAAAAACACACACCCTAAAACTGATACCATTCACCGTAAACCAAAAACAATACACCCAAACCCCTATACCTGAAATCTTAACACAATATCATACACACTAAATTATTTAGAATAGACCATGTACTCTAGGTCCTATATCCTAATCCCTAATCCATATACCCTAAACCCTACACCCTAAACCCCATACCCAACACCCTAAAACATAGAAAAAACCATATACCCTAATCCCTAAAACCTACACCGTTAACCCAATACCATACACCATTAACCATACCCATACACTCTAAAACCAATAACCTACACCATAAAACCAAAAAACTAAACCATAAGCCTTATAGCTTATACCGTAATCCCTAAAGCCTACCATCTAAACCCTTTACCCTACACCCTGAACCATGAACCCTAAACCCTAAACCCTACCCCCTAAACCCTACACAGCAAACCCTATTGCCTACAACCTAAACCATAAACTCGGTAACCTTAAAAACATAATCTTCTATGAAATCGTAAAACCCTAAACCATAAAACCTAAACCGTAAACCCTAAACACTACACCCTATACCCTATATAATTAAACCTAATCCCTAACCATTATAACCTAAACTCCACACCATATACCCTAAACCTTCCACCCACAGCTACAACCTAAACCCAAAACCCAAAACCCAAAACCCAAAACCCTATACCCTATACCCTACTACATAAAATGTTAACCTTAAACCCTCAACCATATACCGTATACCCTAAAACATAATCACTACAACCAAATTCCTATACCAAATAATCTAATACCTAAACACCACACCAAAAACCAAAAACAGTACACCCAAAACCCTAAACACTACACCCTACACCCTATACCCTACACCATAATCCATATAACCAATATACTAAAACATATATCATACACCCTAAAATATATACCAAACAACCGAAACACTAAATCATAAAAACCCTAAAACAACACTAAAAAAATCAAAAAAATCAAAAAACTGATAATAACCTAAAAACCAAAAAATTCATAATAACCCTAAAACCCCAAAAAAATACTTAAAACCCTAAAAATAAATAATTGAATTGAAAATACGTAAAAACCAAACAATGAAAAAGAAATCTCACAACATCCCAAAAAATACCCAAACCCTTACAATTGGTAAAAGATCTTAAAAACCCTACAATACCCTTAAAACCATAAAAATTCCTAAAACACTTAAAACCTTTAAAAAAATTAGGATATAATCCTAAAAACCGTTAAATTTTCATAAAATTTTGAAACCCATAAAAATTCATAAAAACGCTTATAACACCCAGAACACTCTGAAAACTCCAAAATCCCAAAAAATACAAAGAGAATACTAAATTTCTACATGAACCAAAAAACCCATAAAATAGAATTAAAACCCTTAAATATCCCTAAATACCCTATAAAACTAATGACCCAAAAAACAAAAATCTATTAAAAACAATACCATCCCTAAAACGTATAAAAATACCCAAAACCAATAAAATCATAAAAATTTTAAAAATAAGAAAACACTCAAATGCTTCAAAACACAAAATCCCTAAAAACCACCCTATGAAAGATAGAACCTTAAAAGAAATTACACCTCATAAAACTCTAAAACCCAATAAATATCCCCAAAAGACCATAAAATCATGAAATAATGTTAAAATACCCTGAAACCCCAAAACCTAGAAAATTCATAAAATCCCTTAAACCCTTAAAAATTTAAAACAGTAGAAATCCATAAAACCATAAAAAACAATAAATACTCTAAAAAATAAACAACATAATATCTGAAAGACCATAAAAACCCTAAAACCCCCTAAAAAGCTAAAACTCTAAAACCCTAAAATGAACGTGAACCCCCTAAAACCTCCTTAATACCAAAAAACCATAAAACCCCCATGAAATCCGAAAACCAAATGATAAAAAAACATTATAAACCCATAAAAACCCCATTAGACAAAATAATTGCATAAAAACATTAAAACCCTGATAAACCATAAACACTAATGAAATACCAAAACCCTATACAACTCAAAAGATCCCCTAAATACCGTAAAAACATAAAAAATATAAAAAAACATACGCCCCAAACCATAAACACCGTAAAACTCCTAGAAATCATAAAAAATATAATATCCAATAATATACATTAAAAACATTGAAAAACAAAAATAACTACTATAACCCTTAAAATACATATAAAACCATTAAACCCCTATAAACCCAAAATACCCAAAAAAACCCTAAAATCCAAAAAACCATAAATACTTAAATATCACCAAAACCAATTTAAAACCCAAAAACCCGAATAACGATAAAACCCAAAACCCTATGATTTTGATAATAATAATTTGATCATATCTTAAAACATAAATGTGTTTGTCAAGTAATAATTGGGCTAGCACATTTTCTGAATAGTCCAAGACAATTTGTTTAGAGCCAGGAACGCCCAATGCATATCATATCCATGATTAATTAGGTAACTTTTTTCCAAATGCTTTGTTTATTGGGTAACAAGGAAAATGACACTTAAGATCTCACATTGGATGAGAGGATGGTAGTTATATCTCATCACACTCTTTTGGGAGGAACTATTGCCTATTTTGGGACTCTCTTATAAATTGAATATAGATTCACAAATACTTTTTTCATTCCCAATTATGTATGACATGGTTCAGCCTGATGTAATTATCATTAATGAAAATGAATTATTTACAAATTATCACTATGTATCTCAGGTTATCATTTTATAGTGATATCTCTATGTATCCAATTTTCTCCATCAATTGTCCTATTTTAAGGATGGTTCATATATTCTTTAATAATTTATTCGGATGATGCTAGTTTTAAGGCATGCAGTGAGGTGATCTAGTTTTTACTATCATCACATGGGGGGGGGGTGAATGTTATTTTTATAATAGGATCTAACCCATTAAATGGGATTCCTACATGTCCTTGTGAAAGTAATCAAAACCTATGTTGTTTGGTACCACTTAACTGTACACATCACCTTTTGTGGATATGTGATGAGGAACAAACCATGTAGTTTTACGTCATATGACTAGTATTTCCATGAGAAACGAACCTTGTTAATGAAGGAATCGTGCTTATTTTGAGGCCTCTTGAAGGACCCAATAGCGATTTTTCCTCCTAGGTATATATGAACCTACTAGGAATGTTGCCTAAATATAATTTGAGTGAATTTTGGTGTGCAGTTCAGACCTCAGGGAGGCTTCCAACGTATCCCAGTTAATTGGGAATCAAATCCCATGTAGTTCGATATGAAAGGGGTATAATACCATATAAGAGGACCATTTTAGTGGATATGTATGGGGTATAATCCTTAGAGTATTCTAATGTGTATGGGGTTTACACTCAACGAGGCTTCCAATCATTTTCTTCATCAAGAATATGGCCCTTTAAAATTATTGAGTTGGGTTGGGACTGATACATAGGGGAATTTACATTCATTTTATTTATTAAAAATATGTTCCTTTAAAGCAATCATGTTGGGATGAGGATTACACATTGGGGGATGCCGGTTTGGTTCATATGATAGGGGCTTATACTGAAAAGGATTCCCATGTGGTTGGTTCATCGAGAATATGTCCCATTGATTGTTTAGGTTTGGCTATTACACATGTGAGGATACCAATTGGGTGAATATGATCATTTATTATATCAGATAAGAGGCCTAAGTGGTCTCTTCATCATGATAATGTCCCTTTAATGTTGTTGGGATGTGTTGGGGATTACACTCAGGGTTATGTCCATTAGTTTATTATGATTGGGTCTTATATCGCATAGGAGGCCGAAGTGGTTGGGAATTAAACTTCAGAGGATACCAATTTTTGTTTTGGTACAATACTTATTTCATGATTGGTACTAACTTCTATACCTGCATGAGTCATGGTCGGTGTCAGAAATAAGAGAAAGCGGTCGATCTGAAGGTCATATAGTCCACTTGTTAAGCTGGTGGATGGATATTAAATAGCAAATTGAGACGGAAATTAAGATCTCTAGTTTCCATATCCTCTATTTATTTCATATCATATGCCCAATAAATGATAGAACAAGCATTTAATATCCCATCACCTCACTTGTTTTGGAATCCTAAGGAATCTAATACGAGAAAGAGTGCTTCCTCCTATAAAAAATACTACGGGTGTACTCCCAAAGGGATTCCCTACTATTTCATAGGGACGGGAGGAGTTTCCCACATAGGCCCTTAGAGAAGGTAAATTCTTGTGGTTTCCCTCAATAACTAGAAAATGTAGGTTCACAAGAGCACCTTTGAGGCCGTGGTCATTGCCACGATCAACCTCCTTATTACCAAGGAAATGTATACCTAAATTAATTTTGAGTTTCTACCATGTCATGAAAGATTTCAACATGACATCACTGACATGGTTATGTGTACTTGATAGGATATGATGATGTGTCTAATTATTTGATCATACATATCATGTGGATTTGGAAGAGGCCTTGGATTGATTTTGTTAGACTGGTTCATGGAGAGTCTAAATTGGACCTGATGGTATGCCTATAGGAAGTGACGAGAAAAGGAGAGTATAATTACCTATTATTACCCATTCCATGTATAAACTAATTATGAGCGATGGGGTTCCCTATGTACAGCACGATGTTGTGTGGGTTATGGAACCATAATCATAGAATTTTGCTACACTAACCTGGGTTCTTACCATATAGCATAGTTCCACATGAGGCTTGGTTCTTCCCTCATAACATTTTTCAATGCGGGTTCATGTTCCTCCTATATAGCATTTTTCTACATAGTTTATGGTTCTACCTACATACTTCTTATCTAGAAGGGGTGATGTGTGAAAAGGGGCTATTATATTTTCCCTCAATGAATGGTTTCTGTAAAGGGGATTTAATATTGTGGATGGATGGATGAATTTACATTTTTCTTAATATTATGTGGTTGGTTATCCTTATGTTAATTGATGGTTGTATCTCTGAATTCTCTTACAGTCTTGGCTCTTTTATTTGAATTAAATTTTCATCTTCTATTTTTTTCATCTCTTAGATCCCCCTTGTGGGTCATTTATATAATAATAAAGGGACCATATACTGACATGTCTAGTCTTCCATGGGTTCATGGGGATTCATTTGTGGGATCCCAAGTGGGACACCCAAGACCACAAACTATTTTTTCATGGGTTTCAATCATTTATAGGGGTATATATCATTTTCCTTCACTAAAGACAACATGGATTAATATGCTGGCACAGATGGTTCCATCTCATTCTGAAAATTATTTTTTTTATTGGGGAAGGTCATTTTCAAGGGAATAAAACAATGTCCAGTCCCACTAATTACATGGTTTTTTATGAGTTCCCCAATGGAACCATGTCATCCTTTGAATGATTTCATTCATAGGGTGTTTTGCGAAGTGGTCAAATTCTATAAAAAGTTCCAGTATGTGTAGGTATTTATTATGAGGATTTGGGACTTACTTATCAGTTGCATCCCCTTTGAGAATTTATCTAAAAAGAATAAATGAAACAATTTTCCCATTAAAAAATTCATGGTATTATTATCTTCTTACTTACGATGTTTTCATGACCCATCAAATGCCACCCCATATGAATGTGTTCTGATCAGCATGAAGAGGAATATGTTCCAGTGATGAAATTACACATATATTAAACTATGTTATGCTACACCAGGGGAACTACATGATTGGACCACAACTATAAATAAGGGTCATGAATCATTCTCATTTTCTAAATTCTCTATGAACATGATTGTAATGCCCCGACCCCAGTTACCCAGAGTCAGTGCATTATTACATAACATTGTCATGATCACAAAAGATCAAGTATCGAAAGACCGACTAGTTTAGTAGCCTTGGAATCACTAGATACATTCATATGTATTACATTACATCATAAAGAAAAAAAATACAACAAAATCTTGTCTTCATATCCCCTCATTCTATTCCTTCAGGTAATTCATAAATTACTTCTTCACATCCTGGGAAAAATAAAACATTGAAACGGGTGAGCTCAGATGCTCAGTAATGATAACAATATAGCAGAAACATTCATAAATAAGAATAAACATTTAAGTAAATGTATAACTAAAACAAAAGCCTTTTAAACTTGAACTTGAGCATAATATGTCAAAAAATAAAATGATATAATGCTATTTACTAATCCATAAGGATATTCTACTAGTCGAATAATCACATGCAAATATAAAAAACCACTTTCATAATGATGGAATGCATAATTCCAGACAATCATAACCACATATCCAAGTCCTCGTGCCAAGACTACAAATAAGATTTTTCCAAGGCCTCATGTCAAGACACTAGTTTGTCTCATAATACCAACTGATGCATCGAGGAGATATAGCGGGCTCCACCAGTCACTTATTATGTCCAATGCATTCCTCATATGAGAAGGTTTAAACATGACATAAACATTCATATTAATACTGGTATACAAAATGTCAATACTTTCTCCATAAATCATGAATGGTATTAAAATAACACATCCACAGTCAATCATATCAAAATACCTTCAATACAATTTGGATGTTTTGTATCATAATAAATAAACATCAAATAATCTTAAATTCTTTCAAAAGATGTTGACATAGATGAAATAAAAACTACTTGAGAGAGATGTCTCTTTTTTTGAAATCATTTAAAAGTAAAATAATTATAAAATAAAACATTAACTTTGAAAATATCCATATAAGATTTTAAGGGAAGCTTCAATGAATTTATAATGGCAGAGAATAGCCGCACCCACCGTATAAGTTAAAAAAATACATTCCTACATTAATTCTGACGAAATGTTTAAAAAAGACATTGTTCAGAAAACGACGGAAAGATTCCCTTAGAAAATTATTATTAAAATTCAAACAGGGGTATAAATGAATTTAACACATATTATGTAAAATAGTAAGAATGTTTTGAAATAAATTTTTAAGAAACATGGATATGGATGATAAAGAGGTCCTAGTAGATAATTACGTATAAACAACCTCGAATAATGAAGAGATTGTGAAACAAACCCATACCGTGTAATTTTCCTTGGTCGAAGGTTGGTTAACCACTTGTATAATGGTGAAATAATTGTTATTATGTTATACAAGAATCATATACATTAATATAATATCATATATGATCTTTTAACACCGCTTTGTTAATAATATCTTTGTATTATCGTCATTTTGGGTGTTAAATTACTCATTTAATTTTATATGTTTTGTTTCATAAGCCACGCTTGTCATGGATATGATGTATATTATTCATATCCAGAATGATATCAAGTCTTTAAAAATTATTTTTAATCATCAAATGATAATCAGACTTGAATGGATATGATGGGGAATGAATTTCCTCACGTTCAGGGAGATGGTAGTCCATACGTACGCACGAGTGACAATATCATTCTTTTGATATTAAAAGAAAATATAATTGGATGTTATATAATATATACAGAATAATTACCATGTTATATTTATTATTTACATGAATTATAAATCATTATTATACCCATCTAAATAATAATATATTGAATAACACTTACACCAGGACGTGGAGACAGTAGGTCGTATGTACGCACGTATGGTGACATGTCATTCAAGGGATGGATAAAAAAATGAATTTGGTTGTTCCATATTTATAATAACATAAAATTATATAGAATATACTGGATTTATTATTTTATAAGGGAAATAACAAGGAATGAAGATGTTGATGAAGAAAGGAACTTGAAAGAGTGTGGTGAAATCATTACTTCTTCTCCAGGTTCTTCCTTTTGATTTGATTCAAAGGGCTCCGTAGGTTGGTTTTATGATCAAACTAAAACCTATAAGTTGTAGTGAGGGAATTTGGGAGGATATTTGGGCAGGGTTTGGCAGAGACAAAAGGATTTGAAGGTGTAAATTAGAGAGACAGGGGAGTGACCTTTTATTAGAGGGGTGAGGGGCACGTTTGGAAAAGCAAGAAATATTATTTTATAATAAGTTAATATTCGGTTTCCAATGTCTCAAAAGTGGATTATTAAACGTATAAGGTTAGTATTGGTATAAATCCTTTCAGCCAATATATTTTGGATAGGTTTGTGTCATTATATTAGCCTTATCTTTTTGTTTTAACTCTTAGTTAATTAGTTTGACATTTACCATGTAAGTTTAAATTTATATATTATATAGTTAATTAACATACTATATACATCCAAAATACCCCCAAGTGAACCATTAAATGATAACGCTATCATTATATCAGTCCTTTGGCTGATCCTTAGATTTTTATTAATAGAATATCCATTAATAATATAATATTTATTTTAAAAACTCTTTTATGTCAATTTTGATACTATTGGGTATTTTGTTTTTGATAATTTCATAACCGCATTATTACTTCGAAAACAATTTATATAACCAATCCTAATATGTAATATTAACGTAGAAAATTAGTGTAATTCATAAAAAGTCTCAAATTACATTTATTTTATATTTATAATTTCATTTATTTTAATATTTCATTAATTAGGTAATTACTGCATCACTATTGTGTCATAAATAAATTAAATTATTCAATGTCTAAAAATTATAAATAAATTACCATTATGTAGGAAATATTTTTAGGTTTCTAATGAATATTTAAAATCGAATTTATCTTATTTATAACCTAATATAAAAAATGTTTTAGGAATTAAACATTTAATTTAACTCTTTTAACTCTTCTTTGAATTAAATACTAATTAAGGTCCTAATCTTATCCAAGTGGACCTAAATGGTATTATTTTATTCCTAAGGTTATTTTTAGTTGAGATACACTTGTACAATAGGATTAGGACATATGTTAGGGTAATATTAATATCATTTTTACCCTTAATTACCCAATTTACTTTTAACCGTGGTAAATAAAAGTAAAAAGTTACTATTCACTAAAATTTATTTTTATCTCAATGAACCACATTTTACTCATTGATATTAACCGTGTCTCTCGGATTTTTGAAATTCCATATACAAAAAAAGTAATATTAAGTTTTATGAAAATTTCTAAATTCTCCTAAGAGGTGGGTAAAAAATAGTGAAAAGTTCAATAAAATTTTTATATCTAAAATTATTTTGAACTAACTCCAATGAATTACATTGGACTTATATAGGTATTATGTATCTAATTTGACCTTAATTAAATTTAAATCAAATAAATAATTATTTAAATAAAAATTCAGTTTTGAATTATAACTCAGTATTTTTTTCACTATTCATCAACAATTAAAAGTTTTCAGAAAAATACCAAAATTTCACCCTAAGATAATTTCGATATCCAGAATCCAAAAATGAAGTACATTTTGAATGATAAAATTTATAAAATTTCAAAAAGTGGGTATTACTATTCATAACAGTTAGTTTGATTGGTTGGGGAGTGTGTTAGAACTCGAAGTTGCGTGCAACACATGCTACTGTATTATTCAAAGAGAAGCGTACAGTGGAAGATTGGGATGTTACATTCTACCCTCATTCAATAAATTGCATCCTCACAATTTGAAATTGTTCTTCTAAAATAAAAGTTTGAAAATAGAAAATACCTTTGTGGAAAACCCACATCGGAAATAAGGTTAATAAAATTTAGCCTTAATAAGAGGGAATGGGAAATGAAAAAGTCACCACTAAATTATGATCTCTATTAGGAGAACATTTGTGGAAATTAGAGACACATAATTGGAGGGAAAACGTAAATATTTGTACGGAGTGATTGACGCCATCAATCACAAACAAGTGTAAAATTAAGGGCCTCAAAGCCTTCAATCTATGGTGATTTAAAATATCATCAGTTCAACAAAACATAAGTTATTAGGATAACACATTTGTTGTTTTAATATCCCTTTCATAAGGATTAACAATTAATTTATTCATAGAATAATAGAGAGGTATATATATATATTCTTGACATGTAGGGTTTCAACCCACAACTAATTTCTAGCACAAACTCATATTTCACTCAAATAGATAATAGATCTCAAAAATATTTTATTTATCCTAATCATACAAGCTTTCAAATATCAACGCATACCATTTAGATTTGTAAAACTATTTTATAATAACTATGGACTTCTTGTAGGCTAGTGTTAGGTAATAAAGGTCTATCACACTATGGTTGTGGGTTCGATTCCTATAGCTTTGTCTGAAGCGACGGGTTATCCCCGACCTGCAGGTTTTCCTTAACATAAAACTATAGTATTATAATATTCCAAAAATAATATTCAGAAATGTTTTAACCTTATAAAATACTATCCATTTTTCAACTTAATCCATTCCAACCAATATAGTTATCCAAAATACCTCTGTCCAGACATTCTATAAGAGGTTTCTAAATTCCAAAATCAATTGTAACATCAGATTCCCCAAACAAAGTAATGTTTCTCTTATTATCACATAATAATAATATTATTACCTTCATAATATTAAAACCATAATGAAAAAACAAGTACTGTAGTACAATCCTTCTATATATCACATTATTTCTATGACCATAATATAGTTCTTGAGTCCAAAAACACTAATACAATAATTATTCAACTTCATCTGTAGTAACAGCATATGACTGGCCTTGCTCCTTTGTCCTTTTCTCTGGTAATTTGCCTTGGCTCTTAGGGAATTCATTTGCATAATTCCCAATTTCCCTATAATTTTAGCATTCAACATTGATAACTTATTTCATTCCCTTGCAATCATGAGTCTGGTGACATTTTTCTCCACATTTATAACAAACTCCCATTCCTTTTAGGCAAGTATCGGGGTGTTTCTTACCATAATTATCACATAATGGAAAATCCTTATTTCCCTTTTTCACTTTATCTATATCCTGGTCCACCATTCTCTTTTTCTCTTGCTTTGCATTAATGTCATAAGACTTAGAGAATTATTTTTCTGTCTTGATGGCACACGAGACAATATCTTTGTATGCCAAGAAGGATTGTGATACCAATGCTCGATGGAGAAACGGTTTTAACCCATCAAAGAAACGATCAATATTACTTCTTGGGATACATATATAATCAACAGAATACCTTTCTAACCTAGTAATGTTAGCCTCATACATTGCAATATTATCATCCGCCTTTTGCCTCAAACTTAGAAATTGCCTTTCCATATCTGCTCGATGGTCACGAGGAAAGTATTTTTCTAAGAAAATATCATTGAACTACCTCCATTACATATTTGATAAATCATCATCTTCCTTCGTGTTTTGTATCAATGACCACCATTGATCAGCATCTTCAGTGAGGCGATAAACTACCACGACAACTTTTTCCCTTTTACTACTCCCCAAACCTGAAATATCTTCTCTAGGGAACTTATCCATTTCTCAGCTTCTAATGGATTTGTACTCTCATTGAATGATGGTGGTTGTTGCCTCATGAAGCGATCTAAAATTGATCCTCCACGCTGCGGATTAGGGTGCTCCATACAAGTAAGGTTATTATTCATAACCTGAGTAGGTTGTCCCAGTATGGTGATTAGCTGATCAGCACTAGTTGCATCACCAGCTCCACTATAATTATCTTGATCAGGAGGGAAATCCCTACATGGAGTGCATGCATTGGTATAGTTTCCATTCCTTCCACTAGGCACCATTTCTAAACAATGGCATAAACTAGATCAGTTTATGAATCAAAATACATAATTCCATACCTGTAAAACACTTAACATAAATCAAACTATTTATGGATATAATCCATAATAATAAAAAAAAATTCTTTGAGGAAGTATATACTCATAAACCCTTCATAATGGTTTGTAATGAAATTGAGAATTATCCTAAGCATATCCCCTAAGAGTGTCATAACAAGGATTGCAGCAAGGCTCGTTGTCGTGCACCAGTTCGCGTTCGAGTTTAGCTCAAAGCGGTGTTTTCTGGTTTTACCCCTAGGTACATCTGTGATAGAGCCGCCTCTACCTGGTCGTATCCAGATAGGGATGTATTTCTCGGAGAACTCACAAAATCTCTACAATACCAAAATTCTAGGAATTTCTTCTATAAAAATCCTCAAAGTTTATCTTAGGTCTATGTGCTCTAATCATAGTTTACCTAAATCTAGATTCCAAGGTTTGTACCAAACTTCCTCGGATACCAATTGTAACACCCCGTCCCCAATTACCCAGATTCGATGCATTATTACATAACATTGGCATGATCACAAAAGATCAATTCTTGAAAGACGGATTAGTTTAGTATCCTTGGAATCACTAGATACATTCATAAGTCTTACATTACATCATAAAGTAAAAAAAACTACAACAACATCATGTCTTTATATCCCCTAATACTATTCCTGCATGTCATTCATAAATTACTTCTTCACATCCTCGAAAAAATAAAACATTGAAAGGGGTGATCTTAGATGCTCAGTAAGGATAACAATATAGCAGAAACATTCATAAATAAGCATAAACATTTAAGGCAATGTATAACTAAAACATCAGCCTTTTAAACTTGATCTTCATCATAATATAACAAAAATAAAATGAAATAATGCCATTTACATATCCACATGGATATTATACTAGTCGAATAATCACATGAAATATCAAAAACAACTTTCATAATGATGGAATGCATAATGTCAGACTATCATAACCACTTAGCCAAGGCCTCGTGCCAAGACTACAAATAAGATTTTTTCAAGGCCTCATTCCAAGACACTAGTTTGTCTCATGAGACCTACCGATGCATATAGGATCTATAGCAGGCTCCACCTGTCACTTATTAAGTCCAATGCATTCCTTATATGAACAGGTTTAAACATAACATAAACATTCATATTAAAACTAGCATATGAAATGTCAATAATTTCTCCATAAACCATGAATGGTATAAAAATAACACATCCACAGTCAAACATATCACAAAACCTTCAATATAATATGGATGTTTTGTAACATAATAAATAAACTTCAAATAAGATTAAAATCCATCAAAGGATGTTGACATAGATGAAATCAAAACTATTTGAGATAAATGTCTCTTTTTTTGAAATCATTTAAAAGTAACATAATTATAAAATAAAACATTTATTTTGAAAATATCCTTATAAGCTTGTAAGGTAAGCTTCAAAGATTTTATAATGGTGTAAAATATCCGCACCCCCCGTATATGATAAAAAAAGACATTCTTACCTTAATTATGTCGAAAAGGTTAAAACGGACCTTGTTTGGAAAAAGATAGAAATATTCATTTATAAACTTCTTAAAAAAATTAAAAAAAGGGTATAAATGACTATAAACCATATTCTGTAAAATAGTAATAATTTTTTCAAATACATTTTTAAGAAACATGGATGTGGGTGATAAAGAGGTCCTATTACATAATTACATATAAACAAATTCGAATAATGAAGAGATTGTGAAATAAACCCTTACTTTGTACTTTTCCTGGATCGAGGGTAGGTTAACCTCCTGTATAATGGTGAAATAATTGTTATTAAGTTATAAAAGAATCATATACATTAATATGATATCGTATATGATCTTTTAACACTACTTTGCTAATAATATCGTTGTATTGTCAACGTTTTGGGTGTTAACTTACTCATTTTCTTTTATATGTTTTGTTACATAAGCTATGTTTGTTTTGGATAGGTTGTATATTATTCATATCCAGAATGATATCAATTCCTCAAAAATTATTTTTAATCATCAAATGAGAATTAGGCTTGAATGGATATGATGGGGAATGAATCTCATCACATTCGTGGAGACGGTAGTCCGTACGTACGCACGAGCGACAATATAATTCTTTTGATATTAAAATAATATATAATTGGATGGTATATCATATATACATAATCATTATCGTGTAATAATTATTATTTTAATGAATTATACATCTTTATTATACCCATCTAAATAATAATATATTTAATAACATTTACACCACGACATGGAGACGGTAGGCCGTAAGTACGCACGTATGGTGACATGTCATTCAATGGGTGGATAGAATTATGAATTTGGTTGTTCCATATTTATAATAACATCATAGTATATAGAATATACTGTATTTATTATTTTATAAAGTAAATAAGAAGGAAATAATAAGTTGAGGAAGAAAGGAACTTTAAAAAGGGTGGTGAAATCATTACCTCTTCTTCGGGTTATTCTTTTTGATTAGATCAAAAGGGCTAATTAAGTTGGATTTCTGATAAAACTAAGGTCTCTATGTTGTAGTGAGGGATGATGGTAGAATATTTGGTCAGGTTTTGGCCGATCCAAAAGGCTTTGAAGGGATAAGTTAGAGAGAAGGGTGAGTGCCCTTTTGTAAGAGGGGTGAGGGGCACCTTTGGAAAAGCTAGAAATATTATTTTATAATAAATTCATACTGAGTTTCTAATGGATCCAAAGTGGATTTCCAATGTCTAAGGTGGGGATGGTTCTAAATCCATTCGACCAATAGACTTTAGACAGGTTTGGGTCATTATATTAACCTTATCCTTTAGTGTTAACTCTTAGTTAATTAGTTTGACATTTACCATGTCACTTTGTATTTTTATATAATTTAGTTAATAAACATACTATATACATCCAAGATACCTCCCAAGTGTCCCATCATTGAATCATTTATCATGATATAATTCCTTTGGTCGAACCTTAGACTTTTAGGAATAGAATATCAATTAATAATATAATATTTGTTTTAAAAACTCTTTTATATCAATTTTAACACTATTGGGTATTTTGTTTTGGATAATTTCATAATAGCTTTATTACTTCGAAAACAATTTATATAACCAATACTAATATTTCATATTAACCTAGAATGTTAGTGGAATTTATAAAAAATTTCAAATTACATTTATTTTGATATTTATAATATCAATTATTTTAATATTTCATTTATTTGGTAATTACCTCATCACCATTGTGTCATAAATAAATTAAATTATTTAATGTCTAAAAATTATAAATAAAATACCATTATATCAAAAATATTTTTATCTTTCTAATGAATATTTAAATTATAATTTATATTATGTATTTCTCTATATTAAAAATGTTTTAGTAATTAAACATTGATTTTAACTCTTCTTTGAATTAAATAATAATTAATGTCCTAATCTAATACAATGGACCTAAATGATAATAGTTTATTCCTAAGATTGTTTTTGGTCACGATACATTTTTACAAAAGAATTAGGACATGTGTTAAGGTAATATTAATATCATTTTTACTCTTAATTATCCTATTTACTTTTAACCGTGGTAAATAAAAGTAAAAAGTTACTATTCACCAAAAATTATTTTCATCTCATTGAACCCCATTTTACTCCTTCATATTAACCGTGTCACTGGGATTTTTGAAATTACACTCAAAGAAGATGTAAAATTAAGTTTTATGTGAATTTTCAAATTCTCCTAAGAGGTGGGTAAAATACGGTGAAAAGATCAACAAAATTTTTATACATCTAAAATTATTCTGAACTAACTCCAATGAATGAAATTAAAATTATATGGGTATTACGTATCTATTTTGAACTTAATAAAATTTAAATAAAATAAATATTTATTTTAATAAAAATTCAGTTTTAAATTATAACTAAGTGTTTTTTTCACTATTCATCAAAAATTTAATGTTTTCAAAAAAATAACAAAATTACACCCTAAGATAATTTCTATATTCCGAATCCAAAAATGAAGTCCATTTTGAAAGATAAAATTTATAAAATTTCAAAAAGTTGGTATTACTATTCATAATGGCTAGTTTGATTGGTTGTGTTGTGTGTTAGAACATGAAGTTGCGTACAACACACACGACTGTATTATTCAAAGAGAAGCGTACCATGGAAGCATTGGGTTCTACAATGATTCATCCACAAAAAATCGATTAACCACTACATTCATGGACCATTTCTCCATTGAATATGTGTTTTCCATGAAATAACCATCATCAACCATGAATGGTAATTTCAATTTATTTAAAGAGGATATCCCTTTTCAACCCAAAATGATAATCCCACATATATAAATCTCGATGGGAAAATTCTTCTCAAGACAATCCCACACAGATCAGTACCTCCTACACCAATTCTTTATTGAGTGGTGGGTCTATGGTAATATTCTTGGCGTGAAACGGGGTATATTGTTCCTTATTTTTTCTTTGAATTCTCTTTCATCATTATTAATTAATCTCACATATTTTTTTGTGGTCACTCATAGGAAAAAATAATGTTGTTCCCTCCTCTATTTTTGTGCTCAAGATGACATCCATTGATGTGAAAAGTAATAGGGACATTTGACATTACATCATTCATAACAAGGGAATAATGATAAATCTTCTTTCCCTAAGACATCATAAATATTGATTTTCTAAATGTATACCTCTATAAAAAAATTTAATATCATGAAAATGCTCTGATCCCATAAATTTATCTGAATCATCTATCTTCTTGGGTTAAGGTGTCTTAAGATTGTGCTAATGTGAAAATATCTTACTGAAGATGAAATCAATTTTCGATTAGGCTAAGAGATAATCTTTATTATAAATGGTTCTTTATGGAATCAAATAAATAAAAAATCCAGGAAATATCATCAAAATCATCCATTCAATATTATATCACAATTTTAAAACTCTCGTGAGGAAATACAAATGGATTATGGTGCTCCAAGATGGACATACAGTCTGGAGGCAATCTATCAAATGAATGGTCTTGGGTATTCTAGGTGTACCAAAATTACATGGACTTCCCTGAAAATTTGTAGGTTATTATCTTACACTAGGAAGTATAAGTTTCTAAAATTGTAGTTTATTCACTAACTGATATGTACAATGAATTAATCATATGTTGGTGTTCAAGAACCAACACTTTTCATTTAACACATGGTGGAGTAGGGGTCGACTTCTGCTATGTGTGCAAGCTTGGAGGAATACCAATTCTCTATAATAGGTATGATGAATTAATCCATGTATCTAATAATTGGGAGGATTCCATAAATATACCTCCATTAGCTAGATATTGTTTTACTATGGTAGATAAAGCCCTAGGTTATGTTCTTACCACTCACTCACTCATTCAGTTCTGTGATAATGTAAATATATTTCTTCATGCTAGTGGTCAAAGCCTGATGGTTCGGAGTATGAAGACTCACCCTACCTAATAGTTTATAGGTATTGAGGTTATATATAGAGATACTATTTATGTGGTAAAATATACCACATGGAACTATAGAACCCAGCCAGACATATATCTAGACTTTGGAATTGAATGCTTTTTACCCAGATCCAAATTTAATTGCTCCTTCTATACCGTAATGCTTATTATAGTGTCAAAGTCTCTACCTTGATGATGGAAGCTACACATGAAGAGGTAAAACATATCAACATATACTTACCCACACATTCCCATATTTATGAAATACTGGGGAATATGAAATATGGTTGGTATTTATATAATCTATTG
The DNA here is from genome assembly GCA_963277665.1 of Viscum album. Taxonomy (NCBI): domain Eukaryota; kingdom Viridiplantae; phylum Streptophyta; class Magnoliopsida; order Santalales; family Viscaceae; genus Viscum; species Viscum album. Next base: position 982,446,523 of record OY728165.1, on the reverse strand, counting down.
GGGAAATTCCAATTCTTACACATATTGGAAAGGAGACACAATTGGTGCTACAAATATCATCATACCACAATGATCCTTTATTCTCAATTTCACCATCCACTACTCAATATTTATTTTGTTCACTCAAAAACCCTATTAATAAATGAATTTTTTGATATGTTTAGTGGTCTTTACCACATTACGTTTATCCCTTACCCCACACCATCAGGATTGTTGGTTGATAATGATAAAGGGTCTTTAGAGGAATATTTGTACATATACTCTATACGAGATGGAATTCTAGATGCATGGGTAGATATATTAACCATCTATGAATTTATACTCATTATATATTATAAAAACAGTACAAATATTTCTAATTGGTTTCCACTTTTCCTATTCCTCGTATTATGGAGTCACACCAAGTTATACTTTTCCAATTGGGTTTGATAATGATGCATGTATATTATGGCATACAAATTTCCTTACCTTGAGTGGAAACTCCCATCAAACTATCATCTGATTATGCCAAAATAGTTGTAGAGTAATATCCCAATATGTTTTTAAGGAAGGAAATCTGAAGTGTTCATAAACAGCTGGCCCCTCCTCATTCTATTCCAATCACATCTTCCTCAATGGTTTTGATGGTATAATTCATCAGGTCCCAATTATCTTATTTCCTCAACAGAGCCTCTTCTTTGACCTCCCCCTTTCTAATGGCGGTGAAGACAAAGAATTTTTAGCCAGAACGTCCAATAGTCCAGCTAATTTTTGATCTACTATAACAACCATAGGAACTCCACCCATTAATGTCGAGCATATTAGCTTAGTTCTTGAGACCGGGAAGGAGGCAGAGATGGGGGATTTTCTCACTTTAGAGTAGTTTTTAACACAATACTCTCTATTGTAACTGAATTTCAAGACTAATGACTATATTTGAGAATGAATATGGTCAAGACCCTTGAATTTCTATCAAACACTAGGTCTTGTGAAAATTTTCATTGAATCCAAATTATAGTGTTATCACAAAGATAGCATTGAGAAAATAGTTGATAGGGGAGGCAGTCGTTCCCAAATTTTCCTTGGTTTACACACAGATGGGTTTGAGTACAGGCTTTTACACATCCGTATTCAACCAATCTTCATTTATCCATAAAACATGGATACTTTTTAATATTACATTATCTAGTTTAATGCATCCCATCATCATGAGGAAACATTATGGGATACTACTGATGAGTTATACCACATGTTTACTAAATATGATATATGCAATCATCTGGTGATCCCACATACTATGATGTTACAAGAGTTTGAGGCTCATGTTGGTGAGTTAAAGGCACAACATTCATCAACAAATGAAATTTAATAAGTCGTCATGAATAAAGTGTGATAGGTCAAGGATATTGTTAAAAATATGTTCCAAATAAGCTGAAACCAATGATTGGAAAAGAAAAAGTTTGGAATAGAACCTTCACAGCTCGAATAATAAGGTAGTTGATTTCCTAACAAAATCAAGAAGATATCCACTATATCCATTTAGGATGTTTTGGGATTTTTTTCATCACTCTTTTTTTGTTAACATTAGGTTGAGACTCAATGATTTGGATAATCCTGAATTCTCCTCCATAAATAAATGAAAACTCATTTTCCCATTAAAACTTATCTTTTATCTTATCTTTCAATGTCCATGAGTCACTATTTTAAATATATTTTCAATGTTATTCCCTCATATGAATTTATTGTTTTCATCATTGGATAACAATATCAATCAGAATCTAATATAATAATGTTGACAAGATCATGTATTTCTCTAAAATTTTCTACATCCAAGGGACTTAGTGAGAGTAATTTTTAAAAAAATTTGGGTTACATGGAGAAAACTAATTTTTTTTTCTATTTTGTTACAATAATTTTTTTAATTCCACTATGGTATGGGATTAGTGGGAATCACATGGATTTTTCTTATTCATCCCTATATGGGGTTTTGTACTAAGATGTTTTTTTCAATGTAAAATTTTTTTTTCTCAAATTTTTCCTAATTCATTCATAGAGTAGGTTTAGAGAGCTAGTACTCAACTTTTACCCAGGGTTTCACTTTGTGGGTTTTCCACATGGTGAGTTTTGTGTATGTTTTTTTGGTCAGTTTAGAGTCTTGAAATCCAAACTAAGACAACTACTTTTTTTAGGTTTAATACTTTCAACCTTGAATTATGGGGGGATGACCCTAATCAAGATTACTATATGATAATGTTAAAATATTCTTCAGACATTAATGGAGGATTTTTGGAGCATAGTTTTTTTATTTTGAAATCTATGATAGTAGTTGAGGAATGTATGTGAGGTGTAACCATAAGAACAGTTTCCAAAAAGATGTTTTTGGGGGCATATAGAGGTAATAACGACCTCTCGTGTGGGGGAATTTTCTTCTTAATACCATGCCTTTTTTTTGAAACATATTTTGGGGAAACTAGGGAATGTTATTCATAGTGAAACATATGTTTTATCACTACACAATACCTCCATTTCCAATAGGTATGTATTTTTTGAAAATTCAGATTTCTCAAGTCCATGAAGGGTGGATTATTAGGGGAATGATGTCTGGGAATTATAAAACAATCTATATCGACACTATCCATGAATGAGAAATCAATATTAATGAATTTGGATTGTGTAATTGAGGGATGGATCATGGTATATTTTAATTTCATGAAACTAGGATATGTACCATTCAGTTTAAGGTATTACAATAATGAAATTCAATGTATATTATTTAAGGTTACTCATCATTGATTGAGGGTTAAATGACGTCCAATTTTAAAATTAATCCTTCCAATGATATTCCATTATCCTTAAGCATGATGTCGGGGATGAAAGCTATAACATGGGGGGTGGGTTTGAATTAGAAAAGTGATGTGGGATGAAAAACATCATTGGAGCATATTGAAATAGGAATGGCCTCTCCTTGCGTTGAATTTTATTTATGTTGATATGAATTTTGTTGTAGATGACTTTTGAAGAACCAACTAGGTTATATTGTGCGTAATAAAACAATGGAGTCCTTAGGAAATTGACCCTAAAATTTTTATGGCCAAATAGGTTTATGGAGATTCAATATTTCCCAGAAATTGAGTTCGGTTTGTTAATAGAATATTTCTTGAACATGAAAGGACAATTTCTTTTCAAAATATCCAAGGGATGGGTAGAATTTTTTACTAACACAAGTCTGAACCATGCATAGAAAATAACTATTTTTTGTATGTATATGAATTATATATAAGGTCAGAGTGTTTATATGTATCTTTAAAAATTAGAAACAATCCATAAATAGTTTTGGGAATGTTTCCCACGCATCGACCAAACTATCATGTATGGATGGGGAATTTTCCTTTGAATAAAAGATCACGAGTGGGGTGATACACATAATGTACCCACTTATAGAGATATAGATAATGTATAGGACATTAGGGGAATTTTTTATGTTGGATCTAGACGAGGATATAAGATCATTGTGTTTTTACATTTCCTGTCAAAGAGAGAAATATTCCATACATTTTTCGTATAGGGTTACCCATAAAAGTCTGACACATACACAGGGAAGAGAAATTATTTAATTTTTCTATGTCTAGACCCCATATTGGTTATTACGGTGTCACTACAAATCCTAATATGGTAGAAATCGATCTACATGTAGTTTTGTACATCATGTAGATTTGTGTCGTGTGACTAGGATATTCGTTGTGTAGTTTAATTTCACTAGGTGAGGATGGAATGAAGTCTTCCAGTTTTAGGATATAGAATTAGGAACATATATTATATAAATTATGATTTATAGGAGGCTCATATTGTTGGGATGTTCCAACATTCCTCAAACATGACGGGGAATGAAATTGTAAACCATGATTCCATGGATTCTCATATTGGGAAAAATGAAACAGGGAAAAGCTCCATTATTGTTTAGATAGATAGAAGATTCCACTCCTTGTGATGCATTTTCCTTCGGTCAATCATCCTTTTATGTGCGAACCTTATATAGAGACAACTTGGAAATATTAAGCACAATAAAAAAAGGTGTCTTCAGGACACTGACCCCCCATATCCGATGGCTAGATAATGAATTTTGAGATTCAGATTTGCCTGGGGAACATAGAATGTTAAATGGATGAAATGTTTTTTGGTACCTAATAATTATTTATACCTGGATTGTCTATTTATCGTGACAATCCTTACCTAGATAAGACTAATATGTATGAGTGATCATTTCTATTTTTCAATGAATCCCAAAACGAGGAAACCCATATTTAAGATAACCATCAAAGATCACTGATTGTACATAGAAGGTAGGGACACTTATATTTTTATTTAATCCATGATTGGGATAAGGAAATGAGGTCTATGAATCACTACTTATATTGATATAATAAGAATCAAGAAACACATATTTCTTATGTTTCAATGTAGTTTAACGTCATGGGGCGTGTACATGTGATGCGCCTTCGATTATCATTCTATCAGGACCATGGAAACCCATATGTGAATTGATATGCATTAAACACGTGGGGAATCCACTAACTAAACTACTAGGCCCATGTGAGCTATTCTCATTGCAACAAACATGGGTTGAAAATGTTTTATACCACCACACAGAGGACAAAATACAGTGTAAAATTATATTTTTCGTTATTAGTGGCTGGATCATGATGAGAAATTAAAGAATTTCATTATGTCTCGTAAAAATTAGAATCTATACATACATAGTTATTAAAAAGATAGCTATATAGATCTAAACTATTCACATGGAGGATGTAATTTTTTTCCTTCATTGTGAATTGGCCGTGGATTAGAGATTTCGAAATCTCTATGTATCTTATAATGATAAAAATCAATCAGTACATAGTTTTGAATGGGAAATCTCTTCACATTCAACATATGTACTCATAGGGGTAATTGTTTTCTGTTGATTGTATTATTATTGAGGTTGGACCAGAGATTGAAGATTTTTGCGTCCCTATATATCTTTTGTGAACTATAATTAATGAAAATTTAGTTTTAAACATGTTTCCCTACACAGATCTAACTCATGTGTAGTGATATTGTGCTTTGCATGAAATGGACCTATAAATAAGACCCACTTTTGAGTACCCTTCAATGATTATGTTTTAATGTAGGGGAGGATCACTTATTGTATTCCATAGAAAGTCCCGAGACATGAGGTCTAGGAATCATTACATATCCAATTCTAATTTGAATGATGACATTTGTAGTTCATGAGGTACCATGCAGTTTAGTTCCTTATGGTATGGACAAGGGAAACCGTACATGGAGGGAAAGAAGTATTGTCATGACTGCACCCTAGAATATAGAACCATGTGTCACTACATATCCTGTCTATATAGAAATCAATTAACACAAAGTTCTTGAATGAAATATCCATATTTATCTCTAATCCATATGTTGTTAGGGATAAATTTTTTGGTGTTTGGACTATGATGTAACATCGGGGCATCACTAATTATCTCATTTAAATCATAATCATGCTAAACATAGTTCATGGACCGGTTCCATGCATAGGTATGACCCATACCTAGTGAGGGTATTTAACCATTATTTCACATTGATATCTCTTGTGTGTAATGAATTGTTGGAAATATGATGATTCCCATGTTGTTTAATGTCACACGATAAGGATATTTGTGTCACATAGTTTACTATAATCTGATATTGATGCTGTACAATGCTTTTTATTTTTCATATTTTCAAGAGGTTGATATCTTATAATAACAACTATGATTATTTTTTGGGAAACCAATGAAAAAAATATTATCAAGAAAGGGGCCTTGAGTCTAAAGGTTAGTTAAATTCATCTTATGAATGAGGATAAATTTTTGGATGAGCCCAACACGAGATGTGTAAACATCACTATGTATTATTTATTAGTGGAAATTAAGACATTCATAATTATTGAATATGGCATGGTTGGTGACCAATGCTAGGGGTATTTCTTACTCTGATGGGAACACTATTGTTTTGTATAGTTTAACATCATACAATGAGGGAATTAGATTCATTTACATTATTATCATGTGACATGGATGTTGTTCTATGTAGTTTAAAATCATGCGATTAGGAAGATTGATGTAGTGTGATTACTAAATATATAACCTCAGTATCCATGAAATGGTGGGGGTCGTGGTATGATTCCCATCCATAAATATCATTGAATAGGATCCATTTTGTGTATTATTTTTGTATAGATTAGGGTCCCCCCAACATTAATTCCATTTTTTGTGGTTTCCTTTTACGTATCATTGGATTTTTGAGTACCAACACCAACATTCCCTCATGGAAATATCAGTGGTGAAAATTTTTTTTAATGGCTCAAGCAATCTAGTTTTAGTGGACATAAAAATGATGAATGGTGTGAAAAATATTATCATCCAGATCCTCTAAATAATCTTATTTTTGTCATTTCTCGTATATGTATTTATTTATCACATAGCGTGACTCCAAGTGAGGTAAATTGATCGTAGATGGTTCGGACCACCTCTTTATCATACAAAATTGAGTATGGGGTTTCTTGTTTGGAAATTTAGGTCATTATCCTGTAATCCCACAAGGAATATAAAAGCCTGGATCGTTAAGAAATTTAATCATTATAAAACATATTCTAATGTATATTCGATACAAACTGGTTTGAGGACTCTATCATTCCATTATCCATTACATGGTAGTGGGATGAATGGTTGGAATTGACGTCATACTCCTAATATGGTTTTTAAAATTAAACAAAACATAAACAGCTGTTGTTTTTCATTAGTATTGAATGAGGGAAACAAAATCTAGTGATTATGTAAGATCTTACAAAGCTAACAATTTTCATTGACCTAACCTCTTTGAGGTATACAACATCATCCCACATGGAGATGAAATCATTTGTAGGGATAATTTACATGAACTAGTTTTCTGTTGCAAGATGATATGGTCACACAACAACCATTCCCCATATGAAAATTTTGAATGTTTATTTGGATATGTGAATAAACTATGGGGTTTGGTGAATAAAGATGGAACAAACCAGGAAGGAATGTAAATTTATAGTGATTTTTTTAGTCCAACATTATAGTGGGCCAGTAATACCAAATCCTTTAAATTTAAAAGGAAATCATGGATCCAAACTAGCGGGCACCAGAAGCTCCAGTTTTCACTTCCTTCCTGAAAAAATTAGTATATTCTCCATCAATTCTCCTAATATAGTCCCCATAAAGGATCCACTTATGGAGCACATATTGATGATTTCCATATTCACATATATAAATGTTAATTTCTCATCTTTGTTTTTTCTCTCACTCAGATCTATCTAGTAGAATATCTCCCTTTTGATGGTATTCCATAATGGGTGTCATATCATAACTGTTAGGATTGTATGATTCATGGATAGGGATAATCTCATAGATTATTCCTTGTTGGATTGAAATAATGGTCAGACCATCCACCGATGCACACTGTTGATGACTATTTCATCTCTATCTAGATCAAATAGAGGTGTGGGATCATTTTCCAATGAATCATCATTGAAATTTTGTAACTGTGGGATGTGAGTTATTTTCATCTTCAAAGGGAATTATGCCATTATTCCCCATATGTGGTTTATCAGGGAGATTAGATATTCATTTTTAAGGTAATAATCCATGTTGAAATACTTGATGACAAGTTATGAATTGAATTTTATCTTCAATTGAATGACTTTTTCAAAAAGTTCCAAATCAAACAAAAAAATGAGGGCATGATATTCATCTTCAATGTACATGAAACCTTCCGACATAAGGATAGAGTAAGGTAGAAAAACCTTGGATGGGTAGAGTATCAAGAATAATAGCTCCAATTTGATAATATTGTGGCTTTTTTCCTCATCCATGTCAAACTTCTGGATGAACCATAAAAATAAATCCACCATATCTAGTGGCCCTCCTGAACAGAGAAAAATCATTATCTGGTAGTTTAGTTTCCAATTATGTCATTTATAATGAGGGGTGTTCCCCCCAAAAATATGTTAATTCATGGAAATTCATTTTATTCTAATATAATAACTGAATGTATAAATTCAATAGGATGAATATCAAACATGATATAGACTGAGAAAACATTGGATAATTGATAATGTATATGAGTTTTTTCAATGGGATACTAAATAATCCTCATGATTATATAGGTAGTGCCTTATTTTTTTTACTATTATCAATATTAGAGTAATGAGTCTTCACATGAATCATGGTTTTTATGAGGTAATAGATATTGTTTCATCTACTCATTTAATTATTTTACATGATAATGAAACCCATTTATCACTCTAATGTTGTCATAGACAAAATATATTTCATTCCTTCAATAGGTGGTATCAGTACTGGTGATCCCAATATGTATTTCTTATGATAGTCAAATGATTCATATAATTCTTTATTCCATTTATTTGTAGCCCACTTTTTCATAAATATGGTTAATGAAAAACATTTTCCCAATATATTGGCTATAAAGCACCATATATATCCCAAGGTTCCTTAAATTCCTCTCACCTATCCATGATTTGGAGAAGGATAAATTATATGGATGGAAGTTTTCTTCTTAGGGTCAAATTTTATTTTAGGATGGTGTATGATGTATAGATGTAATTTTGTTGAGGTAATGCCAAAATCACATTTAAAAGGGTTCAATTTTATAGGTCGTACTACTACAGTTGGTTGAATACTATATCAAGATTATCTAGGTGGTAAGAACTTTTTTGATATTTAACAACTAGATTGCCAATTTATTCTTATAAAACCATATCTATGATTGGTTTTTTGATTTGATTCATGGAACATTGGTATGTGGTACCTACAATATTAAAGCTAAAGGGTATTACCTAATAGAAAAATACTCCATAAGTGGAAGTGAATGCGGTGGACTATTTAACTTCTTGGTCCATTAAAATATTGTTGTATCCTGAATATCCATCCATAAAGAATATGACATGATATTAAGTTTCTTCATCGATCATTAATTCTGTGATAGGAACTAGGAAATCATCCTTTGGGATGATCCATATTAGATCCCTAAAATAAATAAAGAATCTAATATTCACATTCTTCCTCTTGATAGAGATGATATTGGCCATCCATTTTGGATATTGGACCCCCTAAAAGAATCTATGCCAAATGATATTTTCATCATAAACATTAATTTTGGCAGCATCTGTTGGTTTCATCAATTTGGATTCCTATTTATAGCCCTGATGCTCCTCTAGTAATCCTTGGTGTTGAGTGGCCACCTGGGGATCAAGGTAGGGAATTTCTATGTACTTCCAAGTGAATACATCCTGATGTTGCATTATGAAGGAGGTATATACCTATTTTATTCATAATAAATATCCTCACTCATCAAGGTGGGCCATGAGACGCATTTTATACTATGAGTTATTTCAATGAGTTCATTGATAGTGGTGGATAATCCTTATTCAAATATTGGAGGGGCATCTATAAGGTCCTCCCCATCCTCTTCTTCTTCCTCATCTTATTTTGTAGTTGGGGAAATCAGTGGGTTAAGCTATTCAGATTCATAAGAGGATCTAATATACTATAATTTCAGTGATCAAGCAACTTCATATGACATAGAAGACGGTGTTTGATTTCCATGAAACTCTAGAAGGGATCAATTGAAGGATGGATAAGGATCACATATATCTTTTTATGTCAATACATAACCTCTTGTACCTCTGTTGTTGTGGAATTGATTTCTTGAAGCTGTGGGGATGGAATGGAGGAATTTTAATCCAAGCTCTCATCATTTTTTGGGGATTTAGTAAACTTTTCATCACTACTAAACATGGAAATCATGACTAAAATCATGAACACCACTGAGAATGTATCCTAATTTAGAGTCATACACATATCTAAATAAATGGGTAACACAAATTATTCACTAATTTGTTTAAATTTTTTCGATGGCATCATTTCTAGATGATTTTAGGTGGAGAAACATAAAAGCACCCTCAACCCAGGGCTTATTACCTTATTTTTGATAGAATCCCATGTTGATATAGAGTGACTGGTTGGATTATAATGGGGCCTTATCACTGAATAAAGGTCCCAAAATTTCCGTTCATGTGGTATTTAATTTAGAGATTGTATTGTGAGGGGATTTCTATGTGTTTATGCAACCAAGACCTTCCTAGAAAGAAGTTTAATGCCATGTTATACCAAACCACCAGAAATTATGAGTATTCTACAAGGTCTCCAAAATTTTACTTGATCTTTATTGGCACCAATAGCTTCTACTAGATTTTTTCAAAGAACATTTGTGTTATTGCATTAGGATATTGGTTAACATTGTTACAGCCCCACTGGAAAATTGTTTGTACTGGAATGAGGTTTACTATAGTGTTATTGATGATGAAATAATTTCCATCATAAGCACCATTTATCAAATCAGACATATACAAGGGTCTGATTTTTCCCCATATAATGGAATACTCATTTTGATCAATGATGAATATAACTGCATGAAACTCAAAAGGATCAGTCATAATCCAATAGAACTCATCAGTAGCATCCTTAGCATCAAACTATTGAGGGACTAAAAAATCCTTTATGTGTTCTTCCTGAAGGTCTTCGGAAAAATTCAGAGTATACATGATCGATAGATTGACTGGTAATAAGGAAAACTATTTCATGATTTCATTAATCTACTCTAAAGGACTACACATCCCTAGTTTTTTATTATGTTTCTCAAGTTCTTTAGGGTATTAATCATTTTATAGCATACCTTGATACAATAGTAGGAGGTTCTCCAGTCCTTAGTGGGTAGGTCTATGCATGTATGTCTTCCCATTATGGGTGATCTTACAAATTTACCCCCTCTAATTGATTTTCGAGTGTGATGGTGTTAATGAGGATTTTTTCCATTTTAAGGAAGTTTCATGATCCTATTATACTCGTTGATGGTCTCTTCCATGAGTTTCAGCAACATTGACTGTCTGATTGGGAATGTGGGTAGAAGTATTTTTTCTTTAATGACTGCACCTTCCATGTTGTCCTCAACTCCTATAGCCTCTTCTTCAAATTCCAAAATTTCATGAGAAGAACTCGGTTTCATATCCTTAATAATCATCAAATAAGGCATATATTAAGTGAATGACATTTGTTAAATCTAATATGAACTCCTCATATGATGAGGATCTTGAATAGATGACTATTTCTGGTGGTTCCATTTGACAGGGAAGTGCATATTGTTTCAAATATGAACAAATAAAATATGATAAGATCAAATATTAGTCTATAATAAATTTAGTATGGTATTCTATAATTTTATCCATTTATTTATAGTCAATAGTCTTTTTAGAAGGCCGGATTTTGGAAAGTTGTGGTGCCTACAGAGCAAGATTTGTTATAGAAGGAGCATATGGAGGCATTAATGGTTGTTTCAACTATGACTAGTGAATACCATGAGTTCATATTATTTTTTTTCAAGACATAAAACTATAAAAAATATATTTATATCTGCAAAAAACTTCATTCTACTCATCTACTTCCTATAGGGTAGTAGTAGAAACATATGCTACATGTGTTGGTGGATTTTTGAATATTACCTGACCAAAATATACCATATCCTATAGGATGTATTTGAATATGAATCATAAAAAACGGTGTTCCCTATGGTTATATGGAAGGGTAAATAATCTGGTCGGTCACGAAGACCGACATAGTCAAGCCTTTGGGGCTATGGAATGTGTCGAAAATAATTGACATAATATTTATAAAATAGCCATGAACATGATCACCTTTGAATGAGAAAACATTTTTCATGCACTCTTATAATTGATTTGGAATGAGTACCCTCCACATGTCATAGCAAAGCGGTGGTTTCTATTGATTCCTAGGGGTGATACATGATACATTTTATGTATCGGAGCTAGAGAAGGATATTAGTCTAGATTAAGTGTGATAGATTCCACCTCTGCCTTCCCACTCTTTTCTCCATGCCAGTGGAGTTATCTGTGATGTAAGCTTTGTCTGCTATAAGGATGCATAAAGTCATTGGGAAATACTAGTGAAATATCAAAATCCATGTTTCTAATTCACTCTGACGAGATGTTTTTTCATCTCATCATGAATATTCTCTATGAAAAGAGGGAGCATATCTTCTGGGGTAAGTGGTAGGTTCAAGGAGTAGGTAAGAAATTTCCATCAGGATATGAAATCTGAGACTCTCCTTTTTTTCTTACTGGTTGTAATTCGAGATGATAAGGATTGTGGGTTTTTTAGAATGTAGATGAACTAAAAGTGGAACTGCTAATAGTGGTCTTCCTATCATGTGATTTAAGGATATGGAAAAATAGTGTACCATATAAAGGTCTACCCTTTAAGGGTTCACTTTAAGAATCCATGTTTCAATTATTCTTGGTATGTATGAGTTACCATCATGGGATCCAAATTGCAATAAAATTGTTTCAGTTAATAGTCTAGGTATCTTGATCCATTAAATATTAGAACCATATGACTCTTATAATTTGGAATTTCTAGGGTGTATCTCACCCAGTTGGGGTATGGTTTATGTTACCACTTCACTGTTTCACACTGCTCCTCCACATCTTTTAATCATGCATCCAATGAATCAATCAGATCGATAATACCATGATGACTGTTTAGTTGAGTAGTATATTTGATCGGTGTATCAATGGGAAGGATCTTTTTGACAGTTCTACAATTATTTAAGGCTGATATTTGGTCATGGAAATGTTTTGAGGGGTTTTCAAGTCATGATTTAGTTGTATTATAAATGCAGTGAAATATTGATATCGACCCATAATCTGGTTCAGATAAACTAATGGTCCAAGAACTGATTTGGGAGGACGTCATGGACTTTCTTTATTCACCATGATAAATCCATTTTGATGAGGTACACATTCTAGATGTGTATTTCTTTGGATTTTATCATAGATAATATTTTGGTGGAATGAGACATTAGAGAAACATGATGCTTATATTCCTCAAATATTTTCATTATTCCTCCAATAATGTGAGTCTTTATTTGAGCATGAGGATATCATATTCCATGATTGGATGAGGTAAAATTTATGTGACCATGACTTTATTCTTATTAGATATTATCCTTGGATTAAATAAGGGATTGGTCGGGGGGGAAACAAAATTTAGGGAAATTCTCTGGATTCAAGTACACAAAACTCCTTTGTTTACCCTAGCATGGACCATGTCATGGATGGAATCATCCTCTCCCTACTCAAATGAATTGTCATTATTATCAGTGTCATCCACACTATTGACGTCCATGATTTTTACTAATGAATAATCCATTATAGGTTTCGTACTATCATTCAAATGTATGGAGGGTTTTTTTCATCCTTTCCTAGACCACTCACTTATTTTTTGGGATCTTCACCATGTTTCTAGATTAATAGTGACTCAGAGTGAACCTCCATGTAGTCTTGTCCTGAACCTCCCTAAACGATAAATGTATCACATTACAGGATGAACTAGGATACCTTATTTTTTGTTATGATCCCTATATGAGAAAAAAATCATTTCAATTTGTGAGGAGTTTGAGGTAAAAATTACTCCAACCATGTATAATGGGATTTCCCTTGTTCAACTTTTGATGTGCCATATGCCATGTTTTTTGGCCCCAAGAGGGGGGGGGGTTCATTTTCTGTTCAAATTCCCCATCCTAATGGTCTGGGGATGATCATATACTATGGTGGATTTTTCTACAATCGCCACTATAATTTCTCATGCATCCCCATTAGAGCATGAGAATTGTTAAATGTGGGGTCTTCACGCAAATTTCTTGATTCTGATGACATAATAAGTGCTTTATTTTTTGGAAACCCTTAAGAGAGAATTGGGATTAATGTTCTCTGTTATATTGTTCATGAGTTTCTTGATGGATTTCTATTGTATTTCTATGATCTTTTGAGATATATTTGAGGACTATTATTTTTGATAATTCCATTTTATGGAGCATGGGTTTTTCTTGATAGCTGCCTTAAAATATTGAAATTATAGAATTTCATTTCTAGTTGGTTCTTCTAAACATGGAATGAGGTAAAATAAACAGATTTTTGTTCCCCACATCCACAAATATGGACATTGGTTGGGACATTAATGATTAGATAATGTAACTCATACAATTCATTGGAGTATTCCAATTTAATATCATTCTTCCAATTCTATGATTTCTGTTACTACGTAGACAGAAGGGTTTCCATGTTGATTTTATAACAAATCCCTCCCTATATTTTGACATGGTATTCATACCCACAGAAAAAAAAAGAAACATTCTTTCATTTCATAGATATTTTTCCATAGGTTCAGACAGATTTTGTTTATTCGTTATTCTAACAATGCCTCTAAAATGATGAACCGAGAAGTGGTTGAGGGAAAAACATGACTAGTATGTCATCCTTGTCTAATTTAATTCTCATGAAAAACATATCAATTTGTTATTATTCAAAAGACTCCAATACTTGATCATCCCAACATGAATTCTTCTAGATTATTTTTTCACCAATAGTGGGGATAGTGGGGGTCCCGTCGACATAGAGATGGACCGAAGGTGGTTCAGAAAATGAACATTTCCTAGGATATTTTCTAGATGAGATCGGATATCATTTACCATTGATATAGTATCTGGTGTGGAGGTCCCAATACTTCCATGCACCTTATAATATGATGGATTTCTCGTTGTTGACTCAACAATGGGAGGACCTTGTCGAAATGAAATACCATTTTGAGGAGGACCTCCACATGAAATGCTATCATGGAGGGGACTACTATAATATATCGATGAATGGCCACAAGGATAATTTTTTTGCGGTGTATACCATACATAGTACATTCAAGGAAATTACAGAAATGGTAATATCTTCTTACCATTTGATCTTTTGGACACAATGAAGGATATCTAGATCCCCATCAATGGATAATCTCTCATGGTCAATTGGTTTGTTCCCATCATGAAGCCTTCATGGTCGGTACACTAGGGAAGATATCTGGAGTATTTGGTAAAAATTATATTGGGAGTAACCTCAGAAATTCTACATCCACATTCATATTTTTGTCATGGATTAGCAGGATCTGGAGACACCATTGATAGATGTTTTATATACTTTATAACTCCGGCTTCTAGAAGAGAAAGGCTAGGAGTCTTATCTTCATTTTTCGGTTGTATTTTTCAAAATTTCTTTTTTGAATCTCTCTTATGGGTGATTGAGGATGATTGCTGTGAGTGAAGACCTCCATATATGGGTGCCTATTAAAGTGGATCACGTGTTTATTTCAAGATATTCTTGTTAGTTTATGATATTCTGGCTAGGATATATGCTTGACCTTGAGCGGCCAATGATGTGGATCTAAGTCCCAAAGATGGAATTGGTATTTGTACACAATTATGTTATCCATTTATCATTGAATATTGTTGACCACTGTCCTTGATGGGAGTATGGAATCATGTATTATCTTGATTGACCACCCTATACTATGGATGAGTCACCCCACATGAGGAGGTTGGGTTGTGGGGCTGACTCTTATCTATTGTTGTTGGAGTGATGAAATATTGGAATGTTTGAAAAATATGTTCAATGACTTATGTCTGACCAACAATAATTTATAAGATGTGATCAGAGACATCCATGGAGGGAGAGAGAATTTATGACTATTCTTGTTTCAAAGTAAGAATATGTGACTTCTTCATTCCACCATTTAATTCTATTAATATTGAAATTCATCATGTGAAAGGGTTGGGATATTAATAATACCCTAATATAAAATCAGGACAAACCTACTGCTTTATCCAATTTCCAATGTATATTCATTTCTGGGCTAATATGAAAAATAAGGAATTCTCATCTTCTCAAAATTTTCTTTAGTATTTGACTAACATAATTGATATGCATCGGAATAATTTTCATATTCTTTTTTTAATGTCGTATTTACATTGTGGGACTCATATTGGATAGCCATGATTTGAATATAGTCATAGTATATTGCAGCGGTATTTTCTTTGCAGGATTGATCTGAATTACAAGGGATATGAATCTGCTTTTTCTTTTTTTCCATATTTACCGAGAAATTTTTACATTGGTGGGTAGAGGTTTACATAATTTCATAGTTTTTTCCACCATATTTTCATGGAGGTATTGATATTGGTGAGTGGGAATTTTAATCTAATAATTTCCCATAGTATTTTCATGGACTGTTGCAAAATAGTGAGTAAAACTATATATTTTCCAATAGGATTCCTATATATCTAAATGGTCAGAATATTCAGTAGGAATAATGATGATTGCTTATTCTGTTTCTTTATCATCAACCTCTCTGAATAGACTTGGGGACCTGAGTTCCCTCCGAGTCACATGTTAATACATGGGTGAGGGTACCATCCACATAACATTGTGCTATGTGGAAATGGGTTATTCCTATGTACCATATTTGTACACATGGATAGGTTTCATATACATAGAATTATTAAACATGATGTCAAGTTCCTCCTATATAGAATTTTGATACATAGGGTAGGGTTCCGCACATGCAGTGATTTTCTATGAGGAGTTCTTAGTCGTAAAGGGGTCAGATGATTATTCATTATGGAACGATTCCCGCAATAGGTATTCATTTTTGAAGATAGAAAATAAAATTCTTTTCTTTATTAATGATATGAGGTGGGTTAAACTTTTAGAAATTTGTGGATCTCTACCATTTCTCCATCATTCCTGGATCTTTGTGTTGTCCTTCGTCTCTGTCTCGCATTTTTCATCATTTCTCAGTTCCCCCTTATGAATATTATATAGAATAATGGGAGGAACAGATACAGACATGGATAGTGGTCTATATGACTTCATTTTTGGGAGCCCAAGGTGGATTCCCCAGACTGCAAATGATTTCATTCGAGGGGGGTAGCCGATCGTAGGGCCAGAAATCACCATCATGCCATGCAAATGTCTTGTCTTCATTTGCATGTTCTGGCTGTACTGGATAAAATTTCTCATGGGAGAAAGTCATTCACAAGGCAGGAGAATCCTTGTTTGGACCCACAAACAAGTGGGTTTTGTTTTTGGTTTCTGGTTGAACCATCTCATCCTGCGAACAAATTAATTCATGGGGGACGACTATGCATGGGGGTGAAAATCACTGTCGGCCCCCACAAATGACATGTTATAGTTTTTGGGTGTTGATAGTACCATATCACCCCACGAAGGATAACATTCATGGGGTGCTTCTCAAAGCGGAAGAATTCCACACACAATGGAAATCCATGTAGAAATTTTTACTTCACAGAACTATGCCTTTCATTGCGGCATCATACCCATTGAAAAGATGTCTTCCAACCATTATTATAAAATATTATTCCTTGAACAAAACTCAGAGAATCATTTTCTTCTTTCAGGAAATTTTTTTTGGTCCCATCACCCAAAAAAACCTAAAACCGACTAAAATATTTGAACATCCATAAAAAATAATTAAAATCTAAATAACCCTAAAACACTTAAAATCCCAAAATATCCCTAAAAATTAAAAACAATAATAAAAAAGAACTAAATCTTATAGCCTTCACCATAATCCCTAAAAAATACACCCTATACCATATACCATATGCCATAAACCCTAAATCCAACACCCAAAACACTATACTCTAATCTGTTAACCCAAATCAACACTATAACCCCATACGCTACATCACAAACCCTAAACCAAACACCATAAACCATACACCCAAATACATGAAACCTATACCCTGAACACTACAAGTTAAACCCTAATCCATACACCTAAGACCCTAAAACCTATACCATAAACAATGAAATAACACAAAATCTCTAAAATCAATAAAATAACCTAAAACCCTAAAACCATTTTAATCCCCTAAAACACTAAAATACTTTAATACATCTTCAAGCCCAAAAATAATCTAAAAACACTAAAAACACAAAGTATCATAAAACACCAAAAAAATTTGAATCCATACAACTCAATAATACCAAATGAAAAAACTAAAACCCATAAAACACAAAATATACTACAAAAATTATGGAAACCCTAAAAATCCACAAAACCCATAAATCCCCTAAATAAACCCTAAAACCCTAAAAATTTTAAAGGCACATAAAAATGTTTAAAAATCCCTTAAACCCCTGAAAAAAATACCAAAACCCCAAAAAACCATTAAAAAATAAATAAAACACAAAAGGGACAAAAATTCATATAAAACTCTAAAACACATTTTAACCCCTAAGACCATACCAAAACCATTATAACCCTAGAAATAACAGAAACACTAGAAACCATAATGACCCCAAAAACTACTAAAAAAATAAAACCCACAAAACCCCTAAAACACTAAAAGTTCCCAAAAAACACTAAATCCCAAAAAAAGCCATCAAACAATTAGAAACCATAAAATCCCAAAAAAATGAAGCTATTAACCCTAAAAACATAAAAACTAATAAAAACCACAAATTATAGAAAAACCCCTAAAACCCCAAAAACCCCATAAAACTATATAAATAATCATAACCCTGAACTGTAAAAATCATTTAAACCCAAAAACCCATGAAAAACAATAAAACCATAAAACACTAAATCCCCATAAAATCCTTAATAAACCCCTAAAACACTAGAAAACAAAAAAATTCCCTAGAAACCTTGAAAAATACCATAACCCCAACAACCATAAACACCATAAAAATATTAAAAACACTAAAAACCATTATAAAGCATATATTTTCCATCAAACCCTAGACCCCATAAAATACAAAAAGACTATAAAAATTCTCGGAAACCCCTAAAATAATCTCTAAACCATAAAACATAAAAAGACTCTAAGACCCTTAAAACGAAAAAAACCAAAAAACCCTAAAAAACCAAAAAACACATAAAATACAATAAAACCCAAAATTACATTAAAAACCCTACAAGTCCAAAAAAATACAATAAAAATGATTCGAAAATCAATAAAACCAATAATGAACCATATAAAAAACCCATAAAGACCCTTAAACCCTAAAAAATACTAATGGTCCTTAAAATAGTAAAAGAACCATAAAGGGCCCTAAAACCCACAAAACACTAAAAACAGTAAAAATACCCTGAAAAAATGACAAACCTTTATAACCCCTAAGAACCCCCCAAACCCTAAAGACCCTAAAAAACATATAAATCTTAAAAAACAGTAAAAATTATTAAAATCTATAAAACCAGTAAAGAACCAGAAAATATTAGAAGCCCCTTAAAAAACCTAAAACCCCAATAAATAGTAAAATCACAAAAAACCCTTAAAACTATAAACCCCGTAAAAACATAAAACCATAGAATCACTAAGAACCTAAAATACCATAATACCCCAAAACCCTAAAAACTCTTAAAAACCATAAAACTCTTAAAAACACCAAAATGTTAAAAACTCTAAAAAACCCCAAAAACCCTTTAAAACACCAATGTACACAAAAATTCCAAAAAATACTTGTAAGACCCCAAAAAACATGAACACCCCTAAAACCCCTAAAACCAATAATAAACCCTTAGAACCAAAAAGACTACCAAAAAATAAAACACTAAAAACACTGAAACCCATGAACACCAAAAACACTAAAAAAATAAAAACCATAAAATCCTAAATTACCCTAAAAACCAAGTCAAATCTTAAAAAAAACCCCTAATACCATAAAATTACAAAAAAAAAATTAATTCCATAAAACCACTAAAACCATAAGAACCCATAAGACACCTAAAACCTACACCCCCACCCTATATAACAATACCAACACCCTAAACCTAATACCCAACACCCTAACCCTTAAACTAGAACCCTATACCCTACACATCATACCCAATACCCAAAACTATAGAATATATGCGCTACACCATAATTTCTAAACCTTATATCCAAAAAGCAATACCCTACACCCTAAACTATAAGCCACATACCCAAAACCAAATAGCTCAAACCTAAACCATTAAATGATACACCCAAAAAACTCAACATTTCACCCTAAACCCCCAAACGCCCTAAAAACCCTAAATTACCAAAAGAAAAAAATCCAGAAGACCCTATAAACCATTGAAATCCATAAAACCCCACCAAAAACTATAAAAGAACATATAAACCCAAAAAAATCTAAATAGCCCTAAAAACATCTAAAATATACATAAAATAATAAACTAAAAGACCTTATAAACAATTAAAACCCTAAAACCCCCAAAAAAACCCTAAAAATAGTAAAAACCATTGAAAATCCTAAAAACCCTAAAATAACTAAGAACACTAAAACCCCAAAAAACCCACAAAAATCTAAAAAATAATAATATATGTAACCCAAAACAATCTAAACGATATAAAAAACCATAAAACCACAAATAGACCCTAAGCCCCCAATAAATCCTTAGAAACCCTAAAAACCATTTTCTATAAAAACCCTAAAAGACTATAAAATTCTCAAAAACAATAAAAACACTAAAACCATTAAAATATTATAGAGACAATAATATACCAATAAAACCCCTAAACCCCCACAGAAACCCTAAAAATATAATAATGACCAAAAAACCATTGAAAATACTAACAAACCAAATACCCCTTAAAATTATAATACTCTTTTAAAACATAAATCCTCCAAAATATAAAAAATAAAATAAATCCCAAAAAACCTAATAACCTCTAAAAAATCCCATAAACGCATAGAAAACCAGGCAACCTTAATACCAATAAAAAACCATGAAAACAAGAAAATTCCTAAAAAATTAAAACACATACAACCCCTAAAAACTGCACAATCCTAAAGAATAAAATACACTAAAATACCCCAAAAACCATAGAAGAAAATAAAGACCCCAAAACTAAAAAACACTATAAAAGACCATAAGAAACCTATGAAACATAGAAAAACAAAAAATAATAAATGAACATAAAGCCCCATTGAAACCCTAAATAGATTTGAATCCTCTCAAATTCCTAAAAGGCACAAAAATATAATCTACACGAAAATTCCTTAAAAACTAATAAACAAACATGTAAAGGACCATAAAAAACACTCTTAAAAATCCCAAAAATCATTTCAAAACTATAGAACAAAAAAAAACTTCAAAACCCAAAAACCCTAAAAAAACATAAAGTACAAAAAAGTACTAAAAACCCTTCAAACTAATTTTTGTAAACCCAAAAACCCAAAAAACAACCTAAACACTTGAAAACATTAAATCCATAAACCCCCTAAAAATGATAAAACCCCAAAACAAACTCGAAATGCCTAAAAATCACGAGAACAAAAATAAACAAAAAACAAAATAATAAAATAAACTAAACCCCCAATAAAACCCTAAAAGTCAATAAACACTAAAAACATCATAAAACCCCCAAAAACCATCAAAAACATAAAACCTAGAACCATTAAAACCTAAAAACCAGTAAACCACCCAAAAACCCATAACAATTTAAAACCCCTTATAGAAGCCAAAATATTTTTAAAATCATATGAAACAAAAAATTCCCATAATACCTTAAAATACACATACAACCATAAAATGACTCAAACCCCACTAAAACAATAAAAAACCCCACAAACCATACGAGAAACTAAAAATATCCAAAAAAATAATCAAGCCATAAAATCCTTAAAACCCTAAATCCCTAAATCCCTTTCAAAACACTAAAAGATTGTTTAAGACCCATAAACCCCCTAAAACCCCAAAAAACCTTAGAACCCCTAAAAGGACTTTTAAAACACTAAGAGACCCTGAAATTCAATAAAACACATAAAACCTAAAAACCATAAAACCATAAAATCTAAAAAAACCCATAAAACAAGCCAAAAAACACTAGAACCCCTAAAAAACTATAATCCAAAAAACCAATAAAAACCCTAAAAACCATTAATATAGTAAAAAATTCATATATATTATAAAAACCCTTAAAAACCATTAAACCCTCATGTAATATCTAAAATCCCAAAAGGATACATAAAACACTAAAATAACTAAAAAGCATTAAATTTCAGAATAACCCTAAAAACCCTAAAAACCTTAAATGTTGGATCAAACCCAAAAACCATTTATATTAGTAAAAGACCCTGAAAGACCCTAAAACCACTAAAAGACACAAAAATCCATAAAAACCATAAAGACCAAAATAATAATAAAACCCTGAAAACCCTAAAATCCCTAAAAGAACATAAAAATCCAAACATCCTAAAAGAACCTAAAAACTCATAAATACTATGAATACCCTAAAACCTCCAAAGTAACAAAAAAAACCAAATTCCCAAAATACAAAAAATTCCAAAACTGCCTAAATCCGCATTAAAACCTAAAACACAAAGAAACCCCAAGAAACCCATAAAAGAACCTAAAACACGCTAAAATACCCCTAAATATCATAAAAAACTCTTGAAACCCTATAAAATAATAAAAAATCTATTCAAACCCTTTAAAACCACATAATATCCCAAAACCCCCAAAACCCATTAGAACCAAAAAATGCAATCAAATATAAAACCCCCAAAAACCATAGAAACCATTACAACTGCAACAAGGCCTAAAATCCTGAATACCCCTAAAGAACACTAAATATGAATGAAAACCAATAAAAACAATAAAATCCCTAAAAAAATCTAAATCCCCATAAAAACCCCAAAATATCTAAATCCACTTTGAAATCCCTAAAAACCATAAAACCCATAAAAATCCCTAAAACCCTAAATCACTAGAAACCCTATTAAAATACATAAAAGTCCTAAAACCCACTAAATCCATAAGAAAATCCATAAAACCCAAATAAAACCCAAAATACCATAGAAACCCTTAAAAACACTTAATGCCCTAAATAACTGAAAAAACAGAAAAAGCCCAAAAAAACCCAAAAACATTAAAAACATCAAAAACACTAAAAATACTAAAAAACCTTACAACCCTAATGGAATACAAAAAGAAAAATGCAACAAAAAAATTCTAAAAAACCTTAAAAACACTAAAAAACTATAAAACCCCTAAAAATCCATAACACCCCCATAAAACCCCAATAAATCCCTAAACCCCTTAATAACACTAAAAATCCATAGAAACAGTAAAAACATATAATTTAAATCAATAAAAATATAAACCCTAAAAACCCAAGAAAAACCTAAAACCCTTGAATCCTTAAAAATCCAACAAAACCGTAAAAATGTTTACGACCACTAAAAACATAAAACCAGGAAAGCACCCAAAACTCTAAAAAAACCTTAAATACAATAAAACCCAATAAAACCCTCAAAATATATAATGAAATCCCCAAATCACTAGAAACCCTAAAAATACAAATACTTTTATAAAACTTTAACAACTCAAAAATACCAAAATAACCCTAAAAACAATAAAATAATATATAACAATTAAAAACAATAAAATAATTAAATACATTAAAACGCTAAATACACAGACCCCCTAAAAACCATAAAACCTTATAACACTCAAAAAGAATCTAAAAATATTATAACCCTTTAAAAATTCTATAATATCCATAAAAACACAAAATACCTTAAATACGCAAAAAAATCCAAAACCTAAATATTCCTAAAATAAGAAAAATCCTTCAAAGCCCGAAAACCACTAAAACCCATAAAAACACAAAAAACCAAAAAAACCCAAAATAATCCTAAAAAATAAATTATCTATTACCCATAAAAAGACTAAAAACCCTTAAAACTCTAGAAAACCCATAAACCACTAAAACATAATAAAAATCCATGAAAACCCATAACAAACCCCAAAACCGTGAAAATCCCTAAAAAACCCATAAGACCCCAAAAATCCCTAAAAATATTTCAAAGCCATAACAACCCTACACAACTCTAAACACCCACAAAAATATAGAAACCCTAATAACATTAAAAAAAACCTAAAAACCAAACAACCATTAACCCCCAAACGAACTGAAACCCCCAAAAATAATTTAAGAGCTAAAAACATTAAAAATCCAATAAATACCATAAAAAATAAAAAAAACATCAAAAACCTTAAGAATCTCTAAAACCATTAATCCCTCAAGAACTAAAAGATCCCCTAAAACCCATATATCACCAAGGAATACTAAAAGCCCTAAAACCACTAAAAGCCATAAAAATTCCAAAAATAATGAAAATTCTGAAAACTCATAAATTCATCAAATCACTAAACTCCTAAAAATCTAAATTTTTTGAAGGACATTAAAACCCCATAAATAACCCAAAAATTCTGAAAAATATATTAAATCCCAAAAAATACCAAAAAAACCAAAAAATTCCCAAAAAACAATATAAAATAAACTAAAATTCAAAACCCCCTAAAAGACTCTAAAACCAAAAAATGACTGCAAAATCCATAAAATAACATTAAAACCCTAACAATAATAAATGATTCTAAACCCCCTAGAAACCCTAAAAGATCCTAAAGCACTATACAAACCCAAATAGACTATAAAAACACAAAACCCATAAATTACCCTAAAAACCTAAACCCTAAAAGACATGAAAACCATGTAAAACCCCAAAGGGAATTAAAAGAAACAAAAACCGCCTAATAGACCCTAAAGACCATAGAATTCCTAATAGTCTTGAAAACACCTAAAATACCTTAAAAACCATAAGATATTTAAATGGGCCAAATATACCTAAATATCCGAACAAATCACCCAGTAGTCCCTAAAACCCATAGAAATACATAAAGAAAAATATTAAAAAACATAAAAGATACTAGAAACCGATAAAACACTGAAAAATCCTAAAAACCATAAAAGGCCATAAAAACCCATAAAATATTAAAAGTGAAAAATACTATAAAAACATGAAAGAACCCAAAGAACCCTATAAACTGTAAAAACCCAAAAAAATCTATAAAACCCCTAGAAACACTAAAACCCCAAATAATCCAAAAAACCTCTAAAAATAGTGAAAACCCCAAAAAACTAAAGGATCCTAACAAATCCAAAATCCCATAAAGGCCCCTAAAACCCCTAAAAGACTTTAAAAGTGTAAAAACACATAAAATTATCCATTACGTGCAATGAACACTAAAAGACCCTGAAATCCCTGAAATCCCCAAAAAGACTCAAAAGAACCAAAAAAACAAAAAAATATTAAATACCCTAAACACTAAAACTACCATAAAAACATAAAACAACCTAAATACCATTAAAAAATCAAAATCCCAAGAACCCCTAAAAACCTTAATATAACCCTAAAATCATAAATAATACTAAAACCCCAAAAAACTTTCCAAAACACCTAGATTTCAAAATAAACACCTACAAACCTAAAAACCCATCAAAAAGTCTAAAAAATCCTAAAAAAATGTTAATCCATAAAAAATCACAAAACTCTAAAAATATTGAAAACCATAAAACCCTTCAAAACATTAAAAAACCCAAAAACAATTAAAAACCAAGAAAACCACTCTAAAAACACAAAAAAAACGTAAAAAATCACTAAAAATGACAAATCTAATAGCCAAAAATCCAAATAACCCGTAAAAATAATAAAAAACCAAAAGAACCATAAAAATTTAAAAGATAAAAAAATTCCAAAATACCCCAAAATACCCTTAAACCCCAAAATACCTAAAGAACCCTAAAAATTCTAAAAACTCTAAAACCCCATAAAACCCCAAAAAACATAAGAATCCCACAAAAGAAAATATAAACTCTAGAAGTCCTAAAATATAATAACACCCCTAACATAACAAAAAATCCTCAAAACACTTAAAGACCCTAAAACCCCTATTAAAACCCTAAATGACCCCAGCAACCCATAAACAAGCTATAAACCCAGAAATCCCTAAAAACTGAATAAATACTAAATAAAAAATATCATAAAATCACTAAATACCCAAAAAGAACCCAAAAAACATAAACCTCCCAAAAATAGTAATAATTTTATAACCCGAAAAAACATTAATGAACTAAATAACCAAAACAAATTATACAAACCATTATAACTGCAACAAGACCTAAAATCTTGAATACCCCTAAAGAACCCTAAATACGAATGAAAACCAATAAAAACAATAAAATCCCTAAAAAAATCTAAAACCCCACAAAAACCGCAAAATATCTAAATCCACTTTGAAATATCTAAAAACCATAAAACCCATAAAAATCCCTAAAACCCTAAATCACTAGAAACCCTCTTAAAATAAATAAAAGTCCTAAAACCCACTAAATCCATAAAAAATTTCATATAACCCATATAAAACCCAAAATACCATAGAAACCCTTAAAAACACTTAATACCCCAAATAACCGAAAAAACAGAAAAACCCCAAAAAAACCCAAAAACATTAAAAACATCAAAAACACTGAAAAGACTAAAAAAAACATACAACCCTAATGGAATCCAAAAAAATGTAACAAAAAAATTCTAAAAAACCTTAAAAACACTAAAAAAATATAAAACCCCTAAAAACCCACAAAACCCCCATAAAACCCCAAAAAATCCCTAAACCCCCTAATAACACTAAAAATCCATAGAAACAGTTAAAAAATATAATTTAAATCAATAAAAATATAAACCCTAAAAACCCAAGAAAAACCTAAAACCCTTGAATCCTTAAAAATCCAACAACACCGTAAAAATGTTTACGACCACTAAAAACATAAAATCAGGAAAACACCCAAAACTCAAAAAAAACCTTAAATACAATAAAACCCAATAAAACCCCTAAAATATATAATCAAATCCCCAAATCACTAGAAACCCTAAAAATAAAAATACTCTTATAAAACTTTATCAACTCAAAAAAACCAAAATAACCCTAAAAACAATAAAATAATATAGAACAATGAAAAATAGAAAAATAATTAAATACATTAAAACGCCAAATACACAGACCCCCTAAAATCCATAAAACCTTAAAACACTCAAAAATATTCTAAAAATATTATAATACCTTAAAAATTCTATAATATCCATAAAAACACAAAATAACATAAATACGCAAAAAAAACCAAAACCTAAAAATTCCTAAAATAAGAAAAATCCTTCAAATCCCTAAAACCACTAAAACCCATAAAAAGACAAAAAACCAAAAAAACCCAAAATAATCCTAAAACAAATAAAATATCTATTACTCATAAAAAGACTAAAAACCCTTAAAACTCTAGAAAACCCTTAAACCACTAAAACATAATAAAAATCCATGAAAAACCCTAACAAACCCCAAAACCCTGAAAATCCCTAAAAACCCATAAGACCCCAAAAATCCCTAAAAATGTTTCAAAGCCATAATAACCCTACACAACTCTAAACACCCAAAAAAATATAGAATCCCTAATAACATTAAAAAAACCCTAAAACACTAAAAAATATAAATCCCAGAAAACAAGACTAAAACCCTAAACCCCATAATAAACTAGGAACCAATAAAACCCCTAAAAACCAATAAAACCCTTAAAACTCTGCATATCCCTTAAGCATCTAAAAACCCTAAAAACATTGAAAATTGACCTTAAACCACAAAACCGCTAGACCCCTATAAACCCTAAAATACATAAAAATTGAAAAAAAATAATAAAATTGTTTAATAATCTATAGGAACCCTAAAAATATCAAAAACATATTAATACCGTAAAAAACTCTAAAACCATAAAAACTATTAAAAAATCATAAAATGCCATAAAACATTAAAAGTCCCTAAAACCCCTAAAAATTGAAAAACTCCCATACGCAAAATGTCCCTAAAATATAGAAAAATCCTTATATAATTAAAAACGTCTCTAAACACACACAAAACCCAATAACCTAATAAATCAAAAAACCCATAAGAACCCTAATACCCCCAAAAAATAAGAGAACCCCTAAATAACATAAAAGACTCTATAATACTCTATAACATGCTTAAAACCCCCAGAACCTTATGAAACATCTAAAACCCTAAAAACCCTCAGCTACCCTTAAAAACATTGAAACATATAAAAGTCATAAAACCCATAAAACCCTTATCAACACTAAAAATCCAAAACCCCAAAAAAACCTAAAAGAATTGAAAAACTTAAAAAAACTGAACACCATGAAAACCCTGAAAACCCATAAAAACCCTATAGACAATAAAAATCCTAAAACCCTAATAAGTATTAAAAACACTTAATACTATTAAAAACAATAAATCCCACTTATATTCCTAAACACAATGAAAAAACCTAAGAACACTAAAAACCATAAAAACACAAAAATCTCCAAGAAATTCCTAAAACCCTCAAAACCCATAAAACCCCTTAAACACTAAAACACTATTGAAATCACTAAAAGAACAGAAAAACCATAAATCCCTATAAACACTAAAGGCATTTAAATTCCTATAAAAAGCCAAAAATTCCACAAAACCCCTTAAATATCCTGAAAAACCTATCAACCCCCCAAAACCTAAAAACTAAAAACCTGGAAAAAAATGCTAAAATGGTAAACACCTTATGAACCCCTAAAAATCCTTATAACCTTACAAACACTGAAAACTCTAAAGAACTCTGAACGAATCATAAAAACCATTAAACTATAAAAAACCCATTAATAATTATAAAAACCGAAAAACCATAATAAGCCATTACGACCCCAAGAAACCCATAAACCCCCAACTAACCCAAAAAAACAATAAATAGAATAAAAAATTGTCCAAAAAATATATAAAATAAATAAAATTGTAAAAACCCATAAATATAATAATACCATAAAAATAATTAAGTGAAATTAAAATCCCTAAAAATATAAAAACTGTTAATACCCATAAGATATAGAAAACCCTTAAAATCCTAAAACACCATTAAAACCCAAAAGCTCTATAAAAAACTAAAATATAATAAATGCTCTTAAATCACATAAAACCCACAAAATACCCTTTAAACATGAAAAAAAAACAAAAAAAATGAACAAATAACCCCATTAAAACCCCTAAATAACTACCACCCCTAATAACATTAAAATGATATAAAACCCCAAAAATCCCTAAAATATAAAACCATAAAAACCAAAAAACACCCAAAAATATTATGAAACCACTAAAAGATCCAAAAAAATTAACCCCTTGAAAATTTATATAAAAACTAAAAGCCTAAAAAATCCACAACCATATAAAAGCCCAAAAATCCAAAAAGCACTAAAAATCCTAAAACCGTAAAAAAACATTAAAACCGCAAATGAAAATTAAAACTATCCAAAATCCCTAAAATTAAAAAAAACCTTAAAACTATACAAAACACTAAAATCCATAAAAATAAATAAAAACATAACATATACTAAAACCCCAAAAATACCTAAGAAGTTTAACACACCTAAAAACCCATGAAAATTAATAAAGAAACAATTTTTAATGGCCCTTAAATCCCATAAACTCTAATAGAACCTAAAAAAACTATAACCATAAAACTCTAAAAAACACATAAAAATTAAAAAATCCATAAAAGTTCCTAAAACCCATAAACTACCCATAAACCCCTAAAATACTCTGAAAAAACTGAAAACCCAAAAAGTCTATAAAAGACCCTAAGAAAAAAAACTAAAAAATACCATAAAACCCTAATAAATATTTAAATTACATTAGACAGCTATAACACCAAAAAACACTACAGGGCCCTAAATCCCCTAAATCCCATAAAAACCCCTAAAACCCTAATAAAACCATCAAACCTTCCAAAAATCATAAAGCCCTATAAAACCTTTCAAATCCCATTTAACTCATAAAAGCACCGAAAACACTAAAAACCCAAAAATCCTTAAAAACCACATTTATCCCCCTAAAAATAACTAAAATACACTATAAACCCTCAAAAAAACCCAAAATCTTAAAACCAAAAAACCAAAAAAGTTGTAAAAACCAAAAAACCCCTAAAACTACAAAAAACAAAAAAACCCCTAAAATAATAATCATATGAAGAATACTAAACCCCATAAAAATCATAAATACCCTCAAACCCACTAGAAACCTTTTAAAATATAAATATCATTAAAACCCAAAAAAAACAACAAAACCGTAAAAACCCAGGAAATCCATAGAATTCCATAAAAACCATAAAACACAAAAAGATCATAGAAACCAATGAAATGCCCTAAAAGCAAATAAAATATTAATAGACCATAAAACTATATAAAACCCTTAAATGATGATAAAACCCTTAAACACCTTAAAAACCCTAAAAAATATCTAATACCCTTAAAAACCCATAAAAAATCCCTAACCTCTAAAAACCCAAAAAAAAACCACCAAAAACTCCTAAAAATTATTGAAGACCCAAAAACCTATAAAAACACCAAATACCTTATGAAAACCTACATAATGGAAAAGGATAAAAACACAAAAATAACTCCAAGTCATTAAGAATGCCCTAAAATACTAAAAATTCCAAAAACCCAGAAACACAAAATACACAAATAAACCCTAAAATCCAAAGAAATAAAGAAAATGTAAAATCCTCCAAATCCATAGAACCCTAAAAAAATCTAGAAACCCTAGAAACCCCTAAAAACCATACATATACTAAAAGACCTAATAAAACCCAAAACCCATTAAAACCCCTACAAATGAATAATATTCATACAAAAATAATGAACCTAAAAAATCAAAAAAAAACATAAAACCATAAAACTAATAAAAAACAATTTAAAAATTATAACAAAACTTAAACCCCGAAAAAAAAACAAAAATCTCCAGAAAAACCTATAAAAACAAGTAATAACATAAAAACAAGTCAAAAAATTAAATACCAAAAGAAAACCAACAAAAATACTATAAATAATAAAAACCCTAAAACCCCCCTAAGAGCCAAAAAACCTATATAACCCGTAAATATTATAGCCTACATCCGAAACCCTAAACCATAAACCAGAAACTCTATACCATACACTCAAACCCCTAAACTTGACACCATAATCCCAAAACCCGACTCTATATAAGTGAATCCGTAAACCTTATCGCTTAAGCAAGATAACAAACACCCAAAACATTACACCATAAACCCTATACCATATAACTTTCACAAATAAACCCTAAAACCTAAAACCTAAACCCTAAACCCAAATCACTAAAATGTAAACCCCAAACAATACACACTATACCCAATACACTACACCCTAAATTCAAAACCCTGCAAACTAAACACTATACACTAAAACCTAATCCCTAATAACTAATATCTATACCCCAAAACCTAAACCATACACCCCAAAGCCTAAATCATTAACCCTATACCATACACCCTAAACTCTAAACCCTACAACCTAAACCCTAAAACCAATACCATACAATCTAAACCAAAAATACCACACTCTAAACTTGATACCCTTAAACCAAAACCCAATAACATAAACCCAATACCCCATAGCCTAAAACCTAAATCATAAACCTACTCATTAAACCCTATAACCTATATCCAAAACCCAAAACCCAAAACCCAAAATCCTATACTATGAACCCTAAATCCAACACCTAAAACCCTATACGATACACACTAAACCCCAAACCCAACACCATAAACCTAAGAAACTACACCCTAAACCTTAAACTCTTCACTATAAACCCTAAAACAAATAACATAAACCCTTAACCCACACCTCGAACCATATAACCCATACACCAAACCATAAACCCTACACCGAAAACTGTATACCTTACACTATAAAGTCTAAACCATACACCCTAAACCAAAATCCCTAAACCCTACACCCTAAACCCACACCCCCACACCCTACACCCTACCCCCTAATCCTTTAACCCTAACCCTATAACATAATTGATATAACCTATACCATGAACACTATACCATACAACCTAAACCTTATACCCAACACCATAAGACTAAAACCATACACCCTAAATCATATAACCTACACCCAAAATCCTATGCCATATAACCTAAACAATAAACATAAATTCTAAACCCCAGAAACTACACCCTATAACTTCAATGCTACACATTTATCCCAAACCGTACACCCAAAACCATAAACCTTACACATGAAACCCTAAAAAAACAACAACAAAAAAAACCTAAATGAACCTATTACCCCTAAAAGACCATATATCCCATTAGAAACCCCAAAATCCAAAAAAATAATAAAACAATAAAAGACCCTAAAACCACTAAAAGAATATATAACCCATTAACCCATAAAATATCAACAAAAACCAGAGAAAAATTAAAATACCATAAAACACTGAAATCTATAAAAACATCAAAAAAAATTGTGCACTAAAAACCCTCCAAAAATCCTTAAAATGATACCCCACACTATAAGTCCTACACCCTACTACCTAAAACCAAATCCCTACACCCAAAACCTTATCCCCTACATCCTAAACCTTAAACACTACACCCAAACCCTAAAACATAAACCCAATACCATAAACATAGAACCTAAAACCTACACCCTAAACAGTATACCCTATAGCCTAGACCATAATCCATACACCCTAACAATATTCCCAACAACCTACACCCTATACACGACACCCTATATCAAACCCTTATAGTTGAAATCCTATACCCTAATCCTTAAAACCAAAAACCTACTACATAAAACCTATACCATATACGAAATATCCTAAACCCTAAACCCTAAACCATATACCCTAAACCATAAACCTTACTGCCTACACTATAATCATATAAACTAAACCATAACCCCTACACCATAAACAGTATACCATACTCCATAAACCCAGTACCCTAAACCAAAACCCTATACCATACACCTTGTACATTATAACATACTTCCTAAACCCTATATCATACCCCAAAAACCTTATACCCAACACCCTAAACCATACACCCGAAAACCTATACCGAACACCATAAAATATACAACCAAAAATCAATCCTCAAATCCTTATATCATGCACCTTAAATTCCAAACCCTATACCATAATCAAAAACCCATACATCTTAAACAATATACATTTCACTCTAGGCACTATACCCTATAACCTAAACCCTATATCATACTCCCAAAAAAGAAAACCTAAAACCAAAAACCCCAAAACCTAAACCCTAAACCCAATACTTTACACCCTAAACACAAAACCCTAAAGCCTAGAACATATAAACTACACCCTAAACCCTACATCCTACGAACTATATCCTAAACTATATACCCGACACCTTATAACCCACACCCTAATCCCTAAAAAAAACACCCTAAACACTGAACTATAAAAATTGTACCTAACATTGTAAAACTACACTCAAAACCATATAACCTACTCCCAAAACCCACAACCACATACCCTACAACCTACACACAAAAAACAACACCCAAAACCATGTACCCTATACCCAAAAATCTATTCTAGACACTCTAAACCCTAAACCTGACACCCTAATGCCTATTCATTTCACCCTAAACACTAAAACACAAACCCTATAACCTGAACCAGAAACCCTAAATCCTACACCATAAAACCAATCCCGTATACCCTAAATACTAAATCATAGAACCTAATCTAGAGACCCTTCTCACTAACCCATTAACCATACACAATAAACCAAATACATTAGCCCCAAAACCCTGAAACTTATACCCTAAACCCTAAAACCAGCTCCTTAATCCATAAACACTACACCCTAATTCATATACCACACACCATAAACATTATAACCTATAGCATAAACCAAATACCCGACACACTTAACCGTAGACCCTAAACCCTAGAACCTAAACCCTACACCATAAAAAGTAAATCTTACACCCAACACTCTATACCCACCAATCTAAACCCTATATAGTAAACCATACACCCTATACCATTAACCATATACCCTATAACCTATACCCTACATCATACACCGTAAACCCTTAAAACCCTAAAAACCCTAAAAACCCTATGAAACCCTAAGAAACTGTAATATATTTTAAAACCCCTTTAAACCCTAAAACACCCAATAATAAAAAAACCTTAAAAAATCTAAAAACCTAAAAACACTTCAAATCCACAAAACACTAAGAAAACCATAAAACCCCTAAAATCCAAAGAAAACTGTAACACTCAAGAATTTTATGAGAAATATTTTGTCATTTATGTTATATAAATCATCAAAGTAATCTTTGACTACACACAACACTATCATGGATTGCTTTACACTCAATCACAGCCTTCCTCGATAGCTTGTGTCGTACGCAATACCGAGTTTCACTAAACAACGATATTCTATTAAAATATTATTAAAACTACCTGTTATGAATAGTAATACCCACCTTTTGAAATTTTATAAATTTTACCATTCAAAATGGACTTCATTTTTGGATTCAGAATATCAAAATTAGCTTAGGGTGAAATTTTGGTACTTTTCGGATAACTTTCATATTCTAATGAATAGTGAAAATTACTAAATTTTAATTAAAAACAACTTTTTAATTGAAATAATTAGTAGTGATAAATTATTAATTTGAGTGGTTTTAAAGTATATGTAGAATATATTTTTACAATTTAATACAATGTTGGTCATTGGATGTAATTTCACATTTAAACCAGATATAAACAAGTGTCAATCCTTTGATAGGTATTATCTCTTAAAAACACGCTATTTGTTTTGACGACGGGTATTACTTTTTAAATTAGTCAATGTAACTGATATGTTTTGAATTTGATAAAATAGACATCATTTTTGAATTCATAATATCAAATATAGCTTAGGCCAAATTTTTGGTATTTTTCTGGAAACTTTCATTTTTTTGATGAATAGTGAAACTACTAAATGGTAGTTAAATAACTGAATTTTTCATAAAACATAATTTTACCACTTCTGTGAGTGGAATTTCAAAAATCCGAGAGAAACGGTTAATATCAAGTACTAAAATGTAGTTCAATGAGATGAAAATAATTTTTGGTGAATAGTTACTTTTTACTTTTTTTCCACGGTTAAAAGTAAATAGGGTAATTAAGGGTAAAAGTGTTATTATTATTACCCTAAAACATGTCCTAATTCTACTCGATAAGTGTAATTCGACCAAAAATAAATTTATGAATAAAATATGACCATTTAGACCCACTTGGAATAGATTAGGACATATATTATTAATTTATTTAAAGGGTTAAAATAGTTAAAATCAAGGTTTGATAACTATATATTTTATAATATAGGTTTACACATAAGATAATTTCGATTATAAATATTCATTAGAAAGCTAAAAATATTTCCTACATAATGTTATTTTATTTTTAATTTTTGGACTTAAAATAATTTCATTTATTTATGACACAATGATAATGCAGTAATTATCTTATTAATGAAATATTGACATGATTGAAGTTATAAATACCAAAAAAAAAATTGAGACTTTTTATGAATTACAATAATTTTATATGTTACTATGACATGTTATTTTTGATTTAATTATCTTTTCAAGAATTAATCATTCTGTTATGATTTTCACAAAATCAATTACCATATAGTGTCAAAATTGACATAAAATTGTTTTTAAAAAAATATTATATTATTAATTGTTATTATATTCCTAAAAATCTAAGGTTTGGACAAATGACTCATATAAGTTTATATATATTAATAATAAACAACATGGGGTTTGTTTGGCTTGTTATAGTATGTTTATTAACCTTATAGTGTAAGAAAACAAGAAGACACGGTAAAAGTTAAATTATTTAACTTAAAGTTAAATCTAAATGATAAGGTTAAAATAGAACCCTAAACTTGTCTACATTCTATTGGATGAGAGGATTTCGACCCATCCCCACCTTAGCTTCTAAATAAATCAATTTGGATCTATTAAAAACTGAATATGACTTTATAATAATATAATAATTTTTGTTCTTCCAAAGGTACCCCTCTACTCCCTTATAAAAGGGAACCTCTTCCCTCTCTTCCTCACACCACTTTGAGCCTTCTAGCTCGGCCAAACCCAGAATTTTTCTCTTCTAAACTTCCCTAGAAATATCCTATAGGTCATGGTCTTCTTCAAAGACCAATCTTAGTGCCCTAAGAGGAGGTCTCAAAGTGGCGCTTCGAAGAAGAGGTAATGTCCGTTACCGATTCCTTCAACTTTATTTCTTCTTCCACTTCTTCTTATATAGTTGTTTCATTTAGAAGTAATAAAATCAGTATCACTAATATAATGATATGTTATTATAAGTATTAAACAACCCTATTTTACCATATATCCATCCTACTGAAAATGAAATCACCGCGCGTGCGTACGTACGGAATACCGTCTCCATGCCATGGTGTAATCTATTTTCCACCACCACCGTACTTGGATCGGTATAATGCTGTAAATAATGAATATATATGATTATTTTAAAGTGATACTGATTCGGAAATAGTATACATACACTCCAATACAATTCCACGATCATGGGAACGATATCATCGCTCGTGTGTACGTACGGAATACTGTCTCCACGATGTGATACAACTCGTTCTACATGATCTTCATTGCATAATAATTATATAAATGAATTGAATGAATGAATATGATATATATTACACTAATACCATTCCGGAAATGCGGTATGTATAACCTAAGAAGAAGAATAAGAATTTATTCGACAAAACACGCATAAGAATAAAAAGTAATAAACACCCGAATAACAAGTAGCAATGAAATATTACTAATAAGAAGCTAATAATATGATCATATATGATATCATAAAAATAAGTATGATTCTGGTATAAGTCAATGACATTATTTAAATCATTATATAGGAGGTTCGGACACTTACGAAGAAAATCATACATAAGGTAGGGGAAAATATCACAATCTCATTTTTATCTGAGATTGTTTATACATTGGTATTTATTGGGGTGTATTTTATCATCCACATCAATGTTTCATAAATATGTAATATTTATATCCTTATACAATTGTTTATGTCAAATTTTACCATTTGGTGAGTTTTTTGTAAAAGATATGAAATAAATCTTTTGTCATTTTTCGTACAAAGTACTTTTTGACTTTTCCGAAAAAAGTACGAGAATAATGTTTTTTTAACTTATACGGCATGAATGGATTTTTAAAACATTATTTCCAAGAAGATTCATTTACATGTTTTCATGTTTATTTTTAATCAACATCTTTTAGTTTAAAATTGTATGACATGTTAAGAAAGGAAAAAAAATTGAAGTAGAAAGGATATTTTCCTCAAGAATGGAGTTCAAGTGTTTTATCAAAATTATTATCCATATAAGATAATATAGGATTCTGTTTCTATCCCTATTATTACATTTGTTTGATTATGTTTTGATGGAATTATTTTATGAATTCCTTTATCTTATATGAATTGTTTTATGATGTCATGATGTTAAGAATCCCATTTTTATTACATGGGTTATGCAATGATGTATGATTTATGATTTTGTGGCACACATAAGAATGGTATCATTATGAGATTGGTGGGACCTATATCTCCCTCCAATGCATTGGGTAAAGATTTTATATCTCATGAGTTAGACATGGCTGGAACGACATGTTAAACCAGTTCAGTGAAACAGGACTGAAACGAGGAATGAACTCAGTTCAGAAATGGACATTGTCCACTAAGATAGTCTTGCCAATGAGTCTTGACTAATAAGAAATGATTCTCTATGATTATGTGTGTAAACCAAAAGCATCGTGTTTGATGTTATGATTATTGTGATTACATTTCACTACCATGATTTATCCCATGTTATGATATTTTGATCTTTTTTACAGGGTAAGATTTCCAAAATGTTATGTTCTTATGAATATGATGTGATTGATATTTCTATTGTCTACCTTTACCGAGAATTTGAGCTCACCCCATTGTATGTTTTCTTTCCCCTGGTCAGGAAGACGTTTATTAAGGAGGATATGCCAAAAGGGACTCTAGATCTGATGAAATAAATGGGAGACAATGTAGATTCTTTATGAACCAGTTTTTTATGTTTCCTAGTTTCTAAAGACTCTATACCTATACAGTCCATTCCTGGTTTTGTTATATGTTGTAATAAGTATGCTTCAATTTTTAATTCTTAACCATGTATATAAAGTATGGGTTGTTATAGTTGGTATCAGAGGAAAGGTATAGTCAACCATTGGATACTAGGAAGTGAAAGCCATAGTAAGAACCCTAAGGATAAGTCTAAGCATAGAAAACAATCTTAGTGTTTTAGAAATGTCCATGAACATCCTATTATAGGACCTTAAGTGTAAAATTTTATTCTTGATTATGTGTCTTTCCTATTATAATTAGTGTTGCTCACACTATTCATCTTGGTTTTAGTCAACGGATGGAACCCGAAGGAACCACGTTAATGTGGAATGCGATGGGAAATGCAATGATTGTCCCCCTGAGCAACCAAACATTATGGGAGCTGGAATGAAAAATCATGTATCCATGCTCACAAAACATTCTGAAGCTATGAATCATGTAGGACTTCCAAACGAGCAATGGAAGGAGCAGCATTCTGTTGAATCCTTCATGAGGCAGTTTCCACCTTCATTCAGCTGGTCTTCCGATCCATTAGTTTTTAAACAATGGATCAGTACCACTAAAAAGATATTTCCAGTTCTCCAATGTTCTGAACATGATAAAGTCATCTTAGCAGTTTATCGTTTGGAAGGTGATGCTGATCAATGGTGGAATCTTAGTAAGAATACGAGGCAAAGGGATGAAATTGAGGCCATGGAATGGGACAAGTTCAAGAACTTATTTTTCAATAATTACTCCCCTGGTATTCTTTGAACAAAGATGGAGAAGGAGTTTCTTGAACTGAAGCAAAAGGAAGATGAATCTGTTTGTACCTACGAAGAAAATTTTACATGACTTGCAAGGTGCGCTTATGGAATTATTATCCAACCTGAGAGTAAGATTGATCGATTCTTTAGTATCTTAAAACAATGTCTTCGAAGGGCGTTAGCCATAAGGGACCTCAATAGCTACGAGGAAATTGTTCGATGTGCTCTCATGGTTGAGATGGAGATTGGTGTAACCCATCAGTCATATGGGTTTGATAAGAAGAGGAAAATGGAATTCAAAGGAGAATCTAAAGAGCACACTGAAAAGAAGATTATTTTTCCCTTGTGCTCAAAATGAAGAAAGAAACATGGAGGAAATTGTTTTAAGGGGACATGAAGATGTTATAAGTGTGGAAAAGAAGGTCATTGGGCAATTGAATGTCGAAAATATGAGAAGAAGATGTCTAATGATGCAAACAAAGGAAGGGATACACAGAATGAACCTACTACCCTTCAATGTTTCAAGTGCAAGGAGATGGGTAATTATACCAATCAATGCCCAAATCCAAGGGTTGATGATGATGATCGACATCAACAAACTCTTTGTCCCAAAGACAAATGAAAGTCACATGCAATTTCTATCAGCGATGTGGAGTGTGATAACGAAGTGGTGAAAGGTACACTTACCATCCACTCTAAAGTAGAAAATGTTTTATTTGATTCTGGATCCACCCACTCTTTTATTTCTAAATAATATTCTAATGGTATCACCATATTACCTCAACAATGAGATGTTGAGTTAGCTGTGACAACTCCTAATGGAACAATTGTCACATCAAAAGTTTATAATTCTTCTCCGATTGATGTTTGTAGGAAAGTGCTTCCTGAAAATCATGTGATCCTTCCTATAGTGGAATTTGATGTGATTCTTGGGATGGATTGGATTTCTTTATATGGAGCTCATATCAATTGCCAAAGAAGGGAAGTCACATTTCATATTCCAGATCAGTCTATGATCGTCTATCGATGCAAGGATGAACATAACCCTCCAGTGGAAATTTCTTCCATCTTATTGGGTTTGATTCCACTAAATGAAGGTTATTTATCTCAAATGGTTGGTGAGAAACTCATGATTAAGAATATGACCATTGTACGGGAGTTTGATTATGTCTTTCTAGAGGAATTTTCGCGTCTTCCACCAAATCGTGAAGTTGAGTTTTCAATAGAACTTGTATCGGGTGCTTTGCCTATTTCAAATACACCTTACAGAATGGCCCCAATTGAGTTGCATGAATTTAGGAAGCAACTCCAATAGAATCTTGATAATTGATTCATACGCCCAAGTGTGTCACCTTGGAGAGCACATGTTCTGTTTGTTAAGAAGAAAGATGGATCAATGAGACTCTGCATTGATTATTCAGAACTTAACAAGATCACTATCAAGAAAAAATATCCTCTCCCACGCATTGAGGTCTTATTTGACCAACTACGCGGAGCTCAATAATTTTCCAAGATTGATCTTAATTTAGGGAATCATTAATTAAGGGTCAAAATGGAGGATATACCAAAGACGGCTTTCCGTACAAGGTATGGACACTATGAATTTATTGTGATGCCATTTGGTCTTACTAATGCCCCATCTATCTTCATGGATATGATGAATAGAGTCTTTAGAAACTATCTTGATCAGTTTGTGGTAGTCTTTATAGACGATATTCTTGTATATTCAAAGATAAAGTAAGAAAATGAAGATCACTTGATAATTTTATTGAAGACCCTAAGAGAGGAGAATCTTTATGCCAAATTTACCAAATGAGAATATTGGCATCAAAAAGTTTCATTTTTGGGTCACATAATCTCAAAAGAGGGGATATCTGTGGATAGAGAAAAAACAGAGTCTATAGAAAGATGGTAGAGACCAACAAAAATAACCGAGATCCAAAGTTTTCTTAGTTTGGCTGGATATTATCGACGTTTTGGGAATGATTTTTCACGATTATCTAATCCACTCACCATGTTGACTCGGAAAGGAGTTAAGTTTGTTTGGATGGAGGAGTGTGAAGAGAATTTCAAGGAGTTGAAAAGAAGGTTATCCAGTGCAACTGTACTCACACTTCCTTGTAGTGGAGAAAGGTTTGTGATCTACAGTGATTCATCCAAGAAAGGGCTGGGGTGTGTTCTTTTGAAAAATGATATGGTGATAGCTTATTCCTCATGACAGTTGAAAATCCATGAGCTAAATTAACCAACTCATGATTTGGAGTTAGCTGCGGTAATCTTTGCATTAATGATTTGGAGGCATTATCTTCATGGAAAAAAGTGTGATATTTATACTGATCATAAATGTTTAAAGTATGTTTTCACACAAAAGGAGCTGAATTTGTGCCAACGAAGATGGTTAGAGCTGATTAAAGATTACGACTGCTCAATTAATTACCACCCTGGGAAAGAAAACACAGTGGCAGATGCATTAAGTTGACAAGACCATGCTAGCTAATCCATGATGAGGATCACAAAAGATCCAATATTTATGGATTTACAAAGGATGGATCTTGGAATTATAATGGAAGGGGAAAAATCATATCTTTATCAATTGAATTTTCAACCATCTATACATGTGAAGATTAAAGAGGCGTAAAAAGAAGATGTAGAGTTACAAAAGATGGTGAGAAATTCTCCAGAATTCAACCTTGATTGTGATGGGAAAATAAAGTTTAGGAATAGGGTTTGTGTTCCTACCATCCCAGAATTAAAGAAGGAGCTACTGGATGAGGATCATATTTCTTTATTATCTATTCATCCTGGAAGCACAAAGATGTATAGGGACCTAAAAGAGTACTTCTGGTGGGATGTCATGAAAAGAGATGTTGCTGAATATGTCTCTCGATGCTTGGTTTGTTAGCAAGTTAAAGCTGAGAGACTGATGTCTAAGGGGATGTTACAACCATTACCCATACTAGAATAGTAATGGGAAAACATCACTATGGAATTTGTCACTGGACATCCTAAAACATCCAAATGCAATAATGATATCTGGGTTATAGTTGATCATCTTACAATGTCAGCACACTTCATCCCCATTAGAGAGGATTTCTCTCTGGATCTGCTTGCCAGGTTATATGTGAAAGAAGTGGTAATATTGCCTGGAGTACCACTTTCTATTATTTCTGATCGAGATTCATGATTTACCTCGATGTTCTGGCGAAGTCTTCAGCATACTCTGGATATAGAGATGATTTTCAGCACTGCTTATCATCCTCAGACAGACGATTATTCTGAGAGGACAATTCAAACTCTAGAAGATATGTTGAGAACTTGCTCTATGGATTTCAAAGGTGGTTGGGATCAACACCTACCTTTGGAGGAATTTTCTTATAATAATAGCTTTCACTCCAGTAATCAGATGGCTCCTTATGAAGCTCTCTATGGAAAAAATGCAGGACTCCAACTTGTTGGGATGATGTTGGGGAAAGAAATCTATTAGGACCTGATCTTGGTGATGAGATAGCAGAAAAGGTCAGATCTAGTCAACAACACATTAGAGCAGCTCAGAGTTGACAAAAAATGATATGCCGACAACTGAAGAAAAGACCTATAGTTTGATGTGGGTGATAAAGTGTTCTTATGAATATCTCCTTTGAAGAGAGTAATGAGATTTGGAAATAAGGGAAAGCTGAGCCCTAGATATATTGGTCCTTTCGAAATACTAGATCATATTGGGAAGGTAGCTTACTGATTGGCACTTCCACAAAATCTATCCCAAGTTAACGATGTGTTCCATGTATCTCCCCTGAGTAAGTACATACCTGACCCTTCACATGTACTCAGCATAGAAGTAATACCGTTGGAACAAGATCTTTCTTATGAAGAACAACCGATAGAGATTCTCGATCGTAGTGAAAAAGTCCTACGGAACAAGACCACTCGCTTGGTGAAAGTTTTATGGAGGAACCACCAGTTAGAAGAAGCTACATGGGAGTTTGATGATATGATTAGGGAAAGGTATCCTCATCTGTTTGTTACAAAGTGACAAATTTCGAGGGAGAAATTCATTTTAAGGGGGGTAGAATGTAACACATGAGACTTTTATGAGAAATATTTTGTTTTTTATGTTATATAAATCATCAAAGGAATATTTCACTACACACAACACTAGCTTGGATTTCATTACACGAAACCGCGGCCTTCCTCGATAGCTTGCGTCGTACGCAATACAAAGTTTCACTAAACAACAATATTCTATTAAAATATTATTAAAACTAACCGTTATGAATAGTAATACCCACTTTTGAAATATTCTAAATTTTATCATTCAAAATGGACTTCATTTTCGGATTCGGAATATCGAAGTTAGCTTAGGGTGAAAATTTGGTACTTTTTGGATAACTTTCATATTCTGATGAATATTGAAAATTACTAAATATTAATTAAAAAAAACTTTTTAATCGAAATAATTAATAGTGGTAAATTATTAATTTGAGTGGTTTTAAAGTATATTTAGAATATATTTTTACAATTTAATACAATTTTGGACATTGGATATAATTTCACAATCAAACCAGATATAAACAAGTGTCAATATTTTGATAGTTATTATCTCTTAAAAAGACGCTATTTGTTTTGATGAAGGAATTAATTTTTAAATTAGTTAATGTAACTGATATGTTTTGAATTTGATAAAATAGACATAATTTTTGAATTCATAATATCAAATATAGCTTAGGCCTAATTTTTGGTATTTTTCTGGAAACTTTCATTTTTTGATGAATAGTGAAACCACTAAGTGGTAGTTAAAAAAGTAAATTTTTCATAAAACTTAATTTTAGGACTTCTGTGAGTGGAATTTCGAAAATACGAGAGATACATTTAATATCAAGGACTGAAATGTGATTTAATGAGATGAAATTAATTTTTGGTGAATAGTATCTTTTACTTTTATTTACCACGGTTAAAAATAAATAGGGTAATTAAGGGTAAAAGTGTTATTATTATTACCCTAACACATGTCCTAATTCTATTGGATAAGTGTAATTCGACCAAAAATAACCTTAGGAATAAAATATGGCCATTTAGGCCCACTTGGATTAGATTAGGACATTTATTATTAATTTATTTAAAAAGCGTTAAAATAGTTAAAATCAATGTTTAATAACTAAATCATTTTTAATATAGGGTTATAC
The DNA here is from genome assembly GCA_963277665.1 of Viscum album. NCBI lineage: Eukaryota > Viridiplantae > Streptophyta > Magnoliopsida > Santalales > Viscaceae > Viscum > Viscum album. The sequence goes on along the minus strand of OY728165.1, from coordinate 982,402,681 downwards.
ATAAGATAAATTCGACTCTAATTATTCATTAGAAATATAAAAATATTTCCTACATAATCGTATTTTATTTTTAATTTTTAGACTTAAAATAATTTAATTTATTTGTGACACAATGATGATTCAATAATTATCTTATTAATGAAATATTGACATAATTGATGTTATTAATACCCCAATAAATGAAATTTTAGACTTTTTATGAATTCCAATAATTTTCTATGTTACTATGACATGTTATTATTGATTTAATTAACTTTTTTTAAATTAATCATTCTGTTATGATTTTCACAAAAATCAATTAACAAATAGTGTCAAAATTGACATAAAATTGTTTTTAAAACATATATTATATTATTAATTGTTATTATATTCCTAAAAATATAAGGTTCGTCCAAATGACTCATATTAGGATATATATATTAATAATAAACTACTTGGGCTTCGTTTGGCTTGTTATAGTATGTTTATTAACCTTATAGTGTAAGAAAACAAGAAGACACGGTAAAAGTTAAATTATTTAACTTAAAGTTAAATCTAAATGATAAGGTTAAAATAGAACCCTAAACTTGTATAAATTCTATTTTATGAGAGTATTTCGACCCATCCCCACCTTAGCTTCTAAATAAATCAATTTGGAGCTATTAAAAACCGAATATGACTTTACAATAAAATAATATTTTTAGTTTTCCCAAAGGTGCCCCTCTCCTCCATTATAAAAGGGCACCTCTTCCCTCTCTTCCTCACACCACTTTCATCCTTCATGCTCGGCCACACCCTGCCAATTTCTCTTATACACTTCCCTAGAAACATCCTAGAGGTCCTGGTCTTCTTCAATGACCAATTTTAGTGGCCCAATAAAAGGTCTCAAAGAGGTGCTTCAAAGAAGAGGTAGTGTCTGTTACCAATTCTTTCAACTTTCTTTCTTCTTCCACTTCATCTTATTTAGTTGCTTCATTATGAAGTAATAAAATCAGCATCACTAATATACTGATATGTTATTATAATTATGAAACAACCCTATTTCACCATCTATCCATCCTACGGAAAATGAAATAACTGCGCGTGCATACGTACGGAATATCGTCTCCACGCCGTGGTGTAATCTATTTTCCACCACCACCTTACTTGGATGGGTATAATGCTGTAAAGAATGAATATATATGATTATTGTAAAGTTATATTGATTCTGAAATAGTATACATACACTCCAATACAATTCCACGAACATGGGAATGATATCATCGCCCGTGCGTACGTACGGAATACCGTCTCCACGATGTGATGGGACTCATTCTACATGATCTTCATTGAATGATAATTATATAAATTAATTGAATGAATGAATATGATATATATTACACTAATACCATTCTGGAAATGAGGTATCTATAACCTAAAAAGAAGAATAAGAATTTATTCGACAAAACACGCATAAGAACAAAAAGGAATAAACACCCGAATAACAAGTAGCAATGAAATATTACTAATAAGAAGCTAAGAATATGATCATATATGATATCATAAAAATAAGTATGATTATGGAATAAGTCAATGACATTATTTAAATCATTATAAAGGAGGTTTGGACACTTACGAAGCAAATCAGACCTAAGGTAAGGGAAAATATCACAATCTTATTTTTATCCGAGATTGTTTATACTTTGGTATTTACTGGGGTGTATTTTATCATCCACATCCATGTTTCCTCAATATGTAATATCTATATCCTTATAAAATTGTTTAAGTCCAATTTTACCCTTCGGTGAGTTTTTAGTAAAATATTGGAAAGGAATTTTTTGTCATCTTTCGTACGAGGTACTTTTTGACTTTTCCGACAAAAGTATGAGAAGAATGTTAACTTATAAGGAATGAATGGATTTTTAAAACATTATTTCCAAGAAGCTTCCTTTACAAGTTTTCATGTTTATTTTTAACCAACTTATTTTAGTTTAAAATTGTATGACATGTTAAGAAAGGAATTTTTTTTGAAATAGAAAGGATATTTTCTTGAAGAATGGAGTTCATGTGTTTTATCAAAATTATTTTCCATCTAAGATAATATAGGATTATGTTTCTATCCCTATTATTACATTTATTTGATTATGTTGTGATAGAATTATTTTATTAATTCCTTTATCTTATATGAATTTTTTTATGATGTCATGATGTTTAAGAATCCCATTTTTATTACATGGGTTATGCAATGATGTATGATTTATGATTTTGTGGCACACATAAGAATGGTATCATTATGATATGGGTGGGACCTATATCTCCCTTCAATGCATTGGGTAATTATTTTATATCTCATGAGATAGACATGGCTGGAACGGTAGGTTAAACTGGTTCAGTGAAACAGGACTGAAACGAGGAATGAACTCGGTTCCAAAATGGACTTTGTCCACTAAGATAGTCTTGGAAATAAGTCTTGACTAATAAGAAATGATTCTCTATGATTATGTGTGTATGCCAAAAAGATTAATGTTTTATGTTATGATTATTGTGATTACATTTCACTACCATGATTTTTCCCATGTTATGAAATTTTGATCTCTTTTATAGGGTAATATTTCCAAAATGTTATCTTCTTATGAATATGATGTGATTGATATTTCTTTTCATTACCCTTACTGAGCATTTGAGCTCACCCCTTTGTATGATTTCTTTCCCCAGGTCAGGAAGAAGGTTATTAAGTAGGATATGCCAAAAGGGACTCTAGATATGTTCAAATAAATGGGAGACAGTGTAGATTCTTTATGAACCTGTTGTTTATGTTTCCGAGTTTCTAAAGACTCTATACCTATATGTTCCTTTCATGGTTTTGTTATATGTTGTAATAAGTCAACTTCAATTTTTAGGTATTAACCATGTATGTAATGTATGGGTCGTTATAGAAACCCTTAAACCCCCTAAATCTCTAAAACTATAAAATATACTTAATTACCCTAAAAACCAAACAAACTCTAAAAACATAACAAAAAATTAATAAAACTCTAAAAACCAATTAAAAACGTAAAAGAACTATCAAAAACCTAAAAAACATTAAAAACCTATACCTAAAAAAATAACACTAAAATAATCATAAATATAACAACCCATAAAATTCATACACCCCTAAAAATTACAAAAAAAATAAATAAACTGACAACCCCTAGAATGCATAAAAACCATAAAATTAAAAAAACCCCTAAAATCATAAAATCCGCCATATAATAAAACACCCTATTAACTAGAGTAATAAACTAAAATACAATAATAATACCGAAATTACTATATAAACAATAAACCCCCAAAAAATATGATAAAAACCATAGAATCACATAAAACCATAAAAAAACATAAAATCCCCTAAAAACACTTAAAATCCAAAACAATCTAAAACCCTAAAAATCTATAAGATCCCTTAAATCCCAAAAATTCCTTATAAGACCAAAAACCCCTACAATATTATGAACCCTTAAAATACCAATAAAAATTATAAATTATCATAAATGATCATATAGACCAAAATATTTTGTAAAACACCTAAAAACATTAAAAAACCTAAAAGAACCTAAAGACCTAAGAAACCATAAGCCCCTAAAAGCCAAAAATTCCAAAAAATACCCCTAATTACCCTAATATGACTAAACACCTTTAAAATTTTAGAACTCAAAAAACCTAAAGCCCCTAAAAATCCATAAAAACATTATATAACCCAAAAAATGAAAAAACCCCTAAATTAATACAAAAATTCCAGAAAACCCAAAAACCACAAAACCAAAAAAACACACTAAGGCAAAAAAAATCCCTAAAAATAAATAAAAACCATAAAAAACAATAAAATAGATAAAAACCCTAAAAACCATAAGATGCTAAAATACCCTTCAAACCATAAAAACAAAAAACATCCAAGAACAAAAAAATGCTAAGAACTATAAATCACCATTAAAACCCATACAAGCCTAGAATCCCTAAAATACCATAAAAGAACCTAAATATACCCTAACTCCCAACCCCCTTTAAAACTGATAAACCCTATTAAAACCATAAAAACACAAAATTACTATAAAAAAACTAAAAATCTAAAAATTGAAAAAAAATGAAAAACTCTAAAGGACCCTAAAAACCATTAAAACAGATAAACCTCATAATAAGAAAATAAATCTATAACCCTAAAACACTAAAAGTCCAAAAATCCCTAAAGAACATTAAATACACTAAAGACCCTAAAACCCATAAAAATCCGACAATGTTCCCAAAAACTCCTAAAAAACATTTAAAGCCCTAAGAAGCAGTGAAAACCCCTTGAACCAATAAAAATAACTAAAAACTCCTAAAACCTCATTAACCATTAAAACCCAAAAACCCTTCAAAACCTTAATAATAACTAAAAGCACACATTAACCCATATAATCCCTAAAACACTAAAACCCAAAAAATAAAAAAGGACCTAAAATCCATAAAAACTATTAAAACCCCCAAACCACCAAAAAATCATCAAACAATTATAACCATAAAACCCTAAAATCATGAAAACCCCAAGAACCCCAAAAAACCCACAATATCCTTAAAACCTAAAATTTAGTAAAAACACTTAAAATGTTAATCCTTATACCCCAAACCTTAAACACTAAACAGTAAACCATTAATCCTATTCAATTTAACGTAATCCTAGAACTCAATCTAGAGACCCAAAATCATACACCGTACAACCAAAACGCTAAACCTCACACCAAAAACACAATACCCTACACACTAAACCAAAAACCCTTCACCGTAATCCCTATACCATACACCCTAAATGTAAAAACCTATGCATTAAATTCTAAACCCAATAGTTTAAAAACAAAAAATACCCCTAAATAATAAAATCTAAACAACAAACCTTAAATACCCTAGAAACACTAAAAGAACATTTAAAATCCTAAAACTAAAAAACTATAAAAACCTATAAAACCCTTAAAAAGACCCTAAAACCCTTATAGATAATAAAACACTTAAATAATCTATAACCCTAAAAATAATTAAACCCCAACAAAACAAAAAAAACACTATAACCCCTAAAAACTCCTAAACCACTTAAAACCCCTAAAACCCTTTAAAATCCATTAAGGGTTCTCAATGATCCAAAAAACTCTTAATAGTATCTAAAACCCCCAAAACCCTAAATCCCTTAAAAATTCAAGAAATCCCTAAAATACCATAAAGGCATCAAAAAATCCTGAAATGCCCTAAAATTTTTAAAAACCCTAAAATCCATAAGACCCCCAAAATCCCATAAAAGACCCAAAGATACTCTTAAGGTCTAAAAAAGAAAACAAAAAAGACCCAAAAAACCCAAAAACAATAAAAGAACAAAAAACCCTAAAAACCAAAATTTTATAAAAACATAAAAACATAAACCCCTTGAACACAAAAAACCCATCAACCCCAAAAACCCTCTAAATGACAAAAAAATGAAAACCCCTAAACCACATAAAAGATAATAAAACCCCCCAAAACACCCCTAGTAGATCCTAAAACCCCAGTGAAAATACCAAACCCCCCCCCCCCTCACTAAAACCCTTAAAATCCTTACACCCCCTAAAAACCCTTCAAAATCCAAAAACTCCAGAAAACCTTGAAAACCACATAAACAACATAAAAATTCGAAAAACCCTTAATCACTCTGAAAATCCAAAAAAAAAGTTAAAATACCCTGGAAAGCATAAGAAACCCAAAAACCCCTAAAAACCCTAAAAACCCATCTAAAACCATTAAATTCAAAATAAACACAACATAATGATACATCCTTTAAAAACCTAAAATTCCCTCAAAACCTTGAAAATACATTACGAAATTAAACACCCATGAAAATAAAAAAACCAAATGAAAATCCAAAAAAACCCAAAAGAATCTACAAAACCCTAAAAATCATTAAAACACCTAAAATCCCTAAAATCCAAAAAGAAAATAAAATCCCTAAAACCCTAATAAAAATAAAAATACCTTAAAACCCTAAATACACAAAAAAACATTAAAACCCAAATAAAAGATCACAAAACCACGAAACATCCTAAAACTTGTAAAACACACTTAAAACCTAAATCCCCCAAAAATACCATAAAATTATTATAAAAATATAAACACCCTAAAAAACATAAAAACCCTAAAAACAATAACATAAAAAATCATAAAACCTCGAAAACAACAAATTTTTTGACCCCATCAGTATAAAAAAAACCATTGCCCAGGTTTGGATTAAAATCTGTAAGTTGAACTGGTTCTACTAGAACCCTAGAATCCTATGGAAAATTGCTTCTTCAGTTGGATTCCCTATTATAATTGACTTGGAGATGGATAGAATGAGGTATGTGCAATATGAAAAGGTTCTTGCTGAACTTTATATAGAGATAACCCTTGTTGAGGAGGATTTTTTCAACAATCTTGAGGATTATATCAATTTGTAAATTCAATATGAGTGGAAATCCATTTACTATCATGTCTGCAATTTCCTTGGAATATTCTTATCTGCAGGAAGAACCGGGTGGTGCGTAAGGCCCCCTTTAGACCCACTGGGCATCCTCCTCATCAACATCCCTCTTCATCTACAAGAATGGAAACTATTTTTTGGGGAAATTCCACTGATGATATAGGGAATTATTCTCCACTGGTTCTATCCAACGGTCCAACAGTGGTGGATGATGATTTCAATGTAGCCTTGATTTCTCCTCTACTACCTGGCACCCCAGATGCTGTGGCAGATTCTCTTTGTGGAACCATGGATCAACCCATGAAGTCCCCATAAATGGACCACACTTCTTGAATGTGAGGGATAAATTGAGTGTTTTAGTTGGTCATGGATAAGGCCCTAGTGGAAGTTTATGTACAGACCTTAGCTCCTCCGAGCCTCGTCACGTGCAGTCCTCCTACACCTGATGCCCAAGTCGCTCTAGCTGATGCTTCACCTATTGACAGACAAGCATTACCATATGGATCATCCCTATTGTCCCAGACACAATATATATGGTTGTGGATTTGGATGATATACATGGGAATCTAGAGGGGAGGAATTCAAATAGGTTTTTGTTTATATCCTTCTGAAAGGGTTAGAGGTGGAATGGTGCACCTCATGAGGAGTTCATATACACTTTGAAAAAATTTAACCCACTGAATGGTGACTTTTGGAGTCATATAGAGGATTACCCTAAAGATCAAGATGGTCATGGTGGTGTTGGATCTAATCACTCAAATCATCTAATAGACAAGAAGAAGCTACCAAAAAGATATTTTGTCCTAGAGCCAGCAAAGCAGTCCACTGGTAATCCCAATAGGAAGGGTAGAAATGGTAAGGGGAAGGGTGATACACCCACCTCTAACAATGCCAGGTATATTCCACAATGAAGATTATATTTGTGATTTTCCAGGTCTTGATAACGATCCCATGGCCACGACCCTCTAGATTTTTCTATCTCAGATGCCCATTTTAATTGGGTTGGAAGATTCCATAATTAAATTTGAGAACATGATGGTATTTAATTAGAGAACTCATGGGTAGTACCTTGTTTCCTCTAATGGTGATGGTACTGATATACTAACCCTATTGGTTCTGAAGAGTAATAATGCTAAGGATATTTCTGTTGAAGTGATTTCCCATTTGATCTCTATTACAATATGTTTCCATTCTTCCACCCTTACACTATCGTTTGTGTATGATTTCTATTCATATGTTAAAAAGGGAGATATATGTAGAAGAATAGTATATAAGAACGAGTCTTCCATCCATAACTAGATTTTCATTGGTGACTTCAATACTATTTTGTGTCCTGAGGAAATGTCCAGCCCTAACTTATCCCATATAGCATTAGAGGATTTTTCCTCTTATCTGGATCAATGTGATCTTACTGAGACAACAATTTCTAGTGAAACCTTTACATGGGGGAGTTATACCATTAATTTTCAACATGGCAGTAAGCTCAACATATTTCTCTCCCAAATAAGTGACATGGGTCTCCCCATTGATATCTCTGGGTTCACTCTCCAAATGTTTAACTCAGACCACAATACCCTTGTTGTCACCCTAGGGAAGGTTAATATCAGGAATTTACCTATGCTCTTTAAATTTAATAATGCATGGATTATAGTTAAAGGGTGCAGGGAAGAGGTGATCAGAGGTTGGAATTGCACCCTGGTGGGAAGCCATCACTTTTTTGTGGAATGTGTGCTCTAGTAGGTTAAGCGCCTCTTGAAAGACTAGAGAAAGCACTCATTTTCAGGGTTGGAGGATGATATCATGGCTATATAATCCTAGATTTCCTCTTACTAAATTGAAAACAAAATGTAGCACACCCCCTCCTGGGAGGAGCTATGGCTGCACTAAAATTTGGATGAGCTTATGGATTTTAAAGAGACACATGAGAAGGACCAATTTAATGTTAAATGGTTGTAGGATGGGGATAACAACTCCATGTTATTTCACCACCTTCATAGAGAGAAAAAAATCCAAAAAAATCCTAAATGATATACATTTTGGGGGATCCAAATTCACCTCAATGGAAGATATCTACAAGTCTATAGTAGAATATTTTCATAGGTCATACATGGATGATGGAAATGATTCCTCTGTACTGTCAGACTCCATTTCTCCATGTATTTTGGTACATGTGAATGAGGCTCCTAAGGCTGCCCCCATTAAGGAGGAGGATAAGGAACCACTCTTTACCTAAAACATGGATAGTGCAGTTGGGTCAGATGGGTTTTGAAACATGTTCTTTATGTTTTCTTTTGATATTCTACATATGGCTGTTACCTATGTAGTTAGAGAATTATTCCTCCCTAGATCAATTCAATATTGAGTGAACTCGAAATTCATTTCTTTAATCTCAAATAAGGATAATGAAATTTACGTTGGTGACTTCCAAACAGTTTCCATTGGAAGCACAATCCCATGTTTATTAGAAAAAATTAGGTTTTTAGGATTTGGGGGATTTTAAGGGACATAATCACCCCAAACCAGTTTGGATTTATTCTTGGGAGAAGCATCAAAACATGGATTTTCACTGGCTTTGAGTGGATCAACATCATGAAAAATTCCACGAATAATGGGATTTTTTCTCCGAAGATTGATATCTCGAAGGATTTTGACAATATAAAATGGATATTTATCTTCAATGTACATAACATGTATGGATTCTCGAGCGGTTTCATTTTGTTGATTAATAACATCCTCAACAGTTCCATAACTTCTGTTCTCAAAAATTGACCCCTAAAGGGATGTATTCATTTCTCCCATGGGGTTTAGAAAGGGGATCTTCTCTCGGCATTTCTATTTTAAATTGTCGAAGACTATATGAGAAGATTAATTTTAGACCTGGTACAGGTTGGGCTTTACTATCCAATTAAGGGATTGTGGGATCTTTTTGTCCCCTCCCATCTACTGTATGCGGATGATATTGTTTTTTTTTGAGAAAGTTAATAGGAAAAGGTTATCATGAATCCATGGGATTGGTCTTCATTAGGAATGTGTTTCTAGACATTCCATAATCTAGGAAAATACTTGATTGTATTTTGTAATGGTGTCTCCCATTCTAGGAAGCTTCACATTGATATCTCCTTTAGGGTGAAGAAGGACTCACTCCCCTCACCCTATTTGGGCACTCCAAATTTTTTGGGAATGGAAAAAAGATGTTACTTTGAAGTTATTTCCTCTATAATCACAAAACTGTTGGCCATGTGGAAGGAAAAAAGTCTCTCCCAATCCGGAAGAGTTTGTCTGATTAATTCAGTCATTACCTCGATGTTTGTCCATAATTTTTTGATCTATAAATGGACACTTAGCCTTGTTAAAAACCAAAATTTAAGGATCGTAAACTTTTACTAGACATGGTGCCTCAATGAGAGGAAGTTGATTTTTGTCAATTGGAATCATTGAACTCAACCACTTGGCCTGGGTGGAATTGGTATAAAAGTGCTTTGGAAATTTAATGATTTCTGGCTTTGGAACATCTCCTGAAGTATGATTAGTGCGATGGTGGATGGCATGTACTTCATCACTAAGAGGTTCACTTGAAGACTTGGTGATGGATTCCTTGGGTATTTATCTTCCTTGGTTTTCCCAGATATTATATCCACATATAAGGACATTATCTCTCATTAAAATAGATTGTTTCCAAGCACTCAAAACTGAATTGATGGACTACCACATGGCTTGAGAAACAGCTGTAGGAGATTATGATGCATCCTCGTGAGTGGATGAATATGTCCATAGATAGTCTAGTCTTGCAAAGGAATGAATTAGCGGTGACCCTACAAGATTAGATTCTTTTGTTAATGCAGTGATATTTTTTCATTGATAATGACATTCTTATTTAGAATCCAAGAATGGTTGGTCAGTTTAGTACTCAAGATTATTATCAAATGAAACGTACTAAATGCACCATTTCCCCATCATGGATTCTAAATTTCATGACGCCTCTCATTCCACATGATCAGTATATGCTTATGTGGAAATGTTGGATAATTTGGCTCCCTACATATGAGCAAATGAAGAAGGATGGATAGTTCCTTGCATCTGCGTGTTATCTCTGTAGGTAGGCTAAGGTGGGAAGCCAACATGTTTTCCTACACTATATTATTGTTGATGAGCTTTTGGGGTTACATGATGCAATTATTTGTCTTGAAGGTAATCTTACAAGGTGATTTTTGCGAGTTCATCTGTTGGATAGTGGTGCTGAAATGTAGTGATCTGGTACATAACCTACAGCTTACCGGTGATGAGGCGATGACTCACAGTATTTGGGCCACTCAAAATGCTATGTGATTAAACTGCAAACCACTCTCTTTTCCTAGTGGAGTTATGTCTATCAACAAGGCTATCTAGGCTATTTATCATCTTTAGACAGGTTGGATAGAAATTGTTGTTAATTGTCTATTTTTACTACATTCTCTTGTGTTGACTCGAAAGTGAAGGAAACCAAAATATTTGAAATTTATTCGATGGACTCCTCGGATCCCATATTGGATAAAGGTAATCATGGATGGTGAGACATTAGGTGCTACTGGACCTTTGGGGTGTGGTAGAGTCTTTTGTATCGACAGAGGCTTTGTGAAGAGCTGCTGCTATCATTTTATCGGTGACAGTTGTGCTTATTAGGCAGAGCTCTGGTCCACCATCAAATCTGTTAAATTTGAATCCCAAATTGAGCGGTGTCCGATTTGGATTGAATCATACTCGATTCTTGATGTGAGTGTCCTCAAGAATAAATTTAGGGTTGTCACATGGTGGATCATTCCAAGTTGGATCGAATGCCTTACTCTTGCTTGGACCCTTAGCATATGTGTCACACATGCATACAAGGAGGTCAACTCGTTGGAAGATGCTATTTCTCAAAAGAAAATTGAGGAGCAGAGCTCCATGTGGTTTTTGGTTCTCCATCCTTTTACATTCCTTTGGTGTAATCTGATATGATTGGTGATTTTCACACCCATCCTTCAAACCCTCATTGTAAACATTTGTTTTACTTTGTCATTGATAATTTTTTTGGGGCAGGGTCTCCTTATCCCTACAACTTCATTGTCCTCTAAAACCCCCAAAACACTAAAAACCCTAATTGCCATAAATAATTAAAAACCCATGAAAACCACTAAAACCCTAAAACCCATAAAATGATTATTATAAAAAAATCATGAAACAATCTTACAAATCATAAAACCCTCAACAACCTTGCAGGCCTAAAAAGCCTTAAAACCCCTACAAGAACCAATGTAAACCCCTAAAACACAAAAACTACTAAAGATCCACTAAGAACCCTAAAACCTAGGAAGACACATAAAAACCCTAAAGTACCCTAAAACCATAATAAAACATTAAAAACCAAAAAACCCCCAAACCCCCCAAAAATCTAAATCTCCATGAAAATTCTAAAATCCCTCAAACACCAAAAAACCATAAATATCAAAAATCATTGAAAACACTAAAACCATATAAACCCAAAAAACCATAAAAACAATAAGAACTTCTTTAAACCCATAAAATTTAAAAAAAAAGCACTAAAAACAAAAAATTGCTATGAAAACCATAAAAACATTAAAAAATCCCCTAATAACTCTAACAATCCATTAAAAACCATAAATCCATAAAAAACTCTAATTACCCTAAAACCCCCAAATGGCCCTAAAAACCTAAAAACAACTAAAAAACTCAAAAAATATCCCAAAATGACCCAAAAAACCCTATAAAAACACTATAAGGCACTAAAACCCCTTAAACACCCAAAATATTTTAAAAACCCAATCAATCTAAAAACATAGACTTACCTAGAACCCTATAAACACAAAATCTCATTGAAACCCCAATAAACCCTAAATACTAAAAAAACCTACAAACCCCATAAAATAATCCTAAATCCCCTAAAATACCTCAAGACCCTATAAAACTATTAAAATACTTACAACCATCGAAATCCATGAAAAACCTAAAACACTAAAACAATAATCAAATCCATGATAGAACAAACAAACCCTAAAAATATCTAACAACCATTACTAACCCTTTAGTACACATAAAATCATTTAACACACTAAATAACCTAAACAACCAAAAAACCACTAAATCCCCCTAAAAATTCCTAAAATACCCCAATAACCAAAAAACCACTAAAAGGTCAAAGAACCATAACAAAATTCTCAAAACACTTTTAAACTATATACACAATAAAACAATTAAGACCCCTAAACCCCTAAAGAAACATAAAATAAATGAAATGAAAAAGATCCTAAAACCACCAAAAAATTCCTCAGACCCACAAAACCAATAAATACCCTAAAAACCCAAAAAACCTAGAAGGATCCTAAGAATCTATAAAACCCCCTAAAAATCACTAATCACCATTAAAAAAAGGTAAAACCCTAAACAATCTTAAAACCCACAAAATCCACAGATGTCCCTAAAACCCTAAAACCACCAAAAATACTATAAATCCATTAAAATACCATAAAATATATAAAGACAAAAAACCCAATATACCATAAATACTGTAAAAACCATAAAAGAAGTTCAAAACCTAAAAGAATCTAAAGGCCAAAAATAAACCTATAACAATGAAATAACCTAAAAACTAAAAAAATTCCATAACAAGGCCTAAACAATATAAAGGGCCCTAAAAACCCTAAAGAACCCAAAAAATCCTAAAAATGACTAAAAGAACCTAAAACTTCTCATAAAGGATAATGGAAAACAAAACACCTAATGCAACAATAAATGATGCTAAAATCACAAAATACCCCTAAAGACCTTGAGAATCCTAGATGGCCGAAAAATCCCTCCAATAATAAGAAACCATAACCCCCACCGCCGAACCATGGAAGGACATATAAATCCTTAAAAACCATAAAAACCCTAAAATACCTAATAAAAACATTAAACTATAATTAAATGTAATAATACAACCACTGAAAACCCATAAAAATAGAAAAACCACAAAATACCCCAAAAAACCTAAAACCTCAAATATGGAATAATTTCATAAAAACCACCAAAACACTAAAGGACACTAAAAACCAAAAACCCCAAAATACCCTAAAAACAACAAAAAAACGCAACCAAAACCTAAAACCCCCAAAAGACCACATTAAACCCTAAAAACAGAAAAACCCTTAACCCCCCCATAAAAGATGATAAAACCACCCCAAAACCCAAAAACCCCTAGTAATAATGAAAAATACAAAAACCCAAAAACCCTAAAAATACCTATTATATTCTAAAACCCCTTAAACCAATGAAAACTCATAAGACCCCAAAACCCCTTAAGAGTCTCTAAAATACTTTAAAACCCCAATAAAATCCTAAAAAATCCGAAACATTCCTACAAACTCTAAATATATAAAAACTCCCAAAAAACACTAAAACACAACAAAACAACATATAAAAACAAAAAAAATCCTTAAAACTCTAAACCCACCCCAATAAACGATAAACCTTAGTATCCATTAAAATACATAAAAACACAAAAGAAACATTAGTAAACCTAAGACCCTAATATTCCATAACAAACACAAAAATAATCCTAAAAGGCCTCCATCCCTTAAAATCAGTAAATTTAAAAAGACCAAAGATTGGCTAAAAATCCTAAAAACTATGAAAAAAACTAAAACCCCCTAAATAACATATCAATAATTAACAACCTAGACAAACATTAAATCCTTAAAAAACCAAAACCCCTAAAAATTTCTAAAACCAACAAAAAAATCCTGAAACCTTAAAAACGTAAGAAAAATTTAAAAAACACTAAATAACAAAAAAAGCCAAAAAAACTAAAAGAAACAAAGACCAAAAAGAGACTAAAATCTATAATAAATACCAATAGGACCTAAAATACACTATAAACCCAAAATACCAGAAAAACCCAAAAACTCTTTAAAAAATAAATATCCTAAAATCCTAAAAATTTCAAAAACCATAAAAACCCTAAAACTCTAAAATACCCTTAACCCTATACCATGCACCATAAACCCTAAACCCTAGACATTAGACATTATCCCCTACATCCAAAATCTTAAATCATATACCATAATCTCTAAACCATACACCCAATACACTTTGCCCTAAAATCAACATCCTAAAGCCGAAACACCACAACCAATTCCCTAAACCCTACATGCTAAACCCTATACCATACATCATAAATCATAAACCCTACACCGTACGCCCTCAACCCTAAACCCAAATCCCAAATATAAAACATACAACATAAATCCTAAATTATACACCTGAAACCCTATACCATACACCACAAACCCCAAATCATAATCCATAATAAATATACCCTAAAACCAAAACCCAAATCCCAAAACCCTGGACTCAAAACCCTATACCCTACACAAAAAAACATCAATGTAAACCTTATTCATTGCACCCTAAACACTATACCCCCACTGTAAACCATATACCCTACAAACTAAATATAACATCCCAAAACATTACAATATTTTCATTTTCAAATAAGTATATATTTTTCGCTTTCATTATCTGCAATATCATGTTAGGCTTGTGACACACACAAAATGAGTTGGCTTCCATTATACCGAAGGATGAGTTTTATTGAACTAAAATATAATATTAAAATACTATCATTTAATATAATACGTTATAACCTATCCAATAAGTAGTTCGTTATGAATACTACTAACTAAATTAATAAACAATATGGTTGAATTCATTGGTTAATAATTGAATAATAATTAATATAGGAACCAAATAAATCTATTGGAATGGTTTGTACAACGAACAATTATCATGAACACACTATCATTTAATCCTAATTATTTAAATTAATTAAAATTATTGGATTATATTATTATAATATATATTCAATAAAATATTTGTTATATTCATCATATATATTTAATAGGAATAAGATAAAAACAAATCAATTCTTATGCATAAAAAACTATACTTTATAATGATAGTTTTAGTTCCTTTTAATGGAGAACCTATTTTAAATCCAATTTTTGATACATTAATATATTTTATCTGAAAAAAATAAATTTATTATTTTAAATGAAAATATAAAAATTTATATTGTTTTAATTTTTGGTATTTTTCTGATAAGTTTCATGTTATGATGAATTGTGATATAATATTGCATTTCAATTTAAAATAAATTTTTCATCTAAATAATTTATATTTTTAAATTATATTTTTAATTTGTATTAATGTATAATTGGAAAAAAATTATCATTTAATATAATATTTTTTCATTGAAATAAAAATTCTCATTAAACAAGGATATTGTTTTCATTCTTTTGAATGTTTTCATTTTAAAAAACTTTCTTTATCATTCTTTCAACATAATTAATTTTAAATTAATTACTAGAACTTATATTTTTTTTTAAATGTATTCCATATTATTAATCAGTGGGTAAAAATTATTTAAATAGGTTTCATGTATTTTTGGTTAATATGTAGAGTAACTTTTGTATTTTTTTTATATTACAATGATTAAGTGTAAATTTGGTAATTATTATTTTAAATAATATTATAAGTGTTATAATATTACCCTAAAACTTGTATAAATTTTATTTTTTGAGTTATAATCTACAAAAATATATCTTTGGGACGTTTTTTGGAAGTCGTGGATCCATTTGTATGTCTTTTATCATTTTTTTAGTTATTTATTCAAAAGGTAGTCTGAAATGTCACCCTCAAGTTTTTTAAAATACAAATTTATTTTTTATATATGGGTTTTAAACAATATATCTTCTAATATTGATAGTAATTTGAAATTTAAAATATTTATATTCATAAAGATATTATGATTTTAATTTTTAGCAAATAAATAATTAAAATTATGGATTTCATAATGATGAAGAAATAATTGTGTAATGCAGGGACATTTTAAATAAATGTTATTAAAAATATTAAAATAAATATAATTTGATATAATTAATGTCATTCAAGAAATTAAAAGATTACTTAGAAGTATTATATATATGTTAAAGTGATTTATATAAGTTATCTAATGTATTTATATTTCATAAAATTTAAAGAAATGAAGAGAGTCAAAAGTGACATAAATAATGTCTTAAAATAAATAATATTTTCTTATGTGAAATAAAATTCATAAAATACAAAATTCTGAGAAATTATTTTTATAATGATTAAAATTTAGAAAATTTTACTTTTATTTTTCTTTTTTAATTTTATAGTAACTATATTAATATTAAAAGTATAAAAACCCATTTTTACGGTAAGAGTTAAAGGGCTTAAGTAAGGTTTAAAGCCGAACGATAAGGGTAATAATGTGACAAAAATGATTAAAATTCATTTTAATATATGGTTTAGTCTCATACCCATAATATGTTAATATTAATTCTCTTTCTACCCATTTATATTTGAATTTTAATTTATATTAATTTCACATTATGTGATTTTCCAAAAGTTCCCCTCATATCAACTATATATGGAATCCTCCTCCCTCATGTTCTTACACCACATTGAGCCTTATATCTCATATAAAACTGATCCAAATATGATCTCAACTTCCATAAAACCATCATAGAAGCCTTAATTTTTATAGGTTATACCAAATATGTGTTTTTGTTTAAATTAAAAGGAGTTATCCAAATAAGAGGTGACGTTATTCAATGATCACTTTAGTATTATTTTTCCCCGACTCCTAAATTTACAATTATTAAAAGATTATATAATAAAAATTAAATCCTGAATATAATTCGATTTTTATATGTTGTGGGTTAAACATACACATAGACACACATCCATCAAATGGGTAACGAATTTAAAATACGTGAATGGAGAACTACCACCTCGCAAAACTATATACATTGTTTGTTCCTTTAACACCTCTCATGGTTAACCATTATGATGGAAACACTATTTTTATATCCAATATATGATATTTATTTTTTATAATACTTATTCAGTTATTATATAACACCTACATTCTTGTTTTTTATTTTTTTATATACGATAACATGGTTTGTCGAAGTGTGGACTACTGCCTCCTCAATGTGATGTGATTCGTTCACACTATACATGGAACATATAATTGTTTATTTTAATAGAAATATATTATATATAGGATATATATATGTGATATATATATATATATGTTATTTTAATATTATTATATATATATATATCATATAATTTTCACTGTTATAATAAAGAAAATATCTAATAGTTTTATTCATGCATACGTACGACTTACCATCTTCATAGACGTTGTATTTCAATTCCTATCTCTAAATTTTATTGATTATTATATATAAATATATAATGAATATATATATATGAAATTTAAATCACGTTTTACATTATGGAGATGATGAAATCAGGATCTATGTAGTTGTGACAACAAATAACATGTCAGAACATACTCAAGAAACTAGAAAAATAACACCCAAAACAGTGAAAAATGATGAATTTTTATTAAAAAATGGGTATGAAAATAAAATAATAACATCATATATGTTATCATAAATATGAATAACGTTATTATATATATTAATATCATTATTTAAAATATTATACAATAATATAAATCTAGTATAACTAAAAGAGAAATGTGTGTTAAAGTATTTTGTCTCACTTTTATTTCTGTTGGACACCTTCCCTATGAAATACTTGTTTCTTTTTTGTGTGGTGTATATACCACCCATGATTTTATTATACGAGTATTATTATGAAAATAATGTTATTTAAATATCCATATAATCTTATTTATTTCATTTTCATGTAATTATACTTATTATAATGTCATAAGTATTTATTCCACAATCTGATCAGTATTACGGATTATTTTGTATAAATCTATATTGTGTAAAATTTTTCCGCCAATTACATGTTACCTCAAAAAATTAGAAAAAATTACAATTATTTAAAATCATCTTTAAAATTGTTTTATAACATACATTACATTTTGAAATAAAACTTTTTCCATTTCCAAAATAAGCCTCTTTATGTGTTTTTCAACAAAAATATACCGAAGGAATGTTTTTTAACTTGTATGGAATGAATGAAATTTTATTAAAACCTGAAAACGTAATTATTTTAGGATTAAATTACATATGTAATAGTTTCATTTCAAATAAAACATTTTCTTTTATAAATGCACGTCCTTTTAAATAAATTATTACATTGTGGTAAGGGATTTGATCTCAATTTACAATTCATTAAGAATTATATGTTATTATTCGCCTAATTAGTTGATATGGGGTATATATATCCCATTCACATGTTATTTCATGAACCTTTTTATTCTCATTATATTCTATGTTTCATTTAATGTTATTCTTTTAGGGGGATTTTTATTCAAATGTTTTAAATTGGAATGGGAAACGTTCAAAGGATTAATAATTATATTTATCAAGAATGATTTTAAAATTCAATAAATGGTATTTACATCCATAAACATTGAAAAACCTAGTTTTTAATAATCCTTTTTTCAGTAATTAGTGATAAATTTATATTATTTATTCAATATGAATATTTTAGGGTAAGTCACATTTTTTATCAATGAAATAAATTATTCGATATATGATGAATTATTTAGAGAGGAAAAATGTGGGTTGGGGACCAGTTAATGCAATCCATACATGTTGGGAATTGGTTAATGAAAGAACTAATAATTAATATCATTTAATTTATGTTCTATGATTCATCAGTAGTCTCATGATATGAAATTAGTTAGCAAAAATCCCTTTGAGTTTGTTTCCAATCAAAATATATGGTTTTATAGACACATATTTAAACATTCTTTATATTACATATTTATACAGAATGATATCATGTGTCTAAGAAGAATTAAATCTAATAATTAATAATTTAATTCATTTCAATTATTAATATCAATGTGATTGTTTCTTTAATATTATATATGAATGTATTTCATTTTTTATGGTATAAATGGAATGTGTTTTCATTTTCTTACCATTCCATATTTATTATTCCTTACACAATTATTTCAATATAATGTTTTTCAAATTATTTAACTTTAATTATTGTTTAAAAATATCCTCCTCATTTTATAGATTACATGAAATGTTTCTTCTCCAATTAAATTTTCATATTGACTATTATCATTGACTCACTATTGGTTCATCTATACTTGAACATTGCTACAAATTGGAGCTCACACTTAATATGATTTATTTACCTAGCAATACAAGAAGTGTACTAGGAAATATAGTTAGTGATATTATAATTGGGAATAAAAATATTCTTCAATGAAAAGAATTATTTTATAATTATTTTATTCACTATAATAAAAAACCCATGCATGTATCTAGTTTTAGAAAGACTAATAAAATTTTTAGTAATTCTATATATTATTATTTTGAATCATTTAAATGTAGTAAAATAATTCATTAGATTTGGGATTCTAGGGTTGGGGTGTTAATGATTTTATTGAAATAAAGTATAGTAGAATCCTTGGAAACTACGTCTAGGTAAATATACATTAAGAAAAGAAACCCATTTTTTAGTATGTGTGAAAACGATATTTAGTGATTAATTCTTTTTAATTTTATTTAAATATGATTCAAGGTAAGGATAATAATTAGGGTTTTTATAATATTTAAATTTAAGGTAATTACATGTATTTATATTATTGGGAATACAAAATGAAACATATGAGAAAACCATTGTGGTTTAGAAATTTCTTTAATAATTAATATATTTATGGTGTTTTGTGATTCTTATCAAATTTTTGGATAATATTAATATGGTTTTATAAAAAGGAAAACTTGTATGTTGGGTGAAAACCCATCACGTTTGGAAAGGCCTGTGAGGTTTTAACCCACAACCAAAGGGCGACCAAGGTGCACCGCCTACCGGTAGAATATGTAAAATCCTTGTTAGAATGAAATTATTTAAAACCTTTTAATTGATGATGGTTATTATTATTTTAGGGACATTTGTTTTATAAAATATATTACCTTGGGATTGAAAATTTATATAGTGATTAAGTGATTAATGTTTTTAAGAAGATGTTCACTATTTTGAGAACCGTAAATGATCAAGTTAATATAATACTATCAGATTTTATTTGAGACGTAAAAGTTGAATTATATTTTTGATTAATATGTGATTTTATTTTTGACTTATGTTGATTTAGGTAATTTATTTAAATGGTTATCATATTTGGAGAGTATGTGATTTGGGAGGTTAAATTTTTTCTATAAGACATTAAGAGTGGTTATTTTTATTAGGAATTCTATATGATCAAATAATATGTATTTTTGGATTTAAAACCTAGAATAAAATTGAATTGAGGATGTATATATAGTTTTTGAAGGATATATGTTTAAATTTTTTTATTACCATTGAATTTTGGAGATTAAAGTAGTTTTTCACCATATAAACGTTTTTTATTTTGGGGTAATTCTCTTATCTTATCTTAAATATTTTTGATTTGGTTAGTTTAAAAAGATATGAGGAATAGATAGTTAAACGTTTGAGGATTTTTTCGATCCATTTAAATTTATTTTAACTCATCAAGAATGAAAACAAAATACATCTTAAATACTCATCATTTGGAAAAAAATAGGAGTTTGGGGTGGAAATTTATTAATGGATGAAAATATTTTTGTCTATCAAGTATTTTTATATGTTCTTATTCTAGTTAGTAAATTAATTATTTAACTCTAGTAAATGTTTTTTAGAATAAAACAAAAGTTCGTGTAATTCTAATACTGAGAAATTAGTGCCTCTTCAACCCATCATAGATTTACAGTCTTGTGATGGAAGAATTTCTAATGAAGAAGTTCTCTATAATTATATATCAAAACATGGTAGTTAATTTATCTTCTATATATATGTTTTCACAAATTTTATTTTATTATAAACCTACATTTGTAGAGGTTTGAGAATGTCTATTTACCTATATATAAGAAAAATTTTTATTAACCCTATTTCTGATGTGAGATTTTCAATAATTATTTATTATCAAATATCAAACCCTATATTAACGAAATGATGTTTAAATTGTGAGAAAAAAATTTAATTTTTGTAGGGAAAATATAATACCAAATATTTAAATAAAAATTATTTCTGAATCAGTTTAATTTTTTTTTCTATCTTTCTTTATACGTACCAATATGTTAATATTGAGCTACACAAATAAGGAGTTGTCTTGCATTACATGGTAGGATGAGTTTTACCAAACAACAATATATTATTAAAATATTATTATATAATTTAATAATATAATTTAATAATATATAACCTTGTCATTATATTGTATGCTATAAATATTATTAAATAAATTATGAAAATATAAGGATGAATTCATTGGTTACAAGTTAATTTGTAATTAATATACGAAGCAACTAAATATATAGAAAATGGTTTCATAAAGAACTATTTTTATGATCACATAGTAATTTTATCATAATAAATTAAATTAATTACAATTAGTGAATGTTTTTAATATATATATATATATTCTATCAAATATTTTTTACATTCATCAAATAGATATAGTAGGCATAAGATACAAACAAACCGAATTTTACGCATAAAAGCCTATATTTTTCTAAAGGAAGTTTAACCTCCTTTTAATTGTGAGCCTATTTTAAATCCAATTTTGAATCTTATATATATAATTTTTTTACAAAATAAAATTATAATTTGAAATATGAATATAATTGTTTTTGATTTTTCTGTTATTTTTATGAATAGTTTCGTGTTTTGATTAATAGTGATAAAATATTGCATTTTAATTGAAAACAATTTTTTCATTTTAATATTTTATAGTAGAAAAGTATATATTTAATTTTTTAATGGTATAATGAGTACAATTATTTATATTTTATTATAATTTAGTTCATTTGAATCAATTTCAAATGAAATATGTATATAATGTCGTTTCAATCTTTTGAATGTTTTTAGTTTAAAACCTCATTTTCTCATTCCGTCAAGATGATTAAATTTAAATTAATATCTTAAAATTATATGTTTTTAATTTATTAAAAATAATTCAACATTTTTTATAAGAGGTTAAAAATTATGTAAATATGTTCCTCTTATTTTCGGTAATATGAAAACTTACTTCAGTCTTTTTTTAATTACCATGAATAAGGTTAAATCTTGTAATTAATTATAAAAATAATATTATAAATATTATAAAACTATCCTAAAACATGACCTTATTATATTAAATGTGATATTATTGACCAAAATTCTCCTTTATCCATTTTTGGGGATTCTTGGAGCTAGATGAACGGATTTAGTCATTTCAATGTATTTTATTCTAAGGGAAGTTGAATATGTCAGACATAGGATTTCAAAGAAGCATTAAATTTTTATATATGGTTATTAAGAATATATATTCGACTATAAATAGTAATTGTAAATATAAAATATAAAATATTTATATTCATAATTATAATTTATTTTTAATTTAGAGTGAATAAATAATAAATTTAAATGCTATCACAGTGATGATGCATTAATTATTTAATTAATGGACATAACAAGTTTATGTTTTAAAAAATAACAAAAAAATATAATTTCACATAATTAATATCATCCAAAAATTTTATATATTACAAAAAATTATTATATATTTATTAATGTTTTTTATGTTATTGTAAGAATTGATAATTTCAAAAATAATCTTGAAATCTATAGTGTGAAAATTAAAATTAATAATATTTTAAAATAAATAATATTTTATTAAATGATAAAAAATTTATCAAAATATAAAAATTTGAAAAATTATTATGGTAATGATTCAAATTTCATCCATGGATCATTTATGGTTATCTATAAATTTTATAGAAACTATATTAAACCTTAAAGATTAAAAATACAAGTTGTCATTTTTAGAGTTAAAGGGATTAACTAAGGGTTAATGTCAAATGATAAGGGTATGGATGTGACCAAGAAATGTATAGAAATTATTATATGATAGTTTTTATACCCATAATAATCTTATATTTTAAATAATTCTCCTTATAGAGATTTTTAATTCACAATTAATATATATTAATTTAATACTTTGAGTGTTTCCAAAAGTGCACCTTACATAAATTATAAAATGAAACATCCTCCCTCACTTCCTCACACAATATTGTGACTTATAAATCATAAAAAACCATCCTAATAACCTTAGATATTCCGTCCCCTCATACTAGAAGCCTAAATGTTTCAAGAATGAAACTTAAAGAATGATTTTGGTATAAACCAAAAGGAGTTACACAAATAAGAGGTAACATTCTTAAATGATCAAATTAGATTTACTACATTCGCCACTCCTTAATTTCATATTCTTACATTACTATATAAAAAATATAAAAAATAACTTATATTTATTTATGTTAATGGTTAAACCAAAACCAACACACACTTTCATCAAATCAGTAACAAATTTACAATTCGTGTATAAAGAACTACCACCTCACGAAACCATGTCGTTTAATTTTTCATTATCACCTATCATAGGAAGTCATTATAATCGTAATGTTTTTATTATATTATATACATGATATTTATGTTTTATTAATACTTATTTAATTATTCATAACGCATAACTTCATGTTTTCCTGTTTCTTTATATATGATAACATCATTTGTGGATGTGTGGACTACTGTATCCTCAATGTGATGTGTTTATTTCACACTATACATGAAACATATAACAGATGGTTTTAATAAATATATGTGTTATATGATATATGTATATTATAATATTATTTTAATATAAATATATATAATTTTATTTTCATTATTTTTACACCTAAATGAAATGAAATTAGCGTTGATACATATGTACAATCTATTCCTCCCATGAATAGTGCATTTCATTTCCTATCCCGAAAGTTAAAGGATTTATATATATATATATAATGAATATATATTATATTTAAATCATGGATTAAATTATTTATATGATTAAATAATGTTCTAATTAATTGGGAAAAAAATTAACAAGTCAAAACATACTCGAGAGACTAGGCAATCAACACCTGGAATAATGAAAATAATAAAAGATTATTATCAAACTAGTGGTAAAATAAAATAAGAAGATCATATATGATTTCATATATGAAAATAAGGTTATGATATAAATTCATAACATGATTTAATCTGTTATTCAAGAGAGTAAATCACATAATCAAAAAAGGATGTCCAAGTTAAGGGATCTTCGTCTCACTTTTATTTTTGTGGGATACTTACCTTATACACAAAATGTTTATTTTTTGTGGTGTATATGCCACAAATTAAGAGGTGTTATAATTATAATTATGAATATAATATTGGTTTAATATCCATATAATTTTATTTCATTCATTTAAATAAAATTCTATTAATTATAATTTGATAATTTTGTATTCCACAGTCTCATCAATAGTCCGGACTATTTGGTTTTTAATATCCATTGAGTAATATTTATCTTCCATATCCATGTTTTGTAAAACTATTTTCAATTTAGTTTTTAATACTTTTAAAATAATTTTTTATCATTTTTTACATTTTACAAAAATATTTTTTAAATAATATTTTTTTCTTTTTCAAAACAAGGCATTTTCTATCTTTTCCAACAAAAATACATAGAATGAATGTTTTTTATCATATATAGAAAGAACACAATTTCCCACCATCCAAATTCCCTAATTATTTTCATAATACTTTACATGTTTACATGATTATTTTAAATTAAAATATTTTCTTTTATAAATGCATTTCCTTTTGAATAAATTATTAAAAATTGGTAAGGTATTTAATTTCAATTTATATTTAATTAAGACTTATTTGGTGTTATGCACCATGTTTATTTTATATGGTGAATATAAATCCCTTCAATATGTTATTTAATGATCCTCCTTTTTATCATGATATCATAATATTAATTTAATTTTATTACATATATGGGGATTATGATGAAAATGATTCAAATTGGTATGGGAATATTTTGAATGTTTAATTATTAATTTCCTCACGACTGTTTTTAATTATATTTAAATGGGATTTCCATGAATCAACATCAACAACCCTTGTTTTTTACTTTTCATACACTGAGTAATTATTGATAAATATCTATTATATATTCAATGTGGCTATTTTACAATAAGAAATATTGTTTATTAAGTAAATCGTTATTCAATATTTGATGGATTTTTTGGACAGGCAAGAGTTGGGTTGAGGAACTGTCAATGCAAGCCCTAATTGTTTGGTACAAATTAATGATTTCCCTATAGGTTTGGGACCAATTAAAATAAGACCCATGATGCATAGATAGTCTCCGGAGATGAAATAAATTGGTGATAGTCCCCTTGAGTTTGTTTCTGTGCAGAATAAATAGGTTTATACCCACAAATTTAAAATGTCATTAGATTAGGTATTGATGGTAAATGTATCATGTTCCAGGGAAACATTAAATCCAATAATAATGCATTTTTCTATTTCAATTATTTTTATCCATGAGATTTTTGTTTTTACATTATATATGGATGCATTTTATTCTCAGTTTATTGATTAAATTTCATGTTTTTAAGTTTTATACCTTTCCATGTTGATTTTTCCTTATCCAATTATTTGAATGACATTTGTTTCTAGTTATTTACCATTCCCTATTGTTTACAAAATTACTTCCCAGTTTGTTAATCACATGTAAGGCGTCTCTTATTATTAACTTTTTGTATGGACTATGATAAGTCATTCGTTATTACTTCTAAAATTCAAGACCATAAATTAGAATTTGAGCCTAAAATTACTATGATCCATTTCCATTGGAATCCAAGAAGTGTTATATGAAAAATAATAAGGGATATTTTGAGTGGTAATAATTTTTTCATCAAAAAATAATATGTTTTAATTAGTGTATTTGCTGTAATAAAAATCCAATGTATGTAGCTGGTTTACCAAGACTATTAAAATATTCTATCCTTCGGGATTTAATTCTATGTAATCATGACAATGTAGTAAAATAATGAACCATCTCTAGGATTTTGGGGTTAGGGAATTAAATAAAACCCTATACCGTAAACCCTAAAACATATACCCTACATTGTAAACCCTAAACTCTACACCCTAAACCATATTCCCTACACCTTAAACCCTAAACCCTACCGTCAATACCCTATAACATAGACCCTAAACCTTAAACCCTTTTCCCTAAACCTTATAACCTACACCTTAAATCCCAAATCATACACCCAAAACACTAAAGCCTACTCTATAAACCACAAAAGTTCATAATAAAACATAATACCATAAAATAATATCAATATACATAATAGATCCTAATAACCCATGAATACCCCAAAATACCCTAAAACATATTAAAACCCTAAAACCCCAAAAAATCAAAAAAAACACTAAAGGACCCTAAAACCCTAAAACAACTAATGTATCCTAAAAACAATATTAAAATTTATAAACAAAAATTCTTGAAAGCCAAAAAACCTATAAGCCCCTAAAAACATGATAAACATAAATCCCCCTAAAAACAAAATGTAAAAACACTGAAAAAATATTAAAAACCTAAAATAACATTAAACCATTTAGTCCACATCATAATCCCAAAACTCGACAACCAAAACGCAATACCCAAAATAGTAAACCCTAAACACTACACCCTAAATTGTTAAATATACACCCTAAACACTAAATTGTAAACCTGGTACCATGTACACGAAATCCAAATCCCAACATTGTAAACCTTAAAACTGACACACTAAACCCTAAACCCCACACCCTATACTCTAAACCCAAAACCCTAATCTCTATAACCTATCCCCAACACTCTACACCCTAATCCCTACACTCTAGACCCTATATCCTACACCATAAACCCTAAACCATGCACCCAACAACCTAAACCCAAAACCCAAGACCCTAAATCATATACCAAACACCATAAACCCAAAACACAACACCATAAACACTATACCATTCTCCCAAAACCCTAAAACATACACATCAGACCTATAACATACACCATAAACCATATACCATACACACTAAACCCAATACCATACACCACATTCCCTATACAATATGTCTTAAACCCTTTACCCTACACCATAAATCATATACCTTACATCCGGAACCCTAAACGTGACACCCTAAACCCTATACCCAACACCGTCAACCCTACACTCCCCACCATAAATTCCATACCCTACCTATTAAACCCTAAACCCTACACATGAAACCCTACACCTTACACCCTAAATCCCATACCAAACACCCTAAACCCTAAACCTTATACCCTACTCCCAAAACCCTACATCATAAAAAATAAATCCTTTACTCTGAACCCTATACCCTACACCCTATCTGAATGGCCTGAAGGCATGCATTTTTATTGAATTTTGATAACCCCATTTCAAGCGATGAGGGGGAACCCTTGCAAGTCCTGTATGCTTAGAGAATACAAGTCATATAGGCTTAAGAGATATTACATGACCCGATGGTCTTAGGGAATTCATCCACACTATAACTTCAAGAAACTACCCCTCCCCAACTTTTACATCATCATGGTAGCTCTCCACATTTGCATGCCAATTTGGCTAAGCTTCTCATGTAAGCACAGGCTGGTCCCAATGGTGTAACCATACCATCTCATTCTTTTGACTCCATTGGTTCTACTCTGGTGAGTGCACCTTCTCTAAATACTATTATGGGTCTACTTATTTTTGTTGAGTCTTTCTGGGGAAACTGCACTGATCTTGTGGCCTGAAGGCCTTGAGGTAGCCTAAAGGCCATGAGGTTCTTCAAAGGCCTTAAAGGTGGCCTAAAAGCCTTATGACTCGTTGTCCTGGGTGGACGGAAGGCCTTACGGACTCAGAGACCAAACCAGTGGCCCAATATGGATATTATTGGCTGCTATAGTACTGAATAGTACCTAATTCAGTTACTGCTAATGTATTTGCAACAGTATCTAAAATGTACTTCTATAGTAATGCTACGGTACTACTATTGTACCCCTGGAATTATGCCTTAGCCTGGTTTCTAATATTGGTCTCTTGGATGCACTTAGAGAGACCTCACCAACTAGGCTGAGGATCTTGTGCCCTATACCCTACACCCTAAACTCTAATATTTACCCCCTAAACCCTATAGCCTACACCGAAAACACTAAACCCTAATTCCTTAACCATCTTCTATACATGATGAACCCTAAATCCTCCAACCTAAACCCTAAACCCTACACCCCAAACCATCAACAATACACACTAAATCATATAGAATAGACCATAAACCCCAATTAATACACCATAAAAATATATCATACAATATAAAACCTAAACCCTACACCATAAACCACACACACTACACCCTAAACCCTTTATCCTACTCCCTAAACCCAAAACCGTATGCCTTAAACCCACACCATACACCATAAACTATAAAAACTACACTATGGTCCTATAACCAACACCCAATACTATAAACCCTACACATTCAATCTTATACCGTATTTGTTACAGCCTAAACCTATACCCTAAACCACATACTCTACTCACATAACTATAATCCATGTTCCCTTAAACATATACCACACACACTAATCCCTAAACCATACACTATAAAACCTATACCCAACACTCTAAACCATAGCCCCAAACCTCTCTACCCTACACTCTAAACCCTAAAAGATACAATTAAATACCTATACCCAATACAATAAATCATTAAAAATACACATTAAAACCATTATTGTGCACCCTATACCCAAAAACATACACCCTAAACCCTATAACCAACACTCTAAACCATATACCCTACATCCAAAAACAAATAACATACACCCTAAATCATAATCCCTAAAACCCCAAAAAACACTTAAAACCCTCCAACAAACCATAAAGGACAATAAAACCCAATAAACCCTAAAACCCAGAAAATCTATAATCAAGAAAAGATGCTAAAATAAAATAGAAATTTTAAAACCCTTGAAAAGACAAAAAACCCAAAAAACTCAAAGAGAAAACTTAAACCCCTATGAAAACCCCTATAAACCCTAAAATATCTCAAAACCCTAAACCCCCATAAAAATACTCATTTCCATATAATCACAAAAAAAACCCAAAATAACATTTTAATAATCCCAGAAAACCCTTAAAAACCTAAAAAACTTACGAAATCCATGAATAATCCTAAAAACCTTAAATAACCTAGAAAAACCTAAAAACCTATAAACCCATAAAAGGACCCTAAAAGGAAAAATAAAACCAAAAACCCTAAAATAACACAAAAAACCCAAAACCCCTATATAACACTAAAACCAAAAAAATTACAGGAATTACTAAAATCCCTAAAAACAAAAACCTAAAAACTTAAGAACCATAAACACCTAAATAATCTAGAAAACCTAATAAATACCTAGAACCCCAAAACCCTTAAAACGCATAAAATATATTAATGCACTAAAAAAAATCCAAACCATCATCAAATTCTAAAAACCATAAAACCCCAATAAACTCTTAGAAACAAAAAAAACTAATAAAACCATAACAACCCGGAAAAGATCATAAAAACCATAAAAACCTAAAAAACTCTAGAAAAACCCAAAAACCATAATAATAATCAAACACCATAAAAAAACATATAACCACTCAAAACCCATAAATCAATAAAAACCATAGGTATCCCTAAATTCCTAAAAATAATTAAGAACACATAATACCCTAAAACACCCTAAGATGCCGTAAAATACAGAAAATAACCTTAACCCCTAAAACATAATAAAATCTTAAAAACACCCTAAAAATTTTAAAATAACAAAAAAATATAAATTCCTACATTATCTTAAAAACCCTAATACTCTAAAAACCTAAATAAACTCTAAATAAACCCCATGTAGACCCTAAAAACCCTAAAAATCCAAAAAAAACCAAAAAATCAACTATACCCTAAAAGTTCTAAAAAATAATTATACTCTAAATTCCCTAAAAATTCCATAAAACCCATAGAGAAGCCCTAACCAACCAAAAACCATATAGATACCCTAATAAAAAAACCTAAAAACCAATAAATCCCTAAAAAAATAAATCCCAATTTAAACCTAATGAACCAAAAACATACTAAAAACCCCTAAAACCCTAAAAATTCTAAAAATCCATGAATCACTGATCCTCCCTAAAAAGCATTAAAACCCTAAAAAGGTCCTAAAACTCCTTAAAAACCCTTGACCCCCTAAAAAACCCAAAAACCCCTTTAAAGCCTTAAAAATCATAAATACCCCTCGAAGACCATAAAACACTAAAATCCCCTATTACATCTAAAAACACTAATAAACCCTTGAAATCACAAATACCATAAAACCCCAAAAATCGTAAAAACAACACAAACCATTAATTTCATAAAAATACACTAAAACCGTTAAAGACCCTTAAAGGCACCCAAAACACATAAAGGAACCTAAAAGATGATAAAGAACCTTAAATACCAAAAAATACTTAACAAACTCAATAAAAAGTAATAAAAACTATAAAATCACCCCAAACTCCACTAAAACCACTAAAACCATAAAAACCCTAAATATAACTAAAACACTCAATAATACATAAGCCACTAAGCAACCATAAAAACTATAAAACACGTAAAAACCATAAACCCCATAATAACTCCTAAAACCCCTTAAAACCCCAAATCTCTTAAAAACCATAAAAACCCTGAATACACAAAAAAATCATAAAATCATTAAAATACCATAAAACCCTAAAAAATATAAAAACCGTAGAAATCATAATCTTTATACTCTACACCGAAAACACTAAAACCAACACCATAAGCCCTATAACCTAAACCCTAGATCCTAAAAACCACACCTAAAGCCCTATGTCTTACTCCTAAAACCTAAAAAACTACAGCCTAAACGTTATAAACCACAACATAAAGCATAAACCCTACTCTCTAAACCCTATAACCTACACACTAATCATTAAACCGTATACCCTAAACACTAAACCCCATAGTTAAAAACCTAAAAAATTCACCATAAACACTAAAGAATATACCCTAAACCCTAAAGACCCTAAATGATCAAAATAACCTTAAACCAAAAAAAGAACCAAAAATATAAAAACAGTAAAATACCCTAACCCCTGAAAACCCCTAAAAGTACCTAAAACCCAAATGAATCTAAAAGTACTAATAATCACCAAAACATCCAAAAAATCACTAATAAATCCTAATAATTACCTAATCATCATAAAAACACTGATGACATAAAAGACCCTACGAACCCTAAAACTGCATAAAACCCAATAAAACCCTAAAAATATAAACACGTTATAAATTCTAAAATATCCTAAAAACCATAAAACTATAAACTCATAAAAAGTATAAATATCCATAAAAACCATAGAATACCCTAAAACTATAAAAACCCTAAAATCCTTAAAAACACAGAAAACCCAAAAAACATGAAATAAACCCTAAAAAGAATAGAAACAATAAAAACCCTTAAAAGGTCATCAAACCCCCCAAAAAATAAAAGACCCTAAAATTTAGAAAAGAATCCATAAAATATCTATATGACCATAAAAACCAATTTTACATAATATGATCTCTAAAACCCTATAAACCAAAAAACCCCTTAAAACCTGAAAATCCTAACAAACCCCTAAAAAACTCTAAACCCCATAAAAGGCCTAAACCCCTAAGAAGACCCTAAAACCCATAAATGACCCTAAAACAGTCTAATAATACCCTAGAATCCCTAATATCCCATAAAAACAAAATACCCTTAAGACCAACAAAAACCCTAAAACCCAAAAAACACTAAAAACCAAGGGAAACACTAAAAACACCAATAAACCCAAATAAAACCACAAACCCCCTAATATCATAAAAAACATTTTAAATCCCTAAAAATATTAATCCATTATAAGTCCCTTAAAATATTCTAAAATACAATAAAAGGCCCTAAAAATTTACAAAAGACACTAAAAGAACCAAAAACCATTATAAAATCATAAATCATCAAAAACCCCCTAACAAATCAAAAAACCAATTGAAACCCCTAAAACACCAAAAAAATATTTAGAAAATAAAAAACTGTATAGATGATAAAAACCTCTTAAAACCCTAAAATACACTAATAAACACTAAAAAACTTTTAAACCCCTAAAATATCTAAAGCTCCCTTAGTCTATAAAAATCCTAAACACCCTAAAAAATCCAATCATCCACTAAAACTCCCTAAAAACCCCAAATATCTTTAAAACCCCAATATACATAAAACCCCATAAAACCATAAACAAAAAAACCTTAAAACCCTATTAAAATCACAAAAAACTAAAAAAATAGCAAAACCCATAAAACTGTAAAAAAACTAAATACTCCATAAACACCCTACAAAACCCTAAAAATTACAAAAAACACAACCATCACCGCCCCAAAAGTACAAAACCCAAAATATCCAGAAAACACTTAAACTCTAAAAATCCATAAACCCCCAAAAAATAGTAAACGAATTAAAACCCCTAAAAACCAAAAAAAAAACCCTAATACCCCCCACAAAACCATAAAAACAAACAATCCCACTAAAACTCTAAAAATTCTTAACATACTATAAAACCCTAAAAAACCTAACGAATCAAAAAAACCCTAAAAGCCCCTAAAAATAAAACAAAATCTAAAAATTCCATAAAAACCTAATACAACCCTAAAATCCATAAAAACATCAAAAGATATGAAAACCCCCAAAAAACAAAAAAACCCTAAAAAATCATTAATGACCCATAAAACCCATAAAAACCCTAAACCTCAAAAATTCCCCAATTTTTTTTTAAAATACTATGAAATTTATAAAGAACCTTAAAATACCTACAATGCCAAAAAATCAAAGAAACAACCCAAACCACTAAATACCTCAAAAATCCCTAAAATTATATGAAAAAAATTAAAACACTAAAAACACCTAAAAACTAGAAAACACTTAATAATCATAAAAAAATCTGAGAAACCCTAAAAACCATTTTAAACACCTAAATCATTATGACCCCTATTACAAAAAAATTAAAAATACCCTAAAATACCTATAGATTCTAAAAAATATAAAACCAATAAAACCTATAACAAACAATAAACCATATATTCCACAACCCAAACATTAAAACTTACATGATATTACCTATAGAATAAGCATTAAATGCCAACCCCTATAGCCTAAATAGAAAACCCAACACCCTGAACCCTATACCACACATAATAAATTTGATAACCAACAACCTAAACCCCAAATCATAATCCCAAAACCCAAAATCCTATACCCTAAACCATAAAAACTAATCCCCAAACCCTAATCCCAACACCCTAAACACAAATTGTCTAGCCTAAACCCTATACACTACACAATAAACCCTAATCCCTAAATCTAAAACCATAAACCCTAGACCATAAAAGCAAAACCATAGAAAATAATCAATATACCAAACACCCTAAACCCTATTCCCTAAACCACACACCATAAACCCTATACACTTAACCCTACACCCTAAAACCTATAAACTACAACATACATTCTAAAACTTCCACCATAAACCCTATAAACTAAACCCTAAACCCTAAACACCACACATTAAAGTATATAACCTACACCTTAAATGAAACACCCTGACATTTTGTCATGTTTTTTTTCAAATTAATTTAATCGTTTTTATATTTTCCATTTCATGAAATAATGAAATTATTTTATTTTGTGTTACAGAATATTTTTTGCATGAATTATGCAAAATACCAAGTTAATTGTGCACTATAGACAAAATAAATTTTAGATTCTTCTACATGGAACACTGAGTTTATCTTACAATAATTGTAAGACTGACATTCCTCAATAGCTTGCATAACACACGAGGCTATGTGTTAATAAACAATAATATATTTTTAAAAATATTTTTTTAATCTAATAAGATATTAACTAGATATTAAATTGTTGATCATATGATTACTTAAATTATGAAAATATATATTTTAATTCAGTAACTACTTATTAATTAGAAATGAATATTGAAACCAAATGAATCAAGTAGGAATTATTTCATAAAAGACAATTGTTTTGTGAAAAAATAGATCTATCATAATAATTAAAATTAATTAATATTAATGGATGATATTAATTTAATTTAACTATTAAGTTTTCGATAAATTATTTTTTATATTCATTTAATTGATTTTATAGATATAAGATGAGAACAGATCCAATATGACTCATAAAAACCAATATTTTTTCAAAACGATGGTTTACGACATTATAATACATAACCAATTTTAAATCTAAATTTTTGAAATTTCATAATATTACCAGTCCATATAAAATTAATATTTGAAAGATAATCATAAAAATTATGTTAGAGTGAATTTTTGGTATTTTTCATTTTAGCTTTATTTTTTTAGGAATAGTGAAAATAATGAATTTAAATTAAAAACAGTTTTTCCTTATAATTTCATTATGAGGATAAATTATATTTTTAAATTATTTTAATATTAATTTTGGCTAAATTTTTTGATTAATCAAATTTATCTCATTGTAATCATTTTTACTTTTATATTTTATACAAAAAACATAGCTAATCCTTGATTATTTTTAATTTAAAACCCCACATTGTCATCCCATTTGTTGGATTAAATTTAAAATAATTTTCAACACATCATTGATTGGAATTTGGAAATATGTATTCCATATTTGGAATAATAATAATTTATAATTTATAATAATTTCAACATATTTTTCACCTAAAATATTAGTGAATATATTTATAATTAATTATAATGATTAAGGTAAAATTAATCTTAACAAGGGACTAAAAATTATAATTATGGGGAAAATGACATATACACCTATAAAAAAAATATTTTATTGAAATTTATAAGCCTATAATACTATATAGTTAAATAATAGTAAATATTTACACTTGGGGATGAATTAATACTTGGGGAACACACAATTCATTTAAAAAATGCCAAATGTGTCCATTCCCTCCAATATATAAAGTTACTCACCCATCTAACCTTCTCAAAACATTCAAGAAACATTGACTTGAAAAATTTCTACCCAAGTATCTCTTAAACATCCCTCCCCTAGAAATAGAAGCCTCACCTTGGGCATAATGACTTACAAGGATTCCCTTTGTTGCAAACCAAAAAGATTTACCCGAATAAGGGGTAACATACTTCCTTAAAAACATTAGTTTTATTTTCATCATCCAACAAAAAATTATTCTTATTTAATTTTAACATAAATAAAATTATCCTAAATATACAGAAATGTTTTTTAGTGGTTCCATCTGGATTTACACTCGTTTTAATCTAATTGGAAACAAATATAACATTATTGTATATGATGAACTACCACCTTACGAAATGATGTAGTCTTGTTTTCCATTACAACATCTCATGGTTGGGAATTATGATGGAAAAAATATTTTTAGATTTTATATATTATATTAATGATGTATAAACATTTTTAGTTATCATTCAACACAAAAACATCATGCTTTCCATTTTTTAAGTAAGATAATTTCATTTGGAGATGTGTGGACTACAGCCTCCCCCAATGCGTTGTGATTCGTCCATACCTTACATAGAAAGTATGAAGGATGAATTTAGTGACTGCATATGATATATATTAAATAAAAATTCTACATTAAATATTTTATATATTCATAGTTCATTTAATCAATTTCATTAAATACGAAAATAAAACATAATCAACGTTAATTCATATGTACAACCTCCCATATCCGTGAATGGTGTATTCCATTTCATACTTATATCGTATATAGATCAATATAAATACATATATAATTAATAAATATGATATTTATAAAATGTTTTAATTTTTTTAAATATTTTAATCATGATCTATGTAAATTTATCAAGAATAACAAGTCTAATCAAATATGAAAAATAATTTGGATATTACCAGAAACATAACCTTAACATGGATTTGTTAATAAATGGGTGAAATAATGTCATTAATAAATCATACATGTTATTGGAATTAAAAATATTATTCTGTAACATATTTATAATAAACTTATATTTATTATAATAGAGGTTTAAATTTGTATGAAGAAATTGAAGAAATATGATATCGGAATTTAATCTCACATTTTATTTCCTTTAGATACATGCCTTATTCATTACTCGTTTAATATTTTTGGAGTTTATACTACCCATTTATATATTATATTAACATTATATTTAATTTTATATGTACTTAAATATCCATTTAATGATATTTATTTCATTTGTGGTATGATTAATAAGATACCATATCAGTAAATTATTGTTTCCTCAATTTACCTTCTTTGAGACACATGCCATGATATGCACCTATAATTTCATATGAGGTGCATAAAATAACATTTGAAATTTTATATCATGAATAAAATTATATAATTGATATTCTATTATTAATTTAATTTTATTCTATACATTGTATTATGATTTAATTCTACCAATGTAGAATCGTTTATAGCTTCAATCTCAGTATTTATCAAGATTATTCATGATTATGGTTCAATTGATAAACTATTATGATCCATATCTCAATAACCATAATTAACATTCATAAAATGAATATATTAATGTTATATCCATGTAATAATACCATTTTAACATTATTTGGTAATTAAAATAATTAAGAATTTCTTTTTTAAAATATGAATTTTTTTCTACTATAAGTTAGAAATTTTTGTTCTTTTAAAACTATGTTTTATAAAAAAATTCAAACATATTTTATTATAATCCTATAACGATTAAAGTACATTTTTACCCATGTGTGACATTTTTACACAATTTTTTTTAAATTAATGTTTTATCATTTTCTGATCAAGAAATTTTTTCTGAAATTTCATGGTGCAAAAGGAATGTTTGACTTGTAGAACCTACTTGTCGTCAGGACCATAATTTTTTTGATACTTAATTTTTTTATTTTAAATGTTCTTACATTTTAAAATATAATGATTTACTAGTATTATGGATATTTGTTTTATTTTAAAATTGGTTTTCAAATAAAAAGGGTTGTAGAAAAATTTCATTATTAAAAAATTTGTTAAATTATTTTTCAAAGATTAATTTATAGTTTTTCACAAGGATGTATATAAATAAAATGGTTTTAATGATCCAAATATTCATTTATATATTTCCCATTAATTTTCATGGAATAATGTATTAAAAAAATATTTAATCTTTTATTTATAGTTTTCAAATTAAATGGTTTTCAAAATTATTTTGAGAATTTATACAGCGATTTTATTGAATTTTCAAAGAAAATGGGTTTTATAGAGGTTTTTTTAATAAAATTTTTAGAGAATAATGAATATTTTCCATTAAAAAAAATATATATTTCAAAACTATATTCCTCCTAATTTGAAATTTTTTGATGTTAATGGTTCAGTTATAGAAAAACACCCAAAGGTTCTATTCATAATTTTTTTAATGGTTTATGTTTTGATGGAATGTTTTTTATGAACCCCATTTCTATTCCACATGTTATTTGATTTTGAAACCTGATTCTTCTCATGAGTTATGTTTTGATGAAATTATTATGGGACCTATAACATTTACATAGGTAATGATCTGATCACATGTTAATGATACCCTTTTATATTCACAGGTTATGATATAATGATTTTTTATAATCTTATGTCTTATGTATTATCTGATGGGTAGGACCTATATATCATTCTAATGCACTAGGAATTGATAGATGACTCATGAGTATAAATTTTATGCATGAACCAGATTGCATGTCCAAATGTTATGGGTGGACCTTGTTTCATGTTCACAAGTTTATTCATAAACCATTTTACGCATTCAAAATTTTATGAGTGAACTTTATTAGGTATTCATAATATTATGTATGAACCTGATTACATGTTCCAAATCATATTCATGGACACAGATTTATATACATATGTTTAAGTATGTAGTAGATTACATGTTCAAAATTTAATGCATGAACTTAATTGCATGTTAATAACATTATGTGTGGACCTGGTTGAAAGTCCATAAGTCTATGGGTAGGCCATATTTGATGTCCTTAACATAATGAGGGGGTGAACCTATTTCTATTGATACATGTTGAAAATGTTATACATTTATGTGTAGTATACAATTTCATCTCTTATTATTATGTTATGATTTTACATCTTATGTTCATGATTATCAAATTATTCATGTCTCATGACCTGATAATATTTATTCCATGATTCATGTTTATGATCATAGAAATTTATTGTATGATCTTCTATGGTGATACAATTAGGTTCTAGTACCCTTATGTTCATCTTATGATTACATATTTCCTTATTTATCCTTAATGAGAATTTTAGCTCAACCATTTCTTATGTTTTCCTTCCATAGGTTATAAAAAAATGATATTATGTATATTTACTATGGTGGAGATCTTTTTGGGAGTCATTGTTGAAATTTCACTATGTTATGATATTTATGTTCCATGTTTCCAAAGGATATAAAAAATACGATTTTTGAGAATCTATTTATGTAATGTACTAAGTTTTAAAAAATATGATGTAACGGTTATGAAATTTAAAACTCTGTTGTTATTGTTGGTATCATAGAAAGGTTTATTCAACCATTTTAAATGAGGATGAAAAAAAATTTGATTTTATACCTAGGAATTTATATATATATATATATATATATACTGATGTCTCGAAGTATGAGTTTGACGATGAGAAAACGTAATTTAAATATTCCTTGAATTTTAGTAAAGGATAAAATTAGTAGTTTCCCAGAAAAAACATACCTATCTAGATTCTACAAGTAGATATGGTTAGGGAATATATGTATATAGGAGTAAGAACTCTGATAATGTGCATCAAGCATGACTCGAGCATAACCAGGTACACAACATTGGTCCTTATTGTTCACCTAGTTTTACACTCGTTGGGATTAATCATAGGGAAATAAAAAACTATACATGAAGCATCATGAACAATTTAAAATTAATGTTGATTTAAATAAACATAGAAAAAAGAAGGGTGTTATAGTTTAAGGTGTCATGATTTCTGCATCCTGTAAGTTGTTTTTACTGATTATGTGGTTCCTCATGATGATTTTTTGCACTATGATTTTTGGTTTTGGTAAATGGATGGAACCCAATGGAACATTATTAATGGGGAAATAAATTATTTATTTAATGATTCCCCCACCAAGAAATGGAAGGTTATGAAAGATGGAGTGAAAACACCATTGTTATGAACAAAAAGCCTTATCAGGCCGCGAATCATTCTGGATTTCCAAATGAAAAAATGAATGAACAATTTTTTCATGAATCCTTTTTAAGAAAACTTCCACTATTAGTTAGTATAATGACCATGCCATTTTTTTATTTGTAATGGATTTTTACCACTAAAAATATATTTTACATTCTATGTTGTTAAGAATACAGAAAATTTATGTTGGGAAATTATCAAATTGAAGGTGAAGAAAAACTGTGGTGGGTCATCGTCAAGAATATGAGTAAATAAGATAAACTTTTATCCATGGATTGGGATGATTTCAATAAATTATTTTTCAGTATATAACTTCTTCGTATTCTTTATACAAAAAGGGAGATTGAATCTACCCAAAAATCTCAATGTTATTATAAGAAAATAAGTATATAATTAAAAGTAAACTATAAATAATATATAGAGAAGATGATTAGATTTAAATTACTTTCAAATTTTTGAAGAAAACATAATGTAAATTTCCTTAGGGGAACTGATAATTTTTTATGTGTGGAATGAATGGTAATTGTGTGGCTGAATTCATGGATGGTGGTAAAAATGGGACTTATCTAATGAATTCGCCTCCCATAATTCGGTGTTTCAAATGTAAGGGTTATGAGGATTTTGATAGAATTTTATTAAAACCAAAGGATAATAATAATTATTAATATTATTAATCCCTTAGGTTGAATGATTAAGGTAATGATTATGTAATCACAATGGATGAAGTGAATCAAGATAATTAGGGCACACTTATCGTCTAATTCTATGTTGGGAATTTCATGTTTTATTTTTGAAGAATAATCCCTATAAAGATACTATTGTACATAATTTGGTGAATTTTAATGTGATTATGTCCCTCTACATTGATTTTAGAATAATAAATCACATTTAATGTTCTATCGGTGCAAGGATGAAACGAAGTATCAAATACAAATATTTTGGGCATAAAAATCTTATTTATGGAATAATGGGTGAATTATATATGGGATGATTTATAAAAATAACCATTTTTGGAATGATATATATCAATATTTGGATGAGGTTTTAGTGTTTTATGATATTATATTTCCATGTGAGGATATAGTCATATTGGATAAGATGTTCGATCCCTATTATTTTAATAAATATAGATGGAATGACCTATAATTATATTTATAGATCAGATGATCTTTTAGTGGTTCAATAAATAATAATTAACCCTAATTTATTAAAATAAGTGATGATGAGGAAATTTATCAACAAAAAACAAAGGGTTATATTAAACCAAAATAAATTAAGTATATCTCCTTGTAAAAATTCATGTATTTTAGAAAAGAATCTTAAAGAAGACATTTCTCCTATTATCATCATTTCAGGTGATATATTTATTAATTTTCAAGCCTCTTTTTGTTATGGATTAGATTGTTAACATTATCTTAAGCATGTTATCTATTAAAATTCCTTAAAACATGATCGTTATATTTATCTTCCTTTTCCATATTTTCACTTCTCATCCATGTTCTCCTCTGTGGAATCCTAGTAATATGTTATTTTGGGGAACAATTATGATTCTAAAATTGCTTTTTTAAATTATGTTTTAGTTTAAATTTTTACGATGTGGGTTTATATGAAAGGAAATTTAATGTGTTAAATCTTTGACACCTAGACTAATTTTGAGATTTAAATTCATTTTAAAGAGTTTGAATGTAACACATTCATGTCCTTCATATTTTTTAAAAATTAATTTAATAATTTTGATATTTTTCATTTCACACAACATGGAAAATAGTTTATTTTATATTAAAGCACTATGTCTGGATTGTGTTATAGGAAAAACCAAGCTAATCATTCATTAAAAATAATATAATTTTTAACTTTCTATACATTGAACACCAATTCTATCTTACATAAAATGAAATACGATCTTTCCTTGATGGCTTACATAACAAGAAAGACTGATTATTAATGAACAATAATATATATTATTAAAAATATCATTATATAATATAATAATATATAAGCTAGTTATTATGTTGATTATTGTATGATTAAGTATCTTTTTAAAATATATAGTTGAAATCATTTGTTACATATTAATTATAAATGAGTATAGAAACCAAATTAATATAAAGGGAACCATTTTATAAGAGATTGTTTGTATGTGACAATGGGTATTTATCATATTAAGTTAAATTAATTACTATTAGTGAATCATATTAATTATATTAATATATTCTATATTCAATAATTTTTTTATATTCATCCAATTGATTTTATATGTATATGATGACAACAAACCCAATATGACACATATTTTTAGAAAAGCTATTTTACAGCATTTTATTGGATAGCCTATATTAAATATAAATTTTGACACTTTTCTAAATATTTTATGTCATAATAAACATCATTTTTAAAAAATATACATAAAAATTAGTTTAGGGTGATTTGTTTTGTAATTTTTTATGATGTTTTTAATGAATAGTGAAAATAATGAATTTTAATTCAAAAGTTCAATTTTTCTGTTTAATTTATTTGGATATATTATATTTTTAAAATGGTTTAAATGTAAATTATTTTAATTTTTTTCAATTAATCCAATCTAGGTAATTATAATCAATTTGACATTGAAATTTAATAAAAAAACATATCAATCGTTTGAATGTTTTTACTTTAACTATCATCATTGTCGTCCAACCCATGGGGTTAAATTTAATATAATTTTTATCAATTCTATGAATGGAATTTGAAAAAATTTATTCCATATTTATAATCATAATAATGTATAATTACTAATAATTTAAACATAGTTTTTGACATAAAATATTATTAAATGTAATTAATATTAATTAAATATATTAATTTAAAATTAATCATATCAATGGACTAAACATTAATATTAAGTGGAAACTTATGTATAAAATTTTACAAAACAGATTTTATGGATAGATTTCAGCCCGTAAAACCATTAATGTTCCATAATTCTCTATTTGGACACCTGAAAAAAAGTAATACATGGGGACCAGAGTTTTTTTTTTAAAAAATCTTAGGTGTGTCCCTTCTTTCCACTATAAGAAGGCACTCACCCCTCTCACTTATTCAAACTTCTCAAGACAAATTGGATCAAAAATATATACCAAAATATCTCCTAAATATAAACTCCCTCATCTTAAGCCTCACCTTCGGAATAAATACATCCAAGAAATAACTTTGGTGCATAACAAATATAATTACGCAAATAAGAGGTAACATCCTTCCATAAGACCTTTTGTTTTATTTTAAGTATCCCCCCATAAATTTGTATTATTTAATTATTATATAATAACAAATTATATTCAGTATGCTGAACTATTTTTATTCTGAGTTTTATACATAAAATTACACACACATACATCTAGTGGGTAACGAACATGCAGTTCTTGTGCATGGCAAACTGATTCCTCATGAAACGATGTTGTTCGTTTTTCGTTCAACACCTATCATAGTTGGAAATATTGATGGGAAATATATTTTTATATGTTATTTATTATTTTTGAGATTTATTTAGTCTTATATAATTATTATATAACACAAACATTTATTCTTTACATTTTCTATGAGTATTGTAATTTCGTTTGGGGAAGTGTGGACTATCGCTTCCCCAAAGCGATGTGATTCGTCCAAACCATACATATAATGTATTAAGGGTTATTTTAGTTAGATTATATTATATATATAATATAATAATTATAATTTATATATATACATATATTTCATTTAAATTAATTTTTTCATTATGTAAATAAAATTGAAATAACTTTCACGCATACGTACAACCTACTGTCTCCATGAACGGTGTATTCCATTTCCTACATAGATCCTATATAGAGTATTATAAAAAATATACACTATGTATATATTACATTTATAGCATTTTTTACATTCTAGAAATAATTAAATCATTATCTTAGTAAAAATATCAAAAATATGAAGTCAAATCATAAATGAAAAATAAAACGGATATTACCTAAAACATATCATTAACTTGTAGTTATTAATAAATGGGTGATATAATGCCAAATAAATTCATATATTGTATTATATATAATAATATGTTTTGTTAATTGATTTATAATAAAATTGTATTTAATGTAGTTAATTTTTGAATGTGTATGAATAAAGTCAAGACCTATAGTTAAGGGATTTCATCTCGCTTTTTATTTCTGTGAGAAACCTACCTTATTCACCATTCATTTCATTTAAATGATGTGTATACTTCCATTGGATATATTATATTATTATTCTAATTAAATTTATGTGTAATTACATACTCATTTGATGATATTTATTTATGGGGTTCATGTTTCAAATGTTACCAAATCAGTAATGTAATTTTGTCTCAATGTTCCTTCTTTAAGACTCATGCCATGTAATGAACCTATATTTTTATATGAGGTGTATATACCACCTTTGGAAACGTAATACCAGGAATATAATATTTTTAATTATAGGTTACAATTCAGTAAATGTTATTCTTTCCATTATATTATGATTTAATGTTACCCAAGTTTTCAATGTTTATATTTTCAATATGATCATTTATCGATATAGTTTATGATTTTTCAAACATTGATAATATATTATTATACATATGGAAAGAAATCACTTGAATTTTAT
Source organism: Viscum album (assembly GCA_963277665.1). Lineage (NCBI taxonomy): Eukaryota > Viridiplantae > Streptophyta > Magnoliopsida > Santalales > Viscaceae > Viscum > Viscum album. The sequence continues at coordinate 982,358,365 of OY728165.1, read as the reverse complement.
TACCCTATTGGAATGAAAGTTATATCCATGTAATGGTACCTTTTTTCTATTCTTTGGTACTAATGAAAAATAAGAAATGTTTAAGAAAATATGACATTATATCTCCTTTCATTCGAAAATATGAAATCTCTCTAAACAATTTTTTCTAAAAAAATTCAAAACAAGTTATATTATTATTCTATGTTATTAAATTTGAATTTTTACCCCTATATTACCTATTTACAAAATATTTTCAAAATTAATGTTTTTTCATTTTTCTGATGAAGCCACTTTTTCTATAATATTATAGTTTGAAAGGAATGATCATCTTGTAAGGACCAACCCACCATTGTTACCATCATTTACTTGATGACTACTTTGAATGTTTACAAGGTTATGTTTTTTTAACGATTTTGTTTTCAAATATTTATTAAATGTTTTGATTTTGAAATGTGTTTTCAATGAAAAAAGGTTTTCAAAAAAATCGAAAAAAAAATGTTTTTAATGAATGTTAAAATAATCCATTATATGTTTTAAAAAGGATTTTTTTCAAATAAATTTATTTAAATGATATAAAATCTTCATTTATATTTTTTCAATTTATTTTCATAGAAATTTGTTTTCTATATTTTTTCAATCATTTTTTATATGTTTTCAATTTTAATGTTTTTCATAATGATTTCAAGCCATCTTTCTATGTATTCAACACATATTAAATTTTAATTGTTTTATAAGGGTTTTTTATTTAAAAATAATTTTCAGGGAAGAAAGGCTATTTTATTTAATTTTATTTAATTTTTTTAAAATTATTTTCCATGTAAGATTAAATCTATAGATATTACTCCTTCTATTTTGGGAAATGATCCAAAAGATCAATTAATATTCATTATTGAATAGATTATATTTTTATAGAATGAATATTGTGATAAGTGTTACTCTTCCATGGGTCATATTATATTGAAAAGCACTTCTTTTATAGAGTTCTATGTTTATTAAATGATTGTGATGCTTATCTCATTTCCTTTGGTAATCATATGATGAAATATTTATGATAAACATATAATTTCACGGTTTATGATTTGATTATTGTTTCTAATATGATGGAACGCGTATTATGTGATGGTTGTGACCTATATCTCCCTCCAATGCGTTGGGTAATGATGGATGACTCAATAGTATAAATTTTAGGTGTAAGCCTGATTAAATGTTCATAATAATATACATGGATGGGGTTTCATGTTTGTAAGTTTATTCATGAACTTGATTACATGTTCACAATGTTATGAGTGAACCTTACTAAGTTGTAATAATTTTATGCGTGAATAGGATTACATGTTCACAATTTTATACATGGACTTGGATGCATGTCCATAAGTTTATGTGTGAATCTCGTTAAATGTTCATAATGTTATGCATGAAACTAATTTAATGTTAAAAACATTATGTTTGGAACATGTTTCATGTCCATAAGTCTCTGTGAGGGCTTGATTTCAAGTCGTTAACATAAGGAGTGAGTGAACCTATTTCTACTCATACATGTTCACGATGTTAATTATATATGTGTATCCCACAATTCCATGTCTTATTCGTATTTTAATCATTCATGGATTACATTCCCTATTGTATTATGATTTAGGTATTATGAACAGCTATTCATTATTCAATAATTCATATTTAAAAAATTTGATATGTAGGGTATGGTCTTATAATGTCATAGGATCATGTTCTTGTACCGATGTGTTCATGTTATGATTATATATTTCTTTTATTTTCCTTAACTGAACATTCAAGATCACCCCATTCTTATGTTTCCTTTCCCCTGGTTATGAAGGAATATCTTAAGTATATTTTATAAGATAGACATATTTGTGGGAAAATTTGAAGAAATTTCACTGATTTTGACGATTATTGTTCCACGTTTCAAAAGGCATGAAACTAATCCAATATTTTGGTGTCTCTTTGAGTAATATACCAAGAATTCAACAAATATTATGTAATGTCTTTTTACTTTAATAATGGGTTTTTATACAAACCACTATAACAAAAACTCTAAATTCTAAACCTCAAAAACCTATGCCCTAAATCTTATACCCTACACCATATACACTAACCTCTACCCCAAAAATTGCATAAACAACACCCTAAATCTTAAAACTTAAACAAAAAAAAACTATATAACGAACACCTTAAATCATAAACCCTATACCCTAAACCTTAAACCCATCTCCCAAATTTTAAAAGACCCAAAACCATGAAAACCCATAACATAACCTAAAATCCTTAAATGTGACTGAAATCATTTAAAAACCTAACCACCCAAAAGACCCTAAAAACCCCAAAAATCCCTAGAGACCCTATAACCTGTAAAATACTATAAAAAATCACCAACAAATATCATAAAAATACTAAAAACAAAAAAAAAACCATATACACCCCTTAAAACTAATAAAATATTATAAAAACATAAAAAGCATCAAAAACTCTAAAAAATCAAAAAAAAAACAAAAATCCCTAAAACACAAAAATCATTAAAAACTAAAATCCACTAAAACCCATTCAAACCCTATAATCAAATAACCCAATACCACAAACCCTAAACCATAATCCTACACCAAAAACATTATACGCTAAACCATTATCCTAAACCATGCACGTTAAATTCCAAACCATAAACCCTACACCATATACCCAATATACATGACCCATTACCTAGCACGCTAAACACTCTAACCTAAACCATATACACTACAAGCTAAATCATAACCCCTACTCCCCAAATCATATATCATACAACCAAAAATCTAAACCCTACACTCGAAAAACATTACCATATAACCTAAACCCTAAATTACAAAACATCAACCCTATACACTACACCATAAACCCTAAAACCTAAAACATATTCCCTATAAATTACACCCTACACCCAAAACCATACACCTCATACATTATACCCTGAAACCAAAACCCAAAAACCTACAACTTAAAACATAAACCATACAACGAAAAACCTTAACCCTTACCAAAAATCATATACCCTACACCAAAATCCCTACACCCTACATTTTTTACCTTATAACCTAAACCCCATACCGCATACCCTACAACCTAAAACCAATACACTACACCTTATACCATATATAATATAGCCTATACCTTATATCCAACATCCTATACCCTATACCATAAACAATTATCCTTATACTATACACCTTAAACCCTAACCCCTATTGTGAAAACCCTATTCCCTAGGCCATAAATCATGAACAATATATAATAAACCCTATACCCAAAACATTATACACTAAATCCTTCACCCCTAAACAATATACCCTACACCTAAAACTAATACTATACACCCTTAACCTATGTCATACACCCTAAAACCTATCCTATATACCATAAACGTGAATCCATATTCCCTAAACCCTACAACAAAAAACCTAAACCCTGTGCCCTAAGCTCAACACCCAACACGTTAAACCTTAATCCCCACACCATAAAGCATATACCCTACACCTTAAACCCTATAAACTACACCCTAAACCCTATTCCATAAACCCTACACCCTAAAATCTAAATCCAAACCCTTAAACACAACACCTTAAACCCCATACCTTAAACCCTATACAAAACATTATGAACTGTACACCCTAAACCCTACACCCTACGACATAGTCCATAAACCCTATAACCAACACCCTAAACCCAAATCCATACTCCCCAACCTCTATACCCAAAACCCAATACCCTAAACCATATAACCTATACCTTAAACAATATACCCTATATCATATAGTCAACATCCAAAATAGTACAGACCAAACCCTAAACCCTATACCTGAAACACTAAACCCTATACCCCAAACTATAAACGCTAAACCCTAGAGCCTAAACCCAAAACCATAGACCCTTAACCTTAAATCCTAAACCCAAACCCTAAACCCTAAACCTTAAAAATTATACCCTAAAATCTAATTTATTTACCCTACACCATAAACCTCATACCATACACCCAAAACCCTACACCCTACACCCTAAACCGTAAAAACTATTAGACAACCCAGAAAAACATAAATACCTAAAAAATTACGAGAAAACCATAAAAAAATTATGCCCCATAGTAAACCAGAGAGTCCATAAAAACACTAAAAAACAATGGGCAATAGAAACCCAAAAAATTAAAACATATATAAAAAGAAAACCATTAAAAACCCTATAACCCCTATAAACACTAAAAACTATAAAGACACTAAAAACTATAAAAAACATATAACCCCTAAAAACACAAAACCCTATACCCAAAAACCTTACACCCTAAACAATAAAACTCAAAACCTCTACCAAATAGCCTAAACCCTAATCCTTTCACCCTAAAACCTGAACCCTACACCCTAAATCTTATATCCTAATCCTAAGACCCTGCACACTAAACCTTTAATCCTTTACCCTAAACCCTATATGCTACACCCTAGACCTAAATTCTACACCAAAAGCCCTATACCCTATAATCTAAACCCTAAACACTACACCCTAAATCCCATACTCACCACCCTAAACCCTAAACCCTACACCCTATACCGAATTTCCTAAAACCTAAACCCAAAACCATAATCCATTCACCCTACACCCACACCCAAAAACCTACACACACAGTCATATAACATGATCCCTAAATCCAGAAACCAACACCATAAATCTTATACACTACTCCCTATACCCAAGGACATACACCACAATACCATTACCCTATACCATTAATGATATATCCTATACCCTAAACCCTAAACCCTATACTACACCCCCTATACTTTATACCCTACACCCTAAACATCATTCTATATACACTAAACCATAAACCCTTCATGCTATACGGTCCACCCTAAACCCTAAACCCTTAACCCTAAACCCCATACCCTACACCTTAAACCCATAACCCAACACAGTAACCATATATCCTACAACCAATACCTTATACTCTAAACCCTATACCCCATACCCTAACTCCTATTCCCTATACACTTTACCTTAATCCTTAATCCCTAAACCTTTCATCTTAATTCAAAAACCCTCCCCTGATACACTATATACCACACACTAAAACCAAAACCCAAAACCTTAAACCCTATACCCAACACCCTCAACTTGATGCCCTAGACCCTATACCCATACCATACACCCTTACCTTCAAATCCTAGACAATAAACCCCAATACCTGCCCCCATAAAATGTACACCACACACCATAAACCCCACACCCTACACCGTAATATCTAAACCTTACATCCTAATATCCATATCATACAACCTAAATCCTACACCATAATCAACATACACAACATCCTAAACCCTAAACCTTAAACCCTATACTATAAAACCTACTCCAGAATTTTTATAAGCATTACCCATAACACTACACACTAAACCCTATACCCTAAATAAAAAAACCTACTTCTTAAACCGTATACCATACACCTCAAACCCTAAACCCTATAACCTAAATTTAATGATTCACACCATTAACCTTATACCGCACAACCTAATCCCTATACCCAACACCCTAAAACCTATAACCTACACCTTAATCCCCATACATTGAAAACCCTTAATCAACCCTAAAAACCCTAAAAATAAATAAGATCCAGAAACCCTTAAAAAATAATCACTAAAACCCTAAAATACATGAAACCATGAAAACACTAAAATACCTAAAACCACTAAAAACACTAAAAAAAGAAACCACTAAAAACACTAAATATCATTGAATCGTGTAAAAACCTAAACTCTTAAAAACACTACAAAACTTCTAAAAACAATCATAATCCACAACAAATTGTAGAAACTCAAAAAAACCATAAAAAATAAGAAATCTAAAAAAGGCTAAAAATTAGAAAAAACCTAAAAAACACACCAAACCCCCTAAAACACTGTTATCCTTAAAAACAATAAAATTATTAAAAACCCTCAAAACCCCAATTACCCAAAAATACCAAAGAAAAACCAAAAAACATATAATAACCCTAAAATATTAAAACATTGAAAACCCTAAAATCCCCAAAAAGAACCTAAAACCCTAAAAAATCCTTTAAACCATAAAAATTCCTACCAATATATGAACACAGTAAAACCCCAAAAAAACCGACAACATTATAGGAACCCTGAAACATGTAAAACCACTAAAAAAATAAAAACCCCTTAAAAAATACACTAAATCCCTAATATTACCATAAAAAAGATAAAAACTCAAAAAACCATAAAAAACCTATAACCCCTAAAAACCTAGTAACCCTTAAAACCCTAAATCCCATAAAAAGCCTAAAATCAATTACACATAAAATATCTAAAAACCCTAAAAATTGTATCCCCCCAACCCATAAAATAATAAAAACACTAAAACCCAATAAAAGCCACTTAAAACCCTAAAAGGACACTAAAATCTTTAAACATTTGACAATGGATATAAAAACTCCAAAACCCAAACACCCCCCTAAACCCCTTAAATTCATAAATCCCAAAAATTCCATAAAAATCTCAAAAAACCGTAAAAATAAAAAATTCCTAAAAACAATAAAAACCATTAAAAACCCTTATAATCCTTGAAATGGTTATAAAACCTATATCCTCATAAAACCCTAAAACCATATAAATTATAAAATACCCATAAAATATGTAAAATACTATAAAGGACCCTTAAAACCCTAAATGACCCTAATGAGAATAAAAAAATATAAAAACCACAAACCCTAAAACCTTAAACAATCCAAAATACACTATAAACCCTAAAACCCAAATAACCCTAAAAACCATAAAAACCCTAACAAATCCCAAATTCTCTAAAATTCATTAGAAATAAAAAAAACCCTATAAATCTCTAAAATATCTAAAACAATAAAAACTCTATAAAAACCCTAAAAAATTTCTAAAATCCATGAATATTCCTAAAACCCCTAAAAGACCTAAAAGAACCTAAAGACCCAATGAAGCCTAAGAATCCTAAAGACCCTAAATCTCAAAATGATCTAAAAACCAAAAAAAAAATACAAAAAAAGAGTAAAAACAAACAAAACAATGAAAAGTCCCTAAAAACTATATATATCTAATAATTCCCACAAACCAATAAAAACCATAAAACCTACCCTAAAACCCATGAAAATCCAAAAAAACCATAAAACCCTAAAACCCTAAAAAATAAAAACCCTAAAAGACCATAGAAACCCTATAATTTCATTAAAATGCCCTAAAATACACTAAAACATAACAAACCCACAAAAAATATTTTAAAAAAACCAAACCCCCTTAATTAATAAAAACCCATAAAATAAAATAAATGAATAAAAACTTTAAAAACTCAAAAAACTATTAAATCCCATAAAACCCCCTAAACCACAAAACCCCTATTAAGACCCCATAAATTTATAAAAAACCGATAAAACATAAATACACTAAAAATTAATAAAACCTTAAAAGAAACTAAAAATCCCTTAAAAATATTAAAGACCTAAAACCCCCTCAAAGACCCTAACAGACCCCAAAACCCCTAAAAACCCAAAAATGATAAAAAAACTCTAAAACCCCCAAAATGAAAAATCTATCAGAAAAAACCCTAAAACCCATAAAAATATAAAAATCCAAAACACCATAAAACCCCCCTAAAACCCCAAAAATCCATTAATACCCATTAAAATAAGATAAAAACCCCAAAACCTATAGAAATAGTAAAAGCCTTATAAAATCTAATAAAAACATAAAACCCATAAAAACCCTAAAACCCCCTACAACAACCATAAAGAACCCAAAATACATAGAAACCTAAAAAAACTGAAAGCTCAAAAAAACCAAAAAAAAAATATAAAACCGGTAAAATGATAAAAACCATAAAAACTCATTAAAATTCAACAAATTCTAATTTCCTCATAAAACCATAAAGACAAAAAATACAATGAATACTCTAAAAACCCCTTTACCTTAATCAACAATCCATAAACCCTTAACTATACATCCTATACCCAATTCCCTCAACTCTAAAACAAACACTAGAAACTATATACCTTAAACCCTAAGGCCTAAAAAAACGCTAACCACTACACTATACACCCCAAACCATAAACCCAACATCATACACCAAAAAACCATAAACCCTTCACCCTAAACATTATACCATATAGGCAGAAACGTAACACCTATACTGAATCCCTAAACCCTTCAATTATAAACCCTAAAACCTACACTGAGAACCCTAAAACATATATCTTAAAGCATAAAAGACTATAAAAATACTAACATATGATAAACCCCAAAAGGCCATATATAATGTAAAACCCTAAAAATCTAAAATACCTTAATAACCACTAAAAAGACCCTAACCCCCATACACCCATAAAATCCTAATACCCCATAAAGACCATATAAAGCCTAAATTACTCTAAAAACCTTGTAATATAAAATCCTAAAATCCCTAAAAACATTTGAAAACTATAAAATACTAAAAACCCCACAAACTGTAAAAACATAAAAACCCATAGAACCCCTTAATAACCCCTAAAAGACCCCCTAAAAGACCCTAAAAACCATTAAAACCACTATAATTCCCAAATTAATCTAGAAATCCCTACGAAAACCTTAAAAAACAAAAAGCCCTTGATCTCGTAAACACCTCAAAAAACCATAAATATGTCCCTAAAACAAAAAAAACCTGAAAACCACAAAAAGTACATAAAACCCTAAAAGACCCTTAAACCATAATGGGGCCATAAAACACTAAAAACAAAAAACACACAAAATCTAGAATAACACTAAAAACCCTAAAAACTGTTAATAATCCAAAATACCATTAAAACCCCTAAAACAGAAAAAACCTAATAAACCTTAAAATAATTGAAAATCAGATACACCCAAAAAACCTTACATTCCCCTAAAAAATCTGATTAACATAAAAACCCTAAAACACATAAGACCCCCAAACCCCCTAAAACACCTAAAAAATTAAAACCCTTAAAAACCTTAAAAACCGTAAAAACCATGAAAAGCCCTAAAAATATATAAACCCCAAGAAAACCTTGGGAAACCCTAAAAACATCTGGAAAACTAAAAATACACTAAAAACTAACAATATCTAAATAACATGAAAACTATATGAACATAAAAACCCATAAAGACATTAAGAAAACCCTAAAACAAAACAAATGATAAAACCACAAAAACCGTTAATACCCTCTAAACACATTAAAATAACTGAAATCTATAAAAACCAAAAAAATCCATAAAACTATAAAAACACCTAAAACACAAATAACTATAATAAAATACAAATATACTTAAAGGCCCTGAAATCCTAAAATCCCTAAAAATTATAAAAACCCCAAAACCATAAAATAGCATAAGACCCATATAACAACACTAAAATACTCTAAAACCCCTAAAAACGGTAAAACCCTTAAAAACACTAAAACCCTAAAAATTCTAAAACCCTTGATAACCCTAATAACTGAAAACCCAAATAAAACCATAGAAAGTCTAAAAAACTAGAAACCCAGAAAAAAACACTAACAAAAATTTCTAAATAAATCTATAAAACTCGAAAACCTTAAAACCCAGAAAACCCTTTTAAACCCTAAAGAAAATACCAAAACCCTAAATCTCCTCTGAAAATCCCAAAACCAAAAAAAACAACACAAAATTCAATAATGTTAGAAAACCAAAAAAACCCCTAACCCACTAAACATGCTAAAAAATCTAGAAAATACTATAAAACCCACTAAACCCCATGAAAGGCCCTGAAATCAAAAAAATACCTAAAACCAATAAATTCCCCTTAAAAAAATATTTCCCTAAAACCCTATAAACTCAAAACACCCATAATCCCCTATAATCCCCTAAAAATAAATAAATAACCATTGAAACAACTAAAATACTTAGAAAAACAGAAAAATAGAAAAAAAACCATTAAACCTAAAAATAATAAAAACCATAAAAAACCTAAAAACCCTAAAATTAACAAATTCCACTAAAGGGTTCTTTGAAGGAAAAATAACCAAAATAAACCATAAAACATAATATACCCTCATATCCCTAAATAATCATAAACAACCCTACAAATTTATAAACTCCTAGTAGACAATAAAACCCTAAAAACCCCTAAAAATTTAAAATAACATAGAAACATCGAAAATCCCTAAAAACCCTAGAAAATATAAAAACCATTATAACCCTGAAACAATCCAAAAAACAATAGAATCCAAAAACACCAAAATAACTATAAAAACCCATAAAACCCAAAAAACCCACAGAAACCCATAGAATGCAAAAAAAATCCTAAAATCATAAAACCATAGAAAACCCTAAAACATATAAAACCCCATAAAAACCCTATAAATCATAAAAAAATAAAAACACTAACACCCTAAAAACTGTAAAAAAATGCTAAATACATTATAAAACCTAAAAACCCTGAAGGACATTATAAACCCATATAAACCCTGTAAAAACTAAACACTGCTGATAAAACATGAAATCCCTAAACCCATAAAGAAGAAATTAATTACAATCACCAAAAACCCTACGAATCATAGATAACCCTATCAACCCCCAAAAAACCAAAAAAAAACTCATAAAACCCCGAAAATCCCTAAAATAACCTAAAACCCCTAAAACCCCCCAAAAAAAGAAAAACCCTTTAAGGACCATAAAAGACAATGAAACCATAAAAACCTAAAAGGCCATTAAATTCTCTAGTATAAGAAAAGACACTAGAAATATATAATTCTCATTAATGTCCCTAACCACCCCCAGCTAAGGAAACCTAAATTTCCCAAATGGATCTTAAAACCTAAAAACCCCTAAAGGACACAAAAAAACCTAAATGACCCTAATAACCAAAAAATATTCTAAAACCCATAAACCCCTAAAGAACCCTAAAATCACTAAAAACCCCAACAAAACCCTAAAAGGCCTAAAACTATAAATGAAACCAAAAAAAACAAAAATCCAAATATTCATAAATCTCCTAAAAACTACAAAAGTCCCTAAAAACCCTAAAACCCATAAATTATGATAAATTCCTTAAAACCCCTAAAATATTATAAAATAAAAAAAAACCCTAAAATCCTTAAAAACATAGAAAACCCTTAAAACCTAAAAAATTTCTTAAAACCCTAAAAATTCAAAGGATCCAAGAAACCATAAAAACCATAAAAACCCAAATATCAAGAAGACCCAAAAAACCATTAAACCAATAAAACATGTAAAATTATAAAAGCATTAACAAACACCTAAAAACCCTTAAAAACCCCAAACCCCCTAAAACACAAAAAATAATTAAAACCATAATAACCACCAAAAAACACAAAAAACACCTAAAAACATCTTACCACCATAAAAAAAATAACCTAAACAATCTGATCATCTAAAAAACCAAAAAAACATAAAACACCTAAAAACATCCAAACACCCAAAAAAACAAAAAAAAACTAAGAAGCAAACAAAAATATAAAAATACATAGAAACTTAAAAAAACTAAAAGACCCGAAAAACTAAAAAACCCTTAAAAGTCCCAAGAAATCTTTAAAACCTATAAGAGACCATAAAAACTTTAAAACACAAAAATACACAAAAAATGCAAGAATCCTTAAAATTCTCAAAAAAAAACTAAGACCCCTAAAACCCCTCTAAAATCCCCGAAACAATATAACCCATAAAACACCATAAAAGATAATAAAACACCCCAAACACTGATAATGTACCTAAAATTCCTAACACCCTACAAAAACACTAAAATCCAAAATAAACCTAAACCCCTAAAAACCTCAAGGATCCTAAAAAAACTCGAAGACCCTAACTAATCATAAATATCATAAAAAAATTCACAACCCATAAAATCCATAAATACCTAAAAAACAATAAGAACATAGAAACCCAAAAAACAAAAAAGATAATAGAATCTTTAAAATCCCCCAAACACCCTAAAAAACCTTTTAAACCACTAAAGACATAAATAGCCATAAAAAACACAAAAAACCTAAAAATTAATAAAACACATTAAAACAAAAAAAATAAAAAGAAACAACTAATAACCCTTTGAATTTTTCAAACCATTAAAAATACCATGAATGACATAAAATTTTCTAAAACCCTAAAACTCCTAAAAACCGTAAATACCCCAAAAACCAAAAACACCGCAATAACCCAACAAGAAATAAAAACCCTAAAACAAATTAAAAACTTTAAGAGATTCAAACACCCCTATTGGAACCAAAATGTACGCTAAAACCCTTAATAACACTAAAAAATGAAAATATATATATATATTTATAAACCGTAAATCCCATAATGACCCTAAATAACCCTAAAAACCTTAAAACCCATAAAATCCCTAAAAATAGTAAGAACCCAAAAACCACTTAAAGCCCCTAAAAATAATAGTGAAATATTAAATACCCAAAAATTGTAAAAAATATACTAAACCCATAAAAATCGTTAAAACATTACACCCCCAAGATTGCCCAAAAACTACTAAAACCCCATTGAGAACCCTTAAACTCTCAAAGCCCCTAAATAACATGAAAACCCCTAAAACATGAAACACCCTAAAAACTCTTAAAAATATTAATCCCCCTAAAAATGACTAAAAAACAAAATTCCCCTAAAAATACATAATAAGATAAAATAATACCTAAAAATTCTAGAAAACGATAAAAATCCAAGAAAAATAAAAACCATAAAAACATATTATAAAAAACCTAGAAATATTTAAATACCTAAAAACCATACGAAAACATAAAACCCCATTAAAACCCCTAAAAACCTGGAAAATTATAAATCTAGAAAACACAAAACACCTTAAAATTAATAAATACCCTAAAACCCTAAACCCCCCAATCCCTATAACCCAAAAACACATAAAACCCTAAAATCACCAAAAACCCCTAAAGACCCTAAAAATCAAAGATACCCTAAAAAAGAAAAATTGCTTATAATATTCTCAAAATAAATAAAATTTCATTAAGAAATTAAAAAACATATAAATCCAATTATAAGACAATTCAAAATCCTTAAACACCCTCAAACCACTAAAAACTACTAAATATCTAAAACCCTAAAAAACTATAAAATATCTAAAACCCCTAAAAACATATAAATGCTTAAAAAACCCAAAAAACAATAAAAACACATGAAAGACCATTAAAAAATCACAAAGTGCCGAAAATCCCTAAAACCATATAAATGATAAAAATCCTTAACACCCCCTAGAAACCCTAAAAACAGCAAAAAACCCTAAAACCCTAAAAATCAATAAAAATCTTATAGAATTTTAAAAAACCCAAAAATCCATAAATCCCAAAAAACCTATGAAAACCATTATACCCTACTAATATTAAATAACCATTAAATCCTAAAAAACATAAAAACCATAAAAATGTTAAAACCCCTATAATCAATAATACCCCTAAAACACTAAAACCCATAAATCTGAAAAATAAAAAAAAATCACAAGCCCCAAAAACCCTAAAAACCCCATTAAAACCCTAGAAAATCCAAAAACACTAATGCAACATAAAGGCCAACCCCCCACCCACAAACACCAAACACTTATAATAACCCTAAATTCACTAAAAACATTAAATGCCTAAATCCCAATAAAAACCTTAAAAACCATAAAATCTAATAAAATACATAAAATCAATAAAAAACATAAAATTCACGAAAATAAAAAAACCTAAAATACTATAAACCCCACCCCCACCCAGAAATCTTGTAATGATAAAAAAATACAATAAAACACCCAAAATAGCGTAAAACCCCTATAGTATCCTAAACCACACAAAAACCCTTAAAAGATCCTAAACCCCTTATAAATCTGAAATAACCCTAAAATCACTAAAGCATCATAAATAACCTTAAATGGTCCGAAAACCACAACGGACCATAAAAACCCTAAACCCCTAAAAGAACTGAATACTAATAAAACCTAAAATGGTCCAATAATCCCAAAAGACCCTAAAACCCCTAAGAAACACAAAAAGACCCTAAACCCCTAAATGACAGTAAAAACAAAAAAATACCTGAAATCCACCTAAAACCCAAAAAGATCCAAAAAACCTAAAAACCCCCTAATATTAAATAAATACCCTAAAATACGGTAGTATACCTTAAAAATACATGACACCCTAATGACCCAAAACACACGATTGATCAAAAAAATCCCTAGAAAGATAGAAATCCCCCCAAAACCATAAAGACTCTAAAAATCCATACAACCCTTTAAAAACCCCTTAGACCCCTAAAAACCTTAACAAAACCCAAAAACCCTTGTAAAACACAAAAATGAACTGAAACCACAACAACTGTAAAAAATACAATGAAAATTAAAAACCCAAAAAACCCATAAAAAATAAATAACACAAAAGGTAACAAAAAAACAAATAAAAAATTAAAAAACCCATAAGAATCCTAGAAACCAAAAAATACCCTAAAACCAAAAACAAACTAAACCCCATAAAACCCCTAAAGGACACTAAAGGCTCAAAAAATTGTAAAATCCCCTAAAAACCTAAAAGACTATAAAAGTCCTAAAAACATAAAAACCAGAAAATACCCTAAAACCCTGAATGATTCAGAATACCCTAAAAACACAAAAAAACGTAAAGACCCCTCAAATGTCCACGAAACCCATAAAATACTTTAAGACCCCCAAAAAACCTAAAAAATACTAAAATACATAAACAAACCCATAAAATATTTTAAAACCCCCAAAAAACCCCATAAATTCAATAAAACCACTAAAAACAACAAAAAATGACTAAAACTCACAAAAGTCCCAAAAAAATCTAAACCATTAACACCCCCCACACAGAGTAAAATCTGAAAAAATGGAAATCTTATAAACTATAAAAACCCAAACACCACCTACAACCAAAAAAAATATAAAAACCACTAAAACCCTCAAAAAACTTCTAAAACACCAAATAAACCATAAAACCCTAAAAACCCATAAAACCTGGAAAATCCCGTAAATGTGGAAAACCCCTAAAACCATAAAACACAAATAAAACCCATTTAAAACAAAAAATAAACATAAAAATCCATAGCACCATAAAATCACTAAACCCTCCCTAAAATCTAAATACCCCTCATAACAGTAAAGGCCCTAAAACCCAATAAACCCCAACAACAACCTATAAGACCTTAAAAGACTAAAATCCTTAAAAGATCTATGAGACCTGAAAACTCTAAAATACCCATAAAAACCTTAAAAATCATAAAAATATTTAATACAATTAAAAACCTGAAAGAAACAATGACACTAAAAAACACTAAAACACAATAAAATGAATGAAAACCCTAAAAACCAATGATATCCAAAAACCCCATGAATAATATAAATACCTAAAAAATACAAAAACCCAATCTAAAATCCCCCAAACCCCATAAAACCCAAAAAATCACCAAAAACACAAAATTGCTAAAAACCCCTCATATAACCCAAAAAACCCAAAAACCCCATAAACATTTAAAAACCCTTAATCCACTAAAACACTTAAAATCCAAAATAAATCATAGAACCCCTAAAAACATAGATACCCTCAAAACACAAAAACACTAAAAACCATAAAAAATAATTAATTTGCAGCAAAAAAATCCCAATAAATCCCCAAACCCTGAAATTACATAAAATCCTAAAAAACATAAATCCCTAAAAAAACAAAAAAACTCAAACAAGCCCAAACATAAAAATCGTAAAAACTAAAAACAACCCTTATTCCCCTGAAAATCATTAAAACCAATAAAATGCATAAAACATTTCCCGCACACTCGAAACCATAAACCCTATGAGTTTAAACAATATACCCTAAACCCTAAACTGAAACCTCCACACCCCTAATCCAAAACAATAAACCCTACAGCCTAAACCATAAACCCTACATCCCAACATGATACAATACTCCCAAAACCTAAATCATGAACCCCAAATCATATACTCTATAGTGTAGACACAAAACCCCACACACTAAACTATATACACTACACCATAAACCGTAAACCCTACACCATAAACCCAAATCCTTACACCTAAACCCCTATATCGTACACACAATTACCAACACCTCAAACCCTATACCCAACAATCTTAACACAAAACCCAATGCAATGAACCCTAAACCCCATACCCTACACCCTAAACCGTATACAACAAACCATAAATCTAAACCCAATACCCAATACCCTATACTCTACAACTAAACCATAAACCATACACCATAACCCCTATATCGTACACCATAAAACCTATATCATAACCTCATACCATATTCCCATACACACTATACAATACACCATACATTATAATCCATAAACCCAACACCCCAAACCCTATACCTTTTACCCTAGTCCTTAAAATAGAAATCCTAAACCCTATACCCTGAAATTTAAACCCTAAACCTTATAACAAAAACCCTAAAATTACACCCTAGTCCCTTAATAGACACTACAAAACCATAGAAACCTGTAAAAGTACTTAAAAACATTAAAAAATTTAAAAATTAAAAACGATAAAATAAACCAAAAACACAGAAATGCACTAAAACTCAGAAGGGCCCTAAACACCAAAACCCTTAAAAGATCATAAAAACCCTCAAAACAATGAACACCCAAAAACACTTAAAACCCACTACAAAACCTGAAAACCATAAAAAATTTACAAAAACACTAAAAACCTAAAAAAACACCCAAAAATAAAAAATAAAAATAAACCCTATGGCCTAGACATTAATCCATAAACCCTAAACCATAAAATCTTTACCTTACACAAAAAACCAAAACACTATTCCCTAAAACATCAACCCTACACCCTACACCCAAAATCTAATACTCTATATGTTAAACCCAAAACTATACACCACAAACATTGTATCATACACCATAAACACAAAACCCCACACTCTAATCCCTATACAATACCCCCAAAACCAAAAACCATACACCATTAACCCTATAAACTATACCATAAACCCTAAACCCTAAACCCAAAACCTAACACACTCTTCCCTAAACCCTAAATCCAAATCCCATCACCCTAAACTCAATACCCTACACCACAAACAAAATACCCCGCCCCCTAAACCCTATACCCAAAACCCATAAACCTACACCCTAAACCATAAACACTACACCCTGATCTCTACACCGTAAACCCTATATGATACACCATAAACCATATAGCACCCATATTAAACCCTATACCTTACACCCAATACCCTATTGACAAAATCTTAAACCCTATACCCTACACCCCATACCCTATACCATACATCCTAAACCCTAAACCCTATTTAATAAACACTATATCTTACACCTTAAAAATTAATCCTTACACCCTAAACCCTATACCCTTCACCGAAATTCCTATACACTACACCCTATACCATATACCCTATTCTTTAAACCCTAAACCCTAGAACCTACTCCCAAAAACCTAAACCATATATCCTAAAAAATACACCTTAAGACCTCAACCCCACACCCTAAACCCTATACCTCACACCCAAAATTGTAAACTCGATACCTTAAACCGAATACTATGCTCCCTAAACCCTAAACCCTACAACTCAAGACCTATACTCAAAACCCTAAATCCTATTCTCTACTTCATAAACATTATACCCTATATCTTAAACCCTAAACCCTACACACAAAACCATACCCCTACACCCTAACACTAAATCCTACACCCTATACCATATATTGTACACCAGAATCCCCATACCCAAAACCCAAATCCTTACCCCTTAAACCATATACCCTTAACCCTAAACACTAAAATGTAAACCCTATACACTGAAGCATATACCTTGCACTAAAAATGCATAACCCTATGCCCAAAACCCAACACCCTTAACCCCATACCTTTAACCCCACACGCTAAACCATACGACTAAATACCTACATCCTAATCCATATACCCAACAACATAAACCCTAAAATCAACACACCAAACCCAATACTATACACCCTAAGCCCAAAACCCAATAGCCTAAACCCAAAACCCCACAGATTCAACAATATACCCTACATGCTAAACCATAAACCCAATTCCTAAAACCTTCACCATACATCATAGACCTTAAATCCAACTCCCTAAACCCAATACAATAAAATATAGACCACATAAAATACACCTTTAAAACCCCGTAAAACCAAAAATTTTAAAAAAACCTATAAAAAATAAAAGGATTAAAACCCTAAACCCATTATCAAAACCCTAAATACCGTAAAAATCTAAAAAACTATAAAAATCATTAGAACATAGAAACCACTAATAAAACCCTAAAACACAATTAGAAACCCTCAAAAAACATCAAAATCATAAAAAATAATAACAAACCTTCACACCATAAAAATATAAAGAACCAGAAAAACATAAAAACTATTAAAAATCCAAAAAACCATTAAATACCCCTAAAAATTATCCAAATCCAAGAAAATACATAAAAATTCCAACAAAACACAAAATTCCTTAAAATTATTAAAACCATAACACAACCATAAACCCTAAAGGAACCCTAAAATCCCTAAACCCTAAATTAACCCTATAATCCTCTATTAATTGAAAAAACCTTAATATCCTTAAAACCCATAAAACCACAAATCTTCCATATAATCCCTAAAAAACATAATAGTACAAAACCTCCCTAAGGTCCCTAAAAAGAAAAAATCCTATGAAAACCTTAACATATAAAAAAAATCTAAATTCCCTAAAATCAACAAAAAGATACCCTTGGCAAACCAAAAACCCTTGAAACCCTAAAAACATTAAAAATATTGATAAATAATAAAAACACTTAATGATAATAAAAACACTAAAACTACTAAGAACAATAATAACCAAACATACTATGACAATAAATAAAAACATTAAAACCCCTTTCAAAACACAAATACCTGAAACCCCAAAAAAACATAAAAGACTCCAAAACCCCCTAAAATACCATAAAAACCCTAAAAGACCATAATAATTTGAAAAACCCCAAAACCCCCCAAAAAATAAAAATATTATTAAAAGCCCTAAAACTATATAAAAACCATGCACACCACTAAAACCCTAAAAGGGAATAAAAGCCCCAAAACACTAAAAATATTAAAAACATATTTCTTCCATAAAATCACAAAACCCTAAAGCACTAAACGACACAAAAGACCTAAAACCCCAAATAAAATTAAAATAAACACCATATCCCTAAAAATTCTATAAACACCATAAAACCCCTAAAAAACAAAAACCCTTAAAACATTATAAAAGTCCCTAAAACTAAAAGATACAATAAAAATCACTAGATATGCTAAAATACAAAAAACCCCTAAAAAGACCAAAGACCCCCAAATCATAAAAAAGACATTAAAAACACAAAATATATTAAAATCCCTATGAATACTTATATACCAAAAAACCATAAGTGATAAGAAACCCTTTAAAATACCTCAATCTCCCAAAAGGCCATAAAAAACCCTCAGCATACCCAAAACCCCCAAACCCCCCCCCCCCCAATTGAAATCCATTAAATCCGGAAAAATCATAAAAGCCCCCCAAATACCATAAGTACAATAAAGCCCCCCTAAAAACTATAAAAACACTAAAACCCTAAATGTTTTTAAACTCCAAAAACCATTAAAACAATAAAACCCCATAAAACACTAAAACCATAAAACCCCTAAAAGACCCTAAAATTCAACATAGCCCTAAATGACCCTAAACCCCCCCAAAAGACACTAAATGGATCTAAAAACATGTGGATGACCATAAAATAAAACTATAACAACAAACGAACCCAAATCCCACTTAAAAACCAAAAATACCTTTAACACACTTAAAACCCTAAAAAATCCTAAAAACCAATATATAACCCTAGAACCTCCAAATACATAAAATACCCTAAAACCATGAAAAACTAAAAAACCCTTAAAAATGGAACCCTAATAACCAAAAAATCATTAAATCCCAAAAACCATAAAACACATAAAAACACTAAAAACCAATAAATAAATTTTCAAAACATAAAAGACTTTAAAAACCCTTAAACTATAAAAATACAAAAGAGTCCTTAAAAAACCTAAAAAATAATAGAAGTCCCAAAAAACCCAAAAAAATACATCAAATATTAAAAAACCAAAAAACGTAATAAGAACCCTAAAATGACCTTAAAAACCTTATAAAAGTCTATGACACATAAAAATCCCTGAAACACCCAAAAAACATCAAAAACCTAAACACAGTAAAAACCCTAAAACCATAAAAAACCAAAAAATTCCCCAAAAAAACTTTCAAGAACAATGAAGCCCCTAAATTCCCTAAGAACCCAAAATACCCTACAAAACCCCCAGAAATAATAATAATAACCTAAAACCACATTAAATCATCTAAATCGCATAAAACTCTATTAAACCTTAAAAAACCATAGAACAATAAAAGCCTTAACAGCTATAAAAATTTCTAAATCCCAGAAAACCCTTAAACAACTCCTAAAAACATTTTAGAGCCCTAAAAATACTAAAATACCTAAAAACCCATAAATTCCCCTAAAATACCCTAAAAACACAAATACCATAAAAGAACGCAATATGCATAATAGTATCTAAATAACACAAAAAGATCAAAAAACCCTTAAAAATAATAAAATCATAAAAATCAACAAAAAAAAACACTAAAAATTTCAAATCACTAAAAACACCAAAATGAAATAAATACCAAAGAAACCCATGGAAACATAAAATCCCCTAATACGCTAAACAAAATCAAAACACCTTATAACCACTACAACCCCAATAAACACAAAACACTAATCTTGCCACTAAAATCCTAAAAATTCCTAAAAAAACATGAAGACCCTAATAATGCTAAAAACTGTAAAATTCTAAAATATCTAGAAACCCTAAAAACTCTTAAAATATAAAAAGCTATCAAAAAACCTAAAATACACTAATAACCTTTTTGACCCCTAGAAATGATAAAAATACCAATATGAAATCCAAGACCCCTAAAACACACTAAATCTCTAGAATATATTCTAAAAGACCCTATTACCCTAAAATATACAAAAAACCCCCAAAATCCTTAAACCCCAAATCCATAAAAAACACTGAAAATCCATAAACAATATCATAAAAATGAAAACTCTAAAAAAACCCCATTATAAATCCCTAAACAAACTAAATGACAGTTAACACCCTAAAATACCAATAAATGACCCATAAAACCCCCAAAAATCACAAAACCCCGCCAAAAAATCCTAAAATTCCTAAAAATCCAAAAAAAACACTAATAAACCAAAAACCCTAAAGACGCATAAAAACATAAAAACACTTAATGACCATAAAATACTAAAATCCAAAAAAATAAACAAAAAACCATATAAAAACTGGAGGGCACAAAAAACCTAAAACCCCATACAAGACACTAAAAACCACTAAAACCTAAAGGACCCTAATATCTTTTAACAACTGTAAAAACCTAAATATACCCAAACACCCAAAAAATCAATAAAATACCCTGAAAACACAAAAAACCCCAAAACCATAAGAATACCCTAAAACTCTATAAATCCTAAAAAACCCAAAAACACATCAAAACTTAAGAATGCCAAAAAAAACCCCCAAAACCCCAACAAATTCCAAATACCCTAAATACATCTGCAAATTTTGAATTCTAAAAATCAAAAAAAACCCGTAACCCCCCTAAACCCCTAAAAATCCAAAATAATATAAAAATATACAAAATCCAAAAAACACAAAAACCATTTAAACCACCCAAAACTGTAAAATTCAAAAAACCCCAAAACAACATACAAGCCAAAAAAATCTAAGACACCCTAAAACCCCAAAAACATTGAAAACCACTAAAAACATCAAAATACATCAAAAAACCTAAGTCTCCATAAACACCATAGTAAACCTAAAATCCCTAAAACATTAAAAACCTTGAGAAGACCATAAAACCATAAAACCAAAAAAAATACCAACAAAAACAAAAACAAAACCAAAAATCCCATAACAACTTAAAAACGCTATAAACCTCCCCCCCAAATACTCCTAACAACTCTAAAACCCCTAAAACCCCAAACCCCCTAAAAAAACCTAAGACAACATGAAACCATAAAAAACATAAACAATCCTAAAAATCCTTACATTTTAAAAGAACCACAAAATCCTTAAAAACAAAAAAAACCCATAAAAATCAAAAAAATTAAAAAAATCCCAAAATGATAGGAAAATACTAAAAATAAAAAAAAAACCCAAAAAATCCAAAAATACCTAAAAAACCCTAAAAACATAAAACCACTAAAAACCATAAAATAAAAACAAATATGCACCCGCCACTAAAATTCTATGAAACCTAAAGACACTAAAATCAGTAACAACATAAATACCCCTTTGAAACCTAAAAAACTCAAAACACCCAAAAATCCTTAAGACATCATGAAAACCTATATTAATTAAGGCAATGAAAATTCTAATGTAAATCCCAAAAACACTAAAAACCCCCCAAAACACTAAAAACACTAAAAAAATAAAAAAAAAATTAAAAGACAATAATTTTTTTAAAAAATAATACAAATTTATAATATCCTTGAAATCTATAAAAACCCTAAAAACCCAAAAACCCCTAAAATTAAAATGATCAAAATACCCCCCAAAATGTACAAATCCTAAAAAACAAAAAAATGCTATAAACATAAAAAAATATTAAAATAAATAAAACCCATGATCCTTCATCATACACCCTAAACCCTAAAACCTTAAAATTAAACCATATACCATAAATAGGAAAATTACAACCCCACATCCAAAACCGAAAACCCTACACCCTACCCACTATACCCCACACATACACCCTAAACCCGATACACTACACAGAAAACCCAAAACCCTACACCCCTAAACTTATAACCTACATTATAAAACCTTTACCCTAAACCATACACCCTATACACGAAATCCTATATTATACACCCAAAACCGTTCACCCTACACTATAAACCCTAATCCTTACACCAGAAACCCTATACTATACACATAATTCTCTACATCCCAGACCCTATACCATACAACCATAACCCAAAACCATACACCCTAAACCCTATACCCTACACCCTTAACCCCAAACCCTAAAACCTATACACTAAACCCTAAACCCTAAACCCTACAGCCTGAACAATATACCAAACACCCTTTACACTATACCCTACATCAAAACCACTATAACCTACATGGTAAAACCTATGATCTACAGACTAATCCTTATTCCCTACACAATATACTCTATACCATACATCATAAAAATTTGACCCTACACTCAAAACCCTATATGCTTTACCAAAATCATTAAACTCTAACACATAAACCCTTTACCCTACAACTTATACCACAAACCCTACATAGTAACCATAAAACACTACCCCAAAAACCCAAAAATGTATCCAAAAACCATAAAAACCCCTAAATGAAAAATAAACCCCTGAAAAACATGTTAAACTCTAAAAAGTATAAAATACCTATAAACCCCTTAAAGACTACAAAAACCAAAAAGACACTAAAACACCAAAACTCATAAAAGATCTACAAAATCCAAAAAACATAAAATATCCTAAAATAATTAAAAACCATCACACCCCTAAAGGCCCTAAACACTCTAAAAACAGAAAAATAACAAGAAATTGTCTAAATAAAAATAAAACCTATAACCTACACCTTAAACCCTTAACCATACACTATGAAGACTGTACCCCACACCCTAAACCATATTCTGTAAACCTTCAACATGACCCTCTACACCAAAAATATGATGACATACACATTATATCCAAAACCATACAGCACAAACCCTAAACCATTCTCCACAAATGATAAAACCCACACTTGAGACCCTATACAATACTCCCTAAAATGAAAACGAACACCCTAAAATATATACTGTAAAAAATAAAACATAAACCCCAAACCTGACACCATGTTTCCTGATCCCAAAAACCATCACCCTAAACAATATTAGAGACAACCCAAACCCAAAACCCTTCCCCATAAACCCGGTACCCTACTCCCTAAACCATAAACCCTAAAACCTAAACAAAAAATATCCATACACTAATCCCTTAACCATATACCATACACCCTAAATCATAGTCCCTATACCATATACCAAATATAAAACATATTAAACCCTATAAAATTAACCTTATACATTATACCATACACCATAAACTCTAAACAATACACCCTACACTCTATACCGTACAACATAAATAATAAACCCTACGTAATAAAACATAAACCATACATCTGGAACATTAAACCACACACCCTTAACATCATTCCCAACACCTTAAATTACATACCCTACAACCTATACTCTAAACCATATACCCTATACCCTAAAAATGAATCCCTACTCCCTACACCCTAAAGACTACACACTAAACACTACACTCTAAACCCCAAACCCCAAACCTGACACCCTAAACCCTATGCATCACACCCAAAACTCTAAACCCAATTCCCAAAAACCTACACCCTATACCCAACACCATAAACACTATAACCTACACCCTAAAACAAAAAAAGAACACTATAAACCCTATGATTGACCCCCTAAAATCTAAATTGTACACCCTAAACCATATCCCCAAACTCCTAAACTGTAAATCCTTTTCCCTAAACCATATAATGTACACCCTATACCCTATACGAAAAAACCAAGACCCTAAAACATACACCGTAAAACCTACACTCTACTCCCAAATCACTAATCGCTATACCCTATACCTTGTACCCTATAGCCTATACCATAAACCCTATAGCTTTAACCATAAATCCTAAACCTTACACACTAAACCATCCACCCTTCTCCATAAACACTATACCCAAAAAAACTATACCCTAAAATATATAACCTAAACACTACACCCAAATACCTACATCAAAAACCATATTCCTTACACCATAAACCCCAAAATCTATAACCTAAACCCAATACTCTACAACCAAAACCCTATACCCAACTACCAAAACCCTAAACCCCGCAACTTAGTCACTATATCGTACATGTTAAACATTAAACCCTTTACCTAAACCCGTGTCTATGAATCCTAAACCCTAAACCATACACCTTAAACCATATACCATACAATGTAAACCCTACACTACAGCTTACACACAACACCATAAAAACTAAAAAATAACCCTAAAAACCATAGAAATCCATAAAATAATGTAAAAAACCACAAAACCATTAAAATCCAGAAGAAACCTTAAAAATCACTAATAAACTAAAAATACAAAAAAGTAAAAAAAACATAATGAATCTAAAACCACAGATAAAACCAAAAAATACAAATAAATTCATAAAAATTCCTCAAAACCCATCAAAACATTAAAAACCTGTCAAATATTTTGAACCCCAAAAAACCCAAAAAAAAAATTAATCCACTTAAATCCACTAAAAACCTAAAAAATCTTCTAAAACCATAATAAACCCTTAAATCCCTACAAAACACTAAATAAAATAATGACGATAAAAACACTATATAAACCCTAAACATAAAGAAACCCTAAAAAACCTAAAATCCTAAAACTACCATAACAACCCTATAAATGTAAAAAAATCCTTAGAATTCATAAAATATATAAAAACATTGAAACCCCTTAAAACCCTACAAACACTAAATAGTCATGAAAACCCCAAAATACGCTACAAAGATAAAAACCCCTAAGAAACACTAAAAATCCTAAAATCTGTAAACAAATTTTAAAAAGAAAAATGTCTTTAAAAACCATAAAATTGCCATAAAATTTCTGTAATACCATTGAAAACCTAAAAACAAAATAAATCATTAAATCTATAAAATCCATTAATATCCCCAAAGATCAAAAAAATTAAACCCCCTAAATACTCTAAAACCCCATAAATATCCTGGGAAATGATAAAACACCGTCAAAAACCTAATAACCTGAAAACACAAGAATCCATAAAACCCTAAAATACTCTAAAACCCACTAAAACAACATATAAACATGAAAAGGTCATACATATCCCAAAAAACAATCCACTAAAAAAATAAAAATGTTAAAAACCCTTAAACATTGCTAAAAACTCTAAAAAATTTAAAACCCTAATTGGAATAAAGTCCCTAAAAACCTAAATAACCAAAAATAATAAAAAAACATAATCTATAAAACCCTTAAATTCCATAAAAACCCACGGAAACCAAGAAAACCCTAAGTCATTAAATAAAATTAAAATATACACTAAAAACATAAATATTTTTAAAAAGACCAAAACACATGAAACCCCTTAAAATACAATGAAAGACCCGAAAAACACAAAAAGAAACACAGAAAAAAACTAATCATCCTAAAAAACCCTAAAACTCAAAAGGTCCATAAAACACTTTTGAATCCCTAAGATAACCAAAATACTATAATAAACCCTAAAATCCTAAAAAACCTAAAACCCTATAACCCCCTTAAAAGAAGATTAAACACCCTGAAAATGATCTCACCACCCCCAACCTAAAAACCAAAAAAAACCCTTTAAATCCTACCAAAACCATCAAAACCCTAAAAATACCATAATAATATAACCCCATAAAATCTATAAAAACCCTTAAAAGACCCTAAAATACCTACATCCCAAAAAACTATAAAAAAACCCTAAAAATAAATAAAAACTACATAAATCGTAAAAACCCTAAAGAACCCTTAAAATATAAATTACCCTAAAAGAACCAAAAACCCCGTACAAGAATGAAAAAGGCACTAAGGACAATAAATATCCCAAAAACCCAAAAAATAAAATAATATACTCAAAATCCAAAAAAATCATAAAAAATAAGAAAACCCAAAAATAATAAAAAAAAACCCAAAAAGCAGTAAAAACACTAAAGCCCTAAAACCCCTAAAACTCCCTAAACCCTCTAAAATTGTAAAAAATATAAAATCCTTTAAATATCGCTATAAAACCTATGAACTCTTAAAACCTTGAAAAAAGTAAAACCCGTTAAATCCAAAAAATATATAGTAATTCTAAAAAACCCAAAAAATCACTAATACCCTAAAAACAAAAAATCATAAATACACTAATCCTTATACCTTGACACATAAACACTAAACCCTATACACTAAACCCAACACTACATACAACAAAAATAAATCACAACACTCAAAAACCTATACCTTGAACCATAAATAAAAAACATTACACCCTAAACCATATTCCCTACACCCCAAACACTAAAACCTACCCCATAAAACCTATACCCATCTACCTAAACCATAAACCCTTAACCCTAAACCATAAACCCAATACCTTAAATAACAAACCCCACATTTTAAACACTAAACCCTATATCATAAATCATAAAATACATTAGAAACACTAAAGAAGACCAAAACCACCTAAAAGACCCCAAAAACATTAAAACCCCTTTTAAAAACATAAAATATCCAAAAACACAAAAAACTACTAATAGAACCTAAAACTCAATAAAATATTTAAAAACTCATAACCCCTAAAAAATCCAAAAAATCAAAAATCCTTCAGATCACAGACACCCCTCTAAAAATCATAGATATCATAAAATCCTTAAATACCTGAAAAACCATAAAAACTA
Source organism: Viscum album (assembly GCA_963277665.1). Taxonomy (NCBI): domain Eukaryota; kingdom Viridiplantae; phylum Streptophyta; class Magnoliopsida; order Santalales; family Viscaceae; genus Viscum; species Viscum album. The sequence goes on along the minus strand of OY728165.1, from coordinate 982,330,737 downwards.
ATATATAATCACTAAAAACTATAAAAAATCTACACCCCTAAAAACCATAAAAATACCAAATAAACACTAAAAACCAAAAGACAGAAAATGACCCTAAAACCGAAAAATAATTCTAAATAACATTAAAAATTTCTTATTAAACCTAAAATACCCTAAAGATACCATTAAACTCATTTAAAGAACTAAAACACCTAAAAACCCATGAAATACCCTAAAACAACTCAAAACCTAAAAACCATGATACCTAAAACCCTAAAAACCCCAAAAAACCCAAAAAATAATATAAGAACCCTAAACCCCATTAAAAGTACTTAGAAAACTAAAACCACTAAATAAACATTAAAAATTTACCAAACAACACTACAACACTTTCAATACATAAATCCACTAAAAACGTCTAAAACTGTAGAAGACAACAAAACAAAAAAAATCATAAAATCTCAAATAATTCAAAAAAACCCTAAAAACAAACAAAAAACATTTAAGTCCCACTAAAATAAAAAAAACCATATGACGCAACACTTCAAAAGAACAATTAAATCCCTAAATGACCCTAAAAAACCTTAAGGACCCTAAAATATCCTAAAACTGTAAAAGATCCAAAAATAAAAGTGAAAACCCCAAAAACCTAAATCCCTAAATAAATACTAAAACCATAACAACTAAGAAAAACCTAAAACCCCCATAAAACATTAAAAACACTTAAAACACCTAATACAATAAAAACTCTAAAAACCTCTATGAAACCTAAAACCCTAAATCCAATAAAACCCCTTAAAGCCCCTAAAACCCATAAAACCCTAAACCCACCACAAAAAATCATAAAAATGACTGAAAATTCTAGACCACCAATATAATCCTTAAAATCAATAAAAATCCTAAAAATCCGATTAAAATCCAGACAACATAAAACTCTATTAGAAACCCCAAAATATCTTAAAACCATAAAAACCCAATGAAACACTAAAGAGACACTACGATATCCCAAGACTGCTAAATGTACCTAATCACCGTAAATAAACAAAAAATTACCATAAAACCCAAAAATATTATAAAACCCCTAAAACACAACAGCATATAAAAACACTAAAAATCCATAAAGAACTCATAATATAATAAAACCCTTAAAAACCATAAAACCCCCAAATACCATTAAATTAATATATACAACTAAAGACAACATTTAAAGGCCTTTAAACCCCATTATAATTAAAAATATTATAAACCCCTTAAGGAATCTAAAACCCCAACAATGCTAAAAACACTAAAAATGGAAATAATATGAAATACCCCTATACACATTAAAACGCTAAAATGACCTAAAAACCTTAAAAACCATAAATAAAATAAAACCCCATAAATCTCTTAAAAGACACTAAAAAAAACAAAATTCTAAAACCCCGTAAATTTTATATGAACACTATAAGACCCTAAAAAACCTAATAATGATTTAAAAACTTAAAAAAACCTAAAACCACAAAAAGTAATAAAAAACAGTAATATGTAAAAAAATCATAAAGACCATTAAAGACCCTAAAACACTAGAATCCTAAAATACGAAAAAAATTCTATAAACCCAAACAACCCCCCAAAACCCAAAAACCCAAAAAACCCTATAAATCGTAAAATACCTAAAATGATCAAATCTTTTAAACCCTCATAACACCCAAAAAGCACTAAGAAATCCCCCCAAAACCAAAAAAATGGTTATAACCCCATAAAACCCAAAAATGTATAATCCATTATAACACCCCACAAACACTAAAATCATAAAAGAACTCTAAAAAACCTAAAACATAAAAAAATCCAAATACCCCAAATAAACAAAATATCTCCAAAACCCACAAAAGACAATAAAAACCTCAAAAAACCCAAAAACAAAACTTTTAAAACCCCTAAGAGATCATAAAAACCTACAAACACATAAACTACCTATAAACCCTTAAAATACCATAACAATTATAAAATATAAAAATACTATAAAAGGAAAAGAAGACGAAAAGAACCATAAAACCCATAATGAACTAATAACCCTAAATACACCAAAAAAATTGAATTCCCATAAAATTGCTCAAATACCTAAAAAACTGAAAAAACGCTCAAAAAAACCTACAACACCCAAAAAATACTAAAAACATAAAAATAATAAGAACCCTAAAACTATAAAACAATACTAAAAACATTAAAACCCTAATATACTCGAAACCCATAAAATCCTGAAAAAACCTAAAAACCCAAAAATAAAAAAATACCATAAAACCCAAAAAAACCAAACAATCACAAAAAAACCATAAAAACCTAAAAGGCACAAAATACTAAAAACTTCCTAAAATATCTAAAAACACAAAAAACTCTAACAATTATAAATAACACTAAAAACCCTAACTCCCTAAAAAATAAAAATTGAAATCTAAAAATTCTTAAAAATACTAGGAACACATAAAAAACTAAAAACTCTTAAAAACCTAAAATCTCATAAAATTTAACAAAAAAATAAAAAAACCAAAAAACTACATAAAAACCATGAAAAATATAAAAACGCCCATAACCACTAAAATATAAAAATACCAAAAAACCTAATAAACAAAAAAGAACCTAAAAATACTAAAAAACTGAAAAACAACCCTAAAAACCCTAAACCCTTTCCTGTGAACCCTAACCCCTAAAACCTATAAATTAAACTTTATATCGTACACCATAAACCTAACACCCCACACTGGAAACCAGAAACCTGACACCCTAAACGCTAAGCCCTAAATGCTACATGATAAAACTGATACCCTACACTGAATACCAAAAACCCTGCACCCCAAAAAATATGACAGACATCGTAATCCCTAACCCTACACCCTAAACCATATACCCTACACCCTAAACCCCACACTCTACACCCTATAACTTATACCATACAACATAAACCACAAAAATTATATATGAAACCCTACACTATACTCCATATACCCTACACCCTACACACTATAGCCTACATGTTAACCTACAACCATAAAACCTAAACCCTATACCTCACTCCATAAACCCTACACACTACATTTTCACCCCTAAACCATGCACACTAAATCCAATAACTTAAAACCTAAACCCTATAACCTACACTATAAACCATATACATTAAACTATAGTCCCTATATCCTACACCCTAAACCTTATACCCCACACCATATACCAAATACCAGACATCATATTCCCAAAACCCTACACCCTAAACCCTATAACATTTCCCCAAAATAGTAAATTGTATACCCTAAACTATAAACTATATGACTTATACCCTAAAACCTACGCAATAACCATAAATTGTAAACCATACCCCCTAAAACCCTAAAGGCACCAAAAAACCCTAAAAGAACACAAAAACCATAATATCCCACTTAATACCTAAATAACCTGAAATTACCATAACCAACATAAATGACCAGAAAAATCCAAAAGGATACATAACCCCCAAAGCCCAGAGAAGATCTTAAAATCCGTACAAAACATAAAAGTCCCAAAAATAAAATAAAAATCATAACGCCCCCTAAAAACCCTAAAACCTTAAAAACTATAAATACACATAAAACCCCTAAAACCATACAAATCTGTAAACTATATACCATAAACCTAAAACCCTAAACATTAAACCATTAAAACTATAACCTACACCCTAAACCCAAAACCCTAATCACGAGATCTTCAACCCAACACCATGCATCCAAACTTTTATGGCTTACGCACTAAACCCAACACTATAGAACAAAAACCTTATAACATACACCATAAATTCGAAACCCCACACTCTAAACCCAATACCATGTACCCTATTCATAAAAACCTATATCTTAAACCCTATACCCTACACCATAAACCCTAAAACATACACCTGACAACAAGTTACTTAAACCCAAAACCTAGCACCATAAACTCTATAACCTACACTTCAAACCCTAATCCCTTCCTCTTAACCCCTATACCCTAAACCCTAAACCCCACTACCTAAACCATAAAAATTTAACCGTACACCCTAAATCCTACAACATAAACTCTACCCACCACACATTATACCATGTACCATGCACCCTAAACCCAAAACCATACACTCGAAACCATATAGACTATATCATAAACCATATTCCCTACACCCTATTCCATATAACATACACACTAATCCCAAGACCCCACACAAAACACCCTTTTACCATACTACATAAACCCTAAACCCTATATAATAAACCCTATAACCTACACCATAGACCATAAACCTTAGACCATAAACCCTATTCTGAATACCCAAAACCCTATACCATACACCCTAAACCATACACCCTATACCCTAAACCCTAAAACATACTCCCTAAGAACTAAACACTACATCCTAAACACTACACCCTCAAACATAAACCCATCACCCTAAACCCTCTACCTAACACCGAAAACTTTAAATCCTAAATGATATAACCTTTAACAAACACACTAAACCTTAAACCTAAAAATTTAACGATATAACTGTGATGTTAATCAATAAAATCTACATGATAAACCCTATACCCTACAACCTAAATTCTGAAAACTAGATTGTAAACTATATCCCATACACCCTAAACTCTATAGCGTACAAATAGAATCCTATGCACAAAATCCAAAACACTAAACCCTTTACCTAAAACCCAATACCCCACAACCTAAAGTCTAAACACCAAACCATATACCCTAAACCCTATACCAGGCACCATATAACCCAAACCCCACGTCTTAAACCCTATACCATGTGCCCTTAACCATAAACCCTACACCATGAACCGTATAACCTACACCCCATAACCTAAACACTACAACCAAATCCCTAAATCCTAAACCATATACCCTACACCATAAACCCTAAAATCTACAACCTAAACCCAATACTCTACACCCTAAACCATATTGCCAACAACCCAAAACCAAAACCAAACAGCTTAAACACTATACCATATATCTTAAACCATTAACCTAATATGTAAACCCTTCTCCATATATCAAAAACCATAAACACTACACCCAAACCCTATACAATACACACTAAACCCTATATACTCAAACCCAAACACTAATCCATATGAACTGAAAAACAACGCTAAATCTGATAAAAACCATAAAATAATATTAAAACACGAAAAAACATTAAAATCATGACGAAATAAAAATCCTAAAAAACTATAATTACCATTAAAACCCTAAAAACCCTAAAAATCATTAAAACACTAAATCCAATAAGAAACCCCCACAACCCACTAAGAAAAACCTCAAAATCCTCAGAACCCAAAAACATTAAAAAAACCAAAAAACCCTAAAAAAACATAGAACTCCTAATACAAAAAAACACATTACAACCCTAGAATCTCTAAAAAACATGAAAAAATTCTCCAGAGTACAATAAAAACATAAAAAATCACTACAATTCCTGAAATCGAAGAAAACCATAAAAGAACCCTAAAACCATAACGAATCCATAAAAACCCTAAAAACATAAAAGATCTCTAAAACCCCTATAAACACAAAAAACACTTAAAATAAATAAATTCCAAAAAACACAGAAAAATTCTAAATAACCCATAAAAAATATAAAAATACTAAATATTATGGAATACCCAAAAGCCCTAAAATATAGAAAACACCAAAGAAACCCAAAAAATCCAAAAATAACCCAAAAAAATCCCTGAAAACCCAAAAAACTATTAAAACCATAAGTGAACCTAAAACCATAAAAATTCAACTAAAATACCCCTAAAACCCATAAAAACCTGAAAACCCTAAAAACCTTAAAAAATTGAAAATTGTTAGAAACTGTAAAAGATCATAACAACACTAAAACCCCTAAAAACTCTAAAACAAAAAAACAAAAAAAAACATTAAAACCCTTTTTAAATCAAAAAATTTGAAAAACCAAAAAACCATGAGGACCCTGAAAGGCTCACAAAATTATTAAGATACAATAAAAACCCTAAAAGACCTTAAAGGTCCATAAATACCCTAAACCCCCTCAAAAAAATCTTAAAAACATGAAAACCCATAAAACAATTCTAAAAACACATAAAACCCTATATCCCTAAAAGGAATAAAAATCATCGAACACCAAAAACTCTAAAAAAAACATAAAACAATTATACAATAAAATCCTAATAATCTCTAAAATCTATAAAACCCCCAAAACACCAAAAACACGAAAGAAACCCCATATAAACAAAAAACCCACAAAAAATTACAAATTCCCCTAAAACTCCAAAAAAAACCCCACACCCTTAAAACAGATTAAATGACCCCAAAACCCCAAAATCCCTTAAATCCATAGAAATCCTAAAAACCACTAAACCATAAAAATACTGAAAAAACCCAAAAAGAGTACAAACCACAAAAATTGTCCAAAAAACATTATGGTCCCCTAAAAACCCAAAAAACATAATAAAAATAAAATCCAAGAAAACCCACTAAAGCCCCTAAAAATTCCTTAAAACACAATAAAATTCCTTAGGACCCTGAAACCCAAAAAATTGAAAACCCCATTAAATACCCAAAAAATAATAAAATTCCATGAAATTATATAAAAACAATTGAACACCAAAAAAACAATAATAATTCATAAAAACCGTAATAGAACCTAAAAAATAAAGTCACTAAATGACAGAAAACCCCCCTAATAATAATTAGAAGGTGCTAAAGACCCTACAAACCCTTAAAAAAATAAAAAATCTCTAAAAACCCTAAAAAATTAATTAAAATTAAAAAAAAATCTTAAAATAATAAAATATCCATAAAACCTCTCAAACCACTAAAACCCACAATACCCTTAAAACTCGTAAAATCAACTAGAAAAAAAACCATCAATACCCCAAAAACCATAAAATCCCCATAAAACCCCAAAACCCTAAAAAACCTGACCACCCCCAACAACTCCGAAAAACCGACTGGGAATACCGAAAAACTCTAAAACCCCTAAAAAACATAAAAAACCTTAAATCCATAAAAACCCATAAAAATACCATAAAACATAATCCTTATGACTTAAACCTTAATCCCTAAAATCTATAGACTAAACTCTAAACCGTATACCCAAAACACAACACCCAAAAACCATGTACCTTACACCCAAAAACAAAAACACTACAAAAAAAACCCTACTACATGCACCCCAAAACCATAACACCACACCGTAAACACTATACCCTTCAATATAAACCATAAACCCTTTCCCCTTATACCAAATAACAACACCATAAATCCAAAACCCTACACTCTAGACACTAAACCCTATCCAAAGAACATAAAACACACAATAAACACTAAAAGATCCAAAACCCCCTAAAAGAACCCAAAAACCTAAAAACCATTAAAAATTCTAAAAAATACCAAACGGACATAGAACCACTAAAAGGTCATAATACCCTAAAAATATAAAAGACCATAGAACCTTTAAAACACTAAAACCCTAGAAACCCCTTGGAACACTAAACAATTTCAAAAAATCATAAAAAACATAAAAACATAAAAACCTTTAAAACCCTTAAAATACATAAAATAAACCATAAAACCCAAAATACTCTAAAACCCTAAAAAATCTAAAAAAACAAATGGACCCAAAAAACATAAAAACCATAAAATACCCAAAAACCCCAATAGTCAAAAAAACATTAAACACACCCTGTAAATCCAATAAAAACCCTAAAAGACTTTAAAACCCCTATAAAAGACTAAAACACATAAAAATACCTAAAAACCTCTAAAACCCATAAAAACCCTAAAACACTTAAAAACCCAAAAATTCCTAAAAACCTAAATCCCGAAAACCCGCCTAGAACTCTAAAAAAAGATTATAACAACCCAAAAACTCAAAATGTCATATGAACCATAAATACAATAAACAAACATAATTATAATAATAATTTCCTAAAACCCTAAAAACCCTAAATCCAAAAAAACAATAAATCCATAATAAACAAGAAAAAACTAAAAACTAAAAAAATGTAAACATTTCTAAAAACCCTAAAACCCCTATAAAAACCTGCAAAATCATTAATAACCCTAAAATCCAAAAAACCCACAAAACCCTTAAAAGACTATAAAGCCCATTTAAGACCCTAAAACAATGTACAAATACTAAATGTCCTGAAACACTTGAAAACCCCCTAAAAACACTAAAACCAAAAAACACTAAAAACCCCCCAAACCCTGAATACTATAAAAAACTAAAAGATGCATAGAAACCTAAAATCCCTTATAACTCTAAAAACATAATAATAATAATTATAACCCATGGAACTTTTAAAAATATAAAAATACAAAAAACCACCTCTAAAATCCTTAAAAATACGAAAACATCCTTGAACACCCAAAAAATGCATAAAATCCATAAAAATTCATAAATACCTTAAAACACCTAAAAACCTTAAAAATGATGAAATACCTAAAACTATCCCCAAGAACCCTAAAACCCATAAAATACCCTAAAATTTTAAATAATCATTAAATGACTCTAAATCCCTAAATGATCCTAAATGCCCTAAATTTCACAAAAAAACTCTAAAATCAAAAATGATCTCTTAAAACACTAGAAAACTATAAAATCCCAGCAAACCCCTAAAATCCTCAAATGACCAAAAACACCCAAAAATCATTAAAAGAACCATAGAACCCCACAAAAAGTATTTAAAAAATTTTTGTGACTAAAAATAATAAAAATAAGTACAATCATTAAAAACCTAAAAACTATAAAAACCCCACAAAAACATATAAACCCTTAAATCACATAAAATCACTAAATATCATAAAACCATTTAACATCATACAATCCCTAAAAATAATTAAAACCACAAATCCCAGAGAATCCCTTCTAGACAGAAAAAACTATAAAATAACCCTAAATCCCAAAAAGGACCTAAATCCCTAAAAACTCCAAACAAACAATGAAATCCCTAAGAGAACCGAAAAATACCCAAAAATCCCAAAAATACCAAAACTGCCATAAAACCCAAAAAAATATAAAATGCTAAAAAAAATAAAAACCTCAAACCCTGAAAACTCCAAAACCCTAAAAACTCTAAAATCCCTAAAATCCCTAGAAACCATAAACACCCATAAAACCACTAAAATACACTAATAACACTAGAAACCCTAAAAAAATTGAACACTCTACAGTTATTTCAAAACCTCAACAACACTTAATTGCGCGAATAACCTAAAATACCTAAAAGCAAAAAATCCTTAAAAAAATAAAAACCACTAAACGCCCTAAAACCCCATAAAACTCTAAAACCCTAATAACCCTAAAAAATTTAAAAACTATACAAACCATAAAACTTATAAAAACCCATATATACTCTGAAAAAATATAAATATTTATAAATACACAAAAACCCAAGAAACTGTAAAACCAAGAAACACTTAAAAATCATTAAAAAATATATAATACCCATAATAAACTAATAAAACCTCTAACTACCTTGAAAACCACATAAATCATTCCAAAACCCATGAACCCCTCAAATCCCTAAAAATCCAAAAAAAATACAATGAACCCCAAAAATCCCATTTATTGAAAAACTATAAAAAACTATTAAAGAACTAAAATACCTCTAATCGAAAAAATACAAAACCCCTTTGCAACATAAACATCACTAAAAATCCTAAAAGGCCTTTATAAACCATAAAACCCAAAAAGACTCTAAAAACCATAAAACCCCATAAATGTCCCTAATAACCCGAAAACCACTAAAAGACCATAAAACTCTTAAAACCCCTAAATGAACCTAAAAGCCATTTATAAAAAAATGAAAATAAAATCACCTAAAATCCCTAAAGTATCATAAATACCCCAGAAGTCGTAATGGAGCCTAATGTATCTCGAAGGAACCAAAAATGGCCCTATAACACAAAATGAGCCTAAAAACCTAAAACCCTAAAAAATATCTAGCTCCCTCAGAACCATAAAATTAATAAAAACCAGTAATGAACCTAAGCAACTGACAAAACCATAAAATCCATAAATAACATTAAAATACCCCAAAAATTTAATGACATGAAAAAAATAACACTAAAACCCCTAAAAAACCTAGAGACTCTAAAAAACCTAAAAATACATAAAATCTTTAATGAACCATAAAACCTATAAAAACTATAAAACCCTTTAAAACCAAAATAAAATTATAATAAACCCCTCAAAACACAAAAAAAACTCCTAAAACAAAAAAAATAAAGGACCATAAACAAACTAAAAATACCTAAAAGAACCTAAAAAACCTAAATCACTAATATACCCTAAAACCCTAAAACCCCCTAAAAGCATGTAAAATCCCATCAAACCCAGAAAATATCTTTAATGTCCCTAAAATACTTAAAAACTATAAAATACATATAAACTGTTAAAACATTAAAATGACCTAAAATTTTTAAAAAAACAAAAAAAAAACTAATAACCATTTAAAAAATTAATATCATCAAAATAACTAACATACCATAATAAGCATTATTAAATCCCAATTAAATCCATAAATTAAATAGAAACCACAAAAACCTAAAAACCCTTTAAAACCACCATTACCTAAGATACTCTGAAAAAACCCCAAAACTGAAAAAAAAACCATAAAAACCACTAAAAACTAAAAATTCTATAAACTATAAACCTATAAAAACCCTTTAAAACCCCAAAACCACTAAAAAAAAAACCCATAAAAAATATAATACATCCCCCAAATCTATATAATCCCTGAATAAAATAAAAAAACAAAAAAACCTCAAAATCCCCTAAAAACCCAAAAACCCTTAAAGAAGCATAAAACCCCGTAAATAACCTAAAAATCCTAAAAATCTCCTATGTGCCAAAAAACCCTAAAGATAAAAAATAACCTAAAAGTTTCTAAAAACCCAAAACCCCCTATAAAAACACTAAAATGACAATACTAACCCTTATATACCCCATAACAGCCCAAAAATCAAAAAAAACCAAAAAACCCCATAAAAGCCTAAAATCCCTAGAGAAATCCCTAAAACCCTAAGACCCTAAAAAACCCTAAAAATAGCAAAATAAAAAAATAAAACCCAGAAAAAATATTGAAAATCCTATAAACATGAAATCAACCTTTGAAACCTTTGGATGCCTTAAAGCACAAAAATACCTAAAAACCCCAAAAACCCTAAAAACGCCCAAAAAACAATACAAAACATAAAAAGAAAAAAACAATAAAAATTAAAACAAACCATAACTCCCAAAACCCATATATATTCTAAAAACTAAGTACACTATAAATCTTTAAAAACATTAACAATGATTAAGTAACTTGAAATTCCCATAAATTCGATGACAATTTTGAAATCCATAAAACCCGTACGAAAGCCCTAGAAAATATTAAATCCCCAAATGTCCTAATCCCTTTAATCCCTTATAAACTCTGAAGAACCCTAGAAAAAACAAAAAAACTAAAAACACTCAAAACCTTAAAATACAAAAAACTATACAAACACGTTAAAACCTCTTCCATATCATTAAAACCACTAAGAACCCTAAACTCCAAAACCCTCTAAAAACCCTAAAACCTCAATAAACCCTTAAACAACCCCGAAAAATCCTTCAAATCCATTAATACGTATAAATATATAAAAATTAAATAACCCCAATAAACTATAATACACTAAAACCGTAACATCCCAATCCTACACCATGAACCAAAAACCCTAAACCCAATCACTGTTCCCTACAACCTGCACATTGATTCCAAATCCATATACCCTAAACCCAATACCCAACTCCCCAAACACTAAACCAAACACCCTAAACTGACACCCTACACAGAAAACCCATAACCATACACCCTAAATGCAATATTCTGAACATTGAACCCTAATCCCTTCACCTTAATGCTTATAAGATACACCCTAAACCCTAATGCCTCTCCACGTAACCTTGTACCCTTAACCATAAACCCTAAAACCTACACACTAAAACCTAAATCCAACATCATAAAACCTATACCCCAAACCCTAAGACATAAACACCACATCCAAAACCAATTACCCAACACCATAAACTATAAAGCATAAACCCAACCCCTATGCAATACACCATAAACCATAAACCATACACCCTAAACCCTATACCCTAATCACTAAACCACATACCCTCCACCCTAATCCCTATACCCAAAACCCTAAACATTTTTTCCTACCCCCTGATAACCTATAACTTACACTCTACGCCCTATACCCGACACCCTAAACACTAAATATTACACCGTATACCTGAAATCCTACACAATAAACCATAAACCCTACACCATAAATCCGATACAATATACCATAAATCCTATAACCAACACATTAATAATTATACCCTACACCTTCTACCATATATCCTATACCCTAAACAAAAAACCCAAAACCAAACATCAGAAAACCTCAAACCTACACCCAATACCCCATACCGTACACCATAAACCCTACATCCTACACCCTAAACCCTATAACCTATACCCTAAAGCATAAACCCTAACAACTATACCATATACCCTAAACAATAAACTATACACCCAAAAAAATATACCCTGAACCATAAACCCTAAAATTTACACCATATTCCCTTCACCCTAAATCATAAACCCCGCTCCCAAAACCATAGACCAAATACCCTAAACACTACACCCTGAATCATAAACAATGTACCTTACACACAAAACCAGAAACCCTTAACCCTACACCATAAACTCTACACCCTACTCCCTAAACCCTAAACCCTAACCCACCACCCTAAACCTTGTACCATGCACAATAAACCCTAAAACATACATGATTAATTATAAACCCTAAACTTAAAATATAAAATCTATACCCTATACCCTACACCCTTCACCCTAAACAGTAAAACCTACTCCCTAAATGCTATAACCAACAACAATGACCCAAATCCATATACACTACACCGTAAACCCAACACCCATCATCCAAAACCCTATTCCATAAACCCTAATCCCTAAAACATACACCCTAAACCCTATAACCTACACTCTAAACATTAATCCATATTCCCTATACCCTATTCCCTGCACACAAGATCATTTACCCATCCCTAAACCCTATAACATAAACTCTGAACCCTATTCCATTCACTGAAAACCCTAAATCCTACCACATATATGCTACACCCTGAACACAAAACCCTCTAATCCACTACAAAAATAAGAAACCCTAAACCCCCGAAAAATAAAATAAAAACCAATAAAAACTATATAATGCACAGAAACCCTAAAATCCATAAAACAACTACAAACACTAAAACCATAAAAAATATATTCTATAACATAAAAAATTCCCTAAAACCCATAAGAAACGCACATAAGCCCTAAAAACCAAAAAAAGAAAATTAAAAAACACTACAACACCCTAAAAACCATAAAACACAGTTAAAACCCTTAAAACCCCTAACAGACCCTAACAAACAATAAAAATCCTTAAACCCAGAAAACATAAAAAATCATAAATGAAACTAAAAAATAAAAAAACAATAAAAACTCTAATAGCCCTAAAACACTAAGAAACCTAAAACTTCAAAAAGAGTCCTTAATGTGGTAAAAGAACCATAAAACTTTTAAATGAATCCTAAATACCCAACCTACAAAAAAACCACTAAAAATCATAACAAGCAATAAATTCCATAAAACCATAAAACCCCTAGAAAATCATGAATGCTCTGAAAACCATAAATATCAATAAAACCCTAAAAATCCTTAAAACCCGTCAAAATGTAAAAAAATAGAAACCTAGAAACCCTTAAAATCCAATAAAACTTCTATAGGACCCTAAATGACCTTAAAATCTTTAAAATATTGAAAACACCCAAAAAATCCATAAAACCCCTAAAACCCCTAAAACCCCTACAACCCTAAAAAAACCCAATGAAATCCTAAAGAATCTGACAAACCCTAAAACACTAAAAACCCCAATACCCATAAGAATAACTAAAATGACATAAAGACATTAAAAACCCATAGAACTCACTAAACCCCTAAAACCCATCAAACCCATGAAACCCACTTAAACCTTAAAATCCCATAAAAATCCTAAAAACACGACAAATTCCTTCAATTCCAATAAAAAAACATAAAACCAATAAAACACTAAAAGTCCCTAAAAACACTAAAACCATTGAAAACACAAAAAACAATAAAACCCCATCAAAGACCCTTAACTGGCCTAAAATCCATATAATACCCCAAAAACCCAAAATACACCAAAAGAAACCCTAAAACCATTGATAACCCTACAAACTCCAAAATATTCTAAATACCAAAAAAATAACTGAAACTCACCAATATCCTTAAACAAATAAAACATCTAAAAATCATAAAGACTTCTAAAAACCATTGAAACACTAAAATCCTCACCAACAAGAAAACCCAAAACCCCCAAAAAACCTAAATAACCACTAAACCATTAAAATGTGTCTAAAAAACAAAAATATCTAAAATAATCCTACAACCAACTAATTCCCCAACAAATCCCGAAACCCTAAAATCCCAAAAAATAGTAAAACCTCTAAAAACGTAAAACTCCCCAAATATCCTATAAAACCATAAAGATCCTAAAACTAGCTAAAATAATTAAAACCCTAATAATAATAAAAACCCCCAAACCCCTTAGCACCTAAAAACCCTAAAAATCTATAAAAAACCTAATTATCCCTAAACTACACTACAAACCCTTAACACCCATATAAACCACAAGACGTCATAAAAGCCTAAAACCCCTAAAAACCCAAATTCCTCTAAAACACTTTAACCCTAAAACTGTAAAATACACAGAAATCCATAAAACCCTAAAACACTAAACATTCATAAATAACCCAAAATATTCATAAAAACACTAAAACCCTTGAAACCGTCAAAACCCACAAATACCTAGAATTGATAAACTCCCTAAAACCCAAAAAAGGAACCTAAAACACTAGAATCCCTCAAATCCCTACAAGTCCCTAAAGACCCCTAAATATTTAAATGATACAAAAATCACATTATATTAATGAAAGTTTGTGAACACCCCTAAAAGACATGATACCCCCCCTAAAACCTTAAATGACCATAAAACAGCCTAAAACCCTAAAAACTCTAAAACCCCATCAAATACCTAATATTCTCTAAAAACCCCTAACTGAACAAATTACAAAAAAAACTAAAAACCCCAACCATATCTAAACATCTTAAATACACTAAACGACCCTAAGTAACTTATAAAACCACATAAAGGACCCTAAAACACTAAAAACCAAAAGGACACTAAAAAAATTGAATACCCAATGTAATCAAAAAAATTAAAAACTTAATCAACCCTAAAAATAATAAAACCCCTAAAAGATCCTAAAATCTATAAACCCCTAAAAGACACAAAAGCCCTGAAAATCCATAAAACCCCCTAAAACAAAATAAGTCCTTAAACCCCTAAGAACCCTAACATACTGTAAAAATGTAAAACCAAAAATACCTTTAATAACCTTAAGAACCCTTAAATCAAAAAAAAAGACCCCAAAGCACTAAAATCATTAAAAGATAGTAAAACCCTATAAAAACCCTTAAACCCATAAAAACCCTTAAACCCCTAAAAACACATAAAACCCCTATAATCTTTTAAATACATTAAAAACACTAGATTCCAATAAAAACACTGAATCCCAAAAAACCATTTAAAAAACCCCAAACCACATTAACCCATAAATCCCAAAAAGCACCCTAAAAACCCAAAAACCCCTATGATAACCATAAAAGAACTGAAACCCCAAAAAACCCTAATGTAACCTATATCCCCAAAACCCTAAAACAAATTAAATATTCCTTTAGTACCTTAAAACCTAGAAAGGCCTAAGATTCCATTAAAAACATGAAATTTCAAAAAGGCACTAAAACACCTTAAAAATAATAATAACTCTTAAAACATTAAAGGGACATAAAACACTAATACATTAAATTCACATAAAATTTAGAAAATTCATAAAAACCCTTTAAACCCCCAAATACCATAAAACCCCTAAAAACATAAGAATTAAAAAATATAAAAAAAACCCGAAGAAAAAGCTATGAAACCCAAAAACACAAAAAAAAACCTTAAAACCATACACCCTTGAAAACATTTCAGAAACCAAACATCCTCACAAAACCGCTTAAAGACCCCAAATATCCATAAAAAACATAATCCCCAAAATAATCAGATAACCCACAAATAGCATAAAAACCAACTACTAACCCCAAAAACTCTAATAATTCCCAAAAAATACCGAAAAACCTAAATAAACCTAAGAACCATAAAACCCTATATAAAACCCAAAAAACATGAAACTCTAAAAAATCAAACAAATCCAAAAATGCCCCTAAACACCCCAAAAGACCCTAAAAACAAAACAAATACCCTAAAAGTCCATAAAACTGACTTAAACCCTAATAGGCCCAAAAATGCCTAAAAGACACAAAAAACCTGATAAAGGCCATAAAATACCCCTTTAAACCCCTTAAAACTATCGAATACTATAAAAAACCAAAAAAACGAAAACCCCATAACAAAACCTAAAGCCATGAAAATAAAAAAAACACACTAAAACACTTAAAAGAAAATGTGATGTCTGAGAAAACTAAAAACCCTAAAACAATTATATTACCTTTAACAACCCTACAAAATTTACAATCCTAAAAATTTATAAAAACCTAAAAAATCATAAAAACCCTTAATAAACATAAAAATCATACACCATAGATCCCTGTTTCCCTCGGAATCTAGGGATGATCACCTTGATGGAAGGTTCAAACGTTCCGATCGGTTTCTAACGGGTTTGTTCGTAGAACCGGAAACATCCAATGATTCCACATCCATTTGGACCTACTTTCCAAAGGTAGGCGGTCATTATTTTTGTGGACTGATGAGGATTAGGAATTTTCATTGGTCGAGAGGATGGGAGGTCGGACTCATCACACCATTTTGAGGGGAATTATTTTCTATTCCGGGACACTCTTTATAGATTTAGGTTATGTTCGTGAATCCTTTTTACATTACCAAGTATAAAATGAGCTTTCTTTTAGATCTGACTATCAATGATCAAATATGTAGGAAATTTAGAGAATCTTTTATATGTATTCGAGGTTCTTCATCGATAGAGAATCATCTGTATTTATTAGAGATTCTTGGTCAATGGTACCATTCGACACATTTATATAGAAGTCTCTTGGACACTATGATGACCATGCTGGTTTTAAATCCACTCAGTGGGGCACTTGAAGTTTATTTTCATTCAGAAGGACATGGATTATTTTAGAGTTGGGATCGAACTCGTAGATGTGCTACCTATTCATCCTTTGTTTAGAAAAGGAATCAGAACCCACGTAGTTCAAGTAAGGGAGTATAATGTTTATGATTGATGGCTCAAAGAAGGATGTCACAATTACTTTTACACTCTAAGCTCCCGTGAGTCATGCTCGGTTTGAGAAACAAGAGGTATTGGTAAAAAAAATAGACAATTGTGCCATGAAAGATGCAATCATAAGAAATAATGTGGGGATTATGTATGTATGACTGGCTAGATAAATGATGGTTAGGATTTATTATAGGGAAGAAATCCAGGAACAGGGTCCATAAAGGTATATGTGCTTTATGGAGATTTTGAATACTCTAACTTGGGGATTACTCTTGAAAAGGAGGCCCAAATTAGGAGAAGACTTATGATTGGGTTTTACTCCAGAAAAGGAATCCCAGATCAAAGGTAAATTATGACTGGTTAAGAGAAATTAAGACTGGGGCTTACTCTTGAAAAGGAGGCCCAGGTTAAAGGGATTTAAGGTTTGTAGAATACTCCTAAGGGGGATGCCCAAAATAGGGGACTGGGGCTTAATCCTAAGGAGGATTCCCAGATTTGGGAACATTAAGAATTGGGGCTTACTCCTAAGGAGGATGCCCAAATTTGAGACTGGGGCTTACTCATGAAAAGGAAGCCCAAGTTAGGGGATCTGGGGCTTACTCGTAAGAGGATGCCCAAAATTTAGAGGACTTGTGACAAGGGATTATTCCTGAAAAGGAGACCCAGGTTAAGGATTATCTCATCTTAAAGGATGAGGTAAAATGAATGAAATCTCCATCTTTAGTGACATAAAAATGTGTAAATCACTAGGTTTTGAAAGATATTCCACAGAGTTCCTTTCAGATAAGGAAATAAAATCAAGAAATCATGCCATAAATGGCTTTGAATAGTGTCTTGAAGACTGAATCTTGAATAGGAAATGTGCAATGTCTTAATAGGGGTGAAATGGGCAAGAAAGGCATCAAAAAAAGGCAGGGGCGCACAAGTCCTAGTAGGTGCGCAAGTACTGCATGGGCGCGCAAGTCTTGGTCGTGCAAGTCTTGTTCACGCAGGTATACCTGCGCGACAAGTTTGGTACTTGCGTGGTGTTCAAGCAGTAGGGTAAAACTTGAGCGACCTTTGTTTAAGGCCTTTAGAATCCTCTTGAGGTTATTCCAGCAGAGGGGCACATAGGTTCTTTTGAAGGAGAAAGGCGGTGCGCAAGTGGTGATGAGTTTCAACACTTAGGCCTTCCTCCCCCTCTTTAGATCTTCCGTTCTAGGTAAGAAATTACCATAGAAGTGTTCCGGATGCTTTGAGAAGAGACTAGGGCTCCAGGAGCTCAAATCTGAGTTTCTGGAAAAATTCCTCCTCGAATGGGGGGGGCCCATAGGGTTTATTTATAGGTAGGAGAAGACCCCAGGCGGTTATCACTTTAGGTCATGCAAGTCACTTTCACGACCAACATTAGCGCGCAAGTCACTTGCACGACCAACATAGGTGCGCAAGTGTACTTGCACGACCATTGAGGCATGAAAGTATACTTGCGCGACCATTTTAGGACTTGCACGATTGTTGCACAATGTTATTCTTCTTCCTTCCTTTGTCAATTATTGATATTTGTTCAATGGAAAAGTCTTCTTTGTTCAAGGTATTTCCATTTTCATTCATTTAGACTCTGTGATGGAAAGGAGCATCAACAAAAGTCCCCCCTAAGAGTTGGATCCGGAGAGAAAAGAGGATTTGACTCTGAGGTGAGAAGAAATAAGAAATCTGGCAGTTTAATGTCATGCATGTCGGACATAAAGAGGCTAATGTTTAAGGTCAAAATAGCTTTGACCGAGATGGATTAGAATTGACTCAATTACTTGAATATTCATCTGAAAAAATATTACCATACTCAAGTATAAGGGAAAAAATGTAAGATATTACTTAAGAATATTTGAATATGAGGAATGATATGAAAAAGAGATAAAAGGAATTAGAAGAAGTAATTTCCGCGAATGAAGTTACCATTATTTAACAAACTCGTTAGGGGGTTGAATTATACAGAGCCACCTAAGGGAATTGGCTGCATAGTTAAATAAAATAGTATCTTTTGGCTAACAAGTCTGTTATGTAGACTGTTTATGCAAGGCCACCTATGGGCACGTGCTGCATAGTCAGGCCAAAGAACTCTCAGAAATTTACTTTCCTAGTGCTAAAAGCTAGTGAAATTTTATGGAGATTCAAATCTTCCAATGTATAGAGTCTACTATATGGAAAGAGGTACTTGAATATGGATAAGATATTTCCAAACAAGATTATCGATTAACTGGATGAATATCACAACTATGAAGGTCTGGCCCAAATGTAGGGAAGAAGAATATAAACCATACACTTGAATACTATCAGATCATGAAAAAGGATATGGGACAAATATGTAAAGGATGGCTATTTTTTCGGATCCCTACATACTATCATTTAAGACAAATAAGGACAAAAGAGGCATTCTTCCCAAGAATGAAGTTACCACTATCCGACAAACCCGTTAGGGGGTTGAATTATGAAGGGCCACCTATGGGCTTTGGCTATATAGTCAAATAATAGTATCTTTTGGCTAACAAGTCTATTATGTAGACTGTTTATGCAAGGCCGCCTATGGGCACGTGCTACATAGTCAGGAAAAAGAACTCTTAGAAGTTTGAAATTTTTGTGACTAGAAGTCATGAAAAAGAGTTATGAGGATCTGATAATATTTAAGTTTAGGATTATGACACATAAATATGGGTATTGTTCAATGTTTACTGAGATACATAGATCAATGCTAACCATAATCATGTTGTGGCTGGGTCCTGCATTGAAATGTTCGACTTCACTACGTATCCCATAAGGATGAGAATCAAGCCATACGTAGTTATTAAACTACAGTTTAACGTTATGTGGGAAAAAAGGATTAGAGAACCTAGTTTTGGGTCATAAATCGTGGACCGTTGTAAGAAATACACAGTGTGTGTTTTCATGGGGACTTTTCAGCCAAGGGGATGAAAATGGAATTTGGGGTTAGGCCCAAAGACTTGGGGCTGGATTCGAGGGACACTCGAACATTCCAACGTATCCCATAAGGATGGGAATCAAGCCCACATTGTTCTAGAAATACCCTCTGTACAAATTTGGTTCGTACATGTGAAGGGAGAAAGGGGACTTTAGTGCAATGGTGGTTTAACCCAAGATAAATGGTTCGGGCATTTCCATGTATGCACATAGTCTTTGACATGAAACATGATTGAAAAATCAATGAAAATAATGCTTCCCTCTCAGGTGAGGGTATCAATGAAATTTGTAGTCTATTGTCATACTGGACAAAAGTGTTGTATATTTTAACGTCGTATAACAAGGAAGAATGTGAACCAATGTAAAGGTATTGATTCTAGGGGTGGTTTCACGAATCAACATCGTATGAGATGGAGGTGAACCAATGTGAAGAGATTGGTTTTGGGCTTGAACCTTGGGAAGTTGCCTATATACCCAGCCTAGAAGGCAAGGATCAAAGTCCGTGTAGTACAATTAAAGAATGAATTAATGATCAAGTTGTTCTTGGGGACAACGACCTAAAAAATGATGTTGGGACTTACACATGGTTAGTAGCCCAGAGAGAGTGTTATGGTTGATGTTTTCTCTAAGCTCACGTGAGTCATACTCAGTGTGAGAAACAAGAGGTAGAAAAAACCTTAACAATACATAGTTTAACGTCATGTAGGACGTATGAAGGGACTATGTAGTTTAAAGTCTTGCAGTTAGGACTATTGGTGTTGCAAAGTTTAGTGTCATGTAGTAGGGACAAAAGTATAGTTTAATGTCATGTAGGACATATCACAGACTTTCTGTACAGTTTATCATCATGTAGTTAGGATGATAGGGGCAATAGAGTTTAACTTCATGTTGGACGAAAGGGGGACTGTGCAGTTTAATGTCATGCAGTGAGGACAAAAGAGTACACCATTTAACGTCATTTTGGACGCATTGGGGATTTTTTTCACAGTTTAACGTCATGTTGTATGAAAAAGGGACAATACAGTTTAGCATAATATTTGATGAAAGTACGAATAGTTTAAGGTCATATGCATGGACCACGGATGGTGCAGTTTAATGTCATGCTGGATGGTGGTGTAGTTTAAGGTCATACAGGACCTTTGATGATTATGTAGTTTAATGTCTTTCCGGATGTAAGGGACTTTTATACAGTTTACCGTCATGTAGTTAGGACGTCACAATTTAACATCTTGCTGGACGTAAGTGACTTGCAAATAGTTTAGGGTCATATGCATGGACCATTGATGATGCAGTTTAAGGTCATACAAGACCATTTAGGGAACTTTTTCATAGTTTAGCGTCGTGTGGGACGAAAGTAAAAATAGTTTAAGGTCATATGTATGGACTATTGATGTATATTTTAACATCATATAGCAAGGATGAAGTATAGTTTAATGTCATGTAGGACTTATTAAAGGACTTTTGTATAGTTTAACGTCATATAACAAGGGAGAAGTGGTGCTGCACAGTTTAGTGTCATGTTGAAGGGACATTAGTACAAATAGTTTAGGGTCATATGCATGGACCATTTCTGCACAGTTTAGTGTCATGTTGCAGGGACAAAAGTACAAATAGTTTAGGTTCATATTCTTGGACCGTTGCTATATCGTTTAATGTCATATAGCAAGGACGATCAAGGTACTTTGCTGTTTATACAAAATACTTCTTAAAAAATCTGGCATATGGATCTGTTAATTGAATCATATTAACAAAACCAAAGATTAACTCTTCGTCTGATGAAGACCCTGCCTGATTAGCCTGTTCAGGCTGTTCTGTTTGGTGGGGCGGTGCCCGTGGCTTTGAAGTAGATGGCATGAAGTCCGCCAAAGTCAAAGACAACATAGGCTTTGACACAAACTCATCCTCTTCTGATTCTTTTTCTTTCTTTCAATCATTTTGTTTCTTTAAGGACTTTCCCTCTGACGAAGAGGGTTGTTCCAAAACATTCATGGCAGAAGACACAATTGGGTTCCTTAATTTTGTTCGCAAAATAGCATGAGTTTGATTGATTGTCTTTTTGACCATCCAATCATCGTACTTTTGTGCATTTTTTCTTTTGACTTCCTACCATTCATCTTCCTCCTATGGAACTGTAGTAGTTACACATGAAACCTGGGCTGAGGAGCCTTTCAATGTGACATGTCCCGAGTCGACCATCTTTTGCAAGAGGTCTTGGAAGACAAAACACTCCTGGATGGGATGCCCCAACATTTGATAAAAAGGGAAATAATTAGGACGGTCTTCATCTCCTTTCTTATTTGGCCTCTTGGGTATTGGCAATTGAACCAAATTGTTTTCCAGAGCCGAAATGAAATAACCGGGAACTTGTTTATTTCAGAAAGAGTATGTTTTTCTCTTTAAATCCTCAAATTGTTTTCGTCTTTGAACTTTTTGATCATCTTGACGAAAAGGCCTTTGTTGTTGGTGCTCAGAAGGTGGATCTCTTCGAGAAGATGAAGGTTTTGAGGTAGAAGTAGGTACAGGTGCTTGTTTAAGCATAACTGTAATAGTTTCTATTTACCCATTCTCCTTCTTGGAGCTGATGGAATTACACCTCGATTTAGTCTTAGCCTATATAAGGGAATCTTCAATCTGCTGAGTGATTGAAGTAAGGTCTCAAAACCCTCCTATGTATTTCAAAGGGATTAATGGCGTGTGTAATTCGTCAGGCAGATTTGCCACACAGATTGGCAAAAATTCTTCTTGAGGGAGTGCTAAACTCAAGGAATATTTTAATCCTTTCTAGCGAGCAATGAAATCAGAGAGTCTTTCATTCTCCCTTTGCTTACAGATTGTAAGATCGAAAACTGTTGTCTTTGGAAAAGTTGAGCTGAACTGAAGGAGGAAATTTTAGGGAAGATCCTCCCATCCGGTAATTGATCAGGATTGCAAGCTTGTATACTAAACAAAAGTTGGTACTTGCATGGATCACACAAAGCATCTGAGTTTCACTACTTTTTTCTGCTCCGGAGTTCCCATCATAGGATCACAACGAGAAACGTAATGCGTCAAATTTTTTTTAGGATCGCCTAATCCATTGAAAATAGGGAATACAGGGTTCCCAAAACTAGATGGAGGAGAAATTGAATCTACCCATTCAAGGTAAACGATCGTTTCTGGTTGAACTTGCGCACGCTTCCCTTCCATAGTTTCTAATCGTGCTGTTAATGACTCAATAGTAGTTATTAACTTTTGAGAAACATCCGGTTGAACTTGGACTTGGGTAGGTGCAATGACTGGAGCTTGGACAGATGTGGCGATTGGTGCTGAAACTGATGGTAGCACTACCAAACGTTGTTTCCCTTGACCCGTAGGATTAGACCTGTGAGGGTGTACTGATAGAGGAGGATATTCTTGATCCATCTCAGTAGCTGCAACAAATTGCTTTAGCTGATTGACCCCATCATGCTTAAGAAGAAGACTATTCTGAAGTAGTTCTGCATTCAACCTTTTTAATTCCTTCATTTCATCCTCCTCTTGTGCAAACCTCTACTCTAGTGAAAGAGATTTACCTTCTCCAGAGTAAGGATATGAAACCTGGTTCTTTCCCTTCCCTTTGTTGGATCCTTTTCGCAGAGGGGTAAGTGGGTTACTCGAAGGATTACTTAATTTCTATGTAATCCTTTGACTTCGTGTACGCACACCTTCTTCATTTGTGTCGGTGCGTACATCTTCTTGAGTAGGAACCTCTTCATATGAGTCCCCTAAGTGAGCCTCATCTAGTGGATCAGTAACAACGGCATTGATGACATTAATCGATGCATAATTCATCGCATCCCTTCAATCAACATTTTTGTGATGGTTTCTTCTTCCATGTCTTTGATGAGACATTTCCTGTTGTTGATTCGATCCCTCAGGAACTTCTTGACGAACCATAATTTGGAGGGAATCTCCTGATAATTGGTATCTTCGTTCCTCTTGAGGTTTCTTCCCCAATCGAGAAAAGATTGACTTTCTTTGAGAACGGGATTGATGATTTGAAAAAGTCCCCAGTCCAATGGACTGGGGTAGTTCATGCTACTCTCGCTCAACTCCCTGATTCCTTTTTGTTGATTTTGAGGGTTGGTTTAAAAGAGTCCCCAGTCTGGCGAGCTGGGATGGCTCTTGACATTCTATGTCTGATACTTTCTTAAAACCTCTCCTGATCTTGCGAACCTTAGTTCGGAAATTAGCTGGATGTATTAACCTATATCCGCTTTTATCACCTGGTTCAAAAGACCATTGGATGATTTCTGACACTTCTGTCACATTTTGACGTGCTTGCTCCAAACAAGAGGCTTGTTCAATATTCTCTTTTGCTTGATGCAAGAGTAATTCAACAACTTGTTCTTTGTATTCTTGATTTTGAGAGGAACTAGTTGAAGCATGTTCTTGGGCAAGCTTTTGATTTCAAACAAATCCCATTGACTGTGGCTGACCATGGGCAACAATATTGCACGAGACCATTTTCGGTGGGCTTTGCTAACTGGAGAGCACCATGAAATGCAGTGCTCCATGAACACCCAATCCACTGACACGAATACCAGATGGGGAATTGGAAATTAACTGACGAAATCTTCTTAGTGCGCCAAAGCATGAATGTTGACGGGTGCTCTGTTGCTTTTCAACCTTCGGATATCGAGAGACTGATAGAGACACCAAATCAATCTGACGTTGTAACCCTTCTATTATCTTAAGATTATTTTCATATTCATCATAATACAATACATTCTTTTTCAACTGACAAAGAGTTTTCCATATGTTGAGACGAATATCATGAATTTCATCTTCCGTCAACATTTCTGGAATATTATACTGAGAGTCAGCCAAAGGCCAAAACATGACTGGCACATCACCTTTCACCAGTTGTTTTCTCATATTCAGCATTTCCTATTTATCATTTCATGAAGATTCTTCTACCTGATTTGACCAGAGTTGGTGTTTCCTTGTTGCTTCATTGGATTTAACAGGATTGGTAGAGAAATCATTGATCAAACTTGAAGATGCATGACTTAGGGGTGGTTCGGAGAATGACCTACACCCTGGGCTATCTTCTGATTGAGAAAGTATTTCACCTGCTAGAGATGAAGCTTCATACATGACTGGTTTCTCATTTTCAAGTGCCTCAAGATAAGAGGTCTTTCTCGGTACTACATTTTCCACTAGAGCATTTTCAGGTAAATGTGCATCACTACTACGGAGAGGAATTTTGCAGCGAAATTCATCATCATGGGGAGGACCGCCAAAATGGGTTACAACAAAATATGAGATCTATTGCTCCATGGTATTCTGACCACACGGAGGGTTCCCGTGGCACTCATCTGAAGATGAAACTTCAAGATCTACCGAATTGTCATGAAGCAAGACTTCATGAGGAAGTGTCTTTTGAAGACCATCAGAATTAATGTTCCCACTATTGGGAACTGAGGGAGTAGAATCTTGAATTCCAACAGAAAATTGTCTGAGGTCTTCATGAACTCCATCATCGAGCAAGGCCTTGTTACTGATTGGATCTTGATCTCCTGACTATACTAGGTGGGTCTTTTTCGTAGAAACCTTCTTACTCGCATTGGAAACCACTTGTTGACTAATGTGGCTTCTCTGAGCAGGTGTATGTGCCTGATCAGGAACGATGGCCAGGTTAGGCTGACGATTTCCTCTCAAATCAGGTGTATGTACCTGACGTAGATGTTCTAATGATATAGGGGAGTATACCCCATAACCCTCTTGGACTGGAACAGATGTGTGTGTCTGTTCCGGAGTGAATTGTTGATGTATCACTCCACTAGTAGGGATATATTTATGTGTCTGTCCCTGAGATGACGCTGAAGTTGTTATAATATCCTGGCAGGCATCCAGAATATGAGCAGATATTTTCTTCTCCTCTTTCACCATTGATAGAATATTAATGGTGACTTTAGCTGCCGGAACAGGAATATACGTCCATTCCGGGCTTGGAGCAGGTGTATGTGCCTGCTCCTGTCCTCCTTTTCCTGTCAGTGAATCCTGACAGTACTCAAGTGTGGGGGCAGAGATTTGAGTCTACCTCTAATTTGTTGTCGGGGATTTTTGACTAACTTCTTCGAATGCTACCAAGCGAGACTGTTGGTAGGCTTGATTAATACCAGCAGGTGTATGTGCCTGCTGATTGCACTTCGCCAAATGTGGTTGACGAGATCCATCATATGTAGTCATATGAGCCTGCTGACTAGCTGATGATGTATAAATAGGTGTATGTTCCTTCCTATAGTACTCCGCTGGAATTTCCAGGTGGGATAGGCGTTATGCTGCCAGACGAGTCTGCTGGACAGTGGGTTTTAAATGGGTAGGTGTATGTGCCTGCTCGTAACCTGCCACCAATTTATGTTGGTGGACTTCTCCGGATATGGAAGAGATGAGAACCTTCTCACTGTTGACCAAATTCCGCCTCTGGTTGTTCTTCTTGCTTGCTCGGGTTTGAGGAACCTAAGCCGAACGCCTGGAGTTGGTACCCTCATCCTGTTGAGGGAACACTGCCGCACGAGTCTGGCGGCGATTGTTGGTGGGATCCCTCAGGAAGGACTTCTGTCTATTTGAATTAAGGTCCTGAGGGACCTTCTCATTCACCTCCCCAGAATAATGCAGCGAATGGTGATTGTGTTCCGGGGATAACGACCCGAAACAGTTGGAGACGGTAGTCAGCACTGCCTGCTTCTTAATCATTGTTCATCATTGTCTGGATGACCGATGTGAGTTGTTTACTTAGAGGGCTTGTCGGGCAGCCTCCAGATTTGGGATGGTACCGTGATGATGGTACTCCTTAACCAGTGTATTTGATACCCAGCATTGAAGATGATGAGTAGGTGATATCATCCTATGAGTGGAAGATGATCCAGCAGGAGTAGCAGCAGTGGCATTTGTAGCAGCAGTATTCACAAGTGTGGACTTGAGAGCAGCCATTCTAGAAATGCAGAAGATCTTGGTAAAAGAGTGCATGTTTGATATAACAGACGTAATCAAAATAAATTCTGCTACTACATCTTTCGGATGAGAACATATTTCAATGATTGTTTTTTTGGCCCTCTCATTGAGTTTTAAATAGGGTCCTAACAAAAAGGTAAAACATCATTTTAACTTGGTTAAGGATTAACGTCTGGTTCACCATTTTTGTTTCCCTCAGATTCTGGGGATGACCGCCGTGATGGGAGGTTCAAACGTTCCGATCAGCTTATAACGGGTTTTTTCGTAGAACCAGAAACATCCAATGATTCCACATCCATTTGTACCTACTTTCCAAAGGTAGGCACTCATTAGTT
The DNA here is from genome assembly GCA_963277665.1 of Viscum album. Classification (NCBI taxonomy): domain Eukaryota; kingdom Viridiplantae; phylum Streptophyta; class Magnoliopsida; order Santalales; family Viscaceae; genus Viscum; species Viscum album. Next base: position 982,303,065 of record OY728165.1, on the reverse strand, counting down.
TTGTGGACTGATGAGGCTTCAGAATTTTCATTGTTTGAGAGGATGGTAGATCGGACTCATCACACCTTTTTGAGGAGAATTATTGTTTATTTTGGGACTCTATTTATAGATTTCAGTTATGTTCATGAATCCTTGTTACATTACCAAGTATAAAATGAGCTTTCCTTTAGATCTTACAATCAATGATCAAATATATAGGAAATTTAGAGAATCTTGTATATGTATTCGAGGATATTCATTGAGAGAGAATCATCTGTATTTATTAGAGATTCTTGGTCAATGGTACCCTTCGACACATTTATATAGAAGTCTCATGGTCACTTTGATGACCATGCTGGTTTAAAAGCCACTTAGTGGGGCACTTCATGTTTATTGTCATTTAGAAGGACATGGATTATTTTAGAGTTGGGATCGAACCCGTAGACAGGATACCGACATATCCTTTGATTAGAAAAGGAATCAGAACCCATGTAGTTCGAGTAAGAGAGTATGATGTTTATGATTGATGGCTCAAAGAAGGATGTCACAATTACTTTTACACTCTAAGCTCATGTGAGTCATGCTCGGTGTGATAAACAAGAGGTATTGGTAAATAAATAGACAATTGTTCCATGAAAGATGAAATTATAAGAAATAATGTGGGGTTTTGTATGTATGACTACCCAGATAAATGAAGGATAGGATTTACATTAGGGAAGAAATCCAGGAACAGGGTCCATAAAGGTATATGTGCTTCATGGAGATTTTGAATAATCTGACTTGGGGCTTACTCCTGAAAAGGAGGCCCAAATTAGGAGAAGACTTATGATTGGGTTTTACTCCTGAAAAGGAATCCCAGATCAAAGGTAAATTAGGACTGGTTAAGAGAAATTAAGACTGGGGATTACTCCTAAAAAGGAGGCCCAGGTTAAGGGAATTACGGATTGGGGCTTACTCCTAAGGAGGATGCCAAAATTAGGGGACTGGGGCTTACTCCTAAGGAGGATGCCCAGATTTGGGAACTTTAAGAATTGGGGCTTACTCCTAAGGAGGATGCCCAAACTTGAGACTGGGGCTTACTCATGAAAAGGAAGCCCAGGTTAGGGGATGTGGGGCTTACTCCTAAGAGGATGCCCAAAATTTAGAGGACATATGACTGAGGATTATTCCTGAAAAGGAGACCCAGGTTAAGGATTCTCTCATCTTAAAGGATGAGGTCAAATGAATGAAATCTCAATCTTTAGTGACATAAATATGTGTAAATCACTAGGTTTTGAGAGATATTCCACATAATTCCTTTCAGATAAGGAAATCAAATCAAGAAATCATGCCATAAATGGTTTTGAGGAGTGTCTTGAAGAATGAATCTTGAATAGGAAATGTGTAATGGCTTAAGAGGGGTGAAATGGGAAAGAAAGGCATCAAAAAAGGTAGGGGCACGCAAGTCCTGGCAGGCGCGCAGGTACTGCGTGGGCGCGCAAGTCTTGGTCACGCAGGTATACCTGCGCGACAAGTTTGGTACTTGCACGGTCTTCAACCAGCAGGGTAAAACTTGAGTGACCTTTGTTTAAGGCCTTTAGAATCCTCTTGTGGTTATTCCAATAGAGGGGCGCAAAAAAACTGTTGAAGGAGTAAGGCGACGCGCAAGTGGAAAACTAGGCGTGCAAGTGTTGATGAATTTCAACACTTAGGCCTTCCTCCCCCTCTTTAGATCTGCCGTTCTAGGTAAGAAATTACCTTAGAAGTGTTCCGGAAGCTTTGAAAAGAGACTAGGGCACCGGGAGCTGAAATCTGAGTTTCTGGAAAAATTCCTCCTCGAATGGGGGCCCACAGGGTCTATTTATATGTAGGAGAAGACCCTGGGTGGTTATTACTTTAGGTCGCACAAGTCACTTGCACAACCAACATCGGCGCGCAAGTCACTTGCTCGACCAACATAGGCGCGCAAGTGTACTTGCGCGACCATTGAGGCGCGCAAGTATACTTGCACAACCATTGTAGAACTTGCGCGACCTTTGCACAATGTTCTTCTTCTTCCTTCCTTTGTCAATTATTGATATTTTTTCAAAGGATGAATCTTCTTTGTTCAAGGTATTTCCATTTTCATTCATTTAGACTCTGTGACGGAAAGGAGCGTCAACAAACCCTAAAAACCCCTTAATATGTAAAAAAATCTTAAAAATACTTCAAACCCTAAATTCTATAAAAACCAAAAATACCCTAAAAACACTGAAACCCCCTAAAACACTAAAAACCCTAATAATCCAATTTAAAAAATAAAAACCATAATTAAAATTTAAAATAATAAAAATATAAAAACAATAAAAGAACCTCAAAACCCATATAAACCCTAAAAACTGTGAAAACCTATAAAACCATAAAACCATAAAAATCATTAAAATCCAAACAAAATAATAAAACCACTAAACCAAAAAATCCAGAAAAAACAGTAAACCCACAAAATACCGTAAAAACCTCTAAAATTATTGAATATCCTATGAACCTAGAAACCACTATAAACTATAAAAATCATAAAAATCCCTAAAAGCTCTGAAAACCCAAACATCCCTAAAAGACCCTTAGCACTATACCAGATTCCCAAAACCCATAACCAAGAACCCTAATCCCTATATGTACCTCCCTAAATGCTAAACCCTAAATCCTAAATCATAAACCATATACAATACAACATAAACCCTAGTTACTACACCATAAACCCCACAGTCTACATGAGAAACCCTAAGGCCTACACCCCAAACCCTAAAGCATAATCCCTAAAACAAAAAAGATGCAACCTAAACCCTATACTCTACACCTAAAACCCTAATAGATTCACCCTAAACCCAGAAACCAATACCTAAAACCCTATACCCTATACCCTACACCCTAGACCCTAAACCCTACACCGTAAACGCCATTCCTAAAACCCAACACCAAAAACCATATACACTACCCGACAAACCCTAGATCCTACACGATAAAACTTATAATCTAATTATAAACCATACTCCCAAATCCATATTCTCTACACCAGAATCCCTATAACCAACACCCAAAACCTATACCCTACACCCTAAACCCTAAACCACACACTCAAAACCATTAACCCAAAACCACATAACAAACATTATTAACCCTAAACCCAACAACTTAAACACTATACCCAACAACGTAAACACAAAATCCTTCACCATAAATCCAATACACTTAACCCTATATAAGATATCCTAAACCGAAAACCCATACCTTATTCCATTACCCCTAAACCACAAACCCTGGACCTAAACCCTAAACACTACACCCTATACTATAAACCCAAAACTCTAAAATCTACACTATAAACCATATACCATATACCTTTCACCCTAAACACTACAACTGAAACCCTACACAATAAACCTCCAAGGCCACACCCTCAACTATATACACTACACCAGAAACCTTAAACCCTACCCCCTATACCCTATTCCCTACGGCTGGAACACTAAACCCGACCCCATAAACCCTATACCCTAAAACCGAAACCCCAACCCCTAAACCTTAAACCACATACCATGCACCCTAAATACTACACAATAAAGAATATACAATAAACCCCTTACCCTAAACCCTATACTATGAACCCAAAACTCCAAACCCTACACCATTAACCCGATACAAGGCACCCATATACATAAAACCAACACCCTTAAAAAACATTCTACACCATAATCCCTAAACCCTACACCCTACAAAATATACCATTATCCCTAACTCGTAAACCCTATATCATAAACACTATAACTTACACCCAAAACCCTAAACCTTTCAACTTAAACTCTATAACCTATACCCTAAATCCTAAACCTTACAAACTCTACCCTATACCCTTCAACCAAAATCCTAAAACCTCCTTGTTGAATCCAATACACAGCACCATTAACCATGTACACTACACTCTTTCCCCTTTACCCTACACCCTAAACCCCATACTCAACAACCTAAACCCAAAACCCCCTTCACTAATCCCAATACCCAAAACCCAAAACCTAAAATCGTATACCAAAAACACTATACCCTGATCCTTAATCACAAAACCCTATAACATAAACCTTAAAACATATGCCTTAAATTGTAATGTGTACGGACTAAACACTATACCAAACACCCAAAACCCAAAACCATAAACCCTACAACATAACCCATATACCCAACACCTTAATCCCTATAACATATACCCATAACCATAAAACATACACACCAAACCCTATACCCTAAACCCTAAAATTTAAACACTATAACCTGAACCCTATATAATACCCCCAAAAACCAAACTCTACAGCCTAAACCCAATACCCGATAACCTAAATCCTAAACCTTACACCCTAAACCTTACAACCTACACCCAAAACCATATACTAAAGACACTAAAACTGGACCCATAAAAATAACTAAAAACATAAAAATTCTAAAAACATCCAAAACTGATAAAAATCCAAAATCCATAAAAAACACCTAAAACGCATTAAAACTCTACGAAACCCAAAATACCCAAAAAAAACCTCTAAGACCCTTAAGAAACCTATAAAATCAATAAAAACCCATTTCACACTAAATAGATCTAAAATATCCTTTAAAACACACCAAAAACCAAAAAACACAAAAAACCTAAAAAACTATTAGAAAACCTTAAGAAAACCTAAAATCCACTAAAAAGTCCTAAAAACCCTTAAAAACCATAAAATCCCTAAAACCATAAAAACACTAAAAACACCTACAAAATCCTAAAACCCTAAAGACACTAAATTATCATAAAAATTTATGAAAAGAACCATAAATCCCCAAGAAGATATGAAAAACCTAAAAAATCCATTTAGAATCATATAATTCCTAAAAACCCTAAAGAACCGTAAAACCCCCTAAAAACCCAAGAATCCCTAAAACATCTAAACCCTAAAATCCCTAAAACCCAAAAAACAAAAAAATCCCCTAAAACCAAAAAATACCAGGATGACCCCTTAAAACACTAAAACCCCTAAAAATAATCTAAAACCCAAAACCATAAAATAACATAACCGATAAAAACCATAGAAACTACTGAAAATCATAAAAATACATAAAAACCCCCATAGAGACGTTCAAAACTCCTAAAAATCCCTTAAACATCCGAAAATCAATAAGACACTAAAACTGTTAAATTCTTCAATCAAATACCCTAAAATACCAAAATAACCTGATACGCCCTTAAACCCCATAAAAATTCTTTTAATATCCTGAAACCCCCTAAAACCCCTAAAGCCATAAAATCCTAAAAAACCAATAAAAATAGTTAAAAACCCTAAAAACTCTGAAAACAAAAAAATACATAATAAACCTAAAAACACTAAAAACCCTAAAAACCCTGAAAACACTAAAACCCCAAAAAACAGTATAATCTCAAGAAACCCATTTAACCGTAAAAAAACCCTAAAAAATACTAAAAAATCTTAAAAACCTATAAGACCCACAAAACCATAAAAACCTCAAATACCCTATAAAACTGAAAAGACTCCAAAACCCCTAAATACCATAAATCCCTTAAAATCCATATAACACCAAAAATAAGGTAAACCCTAGAACACCTAAATCACATAATACTTTTAAAAGACTAAATAACTAAAAATATTATTAAAATACCCTAAAACAAGAAAAAATAATAAAAGTCCCTCATAACGAAAAATTAACACAGAAGATACTAAAAATGAAATAAAACCCCTAAAATACCATAAGTACCTTTCAAAGGCCCTAAAAGATCCTAAAAATCGTAAATACCAAAAAGTCTCAAAAAATTAAAAAATACACAGAAATCCCTAAACCCGCTTTAAAAACTAAAATCCCTAATAACAAAAAAATCAATAAAACCCCTATAACACTAAAAACTCTAAAAACCCTGAAGCCATTAATTAAAAACCCTAAAACCCCTAATTATAACCCTGACAACCCTAAAAATCCTTAAAACCCTTTAAACCCTCAAAATACGTGAAAATCCTATGAATACATAAAAACCCCAAAAATCCTATGAAACCCCAAAAATACCTAAGATACATAAAAACATTAAAAGAGCATAAGAAATATAAAAACAAACAAACCCCCTAAGATATCAAAATACCCATAAAAACACTAGAAAGTACCTTAAATACTAAAAAAAATCTACAAACCCATCGAAACCCTAAAAACAATAAAAAATATAATATCCTATAAATAACCCTTAATGCATTAGACTATCATAAAAACTGATAATTCATAAAATACCTAAAATCACTAAACCAATTTAAAACCCTAAAAGACCTTATAAAGTCAAACCCCAAAAATATCATTAAATCCTTAAAAACAAAATAAACAAAAAAATACTAAAAACACTAAAAAACCCCAAACTATATCGAACAGTCTGTAAATACCCAAAATACCATAGAAGAACATAAAACACCTAAAACCCATAAAAGGCCATCAAAACAAAACAAAAAATATAAAACACCCTAAAAGACTCTAAAATCCCTTGAGCCCCTAAAAGATCATAATAAACCAAAGAAATCAAAAAATACACTAAAAATAGAAAAATACTCTAATACTTTAAAAAGTACTAAAAAACTAGAAAAAACATAAAAGACTCTAAAAACCATTAAAACCAAAAAAATCATAGAAAAATAAAATTTATAAAAATCCTGAAAGACCCAATAAAATCCTAAAAGTTCCAAGAAAACCCTATAATACTTAACAACTCTAAAAAATCTAAAAAACATAAAAGAACCAAAAACCATAAAAGACTATAAAAACTGTTAACCTCATATAATATCCAAAAAAACCCAAAGAAAATTAAAACAAAAAAACCAATAGAAAACCTCTATAAATATTAAAAAATATTAAGAAACAAAAAATACCCAAAAATACGAGAAGAACCATTAAACATTGTAAAAACCATTAAACACTGAAATCCAAAAAAACCACTAAAAACCCTATTAAATCCTAAAAACCATATATGACCCTAAAAAAACCCAGAAAAATACAATAAAACCCATAAAACATATAAAACCCAAAAAAACCTAGAAATTACAAAAAAAATAAAAACAATTTACAAAACCCCAAAACCCAAAAAACACTAACAAGCCAAAAAAATCCATCAAACCCCTAGAAACCCAGAAATCCCTTTAATAATCCCTTAAAACCCCCTGTATCCCAAAAAAACCATAAATCCGCCAAAAAAACATATAACCCCCAAACCCCTAAAAACTAAAAAAACACTTAAAATCCATAAAATCATTAAAAATTCATTAAAGTGAAAAAAAAATAAAGAACAAAAAAATAAAAATTCTAGTAAATGAAAAAACCCTAAAACCCTAATATCCATACGAAACAAAAAAAATTATAAGGACCCATAAAAACAAGAAAATCCATAAAAACCTGTAAAACTCTATATCCTTAAAGTCCCCAAAATATCAAAATCCATAAAACCCCAAACCCTATAAACTTCATTATAAATCCAAACCCCTACACCATAAACCAAATACCCTATACCCAAAACCCAATACCCTAAAACAGAGACCTTAATCACTATACCCTACACCATAAACCTTAAACCCTACACCCAAATCCCTAAACCCAACACATTCAACCCCAAACCCTTCACCCAATACCCAGAACCCAAATCCCAAAACACTAATACCTAAAACTAAAATCCGAATTTACCATAGAAGACCATAAAAACACTAAAATAACCTAAAAACCTAAAAACCTATAAAACATAAAAAACCCTAAAAACCCAAAAACACTAATAATCCTATAAAACCTATAAACATAAAACGCCATAAAAATCCATGAAAAAAATAAAACCACTTAATTGCTGGATAAAAAACTCTAAAACCCTAAAATCTCGAACAACCCAAATGACGCTTAAAACCAACCCCCCCCCCCCCCCCAAAATACATACAAAACCCAAACAACCAAAAATCCCTAAAGCACATTTAGAATACCTAAACACCATAAAAACACTAAAAACCCAAAAAACCACTAATAGCCCATAGTAACTGCTAAAACCCCTAAAAACACTAAACCCTCAACATTACCCAACAAATGCCAAAACCCATAAAGACATTAAGGGACCCGAAAACATTAAAAAAATTATTAAAAACACTGTAAAATGATAAAACCTCTAAACCCATAATAAATGTTAAAAACACACAAGCATAAAAATATCGTTCAACAAGTAGAAAATATAAATATCCTAGAACCCATAAAAGATCCTAAAATTTCCTAATATACCATCAAACCCCTTAAAAACCAAAAAACCTTAAAATATCTGAACACTCTTAAAAATAAATAAACACCATAAATACCACTAAGAACCACAAAATTCACTAAAAACCATAAAAACACTAAAAACAATAAATCCCTAAAACCCCCTTCAAATCCTGAAAACAACTAAAACAATAAAAACCATAAATACCATAAAAGAGCTAATAATACATAAAAGTCCCCAAAAACCCTAAAAGACCCTAAAAGACCATAAACCCCTAAAAACCACACAAAACCTTAAATAATTCAAAAAACCCTTAAAAACAAAAAAAACCCATAAAAACCTATGAAGTATTAATTACTAGAAGAAAAACATTTGTCCCCCAAAACACAAATAATGCTAAAGAAATCAAAACTCTATGAAAACCCTACGAACCCTAAAAAACTAGAATACCCAAAAACATAAAAAATGAAAAAAACATTAAAAACCTAAAATTTTTAAAATCAATTGGAACAAAATAAAATAAAACTCAAAAAAACCCTAAAACCCTTAAAACCCATAAAAGACCCTAAAACACCTAAACAATCCCCCAAAACCCTAATAACCCAAAAAATACCATAATAACCCAAAGAAAATAAAAACCCTAAATCCCATAAAAGATCCTAAAAACCATAAAAGTGTAAAGACCCTAAAAACCCCTAAAATATTAAAAGTCCATAAATTTCATAAATGACCCAAAATTAAAAAAATCCACAAAAACAGTTGTCACCCTAATACACTAAAAACACTAAAAGAAACTAAATACCTTTTATAATACAGAATGATTTTAAAAACCTAAATAAATCGTTAAACACCCTAAAAACCCAAAAAACCTAAATGACAGTAAAAACAAAAAAGAACATCAAATACTGTAAAACCCCAAATACTCAAAAAATCCAAAATCCCTAAAAAACCTTAAAAAACTCTAAAACCTCCAAAAGTCACTAAACCCCTTAAATAATCCAATATGACAATAAAACCCTCGAAAAACCATAGAACCCTTAAAATACCCTAAATCAACAAAAACCTTAAAAGAACCTACATCAATGTTGAAAACACTAAAAATCAATAAAAAATATAAAATCCTAAAATAATAAATCATAAAAAAAATATGAAAACTATAAAAACCCTTAAAAACCTAGAAACCCTAAAAACTGAGAAACAACCCCCCCCCCCAACCCAAAAAACCCCACTAAAAACACTAAAAAATATTAGAATCACATAAATTCTAAAAATCCTTAACAATTTATAAAGCACTAAAAATTCTATAATACATAAACACAAAACCAACCTATGAACCAAAAATTCCTTGAAAACCCAAGAACACCACCTAGAAAACATAAAAACTAAAAAACCCTGAAAACCCTAAAACCCCATTTGAACACCTAAAAACCATTATGAACACCTAAAACCCCTTATGAACACATAAAAACAATGAAACCCTAAAACCACAAAAAAAACCATAAATCCTCCAATAATCCTTAAAACCAAAATATTCCTTAAATGACCCTAAAAACTCCTAAAACCATAAAAACTATAAAACTGAAAATACCATGAAAAAAATTAAAGAAATAAAAACCCAAAAATTCAAAACACCCTAAGAAACACTAAAATCCATAAAAACTCTATAGGCTCTAAGGAGACCCTAAAACCACTGAACATTATACCCTACACCATTACCCTAAGTTATGTTCCATGAACACTATAACCTACACCGTAATCCCTAAACCCCACACCTAAGGCCCTATACAATACATCGTAAACCGAAAACACTACACTCGTATCCTTAAACCCTAAACCCTACACCCTATGCCCCATAACCTACACCATAAAAAATTAAACGCTACACCCATAACACTAAACCACAAACCATAAAATCTAAACCCCATACCCTAAACTGTAAACCCTAAACCCTAAACTGTTAAAAATGGTGAAGATCCTAAACAATCCTCATGAAATGTAAGAACATAAAATACCTTAATCCATTAAAAACTAGAAAAAATTAAAACACCCAAAAACCCCAATAAACAAAAAAAGTCCCTAAAAACCCAACAATACCAAAAAAATACTAAAAGAATAAAAACCCATAAAGTGTTTAAAATACCTTAAATAACCACCAACAAATAAAAGTTAAAAACCCTTAAAATTCTTTCAAAACAAAAGAAATCATAAAAACAATAAAACCAACAAAAAAAATAAAATTCCAAAAAACTGAATAAACCCTCCAAATACAAAAATCCCATAAAACCCCAAAACACACTAAAATAATAAAGATAGTAATGAAATACTTAAACTCCTAAACTCCCTAAATTTCAAAAGGGACCAAAAAACAAAAAAAAACCTTGAAAAGATATAAAATTAACAAAGAACCCTAAAAATTCTAAAAACCTTGGAAGATCCTAAAATCAGAAAAACCCTAAAAGCTCCTAAAACCAAAAAAATCCAAAATAGAAACTAAAACAACTATAAAAATTAATACCATCTAATCCAATAATCAATAAAGACAATAAAAAAAGAAAAAACTGATGAACCCAAAAAAACTCAAGAAGATCATAAATATTTCTAAAAATACCAAATCTCCCTTAAAAAACTAGAAAGACCATAAAACACCCAATAAAACCCTAAAAACCCTAAAACCATAAAACACATAAAACCCCAAAACCCAAAAAATCCTAAAATAAATAAAAACACCAAAAACCCTAAAAACAATAAAACCCCTAAAAACAATTGAAAACAATTAAATCCCAAAACTCCCAAAACCATAAACGAACTAAAACCTAAAGGAACCATAAACCCCAAAAAGTTCATAAAACCATAAACACTCCAAAACGTTAAAAAATAATAAAATAAACTAAATACCATCAAATTCATAATTCCTAAAAACTTTTAAAATCATAAACCCCCTAAAATCAAAAAAAAATCAAAACCATAAAATCTATGAAAAACCTAAAAAGAAAATAAAAAAACCCTAAAACCAAATAATCCATAAAAACCAAAAACCCCAAAAGACCATAAAACCCTATGGTCCATAAAACAATTAAGGATTCTAAAAGATTAAAAACTATAAAAGACCCGTAAAACCATAAAATACTTAAAACCCCTAAAACCTAAAAAACTCTTGAAAACCAAAAAACCAAAAAACCAAAAAACCCTGAAAACCTCGAAAACGATAAAAACCCTAAAACCCTTCCAAATACCAAAAATACCTAAGCCCAATAAAACCCTAAAAATCCTTAACCCCCCCCCCCCCCACCTTTAAATCCTTAAAAACAATTAAAACATAAAATCCATATAACCCTCAAATCTCTTATCATTCCCTAATAAACTGTAAAAACCTAAAAACCATAGAAGATCGTAAGGAACCTAATACCCATAAAACCATATAAAACCCTAAAACCAACAAAACCTAATAATAAATAAATCTATTAAACACTAAAATGAGTTTAAAACCTGAAAGATTCCAAAAAATAATAAAATATTCCTCCAATCCCCAAAAATACCAATAACACTTAAAAACTAAAAAACTAAAAAACCCCTAAAACCCAAAAAATCTTAAAAAACCTAAAAACCCAAAAATAACTAAACACCACAAAAAACCAATAGAACCCGAAGACCCTAAAACTCTAAAACCCTAAAACAACTGAAAAATCATAAAATATATAAATTCCCAAAAACCTTGATAAACTCTAAAACCCCTAAAACCCCCAACAAGATAACAAAAACGCTAAAACACTTCATTACCATAAAGCCCCTAAAAGTACCATAAAAGATCCTAAAACGAAAAAAACCCTGAAACAACATTAAACTATAGAATATCCAAAAACCTATAAAAAATCGTTGAATAATGGTTGATAAAAATTAGATACCTTCAAAACCTCTAAAACACCAAAATACAAAGAAACCCCAAACACCCATTAAAAATTTAAAAATACAAATGCCCTAAATATCTATAAAACCCTAAAACCCATTGAAGTCCTAAGAACCCAAAACCCCCAAAAGACCTAAAAATGCTAAAAACCCTAAAATATCACTATGATATCCAATAAATAGTAAAGGAGCCCTAAAAATCCTTAAAATTTAAAAAAAATCATAAATCACTACAAGACACTTGAAACCCAAAAAATATTTTAAACCCTAGAAGCCATAATAACATAAAACCTACCAAAACACTTATGAAATTTAAAAACCCCCCAGAACCCTTAAAAACAATAAAAGAAACTAAAATACCAAAAAACCATTAAAATACCTAAAGGCCATAATAACATTTAAACATATAAAACACTAGAAACCCTAAAAGCGTGAAAAACACTAAATACCAAAAATACCATAAAAGCAGAAAAAAAAAATCCCTTAAAACTCATTAAAATTTTAAGGGACCCTAAAAGTCATAAAGACCATAAAATAGAGTTTTAAACCCTAAAGAAACTTAAAACCCTTAATACCATAAAATCCCAAAAAACCCATATAAACCCTAAAAAAGCTGAAAGTCTCAAAAACCCCTAAAATTCCAAAAAATACCCAAAAAGCACTTATTACACAAAAAATTCATAAAAACCCCATAAATAAACTACAACCCCTTAGAAAATCTAAATGATAATATAATTCCCTAAAACCATAAATGAATATAAAAACATAAATACCACTATTATACACTAAAACCCCTAAAATTTGAAAAAAGAACATGAAAAAACCCTAAAGGTCCCTAAAAACAAAAATACCATAAAGATACTAAATCCCTTAATGGACCCTAAAATCACTAAATACCGAGAAAACATTGAAATTACATAAAGGAACCTAAAAACCCTAAATCCTAAAAAGATCCTAAAACCCATAAAATTCCTAAAAGGCCGTAAAAATTACAAAAAAAAACAAACACCCCACCCCAAAAACCAACAACACTATAAAAATTCTAAAATACTCTAAAACCCCTAAAAACCATTAAATCTATTAAGGAACCCAAAAACACTAAATACTCCAAAAACCTCCTAAGGAAGATATAAACCATAAAAACCAAAAAAAAAAGACACTAAAAACGTAAAAATACTATACCCTTGAAACCCATTAAAAAAAGAACGAAAACCCATAATAATATAAAAAATATCATAACCATTAATGTATCAAAAAACTTGAAAAACACCCCATTAAAACAACAAGAAACCCTCAAAAAACAAAATATTTGTAAACCCCTAAAAGAACACAAAAACACAAATGACCCAGAAGACCATAAAACCCTGAAAATCATAATAACACATAAAAAACCATAAAAGAACCATAAAAATCATTAAAAGAGCCTAAAATTTCTACAACCCAAAGAGACCCTAGAACAACCTAAACAATATAGAAAAAAATAAAAAATTAGAAAAGGCCTTAAAATAATAAAAACATTTAAAGACTCTAAAAATCTTAAACAAAAATTGGAAACCCTAAAACCCAAAAACAAGTAAAACCCCAAAGACCTCACAAACCCTAAAAAAACCATAAAAATCCCAAAAATATCCTTAAAACCTAAAAACCATAAAATCAGAAAAAAAAACACTAAAATATGAAGAAACAAATAAAACAACTAAACCCCTTAAAATCCACTAAAAACACCCTAAATCACAGAATATAATGAATATCCCCTAAAACCATCAAAAGGCCTAAAATCCCTAATGTAATAACAACCCTAAAACCCCATATAAACCCTAAACCAATAAAACCACAAAAAGACTCCCCCCAAAATAACACTAAACCACATAAAGTCTCTAAAAAATAAAAAACCCTAAAAATTTCGAGAAAAAAGGAAAAACCACTAAAAACACAAAGAAACCTTAAATTCCATAAAACCCCAAAAAACGCTAAAACCATAAAAACAATAAAACCCTAAAAACCTAAAAAACAACGAAAACCATAAAAATCCTTTAACCTATAAGAACCTTTATATAAATTAAAAACATGCAACAAACAGAAATACCTAAATCCCCTAAAACCCTAATAAATCTAAAAAACCTAAAAAAACATAAAAAATAATAAAAAACACCCCATACCTTTAAAATAGTAAAAACCCAAAAAATCATATATTACACCTAAAACCACTATAAAATAAAAAAAATACTTTAAACCTAAAAAATATGAAAGAATAAAAAATAACCTAAAATCCCTAAAATCCAAAAATCCCAAAAAACATTAATAAAACCTAGAAACCCTAAAAACACAAAAAAAACACAAAAAAACACAAAAATCCATAAAACCCAAGAAACCCTAAAAGCCATAAAAACATTTAAAAATATAAGTATACCCTAAACCCCCAAAACCCAACAAAAGACCCTTAAAATCCTAAAAACAATAAAAACCCCTAAAAACTAAAACACCCCAAAACCCCCTAAGACAATAAATACCCAGGAAAGAACCCTAAAAACCCTAAAACCATGAAAACACATTAGACTAAAAAAAACATGAAAAATTTAAAACCATTTCAAAACCAAAAAACTCTAAAAACCAAAACCCCAACAAGCAGCAAAAAAACTCTTAAAGGCATGTAAACCCTAAAAACCACTAAGACCCCTAACGAATATAAATCCCCCTTAAAACACTAATAATAATAAAATCATTGAAAATACAACAAAATCAAAATGTACCTAAATCCTCTATAACATATACCTTACACCCTAAACCCCAAACACTACAGACCCATCCTTATACTCAACACCCTAAATTGTAGGCCATATACCCTAAACCATAAAACCTACACCCTATACCATATCTCGTATTACATACACCCTAAAACTGATACCCTACACCCTAAACAATAAACCCTTCACCCAAAACCCTATACCCTATAACTGAATCCCTAAACCCAATGATCTTAACCATTAACCGTAATCCATACAACAAAAAATGTATAAGTTATAACCTATAACATGATCCCTACACCTAAAAAATATACCCAACACCAAAAACCATACACACTAAACTAAATTCCCCACATTGCAAACCATTAACCCACACCCTACACATCACACTAAAAACACTAATCTCTAAACACTACACCCTAAATCATATACACTACACCCTAAACCTGATACCCTACACCCAAAACCCAAAACCCTACACCGTAAGTCTTATTCCCTATATACTAAAACCTATAACCTACACAATAAACCATAAACCCAAAACCATAAACCCAAAACCCAAAACCATATACCCTACACCCAAAACCGTATAGCCGGCACCCTACACCCTATACCCTACATCCAAAACCCTTTACCATAAACAAAAACAATTAACCCTATGCACTAATACCTAAAACTTGTACCCTCAACGCTACACCCTAAACCCAACACCCTAGACCTGAAACCCTAAACCGTCCACTCTAAACCATGTACCATACCCCCTAAAAACCTAAACCCTCCACCAGAACACCATTCCACTCACAGTAAACCATATACCCTACAAAATAAACCCAACACCCTACACCCTAAACCATATAACATAAACCCTAAAACCAAAAACACAAACCCTAAAACCTATACACTATACTGAACATAATAAACACCCATACCCTATGCCATAAACCCTGAACCCTACACCCTAAAACCTATTGTGTACACAATAACACCTAAAACTTACACCATAAACCTCATACCTTACAATCTAAACACAATACCCTACAACCTAAAAAATATACCCCACAAACTAAACCCTAAAACCCTAAAATTTTAAAAACCCTAAAAACCAAAAAACCCTAAACCCATCTGAGAACCCTAAAACCCATAAAAATGCATTTGAAAAACATCCAAACACCTAAAACAATAAAATCCTTAAAAACCGTTAAAACCATATAATTTAGAAAAACTATACGAAACCTTAACAAACTATAAAATCCTAAAAAATATAAAAAAAATTTTAAAAACACTACAAAACCATAAAACAGCAAAAAATTTAAAAAACAGTAAAACCCCAAAAAGAACCCTAAAATCAATAATACCCTTAAAAACCTAATAACCCTAAAAATAGTGAAACCCCTAAAACAAAACAATCCCTTAAAATTACATAACAAACCCAAGAAACTAAAAACATGAAAACCAAAAACCCCATAAAACACTAAAATCCAGAAAGAGACAACAAAACCCCTAGAATAACAAAAAAAAATAAAAACCCAAAAAATCACTAAATAATCCTAAAATATCTAGAGTTCCCTTAAAAGACATTAAAACCCTAAAAGACCCTAAAATTTCCCAAAAAACCATAAAAACTCTATGACACTAAGTGTCCCAAAAACCCAAACAAACCCTCTGATACCCTTATACTTCTAGAACCCATTAAAAACCAAAATAAACATGAATCCTATCAAAGTGCTAATAAAAACAGAACCCTAAAAAACTCTAAAAACACAAAAATACATAAAAATAATAAATACCCCCAAAACCATAATAAACCAATGAACCCTAAAAACCCTAAACACACTGAAACCCCCATCAAAACCCTAAAAACCCTAGGAATCCTTAAAAACCCTAAATCCCCATAAAATAACCTAAAAATATTAAAAGACCCAAAAATTGAACAGTAATCCTAAAAGGCAGTAAAACCCCCTAAAACCAATAAAGAACCCTAAAAACTCTATAAAAAATACCCTAAAACCATTAAAACTCAAAAGAACCTAAATCCTCTAAAAACATGAAATCCTGTTAATACAGTAACCCCCCAAACCCCATAAAACCCAAAAAACACAAAACACACCATAAAAACCTTAAAAACTAAAAAAAACTAACAAAAATAAATAAATACTATAAAATACCAAAATACTCTAAAGAATCCATGAAATGCCTAAAACACTATAAACCCTATTATCATATAAAACCACTAAAAATGATAAAAAAATCCTAAAATTCATCAAAAAAACTAAAACATTAAAAACCTCAAATCCATACAACTCTTAAAAATCCATAAATAATTTTAATGACAAAAAATGACTTAAAATATATAAAAGATCTTAAAAAATTGATACCAGAAAATCTATAAATCCCTTAAAAAGACTAAAAAACCCATAAAAACCATCATAACCCTTAAACCCTCTTAAAATCTAAAACCCATGAAATCCCGTAAAATCCTACTCAAAACCCTAAAACCCCTAAACAAATCCAAAAACTCACTAATAGTTGAAAAACCAAAAAACACCTAAAGAATCCTAAAATCCTTAAAGGACACACACAAAATCCCAAAGACCCCAAAAACCACTATAACCCCCTCAAATCCCAAAAAACTGTAAAACATAGGAAAACCCTAAAACCACTAGAACCAAAAGGCCCATACAAATAATTAATGTCCCTAAAAAATCATAGATGACATTAAAAATCCAAAAAACCCAAAAAGACACTAAAAACCACAATAAATCAAAAATACCCAAAAATACCCTCAAAAACCCTAAAAGTCACTAAAACTGTGAAATATGATAAGAGGTCCTAAAAACATAAAAAAAACAAAAAACAAAAGAAAAAATCCTTAAATATTCCTAAAGGAAGTTAAAACCATTAAAAATCATTATAGACACTAAAAACCAAAAAACACATAGAATATCCTAAAACAATAAAATCAAAATAAATTCCAAAAACTCTAAGAGGATTTAAAAACCCTAAAACTCCAAAAAACATGAAAATCCCTAAAACACATAAAACCCAAAAAATCCAAAAAACCATAAAATCCTATAAAAAAAACCGAAATACAGTAAGAACCCATAAACACCGTAAGAAACCATAAAAACACTAAATTCGCTAAAATACCATGAACCCTAAAACCCAATATGACACTAAAAGACCCTGAAAGATCCTAAAAACACACCAAAACCATTAGAACCCCTAACACAATAGAGAACCAAAAAACTATAATAAAATATAAAAAAAATAAAAAAAAATCAAATAAAATGAAACTACCACATGAATCCTTTAAAAACCAAAAAACCCCATTAAATTAATGACTAAAATCGCTTATAAAAACAACAAACTAGTAAAACACAAAAAAAATAATCAAAAATCAAAAATAACATGAAAAACCCAAATAAACCATAAAAATAAAACTGTGAAAACCCCACATCCCATTAAAACCACAAAAATTATTAAAAACATTAAAACCCATAAAATAATAAACCACTAAAACACGATAAACCGTTAAAATCCTAAAACCATTGAAAACCCTAAAACCCCTAAAACACCTAAAACCCATAATACATATAAAAACCCCTTAAGCCCTATAATCCCCATTACACCCCTAACAACCTAAAATCCATAAAATCCATAATCAAACTAAAATATGTAAAAACACATAGAAACCATAAAACATACTCCTAAAACCCCAAACCCTAAACCTTACACTGAATAAAAACCATACACCATGTATCTTATACCATATACACATTAATCCATAAAAAGTACACCATAAACCTTATACCATACACCCCGAAACTTAAACCTTACACACTAAATATAAACCCCTCCACTATAGACACTAATACCCTCATCCGAAAACAATAAACCCAATACGAAAAACCCAAAATGACCCTAAAAACCAAAAAAGCACCTTTTTTACCCATAAAAAACATTAAAAACCCATAATCCCCCAAAGTACTCATAAAACCTAAAAATAACATAAAAAATAAAAAATCCTAAGAGAACCTAGAACCCTAAAGAACCACTATAGGTCCTTAAAAAAAGATTTCCTAAAGACCCCATTAAAACACTTAATGCCCTTAAAACACTAAAAACTACGAAAACTCTAAACCCCATAACAATCCTAATAAACTAAAAAAACAATAACAACCCTAAAAACATAAAAACCCTAAAACACATAACAACTCTAAAACAAAAAAAACAAAAAAAATAGATAATAACCTTAAAACGATGAACACCCTAAAAAACTACCAAAAACATAAAAATCCTAAAAACCATTAAACCCCTAAAAGACCCCAAACACGCCAAAAGATGAAAAAAATCCACAAAACCAAAAAGACCCCCAAAACCACCAAAAACCATAGAATGATCTCAAAATTCCAATAAAACAATAAAATGTCTAAAAAACTATATGGCCCAATAAATAGTGTCAAAACCCTAAAAATCCCACAATTTCTAAAGTATGCTAAATCTCAAAAAAACCAGAAAAAACCCTAAAAATCCTAAAACCCATTAAAATACCATAAAACCCCAAAAGACCCTTAACACACTAAAAAATTCCTAAAAACCATAAAGCACATAAAAACAATTATAAAACCCTAAAAACACCAAATAACACTAAAAATACTAAAGGGTGTTAAAAACCATAGAAACAATAAACTCTATAAATATTATAAAAATACCTTAAAACCCAAAAAGCCTAAATATCCTAAAAACATAAAAACCCTAAACACCTTAAAACTGTAAATACCATAAACCATAAAATAATCAAAAGTCACAAAAACCAAAAAAGATCATAAATGACCTAATGAAATCTATGAGCCTTGATAACCATAAAATAATCCATACACCATTAAAAAACAAAGAATACCAAAAAATACCTTTAAATACTTAAAACCATAAAAGGTGATAAAAACCCCTAAAACCCTAAACCCCAAAAAAACTAAAGAACTGAAATACCTACATCTCTAGAAACCCATTAAAATATTTTAATATGACAAAATATCAGTAGAAAACATAAAAACACATAAATATCTAATAAAATAAAAACCGTATAACCCCCAAAACCCTTAAAAAATATTAAAACCAAAATAAGATACTAAAACCCCAAAATTAAAATGGAATTCCTAAATACTAGAGATAACACAAAAAACAATAAACACATACAATTCCCTAAAAACCGTAAAACCTTTAAATTTTTTAAAAAACCTAAAACCCGTAAAACCCTTATATAAATTCACAATATCTCATAAACCCTAACCCCCAAAAGGATACTAAAATCCCATAAAACCATTAAAGAACATTAAATATCAAAAAGTTAATATAAAAAAGACTCAAAAACGATAAATAAACTAATGAAGCCCAAAAATAACTCTTAAACCCCATAAAATACCCTAAAACCGCCAAGAAATAACATGTGACCGAAAAAATACAAAAAACAAAATTACCCTAAAAGAATTTAAAACCATATAAAAAATTAAAAGAACATAAATACCTTAAAAACCCTAAGTTCCCTAATCCCCAAAAAACCCTAAAAACAATAAAACCCATAATATAGCATTAAAACACTATAATGCCTAAAACAACTAAAAGAGGAAAACCCCCTAAAAATATAGAAAACTCTAAAAACCCTAAATACCTAAAAACACTAAAAAACCACAAAAATCATAAAAAAAATATAAATCCTAAAACCCCCCAATACCAAAAAACCCTAAAACCCTAACAACTCTAATATCATTGAAACTGTAAAACCTTTAAAACACATAAACACCTAAAACCCCCTAAACCCCCTAAAAAGAGTTAAAACCAAAAAAAATTAAAACCCACAAATAACCTAAAACCTCAAATGAGTCTAAGATCCTCAAAACTATAAAAACGCAGAATCACCTGAAAATTCCAAAAAACCATATCAAACCTAAAATACTAAAAATCCTTAAACCTATAAAAATCATATCCACTATAACGTAAACAATAATCCCTAACACCCACACCAGTAATGCTATAATATCAATCCTAAAACCTATATCATCCTCCTAAAACTATAAACCCTATACCCTAAACACAAATCCTTATATCCTAAACATTATACCATTTACCCCTCACCGAAAACCCTAAGCCTTACACCCTAAATAGTATTCACGACACTGTAATCGTTAACCCATACAAACTACACCCTATTCCCTACATCTTAAACCCTAAAACCTACACCATGAACTCTAAAAGACTATAAAAATTACAAAAAAAACTAAAATAAAGTAGAAACACAAGAAACCCAAATAACCTTTAAAACAAAAAAAAATACCAAAATACCTTAAAAACAAAAAAAGGAACTAAACTCCCTAAAACAACCTTGGGGGCCCTAAAAACCCCTAAAATCCATAAAAGATCAACAAATCAAAAAAAAGTCAGACTAAACAAACCCTATAAATAATTTTAACCCATGAAATCCCAAAAGACCCTGAAATCCAGAAAAACATAAAATCCAAAATATATTCTAAAATCCAAAAAAACATAAATCCTATAAAAATTCGTAATTTTTATTTTTAAAAATCCAAAAATAAAAAAACCATAAAACGTTGAAAAACCTCAAACCATAAATTTCTAAAATTGTTAAATTGTCTCTCAAAACAAAAAAAAACAAAAAAACGAAAAAATAACCATTAAAACTATAAAATACCATAAAAATAAAAAAACCAAAAAAAACATATAAAAACCATAAAATCATAATACTCCCCAAAAAATACCGCATATCCCTAGAAACCTAAAAGTCCATAAAAACAATAAAACCTTAGAAAAATAAAAAATGCTAAAAATTACAAAAAAACTATTAAAACACTAAAAAAACATAAACTATTTGTGTAACTCAAATTTTCCAGTTACATTTTAAAAATACCCTAACACTCTAAAAGCCAAAATTCCCTAAAAACCCTAAAAACCCCAAAATACAGAAAAAACATAATTAATATCTAAAAGAGAAAAAAAACCCTAAAAATCAAAAAAAATCCTAAGTTTAAAAACAGATAAAACCCTAAAAAACTATAAAATGTATAAAAGTCTTAAAACCCTAAAACCCATAATAACCTAAATGAAACTAGAAGACCCTAAAAACCATAAAATACAATAAAAGATCCATAAATCCCTAAGAATCGTAAAAACAAAAAAACTAGTAAAACCCCTAGGACTCCTAAAAACCCCAAAAAAACAAAAAAAAACCTTAAAAACACTAAACCCCCCTAAAATAACATTGAATCCCAAAATACACCAAAACCACTAAATAACAAAAAAAACAATGTAACCCTTAATCACTAATAATTCCCAAAAAATCTTATAAAGATAATTAAATACCCTAAAACCCCTCCAAGGGACCCAAAAACGCTAATGATGACCTAATACCCAAAGACCATAAAAATACCAAAAAAACCAAAGACCCCCTAAAAGACACTAAATCCACTAAATCCCCTGAAAATTCAAAAAAAAACATCGAAAACACAAAAATACACTAAAAACCTACAAACCCTAAACCCCATAAAACCCCAAAAATCCTACAATCCCTAAAATACCATAAAAAATAAAAAACAAATCCTAAAAACCAAACAACGATATAAATCCCAAAGGACCTTTAAAACCCATTACGAGCCCTAAAAATCATATAAAACCCAACAAGATCCTATAAACCATTGAAGTCTCAAAAATCCCTAAAACTCTTAAAACCCCAAATAGAATCCTAAAACACTACAAAACTCTTCAAACCCTATAACTCTAATAACAACATAATGAACCATAAATCCCTTGAAGACCCTAATGAAACATTGAAACCCATAAAATAATCCTAAAGATACATAAAACAATCCTAAAAACCCCTAAAACCCCTTAATACACCTAAAAACCCCAAAACACCTTGAAAATATATAAAATCCATAAGAACCTAAGAACATAAAATATACTAAAATCAATAAAAACCTTAAAAGCATAAAAACTCTAAAACCCCCTACAAATATAAAAATATTAAAAAACTATAAAACTATAAAATTGCCCCAAAACACGAGAAACCTAAAAACTATAAAAAAATATAACAACCAGAAAAACATATAAAAACATAAAAATTATGAAAATACCCTAAATCCATAAAAAATATGATGGACCATAAAAACCATTAAGGACCATAAATCCCATAAAACCACTAAAATTCCATAAAACCCTAAAAGATTAATAAAATCACTATAAACCATTGAGCACCACAAATAAAACTTTAAAAAACTAAACCCCACTATAACATTATAGAACATAAAAAATACTAGAAACACTAAAAATCCTAAAAACTCTTAAATCCCTTTATTCCCTAAAAACCCCAAAACCCCTAGAACACCGTTAAACCCTTCAAACCCCTAAGAACCCCTTAAAAACCTAAAACCCTTAAAAATAATGAAATAGATAAATAAAATACAAATCATAAAAACCAACAAAATCCATAAACATCACTATAGGACACTGTAAATTCGTAATAACACATAAAACCCATAAAACGGTTAAAAACACTAATAATCCATTAAAATTAAAAATTCCAAAAAACCCTATAACGAAACTAAAACTCTAAAAAACCCAAAAAACACTAAAGAACCAAAAACCCATAAAAACCATATAATTCTTGAAAACCCTAAAATACCAAAAAAACAATAAAATCCTTAAAAAATTAATAAAAAACCTAATAATCCTAATCAAAAAGCACATAAAAAACAAAAAACCATAACGACCATAAAATTTTTCTAAAATACCCTAAAATCCTAAAAGAACCAAAATGCCCAGAAATGAACCTAAAATCACATTTATTTCTAGAAAAACCATAAAATATTTAAATTAGACTAAAAACATGAAAACCCATAAAAACCCCATAAACCCCAGATGACCATAAAAGCCTTTAAACCGTAAAAGAACCTAAAAATCCTAAAAACCCTAAAAACTCTATTGGACCCAGAAAACCATAAATAACACTAAAAGACCGTAATGACTCTAAAAACCACTATAAATCCAAACAAATTCCTAAACCCCCATAAACCATGAATGACCCAAAAAACACTATAACAGCTAAACACCAGAAAATAACCCTAAATACCTAAAAACATGAAAAACCTATGAAACCCTAAAACCCCTAAAAACATAAAACATTAAATTACTCTTAAAACCATAAAAACTGTAAAACACCAAAAAATCACTTAAAAACACTACAAGATTATAAAAAATAAAAAAACCCCTAAAAACACTGAAAACCCTAAAACCCCTTGATAATACAATTAAAATCAAAAAACCTATGAAAATTAATTTCTTTAAAATTATAATTCCCTAAAACAATAAAAGAATAAAAAATCGTAATACTGAAAAGAACATAAAAACTGATAAAAATTAAAAATAATTGAACACGCAAAAAAATACAAAAACCAAGAAACCATTAAAAACCCTAAAAACCCTAAAACCACATAAAAACCTAAAAGGCCTCTTAAAACCCTAAAACCCCTAAAACCATAAAACCCCCCTAAAAAGATAATACCCGACATGGCCTAAACAACCTATAAAATAATAAAAAACCCAAATGCATAAATATACCTCAAATCCACAAGAATATATAAAAAATCATAAAATCCCAATACCCCCCAAAATAAAATTAAACGCCCTAAATCCAAAAAAAAACCCTATAAACCCTATAAACCACTAAAAATCCTAAAAAACCTAAAACCCCTAAAATACCCAAAAACCCTTCAAAACACTAAATATAAAAAAAACTAAAAAAAATAAAAACTATAAAACTATAAAAGATTCAAAAACCCCCAAAAACCTAGAAACTAAAAACCGCATAAAAATAATAAAAATTCCTAAAAACCCTAAAATACCACTAAAATCCTATAAATCCCAATAAACTCCCGAATAACATTTAACAACTTAAAAACCCAAAAAACCCTTGAAAATATTAAAATCCCCAAATAATCTAAAACGAATCAATAAAACCAAAAAATTCACAAGACAATAAATATTCATAAGGAGCCACAAAAAATCGTAAGAACCTAAAAATAAACATAAAAATTTTTTTTTATAAAAAGTCAAACACAAGACTTGGTCAACCAACTATTTCACCAAACAAATTAATTTTTTAAAAAATGAAACCCAATGAAAATCAAAATAACTATGAATTCTAAAAACCATAAATGAAATCATGATAACCAAAAAAACCCCTAAAACCCTAAAAAGTCCAAAATCTATAAAAACCCATAAAAACGCAAAACTATCTAAAAATTAAAAAAACCATAAAAACCCCACAAAACGCTAAAAACCCTAAAACATAATGATACCCAAAATCCCTAAGAAAACGCGAAAAAACCTAACACCATAAAACCCAAAAAAAAACAAAATTCCCTAATAACATATAAAAACATAAAACCCGAAAAAACAATACAATCCAATAAAACACCATAAAAACCTAAAAACCCTAAAAGAACAGTAAAACCAACAACCCGAAAAAAACCTAGAAAAAGAACAATAAAATCTATAAAAATACAGACATGCTAAAATAATAAATACACATTGAAACCTATAATGCAATAAGATCCATAAACCATAAAAAACTCTAAAAAATATAAAATCCAAAAAAAACACTGAACACCCCTATAAGAATAAAATAACCCAAAAACCAGTATAACACCATAAAACCAACTATGACCCCTAAAAACCACCAAAAGCACCCAAAAAACGAAAAAACCAAAAAAAAAATCTAATAAATACTTATAAAACCCTAAAAATCCTAAAAAACCAAAAACCCAAAAACCCCTAGAGAAATTATAGAGACCTAAAATGGCCTAAAAATATCTAAAAAGAACCTAAAACCACTAAAAATATTATTAACATGAACCCCCACCCCATAAAACACATAAAAACACCTTCAAACCCCCTAAAACCCTATTAAAACACAAAAACCCCAATAAAACGATAAAAACACCCAAAAATCCCAAAACAATATTTAAAAAACCATTAAAACCTAAAAACCAATGAAAACCTTGAAAACCCATGAAAACCTTAGACATCCCAAAAAACTGAAAACCCCAAAAACCATTAAAAAGACAAAAACCCCTAAAAACACCTAAAAACCTTGAAATCACACAAAACCCATGAAAACCATAAGAAACCCCTAATACCCTAATAACTATACAATAGCACCAAAAAAATCTTTTTGCACTTCATAAATAAAAAAACCCCTAAAACCCATAAATATCAAAATACCATTAATGACCATAAAAAACCCTAAAACACATAAAACCCCAAATAACCAATAAAAAAACCTAAAATTCCATGAAATACCAAAATATATTAAAATAATTGATAGAAAAAAAAATTAATAATAGTCAATAAAAATATATTAAAATCATTAAGTCCGTAAAAAACAATATATATTATAACAACTATAAAAAAATTAATCCCAAAAAGAATACTAAGAAACCCCAGAAAACTGTAAAAGGGCCTTGAAATCATAACGGCCCCTTAAAACCCAAAAAATAATAAATGAACCCAAAATCTCTTAAATACCCAAAAGGCACATAAATACCCAAAACCCCTCTAATATACACTAAAAACCATTAAACTCACTAAAAATACATAAAGATATCATAAAACAACCTAAAACTTCTTAAACCCCCCTAAAAAAAATAAAAACCATAAAAATGAAATTAAAAACTATATAATCCTAGAAAAGACCTAAACAACCATAAGAACCTACACACCCTAAAAATTCCGAAAATAATAATCCTGCAAAAAAAATCCTAAAACACCTAAATAAGATAAAAACATTAAATGACCCTAAAACTCATAAAATGTCAAAAATCATAATAAAATTATAATTTCATAAAACCCAACAAACTGTAAAAATTATAAAACCCCAAAACCCCATGCACATTAAAAAAAATTAAAAACACGAAAACTAAAAAAATCCTAAATAACACAAAAAATCCTAAACAACCATTAAAATCCAAAATTTACATTAATTATCCTTAAAACTCCAAAAACCCTAAAACCTGTAAAAGTCCGTAAAATACTCCAATAAACTAAAACCCAAAAAAAATTAAAACACCATAAAAATGAAAAAAATCACCAAAATAACTATACAACTATAAGAAAAAAAAATTCTAATAGACATTTAATATACAATAAAAACCCTAAAACCCTAAAAAACATAAAACATTATAGAAACACCGAAAAACCTAAAAACTCCACAAAAACCCTAAAAACCTAAATCAAAAAAAACTAAAAACCCCCTAATATCATGAAAAACCCCCAACACATAAAAACCCTTAAAACACTAAAAATCCTAAATACTCATAGAACCCCAAAAACACATAAAAACCCAAATAAAGATATAATCCATAAAACCCAAAAAACATTTAAACCCATCGTAATCCGCATATATCCCTAAAACCATAAAAATACAAAGAAAACTAAAAACCCCTAAACCTGCAAAAAACACTCGAACCACATAAAAATTCCAAAAAAACCCTCAAAACTATAAAACACAAAAAAAAACGCTAAAACCCAAAAAACCCTTAAATAATTTAAAACTATTAAAATACAAATTTTTTAGAATACTCTAAAAATTCTAAACAACCTAGTACCACTAAAAACCTAAAAGATAATAAAATCTATAAAAACATGAAATCCTAAACAACCCCAAAAACACTTAAAAACCAAAAAAACCTAAAAACCTAAAGACCCCGAAATCATTAAATCCCAAAAACACCAAAACTCAAAACACCTAAAAATAACCACAATGTTCCTGAATTCCATTAAAAAAATATAAAAACTAAAAGACCACTAATACTTATAAAATAACCTAAAACCCCTATAGAAAACCTAAATACTCTTAAATTCCAAAAAACCCTTAAAACCAGTGAAAAAAACTAAAAAATATTTAAAAACCACTGAAACACTCCGAAACACCCAAAACCCCTAAACAACGATAAAAATAGTAATACCATAAAGATAATAAAAACAACTAAAATCCATGAAAGACCAAAAAACACAAAAAAATAAAGAACACATAAAATACCAAAAACCCAAAAACCTAAAAAAACCCTGAAAAATCCCAAAACCAAAGAACCCCAAAAATAAATAAATAAACCTAAATAATTCTAAAATCTTAAAACCATTATGAATTTAAATAAAAACAAATACATTTACTTATCGTATCACCCCCGAAAAACCAAAAACCATAAAAGACACTAAAAACATTCCTATAATCTATAACACGCTAAAAATCATAAAAAACATAGAAACCATAAAAATTCAAAACAACCCTAAAAACCCTAAAATCCTAATATAACATTAAAATAAATTTAAAAAAATAAAAACCAATATATATATATATATATACTAGTAATCATAAGAAACCTAAAAATCTATAGAAGACCCAAAACCCAAAAACCCATCGTAAAAAAACTCAAATTCACTAAATCCCAAAAGACCCCAAAAAACATAAAACTCCATAAAACCCTAATAAAATAGTTAATACCCACAAACCTTCTAAAAACCATAAAACCCTAAAAATCATAAAAATACTTAAAACAGGAAAAAACCATAATAATCAATAATAAACATAAAAAAATCTAAATTAAAAAAACCTTAAAAATCATTAAACACCCCAAACACCCCTCAAAGCCTAAAAACCTTAAATTCCTCGATAATGTAAAAATCACATAAACCCCTTAAAAACCTAAAACCCGTAAAAACCCCTAAAGACACCTAAAAATCTTAAAAGACATAAAACCATAAAAACCATATAAACTGATAAGACCCCTAAAAACATAAAAATCGTAAAAACCCTAAATCTATATAAATATTCATATAACTAAACACCGTAAAAATCATAAAAACACCAAAACACTTAAAGATCATAAATGCTACAAATACCCATAATTCCCGAAAAACCACCCAAAAAAGTAAAATATCCTAAAAAATGAAGCAAAAATAAAAATGAAAACACAAAAAACCCCCCAATATCCTAGACCCCCAAGAACCATAAACACTTTAAAATCCCATAAACCATTGTAAAACACGTTAAAACAAATAAAATTCTTCAAAATCATATAAAAATCCCCAAATTCACTAAAAACATTAAACCCCTCAAATCTCTAAAACAATAAAAAGCCTAAGAAATCCTAAAAATTCCTAAAAACCTAAATAACTCTAAAACCCTAAAATACCTTAAACACATTAAAAACCCTAAAAATGTAAAAACAATAAAACTGAAAAAACCCTAACACCCTTATGAACCATTACAAACCCAAAACAATCCTATAAAATTGAAAATACATAAAACCTCTATTAACTTGTGAAACTCCTTAAAGCAATAAAACCCCTTAAATCTATAAAAATCCTAAGAACTCTAAAAATCCACTAAAATACGCTATAAACCCTGAAACACCAAAATAACCAAAAATCATTAAAAACACTAAAAAAATGAAATAAAACCTTAAAATCATTGAATCCATAAAACCACTAGTTAATAATAAATATCCTAGAAAACATAAAAAAACCCAAAAACCCTAGAAAACATTATGAAACCGTACAAACCCTAAAAATCATTAGAATCCTAAAAACCAAAAAAACTACAAATCCCCAAAAACACTAAAAATAAAAAAAAAATCAAAAACCTAAAAACATAAAAAAATAAAAAAAATAAAAAACCATAAAACCATAAATAACAATACAAATCCGAAATCCCGCTGAATACCCAAAAAAATAACTTATAAAATGTTAAAATTCAGGAAAATACCCAAAAAAACCTGAAATTCCCCAACAAAATCCCTAAAACACCTAAAATACCAAAAAAAAACCTATAACCCCCAATAAATTCTTTATAACTATGAAAGGAAACAAAAACCATAAAACCCTAAAAACTAAAAAACCCTAAAAACCACTAAAAATACTATAAAACCCCTAAAATATTATGGAAAACCAAAAACCATATAAAAACAATCAAAAATAAAAAATTTATAACCCCCTTAAAAAATAAAATTCCACAAAATTATAACAAACAATAAAATCCCCAAAACCACTAAAAACCATAAAAAATTCAAAAAAACTAAAAAACCAGAAATAACATAAATACCCCTAAAATCCACTTAAGTCCTATATAAAACAACCATAAAACCCTAGAATCCAAAAATAAAACCCTAATACCATAAATCCCCAAAAACTCTTAAAGACCCCAAAAAATCGTAAAATCCCATTACTCCTTAAAACCCCCAAAACATAAAAATCCTATAAAACCCCCAAAACTAAATTTCCTAAAAACCTTAAAAACACCCCATAAAAGTACCTAAAATCCATAAAAATAATAAAAAACTACTAAAATACCTTAAAACACCTAAAAAGCCTGAATGTCCCAAGAAACCTATAAAATCTCTAAAAGACCCTGAAAACCTAATAAACACACTAAAAATCAAAAAACACCTAAAACACTTTAAACCCATGAAACCACTAAATAACACCAAAAACACTAGAACCCTAATGACCATAAATATTATAAAAACATTAAAATAATCTTCAGACCCCCAAAGAACCCCATAAAACACTAAAAAACTAATAAAAAATGCATAAAATATGTAAATACTATAAAAAACCTAAACAACCAAAATCTCTTAAAACTATCTAAAGGCCCAAAAAACTCCTAGAACCCCCATTAAAAACCCTAAATACCTATAAATATCTAAAAACCCATACAAATTAATATATCCTCAATGAATCCATATTACTCCTCAAAACCGTAAACGACTCTAAAAACCACTAAGCGCACAAAAAACATTTACAATTCCCTAAATTCCCTAAAAAACAACACCTAAAACCCCTATAATCACTAACTTGCCCAAATAACCCTAAAAAACCTCAGAACCTATAAAAATACTTAAAACCCCAAAGCCCCCAAAACACTAAAATCCATTAAAATTTTAAATATCCAGAAAAATCCTAAAGACCCCTAAAACCCCAGATGCCTAAACACATGAAAACCCAATATGTCCCTAAAAAATCTAAACCCCTAAAAACCCATAATTTTCCAAAAAATATTAAAAATGTAAAAACATTAAAGGATCCTAAAATGCCTACAAACCCAAAATGACCCTAAACCCCTCTAAAATACCAAAATGACCATAAACCCCATCTAAACACCCTAAAAAAATAAAAACCCTAAACCCTTGAAAAACATTGAAGCCTTAAAATACTTAGAAAAATAAAAAAATAAAAAATTTATTAATAAGACATCAAAATCCTAAAACCCCTAAAATACAGATAACCCATCAACCCACATTTAAAAAGATATGCCCTGTAAAAACCATAATAATAAATAAAACCCAAAAAACCGTAAACCATTCCTAGAAACTAATGAAACACCCTAAATCCCCAAAACACAAAAAAACACAATTAAACCACAAAATCCCTAAAAACTAAAAAAAATAATGAATACCCCTAAAAATCCTAAATCCTCTCAGAACCTCTACAAATCCTAAAAAATCTAAAGAGCCCTAAAAAATAATAAAAACACTAAAATCTCTAAAAGCCCTAAAATTCTATAATAACTATCAAAACTCTAAAAAACTAAATACTATAAAAATGTCAGAACCCTAAAAAACCATAAATTAATAAAAACACTAAAAATCCTAAAAAAAACCGTAAAACTGTTTTATACCCTAAAAATTGTAAATACCCTAAAAAATCCTACAAAACAGAAAACCCTGATAAAAACCTAAAGACAATTAAAAATAAATAAAACACTGTTAAAAAATATAAATAAAAACCATTAAATCCTAAAACACCCAAAAAAACCATAATAATAATATAAACCCTAAAAATCCTTAATAACTCAATAAACATTACAAATTCTAAAATCCTTTAAACCCCCTCGAAGACCCCCAAAAATTCCAAATCCCCCTAAAAACACTAAAATCACTAAGAACAATAAAAATCCTAAAAAACATAAAAAACATAAAAAACCCCATATACCATTAAAGTTCCCAACAACCCAATAACACATTAAAAACCCTAGAAGACCATCAAAAACCTAAAAATCACTATAGGACTGAAAAAGAAAAAAAACAAAAAGACCATAAAAAAATTAAACCCATAAAGACTCTAAAAACCCAAAACATCTTAAAAGACCATAAAATTCCCCAAAAACATTAAAGACATTAAAAACCCTGAAAATCCTAAAGGAAATTAGGTATCCTTTAAATCTCCCTAATGGACCCTAATAATCCTTAGAAACCCCTATTTGTTCATTAAAACCCTAAAAACCCTAAGTTACCATAAAAACCATAAAAAATAATAAAACCCCTAAAACCTCTAAAGAATAATAAAATCCCTAAAAAACATTTAATTTGTATAAATTCCATAAAACCAAAGACCGCTAATAAAACCTAAAAAGCTGTAAAAGCAATAAAACCCCTAAATAATTAAAACCCCAAAAAACCTAAAAAACAACATTGAAATCCAAGAAATTCAAAAAAATGAAATATCCAAAAAACCAAAAAAACATAAATCCCTAGAACCCCCAAAATCACTTAAAAGCTCTAAAATCCCTAACAACCTTCAAAATAACAAAAAGTAATTAATCACCAAAAATCCTAAAAAAACCAGAAATATTAAAAATAGTAAAATCACTATAAAAGGCTTAAAATCATAAATAACCCTAGATCCTCTAACAGTCCTAAAATGGATAGAACCATTGAAAACCCTAAATCCCTTAAAACCCCTAAGTACTCAGGAAAACCCAAAAACCCATAAAACCAAAAAAACCCACTAAACTTTTTAGGGGCCCTAAAAACCATTAAAACCCAAATGTAATCTTAAACCCCATAAAAAGCCTAAAGGACTGTAAAATCCCAATAAAACCAAAAAAACATAAATCCTCCTGAAATCTATAAAACATCCTAATAAAAGTCATATGATCCAATAAAATATAAACTCATTTATAGCGTTAATACCCCCAAAACACACTAAAACCCCCTAAAACCATAAAAACACAGAAATACTAAAAGTACCGAAAATCATTAAAAACATTAAATGATCTAAAAAACTGTAAATACTATAAACACCCCAAAAATTCTGTAAAACCCACTAAGACCCCTAAAAACCATAAAAACCCTAAAACCCCATAAAATACTAAAACCCCCCAAAAAACCAAAAAATTATTCAGAAGCATAAAAACCTATAAACCCCCCAAAACACACCAAAACACCTGCAAAAATAAAAACAATAAAAACCATAAAAATGATAAAAAAACATTTAAAACCCTAAAAAATCCTAAAACCTAAAAAAATCACAAAAATCACTAAAACCCCTAAAACCCCTTAAAAACAATAAACCCATAAATCCCCTATAAAACTCGAAAAAAAAACACTAAACCTTTTAAAACCCCTATAACCCTAAAAACACCTAAAACCACCACAACCCGAATAAATCTGAAACCCCAAAAAACCTAATAAATTAAAAAACATAAACCCCCCAAGAAAAATAACCCCCCATAACCCAAAACACCGTAAAACCATAAAAGGTATTAAAACACTGTGAAAAAGCATAAAACCATAAAAAGTCCATAAAAACATAAAAAACATAGAAACCCCCTAAACGCTGTATGAAAATATTAAAAATAAAATACCTAAAAATGAAAAACCATAAAACCATAAAAACACTAAAACACAGAAAACATTTAGGTGCTAAAAAACACTAAAACACAAAATAAACATAAAGAAAATCAAAAACTTAGTAACACTAATGGAACCTTAAAACCCATTAAAAACATAAAGAGTTTAAAAAACCTAAAATCCCTAACACCTAAAATCAATAAAATCCATGAAAATTCCAAAAAACACTAAAAACCCATGAAAACCCTAAACACAAAATACCCCAAAAATCCCTAAATGTTATAAAATCACAAAACCCCCCAAAAAACCATAAAAACCCTTCAAACCCCTAAAACAACTAAAAATACATAATAACCTTAAATCCTCTAAAGGCCCCTAAAAAAACTAAAATCACTAAAAATACTAAATATCTCAAAAAACCAAATAGATACCCTTAAAGATAACAAGAACTGAATAAAACCACTAAAAGGTACTTGAAAACCCATAAAACACTAAAAATAAATAAATCCCTAAATAAAAAAAAATTAACCAAATACCCTAAAAACAGTTAAAATTATAAAACACACTAATAACCGATTAAAATGAATAAAAATACTAAACCCCTAAAAACCATAAAACCCTAAAAACCCTACACCTCTAAAAATTTCTTTGAAACCTAAAAACCCTAAAAACAATCAAAACCCTTAAAATTTCAAGCTAATTCTTAAAAAACATAAAATCACTAAAAAATAAAAAAAAACTAAATCCCATTAAAAGTACTAAAATCGTGAATAAAACTTTCAAAAACAATGAAACCCAAAAAAAATAAAAAATAAACTAAAACCACCAATATTACTTAAACTTTTTGAAACCCTAGAAATTCCGACAACCCCCCCCCCCCCCCCCCAAAACCCCTATAATACCATATAAAAACCACAAAATCAAAAAAACTAAAAATATCATAAAAACACATAAAAACCAAAATTACTAAAAAAACCCCTTTAACCTCAAATACACCTAATAAACCACCGATAACCATAAAAATCATTAATACCCTAAAAAAATTAAAAACACTAAAAAATGAGTAAAATTAATTAAACCCCCCAAAACACCCTAAAACCCTAAAGAGACCATAAAACCTAAAAACCCCTAATAACCAAAAAACACCCCAAAACCCTAAAAATACATAAAAATAATAAAACCTCAAACAGCCCCCCTAAAAAAAATATAGACCATTAAAAATCACTAGAATCATTAAAAACCCTAAAGAAATATCAAATTACCCATAAAAATTTAAAAAACATAAAACATAAAAAACACTAACAGCCTAAAAACCACAAAAACCCTAAAAACCCACAAAATAGAGATTAAATACAATAAATCCTAAAAAAATTAAATTCCTAAATATTACCTAAAAACCCTTGAAAATATTTACAAAACACAAAAGAACCCAAAAACCCCCAAAAACCCATATAAACACTAAATTCCTAAAAAAGAAATAAAACCAATAAAACCATAAACACTTATATCCCATAAAAACCATAAAACATTAAAAATACAACAAAAAACCCTACAAAATCTTAAAACCGATAAAAACCTTAAAATCCCAAAAAAGCATCCCTAAAATACCCTAAAACCCCAAAAAACACCAAAATCCACTGACGACACAAAAATATCCTAATGACTTAAAATTTTATAATATCAAAAAAATTTAACCCTGTAGAACCTTAAAATATTATAAAGAGCATAAAAATCATAGAACCATAAAAAAATATAAATCCTAAATAAATACAAACCCCCTACAAATTCGTAAAAACCATAAAAATCCTAAAACCCCAAAAAGATTATAAAACCACTAAAAAAATCTTATAATGCTTTAATACCCTCAAACACTATAAAAACACAAAAAAACCATCAAAAAACAAAAAAAAATTCTAAAAAAATTAAATGTTTCAAAACCCCTAAAATCCCCTAAAAACCCCTGACTAATCATATACACTCAAATTACACAATAAAGAAAAAACAATTCCAAAACCTGAAAACCATTAAAAACCCAAAAATAAATAAAACTCTAAATACCCACTAAAACCCTAAAAAC
Source organism: Viscum album (assembly GCA_963277665.1). NCBI lineage: Eukaryota > Viridiplantae > Streptophyta > Magnoliopsida > Santalales > Viscaceae > Viscum > Viscum album. The sequence continues at coordinate 982,267,413 of OY728165.1, read as the reverse complement.
TCAAAAACACTAAAAATACTAATCCACTAAAACCCCTAAATATGTTCTACAAATGTTTAAAACCCTAACAACCTTAAAACCCCATAAACACTATGAAAAGAAAATGAAACATAAATCCAAAAAAAACACCATAGAAACCTAAAAAATCCCAAAAAATCACAAAATCCATAAATTATTGAAAAACCAAAAAAACTATACAAGCCCAAAAAAACTCTAAAAACTCATTAAAGCAATTAAAACCTAAAAAATTCTTTAATAAATATTACATAAAAGAACTGAAAACCCCTAATGTTTCTAAAAGAACCTAAAATGATAAAAGAACCTAAAACTGATTAAAACCCATACAACCTATAAACAATAAAAACCCATAACAGTCCCTAATACCCCTTAAACCCTAAAAACCCTAAATGGCATTAAAGAAACTAAAAACCCTATAAGACTACATAATACCCTAAAAACGTCCAAAAGACTAAAAAATACATAAAACACCAATTGTACATTGAGAAATTATAAAATCCATAAAAGATCATAAACCCCATAAAAACCCTGAAAACCATTACGAGCCATATGAAACTAAAAAACCATTATGACCTAAAAACCCATAGAGGAACTAAAAACCATAAAATCCTAAAGGTCCCTAAAGACCCTTCCAACTATAAAAGATCCAAAAACCCAAAACGACCTAAAAACCCTAAAATCACCTTAAATAATACTATAAAACCCATTTAAAACATAAAAAAACAATCTACCCCTAAAAATCATACAAAACTAGAAACACCTAAAACGCAAATAAACCCTAAAAATCCAAAAATGCTATAAAATCCTTAGGATCCCGAAAAATATTAATAACAAAAAAATATATAAAAACACTAAAACTACAAAAATCCCTTACAAACCAATAAACCCCTAATAATATATTACAGCACTAAAACCCATAAAAACATAAAAAAATAAAAAAACCACAAAAAACTCTATAAAAACATAAAAACCCAAAATACATTAATACCAATAAAACTAATAAAACTATAAAATCCCTAATGGACCATAAAACCTATAAAAACAATAATGTACCCAAAAAAACCAAATACCCAAAAACCCAATGAAATAATAAATGACCCTAACAACCCCAAAGACCAATAAAATGGCCTAAACCACCTAAAACCTTAAAAACACCTAAAAACTCTAAAACATAATAAATACTGAAAAGACCCTAATAAACCCTTATATTCCCAAAACGACCATAAAATCAACAAATAACCCACTAAAATTATTTGTAACACTAAAAACAATACAAACCCAAAATGATAAACGACCATAATAACCCTTAAATGACCATGAAACCCTAAACAATGTAAAAACACTAAAAACCTTCAAAAATTTAAAATCCCCCAAAACCACTAAAAAAACTAATAATTTTAACATTTTAAACACCTAAAAATTCTTAAGAACTGTAATAAACTTGATAAACACAATAAGTATTAAAAACAATAAAAAATATAAAATAATGTTGAAAACCCCAAAACGGACATAAACCCTAAGAAGGACCTTCAAAGTCTAAAAACAAAAAAAAATTAAAAAACACTTTAGAATGCTTAAACATAGAAAAAAGGAAAAAACATACCTCAAACCCTAAGATCCTTAAAATCCATAAAACTCTAAAAAATAAAAAAGGCCCCAAAAAACCCAAAAACACTTACAAAACCCTTCAAACGCAAAAATGATGAAATCACCCAAACCATATACCCTAAACCATAAACGCAACACACAAACTCTATATCAGACACCCAAATCCCTAAGCCAAAAACCCTAAACACTAAACCCTAAACCCTATACCGTACACCCAAAAACAAAAACCATAAAACCTAAGCCGTATACTAACACTTCAAACCCTATACCCTTCACCCTAAACCCTATATCATACACACTAAATGCAAACCCATACACACCAAACCCTATAACCTACACAATAAACCATTTAACCTATATCCTAAAACCTATAAAGCACACCAAAAAACTTATACCATACACAATAAATCCTAAATCATACAACCTAAAACCAATACCCTACACCGTAAACCCCATAACCCACACCCTTAATCCCAACCCCCCAAACCCTATACGCTACACCCTAAACCATAAACCCCATACCTAAACCATATACACCATACCCTAAATCCTATAACCTACACTCCACACCCTAAAACCTAAACCCTAAAATCTATACCCTATACCCAATAACTTATACTCTATAACCTGCACCCTAAACCGTAAACCTTAAACACATCACCATAAATCTCATACCCTATATATCTTACCCTAAACTCTATACTCTACACCCTAAACCCAAAAACCCAACACCCAAAACCCTAAACCCGGAACCATGACCCTATTACAAACACCCTAATACATATATACTAAAAAATTTACCATACACCATAAACAATATACCCTACAATCTAAACACTAAGCCCTAAAACTTGCACCTTAAAACTTATACCCTACAACCTAAACCCTAAAACCCAACAACCTAAACACTATACCCTACTCCATAAACTAAAATCCATATACCCTACACCTTAAACCATATATATTATACCCTAAACAATAAACCATATTCCCTAAACCATATAACTTATACCCTAAACCCCATACCCTTCTTCATATGACCTTTACACAAAATCCTAACCATTAAATACTACACCCTAAACCCTATAACCTGCTCCTAACACCCTAATCTCTAGACCCTAGACATTATACCCACTAGACAAAACCATAAACCCTAAACCCCAAAATAAAAACTCTATACCACACACCATAAAACCTAAACACTACACCCATAACCTGATGCAAACCCTAAAACTGACACCCTAAACCATATAACCCAAACCCTAAACAATACACCCTATGCCATAAAACATATATCCTGCACCATTAACCCTCAATCATAAAATATGTACCATAAATGTTAAAACATATACCCTACACCCTATACCCAACACCCTATAAAATATACCCAACACCCTATACCCTATACCCTACATTGTAAAATGTAAAACCTATACCCTAAACCCCATTAGTCACACCCAAAAACCTATACCATACACCCTACAAAATAAACCCTAAACCCTACAACCTAAACCTAAACACTAAAAACCATAAAACAAACCTAAAACCCTAAAAATTATAAAAAAAGCCTAATTCCATAAAAACATAAAAAACCATTAAAACCATAAACCCTAAAAAACATTTAACATTTTAAAAACCCAAAATACCATAAAAACCCTAAAACGCCCAAAAACTAAAAAGACCTACGAAAACCTTAAAACCCTAAACATATATAGTAAAATTAATTAAAATCCTAAAAACTCTAAAACCCCCCAAAATACCCTACAGCCTCCTAGAAAACCAAAAAACCCCTTAATCTCTATAATAAACACTAACAACCCAAAATAAACATTTAAAACCCCAAAAATTAATAAAAATATTCTGAAAACCCTAAAAACATAAAGAACACTAAAAACCCTAAAACCCTGGTAAATTAAAAAATCATAATAAAACAAAAAACTTTAAAAACGATTAAGAACCTAAAAACCATACAAACCCTACAGAATACTAAAAACACTAAAAACCCTAAACCCTCCTAAACCCCTATAAATCCTAAAAACCCTAAAAACCATATAAACCATATTGTACACATAATACTATTAATTCCATAAAAAACCTTAAGCACTCTAAAAGAACTCTAACGCATCCTAAAAACTTAAATAACCAAAAAACACATAAAAATCCAAAAAACTTTAAAATCATAAACCCCAAAAAAAATCCTAAAAACCATAAAAACTCATAAAGAACCCTAAAACTCGTATAAGAACCTAAAAACCCCTAAAACCACAAAAGACACCAAAATCGTTAATAAAACCCTTAAAACACTAAAACTGGAAAAAAAATTACAAAACATGATAGCCCTCAATAACTAAAATATGGCATAAAATACTCTAAAAACCTAAATGACTCTAAAAACCCAAAAAAACTGTGAAGACAATAAAAATGAAAAAAATTGTATAAAGGCTAAAAATAGAAAAATACCCTTAAAAACACTAGATAATACTAATAAACAGTCAATCCCCTAAAAGATTCAAAAACCATAAAAAATAAACAAAGTATAAAACCACTAAAAAACCTAAAGGACATTAAAAAGTGTAGAGAACCATAAATTACCCTAAAATCACCAGATAACCCAGAAATCATTAATCACCTAAATCATAGAGAAATCCAACATGACTTTAAAAAACCCTAAAAACTATAAAAGTCCCTAAAAAACAAAAAACCCCAAAAAATCCCAAAAACACTAAAAAACTAAAAAACCCAAAACCACTATGAGCCCTTAAAAAATGATAAAAAAACTCGAAAGGCCTTAAAAAATCCTAAAGACCATAACACTGTAAGAACACTAAAAACCCCAAAAATAACTATTAAAAAACACAAATTTCTATAAAATCTAATTAAACTAAGAACCTAAATACCCTAAAATTATAAAAACCATTAAAAACCTTAAAATGTATAAAGAACCAAAAATTTATATAATACCCAAAAACACTAAAAAATATAAAAACACTTGAGAACCATAAAAAATTAAAATCCCTAAAACATTAAAAATATTGGAAAACACTAGATGTCCAAAATATCAAAAAAGACTATAAAAACCTAAAAACCAAAAATAACTTTAAAAACCCTAAGAACCCAAAAGGACACAAAAAACAATAAAGAACCTAAAAGCCCAAATTATCCTTAACCCCTTAAAAAATTTAAAGACTCTAAAACCCTAAAAACCCTAGATCTCCAAAAAAATCATAAAAACAAGCTAAAATACCCAATAAACCATAAAAACCCAAAATCAAAAAATACCATAAAACCATAAAAATATATAAAAGGCCCTAAAACCCATAGACACTAAAACTGCCAAGAAATATTAAAAGACCATTAAAACTCAAATAACCCTAAAAACACATAAGACATTAAAACCAAAAAAATATTGAAATAAATAAAAAACATAAAAAACACTAAATTCCTAAATTAACTAAATTCCATAAAGTCCATTTAAAACAAAAAATAACTAGAAAACCATAAATCCCATAAGAACCGTAAAAATCCAAAAAACCCTTAAAAATAACAAAGCCCATATTAATATATAGACCCCCAAAAATCCAAAAATCATAAACCCTAATGAATCTAAGTCTTCTAATAATTCCTTAAATCCCTAAAAATAATGAAAAAAACCATTAAAAACACAAAAAAACCCAAACCCCTAAAAAAATATAAAAAACACCATAAAACCCAAAAAACCTAAAAAACCCTAGACCCAAAAAACCCCATAAACAAAAATTATTTTAAAAAATATTAAAAATCCTAAAAATACTAAAATCCTGAATAAACGAAAAAAACATTAAAATAAAAAATAAAATTAAATAATCATTAAAACACGAATACAACGTAAAAACCATAGAGCCCCTAAAAACCCCTAAAAACCATAAAATACACTAATAGTCAGAAAAACCCTAAAAGATCTGTATTCCAATATATGAATCTTATAAACCCCCTAAAATACCGTAAAAACCATAATTAAATGGAATCCCCTAATTCTTTATAAAAATAAAATCCCAAAGCTCTTGAAAATCAAAAAAATCATAAAAATGTAAAAAAAATTGTAAAACACCTAAAAACAATTAAAAACCCTAAAACATAATTAGAAACCCGAAATACCCTAAAACACATAAAAATCCCAAAAATCGATTAAAAACATAAAAAATAAAAAACAATATTTTTAAACACCCTAAAAGGAAGTAAAAACTGTAACAACATTAAAGAACCCAAAAATCCTAAAAATATAAAGTATATTTGAAAGACCTAATTCGAATGATAACATTAAATAGGAACAAAATACTAAAAATTATTAACCTATGGAAATGTTAGATGAGGAACAACCTATGTCCCTGAAAAAATAAGTGTATTATATCATGTCATGGATAGAAAAAATTATTTAAGCACGAAACAAAGGCATAAAATTCGAGAATGAATTGATTGCATGTGGCCAACCTATTAACCCTTATAAGTGAATGTTCAGTAGTTTCATTGTGATAACCACTCAATAAAACCTTTCGATTAATATTAAATCGTGGAATCATGTTGTTTCCACACATAAGACTCTAATTTGGGAAGAGATTATAGTGACATTATGATAAACCTTCTTTATTTCTTTAAATTTTAAAATAATAAACATTTGCATACTCTTCATTATCCCATACAGAGTTCATTTATGGTAAATGAATCCCAACCAATATTTGTAATAAATATTGATTTAAAGGATAAAAAAGTATTTAAAAATAATTAGAATGTTTTTTCTCATCAATGTTAGAGGTAAAGAAAACATGAACCCTCTACAGATGTATACACACAGGATAAAACAGGATTCATGGGATTAATTTACTAGACATCTTGAAGAGACATATCTTCATGTAAATTATGGATGGTAATACATTATTTGATAAAAAAAGTATTATACCCTTTCATTATGAAATATTAATTTATGAAATAGAAAATGTGTGTTGAAAATAAGAAATGGGATGAAAAAACAATGTACCCATACCTTAAATAAAGGATGTGGTATGCTTCATGTTGAAAAAATCGGGTCATAGTAAAATATTCCACAATACATTTATGTGACATGAAACAAAAACATAATTGCATTCCCCTATCATTATAAAGTTTGATGAAAAAAAATTAAAATTCAATTCCATCCAAAAGAATGTGCTTTGGCTGGAGGAATGTGTAAATAAATATGGGATACTAATATATTGAAAGAAAAAATAATTGTGGGGAACATGTGTAAGTATGACATAATAGATTTTTTTCTTCAAATAGGTATAATATAATAATGATTACCTATTTTCATATATTTTTTATTTATCATAGACACCAAAATCATCATATATTAAACCAAATAAATAGTTAGTCTCATTATAATTGACATATCTAGATCATTATGGCTACATTAGAGGTGTAGGGTTGGGGGTGACACCTCGAACATATATTTGGAAAAAATGAACAACGAGATAAAGATAAAAAATAAATAGATGAACAATTTATTAGTTTCACATGAAAAAAAAATTATGAGGATTCCGAGTATCTATAATATTTTATGGGAATAAATTATGGGGAAAAAATAAAGAAAACCCATTGTGTAATGATCCCCTCACCCCCAACAACATTGAGGAAAACCATTCCCCTAAAAGATATATCGTTTATAAGGTAATTAATATTATAAAAAAATTATGTGAAATTTCAATCAAATAGATACTAATATCCTTCCCATAATAATATTCTACTGGGTTAAATGACTATGATTTATATCTATTAACACCATCACATTTACATGTTTTGAGGTATATCGTTTTTAATATCCAAGAAGATACTCTACCTAGTAGAAAAATTCCAATACATCATTTGAGGGTGTGGATTAATGAACCTCATGAGCCAAGTGCTGAACTATGTGTTCCTCATGATGATGCATATATTTCTATAGTCATGAAATATATTGGGACCTCCATGTCATGTACATTCAATACTCTATAGATAACATATCCACAAGGTGGTATTAATTTAATAATTATTTTTCTTGAAAAAAAAATTCCAATTAATTTAAAATAGTTCTGAACTCATGTATGTTATTATATATGGACAAAGGTAAGGGGTGAAATTAATCATCAAAATAAATAGATAAAAATGATCAACTGAACAATAAAAAATTTCTTCACAAAGAACCATTACCCCACCCCTTAAATATCCATACTGACTAAAAATAAAGGTTTATATGGATACAAGGTAATAAAATATTAATAATATCATAGTTTATTTTGAGGAAAAAATGTGTAGAAAATCCATTAGAGACTAAATTCCTTTCAGGAATTTAAAATAAATACTTAATTATTACTCGATAGAATTTATAATTTTAAATATATATTTGAGGAGGTTTTTCATGATTTTTTCCCAATTTCTTATATACTATATTAATTATTACTAATACAATTATTTTTTAGGAATCTATATCAATAATTATTTAAGGAAAATACCTACAAACATAAATATGGACTCATTAAACCTCACACCACATCTAGAAAACCGACATCTTTGGATTCATGTCAAATTGATGTAATAGTGAAGAAACATGTCGTAGGGTTTGAAAGAAAACATATGGATGACAACCTCTTCTTATTACCAATGATTTACGGGTTAAACTACCAAATTTAATCATAAAATATTTATTTTCATTCCTTTAATTACTAATTCCTTTTTAGAAAACATTATAAACTCATTAATGTCAATTAACATACTCCAAAATCTAGGATCCTTAAAGAGGTATTTTCAAATTGATTACTATTTTATTTAAAATATTAATTAATCCTTTGTATTTTTTTTATTTTTCCCATACTACCATGAATTTTGGAAGTCCTAATATTCTTATGAAAAATATATTTATTTAGAAAAGTCTAGGAAGCATACCCAATGTCAGAGTGTACACATTTATCATGAAGAAGTGACTCCTTAATAATTATTTAGTATATTTTATCATTGTTTTATATACATTTGTAGTTAATTTAATCATCATTTTTTTGATAAATATTTTTTTTTTAAATTTTCACATAGATCTTGAATAAATGAATTTATCAAAATGAATTATTCACTCAAATACTATGATCATGAACTATAGGATAAAAGACAAGGTGGATTCAACCATAACTCTACTTGATACACAATGTACCATGTATGACTCGAATTTTGAGGTTTTAGTTTGTAATTGACATTTTATTAATGTAATGTTTCATAATGATGTTTAATTTAATTCTTTATAGTATTACTGAAATAATAATTTACTTCTTACACAGGAGGATTCTTTTACCCAATTTTTTAGGTTTGTTCAATACTTCTCATGATTCTACAAGATTGGACTTTGAGGCTGAAATAGATATAATAAAAAAAAGAAATACTTCAAAATTGTATACATATATCATAAATATGTGAATCCCAACTACATATTTAGTTAATTGTTTCCCCATTTTATATACTATTTTAGATTTATATTCCTTATTATTTTTATCCAATTATTATTTTGTTTTTTCAAACAACATTTTGAATGTCATATTTTTCTTTCAACTTTCTACAACAAGAACGAAAAGAGAGAACTTTGTGTTTTTGGATTGGTCATTTGAGACATTATGGGGTTTTCTCATCCATCCAAATGGAACATGATCTCTATTTTCGGGATTTTTTAGATAATCGAAATAAAAACAATCATTTAATACTCAACTATCTTCTCCTCAATCTGATACATAGTGTGCTCTGTATGACTCGAACTATTTTGTAGTTTATAATTTATATTTTAGTTCAATACAAAAATAACATACCCAAAACTAATAAAAAAATATTAAAATTGTTTTGATAATTTATGACAACATTCTATAAGTCGTTTTTAAATGTACCAATCATCCTCACCATAATAGGACACATGGTGTGACCGATATGTCACCAAGTGTGACTTTTAATTTAAAATTGATAATTAATTTTAGTAAAAAAGTCATGGGACATAATAAAAACAAAAAAAATGAATTTTTATTCTTATAATACACTATTAAAATGAGTCATATGTAATTTTTGACATTTGGTAATCATAATCACCACAATCTGACACATAGTGTTACTGGTAGAAAATCATGAATGCCTTTTTATATAAAATTGATATTTTTTAAACAACAAGCGACATATTAAAAACTGAGATGACACATTCATATTATTTTTATTCTTTAGTAAAAATTAATAAGACATTTTTTATGTATAGAATTCAATATCCCCTCAATCCAGCACATGGTGTGCCCAATATGACTAAAAATGTTTCATTATTTTACAAAAAATGCAATATAAGAAAAAAAACACAGGTGACATACGAAAAACTGAGAAAATGAATTCATATTATTTTTTTACTTCAGGAAAATGATACATAAGTCATTTGTGTTATATAGGAATAATATTTAGCTTAATATGGTGCATTTTTTTCTTGGAATCACTCAAAGTGTCTGTTTTCACTATAAAATTGACATTTTAGATCAAAAAGTGTGTCACCCAATAAAATAAAAAAAAACACTCTTATTGTATTCATTAGTTATGAAAATTATTTATTTGTTAATTTTATGTGTTTATATTTGTGTCACATACAACTGACACATGATGGGACAAGTTTGAATCAATGTGTGTGTTTCTTATTTGAATTTAAATTTTAGTAAAAACAAAAGTGAAATACTCAAAATTGATTTAACACATTCATATCTTTTTGATAAATTAGGAAAATTATCTATAAGTCATTTGTGACATGCAGGAATCAGTAGCACCTAAATAAAATTCATGTTGTTACATGTATGACACAGAGTGTTCATTTTTATTTTAGATTGACCTTAATTGCAAAAAATAAAAATGTTACATAATCGAAACAATGAAAACACATTCATATGGTTTTTATATTTTAGTAAAATGATCCATATGTCATTTTAGATTGTATGAATAATCCTCACCACAATCTGATACATAGTGTTCCAAATATGTCTTAGAGTGTTCATTACCACATTAAAATAAAATATTAGTTCAAAAAGTGTTGAAATCACTAAAAACGACGAAAAAAGCTCTGAGTGTCTTAATAATTAAGAAATTAATTCATAATTGATTTTTTACATACATGAATCATTCTATTGTCAAACTGACAGATGATGTCACTAGAATGACTCAATGTGTGTGTTTCCGATTTGAAATGAAATTTTAGTAAAACAACAATGGTTCCATATTCAAAAGAAATAAATTTAAGTTTGTTTATTTTAATATATTTTGATGAAAATTTATAACTAATTTTTATGAGTTGGAATTAGATTTACATAAATCTGATGCACAATGTTAACATTATGACTCAAAGTTCGTCTTTTTATTAAAAATAAACATTTCAATAAAAAACAAGTGATAAAGTAAAAAAAATTATAAAATCATATTTTTTATACATTAAGAAAATGTTCTATATTTCATTTAATAAATGTAGGAATTATACTCACCATAATCTGATGTACCATGTCACTAGTATAAATCCTAATGTGTTTAATTATATAAAATTGAAATTAATTTTAGTAAAAAAGACTAGTGAGATTCTTAATATTGAGAAAACAAATTTCGATTATTTTTATTTTTATTTAAAATAATTCATAAGTAATTTTTAATGTGTATTAATTCTCTCCACCTCAATTAGATACACCATGTACCTTGTATGACTCAAAGTTTCCATTATCAGTTTAAAATGGAGTTTTTTATTTGAAACATATATATCTCACCACAAGATAGGAAAACCAGATTCTATTTTCACGATACTATTAAATTTTGATTCGTATGTCATTTGTGGTGTGAGGAATAAATTTCATGTCAAATTGATACACTATGTGACTGATACAACACAAACTACATGTTTTTAGTTTAAAATGAAATTTTAGAAAAAAAACTCAAGTAACATACAAAAAAATGAGAAAAAACATATTGAATATTTTTATACTTTATGAAAATGATCTATAATTCATTTATAACATATATAAATCAAAAAAATCTCAATATAATAAAAAGTGAGATAGGTATGACTCTAAACGTGTCTTTTTATTAAAAATAGACATTTTAGTAAAAAAACAATTGACATACTCCAAACATAGAAAAAATTTCAGGTTGTTTTCATACTTTAGAAAAATGATAAATAAGTCATTTTTTAGGTTTAAGAATCAACTAAACACCAATAATACACAAAATTTTCTTGGTAGGACTCAAAGTTACAATTATCAAGTTAAAATTAACATTTGAATTCAAAAATATTGCCACAAACTACAAACCCAGCAAAAGCACTCTAATTGTCTCGATAATTTGGTAGAATTATTCCTAAGTAAATTTGTTTGGTTAATTATTCTCACATAAGAACAACCCGTAATGTAATATGTATGACTCAATGTGTGTGTTTTTAATCGAAAATAAAATTTTAGTAAAAATCACAAGTTGCATACTCAAAACCATGAAAACACATTTAGATTGTTTTGATACTTTATGAAAACAGTCAATAAGACATTTTTCATGTTTATAAATAAGATGAATCTCAATCCAATAAAATACATTAAAAATATAAAAACTCTAAATACTCTTAAAAAACCAAAAACCAAAAAAAAATCAAAAAAAAATTGCTAAAACCAATAAAAACCTTTTAAAGATCTAAAACCCCCAAAAAACCTAACAAAACTAAAAAACACATGAAAACCCCTAAAACCCCAAAAAAGTTTATTCAACTCTAAAAAATCTGGAAAACACCTGAAAATAGGTAACCCCGTACAATAATGAATATCCTACGAAAACCTAAAAACCCATGAAACCATAAAACCATTAAAAAACTAAAGACCCTAAAATACCGATATGGGTAAAAATTCAAAAAAAAACTCTAAAACCCATGGAATCCCTAAATCCATTAAATCCCCTAAATCCCTAAAAACCATTTAAACCACAAAACCCTAAAAAATATAAAAAAACTGTAAACCCTCTAAAAGACCCTAAAACCCATAAAACACCTAAAAACCATTCAAACCATAACACCCTTAAAAGACCGCAAATAACCTTATAAAAACATACATGACTCTACAATCCATTAACCCCCCAAACCCCAGAACCCTAAAAACCTCGAAAAATCTAAAAATGTAAAAACCCATAAAACCCATAAAAATCAAAGAATACTAATACCCATGAAAACAATTGAAAATAAAAAAACTATTAAAGGAACTAAAAACCCTAAAAAATCTATAAAACAGTTCAAACCATAAAAATCATTAAAATCCCATGAAAACTCAAAATCCCATAGGAACCATAAAAACCGCTAAAAACACCAAAAATATCAATAAAACACATAAATAACACTAAAACCTCCAAAATCCATAGAAACCCATAATACCAAATAAATCACTAAAACTACATAAAACCATGAAAAATATCTAATAATAATAAAATATAAAAGCCCCTAAACACCCTAAAATCCCTTTAAAATCCTAAAATCCCTAAAAACCAAAATATCATTGAATCTTAAAAATCCTAATACCATTAATTAACCATAACACCCTTATAAACCTAAAACCCCAAAAAACTCCAAATAATCAAAATACCAGAAAAAAAATTAAAACCCAAAAAAACAAAAAACACAAAAAACCCCTAAAAAATAAAAAATACCTAACAAAACAAAATGAAACCTAAAAACACAAAAAAAATCCCCCCTAAATTCTATAAATACCCCAAAAAACCCAAGAAACCCATAAAACCCTAAAACCCTAAAAAACCAAAAAACCATAATAAATCCCTAGGAAACCAAAACACCCATAAGAAAATACTTGGAAACCAAAACCCCCATAATAACTACAGCAACCATAAAACCCCTAAAACCCTAATATCATTGAAAAAAATTTTGAACCCAAAAAATTCAAAAAAAACATAAAAAACCTAACACCCCTAAAAACAATATAACAATAAAAACCCAAAAAATATAAAAACCCTAAAAAGATGTAAATAAACTAGAAACCATAAACAAAATAAACACTAAAAACAATAAAAAGGAAAACCCATGAAACCCTAAAACCCATTAAAATCCTTAAAACACTAAAATACCAAAACAATAATAAACTATAAAATTACAATAAACCCCTTAATCCATTTGAAACACCCCAATACCTATACCCACAATGTAAAAAACCAAATGGGCTCTATAACCTATAACCTAAACACCACTATTGACGCTCCTTTCAGTCACAAAGTATAACGACTGAAAAAGGGAAGTACCTTAGTCCAAAATGATTCATCCTTTGATGAAACATCAATGATCGACAAAGGCATGAATAATGATTTATTCCCACTTGGATCGCACAATTTTCATCATGGTCGCGCAAGTATTCTTGCATGCTGCATAGTGGTCGCGTAGGTGACTTGCGTGCCCTCTTGTATTTTCACCCAGTGTCTTCCTTGGCCTATATATACCCCTTGTGGGCCCCCCATTTGAGGACAGAAAAAATTTCAGAACTCAGATTTGAGCTCCCGATGCCCTAGTCACTTTTGGAAGTCTTCCGAACACTTCTAAGGTAATTTCTTACCTAGAATAGAAGCTCTAAACAGGGGAAACAAGGCCTAAGTGTTCAAACTCGTCAACACTTTTGTGCCTAAGTGGCTATCCCTTAAGGTAAATTGCCACACATGCGCACCGCCTTATCCATTCAATAAAACTTATGCGCCACCCTTTTGGAATCCTTGAGGGATATTACTAAGGTCTTTAGCCAAGTATCACCCTAGTATTACCATAAGGGTTGACCTTCGCACAAGTACCCATGTGTTGTGCAAGTATACTTGCGCGACCAAGACTTGGGTGTCCATGCAGGACTTGGGCGCCTCTCTCTTTTTTGGTGCCCCTCCTGCCTATTCACTTGATTTCTTCAAATCCACCTCTCCTTTTCAAGATTTAACCTTCAAAACCCTCTTCAAAGTCATTTATGACATGGTTCCTTTGATGGCTTCCTTATCTGAAAGGAATTATGTGGAAAATTTCTCAAAACCTAGTGATTTACATATCTTTACATCACTAAGGTTAAAGATTTCATTCATTCAACTTCATCCTTTAAAGAGGAGAGGATCTTTAACATGGGCCTCCTTCTCAGGAGTAAGTACCAATCTAAAAATCCCAAATTTGGGCATCCTTCTTAGGAGTAATCCCCATTCCTCATGTCCCCAATCATGGGCCTCCTTTTCAAGATTAATCCCTAGTATTCAAGTTCCCTTAATTTTGGGCATCCTCCTTTGAAGTAAGCCCCAAGTCCCCTAACTTGGGCCTCCTTTTTCAGAGTATGCCCTAGTCTTCAAATTCCATTAATTTTGTGAATCCTCATCAAGAGTAAGCCCCAACCGTAATTCTTTTAATATGGGAATCCTCCTTAGGAGTAAGCCCCAAATTCCCAAAATCCAAATTCCCATAATCTGGGCTTCCTTTTCAAGAGTAATCCCCAATCATAATTCCCTTTAACCTGGGCCTCTTCTTTAAGATTAATACCCAGTCATAAATTATCTTAACCAGTATTAATTTACTTTTTATTTGGGCTTCCTTCTCACAAGTAAAACCCAATCATAAGTCCTCTCTAATTTGTGAATCCTTCTCAAGATTATGTACTATGTTAAGTATCCAAATCGTCATAAAGAACATATAGCTTTATGGACCTTGTTCCCAGGATTCTTCTCTGATGTAAATCCTAATCTTCATATATCTGCACAGTCAGACATACATAAGACCTATATAATTTCTTATAATTGCATATTTCATGGCACAATTGTTTGGTTTTTACTAATACCTCTTGTTTCTCACACCAAGCATTACTCCCCTGAGCATAGAGTGTAAAATTAATTATGACATATTTCGTTGAGCCATCAATCATGCATAAACCTCATACTTCTTTACTCGAACTACGTGGGTTCTTATTCCTTTTCTAAAACAAAGGATACATAGTTAGCCCATCTGTGGGTACGATCCCAATTCTGAAATAATCTATGTCCATCTGAATGATAATAAACTTAAAGTGCCCCGCTGAGTGGCTTTATAACGAGTACGGTTATCATAATGACCAAGAGATTTCTATATAATGCGTTGAAGGATACCGATGACTAATAATCTCAAAAAAATACAGATGACTCTCAATCTATGAAGAACCACGAATACATATAAAAGAATCTATAAATCTCATATATATTAATTATTGATTGTCAGATTTAAAGGAAAGCTCGTTTTCATACTTGGTAATTTAATAAGGATTCAGGAACATAACGTAAATCTATAAATAGAGTCATAGAGTAGATAATAATTCCCCTAAAAAAGGTGTGAAGAGTCCAACATCCCATCCTCTCGACCAATGCAAATTCATAAGCCTTAATGGTTCACAGCTAATAAGCACCTACCTTTGGAATGTAGGTCCAAATTGATATGGAATCTTTGGATGTTTCCGGTTCTATGAACAAACCCGTTAGAAAACACTTGGAATGTATGAACCTTAAATCAATGAAGTCATTCCCATTTCCAGAGGAAACAAAAAATTGTGAACCCTAAGTGAATCCTCAACCAAGTTAAAATGATGGTTTACTTATTTGTTAGTCCCCTATTTGAACTCAACGAGAGGGCCAACAAAACAATCAATAACATATGTTCTCATCCAAAAGATGTAGTGACCGAACATATCTTGATTATGTATGTTATATCAAATAGGCACTATTTTCCAAGATCTTCTGCGTTATAGAAATGGATTCTCTTAAGTTCACACCTGTGAATACCTGTGATGTGAATGCCTCTGCTGCTACTCCTGCTGGATCATCATCCGCTTTGAGTACAAAATCACCTCCTCATATTTTTAAATGTTGGGTATCAAATGTTCTCGTTAACAAATACCATCAAAACAGTACTATTTTGACTTTGGAGGCTGCTAGACAAGCCCTCCAAGTCAATAATTCACCCTGGCTGTCTAGACAATGACGACCAGGGATCAAGAAGAAGGCGGTACCGACCATGATCTCCTTTTGTTTTGGGTCGTTATCCCCGGAACGCCACAACCATTCCCTCCCATATTATGAGGATGTGAATGAGAAGGTCACTCAAAGCCTTAGCTCAAGGAAACATGAGTCCTTCCCGAGGGCTCCCACCAACAATCGCCACCAGACTCGTGTGGCAGTGTGCCCTCAACATGATGTGGGTGTCGTCTCCAGGCATTTGGCTCATGTTCTCAAACTCGAGAAGGCAAGACGAACCACTAGATGTGACAACTGGTTAACAGTGAGAAAGTTTTTATTGCTGCCATCTCCGGAGAAGTCACCATCCTAACATGGGGACAAGCAACGAGCGGGCCCACACACCCGTCCATTTTAATTCTGCTACCCAGCAGACTCATCTGGAAGCAACACGCCATTCCTGCCAGGCAATTCTGGTGGAGTACTATAGACAGAAACAAACACCTGTTTATAAATCATCAGCTAGTCAGTAGTCTTGTCCGACTATATACGATGAAGCCTGCCAACCCAATGTGTTGACAACTGGTAAATAGGAACATACAGCTGCTTACACTCATCAATCCTGCCAGTAGTCTCATCTGTTAGTATTGAAGGAAGATCAGAAACCACGTTCGGTTGAGTGCAATCAGTAGGCACATACACCTACCAGTATTGATCAAGCCTACCAACAGTCTCGTTTGGTCGCACCAGGAGAAGTCAGTCAGAAACCTCTGGCGACAAACAGGAGGCAGACTCAATTCTCTGCCCCCACACTGGAGTAGTGTCATAATTCAATAACAAGAAAAGGAGGATAGGAGAAGGAACAATCCTAATCCTATAATTGAATGGACGTATATCCCCATTCTGGCAGCTGATGTCACCATGCATATTCTATCAATGGTGAATGAGCATAGGCAAATCCCTAATCATATTCTAGTTGCTTTCCAGGATATTATGACAGCTTCAGGAGCATCACAAGGAAATAGATGCAAATATATCCCTACCAATGGATTGACACCTCAACAGTTCACTGCAGAACAGACACACACCTATGTTCTAGTCTAAGAGGGTTGTGGGGCATACTCACCTATATCATACGGACAACCAAGTCAGGCACATACACCTGATTTGAGTGGAGATAATCAACCTAACCTAATCCTTTCTCTTGATCAGGCACATACACTTGCCCATAATAAACACATTCTTCAAGTGGTTACCAATATTATTAAGAATGCGTCTAAGAAAAAGACCCATCTCGCACAGTCAAGAAATAAAGGGCCAATATATAACAAAGCCTTGCTTGATGTTGGAGTTCTTGAAGCACTCATACAATTATCTATTACAACTCATGATTCTACTCTCTCAATTCTCAATATTGGGAACATTAATTCTGAAGGATTGCATCAGACACTTCCTAATGAAGGCTTTCTTCTTAACAGTTAGGTCGATCATGAAGTATCATCTTTAGATGAGAGTCACGATAACCCTCTACATGGCAAGAAGATCAAGGAGCAAAATGTTTCATCTTTTGCTGTAACCCACCATGGTGTTCCTCCCCATGATGATGAATTTAGCTGCGAAAGTCCACTCTGTAGTATTAATTCACATTGCATGGAAAATGCTCAAATGGACAATCTAGTGATGAGAAAGCTCTCTTATCTTGAGTCACATGAAATTGTGAAGCCAGTCATGTCTGATGATTTACCAATAGTATGTTAAATACTTTCTCAATCAGATGATAGCCCGGGGTGTATGTCATTCTCCGAACCACCCCTGAGTCATGCATCTTCTAGTTTGATAAGTGAATTATCCACCGGTCATGTTGTATCTGATGAAGAAACAAATAAGAACTATCTTTGGTCTAAATAGGAAGAATAATCTTCATCAAATTCTAATGAGGAAGTACTGAATCTGTGGAAACAACTGGTGAAAGGTGAAGTGCCAGTTATGTTTTGGCCTTTGGCTGACTCTCATTATGACATTCCAGACATGTTGACGAAAGATGGAATCCATGAAATTCATCTCAACATATGGAAAACTCTTTGTCAGTTGAAAAAGAAAATATTATCTTATGATGAATATGAAAATCATTTCAAGATAATAGAAGGGTTTCAACTCCAAATTGATTTAGATTCTCTCTTAGTTTCTCGATATCTGAAGGCTGAAAAGAAAAAGAGAGCCCTTCAGCGTTCATGCCTTGGCGCACTAAGAAGGTTGCACCAGTTAATTACCAATGCCCCATCTGGTATTCTTATCATGGGATGGGGTGTTCATGGATCACTTCATTTCACATTACACTCTAGTCAGCAAAACCCGCTAAAAATGGTTTCATGCAATGTTATTGCACATGGCCGGCCACAACCAAATGGCTTTGTTTGTAATCAAAGGCTTGCTCAAGAACAGGCCTCAACTATTTCTTCCCAAAATCAAGAATATAGAGAAAAAGTTTTTTAATTACTTTTTCATCAGTAAAAATAGAACATCGAACAAGATTCTTGTTTAGAGCGTTCACATCATCAAGTGACAGAAGTGTCAGAAATCATCTAACGGTCTTTTGAGCCGGGTGATAAGAGTGCATGTAGGTTAATGCATCCAGCCAATTTCAGGACTAAAGTTCGTAAGATCATGAGGGATTTTAAGAAGGTCTCAGATATAGAAACCCAAGAACCACCCCATCTTACCTGACTAGGGACTCTTTTAACCCAACCCTCAGAATCAAAAAATAGGATTCGAGGGGTTGAGCAGAAACAGCAGGAACAGCCCCAGTCCACCGGCTGGGGACTTTTTCAAATCCCCAATCTCTTCCTCTAAGAAAGTTAGTCATTTCTCGATTAGGGAAGAATCCCCAAGAGTAACAAAGCACCAAATTATCAATAGATTCCCTCCAAATTATGGTTCGTTAAGAATTTCCCAAGGGATCAAATAAGAAAAAGGTGGTGTCTCATCATAGACATGGAAGAATACAATATCGTAGAAATGCCGATAAAAGAGATGCAATGCATTATACATCAATTAATTTCATCAATGCCTTTGTTTTTGATCCCCTAGATGAGTCTCACTAAGAGGGATTAGATGTGGAAGATCCTGCTCAAGAATTTGTACACACAGACACAAATGAAGAAGGTGTGCATACAATAAATCAAAGGCTCACCCAGAATCTGGGTATTCCTTCAAATAACCAACATCCCCCTCTCTGAAAGGCAAAAAAAAAAGGAAAAGGGTAGAATCAGGTTATATACCCTTCCTCTGGAGAAGGCCAATTACTCTCACTATAGCAAATATTCGCACAACAAGAGGAAGAGATGTAGAAATTAAAGAGGTTGAATGCATAACTACTTCAAAGTAGTCTTCCTATAAAGCATGCTAGGGTCAGTCAGCCATGGGAATTTGCTATGGCTTCTGAGATAGATCAAGAGTATCCTCCTTTACCAGTACACCCTCAAAGGTCTAATCCTCTAGGTTATACACAAAAACAACCGGCAATACTACCATCAGTGGCAGTCCCGGTCGCCACACATATCAAATCTCCACTTACTACACCTACATAGGTCCAAGCTCAATCGGATGTTTCTTAAAAGTAAATGACTATCGTTGAGTCATTAACAGCTCAGATGGAATCTATGGAAGGAAAGCGTGCACTGTTTCAACAAGAGAAGAGAGCTTAACTTGAATGTGTAGACACAATTCCTCCCCCATTGAATTTTTCAAGTACCACATTCCCAATCATTAATGGTTCGGGAGACCCAGAGAAACACTAAC
Organism: Viscum album; assembly: GCA_963277665.1. NCBI lineage: Eukaryota > Viridiplantae > Streptophyta > Magnoliopsida > Santalales > Viscaceae > Viscum > Viscum album. Next base: position 982,246,998 of record OY728165.1, on the reverse strand, counting down.
ACATTTTGTTTCTCATTGAAATCCTATAATGGGAACCCCTCAGCAACAAGAAGAAGTTATGCTCAGGTGTTTTGTATAGTCATTACAAGGGCCTGCTTTTGACTAGTATACAGGCTTGCAATCGTGGTCAATTACCGGGTGGGAGGATCTTCGTCAACAATTCCTTCTTCAACACAGCTCAAATTTGCAAAAGACAACAGTTTTTTATCTTACAAATTGTAAGAAAAGGGAAAATGAAAGGGTTTTAGATTTCATTGCTCGCTAGAAGTTATTAACTTATTCCTTCAATTTAGCACTCCCTCAAGAATAATTGTTTCAAATTTGAGTGGAAAATTTGCATGATGACTTGCGCACACCATTGATCCCTATGAAACACATAGGAGGGTTTCGAGACCTTATATCAATTTCTCAACTAATTGAAGACTCTATTATAAAGACTAAGGATAACGCTCATGTAATTCCATTAGCTCAAGGAAGGAGAATGGGTAAACCATAGACGGATACAGTTATGCCTAAACAAACACATGTACCTGCTTCTACATTAAGGACTTCATCTTCTCGAAGGGATCCACCTCTTGAGCATCAACAATAGAGGAAATTTCATCACGATGATCAATGTTATCAAAGACATAAACTATTTGAGTATTTAAAGAGTAAATTTTACACTATTCTAAATGAACAAGTTCTTAGTTACTTCATTTCGGCTCTGGAAAAAAATTTGGTTCAATTCCCAAGGACCAAGAGGCCGAATAAGGAAGGAGATGAAGACCATCCCAATAATTTCCATTTCATCAGATGTTGGGGCATCCCATTCTGGATTGTTTTGCCTTCATAGACCCCATACAAAATATGGTGGACTCAAGAAAAGTCAAATTGAAAGGATCTTCAGCTTAGGTAGCATGTGTTACTACAACAAATCCCGAGTATGAAGGAGAGTGGCAAGAAGTCAAGAATGAAACTGCGCAAAAATATGATGATTGGATGGTCAAAAAAATGATCAACCAAACCCATTCCATTTTGTGAACACAATTGAAGAAACCAATTTCTCTTCTGCAATGAATGCCACAGCAAAACCCTCTTTATCAGAGGGAAAATTCTCAAAGAAACGACATAATTCAAATAAAGAATAGAAATAAGAAGATGATGAGATCTTGTCAAAGCCCAAATTGTCTTTGACTCTGGAATATTTTAGGCAATATACTTCAAAGCCATGGGCACCACCCCACCAAACGGCATAGCCTAAACATGCTAATTAGGCAGAGTCTTCCTTAGATAAAGAGTTGATCTTTGGTTCTGTTTATATGATTCATTTAACATATCCTTAATCTAGTCGTAGTTGTGATATATATGAGCTGTAATTCGTTGTATCAAAAAGTGGAATTAGAAGGAGTTCTAGAGGTTTGGGATACAGAGGAAGACATTGATATCCTAGAAACCACTATTTCAATTATACCCCTTCTAGAACTGTGTATGCAGAAGAAACACGTGGCAGATCCCTTCAGCGGGCTCAACAAGAACAAGCAAATTCTTCCACCAAGAACAGATTCAGTCCTAGTACAATTATTTTGGAGGATCGGATAGAGGTTCCACCTTCTACTTCTCAGCAAGTAAATATACCTATTCGGTCTAATATTTCAAATCCATGAGTATTTCCAACTCCTACCCTGATACTAGAAGCATCTATTTCTAGAGCATCAACCTCTATGGCACCTGTGAAACCAAATGTTCCTGTTGGAAAACGCAGACCTCTGGATCAAAATTAAAATGTGTTGAATCATTTGGACCATGTACCGGCCATGTTATCAATTTTGAATTCCTTGAATCTATCCAAGGATCTTTGGGAGGCACTCATTGAGGGTTAGTCAAGTCCTCGGGAGTTTGAAATAGAAATTTTGGCAACTGAAGTCTATAATGTAGAGAATAATCCTTCAGAATGCCATACAATGATATATTTCAATGATGAAGATGAAGATGATGTCATGCATGGACATATTATACCATTATACATATCTGGAGAGTTCAATGGTGTAGACATATGAAGAGCTATCATTGATAATGGTTCATGAGTCAACCTCTTCCTCATTCGTACACTTCATAGGTTGGGCCTCATGGAATCTGATTTATCTCCTTCTACTATGATGTTGCAATGATATGATTAAAATGAACAAGAACTACTTGGTGATATTACACACGGAACTCAGTTTGGAGACCTTGTATCCAATTCAGATCTCAGGGTTGTTGATCATGATACAGCATTTAATGTTTTACTTGGAAGACCATGGGTACATCAGTATGTGGCTATCTCTTTGTCATACCATAAATGCCTCAAATATTGTATCGATGGTCAAATTGGGACATTTTATGGTGATAAATCCCCCTTCAAAACATGTGAATCTCACTACATTGAGGCAGAATTCTCTCACATGAAGGGTAAGGAGAAATCCATGGCAAGAGAGGTTACCAAGGTTAATGCTCCATTTGGTTTGGAAAAGATTCCATTGAATCCAGATGCACATGTGAGTGTAGATTATGTGTTGCCTATCAGCCAAATTGATAGGATAAACCCTAATCAAAATACTCTTATGGAATCCTCCATAATGTCAATTACGACAATCAAGCCAGACAGCATGGGAGAAATTTGTGATTCACCAAACAACGATGAAAGCTGAAATGGGGATGTCTTCATTTCATCAACTAAAATATAGAAAGTATATACATTGCAAAACAGTCTAGAAGATATTATTGCAATGTCATAGGTGAATGATGATGTCGATTTTCAATCCATCATCTCCTCTTTATTACCCAAGGAAGACGATTCATCATCAATCGGGTCGGAAATGGATGTTTCTTCTTCAAGATGTTCAAATTTTAACATCTCTTCTGATCATGGAAACTCTACTTCATCATCTACTATTCAAGTAGAAACAGAAGAGATAACATGTGTTGAAGAATAAGAAGAATATCTCAGCGATGCTCCTCCAACATTAAAAGAGGGTATCTCTACCACTGTGGATGAACTCATAGAAATAAATTTGGGTACAAAAGAAGATCCACAAACCACATTAAATAGTGCGGCCATGACTCTTGAAGAGTAGGAAATTTATATATCATTTTTAAATCAAAATTGAGATATATTTTCTTGTAACTATATAGAGATTCCATGGATTGATCATGATGTTGCTACTCATCATTTGGGTTTGCCAGAAGAACATCAAGGATTCAAACAAGACCCAAAAAGATCACACCCAACATATGCTTCCAAAATTGAAGCTGTTGTGGATAAGATTATCAAAGCTAAATTCATTAGAGAAGTTCAATATCCTAAGTTTTTGGATAATATTTTCCCTGTGAAAATGAAGAACAAACAAATTAGTGTTTGCATTGATTTCTGAGATCTTAATCAGCATTGTCCTAAGGATGATTTTCCAGTACCGACTACAGAACTCTTGATTGATGCAATAGCTGGCTATGACACACATTCCATCATGGATGGATATTATGGATATAATCAAATCAAAATGCATCTTGAAAATGAAGAATCTATAGCTTTCAGAGCCCCTCAGTGTGTGTTTTGCTATCAGGTAATTCCCTTTGGCATGTGGAATGTTGGCACAACATATCTGTGTGCCATGCACCGTATCATCAAACCCATTTTAAGAAAAAAAATTGAATGTTATGTGGATGATTTGGTGGTTAAATCCAAACAACATTCTAATCACTTGTCTGATTTGGAAGTAATATTCCACAAACTTCGACAACATAATTTGAAGACGAACCCGTTAAAATGTGCTTTTGGGGTAACCTTAGGTAAATTTCTTGGCTCATTTGTACGCCATCGTGGTATCAAAGTCGGTCATGAGAAGACAATGTCAATCCTTCATATGTCACCTCCTCAGAATTTGAAATAATTGAGAGGACATCAAGTACAGTTAGCATATATTCGGCGTTTCATCTCTAATTTGGCAGGCAAATGTTTACCCTTCACTAAATTGATGAAGAAGGTAGTAACTTACCAGTGGACTGAATAATGTCAAGATTAATTTGATATTATCAAGAAATATCTCTTGATTCCACTAGTATTAATTCCACCTATTGATATAAGACCAGTTATCCTCTATGTGACAGCCTTAGAGTGATCATTGGGTGCCATTCTTGCTCAGGAGAATGATGCTAGGAATGAAAAAAGCCTATACTATATCAGTCGGACTATGAATGATGTAGAAACCCCATATTCAAATATTTTGAAGTGCTTCCTAGTGTTAATATTTGTAGTTCAGAACTTGAGACACTACCTGCAAAATCATGAGGTCCAATTGGTATCTCGCAATAACCCGCTAAAATTCATCCTTAGTTTTCCAATGCTTATAGGATGCCTAGAAAGATGGGCAGTTATTTTACAGTAATTTCATATCCAGTAGGTGTCTCAAAAGGCAATAAGTGTCCAAGATCTGGCTGATTTCAATTCTGAACACCCTTTAGAAGAAGATACATCTTTAGATATTGAACTTCCTAATGAATAAGTCTTTTTTATTCAAGATAATCTTCAAATATGTGAAATGTACTTTGATGGTGCGTCCAGAAGTCCAAAAGGAAAAAATGGAAGATCCTAAATTCAAAAAAGTTGGGTTAGGAATTGTACTCATTCCCCCAAAAAAGGCGGTTCTACCTTATTCCTTCTCATTGTTGGGAGGTGGTACAAATAATGAAGCAGAATATCAAGCTCCTATCACCAGATTAGAGTTGGCGCTTCAAGCACAAATGAATAAATTAAAGGTGAATGGTGATTCAGACCTGGTAATAAGACAAGTCAATGGGGATTATGCAATCTGAAAAAAATAACTAATCCATTTGATTGATTATGTCAGAGAGTTAATGAAGGAATTTCCTTCAGAACCGACATTTTCTTATGTCCCAAGATCACAAAATGCTCAAGCTGATGCACTGGATAATAAAGCCACAGCTCTGGAAGATCCAAATCGAGACGAGACATCCATCATTATTTCCCATCTTCGTACAATATCACCTTGTGTTCAAACTAGAATAGAGGAAATCAATGAAATTAGTCCCATTCCTGAACTATATGGTCATACTACAGGATAGATGACACCTATCAGGGAATACTTAAAAAATGGAACACTTCCACCTAATAAGACCAGGAAAGAAAAAATCCAATGACATGTGGTCAATTTTACTCTTTATGATAGCCCATAACACCTAAAGAAAATTCTGTACAAAAGAGGTTTTTATGGAACTCTCTTCAGATGCATTGACGGGGAAGAGACAATGGTTGTCATGAAAGAAGTGCATGCAGGAGTCTGTGGTGCCCACCGGTATGGACATAGACTATCTGATCAAATTCAAAGGATTGGATACTTTTGGCCTTCAATGATGAAAGATTGTGTTGATTTCAAAAAGAACTGTCATTATTGCCAAGTACATGCCAACTTCATTCATCAACCCCTAGAGTTCCTTCATACAGCTGAATACTCATGGCCATTTTCCACGTGGGGAATGGATGTTGTAGGACCTTATCCTTGAGCTACAACCAAGAAGTTTAAGTACATTCTTACTACTACTAACTTCTTTTCCAAATTGGTAGAGGCAATACCTCTCAAAGAATTCAGATCTAATTGCATTGTTAGCTTCATCATGTCTATCATCATTACTAGATCTGGTGTCCCTCATAGCATATTGACGGACAATGGCACCAAATTCTATTCATCTGAGGTGAGGAAGTTGTATCAAGAATACAACATCAAATCCAATCATTCATCTCGATATCATGAAGCAGCCAATGATCAGATAGAAGACTATAACAATACACTTTCAAACATACTACAAACCGTGGTGGATAAAGATAAGAAATCAAGGCTTGATAAACTCTTTCATGATTTGTTGGATTATCAGACCACCACCCACACTGCAATGCGGTCAACTCCATATTCATTGGTATATAGAACGGAAGCAGTCTTTCCAATTGAGGTTAAATTTCCCTCTCTTAGAGTAGTCATTTGTGATCCGTAATCTAAAGATGAACTATCTCAAAATAAATTGGATGAATTGGAAGAGTTAGATGAGAAATGATTGTGCACCCTACACCGCTTGGAAGTCTATCAGAATCGAATATCACAAGATTTCAACAAAAAAGTTCATCATCTTTCAATCATTCAGGGGGATTTGGTATTGGTTCTCAGAACTCCAATGATACCAGGAAAGAAACCTCCCAAGAAGGATCCAAAATGGGAAGAAATGTATTTAATACATAAGGTCTACTCCAATGGAGGTTATTCTTTACTCTCAATGGATGCAGAACTCATCACTACTCCAAACAATGTTATATTTCTGAAGAAGTATTTTTTATAAATACAAATACATCCATGGTCCATGGAAATGACCTTAAACTATTTGCATCCATATCGTCCAACATGGCGTTAAATTGTGTTGTCCAAACTGAAACACATTAAACTTCTTAGTCCCTTACGTCCCGCAAGACGTTAAACTGCACCATCCATGTTCCATGCATAAGACCTTAATCTATTTGCATCCATATCGTCCAACAAGACATTAAACTATGTTGTCCTTGCTGCAAGACTTTAAACTGCATAGTCCCTTACATCCAACAAGATATTAAACTACACCATCCATGGTCCATGCATATGACCTTAAACTATTTGCATCCATATCATCCAACATTATGTTAAACTGGGTTCTCCTTGCAGCAAGATATTAATGTGCACAGTCCCTTACGTCTAGCAAGATGTTAAGCTGCACCATCCATGGTCCATGCATATGATCTTAAACTATATGAATCCATATCGTCCAACATGACATTAAACATTGTTGTCCTTTCTGCAAGATGTTAAACTGCATAGTCCCTTACATCCAGCAAGACGTTAAACTGAACCATCCATGGTCCATGCATATGAAAATAAATTGTTCACACCATTTTCCAACATGATGTTAAAATGTTCCACTATACAACATGAAGTTAAACTATTCCATCATCCAACATGATGTTAAACTATGAAAAAGTACCTAATATGTCCAACATGACATTAAAATGTGTCCTTTTTTGTCATCATTGCATGACATTAAACTGAACAGTCCCATGTTCATCCAACATGACATTAAACTATATTGTCCCCATCATCTTTGCTATAGGACGCTAAACTGTATAGTACCATTTTTTTCCAACATGACGTTAAACTGTGTCCCTATATTTGTCATACATGAAGTTAAACTGTACTGCTCATTCATCCTACATGACGTAAAACTGACAAAGTCCCTTAAATATGTCCTACATGACATTAAACAATGCATTGTTAAGGTTGTTGCTACCTCTTGTTTCTCACACCGAGTATGAATCATGTGATCTTAGAGTAAACTCCAACCATAACACCCGCTCTGGGCTGCTAGCCATGTGTAAGTCCTGACACCAATTTTTAGGTCGTTGTACTAAAAAACAACTTGATCACCAAATCATTATTTAATTGAACTATGTGGACTTTGATCCTTGCCTATCTAGGCTGGGTATGTAGGAAAACTCCATAGGTTCCAGCCCAAAATCAATCTCTTTCACATCGGTTCACCTCCATCACATATGATGTTGATCTGTGAAGCATCCCCAAAGCCAATACTTTTTACATTGGTTCACCATCATCCTTGCAATATGATGTTAAACAATTCACACTTTTTGTCATGTATGACAATAAACTAAAACATTATTTTGCACTCTCACTTGAGAGGGAATCATTATTTACATTGATCTCTGATCATGCTATCTTTTAAGGACTACATGCATACATGGCAATGCCCTAACCTTTTATCTTGGGTCAAAACATCATTGCACTAAAGTCCCCTTTTAACACTTCATATGTACGAACCAAATCAGTACAGAGGGTATTTCATGAACTAAGTACGTCTTGATTCCCATCCTTATGGGATACGTAGGAAAGTTCAAGCATCCCTCGAATCTATCCCCAAGTCATTGGGTGTAACCCCAAATTCCACTTTCAGACCTCTGGCTAAAAGTCCCTATGAAAACACACACTGTGTATCCATTATTATGGTCCGAGCTCTATGACCCTAAACTAAGATTTCCTATACTCTCGTTCCACATGACGTTAAACTATATTTCAAAAACTACATATGGCTTGATTCCTATCCTTATGGGATACGTAGTGAAGTCTAACATTTCAATTTAGGACCTAGCCACAAAAAGATTATTGTTAGCCTTGGTCTATGTATCTCTACATGCATTGATCAAATACCCATTTTTTTATGTGTCACATTCCTAACAATAAATACTTCCAGATATCCATAACCCTTTTCTTGAATTCTGGTCACAAAATGTCTAATTTATGAGAGTTCTTTTTCCTGAATATGCAGCACGTTCCTTTAGGTGGCCTTTTATAAGTATTATATATAACGACCTATCAGCCAAAAGATGCTATTATTTGATAATGCAGACAAGGCCCTTAGGTGGACCTGCATAATTCAACCCCCTAACAGGTTTGTTAAGTAATGGTAACTTCATTCTAGGGAAGAAAACCTATTTTCTCCTAATTGGTCTTATCGACAATATGTAAGGATTGGTAGAAAATATCCATCCTTAAAATATTTGTCCAATGTTCTTTTTCATGAACTGAAAGTATTCAAGTCTATGGATTATATTTCTATTCCCTATGTTTGGGTCAGACCTTCATAGGAGTGACATTCATCCAGTTCATATATGATCTTGTTTGGAAATATCTTCTCCATATTCAAGTACCACCCTCTATATAGAAAACTCTATGCTTTGGAAAATTTGAATCCCCATAAACTTCCAATGGATTTTTAGCAGTACAAAAGTAAATTTCTAAGGGTTCTTTTGCCTGACTATGCAGCACAAGCCCATATGAGGCCTTGCATTAGTAGCCTATATAACAGACATGTCAGCCAAAAGATTTTATTATTTGACTATGTAGACAATGCCCTTAGGTGGCCCTGCATAATTCAAACCTCTAAAGGGTTTGTTATAAAATGGTAACTTCATTCTTGGGAACTATTTCTTCTAATTTATTTTATCCATTTTTCATATCATTCCTCAGAATCAAAATTTCATAAGTCATCGTTTACATATTTTCACTCATACTTGAATATAGTAATATGTTTTAAGATAAATTATTTAGGAATTGATTCAATGTTAATCAATTCGGTCAAAGATATTTCGACCTTAAAAATTAGTCTCTTTTATGTCCGACGTGCATGACTTTAAACTTCCCACAAAAGACAAGGGCAATCAGAATAAAAGTCAATTCCAAGCTCACTAAACATATATTTTGTATGATCTTAGGTAATATTGAGAAATTAAAAGATTCAATGTTTGTAGGGTTATTTTTAATAATCCTAGAAAAAAAATTAAACTATGCTTACTAGGCCCATTGGCTTAGGTAAAAATTTAAAGTAGGTAGAAAAAGAGAATGCATGATCAAATGATTAAAGATGAATGTGTCTTTAATTGATGCACAAGAATTTGATGGACGTCCACAGACTGGAGTCTCTTCTCTTTTCCAAGACTTACAAAAGGCTATCAACATAAATCATTATTTGATTTACAGCATCTCGAGCTTCATCAGCAGCCACTTGAAGTTCATGCACTCGACCAACATCACTATTTTCAGCTTGATGGAGTGCTTTCTTAGCTTCAACAATGGAATTAATGCCATTTGTTTGAACTCCTTCCAGTGAATTGTTCAGTTGGTCAAGTTACCCGGTAACAGCATCCAACTATTTCTGAAGGTGCATCTTCTAGACAACCTTATCCTTGATGTTATGATTCAACTCCTTCAACTTGGAAGCATGATTAGCCTCAGCTCTGGAAAATGCAGCCTCAAATTCACCAATATTTTCTGACAGCCTTACTCTGGTCAAATCTTGATTGTACTCCTGCTCCTGCTCCCTTCTACGGATGTCTTGTTTTACTACGGCATGGTTCTTTTGATATCCAAAACCACCATGTCCCAACATGACGAACAAGGACGATAGTTGAGGAATCTTCGATGATAACTCTTATAACGGAACATCGGATATGATCATCCATATGTTCTTCCATGCCTTGCGTCGTGAAACTTGGAGTGCCTTTTGTACCTCCGGGTCTGATTCAGCATCACTGTCACAGGGGGGGATATAATACGGGATTAATGCACTTAGGGAAGTCCCATGTTCATCTCCTTCCCCCCTGACCCGTGTTTCATCACTTTCTATTCCCATTGTGGGGGAAGTTGAGGAATCACCTCCAGATTTTGAAACTGAAATTTATGTCCCTATATAATCAATTGAAAGTTTGATTAGATTCAAAGGATAACAAAAGTTGATTGGATATCTTGTATATTAAGTACAGTCACAAAAATTGTTATCTCTTACCGAATGGTAGATCGGTAACTTGAGAAGGCTCCTCCCTGTCTTTCCTAACTTCAACAGAATTTTCAAGATGAGTTTCAGGAATCTCTTCCAGGTTAAGCGCCACTTTAGCTAATGTCCCTACAATTGTTTAGTTTTTTGTACCCCCTTCAGGCATTGGCAGTTCATCAGTTTTCTCAAATAGAACTACACATTTCAACTGATTATGATCAGAGATGTACTAAGAAGTTATTTTTAATAGGACAAAAGATAACACTCACATCCATAATCTTCTAAATTACATGTTAATTTATCATGATCTAAAAAATATTCAAAAGATGCACCATGATCCATCATTTCATCTGATTTAATCTCCAAATCCTTGTAAATCTCACTAGTGGGAGCATTCTATATGTCTTCTGGGTGACCTTCATTATGTGGCCTCTGACCTTGGGCAGCTTCTTCAGATGAAATAGTGGCATCAGTTGCAATGGATGCCAAAAGATCTAGTGTAGGGGTTGAACCTAAAGTACCATAGAATGGAAGTTAGTTGATGATTCATTCAACATTTTATGATGCACTGATAACTTTCCAGAAACGTTTTCTTATCTTCTTGCAGTAGAAGTAGGAGTGATACATGGAACAGATGCTAGTTTTTTTCCAGGAGTAGCCAAGTCAGCCAGAACTTGTGATTGTTCACCAGTACCCTCCATGGTCCTCAGACGAGGGTCAGTCCTCTCCCTCAAAGGGGAAATTTAAGAACCCCTACAATCCCAAAACTTATGAGAAACCTTTTCATGGGTTAAGACTCATGATTATCTGAAGGACATACCACTACTGATGAAGCATTTAGTTGTGGAATTATTCTTTCGTTGCCTTAGTATCTTTGGTTTTTTTGGGAGTGTTGACTTTCTCCATTACAGGTATTTCAATTGGAGAATGGAAAGCCATGTCCAACTCCTCATCCCTGGATTTTTGTCCTGAAGATATCTCGCTCGACTCATGATGAGATTCATTAGCCCCAATGGCAGTGCAACCAGGGCTATACTGTGGTGAAGTAACATCAGTCGTTCATTTCTTTTCAAGCTATAGGATAAAGAAATTAATTTCCCTGAGTAATAAAGCTTTGACTGAAACCATGTTACAATGAAAATATGGAATGAAACTTACATCTTCAGGAGCCTCGTAATCGTGACACTCCTCATCTTTGGAACCACCATCAGTGGCGCCATGATCTATCATTTACTTCAACCGCTTGGTTATAGGAATTGGATCATCGGTGGAATAAATGAGAATTTCCATCCCTATGATGTAAGCCCACACATTATCGTGGTTATCCTTGTAACAGATATTTGTAGAAGCCAGATGCTTCCTTATTCCAGGGAGGTGTAGCACCTCGCACAAATCCAGCCAAGTAGTTTCAGCACTGCAGTATCAACTCTGCCATGTTTGGATAGCCTCTGGTTATAGATATTCAATATGTGCACCAGAAGGCTGCGAGGAATGTCCCACATTCATGGATTTCAGCTTCTTCCAATTTCCAGCAACTACAGTTAGAGAATAAGAAAATAATACTTTTTTCTCTATAAAGTAATGATGATTAACGTGCCTTAATGAAGTAACTCACTAGGAGTTGATGGAGTTGGTTTCTTGATTCTGATAGATGGATTATATCTGAAACAAGGCACCTTTTCTGCATGTTGTGCCTTATCATCCCCATCTTGAGAATCTGACGAATCAGCTTCAGGTGTTGCAGAAGAATCACCTTCCATATGAAGGGTTTCTTTCTCTACAGTTCTTTTCCTTTTCCCCACCTGATAAACTGGGTGATTCAACACCCCTCCAGCGTATGATGATATCCAGTTCTCAGCATACCATGGAGTTAAGTTACAAGCCGCTTTATCAACTGGTAGATAAAACACTACCTCAGTATTCTCAGAGATGTCAGCAACCAATGTTGTCGGTCATCCATCAGATGCTTCTCTGACCAGATATGCATAGGAGGAAATGCAATAGTCTGCTGCAGACACTTGAATTGGCATGAAAATCTATATGGAGCATAGGCCCCGCATATAATCTCTTCATCCATCCTAGTGGACAGTACACCATCTCTGCAAGCCAGCATATAAGCCCTCAATTCCAGACCGACGGTTCCATCATCAACAAACCGCCTGGTTGGCGGGTTTCCATAAGGAAAGAAATTGAGTTCCTTGTACATGCTCAACCTCACCATCATGTCAGATGAATTGAGAGTTAGCGGAGCAATTCTAGAGAATGCCGGCACTCATGGCCTAAAAGAACATCTGGGGATCTGTACTCTATTCTAGACATTTTATGTTCTGAAGTGAGTGGTGATCCATCCCCACAAAACATGGAATGGTTCCACTATTCTCAAAGGAGACTTACGCAGGAAGACATTGAGTAAAATCCTGTGAATCTTTGTAAAATGTGGGTAGCCAACCCAACCTTTTTCCCCTCAGCCAACTTGGATGCTTGAATTAATGTCCCTGGCCTTATGCATCCCTTTGAGTCCCTGACTGGAAAATGATAAACAATAAGCCACAAGGCCAAGAAGCCCACCAAATGAGTCTTTTTTGGGATTCTCTGATTAACTTCGTATCCCCACTTCTCAAATTATCCTGCTTCTAGAGTCGTCCAGAATGTGCTAGGAGAACCCCTCTTCTCTATTTTGGGGTAGATGGTAGGATGAGTACAGGTGGGCCCCTTCTCCTTCGGCCCCTTCCAATTCGATCCATTTTCCTTCGGCTCCTTCTCCGGCTTCGTGGTAAATAAACATATTCATACACTCCTTTAGATGAATATCCTTTCTTGAATGAGTTAGGGATGTCTCTGAACTCTTGAACTTGTGGAAGATTTTTAATAATTCTTGAGCTAAAGCCGAAGTCTTCTTTGAATCATTCCTTGTTTCCTTGGGGGGAAGAATTCTTCATACATATTACCCAAAATTGGAGCCCCTGAGATCTTGTGGACATCCCATAGACTGCTGCCTACTTCCCCACGAGTCTGATGGAAAACATTGGTCTCTAAACTCCAATGGTTGAGTATCTCTGGCACAAATTCATCATTTCTGTATACATTTGTTTACCCAGCACAGGCAGCTTCATATATTGCAGCTCCTTTTAAATCCTCGACAAACTCTGTGTAGTTTTGTCGCATCCAGTATGCCCACATCCAAGTTGGCTTCACACCACCTCGAGGACGAAAGTACCAACTCTTCATGAAGCCTTTGGATTGATCCATCTGAGTGTTTCGGAAAATTGAGGGATAACAATGTGGTTGCAGCTCAGGCTTGTGAGGTTTCAGATCTGAGGTACATGGACTATGATGTATTATGTGGGCCTTCTCCATTATTCTGGTATTTATAAATGCTCCTCCACCTGAGATATTTTCTGATGAAAAATTAGTATAATTATGAAACCAAGAATTAGGGAGATAGTTCTTTGCCTCGGGAGTGTTGACTTCTCGCAGATGAACATAGCCATATAAAGGTAGATAAATAATCTGCGGGGAGTCAAGATGACACTTCTTCAGGTACCTAGACAAATCAGGAAGAGTGCTGTCGTAGAGAGTATAATAATCATGGCCAATGATGCTCATCAAATCATCAATTAGCTTCCTAGCAAGTTCCTCAGCAATGCCGATTCTCTTGGGAGCCATTTAATCTGCACAAAGGTCAAATAATTAACTTTTATATAAGTTGATTTTTCATAAATTTGTGAAGAAATGTGAAAAAATGGATAAGGCATTAAGGCGCGCAAGTCCCAATTTTGGCGCACAGGTATAATTGCATCACACAAGTTTTGGCACGCATGTATCACCGTGCAGGTCAAAATACCTCAACTGAAGTGTGACACAAAGAAACAGCGGAAAACAAGTAACTTGCATGACTGAGGAAAATTGTGTTGTGAGAGCTCGAAACTGTTTAATGTCGGCTGCTTTGCAAGAGAATGAAGCCTTATTTATAGGCAAGGACACAACCCTACACACTGTAGTCGGCGCACTAAAGCCTGCATGATGCCATCTACGTGATCAACACTTGCGCGATGTCATTAGTGCACTCAACACTTGCACGCCACATGTTCCTTGGTGTTCTTCTTTACCTCAGCGTCACATCATCATTTCTTTCGGATCCCACTCTGAGGGGAGAATTTTGTTTACTCTTCTTTATGTCACAAAGTCTAACGACTGAAAAAGGGAAATACCTTAGTCCAAAACCCTAATCCCCATTCCTGATACCGAATACTATAATCCCTACACTATAAAATCTATACACTATACCCTAAAACCTGAAACCATTAAACTAAATTCTAAAAAAATTCACACTAAATGAAATTCCCTACACCCCTAACCCTTAACCCTACAACATATACCATATACCCAACACCTTATACCATGAACATTGCACCCTAAACCCTATACCCTTCACCCTAAACACCATACCATAAATGTTGTACCATACACCCAGAACCATGCACCCTATACCCAAATTCCTATATCCTATATACTAAACCCTATACCATATAACATAAACCCTAAATCCAATACCCTAAACCCTACCCCATAAACCATGTATCATATACCATATACCCTAAACCCTAAAATCGAAACCATATACCCTACACTATAAATCCTAAACCCAAGTTCCTGAACCATATAACCTAAACCATAAACCATATACCCTACATGCTAAACCCTAAAACCTAAACCCTAAAGTCTAAACAACAAACTATAAATTCTATACCCTATATAGTAAAACTAAATCCCAACAGCATAAAATTTATACCCTACCCCCTAAACTGAATACCCTACACCCTAAACACTAAACCGTACACCATAACCACTATTATCAATACCCTAATCCCAACACCATACATGTTAAACCCTATACCCTACACCATAATCCATATACATTACACCTTATACCCTAGAAAATAAATGTTATACACTATACCATTCACCCTAAACCCTAGAACCAAGACCCTAAACACTAAAAATCCAAATATTCCCAATACCCTACTCCCTAAAAACTATACCCACTACCATAAATTCTAAACACCAAATAAACTGCCAAACCCTAAACAATACAACATAAAACACATACCTTACAAATTAAACCCTAATCCATAAACCCTGGACTGCAAACCTAATACTATACACACTAAATCCTAAACACTATGACTGAAACCCAAAACCCTTCACCCTAATCCATAAACCATAAACCTTAAAACCTACACCCTACACCCTAAAACCTAAACCTTGCACCTTAAACTTTATACCCTAAACACAAAAACCTACTCCCCAAGACCCATACCGTACACACTAAACCTTAAACCCTATACCCTAAAACCACCACCCAAAAACATTTACATTACACCCTAAAACTTACACCCTACACCTTAAAACCTATTACATACACCCTAAACGCTATTCACTACACCCAAAACCTTATACACTACACTATAAACAATAAAACCTAAAACAAAAACTCTATACCCTACATCTTATACCCTAAACCCTACACCTCAAACCATTTACCCTACCACCCCAAACACAAAACCAGAAACCCTAAAACCTAATACCATAAACTCTAAATTATACACCCTAAACCCTAAACGGTCCACCCTACATCCTAAAACCTACACCCCAAACTCCAAACCCAACACCCAAAACCCAATACCATAAACTCTAAATTATACACTTTAAACCATAAACGGTGCGACCTACATGCTAAAACCTACACCCTACACTCCAAACCCAACACCCTTGTCACTAAAATTAACCACCTAATATATAAACCCTACACCCTACACCCTACACCATACACCTAAAAATATAAACTCTACACCCTAAACTATATAACCTTCTCCCTAAAAACCCTAAAATAATCCAAAATCCTTTTAAAACCTTCAAAACCCCAAAAACCCAAAAAAACCCAAAAAAACCCCAAAACATACCCAAAAAAACCCCTTAAAACCCTAAAAATCCAAAAAACAAACCCAAAATCCAATAAAATATAAAACCTCTAAAAACCCTAAAAACTATTAAAAAATAGTAAAACCCCACAAACCCTAAAAATACCATAAAACCCTTAATCCCTGGAAATCCCAAGAAACCACTAAAAAACATGGGAAACCCTTAAAACCATAATACACTAAAAACCATTAATATACATATAACCCATAAAAATTGTAAAAAACACTAAAAACCCTAAATAACTATAAAAACACTACCCCCTTAAGAAACCAAGAATTCCTAAAATCTACAATAACCATAAAAACACAAAAAATAATTAGAACCCCTAAAAAACCAAAAAACCCAAAAAAACACATTTAAAACAATTAAAACAATTAAAACTCTAAACCCCTTAAAAACATAATAACACTGTGAACCCTATAACCCCTATAAATAACCTAAAACCCCAATACTGTAAAACCTGAAAGTCCGTAAAACATAAAACCATAAAAATCCACAAAAATCCATAAATCCACATAAAACCCCTAAAACATCCCCAAAAAGATCGTAAACCCCATAAAAAATGCTAGATGACCCTAAAACACAAGAAAATTTTAAATATCCTAAAACCCCTAAAAATAATTAAAATAAATAAAAATGAAAAAAAATCCCTAAATGACCATAAAATACCCTAAACCCCATAGAGGAACCTGATGATCAAAAAACCCCTAAAAGTTCCTAAAACAAATAAAGGACCCTAAAACCCAAAAAACTCTAAATGACACTAAAAACCCTAAAGGACCCCAGATAACTGTAAATAATCATAAACAAACATAAAGACCAATAAAAACATGAAAGACCCAAACAAACCATAAACAGACCCTAAAACCCATAAAAACTGTAAAACCCACGAATGATCCTAAACACCCAAATAAAAACCCCAAACAAAAAAACACCTAAGAGTCACTAAATGGCCTTAAAATAACCAATCGAAACCCTAAAAGACCCTAAAACTCTAGACTCCTTAAAATACCATAAAACCGTAAAATATTAAAAGAGACCCTAAAACATTAAAACCCCTAAAACCACTGAAAAACATGAAAAAAAACCAAAACTAAAACAAAACAAAATAGCAAAATAACCCAAAAACCCCAAAAATCCCTGAAAAACATTATAACCACTAAAATTCTTAAAACCCTTAAAACTAAAAACCTGCCAAATATTTATAAAAAACAATAAAAACCCCTAAAAACCAAAAATATACCACTAAAAATCATAAAGTCATAAAATAATACCCTAACAAATAAAATGACCTTAAAAACTAAAAAACACTTAAAATCCAAAAAACAAATAAAAACAGGAAAATCTATAAAGACCCAACATCCCTAAAATCAATATTAACATTAAAAACTATAAAAATGCTAAAAATACTACCCCTCATAAAAAACCCAAAAACCCTAAATGACCCTAAAATCCCAAAATAACCATAAAACCATTAAAACATGAAAAAATCAATAAAAACATTGAAACCCTATCAAGCACCACAATTCACCAAAAAAACACCTAAAAGACCCTTAAATTCCTAAAATTCCCTAAATGTTGCTAAAAACCATAGAAATTACATAAAAACTCAGTAAACATTCAAAAGGCCATAAAATATTCTAAAACCCTAGAACCATTTGAAAAAAATAAAACCCATAAGAACCCAAAAGATCCCTATGAAAAAAAATGATTAAAAATCCAATAGACACCAACAATCCAAAAAAAATCCTAATGGACACATAAAAACCCTAAAATCCTATAAACCCCTAGAAACACTAAATACCATAAAAACAAAAAACACTCCTCAAATTTCCAATAAACAAACAACATAAAATTATTTAAAACCCTATAATACCCAAAAATACACAAAAATACCCAAAATCCATAAAATAGAATAAAATCAGAACAATACAAAAAACATAAAACCTAAATAATCCCAAATGTCACAAATCGGTCGTAAAAAATATTTAAAAACAAGAAGATACAATAATATCCCTAAAACACTCTAAAACCCTTACAAACACATAAAGGACACTAAAAACCCTAAAAACTAAAAACGCCCATAAACCATAAAAACAATAAAGCACCCTAAAAACCCCAAAAATCTTAAAGGAACATAAAAAAGTAAAATTCTAAAGGACACTAAAAATACTAAATGACCATAAAAACCCTAAATAAGAAAAGGAATAAAAAAACCCTAAAAGATAATAAAACCCTAAAATCACTATGTCCCCTAAGATCCTAAACTACCCTAAAAAATAGAAACCCTTGAAAAATCCTAGAACAACTTGAAAACACTAAAAGACACAAAAAACCCTCACAAAACCCTAATAGACCCTAAAAATCTCTAAAAACCAAAAAATACCATAAAAACAGAAACCCCTAAAAACTATGAAAAATCATAAAAGACCCAAAAACACTTATAAAACAATAAATTTTCCTAAAAATCTGAGAAAATGTTAAAACCGTAAAACACCCAAAAACCGTAAAGCCGAAAACCACCTAGAAGTCCCCAAACACCAAATAACAAACAACCATAAAAGAATCCCCAAAATACTCCTAAAAAATATAATAACCACAATAATCCCTAAAAAATATAAAGAAGCAAAAAACCCCTAAACAATTAAATACCCTAATCCTCATAATATATCCTAAAATCTCTATAAACACCAAAAAATATAATTTTTAAAAAAAAATTAAAACCACTTAAGGCCTTAAAAAACATAAAAACCCAAATAGCACAAAACCCAAAAATACCTAAGGATGCTAAAAACACTAAAAGACCCAAAAAACACTAATATACCATATAAAACCATAATAACCATAAAACTACTAAAGGAACATAAAAACCTTATTAAAACCATGAAGACTATAAAATACCCTAAAACACTAAACACTAAAATGATAAAATAACTTAAGATGAGTGAAAACATTAGAAATCATAAAAACACAAAAAAAATTAAAAATAAATCACCTAAAGCCCCCTTTAATTTGAAAAAACTACGAATCCTTAAAAACCATAAAAACACATAAAACCCGAAAACCCATAAAAACCCAAAAAATAACTAAAACCCTATGAAAACCTTTAAAACACTAAAAACACTAAAAACCCCAAAACCCCTAAAAACCCAAAAAACCCTAAACCCTTAAACACATTATAAAATAAAAAAAACCTAAAATACTAGTAAAATCACTTAATAACATTTCAAATCTATAAATACCTAAAAGACATAAAAAATATGACCCCCCCCCCCCAAAATCCCGAAAACCATTAAAAATCCAAAAATTAAAAAATACTAAAACCAATAAAATCCATAATAACAATTAAAAATACTAAAATCGATCAAACATAAATCATTTACCTTACACTATAAACCCTGCAACCTACACAATTAACCATGCACCCTACACCACAAAACCCAAAACCGTACACCCTTAATTTTATATAATACACACAAAAACCTAAGACCCACACAAAAAAACATATACCCTACACACTAAACACTAGACTATAAACAAAAAACCCTATAATATACACACTAAACCCTAAACCTTGCACCATAAAACTTATACAATATACCTTAAACCCTACACCCTAAACCCTAAACCATATAAACTACTCCCTAAACCATAAACCCTAAACACTAAATTGAACACCCTAACACATATACCATACAAACAAAACTCAATAAATGAAACCCAATACCCTATAACCAACAGAATAAACCCTCTAATTTATAACCAAAACACCAATAAATGAACATAACACCCTTAACTCTAAACCCTACACATTAAACCCTATATTGGAAAATCTAAACCCTAAAGCATAAAACTAAGACCAGAAACCCAAAACAATAAACAATTCACCCTAAACCCAATGCCAAACACCGTAAACACTAAACCCTACACTATAAACCCTATAAAATGAACTCTAAATATTAAACCCAATAATCTAACCATACACCCTACACAATAATCCATATGACCTACACCCAAAACCATAAGTCCTACACCCAAAAACAAAAACTATACACTATAAACCATATACCCTGCACTGCGAACCCTAAACCCAAAAATTGTTATCCTATACACTATAACCAACACCCCAAACCCTAAACCATATACAATACACTATAATCCCTAAAACCTAAACCCTAACCCCTAAAACCTAAACACAGAATCCTATTCCCTCACTCATATATATAAACCCTAAACCATAAAACCTAAACCCTGCACCATTAAAAATATACCATACACAGCTAAAGCTAAACCCTACTGACGGAATTCTATACCCTAGAACCTAAACCCTATACACTACACTCTAAAACCTATTCCATACACCAAGAACCCCAAAACCTACACTCTAAACACTATAACCTACACCCTAATCCTTAATCCCAATACACAATAACATATAACCTATACCATAAATACTAACCCTTTCCCCTAACACCAAAAACCCTATACTCTACTCTCGAAACCCTAAACCCTATAACATAAAACCTACATTATAAACCCTATACCATACTACCAAAATATTATACCCTACTCTCTAAGCCATATACCAAACACTTTAAACCCTATACCCTGCAACTTAAACCATATACCCTACACGCTAAACCCTAAACCCCAAAAACCCGAAAACAATCATAAAAAAACATAAAACCCTAAAAACACTAATGACCTTAAAATATAAAAAAATCTATTAAACCTTATCAACACGAAAACCCATAAAACCCCAATTGTCCCAGAATCCCAAAAAAATATTAATAACCAAAATATACAGTAAAACACTATAAATCCCTAAAATCGTTAGAACAAACCAAAAATTACTATGATTTCCACAAAATCCTAAAACTAGTAATACCGTTAAAAATCCAAAGAATTCATTAAAACCCATAAAGACCCTAAAAACCATAAAAACCCACAGAAACCCTAAAAACACTCAGAAACCCTAAAAAGACAAATAAAACACTAAAAAAACTTAAAAGAACAAAAAACTCTAAAAAAACCTACCATAAAACCCCTAAATAAAAATAAAGAACTCTAACAACCATAATAAAACTAAAAAATATAAAAAAATAAAACCCTAAAAAACATTAAAATAGTAAAACCCTAAAAACCCAAAAAACCTAATAAAATACTATAAACCTATAAACATTAAAAAAACATTCAAAAAAATAAAACCCTCAAAACCCCTAAAACCCCTAAATGTATTTAAAAACCCTAAAACACTAAAACCCCTAAAAACCATAAAAATACAAAATACAATAAATAACCAAAAACACAAAAACCCATACAACCCTAAAAACATAAAACCACCTAAGACACTCTAAAAATCCTAAAAACACTTAATAAACAAAA
Source organism: Viscum album (assembly GCA_963277665.1). NCBI lineage: Eukaryota > Viridiplantae > Streptophyta > Magnoliopsida > Santalales > Viscaceae > Viscum > Viscum album. The sequence continues at coordinate 982,225,239 of OY728165.1, read as the reverse complement.
GATCATATAATCCTTGAATGGATTCAAAACACCAAAAAATACAAATAGACCCTAAAACAATAAAAATCCTAAAAGACACTAACAACCCTAAAAGGCCATATAAATACCTTAACGACCCTAAAATAATCTATGAAATTATATAGATCCCTAAAAACCCTGTAAAATCCATAAAAGGGAAAAAAATCAATAAAACCCACTAAAATACCCTAAAAACACAAAAAACCCTAATGTGCCACAAACAAAATGAAGGTCTATAAATGACCATAAAACACCTAAACAACCTAGAAAAACCTAAAAACATCAAATGCCAAAAAAACCCAAAAAACCTTAAAGGGGGATAAAAATCATAAAGGACCCTAAAACACTAATAGTCCGTATAAGTGCCTAAAATCTTAAATATATTTAGTGACCCAAGAAAAACCCGAAATCCCATAAAATCACTAAAATTAATAAAACACAAATAGCCCATAGAAAATCAGAAAAATATTGAACACCCAAAAAATCCGAAAACCCCTTAAAACCCATATAAGAACCAACACTATAAAATCATAAAAACACAAAAGACCCTAAAACCAAAAAAAAAATAAACCCAGAAAAACATAAAAAAACATATAAATCCTAAAAACCAAAAAAACCATAAAAAACATAGACACCCCTAAAAAACCTAAAACCATTAAAACAATAAACCCCCCCCCCCCAAACAGTAAAGTCACTACCACAAATGATAAAGATCCATTAAAACCCCCCAAAACCATTCAATGGACCTAAAGACCAATAAAGCGTAAAAAAAATTCCAAAATACCCAAAATAACATAGATGCAACAAGGTTACCTAAAAAACAAAAAATACTATTAAACACATAAAAACAAAAAAGACATCAAAAATACCAGAAAATTACAGAAACCCTAAAATAACTAAAACCCATAAAAATTCAAAAAACCCATTAAAAACTATAAATACATAAAAAACAACTAATAAAAACACATAAATACAGAAAAAACCATGAAAATAGATATAAATCCTAATAACCCCTAAAGACCATAAAAATAAAAAAACATGAACCCATATAAAAATCATTGACACCCTACAAAACACTATAAAAACACAAAAGAGATCCTAAATTCCATCAAACAATGCAAAAAACCCAAAACTATTAAAAATCTGAAAAACAAACAAAAATCCTAAAACCCCAAAATGAATCTAAAAACCCTAAAAACAAAAAATACCAAAACCATAAAAACCCTAAAAACACTAAAAAATCCTAAAATCCATAAAACCCATAAAATAAAAAAAAACTAAAAACACCAAAACCCATATATATCATGAAAACACATAAAACCTCAACAATTAAACTTCTTAAACCCCTAAAAACACTTTATCATTAAAAACCCAAAACCCCATAAAATACTTAAACCAATCAAAATTCCAAACAAACATAAAAACGTAAACACCTAAAAGTCCTAAAACACCTAAAAAAACATATGACCTATAGAAACCCTTAACTACCAATAAAATCTAAAAAACCTAAACCCCTAAAACCATAAAACCACTAAAACCCCTACAAAATATAAAATACGCTAAGACCCAAAATAACCCTAAAACCCCGAAAACCCCATAAAAACACTAAAACCCCAAAATAACCTTAAAATGATAAAACCCCTAAAACATACCAAATAAATCAAACCCCAAAAAATAATAAAAACCCATAAAAACCTAATCCCCAAATAATCCTGAAACCAATGAAAATGTTGTAGGGTCCTAATAACATGGAATAGTCAACAAAAATACTCCAAGAAATTTCATGAAGGAATAAGACATTGGCTTGAAAGAGAGTTTGAAAAAAATGATTGATGAAATCAAATTTTAAGAAGAAAAAAAATCTGCATACTAATTATTGGGAATCGTATGTGGATGGTATTCCCTAAGAATTGAAAAATATGTGGACAGCCAGCAAAAAACTAGCCCACAAGGTGTTGGTCACAAACTAGGTAGTTTGTGGAATGAATGAGGGGTGATTTTGTTCACCCATTAACCACATTGTTGGCAGAATAGAGGCAGATAAATTTCACCCATGAACCATTTCCCCATAATCCATGTCATTGAAAAAACGTGATAAACAGGTATGCCCCGACACACCACATGGAAATCTCAATTTATAGAAAAGGTGGGGCCTATGACGTCATGTGAACCGTGTCATTCCCAGGATCAAGGTAGTAGTTTTCACCACTGCAAACCATATCCCCTCAAACCATGGTTCACAGAGTCGTTTGGAAGACGACAAGTTCTCACATGGGATTACACAAAAGGATTCATGTGACTCATAGATATATCCTACTTGACACTCTATATAAGGACCCGAAGGGGATCAGAGAGAAGACATGATTGGATTTTTGGAGAGTTTAGTTGTTACGAATGGAATACTTTAAAGGAAAATGATCGATCATGTATAGAATAATGAATGATTTTTATTTGGTATAAAAACACCATGAACCATAAAATAAGATTCATAATAATTTGGCCAAAACTGCAAACCTTATTTGTGAACTGTGAACCATACTCCTTTTGAAGATTAACTTCATGTGAACTATAGGAATAATGCCCCTTCTTCAATCTATAATACCACATATTACATCTCTATGCGGGTGAAACCATGTCCCGTGTAGATTCCCAATACATGGATGTACTCCATTATCTCATACCACTATGATATGTGGATGTAACCTGAGGTTTCATACCACTATGGTATGAGTAAGACAGATCCACCCACATAGCAGTACTCCATACGGTGGGTACCCCACCTCACATGAACATGTGGTGTGAGGAATGGTGTACCTTCCGTTATTCTACCATCTATTCATGATCATGACCTTCCATTTCAATCCAATCTTTTGAATCACCATTGCAGACAAGTCATTATTAATAATCCCAAACACTCTTCAAAATCCCCCAGACCCGTATGATAAAACCATTAGGTGCATCATCACATCATTGTAATTTTACATACCCTTTGTATGACGAATCACTCGGGTAGTCCAATAAAGGGTGTGGGACCATAGAATGTGTTTAAGTCTACATTCCCATGGAAACTTAGGGACAAACCTTGAAATACACATTCAAACATCTATGTTCTAACGATCAAGGTTAATCACTGATTTTTTCATTCAGTGAGGGAAAGTTATAATTCCAATGGATCATGTATGCCTTTCCTTTTGTTGAGGAGCGATGCTTCTCCCCTTTCCCAGAACTAGAATTAGGGCACCCACAATATGGTGACCGCTATGCCTTTATACTAGAGGCAACAATCCATATACTCTTAGGCTCAACCTGGGGCATATCTATATAGATTTCCAAATGTGACTATCGTGGATATCAACATTGGTGAGAGTTGACACATTCAAATCCCCTCTCTCTTCCCTCATCAAGCTATCCCCCCATCCTATTCCACTGTCGCCCTCCTTTTTCAACAGTAGAGAAGGGAAAGTGTGTGGTTTTACATATCTACTTCTTCCTCTTATTTCTCACACCGAGCAAGACTCACATGGTCATAGTGGTTAATTATAATCATTACATCCACACCATCATCCTAATTAACAACAAGAACTCTGATTCATACTCTAAATAGGATAGTTAGGACACCTCCTTAAAGGTCTGATCTCAAATGGGAAGCTTCCACGCGTATGTCCCACCCCCCAAATGAAATATGAGAACTTTGATTTCATCCATAACCTGGATATGTAGGACACTTGTCTAAAGTCCCATGCTCAAGTTGGCATCTGGCACACATATTCCCCACCCCAAATGATCTACGAGAACTCAGATTCCTACTCCAAACAAGATACATAGGATGCCTATCTGAATTCCTGAGATCAAAGGGGATCATTTCCAAAGGATAATCCCCATTGGCACCCCACCCCCTGCCAAATAGGGACTCCTTAATGTTATTTACCAAAACATATACCGAACTACGAGGGATTTTATTCCCATATAACTAGGATATGTATGAGGCCTCCCTATGTTCCAAATCCAACACCCAAATCTACCTAGAGTTCACCAAGCCATATCATTGGTGGGGTCATATCCACCCAAGAGACCATGCCCCACCTAAGAATCCTAGGATTCTTCGCTGTAAGCCCCACAAGAAATCTAAACTAGGTGTCCTCTGACTATACATACTTGTCATGGGATGCTATGATTCATGAATGGGTCCCTGTCACATGACCGTAAAAGGTGATGTGTATAGTTAAGTGGAACAAACTACATGGGTTATGATTCCTCTCATGAGGATACACAAGAATCCCAACTTATGGATTTGATCCTGGTATCTATGAATCATAAATCCTCTCTAGACAATGATCAATTATAGATCACCTAATCAAAGGTCTTAAACAAGAGCTTTCTCAGCAAATTCATAACCCATGCGTATATATGGTTAATATTGAAACCTAGGGGTAACCGACAAAAACATGATTGTGAAAAACAAAGGATTAAAAAAATATGAACATTTCAAAAATATATAAAAGAGTTCAGGAGTAGGTAATAATTTCCTGAAAAAAATTGTGACGAGACTGACCTCCCATCTTCTCGACCAATGGAAACCTTATGTTTCTTTGGCCACATCATCATCCAACGAGCACCTACAATTGGAAATAATGTCAAATGAATCATGGATACAATGGATGTTTCTTACTTCTAGATCCATTAGTAATCTTATTAGAGGCCATCTAAGGACATCATACTCGATGTAGAACCCTTCATAATATCAGACAACTGGTTACAATCTATAAGGATATTTTTTCCACCCCTTTGGTATGATGCTAATTGGGTCAAAAAATGATGAACCAAATGTGAATCCATAACCAAGGTGGTCGTTTTATGCCAATGATAGAAAAATTTAATATGAAAAGTTAGACCAGTTTTTCCCATATATGCCACGATATAAATTTGGCTGAAACAAATGGTTATCCTGATGTGAATCATTAACCACGGTGGTGATTTTACCCCAACGATATAAAACAGGGATATGGAATTTCAGACCATTTTTTCCTATACACCATGGAAAGAATTAGACAGAGAGAAAAAATGGTTAACCCTACATGAATCTTTAACCAAGGTGTTAGTTTTACATCAATGATAATATAAAAGTGGTTATAGAATGTTGAACCATTCTATTTTCCCATATATTCCATGACATGAATTGGTACGAAACATAAATGGTGAACATGATGTGAATCCCTAACCTAGGTGGCTATATTATCCCACCACAATCCCTTTTCATCAAAAAAGGAAGAGATCCTAGCATGATCATCAATTATACATTTCATCATGAGCTGCTACATTGATGGAATTTTTTTCCTTTATATGTCATATATATTTCCCGAAGTTCATAGAGCTCTCTTCAAGCCAAATGGAATTCCGAAAATTGGCTTAGAAACGCATGTTAATAACCATACAGTCAGTGTGGTCCCCTAAAAAGAAAAGGAATACATCACCTACTTAGAATTTTCAAAATATGGTTTCAAATGAGCTGGTCAATGAGTACCACCAATACGGTACTGTCACTATAATCTAGGATGAAAGGTAGGCCCTCTCATCGGTGAAATCTCACTAGCCACATCTTCAGCCGCAGTCAGAAATCCAATATAGGAAAAATCCATTGTCCATCTCACATAATTTTGGGAGACAATCCCTAGAATGTGAAAAATAATACCTCCCTTATATTAAGGAGATAGATGAGGTTGACCCCAATGAATTCATCCTACCTGCATAGGAATACCCACTCACGGGCTCCTATCGGAGGATGTCACCACAGGTGGCATACAACATGATATCCATGTTTTGGAGAGGATCCCATGCTGAGGGAACCTTATAATGTCCAATAAACACATGCCCCCTTGGGCTACCCACCATGGGAAAACTCAGGATTATGAGATGTTCATAACCATCGTTCTTAAGGAGGAGGTCGACCATACATATGTGGTAGCATATAATCGGTATGCATAAAATTAAACTTCTCCTACAAAAACGTGCTACAAATATATGGCTGCAATTTAAATGGATGAGTATACCCACTCTCTCCAATGAGTCCCACCATAAAAATATGGTGGAAAAATATTAGGAAACATAAATTTGTGCCTGTTCTCAATGGTTTTGTTGCACAGACATAGCAGAAAATTATAGGCAAATGAAAATATCTACCAATTCCCAAAAATACCATCATCCAAAAATGATGGAACCCATCTATTTGCAAGGAAAAATTCTTATTTATGCACAACAATACAACCATTCAAATATGGTTTAAAACCATGGGTATTCGTATAACACTGCTGATGCATATGAATCCAACCAATAAAATATAGTGGAATTCAATGGGTAACTAAAAATTCTTAAATACCACACTTAATCCCAATAACAAAATATGGTGGAAAGAAAATACGAGTAGAGTGAAAAATATGTGGCTGAAAATCAATAACATGGTACAAATATAACATTAAAATGAGAAAAATTAAATTCATGCTCACAAATACAAATCCAAAAATCCAAATACAATGGAAATTGAAATAGACAGCTGGGGAATATTCGTTCCTCTATCCCAGATTATGAGAACTTTCAGTACCCACTAGAAACAAATGGAGGACCATAGTAGGATCAAACATCTTCTATGAAATCATAATGGGAATTCATACTCATTCCATCCAAATATGCATCACAACACATCTTTTCCATGATAAATGATGAGATATTAATCCCAAAATATATCCTTTAGACATATCAAAACATCATTACGTCCTTGGAAAAAGTATAGAGCCCTACCCATGAACTCATCTCATAGGGAGGGTTGATTAATCCACAAAATTAGATAGTCACCCCGAACTAGACTAGTATCCAAGATCCAATCCTGGATTATCATTGACCATATTCAAAGATACAAGGATAACGAGATCGGGAACAAACACATGTTCCAACTAGTGGACACAAGTCCAATGTGGTGGCCACTCCACAATATACATATATCCCAACAAAAAATCTAGATTATCATTTGTGTATCCCAATGAAATTGTGGGAACCAACAATATAGGGTCCTGTATATAAAGACCACTACCAATAGAAGGTATCCCCAGTTGCCCGTAAGATACCACCCAATCATTAATGGTGCAAAATGAAACTAAAAAATGTACAGTATAAACAAAATTCTTCTCTACTATAAGTTGGAGTTCTTAATACCATCCAAAATCTAACAATAGAGGCTCGAGATCCTGTAAATACATTACCAAATTATGGGAGTAGTAGTTGCAGTTGTGAAGGTCCTCCACAAAATGTCACTACAAGTATATCAGAAGGTTGTCCTTGGAGCACCCACAGAGGCATACTGGGTGGTCCATGAATGATTGATCATGAGAGCCTGCATCTTGATATGTGTTAGGGTAACCCTATTTGTAACAAGAATATCAGACATCAAGATGTTCCTCCCCTTACTATCATCCAAATTAATGGTCCACCCTATGGTATATTTTGTAGATATGTTTTTCCCTGTAGTCGGACATCATGATGTGAAGGTAGTACTCTCTATGATGTAAGTCACTATGAATTCCCTCCACATATTGATATCAGGAAATGAGAAGGTACCCCAATACTTGTAGTAAAATCTGATCCCCCCCTAGAATGTAAAATATAGATTCCCTCCATGTATCCAGAGCTATGATGGTGTTCCACACAATTAGTGTAGTCATTGTGAAGGGCCTCCCCTCAATGATGCCAAGAAGAGAAAAGGTCATCCAATTGATGTGTACCACTCTGAAGGTCCTCTCTAGGTTATAAACTTTATAATTGCTCTCTACATCTAGACACTAATCTGCAATGTTAGTCCTTTCCATCACGTCACTAACTATGAGGGTCCACCCCATAGTAAAAATTTGCACCAGTGACATGGTCCTCCCCTCATCTGGGCAAATTTGATAAATCCCTCATATGATGAGGTGATTGTAAAATAGAGTATGACTTGTTGGATGTTATCTCCATGAAAAAATATATCCATTCACAACCATAGGATGTTCGGGACCACACTTATCTTCTGACCCACCCTCGTACCTTTCACAAGTCAACGAGTCTCCCACTAAGCCCACTACTTGGAATGAAATCATTGAGGAGTAGTCAAACTAGGTAGTTAAAGAAAAAGTGTCCCTATTATAATAACTAAATTATATGTTTCTTGTGAGAATAAAACTATATATGTATGAAATACATGTGATGTATTGGCCCACAACCACTTCTCAGTTCATAAAACCATGAGACATGTCAGAAGAATGTATGTTTAACATTCACCTCAATATCTGGACAAATCTACACCTGTTAAAAGAAATGGTTTTCCCTTATTATGGGTATTAAGCCCATGTTAATTTCTTGGGAGAGCATCTCCATAAAATAGACCTAGAATCCCTTCCGTCTGCATGATGGCGACAATCAGAATGTTAAACAAAGGCCTTGAGTTGGCCTGCTTCCCTGCACTATACAAGTGAACTGCCTTATCGAAAATTCCCTATCGAGTGTTCTTATCCAGAGATGTAGAGAACATGGAACTCCACACTTAACCCCACTTCATGTCTTGCATAACCCATCGGATGTGACAGCCTGCAATGTCATAACCCCATGATTGAAGTCAAATGATTTCCCTTCTTAGGAAAGTGGAAAACATGACAATAACCAGCCTTTGGTATGTCTGAGATGCATCAATCCTGATGAGGGAAGGCCATTGAGAAGCTCTTGAACTAGGACATAAAGAACATCCAGTAGGTCTCATGCCTATGGGAAGCCAATATACGGGCATAACTCATTCCCTTGAAAACAAACTATTCATTTAAAGACTTGTCACCATATTTGGCTCACACACACATGGGAAGGCGTGAGATCAAGAAGGAGACAATAGAAATAGTACTATACGCAACATGCGATCAACCCCATACCATAGTGTTGCGGTAATATTTAACACACAATTCTACCGTAATAGCAGAAAATCCTTACAGATTCATGTTAATAGAAGAATGGGAGAAACCTAGCCTACATGGCTGGAGGCATTTTTGCCTCAAATTCCCACCCAACAGAATTCTGTTTTCTCCAAAATGGGAATAAAATAAGGTATATGGGTTAGTCATTCCATCCCATCTCATGAATCACATCCCATGGAATATCGGCTTACTATATGGTATATTAGGTCTGTCTCATAGTTAGTTTTCTCCATGAAACAGAAAGTGCATCAATGAATGGCCAGCGAAAATCCATCAATGTCCATAAAAGTATCTATTACCATTCGTCACCTAGTATGCCTCCCCAAATGTCGTATTCCTTGGTGAACATCAGGGACATCAGCCCCACAGACCTCACTGGTATTGATAAAAATAATGAGGAAAAATGTGAAGAGGGTTCTCCCCCATAGATAGTCCAAACTGATCCTGGAGGTGTGGACACTAGAAACCAAATATTTTTCATAAATATGGTGGCCCCTTAATTTAATCTACAACCACCTCCCACTTGAATCCCAAACATAGAGATTAATATGAACAAGTTCTATGACCCACGACTTTCTCTTCGAAAAAACAAATCCCCCACACTTGAGAGGGGAGATTCACTCTATAGGGGGAAGAAATGAATGATGTAAGGTGACTCAACACTGAGCTGCTAAGAGCAATCCATTATACTAGGTTTTTTTCCACAGGTGGATAATCAAAAAACACTTCTATCATATGTCCCTATGTCTCAAAGACTCATCCTGATGGATAAAGTAAGGTAGGAAAGCTTATTCAAGCAGCACTAGGACCCTCAGTCTACAAAGACCAAATTCTAGGAGGATATAATGATTTTCATCCATTAGGAAAGCAACTGAAATAGATTCTAGTTATTCCACAATAGATTCCTTCAATTGGGTATCCATAACATGGTCAAGATGCACTGAAACATCCAATCTTCTGCCCTGATACACCCTCTCAGGCTCAGTTCCAATAGGACAAGCATCAAGGGCTCCAGAATACCATCGAGTTATTGAAAAATCTAATAGAAAAAATGAAAGTATGATGAGCTCCAATATAACCGTAATTAAATTCCTAACACAATTGTGTATTCATCATTCCTTCACCACTATGTTTTAGGAACCACGTATAACGAGTGTTCAATGGATCATTGGACCTGGATTAGCATTTAATTCACTACTCTTCTTATTGTGATCCAGTAATGTGAACCTCAGAGAAAAAATAAGCACTAAATATCTAATGCATTGTTCAAACCCGACATGGTTCAGCCTTTGTGTGGTACACCAGTTTAAATTCTAACTCAACAATATGTTTGGAGGATCTTGGTTTCCATATATTGTTTTACTTTTTCTTGAAATTTCAAAAACCAATAATCAATGACCACACGAATAGAAAACAATGAACGAATGAGACAGTTTTAGACTTAATTGAAAAATAGAAGGGCATGACTTACTCTATGAACTGTCCACTCCCCGAAGAGGAGATTTTGGACATTTTCAACGATAAACTCTATGATGAGCTCTAAAAAACACTTACTCGGGTGAAATGTATATGTGGGTTTAGGAAATTCCCCCCACTACTAAATGGATATATGATTATTTGTAATAGAATAATATCAAGTCATGGGCGGCCCCATCAGCCCCAGTAAAAAGAGCATGGAGATCTGAAGATCATTCTATCATTCTTAAGCAACCCGCCTCGCACAAGCTCCAGCTCCAAGCCCCCACCAAACCATGTTAGGACCTATAAGAATTAGTAGCTTCCACCGCCCCATCAATACAAGTGATGGAGAGACAATAGAAACGAATTCTATGAATGCATAAAAAGTATATTATTTCCGGGATGATCAATTTCATGACTACTTTTTAGCATCCAATATTTGAAACATGATTCGACATCTGGATCAGAAGTGGGATGCTGAGTTAGGTCTTGATGACAAGCCAAATTACTATCCCATCCACTAGATATTTGGTCACAACATTGAGTAATGATTTTTATTGTCGTACCTCCTGTAACAAGTCATATATTCTAGATAGGTCATGATGGGACCATCTCCAATGCAAGGGGCATATATTTCCACCAATGGCCGGATTAAGAGGGGGAGTGGATTTTTTTTAAAAAAATGGAGAAAACGTTTTATAGTTGGTTGACTCATAAAACAATAAACCAATGCAATAGTATCTTTTAGGCATATTTAAAGAAACCAATTGTGCCTCCAACATCCCATGATAAAACTCGAATAACAAATTTAGCCCCAAATCCTCCAAATCTCATCTTCCCAAAAAGAACTCCAATCATAAGATTGAATTTATCGTGTGGGATGATGGACATACAAGAATGAAAATTTCATCTTTGATACTATCATATATAATTACATCAAATATGAGGGTACAACCACCATCCCGCCAAATGGAACCACCAGGGGCAGATGATTAGGAAAAGTCATTATCTGAAGAGGAGATTATTTTTGGATCCATCAATGTCATAAACATGATAGATCACTTCTCTGACGATGAATATGGTTATTAACATGAATTCCCCACACCCAATTGGGTTCTCATAGGAAGAAGCCACAGAAGACAGGGAAATCAATGGAGACACAACCATGGAAGAAGTCATGCTTATGGACACATCCACACTCAACCCTCTAGTGTTGAAGAAACCCATGGAATCCAAAAATAGATCCAATAGGGATAATAAAATTCTTCAACCCCCACAACAATCCATCCTGATAAAATCCTTTTGAAATATCTTTTATAGGAAGAACAAATGAATAATTTCCATCTGCAGTTAAACAATCCTACCAAGCCCAATCCAAAAATGATGGAATATACTCTGGATCTGATCCTAAGGTCCATCCCATCTTAATCAAATACTAAATCCCCTAATGAATTGGTGAAAGAGCTTCCAAATGTGACAATGAACTGCACTTTAGATCAGAAATATGAAATTTTGAAATATTTAGTTTCTGTACTTGCTAAGATCTGAATCATGGACGCACTGAATCTATCAACAGATTTCTAGGAAGAACTCATGGAAGTATTGTCATATCACAACGATTTTAAATATGATGTGGCCACTGCTGACGTCTACTAGACAGATACCAATCCTTGAGAATGAAACACATTTATCTCCTTTAATAATCAATATGAATACACCATCTTGAAAGGAAACATCAAACTCTTTAATATATCTAGAATAATAAATTATGTCAATATCCAATAATTCATCATAAATAATGGATTTGGGGTTATTCTCCTTTCACTACTGACACTTCCTCAGAAGGGCTGTAATAAGGATGATCTGACGCCCTGCACCACAAATCTGTTGGGCTATGAAAAATGATAGAAGAAGATATTAGGCCAAATTATGCTCAAAATCCAATTCAGTGACCTCATAGCTCACCCATAATTTCTGGTGCTCCAAAATAATATATCCAAATATGCCCTGTTAGGGAGACCCTAGCTACATACACACACAAAAATACCCACCTCATACTTAACATTGCCTCAAATATAGCATTAATGGATAGAGTGAGACACATCATGCTGATAAGGCCCCATTTTTCTTTTTTGGAATCACACTATATTGATGTGGGGTTTTTTTAATGGAAGGGGAAACAACCCTCATCTAATGGAATTGATTAGGTCACCACCCCACACAATTTGGAAATGTTTCCTACTGATCCCCTCAAAAATATCGGGGAAAAATACTTACTGTGTATCAATCAGATTGAAAGATAAATTCCAAAGTTTGATATGCATTCAGATGTACTCGTGATTTCATTTATGACTAAACTGACTTGTAATGTTTAAAATATCACTTACACCCATGATACTGATGGGTATTCTGGTGAAAATTCCCTATAAATATCATCAAAACCCCAGAAACATCCGGCCTCACCCACTATGGTCAGATGAAGGGTCTCATCAGTCAAAAAATATGAGGAAAATATTTTACCCCTCATCGCATCATCTCTAGAGAAGCCCTTGCCAATGGTTGAGATAGAGAAGATAGATTCACCTCCCAAACCCCAAAAATGAAATTCTTCCTTCAACTATAGAGTAGTTATTTCAAGGATTATTTCTGAATTAGAAGTTGAAGGGGTAGTAGATGTTGATATAGATGAGGAAGAAATATACATAAGGTATTCCCCTATAGTATTTGAGGAAAGCATCTCTACCACCATTTATGAACTCATGGAAATCAACTTGTGTATGAGAAAAGACTCATTACCCACTCTGGTTAGTTTGACCATTTAATCAAAAGGAAAAGATGTACACTCCTCATTCCTAAAGAAGAATCCATATGTTTTCACATGGTATTATACATAAATTCCATGTCTTGATATAGAGGTGGCCACTCACCTCTTGGGTCATTCAAGGGACCATCATGGTTACAAGAACACCACTAATAGGATGTAGCTGACACATGTTGACAAAATAGAGGTTGGGGTTGAAAATATCACCAGATCTAACTTCATTTAGGATGTTCAATAACCCATATAGACAGAAAAAAAATTTGTGTTAAGAAGAAAAATTGGATGATTAGCATCTTCATATATTTTTGGGACCTCAACGGAACAACCTGATCGATTATTTCCCATTCCCTATCACATAATTGTTGGTCGATGAAACTGATGTATATGAGGATCTCTATTTCATGGATGTCTATTCAATATATAAATAAATCTGAATGTCCTATGAAGATGTATAATCCACTACCATTAGGGATCCCTAGGGAGTGTTTTTCTATATGGTGATTCCTTTTGGTTTGAAAATTTCAGTGCCATATATCAGCACACCATGAACCAAATTTTAAAACCCTTCATAGAAATGTTAGATGAATGCAATGTTAATGATATGGTGGTTAAATCATGAAAACACTTGGACCATCAGAAATATCATGAAACATTCATCAATAAACTACAATATGAAATTCTAAAAATGAACCCCTGAAATGTGCTTTTGCTGTAACCTAATAGAAATTTCTCAGCTACGTCATACAACAATAGGTCATCGAAGTCGACCTTGAAAAAATAAATTCCATCCTTGGAATGTCAGCTCCTTGAAACCCCACTGAGTTGAGAGGACTACAAGGACACTTGGACTAAATTCGGCGCTTTATAGCCAATCTCATTGGAAAATTCATTCCCTGCACCATGTTGATGAAGAAAGGGGTATAATATCAATGAACTGAATACTTTTAGGAAGCATTCGACAATATCAAGAAATGTATCTTAAGTTGAATGGTTCTAATGATTCCTATCTAAGGAATACAACTAATTCTATATATAGTCTCCTTAGAGCAATCCCTATGACCCTTCCTAGAAAAGATGAATAATGATGGCAGTGAGAATAGTCTCTATTAACTCAACCAAACCATGATCAATGATTTGACTCCTTATTTGAATATTGATAAGAGTTTACTTAGATTAATATTTGATGTCCAGAAGCTGAGATATTATTTGCATCACCACGTGGAACACTTGGTCTCTCGTAAAAACCCGATCATGTATATTCTCAGTCGTCCAATTTTATTTGGATGAAAATCATAGTGGGCGATAATCCTACAATAGATTGATATATTGTTCATACCAGAAAAAATACATCAAAGGCAAGGAAGTAAAATATTTCATGGTAGGGATTCCCTTAAAAGGGGTGACCCTATTAGACTCTAAGATACCATGTGAGGATGTGTTTCCCATTCAATAGAACTCTTAGATGTGGGAAATTCACTTCGATGACGCATCTAGAAGCCCAATAGGAAAAGGAATGGAATACCCCAATATCAAAAAAGAGGGTCTGGGAGTCATACTCATATCCCCAGAAAGGGTACTTCATCCTTATTATTTCATACAATTAGAAGGATGCACGAACAATGAAGTAGGGTACCTAGCCCTCATTATAAGCCTAGATTTTACACTTCATGAACAAGAAGAACACGTGAAGATTAAAGTTGGTTCAGAACTGGTCATCAAGAAAGTCAGTGGTGACTATGATGTCAAGAAAGCGGATAATTACCCATTGATAAACCATTTTTGAGAACTGGTGGCAGAATTCCCATCAGATCTAACATTGACATGTGTTCCCCAGTCACAAAATGTACCTGATGATGCAATGGAAAATGTAGCCACAACTTTGTATGATCCAGATCAGAACGAAATAGTCATCAGTACTTCCCACCAATGGATGGTCTTACCATTAATTCAATAAAGCATAGAAGAAATTAATGAAATCATCCCCACATTTGATCTGTATGGTCCCAACACAAGATGGATGATTCCCACTATAGATTACCTTCGAAGGGAGAGATACCAATATATAGAGATGTAAGGGACAAAATATGGAAATGAAAAATCGACTTCATGATGTATGATGGAACAAACCAAAAAAAATCCGTTAAAAGAGAGGCATTAACGGAATCCGGTGCATTGATATAGAAGATACTACATCCATCATAAAACAAGTGCATGCCGAAACATATAGAGCACATCATTTAGAATCCATGCTCTTGCAACAGATTCAAATTCCTTGTTACTATTGGATTACTATGTTGCAGAATTGTTCCAAATTCACCAGTATGTGCCATTCCTACCAAATTCTTGCATATTTCATCAACAATCACCCATATTTACTTCACAGAGACAATTACTCATTGTTATGTTACATATGGGGAGTGGACATCATGGGACCATACCCTCCCTCCCCGGACAGAAAATTCAAATATATTCTCATAGCAACCGACTTATTTTACAAATGGGTAGAAGTTGTACCTCTTTTGGAAGTTAGAGATAAAAAAATTATTAAATTTCTGAAATCCAATATAATCACAAGGTTTTGTGTCCATCACCCAATACTGATGGAAAACAGTACAGATTTATACTATGTTGAATTTGAAAAAGTCTACCAGGAGTATGGAATCAAAGCCAACCGTTCATCCTACTACCATGAAGTTTCCAACAGACTGAGAGAGGTTTATAACAAGGCCATTTCCTATATAATCCAAAAAATGATAGAAAGGGATAATAAATAATGTCTACACAAAATCATCCATGCTATTTGGACTTACCGAAGGACAAACTGCACCACGACTCAAGCAACCCTATACTCATTTTTATATGGGATAGAGGTAGTTCTACCGATTGAAATTAAACTATGATCACTCTACGACACAATCTATGATCAACTATCTATAGATAAGAAATCCAAAAAATGGTTTGATGAGGTTGAGAAGTTGGATGTGAAAATATATGCCACTCTACACCATTTGGAGGTTTACCATAATCAAATTTTACAAACCTTCAATAAAATGGTTTTCCTATGAAATTTACATGAAGGATAAATGGTGTTGGTCCTCAGAACCTTGATGATACTTGTGAAGAAGCCACCATAGTTAGAGTCAAATTTGGAAGGGTTGTATTTCATACACAATGATTACTTCAATAATGTGTATTCCCTAATTTTGATGGATGGGAAGCTCACCACAGCTCCATCCGATGTGAGGTTCTTGAAGAATTTCATTGTGTAATTGTTATCAACTCATATTAGCTTCATGATGCTAATATTAATAGAATCACCTATGTCTATTTTACAGTACGTTAAACTGTAAAAAAATGGTCTTGATCACATGATATTAAACTACACGATGAACCCGTCTTATCCACATCGTGTTAAATTACATAGCAACATATGAATCCTTGTTGTATGATGTTAAACTTCTTAGCATCTTCCTCCTTACCAAAAGATGATAAACTGCATGGTGAACACTATTTCTTGAATAATGTATTATTGCGCTTGAATTAGATATGTGAAAGGGAAGGATAAAAATGTCCCCTTCCTATGTAGGGGTCTTATTGGAACAGGTAGGACCCTTTACAGAACTTTATGTGGGCATGATTCCTACCCTCATAGGATACGTAGTGATGCCCTGATCCTACATCCTAGTCCATCCACCAACATCAAACAAAAAAAAATTATGCCCCTCATTACGTGTGTCCTGATCCAATTTAATGGGGGACTTTTACAGAACTACATATGGCTTGATATCTATTCATCAATGGGATACATAATGACCCCATGAGCCAAATTCTTGGTCCACCCATCACATGACATGGAAAGCCTTTTTTATATCCTCTGTTTCCCTTTCAATAAAAGGAATATCCTTGTCGCTCCTTGTTTCTCACACCAAATATAACACACGTGAGCTTTAGAATGGTTGTAAGGACTTCCCCCACATGTAAAAAGAATATAGGGATAAAATAATAACATCATCTTGAAAGAATAGAATAAAATTTCCCTCTCCATGCATAGGATAGACAGGAACGAGATATCCATTGAATTATGTATATCTTGATCCCCATTCATTAGTTGGATACGTGATTCCTAGATACTATATCCAGGTGCAACAAATAGTCATAGTCAACAATTCCCCTCTCCCAACATAATGTTATGACCTTCATAGGGGAATCTATGAAATTTCCTGACAATACAACTATATTCAAAATGGTAAATCTAGAACTATTTATGGCTTGATTCTTATTCATTAATGGGAAAAATAGAGACACCATGACGCTAGATATTTGTCCATACAACACATGGTAAAATTCCCCCTCTCTATGCATAGATCATATTGACATGAATAGTTTTCACGAACTACGTGTGGCAAGATTTCTTCCTTCATAAGATGCACATTGACGCTCAGATCCTTTATCCTGGTCTAGCTGCCTTTTAAAAAAAACTTCACCATTCTTGTGCATGGGTCATACCGACTTAGCGGAAAAAATTTCTAAACTACATGGAATTTGATTCAAATCGAATTGGGATACCTAGGAAACCACTATAAGTTTCAATCCCAACACTTCACTCTCCTCATATTTTTCATGTTGGTTCACACTCATCAATAATGTATGACATTAAACTACATTGGATACCATAACTACATCTATCTTGATTCCCATCAATAGATGGGACACATAGTGACTCCTAGGACATCCTACGTCTAGTCACCACAAAAAAATTCCTCCCCAACATATAATCCATAATTTCACAGGGAAATTCATGATTCCTATTTACATGATTATAAACTGTGTGACCAAATAAGTCATAACCAGATGACATTAAACTGTATGGTATCTCATGAACTATGTGTGGCTTGATTCACGACATGATGATATAAATAGTGACACCTGGTCATTCCTAGTTCCAACCACAAAAAAGATCCCCCAATCCCCTACATCGTAAATGTACATAGTTGAAGTGGATTTCAAATCTAGACTCTTACATCCAAAATGTTTCAAAAGAGAATGTTTCCCTTTACATTCGAATCAAATATATGTAGAGGATGTTGTACATCAAATCTAGTCATGGTATGACTATATCTCATGTTCTCAGACACCCCATATTCATCCATTAAACTCCATGCCCTGGGAAATCTCATATCACAATAAGCACCCACCACTATCAAAAATGGATGGCTAGTGTCTTAAAGACACATTTATTTGACTATGCACCCAATTCCATAGTGGCTCTGAATATGTTTCCCACAAAAATTTCTTTTAATAAAAAATTCATCCCTATGAGGGGTTATTCCTACCACCGTACACCCATTGGATCCTAAGACCAGTGTCATCCCTCCTAAATTGAGGGATCTCCGAATCATTGTTTACACCTTCCTCCCCCTCTCATGTTTGGGGTGTATTAAGAAAATCATGGAATGATTATCACATATTTATGAATGAACCTTTTGATATTTCTTCCCTGAAAACTACAATTAAACTGATATGTAAACGTCCTTTCCCGAAGACATAAAACTACATAGACCCACAACAACAATCATTCACATCGAGTCACCCATGTCATCACCACATGACATTAAACTACATTTCCTACCAATGATATATTATTTGATCCTACCTTCCCATAGTGGTTGAGTGAAACCCTTTCCACCCCTTGTTTCTCATGTTGAGAATAACTGATGTGGTCTTAGGAATTTCTACTGGGGATTCCCCACAGCCACAGAGAATAAATTTACAATGATTGACCCGACTATCATGACATTAAAGGGAATATTAATGTTTTTACTTCAATATTTGGAAATCTAATGTTTTAACAATGTGAAATTAAAATGTATGGTACCCCACATGATGCTAAATTTTTTCCACTCCAGCATGGACAAAACATGTGCATGTAATATGATCTTGGGACACATGGGTCATCAAAATTGGGATCTGATCTAACAAGGGAGTAAAAATATCCCACCATATATATAGGTAAAATTTGTGTAGAGAGTATCCCAATTCCATGAATAATCATAGAATGAGTGTTTCTAATATATCCAATCCAGCTCAATCCAATTTTCAAACTTCATTCTTTGAGTGATCTAGAATAATCATAATTCTTCATGGATATCGGAATAGATGGTCATTGTCTTGCAGACACAATTTTTTTTTGACATTGAACACAATTTTCCAGTGGATATGCATATCTTTCCCCCAAAAATGGAATGTCAAACAAATGTAAATTCATCCCCAAGAGAGGTTTTTTCTATTGTTGTACACCTAACGACATCCAATACCCATGTCATTTCCCTTAATCCAAAGTCCCTTGAACTAGTGTTTTACAATATCCTCCCTACCCATGTTATAGACTTGTTAGAACACCCTAAATCAATTACCCTCTAGTTACACAGGGATTCTATATCAATTTTCTAATCGCATGACATTTAAACATCATGATACATGATACATGATATTCACCCATTTTCTAGGTCATGTTGACAGGATATCTACCCTCATAACCCTACACAAGAAATTAATATTCTTAGGAAATTTGGACATGTGCCCCACATCATTGGTAAATCCATATCCAAAACAAAAATTCTCCATCCATATGTGATAACTAGATTTACATAAGAATGATCAGTAAAATAACAACATATAGAATGATTCATATCATCATAAGACACATAGTGACATATGAATCTCATAATTTAGAGCCATCCATGAAGAAATATTGTCTTATCCCTTCCCATGAAAGGTTCCAACATGTGTAAGGATAACAAATCACATAGATGGGACAAAAAAATTGCTTCCTCCAATTCACTGCATTCCCAGAAATTTTCACCTCAATGTTCCCCTTTTCATGATCATACTCCCCTCATTAAACACCATTCTCTTTATAAAAAAATTTTGTTTCCCCATAACCATCGTTGTCCATTGAAAATGGATGTCTACTGTCTTGCAGACACCTTTATTTTACTATGCAGACAATTCCATGACAACTATGAATATGTTGCCAATAAAAAAGGCATGTCAACCAATAAAAAATTCGTCCTCAAGAGGGGATACTCTTATCTCCATACATCCCTATGACATCTACATATCACCTCATTCCTCAATTTTAGAAACCCTCAGATTACAGTTTATATCATTCCCACTCAAGCCTGAAGGGGATAGAACATTGCTGGATAAAATATCGTGGAAAAGGAAAATTGTTCCCCCTCTTTGGTTAGAGTAAAATAATTCATTAGAATATAAGGCTCAAAATTCACAATTGTATGATATTAAACGTCACCATTTACTATCCCTCAATTTCACAAGTCAAATTCACGTGGGATTAGTTTCTAAACCAGAACAAACATAAATTACCTTATAATTTCAGAAATTAGTCCCTTAATAGGTCTCCCACAGTGGCCCTGAACAGGAAAACAAATCCCGTATTCTATAAAAATTTCTTGGCCATAATAAATGGACGGTTAGAGTCCCATGGAATCCTTTATTTGATTACACATACAATGCCCCGATAACTCTGCATATTTTTACAAAATAATGGCCTATCAACCATGTGAAAATTCATCCTCAGGAGAGGCATTTATCACTTAGGTATTACCCATGTATTCCATTCCCCAAATCATGTCTCATAACAAAAAATCACAATTGATGGTCAGGAAAAATCTCTTTTCCATGTCTAAATGATTATGGGGAATTCTAGGTTAATGAGTCCTAAATTGCAGCCCTTTCACAACAAGTCATGGTCAGAGTTGTTTGACCTAAAACATCAGTAACGATATTCTAGTTGTAAGGACTCTAAAATACTAATTAGAAGAGACACAACACTCTTTTGGATTAAAACCCGAAAAGGGATCCCTTGACAAAAGTTGAGTGCCATATTGTTAAGCATATACAATATATGGTTCATCAAAAATAGCATTCAATAAAAAAACCATCATGAGATACACAAAAAATTTGCTTAAAAACCTAAAACATTTTGCCTAAGTAAAATTCATGTTATGCCCACTAATCCCACCTCATAATAAGATTATGAAAAAATTAGTGTGATAACGAAAAAGGGACAATGTTTGTTGGTTTTCCACGTTACCCTAGTAAGATTCTATCTACCCTCACTAAGCCCCTCTGCATAGGTTAAAATTTTGGCATGATTTCATTATTTTAATTATCCAGGATTATGATTCGAATCAAAATCTAGTTGACATTATGGTTTAAAATTTAGTTGATCATAAATGATTGATATTGTGGGAAAAGGTAAAATAGGAACACTAAGAAGATAAATTCGTATATTTTATCAAAGAAATGAGAGTGGGAGGGGGTAAATCCACAATCATGAGTCTCTCCCCAATGTCAATTCAAAGGTGGTGTAGGGGAAGCCAATATATTACAATGAGGCCTGAATTTCTCGTTCCAATAGGTTTAGAATAGTCTGACAAGGGTTGTTAAGGGCCTGTTCCAAATCTTCCCTCCATTCATCATCAACCTCAACCATTGGTCATATTCACTTCATAATATCCTGGTGGTCTTTCCCTTTCTATTAAAAACCTCAGAATTATCACTAGATGTTTCAAGTTGCACTTTTAGTCGGCCCGTGCGAGCCATGCACTCATGCAATTCCTCCATCAATGCAATAACCTGGTCATGAACATTAGCTTCCTCAGTCTCCATTTGATGCAACATGTTAGATATATCACTGAATTTATGTGAATGGTGGAGAGAATAATTTAAATGAGAAATGATTCCTTCAAAATAAAAGAGATCCTCTCGAGATATAATAATTTGAAACCAATAAGATGAAGGTGTTGGTAATCAAATCTGCCCAAACCCATATTGAAAAATAGTTATCAAAATTTATCCACCTTGTTGGGAGATTTGGTCAAGTGAGTTTCCATAGTATGAGTACATATTAGACACCATGAACATTTTCATAAAGCTCAATTCCTTCTAATGTCATAAAATTATTCTTCCTCCTCCACCACGATTGTTATGTATTGAGAAATAATCATTACAACAGAATGAAGCAACCTGAGATGGGTCACCAAATTAGAGGGACTTTCCCTAAAAAATAAAATGGTTTAAACTCTAGGACTACATGAGGGGGAATGGTAGAAATTTTTTTATCAACTAGTGATTTCCCACTCAGACAAGCTTTTGTACGACCGCATACCACCATAGAGATACGTGATCTGATTTGTTTTCTAGTGACATTTGTTGGGTGGTTGAATCCCCTTCCAAATGCATGTGATAGTTGGTAGAATTCCTTCTCACACTAGGGAGGGTAAAATATATCACAATCAGCATAGTTGGGATAGGATTAGAAATAGACAAAGGTCTCTAAACCTATCAATGTAGCCTTCCTAATGCTGTATTAGGGTAGAAACTACCCATAATTTGGAATAATCTAATGATGGGTAAATTGAGGATACTATGAGAGGAATGAAAACATCCACATTGGAATCCTCTTGTGTCATGTCCAGCCACAATTAGTAAGGAATCATAGGATGAGACTACCTCTTAACTAGATTAATAGGGAGAGGTGTATCATTTTGAAGGATTCTAAATCTCCTATAAAACTTATAGGGAACATAGGGTTCACCAATGGTTACCCTAACATTTAGAGTAGTTAAAACTACATCCCAGAGTTCAATGATATAAGAAAAATATTCCGAAGATCCCAATCCATTGTCCATCAAGGATATATGGGGAACCATTTAAGGAGGAAAATAAATCTGAGAAATTCCACTTAATAGTTTGATCGCATTAGTCACAATCAAGGATTAGTGATGAACAACAAAAATTTTGGGAAGAGTTGAGTGAAATTTAGAATGAGTAACCCTCATAGAATTTCCCTACTCATATCATGGGAAATGTACTCCCATCCTACCCTGCACAAATTGAAATGGCCCGTTAAGACAATGAAAGTGTATCCCTTCCTTTATCTTCCCTACTAGTTCATTAATTCAGCAAAGGGTGGGAATATAAAAGTAAATTGGTTATCCCTCTTCCATGGGGATACCATCATTAGAGTTTAATCACTAAAACCAACATATTCATCATGAGGGGATAATATCCATCCACTCAAAAATTTAGAAACTAAACCAGAATATCTAAGATCAATAGTTATGTGTGACATAATTCCATACCTCTAGGTGGTGTGTCGACCATCCTTGATGGTGGTGTAGTTTGATCTCGGGATTTTCCATGATTTTTGAGGTAGGTGAGTCCAGGTATGTTGATACCTAATCCTAGGATTGTTCTCCCACAGAGAAAATTATGATTCATTCTGATAATTAAATAAATGAATGAGAATGGATGGGTTGATTGAGTAATCCCTTTACCATGGCCAATAAATTACAAGCTAGTAGAGATAATTGTTCGACATTACCTAAGTATTTGGCCACTGGAAGAAACCAATTATACACCTTCCTTTGAATGGGAATCCCTCTAATTTAATTGAAGTACCGTAAACTAATCCCCATGTATCCATGTAATAGTTGGAAGGTATTGCTTCTTAAAAAGCAATGTATATGTAGTTTGAGAAACCTCTCAACTAGTGAATAGATTGAAAATTGGGAGTCCCATGTTTCTTGATACATGTTTACTACTTCCAATTGGGTTTGTTAATACAAAAAAATATGATTCCACCAGAATTCCCAGTCCCATGCATCAGAGAATAATCTTCTAGATCAAAATTCCCACTTGGTCATCCACACACTATTGGGATTCTCTCAATATAGATTAACATTGGATGAGTACTCTGAGAGGACCGACCTCAAAGAGGTGTTATGATGACAACAATTACTCTGATTCTACATAGATCCATCTAGTGATAACAAGTTCTCTTGGGTAAAATTAGTTATAGGTGCTACTTTTGAAGCGATATTGGAAATATCGAACCATTAGGTTTTCTTGAGGTGAATTACTGGAGTAATATGATTAGAAAAAATTAGTGGAAAGTTGGCTAAGATACCGAAATTATAAAGTGGAAACTAGAATGATAGAGGATAATCCATGATAACTGTTGAATGAAGGTATCTAAAAATTCCCTCTTGAGGAACAATGTAGGAATTACAGTTGTATTTAGAATTGTCAAAAATATCTTCCCTATTCGTACTAATACATATTGAGTTAAGAGGAAGAGCCATCATTCTGCATAAAAAAATACCATTCAAAAGTGTCAGTCTAAAAAAATGCTTGAGAAAAAGACAAAAAAAATTGACAAAGGATTACAAGAAGTATATATGGAAAGGCTCATCATACTAAACTCTATACACGGTTCAAAAAATTCATTTCCTGCCAACCATAAATTTGTGGAACAGTCCATAATATGGTGGCTGGTGAACCAATGGCCAACGAACCAAATGGTTCATGGACTAGGAATGCAGCATACCATGCCTTGCTATGTGGTCATCTGAAGTGAACACTTAAAGATTATGTTCTAAATTTAATTTTTAGTTCACTGAATTAAGGTTTAGTCTATAGAGAAGGAGAACCATATAGTGGAACACTATGATTCAGTTCAACCCTACATTTTATGTTTCATAGTTTTATTCATGAATGAGAATGTTGTAAATAGATTATAGTTCATAGAATGAGAAGCATGGTTTGCAGTTGATGGATTTAGTGAAGGAACTGGTATGTGAAATCAAGGAAATATAAGATCACATTATGGAGATCATTTTGGTGATAACTCTACTAAATGACAAATGACATGGCCCCTATATAGATATTTGGTCCCCCCAATGGGTCCACCTTCGAACCAAAATACAATTCAATTCTAGGCCGCATTGTACATCAGAATAGACCCCACATTGTCATGATTGGAACCCATCATGGTTCGCATACCAACTTGGTATCAGATGACGTCTAGGTACGTGTACCACCCTATGACACAAAGGACCCCTCCACCCACATAGCAGTATGCCGTGTGGAGGGTCCCCACCCAACATGAACAAGTGGTATGTGGAATGGGTTACAATATGTATTTAGGCCTTCCGGTCCCATTCATTCCCTTTTTTATCCAATCCTCAATATCCCATCTGATAACCAGACCGTCGGCATCAAACCAAGGCCTCTAAAAAATCCAGCAGACCTGTATGATAAAACCATTAGGAGAATCATCACATACTTCTGAGTTTACATACCAATGGTACGAGGAGTCATTAGGTAATACTAGAAAGGGTGTGAGCCCTAGAATTTCATTACGTCTACATTCCCACAATAACAAGTGTCCCATCGTTGGAATACTCATGTGAACCTCCTCGTTCTAGGGATCCAGGGTAATTATTACTTTTACATTCAATGAGAGACCATGATAAGTCAAAGGGGTCATTCATTCCTTTAATTTTTATGAGAAGTGATCCATCCACCCTTTCTGGCACCAGCTTTAGGGATCCCCACTTAAGGAGACCTTGTAGCCTTTATACTAGAGGCTGCACTCCGACTCCTCTCATGCTTGTCCCAAGACATGTGCAGATAGACTTTCAAATGTTACTTTCTTATATATCAACATGAGTGAGATTTTTCACATTCAAATCCCCTATATCTCCCTTATCGAGTTGTCACACTACCCCCTCCAACCGTCATCTTGATTTTCCATTAGTGGAGAGGGGAATTTGTGTGGTTTGCTGGATCTAATGTTTCCTCTTGTTTATCACATTTTATAAGACTCATGCAGGGATAGAGGATAACGATGATATCAAAATACAAAAAATACTTCCTATTAAATATGAATAATTTGATTCCTACTCTATCCTAGATATGTTGGATGCCTATCTGAATACCCAAGCTCAATTTTGATGCTTCAACATGTTTACCCCACACCAAAAATAACTACGAGAACTATGCTTCATACTCTAACCGGGATACATTGAATGCTTGTCTGAAGGGCCGAGGTCAAATAAGGATTTTCAACGCATAACTCAAACCCGAAATGAACTACGAGAACTTTGATTCCTGCTCCAAACAGGAAATGTAGAAAGCCTATCTAACGGTCTAAGCTCAAAGGGGATCCACTTAAAAGATTATGACTATCTCATGCCCCCCTACAAACAAGACATTCTATACGATATATTCCCCAACCTAAACTGAACTATTAGGGCTTTGATTACAAACTAACTAGGATATGTAGGATGCCTCCCTGAGGTCCAATACCAAACACCCAAATAGACCTAGTGTTATTCGGGTCATTTCATTTGTTGGGTCATAACAACCTAGGAGAATATGCTTCTCTCTAGAATCATGGGCTACCTCGGTGTATGTTCCACATGAAATCATAACTAGGCACCCTCTTCCAAGACCTCCTTGCAGCATGATGCTAAATTTCATGGATGGGTCCTCGTCACATGACCTTAAAAGGCGATGTGTCTATTTAAGTGGCACCAAACTATGTGGGTTATAATTCCTCTCATGAGGATATGTAGGCATCCCATCTTGTTTATTTGATCCTGATATAGAAGCAACTTCTGTTCTCCCAAGATGATGATAAACTCTTGAGCACCTCATCATAGGGATTAAACTAGAATTTTCTTAGAAAATTCATAACCCATGCATATATATGGTTAATATTGTAACCTAGGCGTAACCCATAGACACATTGTTGGGAAAAACCAAGGATTCACAAATATATTAACATTCCATAAATCAATAATAGAGACCCAATGAAGGAAATAATTTCCCCCCAAAAGGGTGTGATGAACCTGACCTACCATCCTATCAAACGATTGAGTCATTAAGTGTTGTTAGACAAATCTTCATCCAATGAGTGTCTTCCTTTGGAAACTAGGACCATAAATCATGGATACAAGGGTCGTTGGGTGTTTGTAGATCCACAAATAAATGCATTGGAGAACGTCTAAGGACATCATAATTGATGTGGAACCCTTTTTAAAAAGAGAAAACTAGTTATTATATATCAATCTATTTTTTCCCTTGTGGTATGACATAAATCAGATTAAAACAAATGCCCTAAGTCCATAAAAACCAAAAAATTAGTCAAAAAAAAAATAAAATCCATAAAAATCAAACCAAACTCTAAAACACTTAAAAATAACTAAAACCCCTCAAACCTTATAAATTCAGAAACACTAAAATCCCTAAAAAACAAAAATCCATAAAACCCCTAAACCCCCCAAAACACATAAAACACATTAAAAAAGATAAACCACCAAAAAATACAAAAAAAAACTTAGACATCCTTAAAATTCTTAAAAATCATAAAACACCTAGAAATATATAATGACCATAAAAACCCTATAAAATACTAAAAACCCAAAAAAACTCTCAATGACCCTAAAAACCCTTAAACCACTAAAAATAATAAGAAATTATTAAAACATAAAAAACCCTAAAAACTGTAAGTAACCCTAAAAACCTGAAATCCCAAAAATCTCTCAAAACTGTAAAACAACTGTAATATCATTGAAATACCCAATATAACGTTTAAAATCATAAAAACCCCTAAAACACCAAAAAAACATACAGAACCCCAAAAACCTAAAAACACAATAAAAACAAAACATAACTTTAAACCCCTAACAAACAATAAAAACTATAAAAAACCTAAAAACATCAAAATCCTTTCAAAATCCCAACAAACACCTAAAATACATTGAATACCATAGAAACCTAAAACCCCCAAAAAAACCCCTAAAACCCTAAAAGCCCATAAAAAACCTTTAAAACCATGAATGTCCCTAAATTCCAAAAAATCATTGAATCCTAAAAAACATGAAAAATCCTCACAATTTAAAAACCTCAAAACACTAAAAACACCTATAATACCTTAATGACAATAAATACACTAAAACCCCAAAAATCCTAGAAACCAATAAACTCCAAAAAATCATAAAAACATAAAAAACCTAAAAACCACAAAAACCCAAAAAAATATGAAAAACCCTAAAAACTCTCAAAAATAAATAAAACACCCTAAAACCCCAAATAACCTTAATAAAAATAAATGAACCATAAAAACCTAAAAAAGTAAACACCAAAAAACCCAAAAACCCTAAATACGATAGCCTAAACCCAAATCCCTATGCCTAAAAACCAAAACCATGCACCCAAAACCCAATACCCTATACCCTAAACACTAAACCATACACCCTAATCCTTGAACCGAAAACCCTACACTCTACATGATCTAACCTACACCCATAACCCTAAACCTAACAACTTGAACCCAAAACCCAAAATCCTAAACCATATACCCTATACACTAAACCAAAACCCAAACAAACTAAACCCTCTTCGCTTCACCATAAACACTAAACCCAACACCCTAAACCCTATAACATACACCCTGAACCCCAAACTCGACTCCTTAAACCCTATACCCTATGCCCTAAACACTAATCCCAACATCAAAAACAAATAACCTAATCGAAAAAACGTACACCCTGCAACCTATACCATACACCCTAAAAAATACACCATGCATCCAGAACCCTATACCCCAAACCTTAAAACCAACACCCTACACTATAATCCATAAAAACTATACACTAAAACTTATACACTATACCCTATACCAAAAAACCAAATACCCTACCCCTTAAATCATTCCCCTACCCTCTATACCATAAAACTTTCAATATAAAGCCTAAAAAATTCCTCATAAACCCTATACCATATTCCTGAAACCTTAAACCCTAGACCGTAACACCTAAAACATACAAACTAAACCCTAAACCCTAAACCATAAACCATATACCCTACACCATAAACCCTATACCCTACTCCACAAACACAATAGACTACCACCTAACCCTAAAACCTACACCCTACTCCCTAAAAAATTCTACCTAAACACTTTACCAAGCCCATTAAACCCTAAAACAAACACCCTAAATCTTATACCATCCACCATAAACTCTACACCCTACACCATATATCCTAAACACTATCCCCAAAACCCTAAACCTAATAAACAACACTGTAAAGCCTAAAATCTACACCATAAACTCTATACCCTTAACACTCAAACATGTACCATACCCCCTAAACCCTAACCCTTAAATCTAAAACCATAATCCCTAAAACATAAATTCTATTCAAAACAACCTACACCTTAAATTGTACATCCTAAACCCTATACCCTACACTCTAAATCCACACCCTAAACCTTATTCCTTACACTATAACTGCTAAACCATATACCCTAAATCCTATACTATATAACCTAAACCAAATATGCTAC
The DNA here is from genome assembly GCA_963277665.1 of Viscum album. NCBI lineage: Eukaryota > Viridiplantae > Streptophyta > Magnoliopsida > Santalales > Viscaceae > Viscum > Viscum album. The sequence continues at coordinate 982,195,736 of OY728165.1, read as the reverse complement.
ACCCTTAATCTTATAAGCTACATCCTAAATCAAAATACCCAACATCGAACCCTAAAACATAAAACCCTAAAAATCACCCAATAAACCAGAAACCCCATAATATAACTCTATAATGATAAAAAAAACCCCCAAAACCCCAATAAACCATTGAAAACCCTAGAAACATTTAATAACATAAAAAAATTACTAAAAAACCTATAAACGCCAAAAAAAGTATAAAAAAATCAAAATACCCTGAAACCATTAGATCCATAAAAAACCCTAAAAACTAAAAGACTCCTATAATCCCTTAAAAATCCATAAATACCATAACCAAACCCAAAAATCTAAAGACCCCTATAATCCCTTAAAATCCATAAATACCATAACAAAACCCCAAAAATACTAAAAATAGTCCAAAACCATAACAAATCCCACAAAACCCTATAAACAATAAAACCCTACAAATCCATGAAACCTAAAAAAATAATAATAAAACCCTAAAACCCCCTTAATACCCAAAAAACCATTAAAAATTTAAAGAACCCTAAAATCATGAAAACCTCAAAAATCCGAAAGACCCTTAAAATAACTAATAACCCAACACATTCTAAAACCCTAAAACCCAAAAATAATGCTAAAAAACCCTAAAACATAAAAATCATAAATTTTCATAAAAACCCAAAATACCTAAAACCCCTAAAAATCCCTAAAAATACTAAAAACCCTTAAAAACCCTAAATATAAGGATAACACATAAAAATACATAAAATACCCTTGGATGACACTAAATCCAGAAAAAATGCCTAAAAGTATGTAAAATCTATAAAACCCCAAAAAACATCAAACCCATAAAAGATTTGGAAATCTGTAAAACCCTAATAGAAAAAAAATCATTAAAAACACTAAAAATCTTCAAAAACCCTAAAAACATTTAAAATGTTAAGAACCCTAAAAGGACCTAAAAACATTGAATTGCCTTAAAACCCCCCAAATACCATACCACACTAAAAACATTTAACAATTCAAAAAAATCCTTAAAACCATAAAACAATAAAACAATATGAAAATCCATAAAAACAATAAAACCCTTGAAAACCCATAAACAAATTAAAACCATAAAACCCCTAAAACCCCTTGAAATCTAATATCCATAAATAATCACTAAATCTATAAAACACTAATTAACCATTTAAATACTTAAAAATCCAAAATACCCTAAAACCCCAACGACACCCTGAAAAACCTAAACACAAGAAAACCCCAAAATAAATAAAGTAATATTAAATCTTTTAAAGCCCCGAGAACCATAAAAAAACATAAACCCCTTAAAAACCTTCATACTACAAAAAATCTAAAAGAAAAAAAAACTAAAAACCCTAAAACACCATATACACTACAAAAACTATAAAAATTCTAAAAAATATACAATCATGAAAATCCATTTAAAACTATAAAACCCAAAAAACGTAAAAACATAAAACAAAAAGCGCCTGAAAAATCCTAAAAATACATAAACCCCTAAACACCCTAAAAACCCTAAACACTCTTTAAGACCCGAAAAACCAAAAAAATAAAATAAACCCAAAACACTAAAAACCTCTAATATATCTTAAAAACCCTAAAACCCATAAAAACCCTAAATATAGTAAAACCCTAAAATACCCCAAAAAACCTAAAAACACATAAAATTCCCCCAAACCATAAATGATAGTAAAGACCCCTAAATGACCTAAAAAATATTAGAAAAATCATTAAATGACAATAGAAACACTAAAAACCATAAAGGACCTTAAAAAATAAAATATTTTATAAATTGTAAAGGTACCTAAAACCCATAAACATAATAATACCCTAAAGGACCTTATAATCAATAAAAAATATAAAGGAAAATAAAAATCCTAAAAACCACTAAAGGACCCTAAAAACCCGAATGGACCTTTAAAATCCTATAAAATCCTTCATCACCCTAAAAATCCTAAAACCTCTATAAGATCCCAATAACCCTATATAAACACTAAAACGATCTAATAACCCTCAAAATGAAAAAAACTTTATATATATTAAAAAAACCCATAAAACACCAAAAATTTCTTAAAAACCCTAATAAATGAGAAAACAATAAAATATTTAAATCCCCTATAAACCCAAAATGATATCAAAAACACTAAAAGACGCTAAGCACCCACATAAAATCCTCACAAAATGAAAACCCCTAAATACCCAAAAAAAACCCTAAAAACCCTTAAAAATATTTAAATACCCAAAACCAATATAAAGCATAAAATAGCCTAAAACCATAATATCATAAAACATCGTAAATCTCAATTTCCCTCTGAAAACCCATAATAAACAAAAATTCAAAAGAAAAATATAGAGAACCTTAAAACCCCTAAATTCAATATACCCCCAAAAAATCCAAAAAATAAATTAAAAAGATAAAAATGATGAAAACCCAAAGACTCCCTTAAAATCCTAAAAACCCTAAAAACCAGAAAAACCCAAAAAATTCTAAATACATTAAAAAAACCCAAAACCCTAGCACCACCAAAAAATATTTTAAACCCTATAACCCATATGAAATCCATAAAAACCCTAAAAATCTCTAGAAACACTGATACCCAAGAATTACACAATAAAACCCTAAAAACAATAAAATCATTTAAAAAACCTTGAAACCCCCCAAAAATGTAAAAACCGTAAAATCCCTAAAACCATAAAAAATTATGGAAATCCTATGAAAATATAAAAAACTATAAAAAAGTTTAAAGCCTAAAAATCCCTAAAACCACAAAATGAAATCCTGACCTCCAACCCTTTAAACACTATAACCTTGAAAATCAAAAAACGCTTAAAAATACTAAAAACCCTAAAACACTAAAAACTATAATTCTTGTTGAAATCCCAAAAAAACCTAATATAACTAAATAATAACATTAAAACTCCATGAAACGGTAAACACTATACCCAACACCATACCCCCTAAACGGTACACCCTACACCCTACACCCAAAACCCAAACCCATAAACCCTACACCCTAAACCCTAAACCATAAATGCATAATCCTATAGCCTAAACCATATACCCTACAACCTGGACCCTAAACCCTACACCCTAAGCCCTATACCATAAACCCTAATCTAAAAATCAAATACCCAAAATCCTATAACCTACACCCAAAATATTGTACCCTACACACTAAACAAGGAAACCTACATAGTAAAACTTTATAGTATACACTAAACCCCAATACCTAAACATGGAACCCTAAACCCTAATCATTAATCCCAACACCCTAAATACTAAACCGAAAACCCTATACCATAAACCCTAAACCCTCAACCCGACACCCTAAACACTATTACTGAAACATTATACCCTAAAACATAGACCCTAAACCCTTTAACCTAAAACCAGCACCCTATACCCTATAATCAACACTTTAATCCTTATACCCTAAAACCTAAACCGTAAATCCTAAACCCTAAAACCTAAAACCTAAACCCTACACCCTATAGCCTACACCAAAAATTCTAAAATTGAATCATTATACCCTATAACCAACACCCTAATCCCTAAACCCTACACTACAAATTCTATAACCTAAACCCTAAACCCTAAACCACACACCTTAAATCTTATAACCTCCATCCTAAACCATAAACCTCCCACCCAACACACTAAATCATATAGCCTAAACCAAAAATTCTCTGACCTACAAACTCAACCTTATACCCTACACCCTACACCCTAAACACTATTCCCTACAACGAAAACCCTAAAACATACACCATAAGCCTATACCATACACCCATAACCATAAACCATGCACCATAAACCATTTACCCTATACCCCAAACCCTATACTATACACCATCAACCCTACACACTACACTAAAAACCCTAAACTCTCCCCCATAAACCTGATACCCTACACCTAAAACTCTATACCAAACACCGTAAACCATATACCATACACCTAAAACCCTATACCATACACCCTAAAACCTAAACCCCCAAAAAACTAAAATAACCATAAAAACTCATAAACACCTAAAAACCTAAAAAACATTAATAACTAAAAACCATTAAAATTCCTAAAATTACAGAAGACCAAAAAATCCAAAAAATATTTTAAATAGACTAAATAATTATAATACCCTTAAAAACCTTAAAAATACTAGAAACTATAAAAACAATTCAAAAATCATTAAAACCCTATGAAAACTATTGAAACACCCAAAACTCTTAAAATGATTATAAACCAAAAGAAACCATAATACCCTTAAAACCTGTAAAAACTCTAATCAAAGACTAATAACACTAACAACCCTTCAAAAACATTACCCCTCACCCCACAAGCCCCTAAAACCCTAGTAAAATTTAAAAACCCTAAACCCTTTAAATACACTAAAAAAGTAAAAAATCTACCCCCCCTTAAAACCTTAAATTTGAAAAAAACAACCAAAATCCCAAAACCCTAACGAATAAAAAACAATAAAAATCCTTAAAACCCCTAAAACTCATAGAAACCCCCAAAGGACCTAAGAATCACTAATACAGCCTAAAACCCCTCAAACCAAAACAAAACATAAGAAATCCTAAGACCCATAAAGAACATAAATCCTTAGAAACCCTAAAAATCATAAAATCCATAAAACCCTAAAAATCGTAAAAAAATATAAAGCCTCCTAAAAGACTTGAAAAATGAAAAAAAAATTAAAAGACCCTAAAAAACTAAATAATCCTAAATGTCCCAAATCCCCTTAAACACCAAGTATATACATAAACTTTTGGAACCATAAACGGAACAAATAAGCCAAACTAACCTAATTGCCTTAATAATTATAAAACCCATAAAACCGTTCAAAAATCTTAAACCCCCTAAAAGAACCTAGGAGTACTAAAACCCTAAAAGAACCAAAAACCAATAAACATAGCTTGAAAACAATATAATAATTGAAAATTGTGCTGCTGGGTGTTGATGTGTGTTGTTTGGCTGGTGATGAAGTTGGTGGTTCTGTGATACTATTGGGGAATCTTCATGACAAAGAGGCGCTGGATGATGATGTTGGTGATTCTGAAGCTGATGTTTTGTTTGGTCTTGCATGTTTTTTTCTTTTTGTCTATTTCTTTTTTTGGGGACTTTTGTGTCTCGGGTTGTAAGGGGTTTTTGGGTGTGGGTTGATTGACCCCTCCCCTCCCTTGCCTACTATGTCTCTTTTTTTCATTATAATAAATTTGGGGGGGGGGGCGAGAATAGCCAGACCCTCGCATCTTCCTTGCCCTAAAAACACTAAAGTTCCCAAGAAACCAGTAAAAATACCTAAAACCCTAAACCAATAAAAACCAAACAAACCAAAATAACTCTAAAGAGTCATATAATCACTAAAAATATTATAAGACCATGAAACCCCTAAAACCATAAAATCTATAAAAATCATAAAAATCCCTAAAATACATAAAATACCATTAAAAACTTTTACCACCTTAAAACACCAAATAACTCAAAAACCATAATATCCTCTAATAGTCCCTAAAACAAAAGAAATACAAAACTTCCAATAGTGCCTAATACCAAAAAAACATACATAACATCATAAATACTATAAGAGATACTAGAAATCCTTAAACAACCTAAACATATAAAAATCACAATAAAACCTCAAATCCAATAAATAAAGTCTAAAAAAGAAAAAAACGCTAAAAACCTGCAATACCCATAAATATAAGTATCCCTATAAAAATACAAAAAAACTGTAAAAACCACAGAGCCTTAAGAACTATAAAAGACAGAAAAATAATATAAAAACACATAAAAACACTATAAAACACCTAAATCCCCCCTAAAACCCTAAAAATACTAAACACCTTGAAAATAAGGGAAGACACAAAAATACCAAAAAAATCATAGAATAACCTAAATTACAAAAAAACACTAAAATTCTGTAAAAAATGTAAATAACCCAAAAAATAATTAAAATACCTATAACACCTGATAACCCTTAATAAATATAAAAATTCTAAAAAACCATAAAAACTATAAAAAAATCTACAAACCCTATAAAAAGTAAAAACACTCTAAAAACCTAAATAAAATTAGGACCACAAAAACACAAAAAATAACTTAAAACCCATAAATACTCTAAAACCTTAAAAACATATATAACATTAATAAATCTTAATGATCTCAAAACCAATAAAAAACCAAAAAAACACTGTAAACTTTTAGAAACACTAAAAACACTAAAATCCATTAAACCCCCTTCACACCCCTAAAATCCATTACAACACATAAAATAACCAAAACCCCTAAAAAACCATTAAAACCCATAAAAACCAATAAATACCTTAAAAAAACCCACTAAATACACTAACATTCCCTAAAAATACTAATATACTATAAAACCCAAAACCCCAAAAGATCCTAAAACACAAAATTTGACCCTTAAAACCCTAAATACCCAAAACAATCTAAACCTCCTAAAAGACACTAAAAACAATAAAACCTAAAAAGAGTAAAAAATAATTGAATATCCTAAAGTAATTCAAAAACGTTAAAAATCCCTAAAATATTGAAAAAACCCCTAAAATCTCTTAAAAACCCTCAACAAAACAAAAACCCTTGAACTCTAAATATTCCTTGAGAACCCAAATCCCCTAAAAACACTAAAGAACCATAAAACCATACAAACCAAAAAGCACCCCAAAGAATTTCAATATAACTCAAAAAAACCAACAAAACCTAAAAAACCCACGAAGCATTTAAAAATACCGTTGTGTACCCAAAAAAAACTAAGAACTCAAAAGGAACCAAAAAACTCTAAGACCAATAAAAGGCAATAAAAACACAAAAATACCTAAAATTCCCAAAGACACCAAAAAAAATAAATCCCGCCTAAAACCATAATCAATGGAATATACTTAAAAACCCTTAAAGACCAAAAACCCACAAGGTCCCCTAAAAACCATATACTCCTTAAAAACCCTAAAACCACTAAAGACATAAAAGGACCAAAATAAAGTGTAAGAACCCTAAAATCCAAAAAATAAATAATATAATAACCAAAACCATAGAAATCCCAAAAAAACCCCCAAAAACCAAAAACAACTAACGAATCCAAAACAATACACTGAAAAGCCTAAAATGAAAATACCAAAAAAAATTGAAAAACCTTAAAACCCACTGAAACCCCTAAAAAAAACCTACCCCCCCCCTAAATCCTCTAAAAACCAAAACAAACCCACAATACCGAATAACCTTGTAAAACCACATAAAGCCTGCAAGATGCCCCAAAACGTAAAAAAACCATCAAATCCCAAAACTCCTAAAAAATAAAAAGAAAATTAAAACCCACAAAAACCCAAAACCCTCAATAGAAATTATTTTAAAAACCATAAAATCACTGATACACTAACAAACTCTAAAACATTAAAAACCATAAAAACAGAAAAACATTCAAAACAATAAAATCCCATAAACCACCTAAAAACCATAAAAAATATAAAAACCATAAAAATTTATATAACATAAAGACCCTAAAAACACAAAGAGAAACCAAATTCCCAAAACATAGAAATTCTAGAAACCCTAAAATCCCTAAAAACCCAAAAATATCCATTAAAATAATAAAGAACTAAAATAATATTAAATCCTTTAAAAATTCAATAAAAACCTTTAGATACCTTCAAAACCCGTAAATACCCTAAAACCCCTAAATACCCTAAAACCCATAAATTACCTTAAAACCCAAATAACATATACCCTAAACCCTTTAACCTAAAACCTAAACACTAAACCCAAAACCCTACACATAAAATCATATACAATTTTACCTAAACCGTATACCATTCATCCTAAACCTTTTACCCTAAATCCTAAACTATATACCCGCAACCCTGAACCCTGAAACCAGATCACTAAACCCTAATACTTGTACCATATCCCTAAACCCTAAACCCTAAACCCTGAAACCTGAACCCTAAACCCTAATCCCAAAACCCAAAAACCACATAAAACTCTATAAGAAAATCATTCACCCTAACCCCTATCCACTACATGAGAAGACCTAAAACCCCTAAAGGTTCTTAAAAATATTAAAGACCCCAAAAATCCCAACATCCCCCAAAAACCATAAAATATAAAAAAACCCATTCAAAACACTATGGACTATGAAAAACACTTAAAACCATAAAACAAATAAAATCCATAAAAACACTAAAAATTGTTAAAACTGTAGAAAAACATAAGAACCAAAAAAAACCAAAAAAACCCCTTGGAAAACCCAACAAATCCATAAAACCATATAAGAATACCCATAGGAACCCTAAAAACCCTAAAAACCATAAAAACCCAAAAATCACTAAAATGAGAAACAAATAGAGACACTAAAAACCCATTAAAAATATAAACACTATAAATCCTTAAAATCCCGTAAAATACTATAAAACCCTGAAATCCTAAAAAACCCAAAGCACTATAAAACGCTACAAAACCCAAAAAAAATATTATAACATAAAACCACTAAAATAATAGTAAAAAACTTAAAACTAAAAAAAAAACTAAAAAACTAAAAACCATAAAATCCAAAAAAACCTTAAAACCCATAAAAACCAAAAAAAATACTAAAACACTAAAAGGATATTAAAACCCTAAAAACCCTAAAACCCATAAAAATTATAATTTTTTTAATAAAACCAAAAAACTGTATATATAAAATCTAAATATCCTAAAACACCTAAATACTCTAAATAAACAAAAAATTCCATAAAACCCATAAAAGAACCCAAAACCATTGAATGGATCCAAAACGCTTAAAAAACCTAAAAATATTAAAAAATCCTAAATCCATAATATGTGCTAAAAATGAAATCACCTAAAAGGAACTAAAAACCCTTAATACCATAGAGCAACATAAATCACAAAAGTCATTAAGTGACCAAAAGACCCTCAACACTTTTAAAACCTAAAAACCCTTAAAAACCATTACAACCCCTTAAAACAACATAAAACGCATAAATTCCTAAAAAATCTAAAAATCCTAAGACCTAAAAAATATTAAACATTAAACCAAAAAAACCTAAAAAGTCCAAATAATACCTAAAACCCTAGGAAAAACCTAAAACCAAAAAAACACAAAATATGCCATAAACAATCCCTAAAACCATAAAAACCCTAATAACAATAAGAACCATAAAACACCTAAAAGTACCTAAAAACATGAAAACCCAAAAAAATCATAAAACCCCTAAAAATTCTCCACTAATCCCCAAAAAATTAAAACACACTAAAATCCTTGTAAAACCATACAATTACAGTAAAAATCCCAAAAACCCTAAAATCCCCTAATAGCATCCACAATAAAAAAAACGTATAAAAACATAGGAACACTAGAGAACCCAATTGACACTAAAAATTATATAAATAACCTAATAATTCTTAGAAAATAAATGAATCTAAAATCCATAAAGACCATAATGACCCAAAAATCCATAATGACCCTAATAACCCTACAAATACCCTAAAATCCCCAACAAAACTGTTGAATCACAAATATCCTAAAAAACCATACAAATATATGGGAAAACATCAAAAAATCTAAAAACCATTATAATTATAATATTCCTAAGAGCCCATAAAAATCCTAAAAACCTAAAAACCGCTAAAGACAATAAAAAATCCAAAATGACACAAAAAACAATAAAAGACCCTAGCTACCCAAAAGGTTCTAAAAGACCATAAATCCCAAAAAACATAAATAATCATAAATCCATGAATCAATTATAAAAATTACCAAAACCCTAAAAACACAAAAAATTAAAAATCCCCTAAAACCTAAAAACACCTAAAAACACCAAAAACCTTAATAACAGAATACCACTAAAAAAATAAAAAACCCCTTGAAACCCGAATGACCCATTAAAATCCAAAAATAACATATCCTATACCTCATTAAATATCTAAAATTCCAGTGGTTCCCATAAATCCCAAAAAATTAATCAAAATACCTATAAAACACAAATCCCATAAAAACTCTATAACCATAAAAACACTATAACCCTATAAAAACAAAAAAAATTCCTAAGAACCCCTAAACCACATATAAGGTTCTAAAAATATGAAAACTCATAAAAATACTAAAACCCCTAATAGAACCTAAATTTCCAAAAATGACACTAAAACACCCTAAATCCCCATTAAATACCTAAAAACAATTAAACCCAAAAAAGAATTAGATCATTACAAACTAGAGAATCTCTTAAAACCTGAAAACCACTAATAACCCAAAAACCCATAAAAGACAAAAAAAATACCCTAAAACACCAAATGGAAAAAAAGACCCTAAAATCCCAAAAAAAATCGAAAAAAATATTTAAAAAAAACATAAAATAATCCTAAATACCATTTAACCCTTAAAACCCCAAATAAGATAAAAACCCCAAAGACCAAAGAACTACCCATACCCCAGAAAAACCCCCAAATCCCCTAACAATCCCTAAAAAACCCTATCAATCCCTAAAATCCATAAGGCCCCAAATAAACCTAAAACCACTAAAAACCATAAAACCCCATGAATCACCTAAATACCCACTACAAATACTATTAAACCCTTGAATCCCTAAAAACCATGAACCCCCCTAAAATGATAAAACACCTAAAATACCAAATGACCCTAATAAAACTAAACCCCCCAAACCCCCAAATCCTTTAAAATATATATTACTACTAAAAGAACCAAACATACCCTAAACCCCATAAAATATATTAAAACCCATAAATCCCCTAAAATATTTTAAGAACACTAGAAACCTACAATATGCTAAAAAACCTGAAACCATAAAAGATCCTAAAAATTCTACAAAAAATCAAAAGAACTAAAAAATATAAAAAATTCTTAAAGGCCATAAATACCCTAAAATCCAAAAAAATACCAAAAACACCCTAAAACCATTAAAACATGAAAACTAAAAAATTGTTAAAAACCCTATAAAACCTAAAACCCTTATGAAACCCAAAAACCATTAAGAAACAATAAAAACCCAACCAAACCCTAGATACTAATAAAAAAACTAAATTCCCAATAAAACCTAAAAACCCACTAAAACCCTAAAAAATCTAAACACCAATAAGAACCCTAAAACCCTAAAAACCCTACAATAAACCTATATAACCTTAAAATCCTAAAATAGAGTAAATAAACCTACACACCCATAAAAAATAATATCCCTAGAAACCGTTGAAAACCAAAAAAATACTAAAACCCCTAGGAATTCACTAAAACCCAAAAAAACCACCATCAAACCATTAAAGTACATTAAACCCCCAAACCCACATTAAAACCCCTAAAAGACAAGAATACATTATCAAACACAAAAAAATCAACAAAACATTACAAAAACTAATAATCTAAAAAATATCCAAAAATATAAAAATCATTAAATCCTCCCAAAAACATTAAAAACCCCTGAACCCCCTAAAACCCTTAAAAACCCCTTAAAACCACATCAAACACTAAAAACCCTTAAAAACATTATAACCCCTAAAAACCCTTAAAACCTTAAAACCCCATAAAAACCCAAAATTCTTACAAACAAGAAAAAACCCTTAAAATCCACACAAAACCCAAAAAATCCATATACCCCTAAATAACAGTAAAACACCGCAATAACCCTAGAACAACAAATAATAATTAATGAATCCTTCAAATCATTAATTTGTATAAAATAATTTCCAAAACCCCCTTTAAAAACCTAAATATTCTAAAATATTAAAAAAAACATCGAAAAACCCTATGAACCATGAAGCCCCCCAAAAGTCACTGAAATCCCCAAAATGAAATTAAAGACCCTAAAAATACTTATAACTAATAAAACACCTAAAAACCATTATAGACCATAAAAACTATTTAAAACCCCAAAAGGCCCCAAAACACCCCAGAACCATCCAAAACCCCCACAACACCTAAAACCCATAAAACCGAAAAACCACTAAATCCCCTAAAATCTAAAAAACCCAAAACACCCCTTTAAATTAGATAAACCCATTAAAATAATTAAAACACTAAAACCCATAAACCACCCAAAACCCAAAAATCTTAAAGTAATGAAATCCATAAAAAAACCCAAACCATAAAAACACTTAAATACCCTAACAACACGAAATAACCACAAAACCCATTAAAACACCTAAAAACCCTAGAAATCCAAAAATACCCTAAAACCCCTTAAAACCCTCGAATCCCAAAGTACCCAAAAAATCAAATTGTTCCTTAAAACACAAAACCTCTAAAATAACTAAAAACCCCCATAAAAAGCTAAAAACCATAGAACCCCATAGATCCATAAAACCCATAAAAACCTTAAAATCCGATAAATCTTAAAACACCTAAAGACTCTAAAAATCCTAAAACCATAATAGACATTAAAAACTCTAAAAACCATAAATTACTCTAAAACCATAAATAACCCTAAAAGACCCTAAAAGTATCTAAAAAATCCCTAAATAACATAAAAACCACATAAAATCCCTAAAAATCAAGAAGACCCCAAAAATCCAAAAGAACCCTGAAAAATTTAAAACTATAAAACCATAACACACTAAAAACCTGAAAAATTCCAAAAAACTATAATGACTCTAAAAACCTGTCAAAACCATAAAATAGATCTAAAAACAATAAAACCCTAATGAAAATATAAAATTTATAAAAAAAATAAAATAATATTAATAACCCAAAAACCCAAAAAACAAATAAAATGTAGGAATGGACTAAAAACCCTAAACCTTTGAAATCAATAAAAAACTCTAAAAACCCTAAAATCCCTAAACCCCCTAAAATTTTCTAAAATCATAAAAAATACTAAAACCCCATTAAAAGACCTCAATAGCATAAAAAATACTAAAAACCAATAAAACAACATAAACACAAAAAACAATAAATATTCCTAAAAGCCCTAACACCCCATAATAATTATAAAAAACCTAAAGAAACCCTACACTGCTAAAAACAATAAAAATTCTAAAAAAACCCTAAAATACATAGAAATTTGAAAAACATGAAAATCCACTAATATCCTTAAAAATATAAGAACACCTAAAAGTCACTAAAGAACCTTATAAAATCCTAAAAGACCCTAGAAGACCCTTAAACACACTATAAACCCTAACACCCCTAAAAACCCCAAAAAATAAAATGAACCCTAAATCATCATACAAAACCCAAAAAAATATTTTCCCATAAGAAATCATAGAAACATTTAAAACCTAAAAACCCATAAAAATAATAAAATCCTTTTAAACCACTAAATACAAGAATATAGTAAAAACCCTCAAAAATATTAAAACCCCTAAAAACTATTAAACTACTAAAATCCCTTAAAACCTAAAAAAATCATTAAAATCCATAAAACTTATAAAGTGACAAAACCTATAAAAATCCTAAAATCCACTAAAATCCTTAAATGTTTTAAAAACACAATAAGAAAAATAAAACAGAAAAATAATCAGAAACCCTAAAAACACTAAAAAACATAAAACACAAAAATTCACTAAAAATTACTTTAAACCATGAAAACACAAAATAATTTACGTACCCAAAAACCTATTGAAACCATAAAACACCCATAATATCAATAAAACCTGAAAATTACATAAAACCTGAAAACACAATAGAAATCATTTAAACCACCTTAAAACATAAAATACCCTAAAACATATAAATAAATAAACCCCCAAAACCCCAAAACCACTAAATAACTCTAAAATACCTTAAAACCATCAAAACCAAAAAAACACAGAAACATAACAAACCCCTAAAATCCTTACAATCCCTAAAAAAACAAAAAACCACCTAAAACTCTCAGAACCCCTAAAAAGTCCTTAAACACCCAAATACCCCTAAAAATATAAAATATCTAAAACCCCCAAAACCTGTAAAAATGATAACAACCCCAAAACCCATTAAACTATAAATATACAAAAACCTTTAAAAACCTTAATCCTAAAAATACCATTAAAAAAATATAAAAACACAAGAAACCAAACAATTTTATAAAAATTAAAAAATCCTTAAAATACAATAAAAATACCTAAAAAAACTAAAGAACCTAAAAAATTAAATACCCATAAAGGAAAATAAATACCATAAAACACAAAAAAACCCCTCAATTCCCAAAAAACCTGAAAAACAACTATTCCCCAATGTATACACAAAAATTGTAAAACACTAAAAGACCCTTAAAAGCCCTAAAACACTAAAAACCAGTAAAAACATCAAAATGACCCTAAAATACATAAAGACCCCTAATACAACTTAAAATTCCTAACATGATTTAAGGAACTCTTAATGACCCAAAGACCACTAGAAACACATTCAATCCTAAAGAAAATTAAAAACACAAAAACTCTAAAAAATAGAAAACCAAAAATGACAATAAATACCATAAAACCCTAAAAGACTATAAAAACACTAAATATACATAAAGATATAAAAAAAACTAAAGGAACCAAACACACTTAATTGTTACCTTAAAACACTTAAAAACCTAAAGAACCCAGTCAATCCTATGGAAGATCATATAACTATACAATTAATAAAAAATAACAAGGGCACAACCCCCCCCCCCCCCTCAAAATCCTTTATTGATCCTAAAAACCCATAAATTCGCTAAAAAGATAAAACCGCTAAAAGTACCTTAATTCCAAAAAAAGCATTAAAAGCCATAAAAACTATAAAAACCAATAACCTATTAAATCACTTAAAGGTCCAAAAAACCATTGAACCCTAAAATTCCCTAAAAACCAAAAAAACAATATCAACCCAATAAGAATCTAAAAACCCAAAAACAATTATAAAATGGAAAAAACCTAAATGTCACTAAAAACCATAAAATCATTAAATGAAAAGAAATGCCAGAAAACCATAAAAAATATTAAACCATAAAAACCAATACAAGATAATTAAAAAAAAATTCTGAAAACCGCAAAATCTCTAAAATCCCCAAAAACCTATAAAATATAAAAATATACCTAAAACCTGAAAAAATAGAAAATACAAAATATAGTAAAAATGAAATAAACCATAAAAGTTCCTAAAGTGCTAAAAAACTAATATGAGAATAAAAACTTCTAGAACCCCTCAAAAACATAAAAATCCTATGCAACCTTAAAAACTCTAAATATACCAATAATCTATAAATCAAATAAATCCTTAAAAACAAAAATAAAATAAAAAGCAATAAAATATGATAAAATTACTAAAATCCAAAAAAATACACCACAAAATACCATAAAAAACTCAAAAAACCAATAAAAACCCCAATATATTCCCCTTAAAACCATAAAAATATCTAAAAACACCATGAAACCATTAAAATTCCTAAAATCCCTAAAAACCAAGAATCCACTAAAAATAACTATTAATGTAAAAAAATCTTAACCCCATTAAGAATACTTTAAAAAACATAAACATTAAAAAACAAAAAAACCTAAATCAAAATAAAATACCATAAAAGCCTAAAAATTCTAAATACTCTAAGGAAACATAAAATCCCTTAAAATCCATAAAACCCGAAATAAAACTAAAACCCAAAAAATCCCCAAACCATAAAAACCCAATAAAATTGTTAAAAATTTAAATAGTAAAATACTAAATACACTAAATACCCTTAAAAACCCTTAATGACACTAAAAATCATAATCCCATAAAAAATTTAAAGACCCTAAAAACCCTAAAAGACTATAAAACATAAAAATACACTAAAATACCCTAAAAACAAAATTCTAAAAGGAGATAAAACACAAAAAATAGACTAAAATCAGTATAAAAACCCTAAAACCCCTTCAATACCCTAAAATCCCTAAATATCCAAAAAATATAGAATACCATAAAACCCAAAATATTTCAAACCCCCAAAAATCCTTTTAAGACCCTCATAAAATTAAATCCCCAAAATCCCAAAGAATTAATAAAATACCTAAAAATTTTAAAATACCTAAACCCCAGACTAAAATCGTATGACAAATCATCAAAAACTCAATCCTCTATGAATCACAAAGAAAAAACTAAAAACCTGTAGAATCCCATCAAAATCTGAAAAACCTTCAAAACCTTGAAACCATAAAAATAATAAAACCCTAATAAATATAATGGACCCTAAAAACCCCAATGAATCAACAAAACCCATAAAAGACTTCAAAATCTTAATAAAACATTCAAAAACTAAAAGATCCCATAAACCCTAACACACACAAAACCATAAAAATCCATTAAAATCCCTAAAAACTAAAAACCTAATTAATCCATAAAAAAGATAAACACACTAAAACCCCAGAGAAGACACCAAAACCCTTGAAAACACCTAAAACCCTAAAGAAGAAAAAAATTCTATAAATAATCTAAAAATGATAAGACCCTAAAAACCCCTTTACAATCCCCAAGAGGACCCAGAAAACCCTAAACCCCTATATAAGACCTTTAAATACCTAATACATTATAGAACCAAAACACACTAAAAACTCTAAAAGTCCCTAAATTCACATAAAACCAATAAATAATTCCAACAAAACCCTAAAAATAGTATACACTATTAAAAACATAAAAATACAAAAAACACTCCTCGAAAAATCCATAAAAATATTTAATACCCATAATAACCTAAAACATCTAAACCCATTAAAACCCCTCAATAAGACAATAAAAACCTAGATGATAAAAAACAAAAAAAATCCTAAAAACACTAAAAACATATAAAAACCTTGAACTATCTATGAAAACCCTAACCCCCCCCCCCATCAACTCCCAAAAACCTCTAAAACCACGAAATCACTAGAAAATATTCAAACCATAAAACCCATAAATCCCAATATACTATCAAAAACTCCAAAATAACTATCCCCCATAAAACCCCTAAAATACAAAAAAACTAAAACGAACCCAAAAAAACGAGAAAACACTTTTATAAACTCTAAAAATATATAAAACAAAAAAACCATATAACCCCCCCCCCCAAAGGATATAAAATCCTAAAAACTTAAAACACCTAAACAACTAATAAAAATCATAAAAAAACAAAAGACCCAAAAACCTTATGGAATCCTTAACAGATCTTAGAAAATAAAAACAAAATAAAAATGTCTATTGAACCCCCCAAAAAACCAAAAAAATGACTGATAGCAGCAAAAAAACCCAGGAACCCTAAAAACCTAGAAACCATGAAAACAAAAAAATCCCAGAAAAAACAAAAAAAACTAAAAATCATTCAATCAATCCAAAATACATTATGTAATCTAAAAACCTTACAAACACTGAAAATAATATTCCAAATTATACCCATAAAAACACTAAAATTATAATAAAACCCTAGAAGTCCCATATTCTTGTTAAAACCCTGCATAATCAAGAAAAGGAACTAAAAACCTGAAAAAACCCTAAAAACAAAAGGAACCATAAAAACCCTAAAAACACTAATTAACCATAAAAACACTAAATAATCTAAAAACCCAAAGAAACCCTAAATTTCATTAAATTCCATGAAATTAGAATAACCATAAGAACCCTATAAACACTAAGGAATCCATAAAATCCTTAATAACACAAAAGAACCAATTTTTTTAAATCCCTTAAATACAGAAAAAAATGCTAAAAACCCTAAATACCATAAAAACCCCAAATTAACCAAAAAAATCCCTTTAAACCACTAAAATTCTTTAAAAAATTTATAAACCCATGAGAATTATAAAAACAAACAAAACCCCAAATAATATCAAAAACCCGAAAAAGAATGATTACACATAAAAACCCTATAAACGCATAAAAACGCATTAAAACCATAAAAACCCCTAAATACCTATAATCCCTGAAATCCTTAAAGACCCTAAAATATCATAATACCACTATACGTACCTATAATACCTAAAAATTCTAAATGATCCTAAAACCCTATAAAACCCTAAAAAATTTAAAATTTTTAAAAACCTAAAATATCCTTAAAACCATAGAAAAACCCTAATAGATACTACAACCACTTAGGTTTCCTAAAAATAACTAATTTATTAAAAACGAAAAACTCTAGTAACCATGAATACCCATTAAAAACCTAATAACTTGATAAAACCCTAAAGTGCTAAAAAAATAAACAATATCAAAAAAAATCATAAAACCCCTAAATGACCCAAAACACACTAATTCGCTAAAACACATGAAACAACCATAAAAATTACAAAAAACTAAAAAATAACTAAACATTCAAAACCCAATTTGTTACCCAAAAATAGGGAAACCCATTTAAAACAATAGAAATACATGAAAACACAAAAAAAAATTCTAAAAAGGTGAAAAATCACTAAAAACGAAAAATAAATTAAAAAAATGGAAGCCATAAAACCCCTAAGACCATAAAAATCTAAAAAATCAATATAAATACTAAAATCCCTTATACCCTTAAGAACAGTAAAATAGAAAAAACACCATAAAACCCAAAAGGTAGCATAAAAACCCTAAAAACCCATAAAAAGTCTAAAAACCCTAAAAACCCAAAAAACATGTTAAAGAACATAGAACTAAAATAACACTTAAAACGAAAAAAAATTATAGTGAACTAAAAACATCAAAACCCCTAAAACCATAAAAATACTTTAAAACCCATAACCCCTATAAAACATAAATCTATAAAATAAACATGAAACCTTAAACATTCCAAAACCCTTAAACCCTCTAAAAACCTAATAAAACGTAAATGACAATAAAAACACTAAAACAATAAAACCACATAAATGTCACTAAAAATTGATTAAAACATAAAAATCCCCAAAATACTAAAAAACGCTAAAAACCCTTAAAATGTGGAAAATCCAGACCCCCCCTAAAACCCTTAATGGCCCTAAAAACCTTAATATCCAAAAATATATCCTCAATATACAAAAAAAACTCAGACCGTAAAACCCCTACATGATGCTAAAATACTCTAAAAACCTAAGAAATCCCAAGAATACCATAAAATACTATAAACACACAAGAAGACTGTAAAAAACTCCAAAAACCAAAAATTGAACATGAAAACCATAAAAATTTATATATGGACCTAAAAATCCATAAATCCCCAAAAAGGCCACTGAATCCCCAAAAAACAAAATACGACCATAAATTCAAAAAAACCCTAAAAATCCCTAATGGTCTCTAAAACCCCCTAATACCATAAAGGACCCTAAAATCCCTAAAAACCCCCACATGACCCTAGAAATCCGAAAAACCCCAGAAAGAACCTAAATCTCATAATATACCCTAAAATACCATACAATAAACATTAAAACCCCTCAAAATCTAAAAAATACTAAATGACCCTAAAAATCCTAAAAACCATAAATGACCCTAAAAACCCTAAAATATCCTAAAAACCCCAAACCTCCTAAAATACCCAAAAGAGCCTAAAATACATTAAAAATATAATAAAACTAAAAAGTGTAAAAAACACTAAAATACACTAAAACACCCCAAAAATCCATAATCCTTTAAAAATCCTAAAAACCCTAATACTTTAAAATACAATAAAAAAACATAAAACCTCTAAACCACACAAATTAATTAATCCTTAAAACACTAAAAATCCACTAAACCCCTAAAAACCACAAAAATACTTAAAACAAAAACAAAAAAACCATAAAGGGCCCAAAAACCCTAACACACCCAAATACCCAATAAATCCATAAAATACCATAAAATCCATTAAAGAACCAAAAACCCATAAGAGGCCATAAAAACCTTAAAAAATAATGAACGATGTGAAAAACCTAAAAATCCAAAAAACCCTAAAAAACTAAAATCTAGGAAAGTATATAGAAACAGTAAATAAATTAAAATCTCCAAATAACCATGAAAATCCGAAATCCCCTAAATACTTGAAAAGATGCTAAACCGCATAAAACCCATAAAAGTCCTAAAACCCCTATAAACAAAAAAACACATAAAAACAATAAGAACATAAAAACCATAAGAATATCAAAAATAATAAAACATTGGAAAAACCTAAAAATGTTAAAATAACTAAAACACTAAAACACTAAAACACGAAAAATGCCTATAACTCCACAAAACCCACTAAAACCCCTAAAACCATTAAATACATGAAAAAAATTCTAAAACCATTAAAACTATAAAACTCCTTAAAATATAAAAAATCCAAAAAATCCAAAAAAAAATTCCTTAAAAAAATAAAAAATCCTAAAAAACCCTGAAACCCTAATTATAGTAAAAAATTTAGATACCCTAAAAAATCTATAAATACAAGAAAAATCCCAAATACCCTAAAGTACCTTAAAACAAAAAAAATCTTAAAATCCCAAAAAATTCCCATAGACTCCAAAAAATTGTAAAAATAATGAAAACCCTTAAAAATTGTAAAAACATAATAAACTCAAATGTACCATAAAAACATAAATCACCTAAAAAACCTTAAACTAAAAAAACCCAAATCATAATAGAAATATATAAAAAAACTAAAAACACTAAAAAACCTAAAAACATATAAAACCATAACAACCCTAGAAATCATTAACACAGATAAAAGTAACTAAAACAAGCATCAAACTAACCAAAACCACTAAAAGACCAAACAAGTGTATTTAACCATAAAAAACCTAAATTCTGGAAAAGACACTAATAATCCCTAAATCCATAAAAACAAAAACCCCTAAAAAACCTAAAACACATAAAATGTCTTTAAAACCATAAAAAACTAAAACCCTATTAAAATTCCAAATGACCCTAAAGAAAACTAAAGATACCCATTATATGATAAATACACTAAAATGACCGTAAAACCCATAAAACCCTCGAAAAATCCTAAACCGTACACCTAAAAGCATAAACCTGACACCCTAAACCATACACCCAAAACCCTAAATGCTACACCCTGATTCCTAAACCTTACACCATATACCCTATAACATACAAAAAAAATCCAAAATCCTACACCCTCATACCTATATCGTATACCCTATTCCCCAAACTCTTCACCATAAACCCGACACCCTACACTCAAAACCCCATATCCTACACCATAACCCCTATACCATACCCCCAAACACTATACCCTTCAATGTAAGCCCTACACCCTACACTCTAATCCCAATACCCTATACCATAAATCCGATAAGTAAACCATAAAAACATGACCATAAAAACTATTCCCATTAACCTAAACCCTAAAAATTATACCCTAAACCCAAAACCCTACATAGTAAACCCTATAAAACCCCTAAACCCCCCACAAATCTTTCAAAAGACTGAGAAATATACACAAAGAGTAAAACCACCCAAAAAACCAAAAACCCAAAAACCCACTAAAATCCCCTAAATCGTATAAAAAACCATAAACACAATTAAAATGCAAGAACACTCTGAAAACCCCTAATAATTAAAACACTAAGAAACCCCTAATAGACAAAAAACACTACAACATCCAAATAATACCAAAACCCTTATAAAACCCTAACTGACCCCAACACCACCAATAAACCAGAAACACAAAAACCCATAAAACTCCTTATAAAACAAGAATAATATTTGAAAATATGAGAACAAATAATACATTTAAAAATTCTAAAATCTCTAAATCCCTAAAAACCCTAAAAACCCTAAAAAACCCCTAAAAACCCCTAAAAATCCTCCAAAACCATAAAAACATTAATATTCTAAGAACCTTAAAAAACTAAAAACACTAAATACCCTTAAAACCCAAAAACCAGTTAAAACATAAAAATGTTACAAATTCCAATATTTAGAAAAACCCTAAAAAATATAAAAATCCATAAAACACTAAAAAATCATAAAACCCCAAAAGAACCAAATTTTTTTTCGAAAATCTAAAACCCCTAAAACACATAAACCCCATAAAACTTCTTAAAATAAATAAAACACCTTAAAAAACTAAAAACAATATAACCCATAAAAACACAGACTCCCGAAAACCCTCTAGATATATAAAACATTAATAAATCCTAGAAACACCTAGAAACATTAAAAACCCTAAAACCCCCAAAAAACTCTTAAAATAACTAATCAACCCCAGATAATTTAAAAATAAAAATGAACTCTAAAACCCTTAAAATCCCAAAAAACCATAAAATAACTAAAAACCATAAAACAATTAAAATTATTTAACCCCCGATTAAAATCCCTAAAAAACTGAAAAATATTTAAAAAGCCGAAAATCCTCAAAAATATTAATAAACCTAAAACCCAAAAATCCCTAAAACCATAAACGCCCATAAAAATATTAAAACCCCTTAAACAAGAAACAACTCCAAAATCCTATAAAATCCTTAAACATGTAAAAACCAAAAAACCCAAAAAACCCTATAAACTCTAAAAATCCAAAAATACCAAGAACAATCATATAAAATTCATAAAATCCATTACAACATTAAAATACCTAAAACAATAAAAATCATAGACCTATAAAAACCCTATAAATATAAAACATTCATGTGAAACCTCTATAACCCTTGAAGAAAATAAAACCTGTATTATTCCCTATGTATCCTTAAAAAAAATTAAAACTCTAGAAACCCTAAAACCCCATAAAAATTAAAAAACACCCTAAAACCCATTAATATTTAAAAACCACCATAAAAACCATAAAAACTGTAAAACCCAATTAAAACCCCTAAACACCCTAAAAAAATCCTTATAATCTGAAAAATAAATGATAACCATACGAAAAAACCCATAAAAACCCTAAGAAAAACTATAAGATCAAAATAACCATAATCAATATGAAATACAATAAAATACAAGAAACCCATAAAAGTCCCTTCAGATCCTAAAAGACCCTAAAAACCATATAAAAAACACAAAAAACCCAAAAAAATCTCGAAAACATGCTGAAAACCCATAAAACCCCAAAATTACCATAAAAACCCTAAAATCCTAAAATTCATAAATATTTTAAAACCCATAAAAAACCTTAAACCCCCAAAATATCATAAAAACCGAAATAATACCCTAAATCACTAAAACCCAGTAAAATCAAGGAAATCCTAGAAACCATACAAACCAAAAAAAATTATAAAACCTTTTCAAAATCCCTAAAAACCCAAAAACCCATAAAAGCAAAAAAAAACCATAAAATCCATAAAATATTCTAAGAAACTAAAAACCCCTAAAAATCAATCAACCACCTACGAAATAAAAAAAGGCCATAAACCCCTAAAAATCATAGGAAAACAAACAAAAATCCTCAATTGACCTAAAAACCATAAAAAAACCATAAAAACCGTAAAAAACTAAAAAATCGTAAAAGATACTAAAAATATGTAAAAGGCCAAAAATCCATAAACAACCTTAAAACCCTAAATACTCCAAAAGAACCTAAAACCCTAAACACCTTAAAACCCCTAAAACACCCTCAAAACACTAAAAATCTAAAAACCAAAAAGATATAAATCAACCTAAAACCCGTAAAAACCATTAAATCATTATAAAAACAAAAAAATACTAAAACACTAAAAATCCTAAAATACTACAGACCATAAAAATCCCTACAAAAATAAAAAACCTAGAGAACCCCACGAAAACCCTAAAACAGATAAAAAACCAAAAATCCAAAAAAAAACTATTAAAACCATAAAAACATAAAAAACACGAAAAACCCATAAAACCACTGAAACACTAAAAATGCCTATAATCCCGAAAACCCATAATATTCCAAAAATAACCAAAAGACCAAAAAAACACTAAAACGACCCAAAACTCCCCCAAACCTAAAATCCTAAAAACCATTAAAAAACAAATACCTAAACCCCCTTAAAGCCCTGAAAACTATAAAATACCTAAAAATTGTAAAAAATACAAATATCATAATAAATATCTAATATGACCAAAACAACACAATATCCTAAAATACTTAAAAACTCTAATAAAACTAGAAACACTAAATAACCAAAAAAACCAAAAAACCGCAAAACCCTTGAAATCCCAAAAAAAATGAAAAACCCCTAAAACTCATAAAAATACTAAAAACATAGAATCAATTCAACCCTAAAAAACTAAAACCCCCAAATCCCTCAAAATGGCCCTAAAAACATGGAAAAATACTCTAAAAGAACCTAAAAATATAAAACCCTAAAAGACAATAAAATCCATATAATTAACCTAAAAGACCCTTGAAAGCATATAAACAAATTAAAACCCCTAATAACCATAAAAATCATCAAAATAAACAAACCTTAAAAAACCCTGAAAATAATTAATCCTCAAAACCCCAAAAAACCATTAAAACCCCCAAATTCCTAAATATAACCTAATGAAATCCTTAAAATCCTAAAAACCAAAAAATGACACAAAAAACTAGAAAAGCCCCTAAGCCTTACTCATGAAGCCCTATACCCTACACCCTAAACCATATTACCTAATCCGTAAACTATATACCCTACACGCAAAATCATAAACACTGCACCTTAAACATAGCACATTATACCTTATAACCTAAACCATATAACGTAATCACTATACCCTACACCCTAAATCATAAACACTATACCATAAACTGTATAGCATACACCCCAAACCCTATACACTATATTCCTTATCACGTATCCTACACCCTATTCCATATACCCAACAGCATAAACCCTACACCCTAGACCATAAAAACTGAACCATAAGTCCTAAAACCCATACCCTGTATCATAAACCCCAAACCAAACAACATAAAACCTAAACCTTATATCATAAACCCGAAACACTATATATTCAACGACATACGATACACTATAAAACCTACACCACACACCACACACCATAAACCCTAAATCGTAAAATCTATGCCCTAAGCCCAACACATTAATCAATAAACATTAAACCCTAAACCATATACCATATACCAAAATCATAAACCCTATAACACAAACCCTATACTAACTTCCAAAACCCCATACCCAGCATCATTAACCTTATACCTCCTACCCAAATTCTTAAACCCTCCACCATAAACCATAAAACCCATACCAAAAACCCTCAAACCCAGACCATAAACCCTTGTCCATAAACCTAAAACCAGACACCCTAAACCCTACACTCTATACCTTAAACCCTAACCCCTTATACCCAAAACCCTATACCCTGCACCATAAACCCTAAACCATGCACCAAATATTCTAGACCCTATTCCCTAAGACCTTCACCCATTACCGTATACCCTACACCCAAAACCTATAACATATACCATGTTTGATAAACCATAAACCGTAAACCCTATTACCTACATCCTAAACCCAAAATTGTTCAACCTAAACCCTAAACCCTACATCCTACACCCTAAACCCTACACCCTCAATGCTAAACCCAAAACACTACATGATAAACACAAATAACTACACCCAATACCCTAAAACCTACATCATAAACTATAAACTGTAAACCTAAATCTATATACCCTATAAAATAAACCTTGATCCCTACTACCTAAAACATATACCATATACCCTAAACTCTAAACCCTAAACCGTAAACCCTAAACCCTATAACCTCCACCCTAAAACTACAACCCAAAACCCCAAACCCTTAAGCCTACACTCGAATCCCCAAACCCAGTACCCCGAACCCTATAACCTCCACCCTAATCCCAAAACCCCAAAAAATAATCCATATACCCTACACCCTAAACCCTAAACCTCAATCCCTGAACCATACAGCCTAAACCATATACCTTACATCATTAACCTTGAACCCTAAACACTATACTTTATACCCTACACCATAAACCCTAAACCGAGCACCAAACTCTATAAACCCTAAACCCGACACCATGAACCCTATACCCTAAACACTAAACATTATTCCCTTCATGAAAAACATTATATCATACACCCTAATCCCTATACCTTACCCATTAAACACAAAACAACAATAAAAACCCTAAAAATCATAGATACACCCAAAACTATGTATCCAAGACCCAAAAACCCAAAACCCAAAACATCATAAAACCCATAAAAACCATTAAAATCCATATAAAATCATAAAACCCCTTTAAAATCCCAAAAATCCACAGAACTCAAAAAACCTTAAAACATTTTAAAACCCCTATAAACATTCCATATCATAAATACACTAAAACACCTTAAAACCCCTTAAAACCCCTAAATCCCCTATAAAACCCTATAAAATATAATAACCATAATAACCATAAAATCCATAAAAAATCCAAATAAAATCCTGAACACTCTAAAACACCTTTTGAAAACCCACAGAAACCATAGAAATCATAATACCATGAAAAATATAAAAGTCCCTAAAAACCCCTAAACACCCTATAAACCCTAAAAACCCCTAAAACCAATTAAAATCACTCAAAACACTAAAACAACTAAAATATAAGTAACCCCAAAAAAATCCTACCAAAAGCATAAAACCCCTAAAAACCCTTACAAATGAAAAAACACATGAAAAACCCAAAAAACCTAAAAGACCCCCAAATAACATAAAAATCATAAAATCTTTAAAAAACATTGAAAACCCATAAACAAATCCACAAACACTTAAATGATTTAAAAATCCTTTAATTCCCAAAAAATCCTAAAAACCATTGTAGAACATAAAACCCCTAAACCCCCAAATATTTCTTAAAACCATCAAATCCTTAAAACTATCCCAAAACTGATAAAAATTAAAATACCCTAGAAACCTACAAACTCTAAAACCCTAAATAAATAAAAATCATAAAACCCCTCAAAACCTAAAAAAATATAAAAAATATAAAATCAATAATATATCGTTAAAAACCAAAAAACCCCCCAAAACCCATATAAACTAAAAAATACATAAATAATCCATTAAAACCATAAATTATCTATAACCCTAAAATGGAAAAAAATTATTTTAAACTCTAAAAAACTAACAAACTAGAAGAAAAAAATAAACACTAACACCCCAACAAAAACCTAAATGTACTTAAAACCATCTAAAACTATAAAAACCCTTAAAAACTCTAAAAACTTTAAATACACCCCCCCCCCCCAACCCACCAAAAAGAACTAAAAACCCTAAGAAATCCTAAACCCCCCATAAAAAGACACTAACAATCCTAAATATATCATAAACACTACAAAATACCTTTAAATCCCTAAAACCATCTAAAACCCCTAAAATCACTACAAAAAAAAAACCCTAAAAATCCATAAAAAAAATAAGAAAACAGTAAAACTATGAAAAACACAAAACCCCATTTTTGTACAACCCCTACAAAACTAAAAAACCCCTCAACACCAAAAAACACAAAAAACCCAAAAAGTAACTAAAACATTAACAACCTCTAAATGGAAAAATACAAAAAACACAAAAAACAACAAAAGCCTTAAAAATATCTAAAAAGTAAAAAACCCAAAATGTGCTTAAAATATATAAACACAAAAATTTATTTAAAACAAACAAAACACAACAAATATAATTTGGATCTAAAAACTGAAAAATGACCAAAAAAACATTAAAACCCAAAAAACCTATACTATTTAAAACCCATGAAATACTCAAAATCCCTTAAAACCCTAAAACAACAAAACCCTATGAGTATAAAAACCTCGAATGAACTTGATACCCATAAAAACACAATAAAACCTGCTAAAATATTAAAAACCCATAAAACCCCAAAAAAACTAAAAACCTAGACACTGTAAAAAAGAAAATAACCAAAAAAAACCCAGACACCCTAGAAGCCACTAAAACCCCCCAAAAACCCTGAAATATCATAAAAATAATAAAACACCATAAAAATATAAAAATTAAAAAACTACAAAAAATATAAAAAAAAACCCAAAAAACAAATGAAATCATAAACACTGTAAAATACCAAAAAAGACCATAAAATATTAAAACCCAAAAAACTCTTGAAACATTATATATAATTAAAAACCCTTAGAAATTACTAAAAATCCATAGAACCCCAAAAAATTAAAAGAAACCCCTAAGAGTACCAAATCCCCAAAAATGCCTTAAAGTGCCCAAACCACACCCTAAACCACCAAAATTAATCGAATACCCAAATAAGAATGTAAAACTGTAAACTCTCTTCACTAGACCGTTAAAAACCCAAGACTCTAAAGTACCAAAATACCTTAACATCATAATAGTCCCTAACAATCGTAAAAACCAAAAAATACAAAAGAACACCAAAAAACACAAAAACCCTTCCAAATCGAAAAACCATAAAAACACTAAAAACCTATAAACTCATAAAACCCTAATAATTTATACAATTCTCTACCCCCGAAAATCAACAAAATATTACAGTCCCATAAAGAACATTAAAACCATTTGAATCCAATAATAAAAACCCAAAATCCTGAAAAACACTACGAAATCCAATAAAACCCGAAGAACCATATAAAATCATAAAGCACACTAAAAACTGTACAAAACACACAAACACATTAAAATCGTGAAAAGAAGTAAATAAACATGAAACCCTAAGAACCCTGAAAGAACTCAATAACATTAACATAACCCTAAATAACACTAAAATCCCATAGTAGAATATTATAAACCATGAAATGATAGTAAAACCCCAAAAATCATAAAAATAAATTAATAAGTTTAAACCCCGCTAAAACACCCTAAATAAAAAAACACAGAAGACCCAAAAAAACCAGGAAGGACCTAAAAACAGATGAACACTATATTTGATACTAAATCCCCAAAACCCCTAAATGAACAAAAAATCATAAAAACATTAAAACAATATAAAACACTAAAACCCTAAAATCCCTTAAAACCATAAAATCCCTAAAAATACAAAAACAGTTTAAATATCTGAAAACTAACCTCTAAATCTCAAAAAATCACTAATAACGCTAAAATCCATAAAAATAAGTAAAAAAAATTTAAACACATAAAAGAACATAAAACCCCAAATAAAACACACACAAAAACTCTAACCCCAAAAACCATAATAAAACCCCCCAAAACCTGGTAAACCCTAAACCCATAAATCCATAAAAGCATAAAAAACATAAAAAACATTTTAATCCCAGAAAAACATATAATTCCTTAAAAACATAAAAACCCATAAACAACCTAAATCTCATTAATACAATAAATACTCTTAAAAAACCAAAATATAAAAACTAACTAAATAACCTAAAAACTATAAAACACCACAAAAATAAAATAAAATCTCAATGAAAAAAAACCAATAAAACCCTACCCCCTAAAAAGACCAAAAAACCCCTCAAATGAACCTTAATGTCGATACCCAGCAACTTGCACCCAATACCATATACCCTAAACCCTCTACACTACATTAGATAACCTATACCCTACACCCTCATCACTAAACCATGCACCGTAAATCCCTAAACCCTACACCCTCATCCCTAAACCCTACAACAAAAATCCCTAAACCCTTTACCCCCTAATATCATCCTCCATAAATCCTAAACAATAAACCCTACACCATAAACATTATACTCTAAAACATAAAAACTAAAACGTAAACCCTAACCCCTATACCATACAATTGATTCCCAAAACCTTAAACAATTATTCATAAATCATAATCCTTATTCTCCACACCCTGAATAATAAACCCAATACCCTACATCCTAAAAACAATAACCTATGACATAAACCCTAAAAACATAAAACCCTAAAAGACCTACAAACCATAAAAACAAAAAATATTTAAAACCCCAAATGCCCAAAAAATAATGACAAACCCTAAACCCATAAAAACCTAAAAAACAAAAAATAACCCAAAAAACCACCAAAATTAAACCTTATACCCTATAACCTAGACCCTATACCCTAAACAATTCACCCAAACTCAATTTCCAATAATCTAATCCCTAAACCCTACACCTTAAACTCTACAACCTAAACCCCAATCCCTACACAGTACACCCTAAACCGTAAACCACAAACCATACACCCTAAATCATATACCCTACACACTAATATTAAAACCCTAAGCCATACACTTTAAACCCTATAACCAATACCCTAAAACCTATACTATAAACCCTAACCCATATACCGTACATGTAAAACCAAAAATCGTAACCCTAAACACAATATAGTATATCCTTTACTATAAAACCTAATCCCAACACCTAAAGCACTACACCATAAACAATAAACCATAATCCCTACATCCTCAAACACATACCCTATATAAGAATTCCTATGACCTACTCCCTAAACACTATACACTATAGTCTAAATCCTAAAAGCAACACCCTAACCATAAACCCTACAACCTAAAACCGAAACCCTATAAACTAAACTGAAATAACTACACCCTAAACTCAATAATGTGAAACCTAAACAATAGAACCTCCACCATGAACTGTAAAAACCGCACCCTAAACCGTCTACAAAAAACCCTAAACAATATATGCTACACCCTAAACCTTAATCCCAACATGCTTACCCAAATTCTCTACACCAAAAACCCATAACACTACACACTAAGTCCAATACCGTACACCCTAAACCAAAAATCAAACACACTATATAATACACCGTATTTTCTACACACTTAATCCTAAACCCGAAACATTAGCAATGAAACCTACACATTATACCTTAATCTATACAACTTAATCCATAAACCATACCACTTAAACCATATATTTAAAACCCTAAACAATAATCCTTAAACACTAAACTGTATAACATACACCCTAAACCTATAACCTACTCCCTACTCCATATACCATAATCCCTAATCCCTACACCTTTCAATATGAACGCCATACCCTATACCCAACACCCAAAACCCAATAACCTCTAAAATAATTCCTAAAACATACACCTCAAACCATATACATTTTATCATAAACTCGAGACCCTTGACTCTAAACCAAATACATGACACCCTAATCCATAAACTATATAGCCTTAACTCTATTCCCCAGACCCCAATCCCAATTCCCTACACCCAAAACCCTATACAATACACCACATACCCCATATCTGACTCCCTGAACCCTCAATAATACACCCTATAACCTAAACACTAAACCCTAAGCTCTAAACAGTAAACCCTATACCCTACACCCTGAGCCCCATATTCTACAGGCTGAACCCAAAAACCTACTCACTAAATTCAATACCCCACACCCTAAACCCTGAACCCCATACCGTACACCATAATCCCTAACCCATACACCCAAAACCTTGTATCCTACACTCAAAACCGTATACCCAACATCCTAAACCACAAAGCAATACACCCCAAACACTATAATCTACAACCTAAACCGTAAACCCAGCACCCAAAACCTTATAATCTAAACCCTGGCTTACCCAACACCTTAAATCATACATCGTCCACACTAGACCCTAAACCCTAAACACTAAAACATATTTTTGAAACCATAAACCCTACACCTATAACACTGTACCCTACACAATAACCCCAAATACAGTAATCACCAAACCATATACCCTACACCATAAACTGTAAAATATAAACCTAAACCCAAGACCCTACACATTAAAACATAAACCATGCACCCTAAATAATATAATATACATCATAAAACCTAAAAAATAAACCCTAAATCATAAAAAAATACACCCAACACCCAAAACCCTACACACTAAACCATATACCCTTCGCTCTAAACCCAATCATCTACAACCGAAACACTACACGCTACACCCTAAAGTCTGAAAACCCTAAAAAATATGATAGGCCCAAAACTCAATATCCAACACCCAAAATCCAAAAACCTAAAACCCTAAAATCCATAAAAACTATAACCCCCCCCCCCCCAAAAAAACTATTTTTCATAATATCCATAATTAACCTAAAATCCATAAAAATAAATAAAAACCACTAAAACCATGCTAAACCATAAAATACCTAAAAACACTAAAATTACTTTAAAATTATAAACCCCCCTAAAACATTGAAGACAAAAAAATAACTAACAACATACTAAACCCTAATAACACAATGAGATTACTAAAAATTCAAAAAAAAAATATGAAAAACCACAATAATTTAAAAACCCTTTAAATCATAAATACCCTAAAACCCTATATATCCAAAAAAATATAAAAACCCTAAAAATCCTTAAAACACATAGATACGCTTAAAACCCTAAAAACCCTTAATTCCCTAAAAACACTAAAACCCCCTAAAAACATAAAACAACTCTAAAACCCATAAAACCCTAAAAGAACCTTAATAACCAATAATAATAATAAAATCCCTAAAACACCCTTAAATCCCTAAAAACACAAAACCCCTAAAAACCATCTGACTATAAGAACCTTAAAATCCCAAAAACAAAAAAAATATAAAACAATAAAAAGATACTAAATTCCACAAAACCCTTCAAACCGCTGTAAAAACATGGAACACTTTAAACCCCTAAAAACCACAAATCCCTTTAAACCACTAAAAACAATAAAAGAACCAAAAAACACTACAAGTATCTAAAAACCAAAAAACAAAAGAATCCCTATGTTTCTATAAAACCCATAAGAAAACTAAATACCCCAAAAACATAAAAATACTTAAAACCAAAAAAGGCCCTTAAAACCTTAAAATACTACAAAATACATAAAAATTCAAAAAAAAAATAAATATACTGCTTAAAACCTAAAACCCCGTAAAAAATTTAAAACCCCTAAAACATGAATTTCCCTTAAAAATCAGAAACTAAAAAATATAATTTAAAAAAAATAATGTAAAACATAAAAATAAAAAATAAACACTGAAAATATTTTTTTTTACTAAAACCCCAAACCCATTGTAAATAATCCTTAAAGCAACTAGAAGCACAACAATGACTATAAACCCCAAAAAAATTTAAAAATCCAAAAAAACCATATAATGTTCATAAAACATAATGACCCATAAAAATGCCTCATAACACTATAATGAAATGAAATCCCTAAAAAAATACAATATAACCCTAATACCATAACAAACCTTAAACCCTAACCCCCCCCCCCCCCCCCACGTTGAAAATCTGCAGAAAACCCTATCAACTAAAAAAATATTTATAAACCCTAAAAAATTATTAAAACACTATATTACCTTAAAACACTATAAAAATACATCAACACCCTAAACCAATTAAACCATATAAAACCCCAATAAAACCATAAAAAACCTAAAAAAAATTTACCCCTAAATTTACCAAAGAAAATAAAAATCTATTAAACCGCTAAAAACTTAAAGAACCTAGAACAATATAATCAAAAAAGACATTTAAAACCACAAAGACAATAAAATTAAAAAAATAAAATAAAATACCCTAAAAACATAAAAATCTCTAACAACCCAATTTCCCTAAAGAAGGCTTAAAAATCTGAAAACCGCCTAAAATTTCAAAAACCATAAAACAATAAAAACCTCATAAAAACAAAAAAAAAAGATGATAAAAACAATAAAAACCCTACAACCAAGAAACCCCCATAATCTAATAAAACCTCCTAAAATCACTAAAACTATTAAAAGACAATAAAAGTCAAAAAAATTAATTAAAACCTCCAAAATATATAACAATATCAAAAAATCCATAAACACCCTAAGAACTATAAAACTCAAAAAAAACAAAAAAACTATAAAAACCCTAAAACACCTTAAAAACATAAAATTTTCATAAAACCATAAAAATTCCATAAAAACATAAAAGGATCTAAAACCTAATAAAATCGTAAAACCTTAAAATCCAAAAAAAACGTGTAAAAACATAAAAAGAATTAAAAATATAAAAATCCCTTAAAACCAAAAAAAAATATAAAAACATGAAAGACCAAAAAAATATTTAATAAACCCTAAACAACCTAAAAATCCATTAAGATATTAAACCCCCAAAAACATACACAACCCTAAAAAATATAACACCACAAAAAGAACATAATATCTCTATTAACCCTAATAAACCCTAGAAAACCACAAGAATCCAAAAAAACACCCCAAAACCTAAAATTAATAAAAAAACTAAAATTCATAAAAAACATTAAAACCCTAAAATGATAAAACAACATAAAAAACATGAAACCATAAAAACACACAAAAAACCAAATGAACCTAAAATACAATAAAAGCCACTAAATACAACAACATAAAAAACCTAAAACCGCACAAAAATCATAAAAACATTTAAAAACACTAAATCCCATAAAACTATAAAAACCTCTAGAGCCTAAAAAAATAAAAATACCAAACAACCCAAAAATCATAGAATATAATAAAAACCCATAAATCACTAAGATCCATTAAATCCTCTAAGAATATATAAAATCTTTGATACCTTCCTAAAACACTAAAATAATTATTAAAAAAAATTAATGCTTATAAAATTATATAAAATTATAAAATTTATAAAATCCCTTAAATATACATAAAACCCCTAAAACCCATTAAAACATAAAAAATTGGAAAAACATTAATACCCTAAAACACCCTATTAAGTCACCAAAACCCCTAAATATCATAAATGTCCCAAAAACCGTAGAAAAAATGAAAATAACATAAATACCCTAGAAAACCTAATACCTGGATAGATCCTAAAAATCATAAAAACCCTAAAAGATGTTAAAAATGTTAAAAATACTAAAAACCCTAAAAAACCAAAAAACCCCTAAAATGACCTAAACCCACATTAAATCCCCAAAAACAATTTAAACCTAATACCACTAAAAAACATAAATTCGTTAATAAAATAAAAAACCAGAACCACTAAACACTATAAAACCCATTCAAAATTTTAAAAACACTTAGATCACTAATAATCCTTAGAATCCCCAAAAAACCCAAACCCCTAAAACTGCTGAACACCCTACTACAACAATAAAAACCCTAAAAAATTAAAGTATCCCAAAACTCCCAAAAATTCTATTAAAAACTATAAGAAATTTAAAATTATACTAAAATACCAAACACCCTTAGAAACCATTAAACCCTATAAAAACCTTCAAAATCCCAAAATCAATTAAAAACCCAAAAAAACCCACTATAAACACCAAGAAAACTAAAACCCGTAATAACCAAAAAATCTATAAGATCCCCTAAAAGGAAAGAACAACCCTTAACCCCCCCTAAACCACTGAAAAACCTAAAACAACTTTACATCCATAAAATTCCTTAAAACCACTAAAATGATTAAAATTCTCAAGAAGTCCTGGTAACCCCTAAAAACAATAAAACCATTAAAACCCCAAAAATTCAAAAAAGACATTAGAACAATAAGAAATCTAAAGAAAATAAAAAACATAACAAATCCTACCACCCAAAAAACCCCTAAAATCCTCAGTTTCCTCAAGAAATATAAAACTAAAAAAATACCCAAAATGCATTAAAATACAAAAAAAATCATAAAAAACACTAAATCATGTAAAATACCCTTTAAAATCCCTTAAAACATTAAAATCTCTAATAACCTTAAAACCCCAAAACCCCCCATAAAACCATAAAACCAATTAAAAGAACCAAATACTCCCTAAAAAATATAATAACACATAAAACCATAATATATTATAAAAAATTCCTACAATCAAATAAAAAATAGAAGAACCAACTGAAATCCCTAAAAAATCCAGAACCCCCTAAAACATTAAAAAATAGTTAAAGCCCATACAACACTAAAAACCCTAAAAGTCACTAAAACCCAAAAAACCAAAAAGATCATAAAAACAATAAACAAACCTTTAATGGCCAATATAAACCCGAACCACTATAATGAAAATTAAAATCCCCTATTAAATTGTAAAAATGCTAAAAACCCAATAAAATACCCAAAAAAGCCTTAAACCCTAAAACCCTAAAAACAATAAAAAAACAAATAAACCACTATAACACCCATTAAAAACCCTTAAACCCCATAAAATATAAAAAACTTAAATACCCTAAAACCATTAAAAGTCAAAAGGCCACTAAACTACTATAAAAAACATAAAACTACTAAAAATATAATAACCCATAGAAATATAAATGCTAGTAAAAAATTCTTATAACCATAAAATCCTTTGAACCCCTAAAACGCCCTAAAACCTAAAAAAACATGAAACTAGAAAAATTCACGGAAAATATAAAACCCCCAAATTCCTAAATGTTCTCAAAAACACCAAAACCCTGAAAATTCCTTCAAAAACTGAAAAAATATTTTAAACCCAAAAATTCCCCTAAAAACCCCAAATCACTAAAGAAAACTAAAACCCCTAAAAATACTAAAAACCCTAAAACCATAATGACCCAAAAAACATAAAAATAAAAAAAAACCATAAAATACAACACAACCACTACAAACCCCAAAAAATATCCAAAACCACTTATGTACCCTACAAAACTCAAAAAATCCATTAAAATACCTAAAACCCCTAAAAACCAGAGAAATACCAAATCTGATAAAAGCCCAAAAAATCATTAAAATTCCCTAAAGATCCTAAAACCCTTACAGGGTAGTAAAAAACAAAAAAATAATAAAATCCCTAAAATCCCTAAAAATATTAACAAAACGTAAAACCCCAAAAATCCC
The DNA here is from genome assembly GCA_963277665.1 of Viscum album. Classification (NCBI taxonomy): domain Eukaryota; kingdom Viridiplantae; phylum Streptophyta; class Magnoliopsida; order Santalales; family Viscaceae; genus Viscum; species Viscum album. The sequence continues at coordinate 982,159,269 of OY728165.1, read as the reverse complement.
ATAAAAATCCCGAAACTCTCTATCAAATTAGAAGTCCCAAAAAAATTTAAAGCACAAATACAATAAGACATTAAAAACACCAAAAACACATCAAAAATACCATAACTCCCTAAATAACCTAATCCCTAAAAATATATAATTATTTAAAAGACAGTAAAAAACCTATAATACCCTAAAATACCTAAAAAACCCTTAACAACCATAAAAATCCTAAACCACTAAATACCATAAAACCCATAAAAACACTAATAACAATAAACCACATTAACAATACTACAACAACTAAAAACTCCATTATAAACCTAAAACCATTTGATCCCAAGAAAAATCAAAAAACCCAAAAAACTATTAAAAAATCCTAAATCCCTACAATACCCTTAAAACCATAAAATCACTAAAAACCATTAAAAACCAAAAAAAAAATTAAATCCCTAAAATATCGCAAACCCCTAAAAACTAAAAAATCCCCAAAAATCCAAAAAACCCAAAAAAACCAAAACCATCTGAAATTTTTATAAATCCATAAAAACACCAAAAAACATAAAAACTATAAAAACCCGAAATCCCCCATGAAAAAATGAATCACTAGTAATAAATTGATTATTCACGGTGTTTTTTTAGATTTTTTTCATATTATTTATAAGAATCCATTACTAAAAGAAATACTATAAATATATTATTTAACGTCGGTTCACAAAATTGGCATTATAAATGAATAATTGAAATGTTTTTAAGTCCTTAATAAAATAACTAACATCAAAAAATATTTATAAGGATTTTTAATGTCAATTATTTTATAACTGATCAGAATACATGATATGATAAATGGTTTATAGAGTAGGTTACTTAATAACTGATGTAAAAGATGGTTTATCATGTTTGTTATTATATAACCAATGTGAAAATACATTAATGAAGTTGTTTTCCTATATGTTATAAAAAACAGATGTGAAAAATAATTTTTTTAATATATATTTTTAAAAGTCTTCTTTATAGTTAACCAAAACATAAAAAAATTACAAGATGCACAGAAGCAGCAGAAAAAAACAAGCAATACATTTATTGTTAAAAACATCATAATTACAAAATATGTAAAAAATAAAATAAAATAAAACCTAACATATGAAATTATTTTTCCATTCCAATTGTAAGTGTCTGATCACTTTTTCACTATAAATCCAAGGGTCATCAAAAAAATAAAATTTTAAGAAAATAATTTAACTTGTATTATGACAAAAATGAAATATAAATAAATAGTTTATAATGAAATCTAAAATGATGGAACTTTGTAACAAACCATGTTGAAATTATTTCATACATAAATATTAACACATAATATCCACATTATTTTTCTCTTTCTTATTTATTAAAATTATTTTTAAATTAGTTTTTCAATTCAAAATAACACTATTAAGTAATTTATCCAAAATGTTCCAATTATGAATGAATATTCAACATTACTTTTAAAAATATGATATTGGAACTATTTTTAAATGTGGTAATTCGAAAGAAACTCCACCCCCTATTAGAAATTATATAGAATGAAATAAATTAAAATTAATTATAATATAAAATAGATTTAATAAATTTAAACATACATTTCTAATAAATCGTTGTAATTTTCTCTCACTTCGCAATGTATAGGGAATAATTAGTAAAATGTAATCTCCCTTGGACATAAACAGTTCTCACCCAATAGACACTGATAAAAAAATAATAGTTAATGTTATACATTGTTATGATAAGAAAATATATAACAACTTGTGAAAAAAAAAATTCATACTCTTGAATTTAATTTAACATCCAACACTGAATTATTATGTGCTTTATAAATAGTTGAAAAATATAAACTATTACTTCTACAATAGAAAGTCTCCTCAATGTAGGTGAAATGAACATTGGATCCATAAAACCATAAAAATATGTCATTAAATTAATTATAAAAAATTTAAATTGATAACTAAAACTGAACAAACACTAGTATAAATCTTCAATAAATTAAATGCATGGAGAGATTTATTTTAATAGATACATGGAAAAACATTTTAGTATGTTAAGTCCCAATTTATCTCCAATTACAAGATCCCAGATATAATTTTTCAAAAGATTAACAATCATTGAATTCCAAAATACATTATATTTCTTTTTAATTTCATAATCACCCAATAATAAATTTGAATATCTGGAAAATCTATCAACACTACAAGAATATGTATCTGAAGTCATAGAACTTTGAGTTTTATGATTTCAATACATTATTTCATTACCATTTAATTATCCTTGTAAAAATAGATAAATATAAAACCACAAAAATTTTAAATCATATTTAATATATAAAATAAATAAAGTATTAAATATACAAATACCGCTACTGAAATATGTCACAAAAGTCAAGATGGACAATCTGAAAAGTGGATGTCACATTTTCAAACCATACTCACCTCATCTATAGGTAATTGTACTCCAGAATATTTATCTATAATTTAATGTACAATGAGCCTATATTCTCTACCTCTAAATATTGATGTTTTATATGTCTCCAATAAAGAATGTTATCCCATATGCATAAACATGATAATTCAGATAATCAACATATAACTTACAATAATGGGGAAGTTATGAAGGATGGGTTTTCAGAGTAGGATAAGGAGTAGGGTCTGAAGGTGGTGATGGGGGAGTGGGAGATTCTCGAGGAGGCAGAGGAGCGGTCTAAGCTACCTTTTCATGTCTACAAACAACGAATGTATTGAATCATAGATTCTATCCTCCACCATCACATGAAGACCCTAAACTTGAGACTCGAAAGATTATATTTTTTCAAAAGCACCCTTCATTATATTAGTAGAAGAATGTTGAAAAATGTTTTTTACTGATATTACCATAAGATATCCTTGCACATGACCAGTTTTTTTGGGTTTTCCCAATGATCTAGTTAAATATCCTACCTACCCTCATCTAAAAAGACCCCATGTGTTCTCTTATATTAAAGAGAATCATGAATGAATATTTTGAATAATTATATAATGGATAAAAATATATGAAGAATTCAATTAACTTAAAAAATTAATTATTAAACATCTTACAATCATCTCAGCTAAAACAGTCAACTCTTTTTTAGTATAATGTCATTTTTTCTCATCTGATTCCTCTTCTATTTTTCAAGTCTAAGTTGGGGAGATGGAGTAAAACCCTTTATATATCTTGAAGACTCATCTCTTTGTTGTTGAAAATTTTCATCCATTATTTATTCATCAAATAACATATACCCATCCTAATATAATGTATGGGGGTATAAGTTTCTAGATTGGTTATAATTATGCGATAACCTAAATTACTATAAGTTTATAATAAATAAATCAATAATAAGTTATTAATAATATCATTAATATAAAAAACTTCTAAAAGGTAACATCTCACTTACCAAAAAAATTATTTTCTTATATATTCAACAAATCAACTCCATGTATCTTTGTCTCTATGTGGATTTATATCACATGGATCATGATATTTCCTATTCAAAAAATTGAAATCTGATGATATTGTTGATTTCAAGTCACTTCATCTCCTACAATACAATGATAAACATTTCCTCCTGAATCCTTCATTGTCAGGTATATCATATGTCATCTGATAAGAAGGGGGAGAACATATATAACTATAAAAATATCATGATAAAAAAATAATAAAAATTGAGTATAACAAAATAGTCTCCCTAAAATGAGATAGTTTAAATTTGTCAACAAATATCTAATCATAATTTAGAATAATGACATTGATTTTTTATTGAATTAATATAAAACTATTGAATTGTTTCTAATTAGTACCTCTTGGAATATCATTATCAACAACTTATAGTAGTATCCTCTCATCATATCTATGGGAAACTGATAATTTTGATAAATGTCTGGTGCCACATTTCAAACACCAAAACTCTTCTTTGACCTAGGGAATTATATGTCCCTTGTAAAGAAGGATAGTGCTTATCAGGAGGAGAATGTGCACATTCTTCCCTAGAGGTATGAGTATGATCATCTCTAGTAGTATGTGGTAGGTCATTTCATTGATATTTCATTATCCTATAAATCTATTCAGCAAACAATTAGTACACAAATAAAAAAATTCAACTATTACAATACTAATGTAAATAAAAATGAAATATAATAAAACAAAACAATAAAATAAACTAAATAAATGTTAACAAATTTTTATTCCTATTTTTGAGAATTCATTAAAATGATAACAACACTAATGAGGTTTGAAATTTCATCTAGTTGGGGTTTGTCTTAGTGGTAAGAAACCTATAATACTATATGAAAAATGGATGTTTCAAAACCCATTGGGCCCATGTATTATAGCAGTACTGTAGTGGCAGTGCAGCAGCGGTGATGTTGTAGCAATAGCGGCACTGTAGCAGTGGCAGGACACTGTAGTAGTAGAAGGGCACTGTAGTGGCAGTGGAAACTATGTGGGCACTGTAGCAGTATGATATACTGTAGCGGTACTATTCACGGAATGGGCTTTGGGACAAAAATATGGTCCAATAGGCTATATAATGGGCTATATGCCCATTGGATCTTCGGGATATGTAATGGGTCTCCCTCTACACAGTTAAAATAGGTATTCACTTTGATTTAATAATAAAATGAGTCTTTGGACCCAACCCTTAAAAAGTGTTGAAATTTCAAATAAATTAATGAAACCAAATAAAAAAATAATATGTGAAAAAAATAAATTCTCTACACAAATAAATAATTTTTTACACCAAAGGAATATTTTTTCAATATAATCTTATAAACGTTTTTGGAAGTTATTTAACATATTTTATTTAAAATATTATTACTTTTAAAAACCAATTATTACATATGTTTTGTAGGGGTAAACATGGTAATCCAAACTAAACTAAAATAATATAAACAAATCAATTGGATTTATTAGTTAATGTATGTGTTTAAATAAATAAAAGTAAAATAAAATAAAGTATCTATCATTTTATGAGATTTAATATAGTAAACAATAAATATACATATGATACATCCAGTAATATTAGGAATGTTCTAATGAATTTTTTCCAAATTACTTTTGTCATTACCATATCTTATGGCCAAAACGATGTCTAAATTATTATCATCAATATTATAAATTAATCATTCCATGGAAGTTGGCATGTCTGATAAATCATCATATTTTTCAAGTTTATCAGCATAAACATTCAATTTTTTCCCTGAAATAAAATAGACCACTACAAATTTAATTGATCTGGAAAAATGAAAACATGATTTCAAAGTTTTTCCATTATAAAATAATATTTGGGGTAGTATTTTTGAACATAGAAATCCGTATGTAGACACCCTGAAATAGAGATATTTTTATGTAGACACCATGATATGTCTTCCACTTATACAATGGTATGGGGTAGTATTTAGCTTGTAGAAAGTTTTAAATCATCTGTATGTATTTAATATTCTTTATTTCAAAGTGTCTACATATATCCAAAAAAAGATATGGGAAAATAAATTTCCAATGGAAAAAGTACAGTAATTACTTTGTTTTCTAAATTATTCAAAGAATTTAGATGAATCGGCTAATTCAAAATTGAATTGAAAAACATGACACACCTTCCTGTTAGTTATTCTAACATAGATGAGAAATATTACATGCATTGAATCCAGTAGGAGTTATTGCATCATGAAATGAAAATCAAGTGATTTTATACGGATAATCTTCACATCCTATAAGGACAATTTTTTACATTTTAAGAATAAACCTATAGCACATTGAAATCATTAAGAAACTGAAAAAAGATAAATTTATCCCTCTTGGATAATTTATAAAACGTTGTGGGTAAGAATGATAACCTTCCATCAGGAGTGGGAGCTAACTCAAAATGCATTTCCAATGAGATTAAGTACAATCGTTCATTCAACCCATGTATAGTATTTCCTTTAATATCTATCAACGTTACAATAAATTTATCACATATATTATTCTCTACATGCTTGATATAAATGTTATTTTTGACCTCATGATATCTCTAATATGGTTCCTCAAACAATATTTCCCATTTATACCAAATATATATGACATTATAATATTTATGTGTCTTTATAAATGTCACATCAATGTTTTCCATCCTCTCAAAATACCGATCCATGGTAAATATTTTAGATAAAAATAAAATTATTATTTTCCATTGAATGTGTTTTTTAAGATTTGATATGTGTGATATGTCGAGAAAAATTTCAATGACTCATGTATACTATTTTTATCCCAAGATATATTTGATAATATGATGTTTTTTATTCACAAATTGGAAATGATTTATCCCCATTTAAATTGTATCCATAATAATTTAAATACTAGAAATCCATTTATATTGAAAATAATAAATTCTTACAATTGAATATATTCCTTTTATATGAATCATACAACCAAATACCATCTTCCTATAAGAGTTTCAAATCATCATTTAATGGTGACAAGAAAAAATCAATATCATTTTAGATCAGTTTTTGTCAAGCGATCATTAAACACAACATGAAATATATGTGCTTGATACAAAATTTAGGATATTTATTTTAAATTGTCTATAAAATAAGTTATATACAATGTCGACTAATAAATAATCAATATTTATTCATTCCATCTATGCATTTTCCATATCTGATATTTCTAACTCCATTCCCAAATGTATGAAATTGTTGATTAATTCTATTCCACTATAGGAACTCATTTGGAGGAAATATTTTCCCATCACATATCCAATAATATTTCTTCTATCATAACATTTTTAAATATTGTGAATTTTTAAATAGTTTTTTTAAATGATGAATTATTGGAAGATACAAAAATACCTTGTAAGGGGTCTCTATAACTACTAAATCATCATGTAAATTTTCATTGAACACATTTTTTGATATCCCACATTTAGGAATCATTAACATAAATTCATATTCCTTAACATATAGAACAAAATAATTTGATAAAGTGTGTATTTTTTGTACCATTTTCTAATCAGTAATAATAATTTCTTTTCCTTATAATGTGAATCGAGAAGATCATTGTCTTTAAGAAGAATATTTTTTAAATATTATATCAAATCAGTAAAATTCTTATCACTCCAACCATATTATTCTTTCATGTTAATCAATATCAACAATGATGATAACAAATTAAATTTCATAAATCCCAAATATAATTTTATTTCATCATCACTATAGATATGGTCAATTGTTGGCACTCTCTATATTGCATATTCTTCATTACCATTAATAATTTCTTCAATTTATGATGGTTTTTTATCTTACAAAGCGTCATCATGAATATATCTAAATTTCTTCCATGTACCTCTAATCCAAATCCAAGGGTTGTAACTTATAGTAATGTCATGTCGAATTAAATGATATTTGAACATTCTCATTTTCATCATCTTCATATTTAATCATCTTAGGAATGTAAAAAATGTCATTTTTTCGAACATATCTTATAGAAAATCCAAAAAATGAATCATCAACTTCCTCATATTCATCACATACTATATTTTTTTAATGCAACATATACTCATTATTCTCTATGAAATATATAAAGGTAAATATTTTCTCCAAAATAATATATTGGTGATAAAAGTGAGAATATATTATTCAAGTAAATATAGGATTACCTTTATATAAAAGATTTAATAATTTGATAGTAAAAAAAATTCAAATTTTAAAAAATATATATTTTTATTTGAAAAGAATGATTACAAATGATATACAATAATAAAAAATATATATAAATATAATTGATAGATAAAAATTCATAATCATTCACATTTATAATCTCAAAAATTACAACATATTATTAATATTTAAAATAAACTAATTAAAATCAAATTATATTAAATATAATATTTCACAATTGTTTTCAATAATAATTTATTTCGAAAAATCATATCATTCAAAATTATAGTTCAACTAAAATGATAATAATTGTTTTACATTATAAAAAGAGAATTTTTTTAAAATATCCATCACATTTAAATCTAATGTTTAATGAATTGTTTATTTAAATTGAATATATTTTTTCCTTTAATGGAAAATTTTTAGAAAAAAAATGCAGTATCATCATAGCTATAAACAATGATTACCCATTATTGTGGACACATTTAAAAATCTAGATAATACATTATCTACTTAAAAAACCATAATGATATATATTATACAATACAAAACAAACAACATGTGGGATGATGTGAAATAAGAAACTGAATAGATGGATGGTTAACATGCTCAATAATTCAATGTATATAAATATTCTATAATATAATATTAAATAGAATTCAAACAACTAATTATAATATACACAAATATCAGAGTGAGTATTATTTTTTATATGAAACATAATAATGTTTTTATTAGAATTTTGATTACTTTATGTGATTTTATTTAATAAATCATGGACATTCAAATATAATAGTAAATAAAAAATGAATGGGGATAACCTACCGTTCTGCAAAATATATGACTTATGAATAGTCACTATCATTTTCTCCCAAGTGGTCCTATGTTGTCTGTTAGTCTACAAGTAAGATGATTAATAAGATATATCTATCAATATATAATACATCATCAATACATTCTTTTATATGATTCTATGTTGAGGAATATCATTCAGTTAAAATGTAACATATAAATGAAATTAAAAAACAATAGTACATCTGCAACCATGTTAGGCATGGTTATATGTTGAAACAAATAAAATGGATCTAGAAAATTAATATAATTATAAATGGTATTGAAAATAATTTATATTAAACAAAAAAAACAAGGTTTTCAATAGTAAACTATTATTTATTACTATATAATACTTCAATAAAATATCCTTCAGAATTATAAGATTAATTAAATTAATGTAGCAATGAAATACCATCCAAGAGTACAATCAAATTTTTCTCATAATTATTAATATTTTCCAAAAATAATTTGTAGAAATGTTATAGGAATAACCCAAACATTAACAATTAGTGTTCATAACACTTACTATAAACATATTATATCAATAAAAACTCAAATGATCATTGAGGAGCCTCTAAAATCCATAAAACAATTGATGGAAATATTACCCAATAAACCATTTATCATAACCCAACCATAATAAAACAAAAGATACCTTAAGAGGATACCTAAAAATGATTCCAATTCCATAATACTATTTATGAACAACTTGTTTAATCACAACATAATTGATTCACATCAAACTGATGGTAATGCGAAATTTCAAAAAACAGAATTGAAAAAAACCAGATTTAGGGTATCCATGAGAAAGGAAGAATTGATTCTAAATTCCATAATGGATTTACAAAAAATATTTTTAATCAATTCAATTTTCAATGCACATCAAAACTATAACAATGAGCTATTTTAATAAACATAAATGAAAAAATAAAGATTTATGCATTGCAAAGTGGGGATGGATGTGGGATACATACATGAGAGTTGATATATGATTAGATCAAATACACTATAATCAACCAGATGAAACCTAGAAAATTAGTTATATGAAATATTGAGACATTACACTACTAGATTGAGAATATGATTATAGGTATTCCACGTGAGAGAAATAATTTTTCTTTCGTGATATTGAGAAACACTGTAATGACTCTAAGACAGAAAATCATAAATTTTTATATTTTTATACTTTGATGGTTATATTATAAATGAAATAAATATTATATTTTAAATGTTTTATCATTTATATTATACTATTATAGATGTAAAAACTTCCCTTTATCGCATCAGTTATATTATAACTGATGTGATAAAGAAATAATTTTTTTTCATCATGTCGGTTAAAATATAACCGATGTGAAAAAACAGTATATCTCATTAGTTATACATTAACTAATATGATAAGGATAGATACCAATTTATTCACATTGGTTATAATATTACTGATGTGATAAAGAAATATACATTTATTTTCATGTTTTTATGGATAAAAAATGAGTAAATTCCAATGTGCAAAAAACATCTTGTACTAGTGAATTCCAAAACACACTAACACCCAAAAAACAAAACAGAACTCCAAAAACCAATAAAACATAATAGAACCCCAACACACTAAAAACCCAAAAAACATTAAAATAACCCTAAAATTACTACCCTAAAACACCTACACCCCTATAACACTTGAAATCCAAAAAACCATTAAACCCCCTAAAAACACTAAAACCAAAAAAGGACACTAAAAACCCCAAAAAAGACAATAAAAACCCTAAAAACCCTAAGAAACCCTAAAACCTGGAAAAATTATAAAAAAACTAAAATCCCTTGAAAATACCTAAAAACCCTAAAACTTATAGAAAGTCCAATGAAAACCAAAAAACCTGTAAAACACCCATAAAACCCAAAAAATACTAAATAGACCTAAAACCCATTAATATAAAAAAATAGCCTAATAACCCTATAAAACATAAGACAACCTAGAAACCCATACAAACACTAAAAACCCTAACACCACCAAGTAAACCTGGAAAAGGATGGCAGATTCCTCAGCATCTGAGATCCCTCATGATGGCAGCTTCCGTTCCCTCCCAGGTTGAAGACGATGACGGCCCAAGTGCCTCTCCTCCTCTCTGTTGGGCAGGGACCACCCTCTGAGGACTGTCTATTCTCCTATTTCTCTTCCCCGAACATGCTTCCCTCCATCTCACAGACAGTGATTTGCCTAAAGGTTCCATATCTTTTTTAAGGTTGACAGAAGCTCCCTCTTTCGCTATGGGAGTTCAATGAATCTTCGGATCTACATCAGTTGACTCTAGTTGTGAGGCTCCTGATGTGGCGCCCCTGATGGGCACTTTTGGAGGGTTTGTTTCTTAGATTCGTAATATGAAGGATCATGCTATGGTAAGTCTAGTTGATGAATTTCACATCACAATTCTCTTTGCATCTGGGGAGGATCTGATTCTCGCCTAGTCCGCAACACCTCGAAGATGTAACAGTTCCCACTTTTCCCATTTTCGGTGGAGCTTTCACATTCACCTGATGTGTAACTCCCTGAAGGCTATGATATGGGTATGAATCCCCAAACATCCCCTTCCCTTTTAAAATATATCTATAATTTCAATGCTAAGGAATATGGTGGTGTGGTTCCTCTTATTTGATAGTCGGACTCGGGACCTATGTTTTCCTCTTTCCCCAAGGGCCTTCATTGAGGTTGATGATTCAATGAATCTAGTGGATGTTATCTGGATTGCTATGGGGAGGAAATATTTTGGAAGCAACCAGTGGTTTTTGAATCGTGGCTAGTCATCTGTTCGGTCTGTCAGAATTTTGGGCATAATGCCCAGTCTGGTGGCAATGTTGGCTCTGGTAGGAGTCGTTAAATCTGGATTAGTTTAGTTTTGGTGAGAGAAATAGAATTTTTGTGGAAGCACAGGAGGTCAAGGGTGGGACCAGTCTTTTTCACTTTCATACAATGGTTTTTTGTAGTATTTGATTGAGTCAAGACAGATTTGATGACTGAGAGTGATCTAGAGATGACTTTGATTGACTCGGGCAGCATCAGTTTAAATTTGGTTGGAAGCGGTTGTTGATCGAGAGCTGCTGTCATTGAGGCAGTGCACATTGGTGAAGGGAGAAACCCATCTTGTATAGATGAGGCTTGTGGATGTTGTGAATCACCAGTGAGAGGGATGGAGAAGGGGAAGTTTGTTGAGAAGGAAGAGTAGCCTAGGCGTGAACATCAGGAGGCCCCCCCTATTGTAGTCCCTTGGCGGAGTGGTGATGAAATGGAGGAAGGGAAGCGAGGGTGACAATACATGCTTGATACCAGATGTGAACAATGTGGCTCTATCAAATGGGTTTCAGGTCTTATCCTCAGCTAAGATAGTTGGTGATGTTGTTGTGCAGGTAGGAGAGCCTGAGTAGGGGAAGGATGCTGAACTAGTTTTGAGAGTTGAGGATGGGAGGGAGCTTATTCTGGTTGGGCAGAAGATGATATTCGTAGAGGGGCAGAATTCTACAAATAATGAGGCTGGCTCTATTCATGTGAAGGGCTTGGCTAGACCTCCCCCATTGAATACCAATTATGGATATGCTTATGTGGAGGATATGGTTGGGATCCCCTTACCGGAGCCCAATGCGGATGAAGATGGGTTTTCCCCAATCTTTTAGAAAACCATGGTTTTTATGGTGTTCCATATACTAAAGACCATTGTGTTCTTCTCCATGAATTCATGTTTTTTTAATAGGAATGTTTTATCCTTGAGGGTGAGGCCGAAAGACTTGGGGAGATGTTTGTTAAGGATGACCGCAGGATAAATGCTACTATAGCCAGGTCCATAGAAGAATGAAAAAAATTAAAAAATGGGTGGTACATCTCCAGGGACAAGAAACAAGGATGGTATCAAAAGGGTCTCAAGTGCGGCCATTGATGGAGTTCTGTATGAGAGGGAAGTTCGTGAGTATGGTTTCATCTCTACCCCCCAATTGAGACAACAGAAGGATTACACTTCTCTTCCCAGACCGATGGCGAACGGTGCCACCTCCAAGGCGGTAAAGCTGAACCTTATAGTTTACTAGCGGGAGCAGCCTTCGCGAAATTTAGAGCAGGTGAGGGCCATGGAGAAACTCTTGGCTATGCCCTGAATGAAGGAGGATTATGTGTCGGGTTGGGACTCTATGGACATATGAGTTGACTAAGACATTATCTTTACTGAGTTGGATACTGGTCTTGGGGAAATCTTTGGATTTTTTGGTGCATAATTGGATGACTTTGGTGGAGAAATTAACGGATTTGTCCTCTTTTGTACTTTTAGTCTTTTTGGGGTGTGGGTTTTGGACTTTGTTGGGGTTTAGTGTCTCTCTGTTTGTCCCCACCCTACCTTTTGTTATGTGGAATCCACTTTTTCTTTATATTTTTTCAGGGGATAATGAATAACTTGGACCCACATCTTCTTTTCCGTACAAAAACCTAAAACACCCTAAAAGTATTCTACAATCCCTAAAAAGGTCCTAATAACCGTAAATCCTATAAAAACCAAAAAAAACATCTTGGAATCACAAGAAACAGTAAAACCCTATTAATCCCCTTAAAACACTAACAACAGTCAAAAGAAACTAAATCCCCTAAAAAATCTACATAATATTTTAACCAAAAAAACCAGAATAATCATTAAAACACCCTAAATCTTTTTAATCCCCTAAAATTCATAAAAAACAATAAAAACCTAAACCCCTAAAAATCCTAAAAATCATGGAAGACCCTAAAACCCTAAAACACTGAAAATATTTATTGATTTTCTATGACCCTAAAAACACTAAGTCTTATAAGTCACTAAAAACTCAATAAAAACCATTAAAACCCCTGAAAAACCATAATAATCTAGAAAATAGTAAAGACTAATAAAACCTCTAAAAACCCAAAACACCATAAAAGCCTGAAAACCCCTAAAATCTCTAAAACCCCAAAAAACCTAAACACCTAGATAATCGGTAAAATCCTTATAACCCATAAAAACATCAAAAAACCCTTAAAATCTGTAAATATATAAAAAATATAAAACAATTAAAAATCATAAATTACCCAAAACCCCATAAAACCCCCAAAAATATTGAACTCTTAAATTCCCTAAAAGCATAAAAACCCAAAAAACGCATAAAATAACATAAAATCCCTAAAACCCCTAAAATTCTTAAAAACACTACAAATAGTCAAACCCCCTTAAAATTATAAAATATGCTAAAATCCCTATAAAAACCCTTGATATGACAATAACACTATGAACCATAAAATACATTGGATACTAAGAATCCATAAAAACCATAAAATCCCTAAAACCCTAAAAAATAAAAAATCACTAAAACAACCCTAAATACCCATAAAACATTAAAACACTAAAATAATCCTTAAAATAATATTATACCCTAAAAACCAATGGAACCTTATAAAACTATAAAACATCCTAAAACCCACAAAAACACGAAACCCTATAAAAATCATAAAACCCTAAACCCCTTGAATCACTATAAACACTAAAAATCTCAAATAACTATAAAATTCCTATCAACATGAAATAAATTCCTAATAGAACCTTTAAAACACCTATAATATTAAAAACAGTAAAAACCCAAAAAACTCTGAAACCCAATTAAAACACTAAAAATCCAAAAAATTAGTAAAACCCATATCCCCCCACCCAAAAAACATAAAAACCCCCTAACCCCTATAAAAACCATAAAACACTAAAAACTCTAACAACCCCAAAAATCCAAAACTCCCTTAAAACACCTAAAAACCATTAAAACCCTACAAACCATAAAATCCCTTATGACCATAAAAACCCTAAAAACCATTAAATTCATTAACACCCTTAATAGTTCCTAAAAACATCAAAAATAATAAAATACCATTAAAATCACTATAAGAACCATAATAATAATAATAATAACCCCTAACAAACCTAATGTTTTTTCAAAATATAAAAAACCCAAATAATCCTAAAACAACTATATCAATTAATATTTAAAAAATCTAAAAAACCCCCAATAAATCCTAGAAATCCCTAAGAAATCTAAAGAATCCTAAAAAATGATAAAACCCCTAAAAATGATTAATAATTCAAAAAACCTATTAAAACCCATAATAAAAATAACAACCCTAAAACCCTAAAAACCATTAAAGTGTTAAACATCACTAATAACCACAAAAAACCTATATAACCCTAAATATTTAGGTCATATCCGCTTGGTATAAGGCTACGAAGAAGATCTAATGGTGCAGTGCGGGCACAACAGATCTTGAATCTGTATCTAGGGTTTCATGATCCGTGGATCTAGCAGTAGCGATCCTCGATTGGGGAGGCATGGTTTGTTTTCGACTTGATTCTTTTCTAGCAACTATTGATCTTCTGGATTTTTGCTGCATGTTGGATGCTACGTGGGACTTTAGAGGTGCTTTATGTGTTCTTGTTAGCCACTGTGGTGATGATGCTTGGTTTGGATGTGTTTTGTTGTTTCTGTGGGATCATGAGCTTGTTTTAAGACGTGATTCCTGGATTATCATGTGGTATTGCATGTGTTTGTCTTGTTCTGTTGAGGAATTGTACTTCTCTTGGCTATTGGTGATTTATTTCCACTGGTTTTGCTCTTGAGTGTGACTTGATGGAATGTTGGTTGTTTTATGGCTGAGCTGTGACGACGTTCTTGATCTTCCTTCTGCTGGCGGAGGTTCTAGAAATGGGTGTGTTGTGAAATGCTGGTGTATTATGATTTATGTCTATGGTTCTATGTTGTTGTCTATGGATCTGAATAGCGTGGAGATGCTGGCTGCTGTGTAGGCTGGTGTTTTTGGTGCTGGTGGTTTGCTGTTGTTGGCTATGAGTCTCTTTTGTGGGAAGTTGTCGGGTGCTAGAAGGTGTACTACTGGTCTCCGGTTTCTGTGTAGGCTGGTGTTTTTGGTGCTGGTGGTTTTCTGTTGTTATGATGTTTTTTTTTCAAATAGGTTTTTATGCTGCAAATTTTAGGAGGCTAGCTCAACACTACTGGTGCTCAATAAAAAACAGGTCATTTATTTCCTTCCCACTTGTTTTTTTGCATGTCTTATATTTTTTATTTCCATTTCTCATATAATTATTGAAATGTAGAAATTGAAAAAAATATTTTTGTGGGTAGGTAAATACAAGGTACATTAAAATTTTGTGTGTTTTTGTGTTTTTTGTGTTTTCTATTAAAATTTATTTTTTTATTTTTCCTTTCCAAATTTTTCTGTTTTTTTGAATTATAGGTGTTTTACACAATATTTTTTTGTTAAAAAAACATGTGACCTTCAATGTAATATTCATTATGATTTTTAAATATTTTCAATGGATGGAACCAACATGGTTTAAGGAATATAACATAAGTGATATATGATGTGTGATATGTTTTGGAATTATGTTTTGGAAATTCATTAAAAGACCATTGAATTTTGAATTATATGCCATGAATGCTATCCAATACTGAAAATCACTTTCCTTTGAGTATACAGAACAAATTTTTCATCTCCTTCACATTCACCACATCTTCTTGAGTGAACCAACGAAAGTTTATTTTGACTAGAACATGCCTTGTTTCTGTCAAAACATGTGAGCATCAAAGAAGTTGTGTTCAAAATGATTTAAGAAATTATTTTGTGATTTAAAGACCCCTTCCTATATAATCATTGATATTATAGACCACCTTATACATTTTATTTTTCTTGATCCCTTAGTAACCATGTACTGCCTTCTAGATAGCCATATTGAAATCCATTTTCCCTATTTAACCCACTCTTGATGTACATTGCATTATTTTAGTATATCATAAGTTTAGGGGAGCTTCTTTGTGATGTGATACATCATTTGGTGGTATTTTTGGTGGAAATTAATATTATAATGTGATTTTATTGATGATAAAAATAACATTATGCGATCTTTTCCCATCTGGATCTCTCAAAATAAATGGACATGTTCTTGTTTTGATATCTCAATGGAAGAATGTTTTTCCCTATCTGGAGATTTCGAAATATAAATGGGAAGACACATAATATTGTTTACACTGAAATACATATAGAATATTATGGAAAATAGATTATTTTAGATTTAAATATCTTATTGTCATTGTAGGATAGTAAGGAGGATACCATGCTTAAGTGAAAACTCAAATCATACAATTTTTCTTCAACAACGTGCCAAGATATCTTTTCTTGCATTAGAATTTTTTACATTTCAATGAACACCAACAATAAGCCATGTAAATTCCTTTCTAATACCACATGATGGATATAAATATTTGACTCATTTTGGTGTAGGTTTAGAAAATTTTAAATCCCATGGTGACTGTTACATACATTTGGATGAGAAAAGCAATGTTCAAAACCAAATCATGTGTTGAAAAAATGTGATTTAGGAAAAAATATTAATGAAGGAATGAATGAAATGGTAATGGAATGATTTATAATAATGCATAATCTTTAATTTAATATTTTTAATATGAATTTAAAAAATTTCATTGATTTTGACCTTGTGAATTTCATTAACATATATTTTGAATTTTCATTGGAAATTTATTTTGATGCTCACTTGTCCCGGACAATAAGTTCTATGTGTGGGGGAATTGATAGAGATTATATTTTAAATATAATTTATCTACCATTAAATTATTTAATCCTAAAAAATGTGTCATTATATATTAATTTTCATCATTTATATTATGTTGTTGTGTTTTGATCTAAATTGTGAAAATTCCCAAATTCTTGATTTTTAATAGTTAATTATTAGTTTGATGTTTTGGGAATATATTTTTACATAATTATAAAATTAGAATGAATCAATTTTAATACAAATTAATTACTCATTTTCATCATCTTTTTCAACTTTCCCAAATGCGAAGTCGTCCATTTGGAGGCCCAAATAAATCACTCTTTAGGGAATGTTTTTATTATCAACTGTGTGGAACCCACCTCATTAAAAGAGTCAAAAGTCCAACTATAGATTTCTAAATTTTTAATCAATGAGACTCATAAGATCATGTGAATGATCAGTTTCACATATAAATTCAATCAGTGTGGTACTATTTGAGATGGTTAAACAAGTAAAATAAGAAAATTCTCCTCAGGGAGAACAAGATCCACTGGGTAATTAATTCATAACATTTCTTAAATGAGTCCCAATATTTTGGGATTTTTTAGGGGGAGAGATGAATCTCTTTCAAAAAAGATTTATGAACGCACCTTAGTATTACTATGCCGATAGAAGGTCCAAATTAGAGGAATCTTTTGGGATACATATTGTGGCTAGCACCTTGGCCACACCTACTCATTATATTTTATAATTTTATTTCATTTAAAGAGGTTTGGATAAAGGGATTGATCTTTTATGGGGGAGAAATTCTGGAGAAGAGGAGTTAAATTGAATATAATTAGGACACAAAGGGCTAAGATTCATACGGTGGTGGGAATCAAAGATCCTAAGATTCCTCCCTTATAAGTGTGGTACTTCAATGTAAGGTTATTATATTTTTATGGAAATGGTTTTCATGAAATATGAAGGTCTCTTTTCTTTCATGAATTCAATTTATTCTATTATTTTTAATACTTTTTATCAACTTAAAAATGTAAAGCAATTTATTTTTGGTTAATATTCTTTTGGAGAGGTATCCCCTTTGAGAAAAACAAGTTTAATTAGTTTTGATTTCTTAGAGTTGTTTGGGAAATTGAATCAATTTTATAAGAGGATAATCACCCATATTTGAGGGATAAACATGGTGTATAGGAAATATAGGTGTTCACATGGAGTTATTAGAGTGATCATTGAGTAATAGAATTTGATAATTAAACTAAACAAGGATAAAGGGGCTTTCTGAGGATCAATGTTTGTCCACTGCTGTCGTATTTTTTTGGTTTTCTTCATTCTGGTTACCTTTTGATTTTAAATCACTAATGTATATTTATAGTTCCATTATAGTTTTATATCATTTAAAATAGTTTAACTCATTTGAAGTCCAAATTTGTAATTCTTAATTTACAAAATAAAAATGAAAAAAGTGATAGTTTGATAACATAGCCTCCGACCTCCTCACGAGACAACCCTATGTTCAGCATTGTGCTACATTTTTTAGGGGGAATTATTGACTAGAGATTCACGAAAATAACCTATGCATTATCCTATAAAGATGATTTTTTTTAAAATATATCTTAAAATAATAAAACCATTAAAATAACCTAAAAAACCTAAACCCTACAAACACTAAAATTGTCTAAAATCATAAGACTTTACATCCCCAAAACAGCCAAAAAATATCCTTACAACTTTTAAATAACATAAAAAATATAAAACCTTTTAAATCTATATAAAACCCTAAAAACCCAAAAAAAATGAAAAAACTCTAAACATATTAAATACCCTTAAAATTTTAAAACCCCTTTTAAACCATAAAAACCAAAAAACCCAAAAAACCCTATGAATCCATAAAACCACTAAAACCCATAAAATGACATAAAATATTGATATCCCAATAAAACCATGAAGACCCCCAAAAAACCATAAAATAAATTAAAAATTTCCTAAAACCCCTAAAAACCCTTAGAATGACTAGAAACCATAAAACCCATAAAAATACCGGAAAACATTATGATTACCCTAGAAACACATAAAACCCATAAAACCCTAAAAATCATTAAATCCCCTAATAACCCTTAAAATAATAAAATACAGAAACTCAAAACCCCCTAAAAACCCAAAAAAATCCTAAATCCCTAAAAAATATACAACATAATAAAAAACATAATTACACCAAAAAAAACTACACCCCCCCCCCCCACTGAAAAACCTAGACCGTAAAATCAATAAACCCCTAGAAGACCATAAAAACCCTAGATATCCTAAAATCCATAAAACACTAAGAGGTACTGGAAACCATTAAGACCTAAAAAATCTATTAAAACCCTAATATTCCATAAAATACCATGAAAAAACATAAAAAACCATAAATCCCTAAAAAACTAAAAACCCAAAAAAACAATAAATACCATAAAACCCTAAAAACCAAAACAAAAAACAAAAAACCCTACAAACCTATACAACCCCTTAAAACTCTAAAAATTCCTAAAAAGACACAGAAGGCACTAAAATCCCAAATAAACAACTAAAAGACCTAATTTTTTTAAAATAACTAAAAAAACTAAAACCAAGAAAAACCCTAAAAACCTCAAAAAACAAGTAAGAACCCTTTTGAAACCCTAAAACTCCTGAAATATATAAAAACCCTAATACCTAAAAACCCATATAAAATTTAAAAATCCTAATTACCAAAAAAAATTCCTAAATATTAAAAAATCCTGAATCCCTAAAAATCCTATAAACTCTAAAAAAACCGAAAAAGTTATGAACAACCCTAAAACCCCTTAAATCCCTTACAACCCCCAAAAAATCCTAAAAAAGTTTAAACCAATAGAAACCAAAAAATCACAAAGAAATACATAAAAAATTTAAATAAACATAAATCGTTTAAACCCAAAAAATTCATAAACCATTACATACACTAAATTCATAAAAACCCTAAACATCGTTAAAACACTAAAACATGTAAAAACTCTAAAAACTCTAAAACCCCTAAAAATGATAAAAACCATATACTCCTTTAAATCACTAAAAACCCTAAACCTATTAAAATATCCTTACACCCCCTAAATCCAAAAAAACCACAAAAAATCCTAAAAACAAAAAAAAAACCTCTAATAAAAACATAAAGAACTATAAAACCATAAAACCCCCTAAGACCCTTAAAAATATTAAAAATAAAGAAAAAAATAGTAAAACTATAAAAACCCCTAAAACCATAAAAACCATAATACACTAGATGATCGTAAAAACCAAAAACACCTTAATAGACAATAAAATACTTTAAACCAATAAATAACCCTAAACCCCATAATTAACCAAAAAATCACTAAAATACCATAAAAATACAAAAAACCCTAAAAGACTATAATGTTAATGAAATAACTAAATGTAACTAAAAACCTTAAATGGCCAATAAATTCCCCTAAAAATATATAAGAAAATATAATATCTAAACCCTCCAAAGGACCATAAAACCCCAAAAAACAAATAATGATTACTAAAAACACTATTGGTTTCTGAATACCAAAAAATACACTAAAGGACCCTAAAAACCCTAAAAACCTAATCGACCCAAAAAATACCAAATAAAACTTAAGTGGCCCTAAAAACAATTTAAAACCCTAAACTAACCTAATACCAATTAAATTCCATAAGGGCCCTAAAATATCAAGAAAAACTTAAAACCCTAAAACAGGAAAACCTAAAAGACTCTAGAAAACCATAAAAAACTCCAAACTATCCAAAAACTCATAAAGAACACAAAAAATAAAACAAACTATAAAAACCCCACACAGATCCTAAAAACAATAAAACCACTAAAAATACATAACCTCGAAAAACTATAAAACCCAAAAAACTGAAAAATCTCTTTATACTACTAAAACCCCTAAAAACAAAAAAAAACCCTAAAAATCCCTAAAACCCTTAAAAACTCCTAAAAACCTTAAAAACTATAAAACCCAAAAAAATAACATAAAAACCAAAAAATCCAAAAACCCTGAAACCATTTGACACCCCATAACTCAAACAATTACCTAAAAAGACCCTAGAAACCTAAACATTCCAAAAATGGCCCTAAAACGCCTAAAACCACAAAAGGTCTGTAAAAAGCATTAAATCGTTAAAATAAGATAAAAACCCTAAAACCCCTGAGAAACACTAAACACCCTAAATTATCCAAAACACCCTAATGCATCAAAGTATTAAAATACTCTAAAAACTCTATAAAAATCCATAAAGCCATTAAGCGCACTAAACCCCTACACAAAAAAACCAAAATACCCTAATAATCATAATATCAATTTAAACCCACAAAACCCCTAAAAACCTAAATCCCGCAAAATAATGCCCAATTACATGCTCTAAAACCCACTAATAATCCATTAAAAGCTGAAAACTCTAAAAAACTCCAAAACCCCCCAAAACCCCTAAATATTTCACAAAACCCATAAAACACCTAAGAACCTTCAAAGCATTTAAAATAATTTATAAACCCTAAGAGATCATTAAATTGAACAAACACATAAATCAACCCAAAAAACCTTAAATCCCGTAAAACACCATAAAATACCCATCACCCAAAAAAATAATACTCATTAACACATTTTAAAACCCATAGAAGCTCATAAAAACCACTAAAGGCCCTAAAATGACCTAGAAATCCAAAAAACCAATAAATAACATAAAACCTAAAAATACCAAAAAAACAATAAAAAATACATAAAACACTAAAATCCCCTTAAAATAAAAAAAATTAATATAACTTAAATATTATTAAAACATCAAAATCTGAAGAAAAAAAATACTGAAAACCACTTATTGTTCTTATAAAACCCTAAAAAAATTAATATTCCATATCAAACCTATATAATCCTTAAATGATCCAAAAAAAATTGATAAATTGTTTTCACAACAATGACATGACTATGAATCAAGATTGGGTTGAATTGAGTTCTTAATGATTTGATTAACATAGAAAACCACCCTCTTTAAAGATATGATTAATATCTAATATTTTTATGAATACATGAATGAAATGTAAATTAATGAATAATGAAAATAGATCATACATAGTGATTTATAATTTTTGGGGGAAAAAATTGACTAGTCTACTCAACCAATGCTCAAATCCATGATCTTGTGATTTTCTATATACTAGTCATTTTACTGGGGACATCCAGTCTCTTTCCCAAGGACTGCATGACTATGTGAAAATATTCAACACATGGTTACATATTATGATATTTCAATTGAGATATAATAACGATTTACAAACAAAATCTTTCGATGTTCTTTTACCATGAAACATCCAAGTGATAAAGAGAATAAATACCGTGTTTATAGATAAGGCCCGGATTATAATATAAAATTTATAGTGGAAAATAAATCTCTAGAAGAAATTATACAAATAAAAACAATCCAAAAGAGAGCATTCTAATACTACCTAAAATATATTTTTTAATGAGAAACATTATATATTCAAGTTTGTTCTTATTTTTATCTTAAAAGGATTAGTTTATAAAGATAAACAAGGTAAATGTATCTTGGTATTATAGGTAATTTTTCTCTTGTAAATATTATTTTCACCAATATTATTATTCTACAAATAAAATTTATTAAAAACGCAAGTTTTAAACTCATAGATTCATATCAATAAAATATGATGTTGGAATTTAAATTATACACATCGTTTTACTAGAAATACATCAACAATATTACTAAGCATTCAATTATACTTAATTGTTTTACGCTCTCACAACATGTATTTTTTTGTAATCACTTTTAATATAAAGAGTTATTACTATATTTTATAAATTGATGATAGAAATAATTTCCACATAGAGTACACTAATGTTAATAAATAAATAGATGAACAATGAAATAACAGATTATAGATAACCACATACCAGAATTATACATGTTCGAATTCGTATGGCCAAATTGATCCCCAAAGATATTCCTCACATAGCTGATTTATCCTCATAAAAAAATTTATGAAGGAATTCTTCAAAGATCATAAATTTTTTAAATAGGCTTCATGACCACATGGAAATTATTTGAATTAGCTGAATGAAATACATATCCATTTAAAACCAAGTAGTTGTTTTCACCTTGATTAAAAACTATGTTGTTGATAAATACATGTAAATGATTGACATTTTTGTTTGATAACATATAAGATTTATCACATTTTAAATAAAATGACATAGAAAATTTCTACAAAGTCTATTTCAAGATTTATCTATTTCACATAGTAATTTAATTCACATAGATAATTGGTCAATTTATCTATTTTAATATATAGATGAATACCTCTCCTAACCAGTAATTTAGAATTAAGTATTTGTTCAGAAAACATCCATAAATTTCATATTTAATAGCTGAATGACTTAGATAACAATTAAAATTTTAGAATACTTATAACAAATCAGAAGAAACTTATGTAGGGTTTTTATGATCATAAAATCCTAAATCACATGGGATACGTTGGAATAACAATATTACTCCACCAATATTCTTATTGTTTGATGATCATGAATCCCATATGACATTAACCAATAAATGTTTAAAATATTTCTATAAAAATATCGAAAATAAAATAATATATGTATTTCTTTTATAGTGATGTGTTTACCCTTTGTTCTCACCTTTAATTAGACTCTTCTCTTGAAAAGGGTACTTCATTACTTTCTATTACATTAGAAAACCACTACCCATATTTTCATAGAAAAATAATGGAATTGAGAGAAAAAGTCAGTATTTATACATCACATAGAGTAATGAAATATTATGTATATTTATGAAACTGAATTTGAAATTTTTGAAATAAGGAAATGATATAAAAATAATAATGATATATAAAAAAATTAAATTAAAACAATACCTTATAAACAAAGAGATGAAATAAATTAATTGAAAATATTCACTAATCAAGACATGAAATTTATAAATAATTATTTCATTAATTGTCAATATATGTAAAAAAATACATGCACAAAATATAAAAAAACACATACATAATATAATATTCAGAATACCCAGACTTGTGGATAAGTTCAAACTGAGAAGGTGGTTTGGGTGTAGGTAATTTAAAAGTAAAAGAGGTTTTAGAGGTAGTAGGTGGGTCCATCACTTATGGACACACTAACTTTCCAATATTATTAGTATCATAGTCTATAGGGCCAATAGGCAATACATTTCATTAATCCTAATAAGGTTCTTTAGAACTATTTTAATATTTCATTCAGCTATATTAAAATCAAAATATCCTATATAATGGAAGGAAAATTTATTTGAATGTTATGAGGGTAAATATTATTTTCTCATTAGAATAGTAGATAATGATATGTCCACCATTAATTTATTTTTCATATTAATGTTTTCATGGATCACAAAATATTTCAAATCTATGTATGTTACCTTGAAGGGTATATATAGGAGTTGTTACAGGTATAATTAATTTTAGATAGAAAAAATCATCTTCACATATAAATATTATTTTGATGATATATAGCCTATAGAACTCAAGGATATCCATTGATTCATGTCATTTAATTTGTAAAACTATTGAGAAACCAGTTTTAGCATTCTTTTAATGGATTCAAGATAAACAAATGATAAAACAAGAGTACTAAATAATAGATAAGGTTGAGAACTAGATGATGTATCAGGAAGCTATAAATTTAGATTCATTTGTATCTAGTTGATATATCCTTGTGCACAATCCAATATTCCATTAATTGATTTCATATTCCTCTATATTTCTTATTTAATATAATAAATAATTATACACATCATTAACAATGATGTAAGGGTGTTGAGACACTATAAAACGAGTATTAGCAATAAAATAATCAAGAGAAATTAGAGCAGAAAGTGAGGAAGAATGTACTGTAGTTGGTTTCACATAAAGGATAATCCTTTGTGGCTAATAAAAAAGAACATGAGATGATTTAGACTCTAAGTAACAGTAACTCTCTTGAGATTCCAACCCTTCAACTTATTCAAATATTTTTACCAGAGTGTTTGTCGTTCTATGAGGATTTATGTTCACAGAACCAATTGGCCTATATATCATCACATAAATATTTTATGTTTCCTCCAAAATCATTTTAACCATTCCACCAATATATTATTTAATATAAACCCTTATTTATATGAAGGGAATATATGTTGTAACTCCATCCAATCTAATGGCTTAATTGATGACATAGAACTCACTTAAAAAATAATTGTTTAAATCATGCATTATCACAGATGTGAATGTGTCACACAGAATACATTCAATATGAGAAGACACAAAATTTTAATGAAAAGTAATTTGATCAACCCCATTATAGAAGTCATGAAATAATTAATGTACATAGGTAAATAATGATATAGTTACTTGAAATATCTTAATGAATTAAAACTGAATTACAACTATTCTATTATAAGTATGAATTGTTTCATTCATTTCAATTTTAAAACATTGATTATCATCCAATTTATCTAGATACCTTTTATATTGGAAAAAAGAATGATTTTTAATCACATATCATTAAGATTAAACTATCACTCTATGAAAAATAGATTTTTTACTTGGTAGCACCAAATATTTTCTATCCACTCATTTGAAATTTAATCTCCTCAATATATTTTGAACTAATCTAAAAAACATGTTTCAATGATGGAACTGTCTAATGATTCTTGACCAAATCACTTTTGGTTTTCATCATCCCAATAAACATATCAAAAATAGCTCTTGAAAATGATTTATCATTTACATGATTGATATCATCATTAGAGGATGTCAATTCCTTATTAAACTCATTTTAATCACCTCTATGATTATGAAACACAATAAACCCTAAATACCCAAAAAACCTAAATATACAAAAAATCCCAAAAACCTCCTAAACACACTATAATATAAAAATCCCCTAAAAACAATATAAATATACAAATATTCTAAAAACCAAAAAAAACTAAAATTAATAATACCCATATCAATACTAAAATAGAACAAAAACCTCAAAAACACAAAGAATTTGACAAACCCATTGATAACACTAAACCCCATAAACAACACTATAAATTATTTAAAAACGTAAGAACCATTAAAATAGTAAAACCCCTACAACTCTAAAAACCCTAAAGAATCATAAATCCCCATTAATATGTAAAAATTACATAAATACCCATAAGAATTAAATAATATCAAACTCTAAAACCCCTTCGAAAACCATAAAACCCATACAAACATTAAAACCCCTTTGAAAAACCAAAATCCTATGAAAACAAAAGAAAACTCTAAAACCCTAAATAAACCTAAAACCCCAAATCAACTTAAAATCCATAAAACCCATATAAAACTCTAACAACCCCAAAAAACCACTAAAACATATCCAAATTCCACAAATCTGTAAAATAACATAAACCCCCTTAAAAGAAAGGTATAAAACCATAAAATAGACTAAAAGACAATCAAATAACTAAAACACAAAAATCCCATAAAACCTAAATAAAAACTAAAAAAATAAAGACACTAAAAACCATAATACCCCTAAAAACTCGAAAACACTAAAAAAATAAAAATAGCCATAAGAACTCTAAAACCCCAGAAACAATAAATCCATGAAAACCATGAAAAATAACCAAAAACCCTAAAAACACTATTGAAATCCTAAAATCCCAAAAAATAAATAACTCCTTAAAATCCTAAGGAATCCTAAACACCCCAAAAACCATAAAACCAGTAGAAACCCATAAAAACCCTAAAACCCCAAAAAAGTGATATTAAAACCCTTAAAACCCCTAAAAATCCTAAAAAACCTAAAAACCATAATAAAACCCCTAGACCCCTGAAAAATCCCAAAAAATACTAAAATAACCCTAATGCCCCTAAAAACACTAGAAAACCCTAAAAATCAAAAATAATAAAAACATATAAAAACCGAATCACGTATGAATACTGAAAATTATAGTAAATCCATAAAAACCCTAAAACCTCGAAAAACATAAAATAACGTAGACAAACCCCAAATGCACTAAAAAATTTTCAAAACCCAAAATACAATAAATAAACCTAAAAACACCTAAAAACACCTAAAAACCCTCCAAACACTAAAAGACCCTAAAGACAACAAAATGAACCTAAAACCATAAAAACCAATAAAAAACCCCAATAAAAGCTTATAACCACATTGAAATCCTAAAGTCCCTAAAATGCAATAAATATACTTAGAATCCATAAAATACCTAAAACAAAAAAGGTCACTAAATCCATAACACCCCAAAAATCACCCTAAAACACCCAAAATACCATAAAAACCCCAAAAAACCCTAAACCCCTTTTCAATCCCTAAAATCGATAAAATCCAAAAAACCCATGAAATAAAGAAATTACTCAAAAAACCACACAATTCCTAGAAACCATAAAAAATATAAAATCCCAAATAAACCATGATAAAATAAAATAAAAATACCATAAACCCCTAAAAACCTATGAATCCTAAAGGAAACTAAAAAACCATTACACCCCTTAAAAATAATAAAACCCCTAAAAGAACCTAATAATACTAAAAACAACTAATAAAAATAAAATATCATAATAAACAATACAATAACCCAAAAGGAACCAAAATCTCATTTAAAATATGAAAATCTTATAAAATACTTAAAAGCTGTAAGCATTCCTTATAACTCTTAAACCCACGAAATAATAAAACCCCTAAAACCATTCAAAATCCTTAAAACCCCTAAAAATAACTAAAACAAAAAAAATTAAAAAACATATAATCCCTAAAATATTCTAAACACCACTTAAAAAACAAAAATAATCGTGAATTCCATAAGACCTATAATAATACACTAAAAGCCCTAAAACCCAAAAACAACAAAAACCATAAAACCAAAATCCAAAAAAAACAACAACAATAACCACTAAAAACATTTAAAATCGTGAAAACATCTAAAAAGACATGAAAAAAACATCAAAACCCTAAAAATCCTATAAAAACATGAAACACTTAAAATCTATAAAAATACTTAAAACCCCTAAAACCCTTAAAAATATTTTAGAACTCCTAGAACAACAATGAACATATAAAAACACAATAATCCCCATAAAAATTAATAACATTAAAAAATAAAAAAACACTAAGACCCTGAAAAACACTAAAACCCATAGAAAAAATTGAAAACCCCCAAAACCATATAAACCCTTAAAACCATTAAAATATTTATAACACTAAAACCCCTCAAAGGTCCATGAAACCCTAAAAACCCAAAACAAAGAAAATTCCAAATCTCCCAAACACATTTAGAGTTACTAAATATACCAAAATTCCAAGATCCCATAAATATAATAAAAACCATATAACCAAAAAAACCTAAAAACAAATACAGACCATAAAACCCTAAAATCCATAGAAACACAAAACCCCCTTAAAATTCACATATACCCTAATAACAATGAGAACCCTAAAACACTAAAAACCCCAAAACTCTAAAAAAAATAACACCCCTAAAAACCTTAAACCCCATAAGAAACATAAAATCCCTAAAAACAAATAAAAAACATGAAAATAATAATATCGTTTTAAAACCCCAAAAAAATTCTAAAAAAACTAAAAAATTGTAAATACCTAAAAATAGCTAAGAAATTCAAAATATCGTAAAACCCTAATGGACCATAAAGATCCTAAAAACCCTAAAATCACTAAAATCCCTAAAACCCAAAAAATCCCAAATATATAAAAAAACACTAAAAAAACTAAACCCTTAAAAGATTAATAAAATCCTAAAACCCCCTAAAAGAATCTAATAACCCTAAAAGTTCCTAAAATTATAAAAAAACATAAAAGTCCCAACAATCCAAAAAACAGTAAAATATTACAAAAATCCTAATAACCCCAAAAGACACTTAAATCCAAAATACCCCGAAAATTCCATAACATCCCAATAAATTTTGGAAATACTATCAAATCCAATAAAAATAATAATGGTCCCAAAAACACCTTACATACCTTGAAACCCTAGAAAACCCTACAAGTGTCTGAAAACCATAAAACCCAAAAAAAGAAATAATGTCTAAAAACCCCAAATGAACGTAAAAAATCCAAAAAAACTAAAGGAGCCGAAAAAATGATAAAAAACTAAAGGACCAAAAAATACCACAATGACATAATTTTCCCAATATGCCTTCAAAAATAAAAATACACATAAAACCATAAAACCAAAATAGATATTAAAACCCATGAACCACTAATTGAACCTAAAACCCCTAAAAGTGTAAAAATATTTATCACCCCAAAACCATAAATAACTAATGATCCATGAAAACCATTAAAATACTCTAAAAAATACTAAAAATACTGAAACAAATAGAGAAAAATAGAAACGATAAAAAAACCCTAGAACAATAAATACAATAAAACATAGAAAGAAATCTAAAATCCAAAAAATCCAAATAAATTTCTAAAAACCATAAAACCCCAAAAATATAAAAAACATAAAAACCTCTAGAATACCAAAACCCAAAAAAACTACAAACATTTAATACTAATAAAACTGCTAATAACGTGAAAACCCCAAACCCCCCATCAAAAATATTAAAAACCTCTAAAAATACTTACAATAGCTAAATACCCCATAAATGCCTAAAAATTACCAAAATCATAAAATTTATAAAAAAAATAAAATGCCTAAAAACCTTTTAAACCTGAAAAACCTTAAACAAAACCCTAATACCCTAAAAAATAAAATACAAAAACACAACAAAAACCTATAAAAACCCCTAAAAATAAAAACATCTTAAAAACATTAAAAACACTAACCCCAAAACTATGAAGACCCATTAAAAGACATGAAAACACCTAAATATCCCTATAAACGAGTAAAACCAAAATAAATTGTAATAAAATTGTAAAAATAAAACCCCCTATATAGTCCTAAAACCCAAAATCTCCAAATAAAAACCCTAAGAAAAACTTATTCCCTAAAAAACCTTCAATGAACCTTAAAGCTCTTAAATAACCATAAAACCCCAAAAAACCCTAAAACCCCAATTGACCGAAACCACTTGAAATAACCTAACCCCCATTAGAAACCCTAAAATACCTAATAACCTAATAAAAATGACAATATAACCTGAATACAATAAAATACCTTAATACCACTAATCCCATAATAGCACAAAAAAATATTAAAACCCTAAAAACCCTAAACCCCTTAAAAATAAAAAAAGACCAAAAAACACATAAAACCCTAGTAAGGTATAAAGTCTCTAGAAACCCTAAAAAACTAAAATCCATGAGATCTTCTAAATCCAAAGAAACAGTAAAGGATCCTAAAAACCCTAAAACATTAAAGTCACCAAAACACCCCAATAACCATAAAAACAATAAAATCCAAAAATCCTTAAATCCCTTAGAAACTGTTGAAGCCCTCATACACCCTAAAACACCTATGAACCATAAAAACCATAAAACCCCTAAAAGATCCTAAATTCATTATAAAACTTTCGAGGACCCATAAAACTCCAAAATTACTAAAGTAACATAATACTGATAAAGAACCTTAAAAGACCCTAAAACCACAAAAAACACTAAAAACCATAAATTCTCCTAAAAACCAAAAATACTAAAAAAATTAAAAAACAATTAAGGAACCTATAAATACCGAAAGATCTTAAAACCCCTTTAAACAAGGATATGAACCTAAAACCCCTACAGGACACTATAACCCATAAAAACCATAAACAATCTTAAATGCAGTAAAAACACAAAAGGAACCTTATGTAGTTGTTGTGCAAGGACAGATCCTAGGACAGGAGTAGGTCTTAACCTCAAATCGGTTCATGGGCTTGGATCCTATGGAATCTATAGAAAATGAGGATGGGATTCTTGTGAGACAGGAATTGTTGGTCGTAGTGGTTGAGGATGATTCTGAACTCCCTGTAGACCTACAAGAGACAAATCTACATCCCTTTAGTCAAGGGACCAAGCATGTGGGAGTGGAGAATTATTGCATACCAACTAAGGACGTTCCGGAGTAGGTTTTGGCTGATGCTACTATGTTTTGGGAAAGTCTGATTGATGCCCATAACCCCAAGAATCACAAGTCTGATAACATTCCCACATTTAGGAGGATTGGTGAGCGGCCTAGTCTAAGATTTTCCCTTATTGTGTTTGAGACTATACCTCAATGGGTTGTGTTTCTGAAAATATAATGCTGGATTGTTCGGAAATCCCTTTTGAGATTCATCAAAAAGAGATCCTGTAGAAGATAGACCTACAACAGGATGTGATTTTCTTTTTGGATGAGGATGATGAAAATATAAGGTTGGGGGACCTCTTTGCGGATTTTATTGACATCATGAATTATAATTTGGATATTTTAAGTTGGGATAAGGCTTTTATGCGTCCCCTGGTTCTTCTAGCTTTGACTCATGCCCCCAGAAGAGGAAGTTGTGGTCTAATAATGACCTTATTTCTAGACTAGGTAGATAGAGTGGTAGTGTTGAGACAACCTTTATTGGTCATAGAAAGGTTGGAAATTTCAAGCACAAGCCGTTGATTACTAATAATGTGCTTCAAAGCTAGAAGGCGGGGCATGGATCACCCCTAGTGAAGTAGAGAACAAGGAAGGACTAATCTTCCATTCCATTGCCAAATTATACCAGAGCCTCCTCCAAGACTAGCAAGGCTATGGGATATTCTCATGGCAGGGACGGATGGCCCGGCAAGGTGCTGCAGAATATAGAGCAACAACATCCCAGATAGTATTACAGAACCTTCCTCAAGAAATATGAATCTTCTGAATGGGAATCGACGAAGTCGGATACTTCCTATGGTTATGGTGATGATGGGGATCGTTATGTGGATTAAAAAGGTGATTTGTAACTCCTGTTTCATTCTCTTTGTCTTTTGGGTCTTTTGGGATTTAGTGTATGGGTGGTTCATGGATTTTTGGTGCGGGTCGTTTGACCCCACCCGCCATTGTTATCTTTTGTTTTCTTTTAAAAATTTTGGGGGTCCAGGAATAGCCTGGACCTGCACCTTGCTTTACAAAAAACCTTATAGGGGCAAAAAACCCTAAAAAAATAGAACCTAAAATTGATATAAACCATAAATTTCCCAAAAAAACCTAGTTCCCCCTAAAAATCATTAAAACCCAAAAATCCATAAAAGTCCATATAAACCGTAGAAACACTATGTGACCATAAAACCCCTAAAAGACCTTATAAACCATTAAACCCCCTAAAGAACAATGAAAATATTAAAACCCCTAAAGGGCAATGAAATCCATAAAACCCTAAAGAGCATTAAAAATTGAAAAAACACCTTAAGGACTACAAAAATGATAATGGGCACTAAACAACCTAAAAATCATAAATCCTCATACCGATAAATTATCTATTCCACTAAAAACATTAATGACCCTAAAATTCCATATAAAAAAAATAAAATACACTAGAAACCCCTAAAACCATAAATAATCCTAAAGACCCTAAAATAAACTGAGACAGTGAAAAATCTGGTAAATCTTAAAATATCCTAAAACCCCTGAAACCCTAATAACATTTAAAGACCCTAAAAATTTGTAAACCCTAAAAAATAAAAATAGATAGTAAAACACCTAAAATACAAAAAAATCACTAAATCACATAAAAACACCTAAAAATATTAAAACAATAAATATTCATAAAAACCCAAATAATCATAAAACCACATAAAACCCAAAAACCCAAAACACCAAAAAACCCCAAAAACATTAAAAAACCAAAAACCCTATAAACCACTAATCGGTTAAAACCTTAAAAGAACCAAAAAAAAGAAAAAACCTAAATTTCATTAAAACCCATAAAATACCAATAGGGAACTAAAAAATATAGAGCACCAAAGAGACCATAGGAAGACTCAAAGAATCGAAAAAACTATATCAACATAAAAACATTACAAGACCCTCAAAATAATTAATAACACTAAAAGATATTAATTGAATCTAAAAACAATAAAAACCCCAAAACTCCTAGAAAACCCCAAACCATAAATCACTATAAAAACAACAAAATCATTAAAATAACCTAAAACCAATTATAAACTACAATGATCATAGAACCACTAAATGACTTTAAAAAAATTAAAATCCATAAAACTTCTAAAATCTCTAAAACCCTAGAAATATAAAAATAGCTTGAAACCAATAAAATAACCCTAAAACCACTAAAATCCCAAAAAAACCCGTTTAAAACCCTGATAAACCCCAAAATTCCAAAAAACACTAAAACCCATAAATATTTAAAGAATCCTAAAATCATTAAAATCTACTAAAAACTAAAAACAAATAAAATCCTTAAAAATAATTTAATAAATCCAAATGAAAATCCTTAACACGCTAAAACCCCTAAAATTGTGAAAACCCCTAAAAAACCTAAAAATCTGACAAAGCCCCCAAAAAACACCAATATCCCCCAAAGACACCAAAAACCCCCAGAAACCCCAAAAACAGAAAAAATCATAAAAACCCTAAAATACAATCAAAACTATATCAAAACATAAAGCCTGTAAAAATTCTAAAATCCCGTATGAACCCATAAAACATAAAAAAAATAAAAACCTCAAAAAAAAGTAACAACCCCAAAATACCTTAAATCCTAAAAAAACCCAAATCCACAATCAAACCCAAAAAACCGCTAAATCCTTAAAAACTCCAAAAAACCTAAAAAAATATAAACCCAAAAAACGAAAAAAAAACACTAAAATGCTAAAAAACCATTCGACACTAAAAAAATCTAAAAACATTAAAAGTCATAAAAAACCCATTGAAACCTTATAATACCATAAAAGCACAATCAGAACCCCAAAGACCCATAAATATATTTAAAATCCTTAAAATCATAAAGAACACAAAATCATAAAAACCAAGATAAATCTAAAAAATACTAAAAACTATAAATTCTTGAAAAGGAAAAAAACACCAAATAAAAAAATCATGAAATAAACCTAAAACCAATATTAATGATAAAACTCCTAAATTCAAAAAAACCCAAAAACCATAAAAACCAAAAAAATCAAAAAAACCCTAAAAAAATTAAAAATACTAAAACCCAATAAATTCCATACATTCACAAAAAAAATCTATATGAAACCCCAAAAGTCATAAAATAAGTAATAAAAATTAATATACAAAAAAAACAATGAAACAAATCACCAAAAAAATCTAAAAACCATAAAAACTGTAAAAACCTTAAAACCCCTAAAAATTTAAAATTTCATAAATCCTTGAAACATAAAAATATCATAAAAAATAATAAGCATATAAAAGCCATAAAATATACAAAAAAACTCCAAAATTAAAAAATATTATTAAGAACCTGGATACCTAAATAAAAAGGTGAACCCCAGAAAACCATACTAATTCAAAAATACACAAAAACCCCTAAAAACCCAAAATAAACCCCATAATCCCCAAAACATCATAAAATTACAGAACCTCTAAAACCCTAAAAAGGACTAAATAGAAAAAACTGTAAACTACAAATATCCCTTAAAACCACTAAAACACCAAAAAAATCTAAAAAAACTAAGAATGGTTAAAACCCATGAAACAACCTAAACTCCTCTAAAAACCCTAAAAACCCAAAATACCCAAAAACCCCAAAAATCTATAAAAACCCCTAAAAGCCAAAAATGAATAATGGTCCTTAGAATCCATAAAAACCTAAAACCCCCCAAACCCTTAAAAACATTAAAAATAGAAAAAATAAAACAAATCCCTAATTATTTAAAAAAAATATGAAAACCTTATAACCCATCATACCCCATAAAACACAAAAATTCCCTAAAAGACACAAAAAACCCCTAATGACTCAAAAAAACACTAATAATATTTAAAGACCTTAAAACCATTAATGAATCCAAAAAGACACTAACACCCATAAAAACCTTCGAACCCCATAAATTCCATAAAAACATGAAAAAAATCTAAAGACATAAAAACCCCCTTATGGTCCAAAAAAATCCTAAAACTACAACATGATGCTAAAACCCCCCAAAAAAAAGGACCCAAAACCCACAAAAGTATCATAAATAACATAAACGTCCCTAAAAAAACTAAAACCCCAAATAACCCTATAACCCTAATGAAACCCCAAAGGACCAAAAAAATTAAAAGATCCTAAAATCTAGTAGAAGACACCATACCCTAAAAAAATTCCTAGAACACCCTAAATCACATAATAACCCCAAAAAAACTAAATACCCCTAAAATTATTGAAACCCTTCAATAAACTAAAAACCATAGATACCATAAAAACACATTAAAACCCTAATTTGGAAAAAAATATTTAAAAATCATAAAATCCCCGAAAAACCCTTTTAACCATACAAACAATAAATATCATAAAAACATTAAACCCTTAAAAATTCCAAAAAAAATCCGTAAATTTCTAAAGTAACCCTAAAAATCATAATGGACCCTAAAACCCTACAAATCCAAAAAACCATAAAATACAAATTTACCCAAAAAATCATAAAAACCTATAAAACACTTTCAAAACTGTCCAAAAACCATAAAATCCTAAAACAACATAATAAACTGTACAAGGAAATAATATCATAAAAAATAATATATTAACTAAAAAATGTAAAAGACACAACAAACCCTAATGGATCCTCTCTATTTCAATTTTTTTATTCTCAAAAATTGCAACCACTTTTAAGGGTTAAGTGCGAACCCAATTAAATCCAACACCATAAAACTAAAGTATCCTAAAAAAACATAAAATCCTAATGGTGCCTGAAAAAAAACTAAACAATAATAAAATCCATAAAACACCTAAAGGAACCTAAAAACTATTAGGGATCCAAATTATCCCTAAAAACCCTAAAAAAAATAAATCCCTATAAAATGCTAAAAAATTAAAAAACCCTAAAATCACCAATTAATCACTAAAATACCATTAAAACCCAGAAAAAACAAAAAGATTCTACACCCCCTAAAATCCGTAATAAAAAATTTAAATCCATATAGTACCATAAACCCATTAAAAGATCATAAAACCATAAAAACACTAAAAGGCCATGAAAAATAATAAAAACAAATAAAATTCTAAATTAAAATAAAAAACTTAATGAAACATGAAACCCCATAAACCCCATAAATACCCTTAAAACCATATGAACCATGAAATACACTAAACCCATAAAATAATAAAACCAATTAAAAACCGACAGAATCCCCAAAAACATTAAGAACACAAAAAATCCCAAACAACCCATAAAGGACCCAGAAGAACATATTGAACCATAAAAATCACTATAACATTAAAGGAACCTAAAAATTTAAAAACCATAAAGGACCCTAAAAACACATAAAAACCATGGAAAACACCAAAATGAACCAAACACCCATAAAAATACATAAAAACCAAAAAAACCGTACAAGGACCTAAAACACTAAAAATTGTAAATGATCTAAAATGAAACAAATTATATTTAAATAACACCTAAACCCATAAATTCCCAAACCCATAAAACAACCTAAATTCATTAAAACATAAAATAACCCAAAGACCATAGAACCCATAAAAAATCATAAATCCGAAAAATACACTAAAAACATAAAACCACTGAATGTAACAAAAACCCTAAAAAACCCAAAAAATCATGAGATCCGAAAAACCCTAAAATAACCCTAAAACCCAAGAAATTACAAAAAAACTTTCTAAAACTCCTCGAAAAACCATAAAATAGTAAACCCAAAAACCCCTAAACCCCAAAAAACAAACAAACTCGTAGACCCTAAAAATCAAAAAAATGAATAACACACTAAACACCTTTAAAAACACCCAAAAAAACTCTTAATAGAAATAAAAAACATATAACCAATAAAACACTAGAAATCCCTAAAACCCAGAAAAACCCTTAAACCTTGAAAAATAATTAAACCCATTAAAAACAAAAATATTCAAAAACCCCCAATCCATAAAAATACAAAATAATATTAAAATAGTAAAAACACAAAAAAAAATTAGAGAAATCAATAATAACAGTAGAAACCATAAAAATACAAAAAATCCAAAAGCATTAAAAAAACCTAAGACCCCTAAAAACCATAAAAATCAAAAAACCACTAAAAACTCGAAAAAAATTTACCAGAACCCTGAATAAACATAAAACCTAAAAATAAATAAAACCATAATAAAAATAAAACCCCACTAAAATGTAATGATCTAAAAACAATAAAACCCCAAAAAACATTTAAACCAATAAAAACCAAAAAATACCAAAAATGTATTATAAAATCATTTAAGGCCCTTACACAATATATAAAATTCCGAAAAGACCCTTTAAACCAATTAGTAAACATAAAACCCCTAAAAATATGAAAACAGAAAATCCCAGAAATACCTAAAAATAAAAATACCCAAAAAACCGCACAACACTCAATGATATCTAAACCCACCCAAAAAACTCTATGAATGGTAAAACCCTAAAACAATACGAAAACTAAAAATAGTTAACTAAATAAACTACAACCATAAAAACAATAAAAACCATTAATACCCATAAGAATCTTAAATACCCAAAATACACTAACATACCTCTAAAA
This sequence comes from Viscum album, assembly GCA_963277665.1. Lineage (NCBI taxonomy): Eukaryota > Viridiplantae > Streptophyta > Magnoliopsida > Santalales > Viscaceae > Viscum > Viscum album. The sequence continues at coordinate 982,121,549 of OY728165.1, read as the reverse complement.
TAACATAAGATCCCTAAAACCCTAATTACCATAAAATCCCTAAAAACACTAAGAAAAATCATAGAACCCTAAAAACGCAAACAAATCTCTAAATACCATAAAAATAATCATAATAATAAAAACAATAAAAATTGAAAAATCCTAAATCCCTAGTGAAATCCATTATCTATGCATCAAGATATTCTGAGTATTAGGGGTTTATTCTAGTTAAGGTTAGGTATACCCCATATGCTATATTTATGAAACTGAATCCATGTATTGACATTTTATGCTTTCTAATTAGTTGTAGTTTGATTGATTACGTATCTCTAATGATCTCTATCAATTTCCTTAGTGCTTTTTGCTAGCAAGACCTAATGAGAGTGTTCCCCCATATGAGTTCCATAATTGTACTAATATCCTAGAAAGTGAGACCCCTAAAATGAGTGCCTTCTAGGATGGAAAGCCTCATGGAGAGATTTCCTTTTAATGATTATTAATTTTGAGTCTTGCAGAATAATATAATGTAACTGAGTTTATGACATCACCTTGAGTTGTTGTGTTAATGTTGAGAATATATGGGTAATTAAATTTCTTATTTTAAAGAACATATACCGACTGGAATACTTTCGCGGTGATGAGCTGACTACCATCTTGATTATTTATGTTTTTTGATTTCCGGGACTCCTACTATGTATTGTTATACTCACCCCTTCATAGTCTCCAACTATATATTTAGTGTCTTATGCAAATAAAATTCATTTTTGATGGAGTCACAAGTTGAATTGGAATAGTTAGAGCATAGTTAATCTAGAGAAACCATGGTCCATAGTATGTGTTTCTTATGTGTAATTCCTACTATGTTGACACTAGGTTGGGTTCCATGTAGTTTTATGGGATTATATTTTGCCATTTTTTACTCAATGTACTTCTTTTTGTGCTCTTATATCCAATAGGTCATATATATGGATTTATATTATGATTCCTTTAGGCTACCGCCTCATATGTGTGTCTTATGTCTACTTTGTGCAAGTCGTCATCCCCTTGCCAATTGAAGTATATCTTGTGGTTTCATACTTGGCTAATAAACAATTATGTTGCTTTTAGTAGGATGGGTCGTGACACTAAACACAAAATCATACAACATAAACCCTAAATGACTGTAAGACCCCAAAAATCCCTAAATGAACCGAAAACCTAAAGACCCAAAAAACATAAAAACACTTAAAACCCTAAAACAACCTAAAACAGCCTAAAACCATAGAAGACCATAATTACACCTTTAAACCCCAAAAATCCTATAACCCCATAAAATTATTAAAATTCACTAAAATCCCAAAAAAATAAAAGACCCTAAAAAAATATTAAACACCACAATACCCAAGAAACAATAAAACCCCAAAAAAATCTCCCTAATCCACCAAAAAACCCTAAAAACCATTAAAACCTAAAATTCATTAAAAACCCTAAAAAACCAAAGGGCCCTTAAAAATCCCAAAAACACTAAAAAGGCTATAAAACCTACAACCCATAAACCCTAAAAAACCATAAAATCCCTAAAGTCAAAAAATCAACAATAAAACACAAAAATAATCAAATAAAATATTAAAAACATACTAAAACCCCATAAAACACCTGAATTCCTAAATCATATAAAACCATTTAAACCATAAAAAACCGTAAATACCCAAAAAAATTACTAAAAACTCTAAACCCATAAAAATCGTAATAACCTGTAAAATGATCTCAAAAGACCCTAAACACACATAAAATACCCTAAAAATTATAAAACCCTAACCCCTAATGTAAAAACCCTAAAACTCATAAAAATTATAATGAAACATAAATATATAAAAACCCTAAAATACCCTAAAAACCGCTACAAACCCTTAAAACCCTAAAACTCCTAAAAATACAAAACCCCCTGAAAATCCAACAATCCATAAAAATCATAATGACCATAAAAACCCAAAAAGACAATAAAATACCATAAAATACATAAAATACCAAAATAAAAAAAATCCAAAAATCTAAAATCACTAAAGACACTAAATTAAGCCCAAAACCCATAAAAATCCAAAAAATCCGAAAGGCCCAAAAAATTCTTAAACGCCCCAATAACAAAAAAATCCATAAAATATAAAAAATCCAAAAAAACTAAACAAATTCTAATATCCCCAAAATAGCCTAGAATCGACTAGAACAATAAATCCCACTAAAAATCCCTAAATCCCCAGAAATCCTAAACCCTAATGTCCCAAAAGGACAGAAATACCCTAAAAACCTAAAAACAATATGATCCTTGAAGAGCCTAAATACCTAAAAACATAAAACATTAAAGACCCTAAAATATCCTACAAAACCATTAAACCCTTAAAAACATAAAAACCCCATAATTCCCTAAATCCCTAAGAAATATAGAAACCCCTAAAAACCTAAAAACCCATAAAACCCCTAAAACACCCAATACCCCAAAAATTACTATGAACCCCTAAAATCCCTCAAAATAAACGTATGATCCTAAAACCCTAAAAACCCTAAAACACCTAAGAACCCTAAAAACCAATAAAAACCATAAAAATTCATAAATTCCCTAAATAACAGTATCTATAAATATCATAAAAACAATAAAATATTTATTAACACTTTGAATCTCAATAAACCCTACGAACCCATAGAAACCCTAAAACTCATTACAATCCATACATCCATAAAAATCTATAAACACACATAGAAGACCCTGAGACACCCTAAATATCCTAAAACACATTAGAACCCCTAAACCCCTTCAAACCCTGAAAAACCACTAACACCACATAAAATGTCCAGAAAATCTAAAAACCTTAAAAACTCAAAAAATCAATAAAAATATAATTATCGATAAAACCCTAAAAAATATTAAAAACCTCTAAAAATAATAAATATCATAATATCCCAAAAAAACAATAAAAATCCCACAATCCCAAAAAAATTCTAGAAACATCAAAAACCAAAAATACCCTAAAACATTAAACCCATTAAAAACAAAACGTCAATCAAATCCTAAAAACCCTAAAAGTAAAAAAAACAAAAAAAATCCATAATTATTTTAAGGACTATAAAACAATAAAAACAATAGGTATCTTGAAACACGTAGAAATTCTAGGGAACATTAAAATACCTAAAAATAATAAATACCCATTAAAACCCTTGTACCATTAAAACACATGTTATCATAAAAAAACTCTATAATCATAAAAATCCCAAAACACTTATAGGATTCTCAAACACCTTTTAATTGTTTAAAACACCATAAAATCCTAAATACACAAAAAAACCTAAAACATACATACAACCTGAAAACCCCTAATACCCATAAAAAAATAAAGAAGCATATAAACCTTAAAAACACTAAAATCCAAAAAACCCTAAAACTATAAATACTTTTAAAAACCACAAATGCCCAGAAAACCCTAAATTAATCATAAAATACCCTAAAACCCCAAAAACCCTAATGAAATTCTAAAAACCCTAAAACCCCAAAAAACATAAAAACTATAAAGACCCATAAATGATGGTGGATAACATCCAATACTATAGAATACCCTAATAACCCTAAAACACTAAAAACCCATAAAATATCACAAAACACATAAAATTCAAATAAGACACTAAGACACTCAAAAATAAATAAAATACAATAGAATACCCTCAAAGACTCCCCAAAAACCTAATAACTATAAAGGACAACAAAATCCATAAAAATTGCTAAATGAAATGAAAAAAATTAAACCATTTTAAACCATGACAAAACTATAAAAACAATAAAACCCCAATGAGAACCCTCAAAACCATAAAATCCCTAAATTACCTAAAAATGATAAAAACCCCTAAAAACCATAAAAACCCTAAAAACCAAAAAATATATATAAACCCCTATGAAAACCCCTAAAACTGTACAAAATCCAAAAAAACAATAAAATCATAAAAAACAAAAATGCACCATAAGGAACCAAAAAACCCTTAAGGTTCCATAAAACATATAAACCCATAAAAAACAATAAAAAATATTATAAATAATAAATATGCTTAAAAACCCTTGAAACACTAAAAATCATAATACCCCTAATAACCCTAAAAAGGTACATAAAACACTATAAACCCAAAAAACCCAAAAAACACTACAAATCATAAAAAACATAAAAACCCATAAACAACCCTTAAATCCCCTAATGGACATTAAAACACAAATAATTTTTTCAAAAATTACTTAAAAACTAGAGAAATGCTCTGAAATCCAAAAAATCTCTAAAAACCCAAAAACCCCAAGAAAATAAAAAATATCCAAATAATCAACAAAAACCAATTAAAACCCCTAAAAACCCTAAAATGTTATTGTATAAACTTGGAATCCCCAAAATAACCCGAAAAATACGCTAAATACCCTAAAATCACAAAAAGAACCGAAACCCCTAAACCCCCCAAAGTATTATAAAAAACCCATAAAACCCACTAAAAACATTAAGAAACACTAGAAAATATAAATCCATTAAATCCTTAAAAACCCCAAAACCAAAAAACAACTCTAAAATCCACTAAAAACCTCTAAATTCTTGATAGAACCCTAAAACCCTTAAAACAACAAAAAACTGAAAACCCCAAAAATCCCAACAAATCATAATCAGCCCCAAAACCATAAAAATCATTAAACCCCATAAAACCCTAAAACACATAAAAATTATAAAATATCATAAAAATTCTATATGAACCAAAAAAACACAAAAAACCCCAAAAATGAAAAAATCCATTAAAACCCCAAAACCACTAATACCCAGTAGACCCTAAATTCCCTTATAACTCTAATTAAACCTAAAAGGCTTCAAAAAAAATTTCAAATACCCTAAAATACATAAATCCTTTTAACAATATTAAAAGCCTTAAAATCATTATAACCACTAAAAACCTGTAAAGTATAAAACTCCAAAAAATGAACTAAAACCATTAAAACCATTAAAAATCATTAAACAATAACACCCATAAAAACCCCTAAAAACCTAAAACCCAAAAAAAATTAATCCTTAAAAATCCATGCAAAACATTAAATACTTCAAAAACCCAAAAATCCTTAAAACCATTAAAACAAAAAATAAACTAAAGACAACTAAAATCCATTAAATCTATAAAATACACAATGTACCCTTAAACCCTATAAATTCCCTAAACCCCCATTTATAAACGAAAAATCACTAAAAATATAAAAAATACATTAAAACCAACACTAAATACCCTAAAGCCACGAATGATGCTTAAAAACCCATAAAGATCGCTGAAAACCATAAAAACCATAAAAATATTAAAAATATTAAAACCCCAGTGAAAATAAAAACCAGATAAAAACCCTACAATATCATAAAAAATCGTAAAACCCCTTAAATACTTATAAACCCTAAAAACCTTCAAACACCTAAAACCCAAAATAACCCAAAACAACCCCAAAAAACGGAAAGAGAGTAAAATCACTAAAAAAATAAGTAAAATAACATGGAACACCCAAACACCTAAAATTATCTAAAATCCCAAAAAATATCCAAAGGAACCCAAAATCCCTAAATGTCATTAAAACCTTTAAAATTCATAAAGGATCGTAAAAATCAATAAAAGTATAGAATGGCCTTAAAACTGTAAACATGATTGAAATCCAAAAAAATATAAAAACCATAAAGACACCAAAAGAAATGTGATAACATCCGAAAAACCCCTAAAAACTTTTAAACCCTAAAAACCATAAAAACCTTAAAACCTCCAAAACCCATAATTCACTAAAATACCTTAATACCCAAATAACCCTAAGAATCCCAAAAAACCAAACAACTAAAAACCAATAATAACCAGAAAAACCTTATATCCCTAAGGAAACTACAATCCCAAAAAACTCTAAATAACCCAAAAGAACATAAAATACATAAAAAATCCAAAAAAAACTCTTTAAACACCTTAAAACATAAAACCCCAAACCCATAAAACACCACACCACCATAAAAACCCAAAAAACCAAAAATCCCTTAAAAAACCATTAAAAAAACAAAATACCTTTTAAATACCCTAAATTTCCATAAAAACTAAAACCCCTAAAGTCAGAAAAAATCCTGAAAACAAATAAAAACCTAAAGAACCCTAAAGACCCTAAATACCCTAAAAATCTACAAAGAATAATAAAAACCCATAAAACACATAAAATAATCAAAAAATTTAAAACCCCATAAAAACCATAAATATATATTAAAAAACCTAAAAAACTAAAACCCATAAATCCCTAAAACCCGAAAAATTCATTAAAAACCCTAAAACTCATAAAAACATGAAAAAAAAGAACCAAAAGAACCCTAAAAATCCTAAAAACTCATAAAATCCATAAAACCTCTATACCCTATATGCTATATAATAAATTTTAAACCTACACCATAATCACTACACCTTAAAACATGTATCATATACTCTAAACAATAAAATCTAAACCTGAAACCCTATAAACTACCTCTTAAACTAAAAAACCTAAAAAATAAATCATTTAACCTACACAATATAACCTAATGAATAAAAAATAAATAATATACCATAGACCTTAAAAGCTAAAACCTACACTATAATTGCTAAAAAATACAGTTGGAATCCATAACTCTACACCATCAACCCTAAAACATAAACCATAAACCATAAAGGGCACTAAAAACGAACAAACACTAAATGAACCAAAAAAACTAATTGTCCCTATTAAAACCCCAAAATACACATAAAAACATAAAATACCATGAAACCCCCTTAAATTATATAAACGAACAAAAAGTTCATTCAACCCCTTAATGGCCCAAAAAAACCCAAAATTCCTAAAATACGATGAATAAATAAAAACACAAAACACCTATAAGTTCTCATAGAAACCCAAAAATCCCATAGAAGAATTAATAATCATTAAAAAATTAAAAACACAAAAACCTTAAAAACCCTATAAAACCCTGAAGAATCCCAAAAAACTCAAAAACCCTAAAAAGACTATAAAAGGCCCTTAAAAATCCAAAATCACAATAAATCCCCCTATAATTCATAAAACCATAAAAAATAAAAAACTTAATAATTTAAACACCCAAAAGAACACAATAAACAAAAAACCCCATGAAATCCTAAAAAGAGACATTAAAATACACTAAAACACATTAAAAATACTGTAAAAATTTATAATCCCATAAAACCATTAAAACTCCTTAAAAATCATAAAACCATTAAAACATATAAAAAACCTAAAATCATAAGAAAACCTAATGAGCCCTTAAACAATTAAAACCATAAAAATTGTAAAAATAGTAAAAACACATAAAAACACAACTTTTGTAAAAAAATTATTTTTTTTAATGTCTATTTTATACTAATTTTCACTAATTTGATGTTAAAAATATAATTTTTTACGTCGGTTTTTAATAAAATGATATCCAAACATAAACCTAAAGAAAATTAAATTGATGTTACGTCATTGGATTTTCTAATCAATCAACATTAAAATGATAATTCCACATCAATTTTATATTTTAAATGACATGGAAATAAAAAAATTGAAATTTCCATTCCAAATTGATATTACAATAATATTTATTTTGAAATATTCAAATATAACGTTTTATGGGGGATTTTTTCTAAAAAAATGGTATAGAAATTATCTTTCAAAATTAGTTTTTTGAAAATACGATTTGAAAATTCATATATTGTTTATTCAAAATGAATTTTTTTTAAAAATAGCATTGAAAGAACTAATTTTTAAAAATATTAAAATAAATTAAATTCATAAAAAATAATAAGATAATGTAATGAAATATAATATAACAACTTAAAGGAGACAACAAAGTTGTAAAAATAAGAAAAATATACCAACATAAAGTATAAATTTATATTCCAGATACTAATTTTTTGACATTAATTTAGAGAGACAATGATGATAATTTAGAATTTTTCAATACCTAAAAAATGTTCACAAAAAAACATTTTTTTGATTAAAACAGGGAACATTAATGACTAAAGTCAGTGGAAATACATGAGCAGTGCCATGAGTGGAAATTGTCTAGCCAGATCTGGTTAGAGTCGAATGGGCCTGAGGCCACAAGCTGATGGGCAGCGTTGTTACCATCCCTTTTTGTAAAAAAGAAGGTGCATAAAGAAAAGAATTGGATAAGTGACAGAATTATCCTTATAATGATGCCAAATGACTGGAGCCCACTATCATTGTGGTGAATAGCAATGATTACAGTAAGGCAGTCAGACTCAACAATGATATCTCTCCAAACATATATAATAGGTAAGGTATTAATTAATATATTAATTGAGACCATTTAAATTAAATAATGAATATAAACATTATACGACTAAAAAATAGAATATTTTGAAATAAAACCGAAAATAATTAATATAACTAACCATATCAAATTTATGTTTCACCCCAGTTGTAATTATCGAAAACATGAATTTTAATACATAATAACCATAGTCAACCAAAAATATTTTATGATGACACTATTTTTCTGAAAAATTAGCTTAGAAATAAAAATTGAAATATATATCTAGTACAAAAAATTATTTAATATAAAATATACAATATTTTAATTTCACATATTTATGTTCATTTTGAAACTGTATTGATAATTGATAACTATTAAACATCTTCCATGACTAGTATTTTCATATATCAACTATCAAAACAATTATAATCAATGATAATTAATAATAATGAACATATAAAAAAGAACAAAAATTATATGATTAGAAATTTTCTAAAGTTATTATGAACTTTTCCTTATAATGTAAAACCAATTATAATGTTCAATTTGTTTTGGGAAATGTACATCTAACATTTAATTTCCACCAAAATTTTAAATTTTTACAATTAATGAAATCTTAATGAATATTTTTTTATATTTATCTTAGTATTCTTACCTATAAAGGACAAAAAATCTAGTACACAATCACTATAGTTTCTAATTTATCACATATATATATATATAGCATCATTTTATAGATATTTCACTCGTGTCGAAATTTAATGTCGATCTATATGACTATAAAAAAATAATTGTCTCATTTTGAATGAACATTATGTGTTGATACCTAATTAAATAATTTATATATTATTTCACATGAAGTAGTCTATATTTAATGAAAGGAAAACTGAAACCTAAATTTACATAGCCGGAAAACAACCGCAGCACAAGTACATTGAGTGCATAAAAAATAAAAATATCCATGATATATTTATTGAATATTCTTAATGGGTAATCTCTTATATATGTTTTATACATCATCCAAATCCCATAAATATAATCCTAGAAATGATAAATCTAAGATATTCATGTTATCCCGTAAAAAATACCAAAATATTCTAATGTTATTGGTTCTCGAACCTTTTGGTTCTTTTTTAATATTTAATTTTTTTATAAACTTATTTATAAATTAAAGAAAGAAAACTTTATTATTAATTTTCAATATACTATAAATAATATATAAATAACAATATATACCTGATAAGTCGGATGATGAATAAGTATAGCTTGAAAATGTAAAAAATGGCCCACACAATCTTTAACAATGGCATGCATTTCTATTGGTAATGAGATTAGAGAATATTTATTAATAATATCATGTACAAATACTCGTATCTAACCTAACTATAAAATATGGTGTTTTATACAATCAACACAATGTATTACAGTCTATTCTACAATATGTATATGTGGATGTCTATCATACGACTCATAGTATAAGGTATAGTCCAAATGAGAAGTTGGAGGATCTAAGTATGAAATATTGCATATGCTGTGATAGTATCATAATTTTTTCAAAGATATCATGGACATATGATTTAATTTTATTTCATAAGGACTCTTTTCGGTCTTCCAAATCATATTTTAAGGAATATATACCCTTGATTTCTTACATGTTTGACAAAATATTTTCCAAAGGTTTACACTCGGGTGGGGTAATGTTTTTATCCATTTAAAAAATAATTTGCTTCTATAATATTATAATTTAATTGTTTGGCCGTGGAATGAGGGTATGGTCCCTCGACGTCCATTCCCCATACATAAAATAGTTAGGAGTATGTGGTTGTATGATGTAACTCCAGGTGATTGTGGATGAAATTTTCATGAACATTGTAGGAATGGAACTTCTTAGTGAATATGGAATAGTCCTAAAAAATGGTTGGAAAATAGTACCTAAGCCTTCGAATCATCTATGAGAGCTTGTATGTTGATTGATGCACTCCACAAACTATGTAATGAAATTAATTTATGATAAAGGTGGTCTATTATCCATTAATGCACCTAAGAATGACTCCATTGAGGCCTCACTTGTTGACATCCTTTCACTGGTTTGTGATGTCATGGTGGAGGAAGTTTTTTTCCCATATTTGGATATGTTACCTTCCATCCCTATCTAGTGGGTGCTCTCCCATTTTATGGGAATTTGAAATTGGAGTCATATAGATCGTGGTAGGACCATAGTGCTCAAAGATGGGATTGATATTGTTGTATTGTTCCATATTGTCTTGAATGAATAGTAAGCCCATCTATCAATAAGAAATAATTATTTCCATTTCTTTCCGATCTGGGTCGAAAAGAGTTATAGATTTACTTTCCAGTGCATCGGATTTAAAATTTTGAGGCCAGGGAACATAATTCAATGTCAACACTAACAGGAATTTGTCCATCAATTCCCAAAATTGATCATAAAATGGAGCTCTCCACTTTCCTGATATCATATTCACCATTGATAATATTGATGACCAGTTCTGAATCTTCTTTTAACCTCATGATTTCAAATTATACATGGAGTTCTAGCTATAAACATGTGATAAGGGCCTAGTATTCTAGTTCATTGGTTTTCACCTCTCAGATAGGAGGAAGGAATACGGAATGCCTTCCTTTTTGGGGATATGTGTTTGACTCCTTGCCCCACTTTTTTGAGTCTGGGGTATTCCATGTTTTTTCTATCAAGCTTCTAGATGTTCCATTGAAGTGAATCTCCCATGATTTGGAGACCTCTAGAACTGAAACACCTATTCATTAGGTAATTCAGCATATAATTGATCCACAACGTTTTGGAGACAATCTTCCAGATAATCTGCTAATTTCCTGCCTTTGATAAGTTTTTTCTGTATGAATCGTATATTGAACATCAATAGGATGACCTCCCACTGTGATAGGAATCCTACCAACATTGGAAAATGAATTAAATACTTGAGTGTGTTTCTACATTAGTCCAAATATACCTTGTGGTGATATAATTATTGCCTCATTTTTTGGACAGAATATATTAACACAAGATATCTCTTCTCGATATTTGAATGATGATTGTTAGCATTGATCACTGTAGAACTATGGTAATAGAGGCTATTCTGACTACCTTCATCATTCATGTATGTCAGGAAGGTTCATAGGTATCACTCCAAGGTAGTTACATAAAGAATTAGAGGTCCTCCTTCGACATGTGGCATTTTTCTAGAGGGATTTAGATATATATCTTGAGATTGTCGACTATTTCCTAACAATCATCCGTATATTGATATTATACACATTTTTTCATCAAACTGGTGATGGGAAATAATTTTCCACTAAGGTTGGCTATGAAGAATTGAATTAAGGATAGGGGTCACTAGATTCCTCTCAAATCATAGAGGTTTATAGGGGGCACATGGCAAGGATAGCCTTTATATTATCGGGGTTGACGTCAATGCCAAGATTGAATAGACAAAGCCATGAAATTTCCCTGAGGTGACAACAAAATAACACTTCATGGAGTTCATCTTCAGACATTATTTTCATAGTTTGTTGAAAACCTTTTCATTATTTGATAGTTGGTTCAATATTTTTCATGAATTAAAAACAAAATCATCCACATAGAATTTGACAAACTTTCCTAGGAAGGATTTGATGATGTGGTGCATGACATGTTGATATGTGGTGTGACATTTTTCTCACCAAAGTGAATTACCTTATAGAAAAACATTCCATGTGGGAATTAAGGTGGTGTATTCTTCATATTATTTTTCCCTTAAGATTTGGTTATATACTGAATATCCATCCATGAATGAGAGAGCCTTATATCGGGTAGTTTCGTGATAAAAAATTGTGTGACCAGGATAGGGAATGATTTTACAGGTAGCGCCAATTGAGATTGCTGAATTGGATGCAATCATCGATTTTATTGTCTTGCTTCTTGAAAGGAACTATATTGTATTGAAATATTTGGTATTGGACCACCCAAAAGAAGTTATCTCAAATATGATTTTCTAATTTTTCCACTATTTTGTAAGCATGTGTCGGGTGAGTCCTTATGGTGGCTTGCTTGTAACCACATAGGTTTTCTGGAACACCTAGGGGATAAGTTTCCAACTCAAGATTGAGGCCTATAATTTCTATATTTTTTAGGAGAAAATTTCTAGATTCAAATTTAGGAAGGATTTGTATACCTATTTCTCATTGGAATGCATGGCCTCACTAATTAGTGTGGTAGGGGGGTCTTATTCTTTCTTCAGGATTATGTCCCTGAGTTAATATATTGTATTAGAGATACCACCCTTAAAATCTAGAGGGTAATCCCTAAGAGAATACACATCTTCCTTTTCCACATCCCCCATATTATTGTCCCTATTCACATGGGGAAATGATTTTTGAGAAAAAATTGTTTAGAAACATGAGAGGAGTCACAATTGTATTATTTGGAAGAAAAAATATCTTCCTCTATCTTGATTGATAGTGGATGATCTTCTTGAGAGGATGGGAGAAATTTTGGAGGAGCATCTATGTTCTCTTAGGGTGGAAACATATATCCTTTTTCCTCATAGAGTGATGTAAGGGCTATCTGGATTCCTACTAATGGGTTGAGGGAATTTTTTTCTTTGCACTCACCATAGTCTCAGTGGTCAGTGGATTATTTGGCACTGTCAGACTTAGTGTCCATGAATGAGATCATAAATACTATAGAATACACATCCTAATATAGGCCCACATAGTTGACCTGATTGATGGGAAGTACGCATTCTTCACAGAGCTGGTTGAGGGTATCGTTGGAGACCATTTTTGATCCATTTGGTGCAGTGACATAATCAATACGATCTACTGAAGGTATATTCCCTTCATTATCATAGAATTATGCCTCAATGTAGTGTGATTTGATAAATTAGAATGGTTATTTATCAGTGTGAAATTTTCTACTCTTCCTACTAGCGCAATACTTGATGCATTGATAGTATGACGAGGGAATTGCCACATGATGGTGCATCCAGGGCCTTCATAGAAAGTCATTGAAGGTCGTGTTCTACTAGACCACCTGAAATTCTATATCGACTGTGAGGTCACAAAACTATGATTTGAGATTGATTTTTTTTAATGTTTTTTTCTCAGTTTTATCATCAAGGCCTTAAACTATCCTCATTTCAGCCCATTCAATAATGTTTCCATAGGGTGTGTGATTAACTCCAAATCCATTGCTGATAAAGAATTTCTTGATATCGATTCCATTTATCGTGTCAGACACATATAAAATCTTGAGGTGTCCCTACATTATGGTGTCTTTCTCTTGATCTGTGAAAGAGATGACAACATCAAATTCTATTGGGTTCATCTTAGTCTGATGGACTTCAACCATGGCTACTTTGGATTCAAATTCCTAGGTAATTAGAAAAGATTTTATGAATGCCTCCCTGAGATATTCTATCATATTCAATGCATCTAGGGTTGATATATTTTATGGTACCAAGGATAACTATTTCATAATATCAAATTTCTTCTTTAATGGATTGAACTTCTCAGCATGGGGATGCACTTTAACATGGGCCTTCAGGGATTTCACATTTGAGGTATATGTACAGGCCTATCAAACATGAATTGATGGTGCTTTTGTATTTTTGAGGTTTTTCTGGGTAAGTCTACTTGCATGCCTTAGGAGATTCGACATATGTTACTCTTCCAATAGATACTCTAGGATAATCAGTCGAAGATTTCCTCTAGTTTGTGCATATAAATACTTTGTTTCCTATTGTTTCTACTGGAGGGATCTTCCACATGTTTTTTCAACATTATAGTTTTGAGCTGGATTGTGTATGGGAATTTGACTCCTTCCACGAACATGTCGTCTTGGGAAACCTCGGCCCCTATGGAATCTTTCTTCTCCTCTAGGGTTAGGTGTAGAGAAATAAAGTTTTTAACCATGTTCTTCATCGAATAATGGTCCAATTAAGTGGATGGTGTTAATAGAAGTGAGTTCACCTCTTCATCTGATAATGATTCTTCGTGGATGACTACTTCTAATGGCGCCATTTGGTGGGGTTGTTCTCCTTGTCCCATTTAGCGGGCTACTGTCCATCTCTTCAAGTCTTGTGACATGCAATCTGATAATGATAGAGAAATCATCATCCATGGTGAAGTTTCATCTTCATCCTTTGGAGGAGTTCCGTGAATAAAATAACTCTTATATGTTGTGTTTTAGTATCTAGTGGTAGAAACAACAATTTGGTCGATCATCGATACCTAATTTATGATCCCTCTTCACTCTGGTAGAAAAAGGAAATTTTTAGTTTCTGCCAGTTACGAGGTATCCACATAATTGATCATCCTAGAATAAATACACATTATATATTCATTACTAGAATTGATTCCTCTTGGATATAGTTTATAGGTATTTCTATGGAAGGGGTGGTTGTTGGCATCTAGGGGGCCCTGTATGGTTTTTCATGGTCATTGTGACATTAGCCAGTGGAGGGGTTGGTTTATTTATAAAACATAATGCTTTAGTTATTCTAGTTTGTTTTTCTAGGTCTGATGGGGTTTATTGGGACATTAGATTTGTCTATTGTAAGGATTTCTTTATCTCGGGGTAATGACATTGAAATATCAAAACCTGCTTTTATACATCACTGGAATGAGAAATATTTATAGCTCCCTCAAATCTTTACGATACACATGGAAATATTATCCTCTGGGGGGAGTGCCCGATTCAGGGAGTACGTTGGTCCATTCCATTTGGTAATAAAGTTTAAAAATCTCTCATCATCTAGTTGTTTTCAGTTCATAAGATCACTAACTATTTTATTGAGTAATATTGAGCGGAAATATAAAATTAAATATCATCAAACATCTTCCCACCCTATTATTGAGTAAGCAGTCACATTGGTGTACCACAAAGATGTCGATCCATGCATATTTTTGCATGATGAATCTGATTTTTTCTACTTCTTGTTGCTCGGGGGTTCCCA
The DNA here is from genome assembly GCA_963277665.1 of Viscum album. Classification (NCBI taxonomy): domain Eukaryota; kingdom Viridiplantae; phylum Streptophyta; class Magnoliopsida; order Santalales; family Viscaceae; genus Viscum; species Viscum album. The sequence continues at coordinate 982,106,299 of OY728165.1, read as the reverse complement.
TAATCAGATCATAGTCAGATCCATAGTGCATTAGATGTTTCTTGCCTCCATGACACCAAATGGCTTCGGGACAGTAAGTCTTTTGGACCCCCGCAAGGCCTTCGGGCCACCTCAAGGCCTTCAACCCACCACAAGACCTTTGGGACACCTAAAATTATGCTTAAATGATCAGACAAACACTTCAAGGAGAAAACTCCAGATGAGGATTCAGAGTAGGCTCATTCACCAGAGAATAACCAAAGCGGGTTTTTCAAAAAGAGAGGGTATAAAATTGACATTGGGACTAGCATGTGCTATCATGGGAAGCCTAGATGAACATGCCATGAAAAGGTGGAGATATAATATCAAGATAAAGAAGCTGGGGAGGATCTGTTCTAAGTATAGTCTGTATATTTCCTAATACCTACAGGTCTTGTAATATCTAAGAATATGGGGATTGTAGGGGTTCCCGCTAATCCCATGAATGGGTGGTTTATAGAAAATCTATAAAAAAAGGCCCTTGGGACATTCATGCATTAGATGTTGCCCTGGGTCTCCCGAAACATTGAACACAGGGAATACAGGGTTTCAAAAATTATTCTGTGGCAGAACATTTCTCACCCAATTGGGGTACGGTTTGCATTACTGTTTTATCAGATCACGTGAAACATCTATGCATTCCTGTCGAGAATTCAGTGACATGATGGTATTCATAAGCCCTTGATCCTTATTTTTCTGAACATAAAAATGTGAGTGTACATCATAAGGAACAATTTGATGTGTCGAAAATATATTTATATGGGTTGGATACCTAGATGGGGGTATCTAATGTGGATTCACATGAATATGTTCTGGTTGCTTCCCCAATGGATGAAAATATTAGTATCCTACTGAGATTTGGTTCTTGTATACTGATGGTCATGGTGCTACCTTGAACATTATTTCTTGTCGTACTTCATATTTCTGGATGAGACCTAGTGTAATAGGATCCTCTGTTGGAAGTGCATGATGACCCTCTACCTGAGGAACATATCCACTAGGGCGGCTAAGTTGTAGAATGAAATTATAGATTCATCGTAGCTCTTTTATTTTTTCCCCTTGTTAAGTGAATCTATCCTCAGGTGCGGAGGAATCATTTTCATATGGAGGTGGAAATTGGTCATAGATATTTCTCGTATTCTTCTCCTTTTTATAGATTTTCAAAGTAGGCCATGATGGGTTGGCTGAGGAAGTTCCATATTTAGGTCCACTCATTGGTTCTAGGTCTGCGCAACCACATTCTTGATCTGAACTGTCTCTTGGAGGGAACTGTCACTACATTAATCCTAATTATTTGAATCATTTTTGGTCAGGTATATGGGGTTGATATATATGAAATTCACTGATGCATACCACATTGGGGTGGTGTTCTAGGTTCTGAATGGTAGAAGAGCTTTGCTGTTTGGGATCTTCTCCTTCCATTTTGCGATACTCTTCTAGTTTCATGGTGAATATTGATTCAAAGGGAGACCTAATATGACATTTTTGTATGTCTTTATCCCAGGAGACATGAATCACGAGATGGTGTAGAATAGTTGACCTCCCTATTTGTCATTCTCCCCTGATGGGAGAAGACAGACATCTGCTGGGTGGGAATTTGAGGTAAAAAATCCCTAAGCCCTGTGGGATGGGGTTGATCCCGTATTATGACAGTTTTATATTCTATTTCTACCTTATTTATATCATGAATTCCCATTATTACATGGTACAAATACAGTTATAGGTATACATGTGAATTTTATGCTTTTTAGGACATGATCATTGCTCGTTGATTAGATTCCCTTAGGCGGGATGTCTTCTGGAAGTTCTCATTTTCAAGGTTCAAGAGCTTTTTGGTGGCTTTCTTTGGTCCGACATCCCACTTTTTGAGACATACTCATGTTTGTTTCTTTTCGAGAATTACACCTTTCGAGAATAGAGATTTAAATTGAATATCATCTTGTGATGATGGCCTTATATGATTTCACATCTATTGAGTTGTTCTGTATGGTATGTGGAGTAATGTATAGAGCTCCATGTTCTCCCTATACCTGAATATGAACACCATAAGGTGTAACTCTGATAATAAAATGCAACTTATGTAGTGGATGGAGGTAGCCCAGTTCAAGGTCTTTCTTCTGCCTCTTGTAATGTGGTTGTATTATAGGTTGAAAAGATTTAAGGTCAATTTGATGGAAAAGCTCCCACAATATTTTGACACCATCTATATATCCATCAAAGGGAAAAAATTATTTTAACATGCAGAGAGTTGTCCATATATTGATATTAATTTTATTAATGAATTATTCTAACAACTCTCTTGGTATGATGAAATGTGAAGTGCTCATGGGCCAATACATCATTGATATGTCATCCATAGCTAGTTGTCTTCTCACAAGAAACATATCCTATTGTTGTTCTTCTAGGGCCTCCTCTAATTTATCTACCCAGTTTGACTGCTTCTTAGTGATTTCATTCCAAGAAGTCAGGCTAGTAGGAGCCTCATTAATAATTGAATTGTGTGATGGTGGCTCAGAAGATGAGAGTGGCCCTAGACCACCCTCTTGTTGAGAAAGAATTTCAGTTGTAATAGAATGACTATTTATCTTATTTTACTCCATATATCAAAGTGCCTTGTCTTATGAGGATTTAATGATATTTAACTCAAAGAGGGGAGTATGTTATCACAAATGTGAATTTTTACTATGAGGAGGGCCTTCACAATCGTGTCATGACGGTGAGGACTACCATTACATCTTAGTGTCTGGCCACAGAGAGTATTTTTGTGGAATATACACTAGGGAGGACCTTCAGGGTGGACCACAATAAGGGTAGGACCTTCTTTCTACCTAACATCATTGAGGGGAGTGTCATCATAGTTACTTCTAATATAGGAATTACTAACATCATAGCTCTCACTATAGTGAGAATATCAACTGTGTACATTCTATGGAGGACCATTTGGATGTACTGTAGTGAGTGGAGGACTTTATCATTGCTTGTTGTCACTTCGGGGAGGGCGTTTATAATGACTGCTATTATGTGGAGGACAACCATGACAGCTTGATGACCGACTATAGGGAAAATCATATATGTAGTGTATACCCTGGGAATGACCATAAAGGTAGACTAAATCAAGGGGAGGGCCATATTTATATATGATCTTCTAGTTAATGGGAGTTCTACCCTAAAACTAATCAAAATATAGGTTCTCATGATTGATCATTTATGTCCCACAAAGTAATCCCCAATGGGTGCTTTGAGGAGGAACATCTGAGTTGCTAGTAGCAACATTGCGTTGAGGACATTTACAATCGCTAAAGCCACATCCATAATTTAGTAATGGATGAACATGATCTTGATCCTCTATTGATAGATTTTTTATGTCATGAAGAACCCCAAATTCACGTAGGGAATAATCATGAATGTGTTCTTCATTTTTCAGCTTCCTTTGGAACATTTTATTTTTTGGGTGCTCTTTTGTAGGAAATCGGGGGAACCTGCTGTTTATAACAGCCATCATATGAAGGTATTTTTTTGGTTGTCTCTCATAATGTCTCCAAGATTGATCAATAGTTATCTTGAGTTATGTGAGAGGTATATGCATGCCCTAGAGAAGCCACCACATTGGACTGATGTCCCCCTGTTGGAATGGGTATTTTTTCTTGATCTAGATGTCCTTATATTAAGGAATATGGTGAATGACCCTCCTGGACTAGAGTAGGGATACAATATGCTCCTGAGTGAATATCTAATTTTTTTCATGAGTTATCATGCTTGGGGAGATCGGGTCATGGGCCCAAATCCTCCCCTTTTCCACATACACAATTGCTTCTTGATTGGTCTAAAGGATATGATCTGGAATCAATATTTGATCTTCCAACATTTTAAAGATGCGTGGAGATATGTATATGGACAGAGAAGGTATAAATTCTAATTCTAATGTCATTATAGGAGTCTGTTCCTGGTCTGGTCCTCTGTGTTTTTTCAGAGGCTACTGGAAGTTCTCATATGTTGGGGATGAGGAACAAGTCTTCCTCTGGTTTATAGTTGGGATACATTGACTGTTTTATCTGGTTTTTGTCCTATTTGGATGATTGGATATATAATTGTGTTTAAGATTTTGTGTATTCTCATTTTCAGTTGTATTTGTCTCACGGGATCTATATGAATCCAAATGAATTTGACTCTGCATGTATTATTTTACCACTACAATTGACTGGTGTGATTCATTGTGGTATCTAGGACATTGTGTCTACCAGTTTAGTACCAATGTATTTGACTGGTGGTCATTATATGCATCGACAATATTGTTTGACTGTCCATATTTTTTCACCCTATTTTATTGGATGGATTGGTGCTCTTTAGTATGAATTTTTTTCTTCTTGTATCGTGTTTCATCCCTATTTGGTTGATAGGCTTCTTTCACATCGACAGAGATTTGCATCTGCATATAATTTTCCACTCTATCTACATGACATGACTAGATAGCACTAGATGGAATGTTCATTTTCTCATCTTGTCTCACCCTACTTCCATGGTGGGATTCAATGAAGAGAGAAGGGAAAACCATCTTCTCATAGATTTCATCCATATTTCTGTGTTACACTTCAGTAGAAGGGGGAGAATTGTATGTCTTCCTATTGTATGTCACTGTGATATTTTGGTTGATATCCACCTCTAGAATCAGGGAGAAGACCTACTCTAGGTTATCTAATTGCTTCCATTGATGGGAAGCCTAAGTGGCATGTGTCCATTTTAATTTAGCATGTACCCTCGACATGAAATCCTCTTTAAAGAGAGGATATTGGGTTTTTCACTGCTAGTGTAGATGTCCTCTGATCGGAGCCCTTGAGCAGGATTCTTGTACAACTGGGATGAACCCATTGGGATTGAAATCATCTTCCTCCTTCAGATACGAGAGGAAATAATTGTTTCATTCCAGGGAGAGGGTTTTGAAATGATTTGAAATGTCTAATGGGACCTTCCAATGCTAAACTGTTGGTCACTGCTCAAGAGACGGCTAGTAAAAAATCACTAATTAGAGGGACTTTTTTATAGCCTCTACCATGGGGAGAGTAATTTTTTTCTAGTACTAATTGATAAGCATGTTTGAAACACATCATTGATGAATCTAGGTTGGTGAGGGATTCATGTTCTTCATCAGGTACTCATTTGCATGTGTTTTCACTGACACACATGTCTGAGAAAACTATTGTGACACCAATGGATTAAAGGAAGCCATGTGTAATGCCTGCAATATATATGAAATATACAAATAGAAAAACCCCCATCAAAGTACCATATTATTATCAAATCTAAAATTAATGATCATTCTTTTCTCTCATCCCTTTGAATGTGAAAGTGGCTTTAGGTTTGGTAACCTGCCACCTTGGTGAAGGATTCCCATCAGGTGCACCATTTTTGTTTTGTTCAGATTCGTGTCTGTAACACCCGAGATTTTATGAGAAATATTTTGTTTTTATGTTATATACATCACCAAAGAAATATTTCACTACACACAACATTGCCTTGGCTTGCGTTATACGAGAGAGAAACCTTCCTCGATAACTTGCATTGTACGCCCATACCGAGTTTCACTAAACAATGATATGTTATTAAAATATTATATAAACTAGTCATTAGGAATAGTAATACCCACTTTTTAAAATTTGTTAAATTTTACCTTTCATAATGGACTTCATTTTTGGATTGGGAATATAAAAATTAGCTGAGGGTGAATATTTGGTATTTTTCTCGAAACATTCAATTTTTGCTGAATAATGAAAACACAGGGTTACTATTTGAAAAATAAATTTTAATTTAAATAATTATTTTTTCTATTTAAATTTTTGTTAGTTATAAATTGATACATAATACTTATATAAGTCCAATGTAATTCATTGGAGTCCTTTTATAATGATTTTAGATAAAAAAATTATTGAACTTTTCACCGTCTTTTACCCACCTCCTATTAGAATTTGAAAATTTACATAAAACATAATTTTAGCACTTCTGTGAGTGGAATTTCAAAAATCCAAAAAGAATGGTAAACATAATGGAGAAAAATGTGGTTCAATAATATAAAAATAGTTTTTGGTGAATAATAACTTTTTACTTTTATTTACCACAGTTAAAAGTAAAATAGGATAAATAAGGGTAAAAATGATATTATTATTACCCTAAAACATGTCCTAATTCTATTGGATGAGTTTAATTCGACCAAAAAAAACCGTAGGAATAAAATATGATCATTTTGGTCCACTTGGATTAGATTAAGACACTTATTATTATTTTATTTAAAGAAGAGTTAAAAGAGTTAAAATCCATGTTTTATAACTAAATACATTTTTAATATAGGGTTATAAATAAGATATATTCAACTATAAATATTCATTATAAATCTAAAAATATTTACTACATAATGTTATTTTATTTATAATTTTTATATATTAAATAATTTAATTTATTTTGACATAATGATTATGCAGTAATTACCTTATTAATGAAATATTAACATAATTGATGTTATAAATACCCAAATAAATGTAATTTGAGACTTTTTATGAATAACACTAATTTTATAGGTTAATATGAAATGTTAGTATTTATTTAAATAACTTTTTTCTTATTAATAGTGCTGTTATGAATTTGAAAAAAATTGATTACCAAATAGTTTCAAAATTGTTATAAAATAGTTTTTAAAACAAATATTATAGTATTAATTGTTTTTTTACTAAAAATATACGTTTCGGCCAAATGACTTAGATAAGGTTATATATATTAATAATGAACCACTTAGGGTTTGTTTGTCTTGATATAGTATGTTTATTATCCATATAGTGTAAGAAAACACAAAGACAGAGTAAAAGTTAAATTATTTAACATAGAGTGAAATCTAAATGATATGTTTAAAATAGTAACCTAAACTTGTCTAAAACCTATTGGTTGAGAGGATTTAAACCCATACCCACCACATATTATAAATAATTCAATTTTGATATATTAAAAACCCAATAATACTTTATTATAATATAATATTTTATATTTTTCTAAAGGTGCCCCTCTCCTCCCTTATAAAAGGGCACCTCCTCCATCTCCTCATCACAAAATTTCTAGGCTTAAAGCTCGTCCAACACCTTTCTATTTACCTTCTCAACTTTCCTATAAACATTCAATAGGTCCTGGTCTTCTTCAAAGAACAAATTTAGTGCCTTGAGATGAGGTTTCAAAGAGGCGTGTCGAAGAAGATGAAATATTCATTACCGATTCTTTCAAATTTATTTTTTCTTCTACTTCCTCTTCTTTAGTTGTTTCATTATGGATAAATAACATCAGTATCACTAATATACTGATATTTTATTATAAATATGAATCAATCCTATTTCACCTTCCATCCATCCTACGTAAAACGAAATCACCACACGTGCGTACGTAAGGAATATCGTCTCCACGCCGTGGTGTAATCTGTTTTCCACCACCACCTTACTTGGATGGGTATAATGGTGTAAAAAATTACTATATATGATTAATTTAAAATTTTATTTATTCTTAAATTGTATATTTACAATTAAATACAATTCCACTATCATGGAAGCGATATCATCGCTCGTGCGCACGCACGACCTACCGTCTCCACGATGTGATACGACTCATTTTATATGATCATCATTAAATAATGATTATATAAATGCATTTAATGAATAAATAGGATATATATTATACTAATACCATTCTTTAAATGATTTATCTATAACTTAAAAATAATAATAATAAATTATTCGACAAAACACGCATTATAACATAAAGAAATGAACACTCGAATAACAAGTAGCAATAAAATATTATTAACATGAAGATAAGAATATGAACATATATGATATCATAACAATTAATATGATTCATTAATAAGTAAATGACATTATTTAAATCATTATACAGGAGGTTCGGATACGTACGAAGCATATCATACCTAAGGTAAGGGAAAATGTTCCAATCTCAATCTTTATCCGAGATTGTTTATACTTCAGTAATTACTGGGGCATATTTATTATCCACATCCATGTTTGATAAATATGTAATATTTATTCTATCCTCCTATAATTTTTTAAGTCCAATTTTACCCATTGGTGAGTTTTAGTAAAATATATTAAAGGAATCTTTTGTTGTTTTTAGTACGAGGTACTTTTGGAATTTTCCGGCCAAAGTACGAGAAGAATGTTTTTTTACTTATACGGCATGAATGGATTTTTATGATTTTATAGAACATTATTTCCATGATTCTTCCTTTACATGTTTACAAGTTTATTTTTAATTAACTTCATTTAGTTTAAAATTTTATTACATGTTAAGAAAAGAAAAAAAATTGATGTAGAGATGATATTTTCCTCAAGAATGAATTTCAAGTGTTTTATCAAAATTATTTTCCATCTAATATAATATAGGGTTCTTTTTCTATCACTATTTTTACATTGATATGATTATGTTATTATGGAATTATTTTTATGATGTCCTTTTATCTTACATGGATTATGTTATGATGTCATGAATTTTAAGGATCCCATTTTTATTACATGGGTTATTCTATGATATATGCTTTATGATTTTGTGGCACATATAAGAATGGTTTAATTATGAGATGGGTGGGACCTATATCTCCCTCAAATTCATTGGGTAAATATTTATATCTCATGAGATAGACATGGATGGAATGGAAAGTAAATCTGGTTCAATGATACAGGACTGGAACGAGGAGTGAACTCGGTTCAGTAATGGACTTTATCAGCTATGATTGTCTTCGAAAAGAGCCTGGACTAATAAGAAATAATTTTCTATGATTATGTGTGTATGCCACAAAGTATCATGTTTTAAGTTATGATTTTTCGGATTACATTACACTACTATGATTTATCCCTTGTTAGGATATTATGATCTCTTTTCCAGGTTAAGATTTTCAAAATATTATGTTCTTATGAATATGATATGATTGATATTTCTTTTGTTACCCTTACTGAGTATTTGAGCTCACCCTTTTGTATGTTTTATTTTCCCCAGGTGAGGAAAAATGGTATTTAAAGAGCGTTTTTGGGGGAGCCCACAAATTATTAGTGTGATTTTGGGGTACTTAGGTGCATCAGAGTGGCTGGACAAGGTCGTCTCCCAAAGGAGGAAGTGAATTAAAACAACATTTTAGAGGTATTATAAAAATAAAATACAATATAATTAAAACACTACTTGAAAGGATTGGGTTGTTTTTCTATCGTTTATAAAACTTGAAGATGTTTACTCGAAGAAGATTTCATTTTTTTTGTTTTTAATTTTGAAATGAAGTTTGATTAAAAAGACACAACAGGAATATGTTTTTTTAGAAAATATTTTAAAAGGCGTAAGGGATCTAACTCTACCTATTAATTTAATTATTAATCATTATCATTTAAATCAATATTCACTTAATTATGATCCCCAAATTTGTTACCCCTCTAACCCTACATAAGTTAACTTATCCACAAAGATGGAATTACTTAAACCCTAGGCTAGCTTTGGAACACGCTGTCACATCACCCGGCTTTGATTGTTATTCTGAGGTTAGCATATGGTCAGTGGTTAATTAGAGAAAATATCTATTCCGGAAATTATGATGAATTGTGTTTAGAGATTATATTTGAACTCTTCAAATTTATACCATGTGGTCTTGCATTACCGATTAAGATCGCGCTCTCCCAATTTACAGAAAATCTCGACCTCGCTTGTTTTTGTTTTAATTATTCAATTTCTGTCTTAGTTTCATACAATTTAAAAACACAATTAATGGATCATATTAAGTGAATTATAGTAGCTCAATTATTCAAAATAATTAAATGAAGAGGGTATAAGATAGATTGATTACTAAAAGACTACTCTTCCATGGGTGGTGTAATCATCTTAGAAGCGTTTTTCATGTGCAATGGTTTATAATGGGTATAACCCAAGAACACTCCTACTCAAGAATTCCTTCCCAAAGAGGAATACTTAGAGAAGAAGAAATTTAAACAAAACAGAAGAATATAGAATAAATAAATGAAGAACAAAGAAGTTTATTACACAATCAAAATCATTACAACAAGAAGGAGAAGAAGAAGGCATCGTCGAAGGGATCCTTTCTTCAAGAGCTACCCTTATTGAAATGATTGGCGAATTGAATTGGACCCACTTCGCCTCTGCCCAAAACTTCTAAATGCACCTCTAAAACCCAAAAAATGAGAAAAACACCAATTTTTTGAGTGGTGGGTCGGATAGGTTCAAAGTGGTTTCAAGTGTGAATGGGGAATCTCGGCCAAATATTATATTCCAACTTGTACTGCCCATTTAACAACAAAAATGCGTGCATTGGCTACCCTTACAGAAGGATCATATCTGCGAGTATGGGTCCTCTATCTAAACTAAAAATTTGGACTCAATCGAAGCTCAGATGAAGGAGTTATGGCCGAAATATAGAAGCTTCTACATTCTGGCATGTCCATCCCACCTTTTACTTAATGGTCAAATTAATCAATCAAAATTCATTCTTTTTATAAATTGTCTTGAATAAAATTTTTAGATCATGAAGTATGGAACATAGTTAAAAAATATAAACTTCAAATAATTCAAAGAAAAATATTTATGATTGAAATACTACTGTTATTTTAAAAGGGTAAAACTAGAATTTTCATCTAATATTAAAATGAATGATCTAATACCAAATAAATTCTAATTAAACACATTTGACACAATGTGAGGAAATTATATCATTTATTATCAATAGAATATTCAATAATATAGTGTTTTATCCACTCCCCCACACTTACCCTTTTGTACTCCTGAGAAAAACCTCATATCAAGTCAAAATCAATATAAAATCAATACCAATTTTAAAACACATATCCTTGAGATCAAACAATTACACACCAAGAAACAAAAGATTTCATGCCACATAAAAAATAATTATTTCAAGTTCTCCATTTATATCATTCCATATATTTCAACTTCATTTATCCTCCCATGCACAAAACACTTACCTCGCTTGAATTTTCTCTTATCACAAAAATGTCATATTTTTGCAATGTATCTCCCAACCAAACTCATACAAGGGTCACCATAGGCTTCATAAATTCCTATATCTCCACATGATGTGAGTCAAGAACATATGTTTATCATGGGGAATTTTTAGGGTTGTTCTATGACTTTCGGTTTATAGGATTTACATGTGAAAAATTCTGAGGCTGAATGAGGAGGGCTTGACTCTTTTTGAAGCAAAATTGCATTAATCTAGTTATCACTTAAATATAGTCTCCTCATAAATCCCCATAATATTAATTTAGCTCCATATTCATGAAACGTCATTGAAAGTTTACACCATTCATCATTTCGACATAAAAAATGTCAATCTTCTCAAACTTGATTTTCTTGAATGCTCCAAATAGGCACATCTTTCCACCTCGATTAGAAGCTCCAGAAAAGGCACAACTTTCAATATAATGACTTTCTTCCATTGCAAACACATATCTTCAGAATTTAATTTTCCACCCAAAGTATCACAAAATATGGTAGAATAACACAACATAGATTCCCCCAAACATAAGCTCAACTAGATTATGCAATTTCACTTCAAGAGTTGGCTGGATAGGGAAAAATGGCTTGTAATGTGTCTAACCTAATAGGTTGTGCATTGATTCTAAGGGATAAAAGGATTAAATGTTCATAGTAGGACATTATAAAAAAGGATTCTTTGAAATAAGGGCTTTAATACCAAACAAATGCCTCAATCATATAAACATAAGTACCTAAAACCCTCATGTTTTGATAGGATTAGATAAAATTCTGGTTAAATCAATCATGGTTTGGTTCTCTCAAGAAGTGAGTTGAATGTAAATAATAAGAATATAATGGTTTAGAAGCCTCACAAGAATGTGGATTCAAATATAAAGACAGTGAGATGTGGTATGGGATTCAAAATTCAATGTACTTTTCATGAAATTACTAAATATTTGAACTTGAATCAAAGTCATTTTAAGCATTCATTTATTCTCCATTTCAAGGGAGAAATTGTTTCACTCATTGATATGAATTTCAAAATTGTGATGAGAATAATTTTAGCTCAAAAAATTAAAAAATCACTAAGAAAATGGAAAAAAACATACAAATTTTTAAAAACACACAATTTTTTTTGTTTTTTTAATAGGAAAACAATTAAAATTACTAAACTAAAAGGTTCCTCCCCCAAACATAAAATATTTCATTGTACTAGATGTGAACCCATGAGATGATATATGCGAATGAAATGCAGAATTTTTAAATTGGACAAATAATATAAAAGTGAAAGGGTTAGGAACAGCCTGATGTGTTCAGGTGATGATGGGGTCATGCAGTGTGGTAAAATCCACTGAATTAGCAGAAAGTCCCTCAATGTATCTCTTCAATCATTGCCCATTGACTGTAAAGCTCATTCTAGTGTCATCTTGTGTGATCTCGACTTCACCATAAGGAAAAACATTAGTCACAACATAAGGACCTAACCATCTTGAACACAACCTACCAGACATCAGCTTCAGTCGTGAACTGTAGAGAAATACTTTCTCTCCAATATGAAACTCCTTTTGTTGGATCATTATTTCATTAGATGCTTTTTATTTCTCCATATAGATCCTTGAGTTCTCATATGAAGACAATTGAATCTCCTCCAGCTCTTGAATTTGCAACTTCCTTTGGATTCCTGCTTGGGCCAAATACATGTTTCATTTCTTTATAGACTAATAAGCTCGATGTTCAACTTCCACGGGGAGATGACATGCTTTCTCAAAAACAATCCGAAATGGGGACATACCAATTGGTGTCTTATATGCTGTCCTATAAGCCCACAATGCATCATCCAAGTTCCTGATCAAATCATTCCTATTTGGCTGCACAGTTTTCTCCAAAATTTGTTTCAATTCCCTAATTGAAACCACAGCCTAGACATTTATTTGAGGTTGGTATGGTGTTGATGTTTTGTGTGTCACCCCATACTTCCTATGAGGGGAAGAAAAATTCCAATTGAAGAAGTGTGTCCCTTGGTCACTAATGATGGCCTTTGGTTCTCCAAACATACAGAAAAGTTGAGCCATTACAAAATCCACTACAACCTGATAATTGTCTGTCCTGGTTGCCTTAGCCTCCACCCATTTACTCAGATAATCAACAAAAACCAAAATATAAAAAAATCCAAATGAAATAGGAAAATAACCCATAGAATCAATTCCACAGACATCAAAAATCTCATAGAATAGTATGGGTTGTTGGGGAATCTCATGTCTCCTAGAAATGTTCCCACTACATTGGAAATGAGATCATGACTTACAAAACACATGGGAATCATGGAATAAGGTAGGCCAATATAATCCAGATTCCAAAAAATTCCTAGCTATCTGTTTGGGTCCAAAGTGCCCACCACAAGCAAGTGTATGATGGAAATGAAAAACAGACTCAATCTCATGATCGGGAACACACCTCCTAATGACTTGGTCACTACACATGCGCCAGAGGTAAGGATCATCCCACAAATAAAACCTAGGCTCACATTTTAATTTTGGGACTTGATGCTTCATCAAATTTACTGGGATTTCAGGGGAAACATTGTAATAAACTAAATCAGCATACCAAGGATGCATACCTGAGATGGTAAAGAGATGTTCATCGGGGAAAGTGTCTCGATGTGGTACCTCGTCCAAGGTGTCACCCTCTAGTGTGTGTGAGTAAGCCTACTCATGTTGTCCTCCCCCATGTTTTCTGACCCATTTTTGTCCTTTATCTCAATATCAAATTCCTGAAGAAGGAGCATCCATCGGATCAGCCTGGGCTTTGCATCTGGCTTCTTCAAGAGGTACCTCAGAGCTGCATGGTCAGAAAAAAACAACTACTTTGGAGCCCAATAAATATGAACGGAATTTATCTAAAGAAAATATGACAGCAAGAAACTCCTTTCCGTGGTTGTGTAATTTCATTGGGCTGAATCCAGTGTCCTCGATGCATAAGAGATCACATGTGAACGTCCCTCCAACCTCTGAGATAAGATAACTCCAACCGCGAATTTGGAGGCATCACACATAATCTCAAAAGGAATCTCCCACCGTGGGGGTTGTATTATAGGTGGAGTGGTCATACACTCCTTTAGATCATCAAATGAAGTCCTGTAAGAATCATTAAACACAAAATTAGAATCCTTTTGATGTAATCGTGACATAGGAAGAGAAATCTTACAAAAATCTTTGATGAAGCACCGATAAAATCCTACATGCCCTAGGAATGATCTAACATAACGCACAGATGAATGATATGGTAAGGATGAAATAATGTCTATCTTAGATCAATCAACCTCTAATGCATGTTTTGACACTACATGCCCTAAGACAATTCCATGCTCTAACATGAAATGAAACTTTTCAAAGTTCAGGACCAGATTCATCTCAATAAAACGATTCAGTACCTTTCCCAAACTATTTATACATTCATCAAATGGGGATCCATACACTGTAAAATCATCCATAAATACCTCCATGCAGGTCTCAATAAAATCAGAAAAAATACTCATGATGCATCTCTAGAATATACCTGGGGCATTGTAAAGTCCAAATGGCATCCTCCTGTAGGCAAATTTTCTAATGGGACTGGTGAATGTAGTCTTCTCATGATCCTCTGGAGATATAAAAACCTAAAAATAACCAGAAAATCCATCCATGAAACAATAGTGTGTATCCCTAGCAAGTCACTCAAGCATCTGATCAATAAAAGAGAGGGGGAAATGGTATTTGCGAGTGGAATGATTTAGTTTACTATAATCAATACACACACGCCAAATGTTTTTCACCCTCATTGGAACTAACTCATCTTTCCCATTTTTAACAAAAGTTACACCACTTTTCATAGGCATAAACTGAATAGGACTTACCCACTGAGAATCTGAAATGGGATAGATTATACCTACTTTGATCAATTTTTCAACATCTTTCTTAACAACCTCTAGATGGGTTGGATTGTGTCTCCTTTGTGGTTGCCTCACCGGTTTATCCCCATCCTCCAAATGAATCCTATGCATGAAAATGGAGGGGTTAATACCTGATATTTCATCCAAGGTCCACCCTATTTCCCTGATGTTCTCCCTCAAAAGATTCAAAAAAATTTCTTCATGTTCAAATGGTATATTTTTTGCAATGATAAAAGGTAATTTTTCACCACTTAACAAGTGCGAGTATTTGAGATTTGGTGGTAATGGCTTGAGTTCCAGTGTAGGGGGTGGTGTATGGATGTGGTCCTAGAAGGAACTGAACTTTGTGCACAAATAGCATCAGTATCAGAATATATGTCATCAAAATCATAAAATAATGCATCAAATCCATCAACATACTCAACAACCATGTTATAATTAGAGTTCACATGATCAAAATCAGAATATGATTCCATTTCAAAATCAAATATTAGAGAGTCTTGTTCCTTATAAACAAGTGTGGAAGTTCTCTTAGACATTAAATTAGAACCAATACTCATAATCTCACTATGAATAGGACAAACAAATTCCGTGTTTTTTTTACTTGGTGGTTCAAATGGGAGATAAAAAATGAAGAATGATCCTCTGAGGGGTACTTCATGGATTCCATAACATTAAATATCACAACTTCATCCCCAAATTCCATGGAATGTATACCCTCACTGACGTTTATGATAGTTTTTGCAGTTTTGAGGAAGGGTCTACCTATGATAATGGGGGCATGAGAACTTACCTAACCATCATCCATGTTAAGCACGTAGAAATATGATGGGAAGACCATGTCTCTTACCCGGAAAAAGACATCCTCAAAGACTCCCGCGGGATATGCCGTAGCTCTATTCACCAACTTCACCACTAATATCGTCAGTTTTATCTCACCAACCTGCAAGGAAGAGAATACAGAGTGAGGATTCCCATTTATTGATGCTCCTAAATCACAAAGAGCATCAGAGAAGTGCAACTCCCCTATGGTACATGGGATGGTGAATGTCCCGGGATCCTTGCACTTTATTGGTATTGCAAGATTTGGTGTAATTAGTGCTGAGACATTCTATCCATGGTTGGTCCTCTCATTTCCATTGAGCCCTCTTTGATTGGTACAATGTTCTTTTAAGAATTTCACATTCCTTGGAATTTGTTTAATGGTTTCGAGTAGAGGAATATTGATCTCCACACGCTTGAATGTGTCTGAAACCTACTTTTTCATTGCTTCTTCAGCTATATTCATGGTTTGAACAACACTGTTTGGAAAAGGAAGGGGTTTTGGAGGAACATCATTAATCTTTTACTTACCTTTATCTTTCTCCTTGGGTTGCTCATCAGTTGATGTGGAATTGGGATTTTTTGGAGTTGAGGTGAATCCAGGTGGAATTGTAGGTGGAGAAGCATTAGTTGTTTTCTTCCCACTACTCAATGTGATGGAACTGACATTCCCCTTTGTATTTGGGGTGTGTTGGGATGGTAGATTCCCAGAATTATTACTTACAAGTTTATGGAGGGCAGTGGCAATCTGGCACATTTGAGTCTTCAACTCTCTCAACTCTGAACCTTGACTCTTCAGCTCATTCTATTGATTAAGAACAATTTGCTTCAAAAGATCATCAGTGTTAGAATCCACCTTTAGTGGGGGATTCCCTTGTTTCTGGATTGCTGATTCTTGTGCTTCAAATCTCCTTTGGGGTTATTGGAAACCCTACTGGTAAGGCATAAGTTGCTGGATGTTTTGTTGAAAGGGTGTCCTTTGTTGTTGTGCAGAGCCATACCTCATGTCTGATTGATCCTTCCACCCTTGGTTATATATTGGATCAAACATCTTTTGGGGATATGGTTGTTATTGTTTTTGATATGGTCTCCCAGGAAATACTGCTGCACAATCTTCTATTTCTTGGAGTTTTGGGCAACGGTCAGATGGGTGGCTTGTCTTAGTGAAAATACCACAAGGCCTTGAAGGAGTGGGTTGGGATGTCTTTTGAGCCAAAGCAATCTGCCTCACCATAGTGTTCAATTCTTCCAACATGGTATCAATCAAATGACTTTCTAAAGAAGAAGGACTTACCTGATGTACTCCCTTGACATGTGGTGTACCTCTATTGCCAAATTTTTGGGAGTTTTGGGCCATCTTGTCGATCAACACACATGCATCGACCGGTGTCTTGTCCACCAATGCTTCTCTAATTGCAGCATCCACCATGCTTCTCTACATAGGTGTGAGTCCTTCATAGATGTACTGGATTAGTAATTGCTCGCTGATTTGGTGATGTTGGAAGCTTGCACACAACTTCTTGAATCGCTCCCAATACTCATACATTGACTCCCCTTGTGCTTGCTTGGTCCCCGATATCTCCTTACGAATAGAATTGCTCATTGATGCTGGAAAAAATCTCTGCAAGAAAAGACATTTCAAATCGTTCCAACAAATTACATCTTCAGGTTGTAAATAATACATCCAGTCTTTCATAGATCCATCAAGTGAGAATGGGAATTCTATTAGTTTGATTTGATCTTCAGAGAAATTTCTAGGTTTTAGGCTTGAGCAAACCACATTAGATTCTTTCATATTATTATTGGGATCCTCACCAAAGAGGCCATGAATCTTTGGAAGTAAGTGAAATAACCCAGATTTTAGCTCAATGTCTAATTCGAGATTTGGGTATGCAATGCAATTTGGTTTATAGTTAATATTAGGTGCTGCCAATTCTCAAATGGATCTATTTAGTTCATTTCCATTATTTTCATCCATTGGTTCTTGTTTTATGGTTAAATTTGAATTGCTTCCAATTTTAACGTTCTGATATTGGAGTAATAATTCAACTGGTTGAATGTTGAAACTTCATGTAGACTGAGAATGTTTGATTCGTGCCCTAAGGCTGCGTTCAATCTCACGGTCAAGATCTAAGAAATCTTAGGGATTAGTTCTTGTCATAAATCAATGAACTATTAAAAGAAATAATGTGGGACATAGTAAAATAAAAATTATAAGTTTGAGTTGATGGTATGAAAAGAAGTAGAAGAAAATAAAAGAAGAAGAAAAAATCAGATTGGTTAAAGAAAGAAGAAATAAGAGAGGAATAGAATAAAATGTAAAATAAAATAAATACCTCTAATTTGTTGAAATAATTAATTTCTTCCCAAGAAAAGGAACCAATTTGAAAGAGCGCTGTTGTGGGCACCCTCAAATGATTAGTGTGATTTTGGGGTACTTAGGTTCAGTAGAGTGGCTGACCAAGGTCATCTCTTAAAAGAGGAAGTGAATTAAAAGAGAATTTTAGAGGTATTATAAAAATAAAATATAATAGAATTAAAACACTACATGAAAAGATATGGATGGTTGTTTATCTTTTATAAAACGTGGAGATGTTTGCTGGAAGAAGATTGCAATTTTTTTGCTTTCAATATTGAAATGAAGTTTGATTAAAAAGACACAATGAGAATATGTTTTTTTAGAAAATATTTTCAAAGGAGTAATCGATCTTACTATACTACTTAATTTACATATTAATCATTATCATTTAAATAAATATTCAATTAAATATGATCCCCTAATTTTTTAACCCTCAAACCCTACAAGAGTTAACTTAACCACAATGATGGAATTATATAAACCCTAGGCTAGCTTCGGAACATGCAATCGCAACACCGTGTTTTGATTGTCATTCTGAGGTTAACTTATGGTCAGTGCTTAATTAAAGAAAATATCCATTCTATAAATGAGGATGAATTGTGTTTAGGGATTGAATTTTAACTCTACAAATTTCTCTCATGTGGTCTTGCATTACCGATTAAGATCGCGCTCTCACAATTTATACAAAATCTCGACCTCGCATGTTTTTGTGTAAATTATCCAATTTCTTTTTTATATTCTTACAATTTATAAAAACAATTCATGGATCATTTTATTTTAATTACAGTAGCTCAATGATTCAAAATAATTAACTGTAGATGGTATAAGATAGATCGATTACTAAAAGACGACTCTTCCATGGGTGGCGTAATCATTGTAGAATCGTTTTGCATGTGCAGAGGTTTATAATGGGTATAACCCAATAACGATCCTACTCGAGAATTCCAGACCAAAGAGGAAGATTAAGAGAAGAATAAATTTAATCAAAACAGAATAAAAGAGAAGAAATAAAGTAATAACAAAGTAGTTTATTACACAAACAAACTCATTACAACATGAAGGAGAAGAAGAAGGCTTCGTCAAAGGGATCCTTGCTTCAATAGCTACCCTTAATGAAATGGTTGAATAATTGGGGTGGATCCCATTATCCTCTTCCCTCAACTTCCAAATGAACTTCCCAACCCCACCAAATGAGAAACACACCAATTTATAGAGTGGTGGAGAGGCTAGGTTCAAATTGGATTCATGTGTGAATGGGCAATCTCAGAAAAATATTTTATGCCAAATTGAACCGCACATTTGACCACATAAATGGGTGACTTGGCCGGACTTCTAGGATGATATTATGTGCAGATATGACTCCTATATCTCCTCTAAAAATTTCATCTCAATCCAAGCCAAGATAAAGGAGTTATAGCCAAAATACATAAGCTTATCCATTCTACCATGTCCAAACCACATTTGAATTAATGTCCCAATTAATCCATCCAAATGTATTTTGTTTATAATTTATCCTGAATAAAAGTTGTATAACATGTATTAATGAACTCATTTACAAAATATTATGTTCAAATAATTCCAATAAAAATATTTATGATTGAAATACTATAGTACTTTTAAAATGGTAAAACTAGAATTTTAATCAAATATTCCAATGAATGATCTAATCCCAAGTACTTTCTAATTAAACATATTTACCATAATTTGATGAAATTATATCATTTATTATCAATAAAAATTAATTAAAATGGTGTTTTATCAGGTATTAAGTAGGATATTCCAAAAGGGACTCTAGATATGATGAAATAAACAGGAGACAATGTAGATGATTTATGAACCAGTTGTTTATGTTTCCCAGTTTCTAACGACACTATACCTATAGGGTCCTATCATGGTTTTTTTATATTTTATAATAGGTATTCATCAATTTTGATGTAATAACACTGTATGTAAAGTGGGGGTCATTATAGTTGGTATCAGAGGAAAGGTATAGTAATCCATTAGAAATTAGGATGTGAAATCCTTAGTAAGAACTCTAAGGATGTTTCTAATCATAGAACACAATATTAGTGTTTCAGAAGTGGCCATGAACAACTCATGATAAGACCTAATGTGTGAAATTTTATTATTGATTATGTGTTTTCCCTATTATGATTAGTGTTTCTCACACTATGCTTATTGGTTTTAGTCAATGGCTGGAACTCGAAGGAACCATGTTAATCCTGAAGGTGACGGGCAATGCAATTATTGTCTCCCATAGAAACCAAACGTTATGGGAGATGTAAAGAAAAATCTTGTAGCCATGCTCACACAACATTCTCAAGATATGAATCTTGCAGGACTTCCAAACGAGCAATGGAAGGAGCAACATTCTGTTGAATCCTTCATGAGGTAGCGTCCACCTTAATTCAGCTTGTCTTCTGATCCATTAGTGTATGAACAATGGATCAGTACCACTGAAAAGATATTTTCAGTTCTACAATATTCTGAACATGATAAAGTCATCTTAGCATTATATCATTTGGAAGGTGAAGCTGATCAATGGTGGAATCTTATTAAGAATACGAGGAAAAAGGATAAAATTGAGTCCATAGAATGGGATGAGTTCAAACATGTTTTTCAATAAGTACTTCCATTGTATTATTCGAACAACGATAGAGGAGTTTTTTGAATTGAAGCAAAAGGATGATGAATCTATTGGTACCTACATAGAAAATTTTACAAGACATGCAAGGTACGCTTCCGGATTTCTTATCCAACCTGAGAGTAAGATCGATTGATTTTTTAGTGTCACAAAACCAAGTCTTCAAAGGGAGTTAGCCATAAGGGACTTCAATAGCTACGAAGAAATTTTTCAATGTCCTCTCAAGGTTGAGATGGAGATTGGAGTAATCCATCGGTCATATGGGTTTGATAAGAAGAGGAAAATGGAATTCAAAGGGAAATCTGAAGACCACACATAAAAGAAAATGAGTTTTCCCTTATGCTCAAAGTGTGGAACGAAACATGGAGTGAATTTTCTTAAAGGGACAAGTAAATTTCTTAAGTGTGGAAAAGAAGGTCATCGGGCAGTTTAATGTCGAAATAATGGGAAGAATATGTCTAATTATGTGAATAAAGAAAGGGATACACAGAATGCACCTCCTACACTTCAATGTTTCAAGTGCAAGGAAATGGGGCATTATGCCAATCAATGCCCTAATCCAAGGGTTGTTGATGATGATCCACGTCAACAAACAATTAAGGACAAATACAAAGGAATGTCACATGAAATTTCTATCAGAGATGTGTAGTATCTTAACGAATTGGTGAAAGGTAAAATTTCCATCCACTCTAAAGTAGAAGATGTTTTTTTTATTCTGGATCCACCCACTCTTTTATTTCTGGAGAATTTTTTAAGGGTATCATCGTACTACCTCAACAATTATATGTTGAGTTAGCTATGACATCTCTTAATGGAACAATGGTTGCATCAAAAGTTTATAATTCTTATCCAATTAAAGTTTGTGGGAATGTGCTTCCAGAAAATCTTGTGATCCTTCATATAGTGGAATTTTATATGATTCTTGGTATGGATTGGCTTTCTTTATACGGATCTCATATCAATTTCCAAAGAAGGGAAATCACATTTAATATTCCAAATCAATCTAATATCATCTAGTGATGCAAGGATGAATATAACCTTCCAGTTGAAATTTAATCCATCTTATGGGTCTTGATTCCAATAAATGAAGTTTATTTATCTCAAATGGTTGGAGAGAAACTCATGATTAAGAATACACCCATTGTACGGGTGTTTGATGATTCCATTCCAGAGGATTTTCCAGGTCTTCCACCAAATCGTGAAGTTGAGTTTTCAATAGAACTCATACTGGGTGCTATACCTATTTCAAAGACACCTTATATAATGGCCCCAATTGAGTGGCAGGAATTGAAGAAGCAACTCCAAGACAATATTGATAAGGGATTCATACACCCTAGTGCATCACCGTGGGGAGAACCTGTTTTCTTCGTTAAGAATAATGATGGATCAATGAGACTCTGCATTGATTATAGAGAACATAACAAGATCACTATCAAGAACAAATATCCTCTCCCATGCATTGATGACTTACTTGACCAACTATGCAGAGCTCAATATTTTTCCAAGATTGATCTTCATTTAGTGTATCATCAATTATGGGTCCAAAAGGAGTATATACCAAAGACGGATTTCCGTACAATGTATGGACACTATGAATTTATAGTGATTCCATTTTCTCTTAATAATTCCCCTGAAATCTTCATGGTTCTAATTAATAGAGTCTTTAGAGACTATCATGATTAGTTTATGGTATTTTTTATAGACGATATTCTTGTCTATACATAGAGCAAGGAAGAACATGAAGATCACTTGAGAATTGTATTAAAGACCCTTTGAAAGGAGAATCATTATGCCAAATTTATCTAGTGTTAATTTTGGATTCAAAATGTTTTATTTTTTGGCCATATAATCTCAAAAGAGGGGATATCTATGGATCCAGCAAAAACAGAGGTTATCGAAAGATGGTTGAGACCAACAACAGTAACTGGGATCAGAATTTTTCTTGGTTTGGCTAGATATTATTGACGGTTTGTGTAAGATTTTTCACTATTATCTATTCCACTAACCAGGTTGACTCGAAAAGGAGTTATGTTCATGTGGACCGAGGAGTGTGAACATAATTTCAGGGAGTTGAAAAGAAAGTTATCTAGTGCACCTATGCTCAAACTGCCTTGTAGTGGAGAAAGGTTTGTGATGTATAGTGATGCATCCAAGAAGGGATTGGGGTGTTTTCTCATGAAAAACGATATGGTGATTGCTTATGCCTCACAAAAGATCAAAATCCATGAGAAACATTACCCAAATACTGATTTGGAGTTAGCTACGGTAATATTTGCATTAAAGATTTGGAGGCATTATCTTTATGGTGAATGGTGTGATATTTATACTGATCATAAATGTTTAATGTATATTTTCACAAAAAAGGATATGAATATGCGCCAAAGAAGATGGTTGGATCTGATTAAGGATTAAGAGGGATCAATTCATTACCTCCCTGGGAAGGAAAACAAAGTTCCAGATGCATTAAGTCGACAAGACCATGCTAGCATATCCATGATGAGGATCACAAAAGATCCAATATTAATGGATTTACAAAGGATGGATCTTGGAATTATAATGTAAGGGGAAAAATATTATCTTTATCAAATTAATGTTCAACCATATATACATGTGAAGATTAAAGAGGCCCAAAAAGAAGATGTAGTGTTACAAAACAGAGGTGAGAAATGTTCCTGAATTCAACCATGATTGTGATGGGATAATAAGGTTCAGGAATCGTGTTTTTGTTCCTCCCATACTAGAATTAATGAAGGAGCTACTGAATGAGGCTCATATTTCATCATTATATATTCATCCTAGAAGCATGAAGGCGTATAGGGACCTGAAAGTGTACTTCAGGTGGGATGGAATGAAAAGAGATGTTGCAGAATATGTCTCTCGATGCTTGGTTTGTCCACAAGTTAAAGCTGAGAGACAGAAGTCTAAGAGATGTTACAACTATTACCAATAACAGAATGGAAATGGGAAAACATCACTATAGACTTTGTCACTGGACTTCCTAAAACATCCAAAGGCAATAATACTATCTGGGTTATAGTTGATCGTCTTACGAAGTCGACACTCTTCATTGCTATTAGAGAAAATTTCACTGTGGATCATCTTGCCAAGATATATCTGAAGGAAGTGGAAAGATTTTATAGAGAACCACTTTCCCTTATATCTGATCGGGATCCGAGGTTTACCTGGAAGTTCCTGTGATGTCTTCAGCTTACTTTATATACAAAGTTGTGTTTCTGTACTACTTATCTTCCTCAGACTGATGGTCAGTCTGAGAGAAAAATTCAAACTCTAGAAGATATGTTAAGAGATTTCTCTAGGGATTTAAAAGGTTGTTGGGATCAACACCTACCTTTGGTGGAATTTTCTTATAATAGTAGCTTTCACTCTAGTATTCATATGGATCCTTATGAATCTCTCTGTGGAAATAAATGTAGGAATCCAACCTGCTGGGATGTTGTTTTGGAAAGAAAGCTATTAGGACCTGATCTTGTTGATGAGATAATAGAAAAGGTCATATCTATTCAACAACACATATGACAAGCTCAGATTCGAAAAAAAGTTATGCCGACAACCAAAGAAAATACATAGAGTTTGGAGTGGGTGATAAAGTGTTCTTACGAATATCTCCTTCGAAGAGAGTAATGATATTTGGAAAGAAGGGAAAGCTGAGCCCAAGGTATATCAATCCTTTTGAAATACCAGATCGTGTTGGGAAGGTAGATAAATGATTGGAGCTTCCGCATAATCTCTATCTAGTTCAAGATTTGTTCCATGTATCTCTCCTGATAAATTACATACCCGATTTTTCATATGTACTAAGCTCAGAAGTTGTACCACTAGAGCAAGATCCTTCTTATGAAGAATAGCGAATAGAGATTCTGGATCGTAGTGAAAATGTTCTATGGAACAAGACCACTCGCTTGGTGAAAGTTTTATGGAGGAACCACCATTTAGAAGAAGCTACATGGTAACTTGATTATATGATGAGGGAGATTTATCCTCATTTATTTGTTACAAAGTGATGAATTTCGAGGGTGAAATTCATTTTAAGGGGGTAGAATGTAACACCCAAGATTTAATGAGAAATATTTTGTTTTAATGTTATATGCTTCACCAAAGGAATCTTTCACTACACACAACACTATCTTGGCTTGCGTTACACGTGAGAGCAACCTTCCTCGATAGCTTGCGTTGTACGCAATACCGAGTTTCGCTAAACAACGATATGTTATTAAAATATTATATAAACTAGCCGTTATGAATAGAAATACCCACTTTTTGAATTTTTTTAAATTTTATCATTTACAATGGACTTCATTTTTGGATTCGGAATATAGAAATTATCCTAGGGTGAATTTTTGGTATTTTTCTGAAAACATTCAATTTTTGATGAATAGTGAAAACACTAGGATACTATATAAAAACCGACTTTTTATTTAAATAATTAGATATTCTATTTAAATTTATTTTAATTCAAAATTTATACATAATACCTATATAAGTTCAATCTAATTTCTTGGAGTCATATTATAAAAATTGTAGATATATAAAAATTTTATTGAACTTTTCACCTTCTTTTACCCACCTCTTATGAGAATTTGAAAATTCACATAAAACATAATTTTATCGCATTTGTGAGTGGAATTTTGAAATTACTAAAGACACGGTTAATATCAAGGAGTCAAATTTTGTTCAATAAGATAAAAATAATATTTGGTGAATAGTAACTTTTTACTTTTATTTACCACGGTTAATAGTAAATACAGTAATTAAGGGTAAAAATGATATTATTATTACGCTAACACATGTCCTAATTCTATCGGATAAGTTTAATTCGACCAAAAACAACCTTAGGAATAAAGTATTACAATTTAGGTCCACTTGGATTAGATTATGGGACTTATTATTATTCTATTTAAAGAAGAGTTAAAAGAGTTAAAATCAATGTTTTATAACTAAAAACATTTTTAATATAGGGTTATACATATGATAAATTAAACTATAAATATTAATTATAAATATAAAAAGATTTACTACATAATAATATTTTATTTATAATTTTTAGACATTAAATAATTGAATTTATTTTGACACAATGATGATTTAGTAATTACCTTATTAATGAAATATTAACATAATTAATGTTATAAATACCCAAATAAATGTAATTTGAGACTTTTTATTAATAAATCTAATTTTATAGGTTAATATGACATGTTATTATTGATTTAATTAACTTATTTTTAACTAATCATGCTGTTATGAATTTCACAAAAATCAATTACCAGATAGTGTCAAAATTGACAAAAAATAGTTTGTTAAATAAATATTATATTATTAATTGTTATTTTATTCCTAAAAAAACTAAGGATAAACCAAATGACTTGGATAAGGTTCTATATATTAATAATGAACCACTTGGGGTTTTTTTGGCTTGTTATAGTAATTTTATTAACCATATAGTGTAAGAAAACAAGAAGACATAGTAAAAGTTAAATTATTTAACTTAGAGTTAAATCAAAATGATAAGGTTAAAATAGTAACCTAAACATGTCTAAAACCTATTATATGAGAGGATTTCGACCCCTCACCACATTATCATCTAAATAAATCAATTGGTATCTATTAAAAACCAAATATTACTTTATTATAAAATAATATTTTATTTTTTTTCAAAGGTGCCCCTCTCCTCCCTTATAAAAGGGTACCTCCTACCTCTCATCCTCACACAATTTTGAGCCTTAAAGCACGGCCAAACCCTGACAATTTCCCTTCTAAACTTCCCTAGAAACATACTAGAGGTCCTGGCCTTCTTCAAAGACTAATTTTAGTTCCCTAAGAGGATGTTTCAAAGAGGCGTGTCGAAGAAGAGGTAATACCTGTTACCGATTCTCTAAAATTTATTTCATCTTCTACTTCATATTATTTAGTTGGTTAATTATGATGTAATAAAATCAGTATCACTCATATAATGATATGTTATTATAAATATGAAACAACCGTATTTCACCTTCTATCCATCCTACGGAAAATGAAATCACCGCGCGTGTGTACGTACAGAATACCATCTCCACAACGTGGTGTAATCAGTTTTCCACCACCACCTTACATGGATGGGTATAATGGTGTAAATAATCACTATATATTATCATTATAATTTGATATTGATTTTGAAATAGTATACATACACTTCAATACAATTCCACGATCATGGGAATAATATCATCGCTCGTACGTACGTACGGCCTACCGTCTCCACGATGTGATGCGTCTCATTTTACAGGATCATCATTGAATAATGATTATATAAATTAATTTAAATAATAAATATGATATATATTTTAATAATACCATTTTGTAAATGATTTATATATAAACTAAAAATACTGATAAGAATTTATTCGACAAAACAAGCATAAGAACATGAAGCAATGAACACCCGAATAACAAGTAGCAATGAAATATTATTAATAAGAAGATAAGAATATGACCATATATGATATCATAACAATGAATATGATTCTTTAATAAGTCAATGACATTATTTTAATCATTATACAGGAGGTTTTGATACGTATGAAGCATATCGTACCTAAGGTAAGGGAAAATCTCAAAATCTCAATTTTTATCCGAGATTGTTTATTCTTTAGTAATTACTGGGGAATATTTATCATCCACATCCATGTTTCTTAAATATGTAATATTATTTCTATCCATATTTAATTTTTAAAATCAAACTTTACCCATTTTTTATTTTTTAGTAAAATATAGGAAAATAATCTTTTGTCATTTTTATTACGAGGTACTTTTTGACTTTTCCATCCAAAGTACGAGAAGAATGTTGTTTTTATTTTATACGGAAGGAATTAGTTTTTATGATTTCATAGAACATTATTTCCATGAATCTTTCTTTACATGTTTTCAATTTAGTTTTTAATTAACATATTTTAGTTTAAAATTATATGACATGTTAAGAAAGGAAAAATGTTTTTGATGTAGAAATGATATTTTCCTCAAGAATGAAGTTCAAGTGTTTTATCACAATTTTTTTCCATCTAAGATAATATAGGGTTATGTTTATATCCCTATTTTTACACTGATTTGATTATGTTATAATGGAATTATTTTTATGAAGTCCTTTTAACTTACATGGATTATGTTGTGATGGCATAACGATTAAGAATCCCATTTTTATTACATGGGTTATGCTATGATATATGCTTTATGATTTTGTGGCACAAATAAGAATGGATTCATTATGAGATGGGTGGGACCTATATCTCTCTCCAATTCATTGGTTATAGATTTATATCTCATTAGATAGACATGGATGGAATGTCAAGTTAATTTGGTTCAGTGATACAGGACTGGAATAAAGACTGAACTCGGTTCAGTAATGGACTTTGTCCGCTATGATGGTCTTGGAAAAGAGCCTTGAATAATATGAAATGAATTTATAGGAATATGTGTGTATTCCACAAGGTTTTATATTTAATTTTTTGATTATTTCGATTACATTTCACTACTATGATTTATCCCATGTTATGATATTATGACCACTTTTGTAGGTTAAGATGTTCAATAAATTTTGTTCTGATGAATATGATATGATTGATATTTATTTTTTTACCCTTCCTGAGAATTTTATCTCACCCTTTTGTTTGTTTTCTTTTCCCCAAGTTAGGAATAAGGGTATTACGTATGATATGCCAAAAGGGACTCTAGATATGATGAAATAAATGGGAGAAAATGTAGATGATTTATGAACCAGTTGTTTATGATTCCCAGTTTATAAAGACACTATACCTATATGGTCCAATCATGGTTTTGTTATTTGTTTTAATAATTATGCTTCAATTTTGAAGTAATAACAGTGTTTGTAAACTATGGGTCGTTATATCATCATATCCTCCTAATATATAGGTGGTGTGAGAAGGTGGTCCCATGGGACTGGGTAGTCTATACTGTTTATGTTGTGAAGGAGGTTCCAAAGTTGAATGGTCCCAGCGAGCGATTACAAGGGGTTAAGTGCCTTTGAAATCATCCCACGTCGCATATAATTTCCTTAAACATTCTCTAACGGGTTTATTCACATAGCTAGAAACAACGAATTACCATTTTATCCATGGTTCCTGGATCTTATTT
This sequence comes from Viscum album, assembly GCA_963277665.1. Lineage (NCBI taxonomy): Eukaryota > Viridiplantae > Streptophyta > Magnoliopsida > Santalales > Viscaceae > Viscum > Viscum album. The sequence goes on along the minus strand of OY728165.1, from coordinate 982,077,358 downwards.
CTCTATGTAGGCACTTTTTGGAGGATTTTTCCAACAAAACTTAAGGACTGTATTGTTCAAGGGGATGAGAGGTCCGGCTGATAACACCATTTTTTACAGAATTATTGCATAATCTGGGAATCTCTTATATATTTAAGAAATTTTCGTATGTTCAAAAATACTTTTTCAATTCCCATGCATGTGTCTATAGACTACCCCTCGGTTTGAAAATCAATCCAAGATATGGATTGATCTCGAATTACTAAGATATTGTCAGTTTTAGCCTTGTGATGAGGCACTCTATAGTTTATCGTCATATAGGGGAAATTTTTTTATGTCAAGATTAAACCCATAATATGGGACTCCTACATATCCTCAAGGGAGTAAGAAAAAAAGACATAGTTTGGTGCCACTTAAATGGAAATATCACCGTTTATGTTAATGGGATGAGGAGTCGTCCATGAAGTCTAATGTCATGCGGTAAGGATGTCAAGGTGAAAGATGCCTAGTCAAAACTTGTGGCAGGACTTATGTCAAAGAAGTCAGACCTGACTACAAGAATTATGTTCTCATGGGTGGAGATGACCATACCACCAATATGGACCAGAGAATACTAGGGTGATTTGGGTAAGGGGTTTGGACCTACGAGATGATTCCTACATAACACAATTGGTTTTGAATCTAATCCATCATAGTTAAGTTTGAGTTGGGACATACACCCTTGTGGTGGCCCATTTTTTGGGGAACGATTGGGGTTTACAAATAAGATCTACACATTTGGTAGAAATAAGTCAGGGCCTAATCATTAAGGGGATTCCCCAGTCAGTTTGGGGGAATGTTATTGGGACTGATTTCTGTGGAGAATGTACCATGAGCTCAGGCCTCAGACATGCATACTATGTATCCTGATCAGAGCAGCAATCCGAGTTATTTTCATCAATTATTTGGGATGGTGTATATTTTTTGATAACGTTATACCTCTTTATCCATGTTAGTCATGCTATATGTGAGAAACATGATGAAACAACATATCTTTTGAACCAAACAATTTCCCCTTCCTCGCTGATGGAAAAGGAGTAAGAGGAAGGAGGAAGAGGTAGCTGCTATGAAATCAAAGAGGGAGAGAGAGGGTGGGGGGCTTTGCATGTTCAAATTTCCAATCCCGTGATGATATCCATGATAATCATGTCCAACGATCCATCCAAATGTCTCTTATGATGAGCCTAAGAGGGGACAAATTACCACCTCCGGAAAAAATTCTATGGATATATCTTAGTGGGAGTGCACTAAAATGTGGTTTGGTAAATGGTAAAATCATTTATCCTCATTAAATGGTAATGATATTGTGATCCCTTTAACATGTTATTGTCCCTAATTCAAGGGAAATTCTAGTGATTATCATTGATTCCTAGAATAGGGAGGTTCATATCGACATACCAAGTTCGGGGACCATGTTATCATGGGAATGTATTATGAGGAACATTATAGTGGTCCACATCATTGAAAGAAATACCTCTATGACTCTATATATTGTGTGTATGTAACCCCAAAAGTTTGCGCTGATGTGCCTAATGGTTTTATCATACTGCTCATGTGGGTTTTGAAGAGACTTTGGCCTGGTTCTGTTGGATGGGTCCGTTGACGGGCTATGGATGAGGTGATGGAAACATATGGAAATTATCAGAGAAATATGGTGCTATGCCCAAAGGTACCCCATTCTGTGTAACATTTTTTCATACAGGATGTGGTACCCTCTTCATAGAATGTTGCTTTGTGGATGGAGGGTTCGATCACATACCGAAGTGCTATGTGAAAATAGATGTGGTCCACATATAGTGGTGGTATGCAGACTCAAGTTCTAAATGCATTGACTGATTCTATATAGTGATGGATTCCATCTGTGTAGTAGAACACTATGCAAGGTAGGTTTCGTCCATATAAGAATGTGCTAGGCACGATCCTGGTTTAAATAAGGGGCCTTGATCATGGGGTTCGAAGGATGTTCATCTACCATTATGATATCACCCACAATTTTTGAATTAGGCTGGTGGTATACCAATTAATATTATTTTTCCTTTTTATGATATGTGTTGGGTTTATACCTTCAAGTAATTTTTAATGGTTTCATAATTTATTGACCGTTTGTCTCCTAAGTCCGCACGAAGTTTGAAATCTTCCAAAATCCAAAAATCCTCCCCTCATCCATCCTGTTTTTTTATTTTATATAGTTTTGGGGACACTGGATCTATGGATCACATGCCACATTTTATGGTAACCCATGGGGAGATCACCCAGCCTGCGAACGAATCAATCAACAGACGCTCACATGGTTGCGGTTAACGGTGGCCAAAATCATTGCCACAATCCTATAAACAACATCTTCTTTTTTGCGGTGTGTTGCTACTTTTTCCTCATTTGAAAACTGATGTGTTCATTGGGATGGAATGTGAGGGAAAGTTTCACTACCTCCATTTCACTAATGATGTTTTTCATAGTGGGAATCATGTGTGGGGGTTAAAGTATGTGCCTTTGTTTTCCAATGGCACGGTTCTTGGAATGCATCGTCATTGTCTTCATTCCACACACTACTCAGTGCATGGGTGTTTCCCTCTACAAACCGTTAACGATATTCAATACGCAGGTAGATTATTTACCTTATCAAATTTGGATTCTTCAAAAAAATTCACTAAATCCTCCATCCAATTAATTTTCATTACTTTTCCAAAATTATTGGAGTATGTACTTGAACTTTACAATGTTTTCAGAATGCTACATCCACTAATATAGTTTATAAAAATGTGATTATGATTTTCAATTGGATCTGTAAAACCATTTTTGGATTGTAGAAACCCTCATGAATGGTTTATAAATTTTTTTATTCCCTCACCCACGTTACATGGTCATGGTGTATAGTTATTAGTAACTATTTTCCGTTAACTATAAGATCATTTTTCCACCTTTTTCAATTCTTGAACCTCCATGATTCTCGTGATACCCTCTCTATACTAGGTAAGCATAAAAAAATCCATTAGAATATAGTACAATGAAAACATAAAATTGAAACGTAACATATGAAAGGGTCTCAATCATATAAACTCCAAAAAATAATATATCTCATCCTCGAGATACACTCTCAATAATAATTTTGACTCCAATGTAAAATGATCGGTCCACTAGGGCCACATATCAGCTTCCCTATCCAAAATTTTCTCCTTAACATAACCATTATTACATAGCACAAAGAACAACAACATGGTCTTTCCCTAAAGTATTTTATCACTATGGTCAATAATAAAATTCAAATACTCCTTATAGGACACATCATCCTTAAAATCATTATCATCAACATCAATCACATGAGAAGAATTGGGGTTGTACCATTTAAGTTGTGACATAATGAAAATGTCATGTATAGTGTTTTAATTCCATGGGCGAGACAATATATATGCTATAGGATTGATCCTCTATAAAATGTAAAATGGATCGACCTACATGGTCACAAAATTACCCTATTTCATAATATGATAGTGACCTAATCCCAATGAAACCTGATGAAACACAAGGAAACTCAATACAAACTCATTAGTTTAAATACTGATCAACATATGAGTGTTGTGGACTCTAGCATATAGCAATATTCTTTTTGATTAATTGGACCTTCATTGAAATTTCCTTCATGAGACATGGCATAAAAAACTCTGACTCTCCTACCTCCATCGAGAATAATGGAGATCTATATAGTCAATCATAGAGTGTCCTATATGGTTTCATTTGAATAATATCTCGATAACTATTGATATATACAATATCAAAATGTTCTATGTTCTTATATAAAGTACATACAATATCTATGATGGAATATCTCTAAATTTACACTAACAGTTGGATAGTATATTTCAATTACACATGTACATTCATGTGATATGATATACTTAATAAAAAGTTGAGTACCAATTACATTCTTCAACCCATGATAGAAGCCTGATTTAATAAATGGATCCCTATTTGAGGAAATTTGCTGAGGCAAACCATAACGAATTATTGTCTCCCCAATGTATATGTCAGCTAATTGTTCAATGATGAAATTCACTAGAATTAGTAAGAAATGAGAAGCAGTTTTTGACTGATGCTAAATCAACCATATAGAGTCATTCATCCAAGGTGTCTTCAGATTTCCTATCCTAGAATCCATAATAACCTTATCCCACATTAATTTTCGCGTATGTAATGGATTAAAAGTAATTTAAATCCATGAGTTACAATCTATAACTTTTTGGTAGGTATAAAAACATATTAAAAATCCAAAAATTTCATTCTTTATTTCTATCCACCAATATTTTCTATAATGACCACCGTACATTTTCATCATTATTGGGTGAAAATAAAAATTTGAAGCATGAAACTCATGAATCATCTACTTATTCATAAAATTATGCCAAAATTTTTTCAATGAAGATGAATAATACCATCCCCATCAATGGTGCATCTAGGAGGTATCTCACAGCAATAAATGTTGACCCTCATTTCTAGGAACTCAAGATCCTCATACTTTCTTATATCAATCTTACTCAAAGGAGAGGTTATAATGGATAAAGACATATTTTTCTTTAGTTTATTCCTCTCTTGAACATATTTTTTCTTCTCAACAAACAATTCTATCATCATACATTCTGAAGTATACTCCCTGATTTCATGAGTCTGTGTCTTCTGAATCAAACAATCAGAAACAATCTTTCGTTTCCGGGTTGTATTGTTTTTTTCAACATTGAATGATTACATATATGAAAAAATTAAAATATTTATGATCTTTAGATTTCATTGAGAAAATATGAACATGAGGTACTAAATATGGGAATAAACAGTAATCTACACTCCAAGGAAATAATGTCTCTAACATTTTAGGAAATTTACTACCATGACAAACACATGATGATGTGTATGACAGTTCTATTAATGGGACCTCAACTATCATGTTCCATACACTACAACAAAATCTTTCTACATTATCACGTACCCAATCAAATCCTTCATGAATAATAATATATCATATACACCTTACTAGATTCAGATAAGATCAGTATATTTTTGTAGTCAGACACCACTTTGGTTCATGGATGTCATTCTGACATGTTTTAGACTACTAAAAAATTATTCCCTTCCAAGTCAATCCTGAGAGTGTAATTACAATGTGAGAAAATTCATTAATGAAAATTTTATAATAACCCAAAAAACCCAGAAAAACATCATATATAAAAAAATAATGGTACTCTTCCTATAAATAGCCACTAATTCCTTTTCAAGGTGTATTAACACACCTTATTTTAAGATGATGTTACTCAGAAAATGGACCTTTCCATTGCAAAAATGGCACATAGACAGTTTAGTGTATATTCTATGGTATCTTAATGTACTCGAGAAGATGTTATAATTTTTGGAATGATTTTTTGAGTCTCTGTGTACATCATGATTACAGAAAAAATGCAAACACAAATTAAACTAAAAGGAGTAAAATAATCATTTCCTCAAGTCTATAAATGAATCAAGATCCTTCATCAGCCCAAATAGAATCACAAAAAAACTCATACAATCCATACATGATTTTGAATTTAGTGTATGGTTTATCATAAGGTCTCACCCACAATTGATGATACCCTGATCTCATATCAAATTTATGGAACAAAAAATTACCCCACAACTAGAAAAAAGTATCATCAATTTTCTAAAGAGGATAATTTTTCTTGATTTATATCTGATTAAACTTCTATTGATCGACAAGTAAGTGCAACATTATATCATCCATATTGGATATTAAAACTGGTGATCTAAAAGGATACGCACTCATAGGGATGATCCCTATAGATTTCAAGCCCTATATAAGAGACTTGTGATTTTGATTCTCTATTGGTTCCAATTTATTAGGTGGAATAAAAACTATCTCTATTGGAGGTATCATTAAAATATAAAAACATCATCCCATTCATGTGGAAACCCTGAGAACTCTTCAGAATACATGTTATAAAATTGATTCACTATAGGGGGGACTCATCATGTTCCACACCTACATATTCTAGAAATATACTAAAAAATGGTTTTGCAGTTCATTTAGTTGCTGATGTACTAGCCATTTATATACTTCTTGAATTTTCTATTCCCCATGATGAATGTATATGTCACTTTCACGAGATGGGAAATTCACCCTCCTATGGTAGAAATCAATATGAACATGATACCAAACAAACGTATTCATACCAAATATCTCATCAACACATGACATATCATCCCTATAACAATACTAAAGGAAACAGTACTCACCAATCTCAAGGGAACACCCCATATAAAAATAGATTTCCTAAAATATCACCACCACCAATGTGTCAATAGAAATAAGCCAAAAAAATAATTCCACCACCTATCCCAAACTTTTAAAAATATGAGATGATATAAAATAATGAGAATATTATTTATAAAATAAACCACTTGCATGAATGGAATTTAAAAAACTCATACCTCAGATAGTTGATGGCATGACATTACTAACAACATGTGAAATTGGAAATTTAGGTTTTTGGAATTCTCCTCTTCTGTGAGATCTTGTATGATTCACATACACTATATTTCTCAACAAAATGATTTCTCCTTTCCTAGAGCACCTCACCCCCACCCTATGTGGTATGTCCATTATAATTCCATCTTCTAGAGTGATACATAGTAGATTATACCGTACAAATTATTTGCATCATGTCAGTTCCTCCATCACTATGCATCTTTTATAGGTTCTTAAAGAACCTTTGTACATGTTCCATCTGTCCAAAATCTCTTCACTCCACTAGTGGTTGAAGGAACTGAGAATTAATTTGAATAGGTCTTCCACACTGTTTTGAGACCACATGGTCTCTTCCATGAGAAGATGATCCTCTCCTCTATATAATCTTCCCACCACCACCTTGGTGGAAGTTTTTATTATAAATCATCAATCCTTTTGAAGACATACCAAAATATCAGTTAGATATAACCATTTTTTCACCACTAGAATCCTGTTCTAGGTTCCCCTCTGAAATAAGAGCCTAATTTACTATATTAGTGAACTTATAAGATGAAATATATTTTCAATTAACTTAATTTCATGTCTGAGTCAATCATAAAATTTTTAACCTCTTGCATCCTCATCCCATACCCATATCAGGGTAAAACACTATAGGTGAGTGAAGAAAACAATATAATATATACTGAAATGATATCCTAATTCAAATGAATAAACTCTATAAATATCTCTTATCTAAGAGTATTTGGATAGAAATAATCTATAAAATTCACTTAGATATCCTTCCAATACATTATATCGATAAAATCTTCCTAAAATCGAATATCCCAACATTTTTTCATTATTCCTAACAACATATAAGTGTCCAACTTATCCCTCCTCTATGGAAGAGTCTCTAAGTGATCCAGAATTATCTGTATAGACTCAATCCATAACATAACATCCTCAGGTCATCACTCTCCCAAAAATAATTGGAGGATGATACAACTGTATATCCATTAATCAAATATAGTTGGTACAAATCCCCATATGTATGTATCTATTAATTACATAAATTGAGGTATATTCCATTGAAATTGATATTTTTCCCATCACCTATAACCAATGGGAGCTCTGGTCCCATTACTTGAAGAGAATTATAAGCAATTTCCTCATGTCTCCATATTGGTGAACATTTTCATGGAAGCATTACTCTATAAAAGTAAATTCATGTCTCGAGGATCCTAACATAAATTTTTTGAATTTTAAAAAAGAATTTATTAATATCCATATCATGATTATCTATGTAAATTATCCCAATGGTCATAGTAGTAATGTTATCACGACACCCAACCATCCCTATCTAGGTCTACATGAAAACATAGAGTAAAAAAACTTCTTATTTAAATGCATTTATTTGGAAAGTATTTTAACAATTTCAATTTAACACGATTTAAATTTTGAAAAGATTAATCTTCATTATTAGGAAATATTTGTATAAAATTTCAATAGAAATAGAAACTCATTTATTTTCTCCCAACCCAACCACAACCTACTTTTTTGTGTGTGCCTAATATGAATCACGTCACATAAATCATTTAGTGTCTAAAATGATTCATGAATACACAATCTCATTCCATACTATCCCAAAAGTAAAATATCATAAATTGGTAACATCATATTACAAGTGTATCATTCAAGGTGAAGTTATATTTCAACTTCAACAAGGGGAGATCATGAACTGCAATCCCACACTAGGAACTTTTGGTTTTTCCTTGCACATGGGCTAGCTACTCTCATGCACGAGATCATTATAATGTCTTGACACATCATAGTCTCTCTCAACGCTCTCCCAAATAGTATAGAAAAAATGAACCTCATATGATTCCCGATTTTATTGTCCTATCTCACGGTACACACAATAGGTGCTCTGAGCATGTTTATCACATTACCTCAAGTGCACCACGTCGATCACAAGAGCCTACTGACTTGTTAAAAGGGTTTAATGATGAAAAATGGAATATTATATCCTCTTTAAAAGAGTAATAATAATAATAATAATAATAATAAATAAAACAAGTAGTAATTAATTAATAGATGGTAACCATATATCAGATATCCAAACTCAAGAACTAGGTAAATGATAAAAACTAGTATAGGAAATATTACATGAAAAAATAATTTCAAATGTCAAAAAAATTAAAAAATATAAAAATTCAAAAAATTCCCCAAAAGGGTTCTTAAACCCATATTTAGTTCCCTCATAATTGCTCTTTGTCATCTCCCAGATCAGTCATCTAACGCATGTCCTCTTCCCTTATCCAAACTTGAAAACATTAAGTCTTCTTGGATGCCAACAGTGGCCCGAGTAGGGTGTGATTACTTTTCATTAGTCCACAATTAGTGGACTCTAAATATATATACAATATAACGAAATTGTTCATGAAAATTTACATGGGAGTAGTGGGAAAGGAAATAATTATAAAATGGTTTCATAAATTAACAGTATTCTATTAAACACATTATCCCTCAGGTTCCAAATGGAACCTAAGCTAATCAGAACATCTTCATCCAATAACAGTCATCTGATCCATATAAATAGAGGATACATATTTTATGTCTATAAGATTCATTTCCATAACATTACAGAGGATAAAAATATCAATTTTTGACAATACCAATCAATGATGTGGACCTCCATAACCAACATCCTAAACCCTGGGAGTGGAATTCCATTCCCAACAAACTATCCAATAATGTGGACTTTGATGACTAAAATACCTTCCCTTAAGAATGTAATTCCATGAAAAACCCCATTTTAACCATTTTATCATGGAACAATTTCCTTTTTCCATCATACTAGACATTTTTAACACATTAATGAAAAAATAATTCACCTTTTTGGTCATTTAATCACTATGGTCTATGCACCCAACACCATTAACCCCATTTCACATTTCATTCATGTAATATATATATTGGATGACCTTTAGATCCCTTTAAAAATATCAAAATTCTCCATTAACCATTTTACAATTCTCCCCTTTATTATTTCATAACTCATTACAATTTCTATGTTAATATAACAATGGATTATAGAATTCTATCATTCCAAACAATGACTAAAACTAGTTTAATTTTATAAATAGACTCTTCCAATATTTAAACCCAATTATTACCATTTTCAAGGGATTTAAATCCCCAATTGGTTACCAAAGGAAAAACCCCATATTATTTAGTGGGAAAATGGTTTTCAGGAAGGATTGAAATAATCATTTGGATGTCCAATCAATTTTTCATAAATGATAATTCAAATGTTCAGTAGTTTGACACTATTCTACATGAGGCATATAGATTAATATTATCAAGACAACATAAAATAGCATTTATACCCCCATCTTTATGCCCGTAGACATACAAATATAACCTCATCAGATGATTCAATATAAATTTGTCGTAACCACCAAGGAGAATAAATAACTGTAAATAGGGCTCATGAGGTTTATAAAAAGAGATGAAATCAGGTAGTTCATATTCCATAAAATTGAAGGATATTGATTCATAGACATACATAGGTCTTAAATTCGCTAGAAACGAAACCCCTAATGCCTTAGTATCAAAGAATATCTAAACTTGTAAGAGGAGGGAGATTTTGGTTTTTACACTAGACTAAATGAAGAGAAATGAGGAATAAAATCCTACTGATTTTAATAAGGATTGGGAGGGAAAATTAAAAAAATAAACATTTTTAATGAGGTGCACGATTTTGAAACATGGTTTTCCAAACCATCTGACAACCAATTGGTCTCCTTTATCTATTGGAAAAGAGAGTTTCCTGGTTTTCTAAGCCTCATACATCATATGGTAAATTGTGTGGATGCCATGCCAAGGGCCATTTCAAGCCTCAAATAGTTTCAAAGACACACCTTTCATAGTTTGTAAACTATGCTCCCCCAAAACCCATTTCAAATGGTAATGGAATAAGGTTAGAGAAAACTATGGACTAAAAATGTTCCAATAATTTAACCATATGTTTTCACAATTTTTAAGTCTCGAAGCCTTGAAAGTGTCTTTGTACCTTTCATACACAAAATAATTATCCCAAAATCCATTTAATATATGTTCAATGGAATCATAAAATAAAAATTTACCTCATTAAAAGGAAAGGACATTAAAATAAAAACATTTGAAACCCTAAAACACCATAAAACCCAAAAACCCCTTAAAAACTATGAAACCCCCAAAACTCATAAAATCCTGAAAACCCCAAAAAACACAAAAAATCCAATAAAAACAAATAAAAAACCTTAAAACCCAAAATACTATGAAAAACCTAAATTCCCAAACAACCCTAAAACCCAAAAAATAAAGAATCCCACAAATCACCTAAAAACACCCAAAAAAATAAAACCCCCTAAAACACAAGAAACCCAAATATCCTAATTAAAATACTAAAACCCCAAAATAATGTTAAACCCCTATATTCTTAGAACAATAAAACAAAAATAAATACCCCTATAACCCTAAACCCCTAAAACCATAAAAAAATCCTTCAAATCCTGAAAAACATAAAAATTTATAAAATTTAAAAACCCAAAAGAACCAAAAATACCCTAATGTCCTTGAAAAATACTAAACCCTCCTAAAACACCAAAAAACATAAAATTATTAAAACCTCTAAATCACAAAAATCTCTAAACACCCGAAAATTTGATAAAAACATGTAAACCCTAAAATACTTTAATACCACTAAATAAAATTAATAACCTAAAAGACCCTAAAATAGATAAAACCCCTTTAAAAAAATAAAAATACTACCAACCCAAAACAAGACTATAAAAATATTTAAAATTATAACTATCCTTTAAAAAATCCTAAAAACCATAATAACCCTGTAAAACCCAAAAAATGATCAAAAACCCCCAGAACCATAAAACACATAAAAAAAATTAAAAATCCTAAAAATACCTAAAAAATATTAAAAACACTAAAACACTAAGAAACACAAAAATCCCCCAATACACCTTAAAAATCCATTAAAACACTAAATCCCTAAAACCCTAAAAACACTAAATCCCATTAAACCCCTAACAGAACCCTGAAAACCCCTGAAAACACCCTAAAAGACAATAAAACCCCTAAAATCCCATTGAAGACAGAAAACCAAAAAATAATTTAAAATATTTAAAAACCATGAAATGTCCATAACACCATAATAATCCATAAAATACCATAAAACCCCCAATAGACTCTAAAACCCTGAAAACCCTAAAAACCCTAATGAAACCCTAAAACCCCTAAAATTCACTATAACATCACAAAAAACCTAAACATCCCAGAAAACTAAGAAACATAAATTACTATATGATACCATAAATGAATATAAAACCCAAACGGAACCAAAACAACCCTAAAAGACCCAAAACCATAAAACTATAAAGGATATTAAAAATATTTTGAACAAAAAAACCCTAAAAACCGTAAAATAACCTTGTATCCACTAAACCCTCTAAAATTCCTCAAAATAACCTAAAACCATAATAGCCTAAAAAACAATAAAATCTTCAAATCCACTAAAAATCCAAAAAAAACCTTTGAACATCATAAAATACCCTCAAACCGTTAAATTTTTTAAAAGACACTATTAAATCTAAAAAACCACAAAACCCTAAAACAACATAAAAACCCTATGACACCTTAATACCCTAAACAAATAAAAACTCATAAAAACACAAAAAAAATGTTAAATCCCTAAACCCCATAAAAATACCATAAATCCCTAAAAACTCTAAAACCCAATAAACACCCCAAAAACCAAAAAACCCAAAGAAATCCCTAAAAACATCAAAAATATTAGAAACCCAATAACTATAAACGACTATGAAAACATTTATAAACCACTAAAGGATACTAACACTTGAAATACACTAAAATACCCTAACAAAAATAAAATAAACCTATAAGACACAAAAAAAACCTAAAAACCTCTAAATCCCTAAAAACCTTAAAAACCAATACAATCCCCTAAAACCCTAAAAGGCCCTAAAAAATATAAATGACATTAAAAAGCCCGAAAAAATTATAAAAGACCCTATGATCTAAATAAAACCATAAAAACTAATAACCTAAAAAAACCAATAACTAAAAAAACCCTTAATAGAACCTAAAAAAAAATTAAAAGCACCAAACAACTATAAAAACCCTAAAAACCCAAATACCCCTTAAATACCATAAAATCGATACTAACCCTAAAAACCATAAAAACCATTAAAACACTATGACCCACTAAAACTCATAAAAATAATAACAACCCTAAGTACTACAAAAACATTAAGAATCACTAAAAATACCAAAAAACCTAAAGATAGTAAAAACCCTAAAACCCTTAAAGCAACCCTAAAATATATTAAAACTGAAAAAACCATAAAACCCACAAAAAAGACATAAAACACCTAAAACTATAAATACACTAAAAAACCCACAAAAAGGATAAAACAACTAAAAACCCTAAAAACCATAAATCTACCTAAAACACAAAAAATACATAAAACCATAAAAAATTATAAAACCCATTTAGAACCCCAAAAACACACCAAACCCCAGAAAAAACATACAATCCTAAAATGCCTACAAAACCCTAAAACCCAATTAAACACTGAAAACATAAATCCCCAAAAAAGAAGTAAAATCCCTAAAGAAAGTACAAACCCCTAAGAAACCCTAAAACACATAAACCCCCTAAAAACTCAAGAAAACCTAAATACCATAAAACACCAAAAAGACAATCAAGACCCCAAAAAACCCCTCAAAATCCTAAATGACTTATGTCCCCAAAAACAAACTAATAAAACAATAAAAATCAAAAAAGCTTATAAAATCACTTAAGCACACATTAAAACCCTAAAAAACCAAAACCACTAAAAACCATAAAACATAAAAAAAATCCAAAAATGCTAAAACCCCATCAAACAAAAATTACCCCCAAATCCCTATAACCCACTAAACACCATTATAATCATTAATATTATAAAAGCCCTTAAACAACCCAAAAAAGTCTTAAAAACATAAATATATGAAAAACGATTAAAACCTTCAAAATCATAAGAAAATAATAAAAACTAAAAGACCATGAAAACCCTAAAAACCTTAAAATATCTGTAAACTATAAAAACATAAAAAATCTAAAAACCCCAATGAAACATAAAAGACTAAAAAACCTAAAAAAACTGTTAAAAACCCTATAACCCAATGAAACCACAAAATATTTTGATACCCAAAAATACCCAAAATCCTTTACATCCTCAAAACACTAAAACATTAAAAAAACATTAAAAACCAATAAAACCCCTAAAACCCAAAAAAAACCAAACAAAACACATAAAAACTCCTTAATACCTTAAAATGTCCTAAAACCAACATTAAACCCCCTTCAAACAATGTAATCTGAGAAACAATTACCCCCCCCCCAATGTCCGTAAAACATATAAAAACCCAAATAACCCATTAAACCACTAAAACTCAAATAAAACTAAAAAATAACATAAATAACTAGAGTCCAAAAAAATGAAAAAAATTATTGTAGAAAATAAAAATCACTAAAAACATTAAAGACATCTAAATATCCTAAAAACTATTATAACCCCTAAAACTACAAAAACCCATTAATCCACATAAATTACTTCAGAACCCTAAAAAACTAAAAAACATAAAAAAAATAAATCTCTACAAACCATAAGAAACCAGAAACCCCAAAACCAAAAAAACACGAAAACCCCTAAACCACAAAAATTCCAATATCCCAATAAATCATTAAAAACCTCCAAAAACTATAACAACTCTAAAAATCCCTAAAAACTCTTAAAACAATAATAATCCTATGAAATCGATAATGATCATAATCCTTAAAAATATGAAAAGATCCTTCAAAACATAAAAACACTAAATGACCCTAAAAATATATAAAAAACCAAAAATTCCCATAAAACCCCTTTAACACCATTATAACACTGAATAACCAAAATAAAACAAAAAAACCCTAAAACCCAAAAAATGTACCAACCTATAAAAATCCTTGAAATCCCTAAAACACCTAAATAAAACCAATATCCTAAACCCACTAAAAACAATGAGAACCCAATAACCCCTAAAACAACTCAAAAACCCTTCAAAAAACTAAAAAAACAAGACACTAGGGACTCTCAAACACCATAAAAACCTAAAAGAGAATGCCGAGGAAGGGGGCTGCTGAAAACACTTGGGAAGGGGCCTTTAGCCTTGATGGTTCATGATGGGGTTTCTGCAGTTGAGTCTTCTTTTGAGTCTTTGCATTGGGTTTTGGCTCAGTTTTCTCATGAGTAGGGGGTTGCTGAACATATGGAGGTGATGGAGCTGATTGTGGAGGTCTACAATCTTCTTAGGGAGGAGAGTTGATTGCAACTAGCCCTGTCTAGTGCGGTGTCTCATAGCGTGCCGCAGTGTGGGGTTCTTGCCGGTTGCTCCCTAAATTAGGAAGCCTCGTTCATCCCTGATCAAGTTTTATTCCTAGAGGATACATGAAGGATGAATTATAAGATGGCTATGATCAATAAGGGGAATTCATTAATAGAGGTGTCCATTCCATATGGGAAGAAAACAAATATTCAGGGGTCTCTTTAGAAGCCCAAAAGAGAACGCCGAAGAAGGAATATTATACATTTCCAAAGACAGTGTCCACGAGAGCCTCTTGTAATGATACGGAAGCTGCCTCTGGTAGGGGAGGTCAGTCTGTCAAGGCACAACTAAATGCGGAGCAGCAACATCTCAAAGAGTACTATACTACCTTCCTAAAAAAATTGGAATCTTATGAATGTGAGTCGGAGGAGTTGGATGCTTCCTTTTGTTGTAGTGTTGATGGGGAACCATTTGTGGACGAATTCGTTGATTTGTAGTTCCTACTTCTCTCTCTTCTGTTCTTCAGGTCTTATGTGGTTTTGGTGTCTTGGTAGGTGTAGGGTCTTCGGTATGGGTTGTTTGGCCCCACCCCACCCTTGTATTATTTTCTTATATATGAATAAATTTTGGGGGCTAGGAATAGCCTTGCCTTGCACCTTCCTTTCCCTTTAAACCCATAACACCTCCCTAAACACCATAAATACCACTAAAAAGCCTAAAAATCCAACGAACACCAAAAAACCATAAAATATGTATACTTAATAAAACACCATAAAACCCCATTTAAAACATAAAAACTTAAAATACATTAAAACCAAAAAATATAAAAAACTATAAAAAACATAGAAACACTTAAAGACATAAATACTATTAAAAATATAATAAATCTATAACCCTTAAAATCCAAAAAATATATTAAAACCCTAAAAACCATACAAATACTAATGCCTAAAATCCATAAAAATGTAAAATCCCCAAAATAAACTTAGAAACCCAAAGTATTCCCAAAAAATATCTATGAAAACCCATTAATGAACCTAAAAATCCTAAAACCCCATAAAATATCTTAAATCCCAAGAGACCTAAGGATTCTAACAAAATCCATAAAAACCCATATAAAACTACTAAAATGTGCTAAAAACCGTACAAATCATAAAAAATATTATAACCCCTATAAACCATAACAAAAGCCAAAAAACCCTAATAAGACCATAATTCAATCAAAAATCCAAAAAAAAATACTAAAAACCATAAAAACCCAAAAAACCCCTTAAAATCTTGAAAAACCCGAAAAACCATAAAACACTATAAACTCTAAAAACCCCTATAACCCCTAAAAACATAAAAATACCCTAGAAACAAAAAATAATCTAAAATCTCTAAAAACCACTTAATCCTCTTGTAAACCCAAAAAACCCAATGATAATCCAAGAAACCCAAGAAAACATGAAACCCAAAAAAACCTTTAAAAAACCCTAACTCACTATAGAACCTAAAACCCCTTAAAATCCTTAAAAAATCTAAATACACTAAACGACCTTAAAAAACCTAAAATCCATAAAATCACAAGATATTCCCTATAAACCATGAATACCATAAAACAATAAAAACCCCTAAGAAACACATAAACACCTTTTAAAGATACAAAAAAACCAAAAATCCCAAAAAAAACACTAAAACCATTAAAATAATAAAAAAATCAATAAACAAATCTAGGAAAACTCATAAAAGGCCCTAAAATACCAAAAACATAACAAAAAAATTAAAAAATAAATACCCTAAAACCCTATTAAACCCCTAAAACTCTAAAAACACATTAAAAACCTACAAAACGTAAAACTCCTTAAATCATTTAAATGATGAAAACCCCTTAATTCCCTAAAAATCCAAAAAAAACATTATAAATATCCAAAAATCCTTATAGTTTCTAAAACCCTAAAAGAAACCTTAAAACCATATGAACACTAAAGAACCCTAAAACCCTAAAAACCCTAAAAAACAAAAAATCCTAAAAAATGCCTAAAAATCCTTAAAAACGCAAAAACCATAATGTAAACCTATAATATACATTAACCCATATAAAATTCCCTAAAAACCTTACAATCCATTAAAACCCTAAAATCTATAACCATTCCAAAAAATCCTAAAAATCCTTATAAACTATAAAAAAATACCTTTAAACCCCAAAATATCCTAAAACCCATTAAAACAAAAAATACCCCAAACCCTTTGAATCTCTAAAAAACAAATAAAAACATAAAAACACATAATTCCCTAGAAACTCTAAAAAACCCTTAAACCCCTCAAATAACCCGTAATCACTTAAAACCCCTAAAATAGAAATCATACAAACTATAAAGAACCTATAGAATCCCATAAATACCCGCAAGACCCCAAAAAGACATGAACAACCAAGAAACTCTTGAATAGCCTAAATTACCCCAAGAAACACTAATATCCTAACATGCCCTAAATACACTAAAAACCATAAAAGAAGAATGAAACCTAAAATAACCCCTAAAAGAACCTATGATAATAAATCCCAAAAACATAGTAAAACACCAAAACCACTAAAAGAGACTATAAACCCAATAAGACAATAAAAAACCTGTAAAACAATAATGGACCATAAATAAAATATAAATGACCCTATAAAACGAAAAAATAAAACAAAAAAGATCTTAAGGCCATAAAAATATTAAAGGACTATATATCAACGAAAAAAATTTAGAGACCCTAAAAACAATATAAAACCCAAAAAACCAAAAAAACCAATAACACCTAAAATAGAATGAAAATAAAATAAAAACTAAAAAGACCCAAAAGCCCCTAAATGGCCCAAATTACCCTTAAGCCCCATAAAATCCAAAGATACATAAAACATTTCACGTACCTAAAACCCTATAACACTAAATATTCCTAAAACACTAAAATACTATAAAACATTAAAACCACCAAATCACTAAAAACCCAATGAAAACATAAATACATAAAAATATAACTTTGATAACTATGAAAACTCTAGAAACCCAAACAAAAAAAAGAACAATAAAACAACACAAAATTCAAAACTTCATAAAATACCTAAAACCACTAAAAAATAATAAAACATTTAACAACCCTAAAATTTTAAATCCTCTAAAAACATTAAAACCCAAAAAAAACAAAAAAAACAAAATATAACACGGAATCCCTAAAAACCTTAAAATCCTAAAAACACATAAAACTTCAAAGAATCCCTGAAACCCAAAAACAACATGAACCCATAATAAATACTAAAACCCCAAAATGCTAAAAAAACATGGTTACCCGAAAAAACTAAAAACTCAAAAATTACCCTAAAAATGAAGAGACTCTTGAAACCCATAAAAATATAAACCACCTAAATACCGTAAAAATTGTAAAAACCCCAAAAAACCCCAAAAAATGCCTGAAAATTATTGACAACCCTGAAAATCCTAAAACACCAAAAAAACCAAAAACCTCCAAAACATGAAATCAATAAAAATACCTAAGCACAAAAAAATAACAAAAAATCCTAAAAGACTAAGAAACCCAAAAAAAAATAAAACCCCTAAAAATAGTAAAATGCTAACAATCCTTGAAACCCTAAAAGACTAATGAATACCGTATAACCCTAAATTTTCCTAAAAGACACAAATCCAATTTATGACTCTAAAAGTTCCAAAAAATACCTATAAAAACGTAGAATGAATAATAAATTCCCATTAATATCTAAAAACACATAAAACCCCTTAAAATATTAAAAACCCATAAAACTATAAAAACCTAATAGGTGTTGTTGAGGCATGGTTTCACTCGGGTGCTTCTCATATCTTGCTAATGAATGTTGATGAAGTTTCTTCTTATGGTTATGGTGTTGATGAATGCTGGTTGTTCATTGGCTGGGAGGTGCTGATGTGGATAATTCTGAATTTCTACACTATTTGTATTATGTGAGCTTTTTGGTTTTTTGGGTTATTTTGTTTTGGGTTGTTGAGGGTTTTTGGTCATTGGTTGTTTGACACCTCCCCTCCCTTAACTACTTTGTCTTTTTTCTAATAAATTGGGGGGGTTAGGAATTGCCTGACCCCGCACCTCTCTCCCCCTATAAAAACTCATAACAAACAATAAAAATACATAAACAATAAGACAAATATAACAAACCTAAATACAATAAAAACCATAAAAATACTAAAATTCACTAAAAAATCAGAGAAAAAATAAAAAATATAAAAATCCTAATAACCCTTAAAATAAGAAAAACCATAAACCCCCTAAATGAAGCTAAAACCCTAAAAAACCTAAGAACTATAAGAGAACCATAAATATGCTAAAAACACTAAATACCCAAAAAAAATTAAAGAGATCTAATTCCCGAAAACCCCCCAAGAAATACCATATAATCCCAAAATACCCAAAAACTCCAAAAACACGAAAAAACACTAAAAAATATACAAAAAAAATACTCAAACCCCATAAAACCCCTAAAAACCTAAAGGAACATAGAATCCCATAATAACCTTAAATACACAATAAAACAAAATAAAACTCCTTAAAACCCATAAAAACCTAAAAATTCATAACCCCCTAAAAAATAAAATAAAACCCTAAAACACTAAATGACCAAAATTCCAAAAAAGGTTGAAACACTGAAAAACCCTTAAGCCCCAATTAAAAACACAACAATAATTAAATAATATAAATATCTGGAGCCCTTAAAATATGGAAACCATTAAAAAAACTAAAAATCCTATAAAAACACTTATGTTCCTAAAAACATTAATAATATAAAAAACCAATAAAACACAAAAACCACAAATGACCCTTAAAACCCTAAAAAAAATTCAACTAAAAAATCAATAAATAACCACAATAATACATTATTTCACATATAAAATACAATAAAATCCAAAAAAAACTATAAATGACCTAAAAACCCCCAAAACCCAACAAATACCAACATAAAGAGTATACGAACATTCAAACCCATGGACCACATTGAAACCCCTAAAACCCAAAACCCCCCAAAACCCTTGAAAAACCCTAAAATGATAAAATTTGAGAAAAACACTAAAAAACCAGAAAACCCCTAAATACCCAAAAGACCCAAAAATCGTTAAAATCCCTTAAAACACAAAAAAAATCCTTTAACCCATTAAAAGAGTAATAATATATAGAAATATTCCAGAACCCCAATACCCATAATTTCTTAAAAACTAAAATAAACAATGAACACTAAAAAGAACATCAGAAAACAAAGAACCCTAAAAAAAATACCTAAAGACTTAATAAACTCTAAACACCTTAAAAAATTCTAAATGTCCTAAAATACCTATAAAATTAAACCCAAATCCCAAAAAACCCTATAAAACCCAAAAAAAACTCTAAAACCCTAAAAAACCCCTAAAATTTCTTTAAAACCCTAAAACCATGAAAAGCCTATAAAATATAAAAAGACATCAAAACCCTAAAAACTGAAACCCTTCAAACCCTAAAAATACCATAAACCCCAAAAACCCTAAAAACCTTAAAACCATAAAAATCCCTATAAAGTCTTAAAACCCCTCAAATCCATAAAAATCGTAAAAACCAGGAAAACCAAAACACACTAAAAATATCTAAAACCCTAAAAATTTTAAGAAACTTAAAAATCCTAAAAATAATAAACTACGAATAACACTCATTCCATAAAAACCATAAAAAAAATTTATATATAAAAATCTCAAAACCCCAAAAAAATGTCAAAAAACCCTGAATACCCCTAAAAACACTAAAAAACAAAAAAAACAATATAAACCCTAAAATACTTAATGTCTTTGAAAATAATTAATTCATTAAAAACCCTAATCCCATAATAATCATAAAATCCATAAAATCTCTTAATACCCTTAAAACATTAAAAAAACAATGGAACTATAAAACCCTGAAATGACCATAAAAATTCTAAAACACCTAAAATCAGATAATAACATGGAAACACCCTAAAAAGGCCTTAAAACCATAGAAAATGCTAAAATTTTCTATTTAATCCTCAAAAACCCACAAACACCCTAAAATCCCTAAAATACTAAAATATTGTAAAACCCATAAAACCCATAAAATCCCATAAACCCCTAAAAATATCAAAAAGAAGCTATAAACCCTAAAACCCTAATAAAACACTCTCAAACTTTTCTATACACAAGAAAACCCCTAAAACCCTAAAAACCCTAAAGACCCCTTTAAAACACTAATAACCCATCAAAAAAATATAAAAAAAATTCTAAAATGGAGATGAAATACAATAAACACCCCTAAAAATACTAAAACCCCATAAACCCCTTAAAGATCCATAAAAACTATAAAAACACCTAAACCCTAAAAACACTAAAAATACTTAATAACTGCAAAACCCCTTAAAACAAAAAAACCCAGAACTCTAAAAAAAACCCAAAACCGACAAGAACCCTAAAAACCAAAAAACTGCTAAAAAATAAAAACCATTAATAACCAAAAAACCCATAAACCTCAAAAAACAATAAAAAGAACATGACAACAAAAAACCCATAATAGTAAAATCCCTAGAAAACCCCAAAAAACATAAATACCATAAAAACATGAAAATTGTAAAGAACCCTTTAAACCCCTAAAACCCTAAAATCTCTAAAAAATCTAAGGAAACAGTAAGACCCAATCAAATTCCATAATTTCAGAAAAACCCAAAAACCCAGTAAAATAATTATAAACAATAAAAACACTAGAACCCCCTAAAACTACATAAAATATTCTAATTAACTAAAATTACTAAATACACTAAAAATATAAAATACCCTAAAACCCGAGAAGACACAAAAATCCTAAAACCCCTAAAGTAACGTAAAAACCCTATAATACTCTAAGAACCCCAAAAAAACCCCAATGGTCACTTAGAAACTAAAAGGAACCCAAAACTCCCTAAAACTGTAAAGATCCCTAAAAACCTTAATTAATGTTAAAGGAACCTATTAACAATAAATCATAAAAGACACTAAATCCTTTATAAAACACCGAAAACTCATAAAACCCCCCTATAATTCCAAAATAACATAAATCCACAAACCACCTAAATGAGATTAAAAAATAAAATAACCATAAAATACCCAAAAAACAAAAAAAAAAATTTACCATCTCTAGAACACTATAAATAATTTAAAGGAAACAAAAATTCATAAAAATTTGGAATTCCTGTAAATATACAAAAGGTACATAAGAACGTAAAAACCCAAAAAACCCAAAAAACCCCAAAAATCCAAAAAAAGCTAATAAATACCTAAATACCACTACACCCCCCCCCCACAAACAACCCTGAAACCACAAACAATTAAAATCTGTGATAAACAATAAAATCACTTGAAATGATTAAATCCGCCTAAAACAAAAATAACCCAAAATCCGAAAAAAAAAAACAACATCCTAAAATACCCTTTTGAATCCAAAAAACAACCAATAATTTTAAAAACATGTAAAAAAATAAAAAACCCATAAAATCTCCAAAACACTAAAACAAACCCATAAAACTCGGATAAATAAGAAAAACTCTAAATACCACTGATATAGTAAAACATACAAAACATTAGAAAACCATAAAAACCCACAAGAAATCCTAAAACCAATAAAAAATAAAGAAGACCCTAAAAGCACTATAAAAACCCTATAATACCCTTAAACCCATAAAACACCCTAAATCCCTAAAACCCTAAATACTCTAAATCATCCTAAAACCCCTAAAACCTAGTAGAAACGTATTCAATCATTAGAAAAATGACAAAACACCATAAATCCATAAATAATAATAAACAAGATACCATAAAAACATGAAAACACCACTAAATCATCAAAACACTAAAAGACATAATAAAACATAATAAAACATAAAACCCTAAATATGTGAAATAAATCTAAAACTCCAAACACCATAAAAACAAAAAAAACATTGAAATTATTAAAAACCCATAAAAAATCCTAAATAACCCTAATACTATAAGAAATTATTTATAAATATAAACTACTATTTAAAAAATATTACAAAACCTTAAATTCCAAAAAACCCTGAAAACCACTAAAATAGATAAAAACTCTTAAGCACCCAAAAAAACCAAAAAAAACAAAATACCATAAATATTCCTTAAAACAACTAAAAATATCTTCAAAACCCCTAAATAGACTTAAAATCACAAAAATACAAACAAACCATAAAAACCATAATAGCCCCCAATAACTCTTACAATCCGCTAAAACACCCTAAAACACTAAAAACTCACAAATGTAGAAAAATTCCCAAAACCCCTAATAAGTATACTAAAATCACTAAACCTCATAAATACAATAAAACCCTTAAAAAATATACTAAATCCCTTGTAAAGTCTAAAAAACCCCAAAAACACTATAACCCCATAATAAAAAAATAAAATCCATAAAAAACCCTAAAAATCCCAAAAGGCACATAAGAAATCATAATCTTTAAAACACAATATGTCTTTGAAAATTCTAAAAATTTCTAAATCCAGAAAATCCTTAAAAACACTAATTGTTATAAAACCAACTAAAACCATTTAAAATCAAATGAAAATCTAAATAAACCTAAAAAACATAATATCTCTAAAACCCCCCATGACTCTAAAACCCATAAATCAATAAAAACAATAAAAACACATAAAACTTACAAAAAAATAGACCATTACAAATAATAAAAACATTATAAACTATATACACCGTAAAATAACTAAAAATATAAAACACTAAAAAATCCTTTGAAATCATTAAAACCCTAAAAACATTAAAAACACTAAAGTCCATCAATTCCATAAAACCATAAAAACCATATAGAAACCATAAAACCATTCTAAAACCCTAAAAACCTATACACTTCTAATACCCATAAAACCCGTAAAACCCCAGAAGACCCTAAAATCCCAAAAAACCCCAAAACACCTAAAACCCATAAAGACCCTGATATCTATAAAACATTAAAAGAACCAAAAACATTAAAAACCTTAAATTCTATAAAATCACGAAAGACCCTAAAAATCCATTAAACACCTTAAAAACCTAAAAATACACAAAAATCTCAAAGACCCCTAATAACCATAAAATATCCAAAAGACTCTAAAACACCTAAAGACACACAAAGGAACCTAAAAACAATAGTGTACCATAAAAACCCATAAGACCCCTTATGGTCACTAAATACCATTAGAAACACCGGTGAACTCTAAAATCATAAAAGACACAAAAACACCATAAAACCATTAATCCACCTAAAAACCAAAAAAAACCTAACAACTATAAAAACCATAAAAGACACTAAACCCCTAAAAGGACCTGAAAACCTCTATAATAACGCAAAATAAACCTAAAAGGACCCAAATACTAGACAACATTAAAAGGCACGAAATTCCATAAAAAACCCTAAAATCCCATAAACAAAAACAACCCTTAGAACACCTAAAACCACTAAAACCACTAAAAACACATTATGAACCATTTATACCCCTAAAATCAATTTAATAACCACCCGAAAACCATAAAATTCTTAAAATATTAAAAACACTAAAAAACCAAAAACCATAATATCCCAAAAATCCCCTTAAAACGTGAGAAACCCCCAAAAACAACAATAACCCTAAAAATCATTAGAAATCATGATAACATGACAAACCACTAATTCCATAAAAATCTTAAAAACCCTAAAAACCATAATAACCCTAAAATACAAAAATAATTAAAACCCCCATAAAACCTAAAACCCCTGGAAACCCTAAAACTCTAAAAATTATATACACCAAAAAATAGTAAGTACCTAAAAAACATAAAATGTTATGAAAAAAATCCAAATAACTAAAAAAAACCCCAAATCCCTTAAAAGACCCGTGTCACCATAAAAACCTTTAAAAACCCCAATATACCACAGAAATAATTAAAACCCGAAAGGGTACCTAATATCCCAATAAAACACTTCAGACCCTTAACACCCCTAAAACACCCTAAACCCTCAATAATTTCCCAATCGCTTATAGAAACTGAATTACCAAAATAATCATAAATACCATTGAAAATACCTAAAACACCTTAAACCCCTAGATACCCTCAAAAACCAAAACTCACTCAAAAACCCCTAAAAACCCTAAAAACCAAAAAGTCTTTTAATAAAAATAAACACAAAAAATCATTTAATAAAACCTCTAACCAGAAAAATACTAAAACAACCAAAAAAACCAAAAACTCGAAAATTATAAGAATATAAATCCCCTAAAACCTTATGAAAACCCTTAAAGCTCTAAAGTAACCCAAAAAACCCCTAAAATCTGTATAAAATCTAAAGAAACCTAAATCTAAAAAACACTAAAAACCTAAAAAATATTATTAACCTTAAAATTCCTTATATCCCTAAAAACACTAAATTACAATAAAACCCTAAAACATATTTAAAACCCATAAAAATCAAAAGAACCAAAAAAAAAACCCAAACCCAAAAACCATAAGTAACCATAAAAACCTTGAAAGCATAAAATATTAAAAATAAAAGAAAAACTAAAAGTCCCCAAAAATCATAATCAATCATAATGGTTGTAAAACCCTAAAAACCCAAAAGACCCTAAAACCCCTAGAAGGAACGACAATCATTCAAATCCAAAAAAGGCACTAAAAACAACAAAATCGATAGAAGTACCTAAAATAACCTAAAATTTAGGAATGATTCTAATAAAAATATAATTACAGAAAAGACCACAAGCCCCCAAAAGGACCCAATAAAATCATAAAAACACTATCAGGACCTAAAAACCCTAAAAATTAGAGGTCACTTAAATCCCTAAAGACCCTAAAACCCAAAAAAGGGGACTAAACCCCTTAAACCCTAAAAACTGTGAAACACTAAAAGCATCTTAAAAACCCCCAAAAACCCAAAAACCTTAAAAATTATAAACACTAAAAAATCTATTAAACCCACGAAGAATCCTAAAAGACACTAAAAACCCTTATAACCCCTAAACGTCACTAAAAACCATAAAGACCTCAAAAACCCTAGAAAACCATTAAATAACCGGAATAGAACCAAAACATTTAAAAACATTAAAAGACCCCTATATTGATAAAACCCTAAATAATGAAAAAATTTGATGACCTTAAAATAAAATTAAAATAATAAAAACAATGAAAACATAATAATTCTAGAAAAACTATAAACCATCGTAACATATAAAACACAAAAAATTATGGAGACCCTAAAAAAATTTTAAACCCAAAAATCAGTAGAAAGACAAAGGCCCCAATAAAAACACAGAAAACCAAAAAACACTGAAAATACTAAAAACCCTATAAGTTCCTAAAATTACCTAAACCCACTAATAGCCAAAAACCCCCCATAATAACCTTATGACATTGAAAAATACCCATGAATCACAAAACCAACCAAAATCCAAAAGAACAAAATATATAGAAACCCCAAAAATCCTACACACCCCCTAATATTAAAAAATATTAGAAAACCCTAAAAACCCTAAAGAATAGAAAAACCCTAAAAACATAAAAGGCCCCAAAATCAATTAAAACCTATAAAAATCCATAAAACCCTAAAAATATTAAAACACCCAAAAACAACATGAAAACCACAAAAACCGGAAATATCAAAAAAAAATCCTAAAAGACACTAAAAAGAACATAAATCCCCCATATGGCCCTAAATAAAAATAAAATACCAAAATAAACACTAAATAATTCTAAAAGCCAAAAAAAATTAAAAACACTCCTAAATTCCCAAAATATGTTGGAACCCCTAATGACCCTAAAAACCATTATAATCATTAAAACACCCAAAATCCCATAAATAGAAAAATTATTAAAAACCCTAAAATAATTATTAAAACCCTAATTACCCTAAAATATATAAAAAATGAAAAAACTAAAACATTAAACCTCAAAAGAAACTAACAACTCTAAAATACCCAAGAAGCCTAAAAATCCACTTAAAACATAAACCCCTTAAAAATCATAAAACTCTAAAAACACAAAAACCTAAAACAATCCCTAAAAAGAAAAACCCCCTAAATAATTTAACACTTAAATCAAAAAATTCCTTAAACCTCTTCATCCCAAAAAACATTAAAAACACTTAGAAACCATGAAAAACCTAAAACCATTAAACCCCCTAAAATCATAAAAACACTTAAGACTACTAAAAAACAAAAAACAACAAAAAACATAAAACACTTAAAAACAATTGAAAACCCAAAAACCCATAAAAATAAAAAAAGACCATAAAATCCCATAACCCATAAAAATCTAAAAACCATATAGAAACCCTATACCCCTTTCAAAATTCCTAAAATCCTTTAAAACCCTAAAAACCATTTAAAACCCTGAAACCCCATGAAACCCTGAAAAACCTAGAAGTCCTAAAAACCCTGTAAAACCCTGATAAAAAACCATTAAAACTCTAAAAACTATAAAAATGACTAAAATACATGAAAAAACCCAACAACCCCAAAAGACCATAAAAACCCCAATACCCCTATAAGACACAAAAAACCCCGACATCCCGAAAATATAATTAGTACCCCAAAAGACTCATAGAATCCATGAAAAATCCCTTGAAGCCCGTAAAGACCCTAAAATATCCCAAATTCTATAAAAACCCTAAAAACCCCTGAAAGACCCTAAAACTATAAATATTTCAAAAAAGTCAAAACAATAATATGTTCCTAAAACACCCCAAATCATCATAAAAACTCAAAAAGAATATAAAAAATTCTAACAACCCTAAAGGTCTCTAAAACATCTTAAGGACGCTAGAATTTTTTGAAACCCTTAAATGAACCTAAAAACTCTAAAAACACTAAAACACCCTAGAACCTTAACGGTGTATAATAGCCATAAAAATACTAGAGGACCCTAAAACCCTTAAAACCCCAAATTGCCTAAAAATATTGAAAGACACCAAATCCTAAAAAACCCCAAAAAAACAATTAAAACCCTAAAAGATACAAAAACCCCTAAAAACAATAAATCACTCTAAAACACATTAAAGACCCTAAACCACAAAAATTTACTAAAAAGGACCTGAACAGTTCCAAAACCCCCAAAAAATCTTTGGAATAACATAAACAATGTAAAACACCCTAAAAATAAAAAACCACTAGAATACCCTAAAAAGTCATAAACACTGGAATAAATCTCTAGGAACCTTAAATACCATAAAAGTAAAAAACATGAAAAACCCTTGAAACCATAATTATTGAAAAAAACTAAAACCCCAAGAAGAATCATAAAACCCCATAAAACACTAAAAACCCTTAATAGCCCAAAACCCATTAATATCTAAAATCCATAAAACACTGAAAAATCATAACCCTCCCAATCCCTAAAAAACATGAAAACGTTGGAAGCCTGAAAAACTATTAAAAAAACAAATAGCTCCAAAAATCCAAAAACACCCAAAAACACTAAAACCACAAAAATCCATAAAAACCCATAAAACCCAAAAACTCAGAAAATACAAAAAACCCTAAAAATCATTAAAATCATAAACAACAGTAAGGGGCCAAAAATACTCTCAAAATTACCATAATACCCCTACAAAATCATTAAAAACCCTAAAATACTTATCACACCTGAAAACATAAATACCTGAAAAAACCTATAAATCCAAAAAAAACACTAAATACCCTAAAACCACTAAAAACACTATAATCTGTTAACAAACTAATATAAAAATAACCCCTAAACAGATTATAAATTCCCCCCAGAAACACAATAAAACCCTAGATTTCCCTAAAAACCCTAAAATACCTAAAAAGGAACGAAAACTATAAAAACACTAAATGTACCCAAAACATTAAAACCCGAAAATGAACATAAAGAATAAGAATTACATAAAAATCCATAAAATAACCAAAACAGCTATAGAAAATTTTAAAAAACACTAAAAACCATAATGGTCCCTAAAAACCCAAATGGTCCCCAACAACCCCAAAACCCATAAAGGACCATATAACTTGTAAAACTCAAATGGAAAATTAAAGCCTAATTCAACTAAATTCTCAAAATAAAAATTCCTAACGGAACCCAAAACCCTAAATGATCTATGAAACCCTAATGACCCTAAAATCATAGAAACATTAAAAACCCTCATACCCCCTAAACCCATAAATGGACCTAAAACACCTAAATATCCTATGTGTCCCTAAAACCCTAAAAGACCCTAAAAACCATAATAATGCAAAACAACCATAAAAGACCCTAAGACCAAAGAAACGTTTAAAAAACCTGAAACCAATAAAATTCTCCAAAAATAACGTTAAAACCATTAAATAACACAAAACACCCAAAACCCAAAACCCCCAAAAATGAAAAAAATAACCATTAAAACCATTAAAACATGTAAATACCCAAATAACTCAAAAACACTAAAAACAATTTAAATATCCTAAAACCTAAAAAAACTTTAAAAATAATAAAAACCATGAAATCCCTAAAAACCCTAAAACCACTTTAAAATTCTTAACCACCCCAGCTTAATATAAAACCCCTAAAATCTACTAAAAATAATAAAAATACCTAAAAGTGCCTAGAAACCCTAAAACCCTAAAAAAACTAAAAATCCCTCTAAAACCCATAACCCCCACTAAAACCACAAAAATCACTAAAACACCCAAAAAAACCTAAAACCCATTATAACCCATAAAATACTAGAAACTCCCTAAAATTATAAAAACCCACAAAAACACTAAAAACATAAAGAACCTAAAAACCCTCAGAAAAAACACCCCTAAAAACACTGAAAACCCTAAAACACTAAAAACCATACAACCCCTAAAACCCCAGGATAAATATGCATAATATAATGAATCCATAATACCCCAAAAAACTCATAAACCCATAATATTTATTAAAATATCCTAAAACTTCAAAAGACAATTAAATACATAATAATACTAAAAAAACAAATAAAAAAAATAAAAACCCTAAAACCCATAAAAACCCTAAAAACTATAAAACACTCAATAAAATAAAACCCATTGAGGAAATAAAACCCATTAATACCATAAATTCTTAAAAAACTAAAAATTCATTGAAATTATACAATCCACTAAATAACCCCAAATACACTAAAACCCCTAAAAATATAGAAAACCCAAAAACCCCAAAAAACCCAAAAAACCCAAAAACCCCAAAAACCCATTAAAACCATAATTTTTTTTAAAAAAATATAAAGATAAATAAAACCACTATAAACCCTTAAATTTTAATAAACCCAAAATAACCATAGAATATAATAAAACCCTAAACCCCTAAAACCATAACTACCGTAAAAACCACAAAAATTATAACAACACTCCAAAATCCTATGACCCCCAAAAAACACTAAAACACAGAAACCCCTAAAAAAACTAATTTCTGCCATAAAAACTATAAAAACATAAAAATACCCTGAAAATGAAGAAAACTATAAAACCCATAGAAACTGTAATTAATATTAAAAAAACATGTATTAAGATTAACACCCCAAAAAACCGAAAAATCCCTAAACCCCTTAAAAATAAAAAGCCAAAAAAACAAATAAAAACCCTTAAAACCCTAAAAAATTCACCGAAAATTCACATATACCTTTTAAAATACCATAATACTATAAAAACCCTAAAAATACTAAATTCTAAAAAACCCTAAAAACGATAAATAAATCAATAAAACCCAAAATACCTTAAACACCCATAATACCCTGCAAACACTAGAAAATTATAAAAGTCTCTAAAGACCTAAAATCAGTGAAAATGTAAAAGAAAGATATATCCTAAAAACCATAAAAAACCCCAAACCCCTAATGACCCTAAAAAAACTACAAAGCCTCAAATTCAATAAAATCGTAAAAAAACCTAGAAACACTATCAACAACATAAAAGACCCAAAAAACCGGTTAATCACCATAGAAATCTTAATGAAAATAGAAAAATTAAAAAATAATAAAAACACAAAAAACATAAAAAACAAAAAACATTAACCCCCCCCCCCACACACACACACAATAAACCCTTAAAACCATAAATTAACAATAATACCTAAAAACCCATTAAACCCCTAAAACAAAAAAATTCTTAAAAGCCTAATAAAAACCTAAACCCCAAAAACCCCTAACAAACTCCTAAAACCCTAAAACCCCAAAACCCTAAAAACCAAAATACTATAAAACGCAATATAACCCCAATAAAAACCATAAAATGAACAAATACCCTAAAACACATTTAAGACTCAAAAACCCAAAACCCCTTAAAACACTAAAAACCCGAAAACCCCCAAAAACATTAAAAACACTAAAATCCCCAAAAACCATAAATCCATAAATCCCTAAAAGGCAACCCCCCTCAAAAAAACATAAAACCCTAAAAATCATAAAATCTTGAATGAACCCTAAAAAAATGAAATCCAAAAATTCCTTAAAGAAAATATGACCCCAAAACCTCTAAAACCACTAAAACCCCTAAAACCCCTAACAAATCAAAAAAGGTTCAAACCCATAAAATATCTATGAACCCCTAAACCCCTTGAAAACCACTAAAATCCTAAGAACCCATAAATCCCTAAAAATCTCCAATATCCCTAAAAATATAAAAATAATAAAACCCCTAAAAACCATAAAATCGATACAAATCCATGTAATACTCAAAAAATAATAATCATACCACTAAAATGAAAAACAAATCTCTAAAACCCCTAAAAACCCAAAGAATACACAAAAAACCCAAAATCCGGTAAAAACTAGACACCCATAATAACCTAAAACCTCAGAGAACCCTAAAACCCCGAAAACCAGTAATACCATTACAACTCTCTAAAACACTAAAACACCATAAAATGCCTTTAAACCACTAAACCTCCTAAAAAACCTAAAAACTGTAAAAACATTATTTACCATAAGCCCATAAAACCCCGAAAAACTAATGAAACACTAGAATACCAAAAAACACTAAAAGTCACTGAATAACCCTTTAAAACCGTACAAAAAATTAAAATAAATAACTTAAACTCTCTGAAAACATTGAAACAATAACATCCCTAAAAACCAATAAAATACCAAACAAACAATAAAACCCAAATGACCCAATAAAATGTAAAATCCCCCAAACCCACAAAAATTCCTAAAATCCCATAAAACCATAATAAAATACTAAAAACCAAAAAAACCCATAAAACCCCTAAAAAATAATAATATACCAAAATAAACAATAAATACCCAAAATTCCAAAAAAAAACTAAAAACCATAAAAACCATGAGAAATAATAATAATACCTAAAAGGTCCAAAAAAACCATAAACTCATAAAAATTGAACAAATTAAATACCCTTAAAACACTAGTAATACTAAAAAACCCAAAGACACATAAGAACACTAAAAACCCAAAAACCCCTAAAAACACTTAAAACACTAAACCCAAAAAAGAAACTAAAATCACTAAAAAACATAAAAACCCATAAAACCCTAAAAAATCAATAAAAGCTAAAAACTATAAATCCAATAAAAACAATGAAATTACTAATAACACTAATAACAATTAAAACTCTTAAAAACACAGAAAACCCTAAAAACACTAAAAATCTTTAAACCCAAAAATCGAGAATTTCCATAGAACACCTAATATTTTTGAAAACCATAACAATATTAAAACCCCCTAAACAACCCCAAGAACATAAAACACCTAAAAACATTAAAAACCCTAAAACATAAAAAAACAATAAAACCCCCAAAAAACCCTATAAAAACCAAACAATTTAACAACGCTAAAAACAGTAAAACCCACAAAATACACTAAAAGACCCTCAAAACCCTAAAAGATCATAAAACCCAAAAAACCATAAGAACCATAAAAAACCCAAAATCAAAAAAAAACACTAGAGATCCTAAAAAACATTAAAACCCTTATACAATATTACACCCTAAAAATCCAATATCCTAAAAAGAGGTAAAAATCTAAAAATCCATAAGAAGCAATAAGGAATCCTAAAATCCCAAAAAGCCACATGAATTCCTAAAAACCCTAAATCCCCAATGAATCTCTAAAGAACCAAAAAACAATAAAAACATAGAAATAATAAAAAAACATAAAAGTCCATTGAAGACCCCTGAAACACCTGAAAACCCCTGAAAACCTCAAAATCCCAAATAACCCTAAAATACTAAATAACATAAAAACCCTATTTACACTAAATTTTTAAAAAACCCAATGAAAACATAAAAACCTTTTAAAAAACTAAAAAAATAAAAGACATAAAACCACTAAAACCCACTAAAAATATCATTAAACTATAAACAACCCTAGAAATCATAGAAAACATAAAATACCCTAAAAATCACAAACACATTAATAAATACAAAATACAATATGGAAAAATAAAACACATAAAATATATAAAAACAAAAAATCTCAAAAACCCAAAAAATTCAAAAACCCTAAAACACTAAAAAAACAAATACCCTAAAACATATAAAAAAATGAACACCATAATACCCTAAAAACCAATAAGACTGTAAAACACCTAAAACCCAATAAAATCCTAAATAACCTAAAAATGCCTAAAATCCCATAAAACCTTAAAGACATTACAAACCAAAATCCCCTAAAAACCTAAAAATATAAATTCCTTAGAAAACATGGAAAACAATAAAAACCCTAAACAATAAAAAATATAGATAGGGCTTAAAAGAATCCAACTTAACCAAAAAAACATAAAAACATTTAAAATAATTAAGTCTTGAAACAATATAAAGAAACAGAAAAACATTAAAATTCCTTAAAACCTCATTAAAAACCTAAAAAAATATAAATAACCCAAAAAATATGAAAACACTAAAACCTCAAAACCCCTTGAATCACAAAAACACCAAAAATAGAAAAGACCTCTATAAAAAACCATTAATAGTAATAAAAATCTAATAAACCCTAAATACCACATAAAACTCTAAAAACTCTAAAAAAAAAATTAATTCCATAAAAAACATTCAAAATACCTCAAAACTTTAAACCGCTTAAAATCTCGTCAAAACTATCATAACCATAAATACCAAAAAACAATATAAACCCTGAAAACCATGAAAAAATCTTTAAAACCCTAAAACCCTCATAACCCTAAGGAAACACCAGAGGAACACTAAAAACTATGAATTTTTAAATACCCCACCAAAACCTAGAACCACCCAAAACCATTGAAACCCATAGAAACAATAAAATCCCGAAAAATCTGTAAAAATTAAAAAACCCAAAATACACTAAAAATTCTAAAAAATACTACAAACCCCTATAAATTATAATTTATAAAAACCCTAAAACCCTAGAAAAAAAATATAAAACCCATAAGTCAATAAAAACCATAAAACACCAAAGAATGTATAAAAAACTCTAAAAATCATTAAAAATATAAGACCCCAAATGACATTAAAAAACACTAAATACACTAAAAATATAAAACCCATAAACCATGAAAAAAACATCAAAAACTATAAAACAACCAAAACACTAAAAACCCTATTAAACCATCGAAACCCTAAAAATACTGAGAATAATAAAACCCAAAAAACCATGAATAACATTGATAACCCTATGAAAACTAAAATAAAACACTAAAAACCCTAAAATCCTATGAAACCTATATAACTGAACCCCCATAAATACCCAGCACCATAAAATGCCTAAAAACCCCTAAACCATTAAAACCCATTAAAACAAAAAAATCCATAATGACTCAGAAAACCTAAATACCATAAAAATTCCAAATACCCTTTAAACCACCATAAAATAGAAAAAATTACTGAAAACCCCTAAACCCCTACCAACCCCCCCATAACCCCATAAAATCTTTGAAAATCCCTCACGACTACTAAAAGCCACTCAAACCCCTCAAATCTCCATAAAACATAAAAGATCCTAAAATACAATAAAATCCCTAAAAATCCTTACAAAACTCTAAATATACCTATAAATATTGAAAACTATAAGAACACTAAAATCCAAAATAAACCATAAAAACCAAATAATCCTAAACACGAAAGCCCTAAAAACCCTTAAAACCATAAAAATTATAAAACATTGAAAACCCTAAATACTCTTATAGCCCCTAAAGGATCATAAAAACTATGAATACCACTAAACCCCCTAAAACCCTTGAAACTCATAACACCATAAAACCAATAATACCACTAAACCCCTAAAAACCCTTAAATACACAAAAAACATCATTAAACCCTAGAAGTCCCTGAAACCACTAAACACTTACAAAACTCTAAAGAACCCTAACGAACCCTAAAAAATCCCAAAATTCATAAAAAACACCCATAAGTCAACAAAAACCCATAAAACCAATAAAATAAAATTAAATATACTAAAAGTCTCTAGAAAACTAAAAACCCATAAAGGGCCCTAAAAATGCTGAATATCCTTAAAGACCCAAAGAACCTAAAGGATTATTAAAATACATAGAAATCTCAAATGGGTTCTAAGAACCTAAACAACCATAAAACCCCTATGACATTAATTGTTCCTAAAAACTAGAAAAATAGCTATGTAACCCTAAAAATCCCATAAAACTCTAAAGGACCTGAAAAACATAAACCACTGAAAGATCCTAGAAATCCTTAAAACCTAAAAGTTGATTTAAAAACAATATAAACCATAAACCCCCAAAACCCCCTAGCCAGTCCTAGAAAACCCTATAAAACACTAAACATACCTAAAAACACATAAAAGACCATAAAAACAAATTAATAACATTAAATGATACTAAAACCATAAAACCCATAGAAGGGCCTAAAAACCCTTAAAACACTAAATCCTTGAAAACCCCTATGAAACACTCAAAAATCTGAAAAACTGAAAATCTCTAAAAACCCCAAAAACATAAAAACCCCTAAAAACCCTAACTACCATAAAACTCTAAATGTATCCAACAAATAAAAAAAACTCTAAATGACCTTTAAAACCACATAAAACCTAAAACCAACAAATTGAAAACATTAAAAAATTGTATAATTTTTTTAAAAAAATCCAAACCTCTAAAACCCTGGTGGACCCTAAAACCATAAAAATTCTCTAAATATACATTGAAATCCCAAAAACCCTTATGAAATCTAAAATACAGAAAAAACCACAAAAAACCGTAAAATATTATAAAAATACTAAAAATCCTCAAGTACCTGAAAAAATTCTAAAAAATCAAAAACCCCAAACACACCAAAAAACCCACTTTAACAAAATAACGTCCCAAAAAACCCCAGAAATCCCAAAATAAACTAAATCCCCAAAACCCCTAAAAACCAAATAATAATCATGAATGATCCTAAACCACTAAAAACATTAAACGGTCCTCAAAAATAAAACCTCTAAAAACCATAACAAAACAAAATCCCCTCCAAATACAAAATCACTAAAAACACAAAAAAATATAAAACCAATAAATCCATTAACGTACAGAAATACATTAAGATACCCTAAAAACCCAAATAATTCTTAAATCCATTAAAGCCTATAAAAACCTAACACCCTAAAACCCTAACAATAGAATAAAATAATAATCCGTATAATATACAATCTGAACATTAATCCCTACACCCTAAACCATATACCCTACACCCTAAGCCTTAAACCCTCCACACTATTCCCTATACCCAACACCCATAACCTAAATAAATTCACCCTAAGCCCTATAGCCTAAATTCAAAAACCCAAAATCTACAACCTAATCCTCATACCCTAAACCCCAAACTGTAAACTATACACACTAGACCCAAACCAAGAGCCTTACACCCATAAATCAAAACTCTAAACCCTATAACCTAAACAAAATTTCATAAACCATAAAATACCCTAAAACCATAAAAACTCTAAAAAAACCTAAAAACCATAAAACCCCATATAAATATTGAAATTTTCTAAAAACCCCACAAAATCTCTAAAATAACCTAAAACCCATAAAAACGAAAAACTTTATAAAGACTTGAAAATTAAAAAAGACCCTAAACCCCACTTAAAACCCGGAAGGCATCAAAAAACACTTAAAATTCATAAGACCATATGAAAGAAAAAAAAATGAATAAAACAAAACCCAAAAAACCAAAAAAAATAAAAACCATTAAAACCCATAATGCCATAAAACACCCATAAAACCATAAAAATCCTAAAAACCCAAAATATA
This sequence comes from Viscum album, assembly GCA_963277665.1. NCBI lineage: Eukaryota > Viridiplantae > Streptophyta > Magnoliopsida > Santalales > Viscaceae > Viscum > Viscum album. Next base: position 982,040,235 of record OY728165.1, on the reverse strand, counting down.
CCTGAAACGCAACTTGATACCTATAAAACCATAAACCCACAAAACCATAAAAAAACCTAAAAACCCTAATAACCCATGAATCCCTTGAAAAAAAAAACAAAACCGATTGAAAAAATTCCCTAGAAACTAAAAACCCAATGAAAACCATAAAAACTACTATAAACCACAAAAGCCCTTACAACCCAAAAAACCCTTTATCCTCTAGAAAGAACTAAAAACCCTCCAAAACCCGAAAACACCTAAAACTCCAACAAAACATAAAAACCATAAAAATCCAATCACCACCTCAAAACCCATAACATACCACTAATGGACCCTAAAACCACTAAAACTTAAAAAATCCTAAAAACTCTAACAACAATTAAACCCACAAAAAATCATAAATAATCTAGATAACCTAAAAGACACAAAAACCCAAAACCCCCAAAAACCCATTACACACCAAAAAAAATCCTAAAACCATAAATCCCTAAAACACCATAAAATCCCAAAAACAATCTAAAAGATCATAAAATACCAACAAAACCTAAATGACACTAAGAATAGTAGAAACTCGAAAGGACCCTAAATACATGTAAGAAGAACCTAAAATGACCAATACCCCCTGAAAATCCTTATGGCCCCTAAAACCCACAAAAAAAATTCAATGGACCCTAAAAAAAATAATATACCCCAAAAGACACAAAAATCACTAAAGGACCCTAAAACACATTAAAACCTCTAAGTCCCTGAAACCCTTAAAGAAAAAACCTCTAAATACACTATAAACCCTAAAAAACAAAAAAAACCAATAACCCTCAAAAAACCCTCACTGTATTTATAAGGACATAACAAATCATAAATCTTCCTAAAATCTATAAAATACCCAAAAACCTTATGAACCAAAAAAATATCCAAGGTACATTAAACCCTTTAATAACTACAAATGAACCAAAAAATGTAAAAAACCAATAACACAAAAAAAAATCCAAATACCCAAAACCCATAAGAAACCTTAAAACCAAAATACAATAAAACCTAAAAAACATTATAAACCAAAAAAGAATTATAAACCCAAAAACCCCTTAAATACCAAAAAAACCATAAGAACCGTAAAACACCAAGATTCATTTAAAACCATGAAAACCCCAAAAAACAATAAAGTACCATAAAAATAAAAAAATGATGGGAACTAAAAACCCATAAAACACTAAAAACACAAAACTCTTACACCATTTAATCGCTAAAATAACATAAACCCATTTAACAGTACTAAAACTCCCCAGTAAACCTAAAATACACGAAAACCAAAAGAACCCTAAGAAGATCCTAAAACTAAAAGAAACAATAAAATAGAAGAAAAAAATTAAAACACTAGAAAACCCAAAAAACCATAAAAACTATAAATACCATAAAAACCAAATCACATTAAATACCCAAAATACTCTAAAAACCCAAAAGATGCATGAAATCCGTCAAAAATCTACAAACACAAACCCAAAAAGAACCCTAAAAAAATAAAAACATTTTAATACCATAAAAACTCTAAAAAATCCAAAAATCAATAAATAATTATTAAATCCCTAAAAATTTTAAAAAAAATTAAAACCCTCTATACTATAAATAACCATCGAAAAATAGAGAACCCCCATTACACTAAAACCCATACAATCCTACAAACCCTAAAACCCTTAAAATCACAAAAAGCATAAATACCCATAAAACCCCAAAATACAAGGAAACCTAAAAATGGATAAAATCATGAAAAATATTGAATACCCCAAAAATCAAATAAATACAACAAAATAACTAAAAAGGAAAAAAATTTAAAAACACATAAAAACACAAATACCCTAAAATCTCTAAAAACTATAAAAAATCTAAACCCCTATATCCCCTAAAACATTAAAACCATAAAACACTAATAAACCCAAAAAACCTAAAAAAAATATAACAACTCGTAAAACCCCCAAAAAATACTATAAACCCATAAAAGAGCCTGAAAACCTAAAAAGCCAAAAAATATCCAAAAAAACATGAAAATACTTAAATTACCTAAAGCCAATATTAATAGTTTAAAGGCCCATTAAAACCCATAAACCCCATAACATCATGAAATCCCCTTAAAACACTAAAATCTCTAAAAATTACTAACAACCCTAAAATCCCAAAAAACTTCTTAAACCCAATAAAAACTATAAAACACCTACAATTAATGGGAAACCCATAAAATAATAAATAACATAAAACGAATCTAAAAATTCTAAAGATGATAAAATATTATTAAAAAAACTAAAACCCGGCAATGTTTTTTAACAAACCCCAATCCCTAAATGACCCAAATAACATTAAAAAAACTAAAAAAATTAAAATATCAGAAAAACTAAGAAAATCATAAAACCTAAAAAAACATAAGAACACTGAAAAATATAATTCGTAAAAGCCCTAAACACCCAAAAACCCAAAAACACCAAACAAAACATTAAATACCCTATAAACACTAAATTTTTTTATAAAATACAAAACCCTAAAAACCAATGATATAGAGATAAAATTAAAAATTCAATAATAACATTAAAACCCCTTAAAACCCCAAAAACTAAAAACATAACATTATAAACACCAAAACACCTCAAAACCATAAAAAATCACTATGAACGCTTAAAACAACTCAAAATATCACTAAACCCCAATAATTCACTAAAAATTAAAAATACCCAAATAATTGCTAAAAGGCCCTAAAAACATTAAAATACTTAAAAAAGAACATGAAAAAACTAATAAAATAAAATAACCTTAAACCCCTAAACTCTTTAAGATAATAAAAATAATAATACGCTTAAAATAACTTAAGAACCCTAAAATCCCTAAAGTACTATATAAACCATTAAGGACCCCTAAAACCAATAAACATCTTAAAAATCATTAAAACCCTATAAAAAATGAAGAACCTTAATAAAACCATCAAAAACTATACAACCCATAAAACCCCAAAAAAATCATTATGAAACATTAATACAACCTAAAAATTCCATAAAACACCAAAATGATAAAACCCTAAAGAAGCCTAAAAACCCCTAAAAATATAAAACACTATAATCCCCTAAAAACTCTAAAACCCATAATGACACCTTAATTACCATAAGAACACTGAAACCCCATAAAAAATCATAAATTCCATAAAAACCTAAAAATATTGAAAAATCCATGTAACCCCTAAGAATATTTTAATGACCTAAAATTCCAACAAAAATTTACAAAAATCCTAGAGACCAACATAAACCTAATAACCCTAGAAACATTAAAATATCATAAACATACCATAAAAACCTAAAACCCCTAAAACCCAAAAAATCCAGAAAAAACTAAGACCCCCTAGAAACATTAAAACCAATAAAATATCTAAATACCCTTAAATCCCTAATATAAAACTAATAAAACTAATACACATAAAACCCTAACAATTATTTAACTATTAAAACCCCCTAAAAACACTATGAACCCAAAAAAATACATAAAGAAGATAAAATGATAAAAACACTAAAACCATAAAACACCGAAAAACCATAAAACCCCATAGCACATTAAATATCTTGAAGTACCCAAAAATTCCCTATAAAGGCCTTAGAATCCCTCAAAACCCAAAAAAAAACAATAGAACCTCTGAAAACCTAAAAACCTCTAAAACCCCTAAAACCTCAATAAAACTAAAAACCCTAAAAAATTAAAAAATCCTAAAATCTAGAAATACATATTAAAACCATAAAAATACCTAAATACCAAAAAAACGAAAAACACTAACATACCATTAACATCCAAAAACACCCTAAAACTCTCTTATCCATAAAAACTGTAAAAACCATTAAAACACTAAACACCTTTAACCTGAAAATTGAAAAGAAACAACTATAAAAAACCCTAAATCACTAAATAAAATCTAAAAATCTAAAAAATCTCCAATCCCTTAAGAGACCCTAAAAATCATAAAACCCTTTTAAACCCCTAAAAACTCGTAAACACACTGAAACCCAAAAAACCCATGAAAACACAAAAATCCCAAAAAACCCCTCAAACCCTAAACCCACTACAGACCCTACTAACCCTAAGAACACCTAAAAATATTAAAACCCTTAAAACCCCTCAAAATCAGAAATAGACGCCTAAAAATACTACAAACAAAAAAACCGTAAAGATAGTAAAATCCATTAAACCGTAAAAATCCCTAAAAACTGTAAAAAGGATAAAAATAGCAGAACGAAACTAAAACCCCTAAAATCAATAAAAGAACATAAAATTACGTAAAACAATTATAAGACAATAAATACCATAAAACCTCTTAAATTTGCCTAAAAATTATTAAAATCATGAAAGACACAAACAACCCTAAAACCACAAAAGAACCACAAGAATGCTAAAACCCTAATAAACACCAGAAGCCCTAAAAACCCCAACAAACTTCATAACCCCTAAAAATCAAAAAGGGAACTAAAAAAATACATTAAATTCCTAGAAACCCTAAAACACACAAATGGCCCTATAACCCTTAAAAACTACTAAATGACTCTGAAACCCTTAAAAACCAAAAAGACTCTAAAACCCTAAAAAACCAAAACACACCTAGAACTACATAAAACCCCCTTAAACTACATAATACCCTAAAAACTAAATGACTATTTAAACCATAAATCACTTAAAGGCACTAAAACCTCAAAAATCCCAAAAAATATTAAAAGGAACCAAATACATTAAAACTATTAAATGTACATAAGAACACATAAAAATATAAAAAACTCAGAAAACTCAGAGAACACAAAAAAAACATAAAAACCCCTACATACTTAAGAAAAAACAAAAAAACATTAATCCCAATAAAAAACCTAAACGCCATATACCCTAAAAGAAACATAACACCCCCTAACTAATAATATCATAAATACCCTAAAAGCCACACAAATACCCCTAAAACCTATAAAATCATTGAAAACCCAACCCCGTGAAAGACCCTAATAGTTTCATAAATCCTATAAAGCCAACAAAAATCCCTTAAAACACCTAAAACTCTAAAAAAGATAAAATACACTAAAATTCAAAAACCAATAAAAACTATAAAAAATCTTTAAAACCATAAAAATACTAAAAAACCATAAAAACCCTTATATCCAAACATCCATAAAGATACTTAAAAGCCATAAAACACAATAAACACTAAAAAATACGAATACCATTAAAACCATTAAAATCCATAAAAACAATAAAAGACTCAAAAAAGTATGTAACCCTTAAAAGACCCAAAAATTCCTAAAAGAACAGAAACCAACTACAAAATCCAGAAATACTATAAAACCTAAAAAACGTAAAATACACTAAAAACCCTTTAAATAATTTAATATACCATAAAATCCCATTAAACACTATAAAACCCCTAAAACCCATAAAAAGAAGAAAATAGTAATAACCCAAAAAAATACAAAAAAACCCTAAAACCCAAAAGAAATTCCAAAGAAATTAAGAATCGTTAATTTTTTTAAAAAAACCCCTAAAAACCATTAAAATACTAAAAAATGTAAAATGACCTCCAAAAATTCACAAAACGCAAATAATACCTAAATTACCAAAATCCTAAATAACTTTAAAACCCCTAAATCCCTAGAATCATTTAAAAATCCCTAAAACCATAGAAACCCTAAAATACAATAAAAACATAAATCCTAGTAAAACATTAAGTCCCCTATGAACCCTCATAAATCCCTAAAAACTCTTCAACCCCAAAAACCCTAAAAAACCCTAAAAACCCTTAAGAGTCCTAAAATCTGAAATACACATAAAACCTTAAATACCTAAAAACTCCTAAAAAACCTAAAAAAACTAAAAACCCTAAAAACCCAAAGCCCTGAAAAAGGAAAAAACCATAAAAATAATTAAATTTTTTAAAACCCTAAAAACCCTACAATACCCCTAAAACTCTAAAACCAAAAAACCCATGAAAAAAACCTAAAACCCCTAAAATCCCCGAAAAACACTAAAAAACTATAAAAAATAATATATAACATGATATAATTAAAATCATAAATTACTATAAAATACCCTAATGGCCCTAAAAGACTCTAAAAACACTAAAACCCTTAAGGGAACCTAAAAACCATTAAAATCCCTAAATGACCCAAAAACCCAAAAAATAATTAAATGGTGAAAAATAATCCTAAAACCCAAAATAAATCCTAAAAACCCCTGGAATGGCTTAAGAACTCTAAAAACAAAAAATGAACCTAAAAACATTAAAAACCCAAAATCCCTAAAAAACTATAAACACCCTAAAATTTGAAATCCCTAAAAACCCAAAAGGCCTTAAAATGTCCTAAAAGCCATTATTCCCTTAAAACCACAAAATATATCTGAAAACTCCTAACCTTAAAAATCATAACACCCAAAAACCTACAAAACCCTAAAAACGTGTAGAAGCCATCAAAATCCCTAAAACCACAAAAACTCTTAAAACACATTAAAACCCTAAACACCATGTAAAACCTAAAGCATTAAAAACACAAAATTCACTAAAATAACCAGAATAACCCTAAAAACACTAAAGCACAGTACAATATTTAAAACCCATGAAACCTAATAAAAAACCCTAAAACCATAAAAATCCTAAAAACTCATATGAACTTTACTAAAATTAAAATACCCTAAAACCCCCAAACCCCCCAAAAACCTTAAAACCCCCTAAAAACATAAAACCCCATAAAAATCAAAAAAAAACCCCAAAAAACCCCAAACCCCAGACATTATACCATAATTTTCATCCCCTGTACCACAATTCCAATAACCTACACCATAAGAATTATACCCTACACATTAACACTAAACTCTACACACCGAACCTTATACCCTACACCCGAATCCTTAAACCCTACACACTAAAACATAATCCATTCACAATATAAACTAAAAAAACAGTAAACCCCAAAATTTATTCCCAAAACCATAAAATACACTAGAAAGACTAAAATATTAAAAGAACATAAAAACCCTAAAATATCCTAACTAATTTAAAAAAATAAAAAACCCTAAACCCCTATAATATAATAAAAAATCTAAAACCCTAATAGAATCTAGAACACTAGTACCATAATAAATCCCTAAATACCAAAAAATTTAAAAGTGCACACAACACCCTAAAGCCCCCAAAACCCATAAATCGCCTAAAACATTAAAAACCATAATACCCTAAAGAACCTAAAACCCCATAAAAACATTAAAATCAAAAAAAAATTTATAAAGCCTAAAAACTATGATAACCTAAAATTCTTGACAAAACCAAAAACCCCTTAATCCAGAAAAAACATTAAAATCCACAAAATTGTAAATTCCATAAAACCCCAAAGAAACCTCAAAAATTTTTAAAAATCAAAAATACCAACCAAAAATACTAAATACACTTTATATCCTATAAAATACCCAAAAAACACAAAATCAAACACCCCTAAAACCCTAATGGCTATAAATGCCCTAAAAACACCTAAAAACATTAAAATAGTAAAAACCCCTAAAATATCATCAAACCCTGAAAAAATCCAAATATTCATAAATACACCTAAAATGAACTAAAAGTCATTAAAAACCATATACAACCTTAAAACTTCCATAAAACCCTTAATAACTATAAATACATAAATCCATAAAAACCCTAAAAACTCATAAAAACCCTAAAACCCTAAAAAACACTAAAACATCCTAAAAACCTCAAATACATTTAAAACACTAAAAATTATAAACATGCTGAAACCTCTAACCGTTAAAAACCATAAAAATACTATAACCCCCTAAAAATCCTAAAACGCCCTTAAAACCGTAAAAACCCTAAAACCAATAAATCTAATTCTATGCCTAAAAACATTGAAAATCTTTTAAACCCATACAAACCATAAATCCCTGAAAATCATTAAAACCCATAAAAATCCATAAAAACCCATGAAACACTATGAAAATAGAAGAAACCCGAAAATCCCAAAACACTTAGAACCCTAAAACCCCACAAAACACTAAAACCCCAAAAAAAACATTAAATACCCTAAATCCCTAAAAACCCTAAAATTCATATAAACCCCTAAAATAAAAAATAAATCCTCAAACCACTAGTAACCTCAAACCCATAAACCCACTCAATGACCCCTAAATACTCAAAAAATTCCATAAAACCGTAAAATACAATAAATCCCATATAACCACTAATGGATCCTAAAAATCCAAAAACAAAACCTAAACTACAATAAAACCTAAAAAAAATAAAAATTCCATAGAGTATCCAAAAAGACAATAAAACCCCTAAAATCATTAATCGAGCCTTCAAATCCTTAAAACCCTTAATGTTAATAAAAACACTCTACCCCCTCCCTAATGGGCCCTGAAAACGTTATTAACCCCAAAATCTCCCAAAAAACTCTAAAAATTAAAAATTTCAATAAAAACACAATAAAGTGATAAAAATACAAAAGGATCATACAAATCCTTAAGGACACTAAAACTCTTCAAAAACTAAAAACCCCGAAAAACCCATGAAAATGGAAAAAATATAAACCCCCATAAAACCAAAATAAGACACTATAACCTTCAAGCCCCCAACTAATAGACCCTAACAATCCTCAAAAGACCCTAAAATCCATAAAAATTATTAAAACCCTAAATACCCCTAAAAATATATGTGATCCTACAAACAGTAAAAACTATGAAATCCCAAAAACCTTATTAGTCCATAAAAACACATATGAACATAAAAGAAATAAAACCCAAAAAAATCCTAAAAACCCTTCCAAACCTCAAAACACCAGTAAAATACAATATTCAAAAAACATATAAAAACCCCAAATACACATAAATACTTATAAAATCCAACAAATACCTAAATACACAAAATAATAAAAACTGAAAACACCTAAAACACCTAATCACCATAAAACCACCAAAAATATAAAAAACACTAAAACCCACAAAAAACCAAAAAACCCAAAAAACTCTAAGAGGCCTTAAAACAAAATTTTCTTAAAATACCTAAATATCCTAAAACCCCTAATACCCCTAAAACCATTAAAATACAATAAAAAAATAGAAAAAAATTAAACAGCCAAAAATACCCTAAAATTACTAAAAAAATCTAAACACCCTATAAAGAAATATCCTTAAAATCCCTTAAACCCATAAAAATAAAAAAAATTCCTGAAGAACTATTAAAACATTTAAAACCCTAAACACCCTACAAACCCTTTAAAACCCATTAAACAACCAAAAACCCCATTAAACACCTTAAATCCCAAAACATCGTAAAAAAACTTAAAATAGGATTAGATTCCATTAAAACCCAACAATACCATAATACCATAGAAATAATAAAAACCAAAAAAAGTTACATCATCCTAAAAAAATATAAAAATAAATAATAAACACTAAAAACCCATTAAAATCATAAAAACACATAGAAACCCTGAAAACTAAAAAAATTCCAAAATTAATAGAAAACCCAAAAGCCCATAGAAAATTGTTAAAATCTCAGAAAACCCAAAAAAACCATCATAACCATAAAAACCATAAAAACCATAAAAACCCTAAACCAATAAAACCACTAAAACCTATTTTTAAACCATAAATCACCAAAATACATAAAAAACATAAAAAATAGCACAAACCATGAAAATTCCTAAAATATGTAAGTAAATTATAAAGCCTCAATACCGAAAAAACCTACAAACATATAAAATCATAAAACTATAAAAAACTATATAAACAAAAAACAGAAAAACCCCAAAAAACCCTACAACCGTAAGAAACCATAGAAATTATAAAAACAACTAAAAACTATAAACCCCCCTTAGAACTCTACAAAACCCTAAATCCCCCAAAACCCCAAAAAGCACCTAACATACCAAATAACCATAAAAGAGGATAAAAACATTAAAAATACTAAAATACTACAAAACTACATAATGAATCAAAAATCACTTAAAAATACAGAAATTCGCCTAAACCCCTAAAACCCCTAAAGACATTAAGAAATCCGAAAAAATACTGGAGGACCCTAAACCAACCTAAACTACAATAAAACCACTAATACACAAAAACCCAAATTAACCTTAAAAAACTATAGAGATCGTAAAAATCCAAAAATGAAAAAAATTCCCATAAAACCCCTTAAAATAAAAAGTACCCAAAAAATCACTAAACCACCCATAAAATACCCAAAACAGCATAAAACACTAAAATAATCCAAAAAATCATAAAATCAATTTCCAACCTTAAACCCTATAAAACCACTAAAAACCACTAAAACCATAAAAGGATTTAATAGATTCGAAATCAGTACAAAAACCAAAACCCCTAAATACCCTAAAGACATAAAAACCATCAAAACAATACAAACCCTAAAGAATCTAAGGAGCATAAAACCCCCAGGATACCCTGAAAACATTATAAATTCCTAAAAACCCATAAATACACAAAGAGCCACATAAACAATAAAACACTAAAAGCTCTAAAAATACTAAAAAACATAAAAGACTATATGAAACTATAAAAATTAAAAAAAAAGCTAAAAATCCCTAAAAAAACTGAACACATCAAAACCAAAAAAACATTAAAAAATATGAAACCACAAAACACTAAAAACACTAATGACCACAAAAAACTGGAAAAACCAAAAAAAACCCTAAAACTATACAATTCGTGCAATCCCTAGAGCATTGTAAAAACTACTAATAGCCCAAAACACCACAAAAACCCTAAAAACTGGAAAACACCTTAAATCCATAAAAAGTCCAAAAAACCATAATAGCATTTAAAAACCACATAAATGAAAAACAAAACCACTCAAACACCTACAATTCTTAAACAAAATCCTAAAATCCTTAAAAACCATAAGAATCCTATAAACCCTAAACCCTATTACATACACCCTGAAACATATACCATTAACCCCAAACCATACCACATAATCCCTAATATCTAATCCTGAATCTCTATACACAACACACAAAATTCAAAATCTGACACCCTATACCCTATACCATATACCATATACCCTATACCCAAAACCCTCACCTCTAAACCTGAAAAACTATACCCTAAACCATAATCATTACTTACCCAATAACCTAAACCCGAAACCCCAACCCCTACACTATAAACCTTAAATTGTACACCCTAAACCCTAAAAACTACACCTTATGCCATTTACCTTTTAAAATAAACCCTAAATACAATAAAAATACATAAAACACTTAAAGACCCTAAAATAAGTAAAAGATCCTAAAAAACATAATAAAATCTATAATACCGTAAAACGCCATAAAAACAAAAATCTCTAAAAAATCTAGATGTACCGAGAAACCATAATACCCTATAAAAACAACTAAAAGCACAAAAAAAATTCATACCCTAGAAACCAGTAAAGAATCTAAAAAATAGATAAACCCCAAAACACCCTATAAATACTAGAAACCCAAATACCTTAAAAACCCAAAAAAATATAAACACCCTTAAATCAATACAAAATCATAAAATCCTAGAAAACCTAATCTTCCTATAAATACTAACAATGTCTAAAACTCTAAAAACACAATAAACTTCAAAAATAAAAAAAACTAAAACCCTAAATAAACTCTAAAAAATATAAATACCATGAACATATAAATCCCTAAAAACCCTAAAATGACCCTAAATATCAGAAACCCCCTAAAAACCATAAAAATACCCTAAAATAAAAAAAAACCAAAAAATCACCAATAAAACCATAAAAATATCCTAAAACCCATATAATAACTATAAAAACTTTAAAAACCCTAAAAAACAAAATAATAAACCACTAACACCCATAAAACCCAAAAATAATAAATTGTCATAAATGACCCAAAAACAGAAAAAGAACCTGAAACACCAAAAAACATTTAAAAACCCAAAACCCATTAAAACTATAAATTCCACCAAAACCACTAATAATAATAATAATAAAACACCATAAAACCCTAAAACTCCATAAAACCCCAAATGACAAAAAAACCCCAAAAGAGTGTAAAATATTAAAAAAAATCCAATCACTCCTAAAAAACCAAAAACCCAAAAACCCTAAAAGTCCTTAAAAACATAAAAACCGAAAAACCAATTCTAAAGACCAAATAACCCTTAAAACCCCTAAAACCCAAAAAACCATAAATATTATAAATTCCCTTAAATAGTAATAAACAAAAAATCCCATAGAACCCATAAAGCCACTAAAACCCCATTAAAATTGTTAAGAATCCTAAAATGAAGAAATACAATAAAACCCCAAGAAACCCTAAAATATTCAATAATCACTAAAAATTCATCAAAATTCTAAAAATAAAGTAAAATGCATAAAAACCCATGATGACCAAAAAATACCAAAAACACCTTAGAGACTATAAACATCCTTCAAACTCATGGAAACCCTAAATGATCATAAAAACACTAAATTTCCATGAAAGACCAAAAAAACAATACCCATTTTAAATTCTAAAAGGAAGTAAAATGCCCAAACCCTTGAAAGACCCTAAACCCCAAAAACCCATAAAACACTAAAATACAAAAAAACCCCAAATGTCATTATAAATATTAAAAACATGAAAGGAACCTTAAAACCCAAAAAATCATCACGGACTATAAAACCCCCAATAACCCTAAAATACCTTAAACCCATAAAAACCAATTATGTTTCTAAAAACCAAAAAACCCAAAAAAAACCCAAAAGACTTAAAAACACCTGAAAACCCCAAAATACATTAAACCTTATAGAACCCCGAAAAGACCCTAAAATTAATATAAACCCAGAAAACCCATAAATATACTAAACAACCTAAAACCGAAAAAATAGCCCCTAAAACTCCAAAAAGACAATAATAATCATAAAAATCCCCAAAAATAAATGAAAATCCATAAAACATTGAAAATAGAAAACCCAAAAAATCCATTAACACTAAAACACCGAATAAAACATTAAAATTTTAAAAAGTCATTTAAACCCACAAAACCCCAAAAAACCCTATAAACACTTAATAATCATACAAACTATAATAATCACTAAAACCCATAAAAACTGCTAGAAACTCCTAAATCCTTTATAAGCCCATAAAATCCCTAAAACCCTAATATTAAAATAAACCCTAAAACTAAAAAATACCCTAAACCAATTTAAAACCCTAAAACCATAATAACCATATAATACAATAAACTAACCTAAAAACTAAAAAAACCAGACCCCCCCCCCCCAAACCCTTAAGCATTATAACATATAGAAAACCCATTAATTCCTAATCCTTATAACCTACAACATAAACCCTAAACCATACACTAGAAACACTATACCATATAACTTAAACCCTAAACCCTCCACTCGAACCCCTATACCATACACTCCAATCCCAAATCCCTACACCCAAAACCCTATACCATACACAGTAATTCATAAATCCTACACCCAAAAACGTATACTATTCACCCTAAACCTTAAAACCTTCAAGGAAAATGCTAAAACATATACCTTTATCCCCAAAACCTACACCCTAATCCCAAAACCCTATGACCTTATACCATAAAACACCATTATAATCAAAAAATAATCTTCTAGAACCTTTTAACCTTTATATGACCCTTAAATAACCTAAAAACCCCAAAAATAATCCAAATAACATAAACCTGATAAAACTAAAAAACCATTAAAAGCCCTAAAACACTAAGCAAATAAGACTCTAAAAACCATTACATCCCTAAAACACCCTAAAAATGTTGAAAACACATTAACCCCATAAAATGTTTAAAAACATAAAAAAAAACCCCTTAAAAGCCTAAAAAACCGTAGATATCTCTAAATACATAAAGGAACTGCAGAAAATTCTAAATAAAACATAAAACCCTTAAATCCCTAAAAGGCCCTAAATGAACAAAAAAAGCCCTAAACACAAAACGGACCCAAAATACATAAAACCATGAAAAAACCTGGAGAACCCTAAAAACTCCCTAAAACCCAAAGACAAACTAAAAATTACCTTAGACCCCTAAATACCAACAAAATAGTAAAATCACATAAAACCCTATAAAACACTAACAATAGTAAAACAACAACAACCCAAATAATTTAGTAAGAAACACTAAAACTCAAAAATTATAAAAAATATTAAAACCATAAAACCCAAAAATCCCAAAAAACCAAAAAAATTGAAAATTATAAAACACTCATAAAAGACCCTAAAAACAAAATATACAAAATGTCCCTAAAATACTCTTAAAACCTATTTTACCTTAAAAACCCTAAAAACCCTAAAAAACATTAAAACAAACAAACCCTTAGAGACTTGATAAATATTAAAAATCCCTAAAATAAACATGAATATAAAATAAATAGAAATAAATAGTTCTTTAAATAAATAAACTAGAACCCTAGAAACACGTAAAAATAATAAAACCCTTAAAAATGAAAAATCCAAAAATCCCTAGAAACCCCTTACAACTCTAGGAACCACAATAAAATCCCAAATAACTGTAAACCACCCTTAAAAAATAAAGGCAATAAAAATCCAACAACCACTTAAATCTATAAAAACACATAAAACACAAAAAATTAGTAAAACCCCTAAAACCATAAAAAACCCTAAAAATAGAATAAAATTATGAAAACAAAAAACTAGTAAAACCACCTAAATACTATAATAAAAACCCAAAACCTCATAAATTCTATTAAAACCCCAAAATTACCTTTAAGTTCCATATAAAACCCTAAGAACCATAAAAACCCTTAAATGAACTACAAAACCCAAAAAATCACAAAGACCCCAAAAAAATCTTAAACATCCTAAAATTATAAAATCAATAAAAAACACTAAAAACCCATAAAAACTATACAACCCCTTAAAACCAAAAAACAATAAAAATTCTCATAAACATTGAAAACTCTAAAAACCCATAAATCGCCAGAAGACCCTATAAAACCATAAACATCACTAAAAACACTAGAAACCACTAAAAATAAAAAGAAACCCCCTCAAAAACAATTAAATACTCAAGAAACCCTAAAAAGGTAAAAGACCCGAAAATCTCGTAAACCCTTTAAATACCCTAAAAGATAATAAAACCCGAAAAATCCTAAAGCCCCTAAAAACTATGAAGATTAAAAAAATCTAACATTTCCTTGAAATCCTAATATTCCATTTAATATCATAAAATTCCAAAATAATCGTAAAACACCATAAAACCCCATAACCATAGAAAATCATCAAAACCCATAAAAACTTTTAAAACCCCAAAATATACCTAAAACCCCCCAAAAGACATGAAAAACCCTAAGAACTAGAAGGATGATAATAATACTATAAATCACTTAAAAACTTTAAGGACAATTAAAAAAGAAAAAAATTATAAAGTACCCAAAAATTCCAAAAAACACTAAAACCCATATAAACAAATGAAAACATTGAAAACAACCAAAAAACACGAAACACCCCATAAAATTAAAATTCTATAAAACCCCTAAAAGCCCCTAAACCAAATAAAAACCCAAATTACACTCAAATCAAAAAATACCTAAAATCGTCACCCTGCCACAAAAAACAAAAAAACCACCAAAACCCATAAACCTCTAATAAACCCTAAAACCCTAACAACCACACAAAGCAGAAAACCACTAAACCCCAAGAAATCCTCTAAAACCCAAAATACTCCAAAACCACTACGAAATATGAAAACACCTTAAAATCCTAAAAATCCCAAAAACAATTCTCATGCTTAAAAAATTATCAAAACCCCATAAAAACCATTAAGAACCTTAAAAACAAATAAAAACATAAAAAACATAAAACCCTAAAACCGTAATACACTAGAAACCCTAAAAATTCCTAAAAATTATGAAAAACTAAATCATACTAAAAAATCACTAAAATTCATTTAACATTTAATAACCTAAATAAAACCACCTAAATTCCTAAAAACCATTATACCCCCTAAAAACCTCAAGGACACTAAATAATATAAAAATATATAAAAACCCTAAAATTTTAAGTTTCCCTAAAAATACATAAAATTCAAAAAGTCTCATACAAATCCTAAAACTAAATAATAAATCTAAACACAGCAATAAACCCCTAATTTTTGATAAACATACAAAACCACTAAAGGCCTCTAAAATCAATTAGAAACCCTAAAAACCCGAAATCCTAAAGAAATCTATTTACTAAATGAAATCCATAAAATCCTAAAAACCCCTAGGAAAACCCTAAAAACCCTAAAAATCAAAAAAAAACTCTTGATAAGTAGATAAAAACATAAAAATCATAAAGCCCTAAGAAAATAAATATACCAAAAAATCACAAAAATAACCTTAATAAAAAATTAATAAATAAATAACTCATAAAACACTAAATAACCTAAAACCCCAAAAATAATAAAAGACCTCAAAACCCCAAATATCCTTATAAACCCTAAAAGCTATATGAAACCCCAAAAACCCCTATAATCCTGAAAAGAAAAAAACAACAAAAACCAATAATACCCTAAAAAGGAAAAAGAATTCTTATTAAACTTAAAACCCAAATAAATCCAAAAAACCCGATAAATACCGAGAATATCCCAAAAACCAAAAAAAACACAAAAACACCTAAAACTCTCAAACCTACTAGAATCCCCTAAAAAATACTAAAGTTACTAAAACCATAAATACTAAAAAATTAAAAAAACCTATAAAAACTAATTTTATTAAATCCTGTAAAAACGTAAAAATCATAAAAACGCTATAAATAACCAAAAAATTACAAAACCTAATTACGTCCAATAATTCCTAAAACCCTTATAAAACCATAATAACCTTGAAACCCCTATTAAAACCCAAAACAAACATAATAACACAAACATAAAATAAAAATTATAACGTGCCCTATAAAACCCAAAAGGCCCAATCCCCTATGATCCCAAAAAATACCTAAACATCAAAAACCTCCTTTAGGCCCCTAAAAAAATAATTCCCCTAAAACCAATTAATCCCCACTAAAATCCTAGAAACCCTAAAAAACATAAAAACCCTAAAAATCATAAAAACAGAAAAAATATCAACCTACAAACCCTAAAACCATAAAACCCATAGAAACCCTAAAATCCACTTAAACACCCTTAATACCACTAAAAACAGACATCCAACAAAAAACCCTAAAAGTCTAAAAAAATATAACCCTCCCTTGTAACACCTCGAGATTTTATGAAACATATTTTTTTTAATTTCATTAATGTCTTGTGTTGTACGCTACACAAAAAGAAGCTTGAACAACATGCATCCTTGACTTGCCTTGCATTACACGCAATCACGACCTTCCTCGATAGCGTGTGTAGTACGCAATACCGAGTTTCACTAAACAACGATATGCTATTAAAATATTATTAAAACTAGCCGTTATGAATAGTAATAACCACTTTTTGAAATTTTGTAAATATTATTTTCAAAATGGACTTCATATTTGGATTCGGAATATCGAAATTAGCTTAGGGTGAAATTTTGGTACTTTTCAGATAACTTTCATTTTCTAATGAATAGTGAAAATTACTAAATTTTAATTAAAAACAACCTTTATAATCGAAATAATTAATAGTGATAAATTATTAATTTTAGTGGTTTTAAATTATATTTAGAATATATTTTTACAATTTAATACAATGTTGTTCATTGGATGTAATTTCACATTTAAACCAGACATAAACAAGTGTCAATCTTTTGATAGTTATTATCTCTTAAGAACACGCTATTTGTTTTGACGACGAAAATTAATTTTTAAATTAATTAATGAAACTGATATGTTTTGAATTTGGTAAAATAGGCATCATTTTTGAGTTCATAATATCAAATATAGCTTAAGCCTAATTTTTGGTATTTTTCTGGAAACATTCATTTTTTTGATAAAAAGTGAAACCACTAAGTGGTAGTTAAAAAAATGAATATTTCGTAAAACATAATTTTACCGCTTCTGTGAGTGGAATATCAAAAATCCGAGAGACATGGTTGATTTCAGTAAGTAAAATGTGGTTCAATGAGATTAAAATATTTTTTTGTGAATAGTAACTGTTTACTTTTTTTTACCACGGTTAAAAGTAAATAGGGTAATTAAGGGTAAAAATGATATTATTATTAACCTAACACATGTCCTAATTCTATTGGATAAGTTCAATTCAACCAAAAAACCTTTGGAATAAAATATGGCCATTTAGGCCCACTTGGATTAGATTATGACATTTATTATTAATTTATTTAAGGAAGGGTTAAAATAGTTAAAATCAATGTTTAATAAGTATATAATTTTTAATATAGGGTTATACATAAGATAAATTCGACTATAAATATTCATTATAAAGATGAATATATTTCCTACATAATGATATTTTATTTGTAATTTTTTATACTTTAAATAAGTTAATTTATTTATGACAGAAAGATGATGCAGTAATTATCTTATTAATGAAATATTGACATAATTGATGTTATAAATACCCAAATAAATGTAATTTTGGACATTTTATGAATTCCACTAATTTTATAGGTTAAAAAGACATGTTAGTATTGATTTAATTAACTTTTTTCAAAATAATCATTCAGTTATGATTCTCACAAAAATCAATTACTAAATAGTGTCAAAATTGACATAAAATAGTTTTTAAAACAAATATTATATTATTGATTGTTATTTTATTCCTAAAAATCTAAGGTTAGGCCAAGATACTTATATCATGATAGTTGTATCATTAATGGACCCATTGGGGGTCGCTTAGATGTATATGGTCGGTTTATTAACTATATAATATAAAATTACAAAGTGACACGGTAAATGTCAATCTAATTAACTAAGAGTTAAAACTAAATGATAAAGTTAATATAATGACCTAAACTTGTCTAAATTATATTGGATGAGAGGATTTATACCCATACCCACCTTATTTTCTAAATAAATCAATTTGAAGCTATTTAAAATCGAATCTGGCTTTATAATAAAATAATACTTTTTAGTTATTCCAAAGGTGCCCCTCTCCTCCCTTATAAAAGGGCTCCTCCTCCCTCTCTTCCTCACACCACTTTGAGACTTCATTCTCGACCAACCCCTGCAAAATTATCTTCTCCACTTCCCTACAAACATCCTAGAGTTCATGGTCTTCTTCAAAGACCAATTTTAGTTCCCTAAGAGGAAGACTCAAAGAGGCGCTTCAAAGAAGAGGTAATGTCCGTTACTGATTCTTTCATCTTTATTTCTTCTTCCACTTCTTCTTATTAGGTTGTTTCCTTATGAAGTAATAACATCAGTATCACTCATATAATGATATGTTGTTATAAGTATGAAACAACCTTATTTCACCATCTATCCATCCTATGGAAAATGAAATCACCGCGCGTGCGTACGTACGGAATACCGTTTCCACGCCGTGGTGTAATCAATTCTCCACCACCACCTTACTTGGATGGGTATAATGGTGTAAATAATAACTATATTTGATTATTTTATAGTGATATTGATTCTAAAATAGTATACATACACTCCAATACAATTCCACGATTACGAGAACAATATCATCGCTCGTGCGTACGTATGGACTACCGTCTCGACGACTCGATGAGATTCATTCTCCACGTTAACCATTCATGAATGATTATAAAGTATATATAATAAGTAATCATTAAATATATGACATAATAATGATACTGGATTTATGTATATATATATATATATACGTATGTCATCCAATTAATTCCATTCAATTCAATGAGGAAACGAAAACAACTTTCATGCGTACGTATGACCTACCGTCTCCATGAACGATGTATTTATTTCCATTTATTGATATATTATATATATGTATATTATGAATATTTATTATATATAAATCATGTTTTATATTCTTGAATTAATTAATCATGATCTAAGTAATCAAATGAATAATTACAAGTCAACACACGGACGACAAATGAAACGATTTTACCCAAAACGCTCTTTAACATGATATTTACAAAAGAACGGGTAATATAAAGTCATAAGTGGACCATATATGATATAATAACAATGAATATGATTATCTAATAAGTCAATAACATTATATAAATCATTATACAGGAGGTTCGGACACTTACGAAGCAAATCAGACCTAAGGTAAGGGAAATATCACAATCTCATTTTTATCTGAGATTGTTTGTACTTTGAAATTTACTGGGGTGTATTTTTATCATCCACATCCATGTTTCCTCAATATGTAATATTATTTCCATCCACCTAAAATTGTTTAAATCCAATTTTACCCTTCGGTGAGTTTTTAGAAAAAGATATGAAAGGAATCTTTTGTCGTTTTTCGTACGAGGTACTTTTTGACTTTTCCGACCAAAGTATGAGAAGAATGTTTTTTTTAACTTATACGGAATGAATGGATTTTTAAAACATTATTTCCAAGAAGCTTCATTTACAAGTTTTCAAGTTTATTTCAAATCAACTTCTTTTATTTTAAAATTTTATGACATGTTAATAAAGGAAAAATGTTTTTGATGTAGAAAGGATATTTTCCTCAAGAATGGACTTCAAGTGTTTTATCAAAACTATTTTCCATCTAAGACAAAATAGGGTTCTGATTCTATCACTATCATTACATTGATTTGATTATGTTGTGATGGAATTATTTTTATGAATTCATTTATCTTATATGAATTGTTTTATAATGTCATGATGTTTAAGAATTCCATTTTTATTACATGGGTTATGTAATAATGTATGATTTATGATTTTGTGGCACATATAAGAATGGTATAATTATGAGATGGGTGGGACCTATATCTCCCTCCAATTCATTGGGTAAAGATTTTATATATCATGAGATAGACATGGCTGGAACGGTAGGTTAAACCGGTTTAGTGAAATAGGACTGAAATGAGGGTGACTCAGTTCAGAAATGGACTTTGTCAACTAAGATAGTCTTGGAAATGAGTCTTGACTAATAATAAATGATTCTATATGATTATGTGTGTATGCCACAATGTTTCATGTTTTAATTTATGATTATTGAGATTTCATTTCACTACTATGATTTATCCCATGTTATGAAATTATGCTCTCTTTTTCAGGTTAAGATTTCCAAAATGTTATGTTCTTATGAATATGATGTGATTGATATTTCTTTTGTTTACCATTACTGAGCAGTTGAGCTCACCCTTTTATTTTTTCTTTTCCCCAGGATATAAAAAAAGGTTTTAGGTTAAAAAAGAAAGATCTTTATGGGAGATGTTGAAGATCTTTCACCACGATTAGAAGATTATATTCTGAGTTTCCAAAGACACTAAACTATTACGATCCCTGTGTGTGTGTTTTTCTAATGTACTAAGTATTCCGAAAAAGTAATGTAATGTCCATGTACATCAAGCTTCGGGTCTCTACAGTTAGTATCAGAGGAAAGGTTTAGTCAACCTTTGGAAACATGGATGCAAGAACTTTAGTGAGATCCCTAGAGATATTTCTAAGGGTATGTCTAGGGATGTCCCTAAGTTTAAGTATAATCATAGGTTATAGTACTAGAATTACGGTAACCCAAGATGATTAGATATTAAATTTCCTCCCCCTTTATTATATTGTTTTCCCTAGAATAATTTTTGCCTCTCACACTATTCTTTTTGGGTTTTAGACGATGGCTGGAACCCGAAGGAACCGTGTTGATCAATGTAATGGAAATTGCAATGATTGCCCTCCTGAACAAACAAGTTTTATGGGAGATGGAGTGCAAAATATTATTGCTATACTTACACAAGCTATGAATCATTCTTGACATCCAAATGAGCAGAGAAGGGAACAACATTCTATTGAGTCCTTTATGAGGAAACATCCACCTTCTTTTAGTGGGTCTTCTGATCCACTTATTGCTGAAAAATGGATCAGTACCACTGAAAAGATATTTTCAGTTCTTCAATGATATGAACATGATAAAGTCATCTTAGCAGTATATCATTTGGAAGGTGAATCTGATAAATGGTGGAATCTTATCAAGAATACGAGGCAAAGAGATGAAATTGAGTCCATGGAATGGGATGAGTTAAATAACTTATTTTTCAATAAGTATTTCCCTCATATTCATTGAAAAAAGATGGAGAAGGTGCTTCTTGAACTAAAGCAAATGGATGATGAATCTGTTGGTATATACGAAGCGAATTTTACAAGGCTTTCAAGGTATGCATCTGGATTTATCATCCTACCTGAATGTAATGTTGATCGATTATTCAGTGGCTTAAAACCAACTCTTTGATGGGCATTAGCTATAAGAGACTTCAGTAGCTATGAAGAAATTGTACGTTGTGCTATCAAGGTAGAAATGGAAGTTGATGTTACTTATCCATCTCATAGTATTGACAAGAAATAAAAGATGGAGTTCATGGAGAAATCTCAGAATAATTGTGAAAAGAAGATGAATGTTTCCTTATGCTCAAAGTGTGGAAAGGAGAATGGTGGATATTGTCTTAAAGGGACAAGTAAATGTTTCAAATGTTGAAAGGAAGGTCATCGGGCATTTGAATGCCGCAATGATGGGAATAAGATGTCTAATGATGAAAAAAAGGATGGGATACACAGAATGAACCTACTACACTTCAATGCTTCAAGTGCATGGAAATGGGGAATTATGCTAATAAATGCCCTAATCCAAGGTTTAGAGATAATCGACATGAGAAACCACTTAAGGCAAGGAAAAAGGGAAGTCACATGCGATCACTATTGGCAATGTTGAATATGAAAATGATGTGGTGGAATGATTAAGTGTTTATGTAATGGGATTCCAAAATTATATTGTATATAGTATCATGGAATATTGGAATATTTATGTATCGGTCTATTGTTGTATTCAATAATTTTATGGTATCGGTAACCATGGAAAGTGATTGATATATTTTTGGAAATAAGATGATATGCGCATAATGAATGAAAAATGAGAAAATTAAATGTTTAACAGTATTCATGATCTCATGATTGATATAAGGACTAAGTGATATCATGGTTTGAGTATATAGAATTTTGAGGATTTTGGTATGTGGAAAGAGTTAACTTTTAACAGCATTCATGTTTTCAATAAGGTTTAATGGGTATTCATTTTGTTTCAAGAGAATACATGATTAAGGCCTTTGAATTTTTGGAATGTGACAAACAATACATATCTCATGATATATGGGGATCAACAATGGTATTAACATGCTATTTGTATGAACTCTTTGGTAATCATTTTCACTATAATATGAGATTAGATAGCATTATTTTGGATAAGCCTAAAGATTGGAATGGATTATGTTGAACCTAAGTTAGTATTGTTTAAGGATAGATGTTTTTTCGATATTATTTATGGGATGTTATAGTAATGTAGTTTTAGAAAAAGGACAACCTGCAGGACGAGCGACAACCCATCGCGTCGGACAAGGCTGTGGGAATCGAACCCACAACCAAAGTGCGACTGGCCTTTATCACCTACCACTGGACTACAGGAAATCCCTGTTTAGTAGAAACTAGTTTTATTATATTAAGCAATATGATATATGAATTATAAGTCCATTTTAGTAACCATATATGATTAATCTCACTGTAGATTGACTTATGTATTTTTGATAACTTTTATAACCTTTTGTTTGAGAAAGATGGAATGAACCATCATTCTATCACATGAGCTGCTAACACTTCACAAATGAAAAATTCAACTTCATTTCTTTAAAAGATGAAGTGGAAATTATCCCAAGAATGAACAACGGTGAGACTGTACCAAAATCACGAAAGTATTTCTTCTATTTCCAATTTCATCAATTTTAGGGAAATGATCTTGAAAACCAAAAATGTTGTTCTAGTGCCCTTATATCTGATGAATCATATGGTACCTTAGATCGTCACAAATTTATGGCTTTGTGATTGCTGGCTTTTCCATATCCATGTTCTCTACCACTGTCCATCAGAACATGATGGTTAGATTTCTCTTCCATATCTATATTTTCACCTATGTGGAAACCCAGTGATTAGTTTATTTGGGTAACCGTTACATTTCATACTTTTGTTTTTAAAGATTGGTTTTGGAATTCCTTTATACAATGTGGGTTTCTATTAAATAAACTTTCGAGGAGTAAACCATTTATAACCCCGACGAATTTCGAGGGCGAAATTCATTTCAAGGGGGTTAGAATGTAACACCCTGAGATTTTATGAAAAATATTCTTTTTAATTTCATTAATGTCTTCTGTTATATGCTACACCAAAAGAATCTTGCATAACATGCATCCTTGACTTGCCTTGCATTACACGCAATTGTGAGCTTCCTCGATAGCATGTGTAGTATGCAATACCAAGTTTCACTAAACAACGATATGCTATTAAAATATTATTAAAACTAGCCGTTATGAATAGTAACAACCACTTTTTGAAATTTTGTAAAACTTATTTTCAAAATGGACTTCATTTTTGATTCGGAATATCGAAATTATCTTAGGGTGAAATTTTGGTACTTTTCGGATAACTTTCATTTTCTGATGAATAGTGAAAATTACTAAATTTTAATTAAAAACAACCTTTTTAATTGAAATAATTAATAGTGATAAATTATTAATATGAGTGGTTTTTAAGTATATTTAGAATATATTTTTACAATTTAATAAAAAAAAATTCATTGGATGTAATTTCACATTTAAACCAGACATAAACAAGTGTCAATCTTTTGATAGTAATTATCTCTTAAGAACACGCTATTTGTTTTGACGACGGGAATTAATTTTTAAATTAATTAATGCAACTGATATGTTTTGAATTTGGTAAAATAGACATAATTTTTGAGTTTATAATATCCAATATAGCTTAGGCCTAATTTTTGGTATTTTTCTGGAAACTTTAATTTTTTTGATGAATAGTGAAACCACTAAGTGGTAGTTAAAAAAAATGAATTTTTCATAAAACATAATTTTACCACTTCGGTGAGTGGAATTTCAAAAATCTGAGAGACACGGTTGATGTCAGTATGTAAAATTTGGTTCAATGAGATGAAAATAATTTTTGGTGAAAAATAACCTTTTACTTTTTTTACCACGGTTAAAAGTAAATAGGGTAATTAAGGGTAAAAATGATATTATTATTACCCTAACACATGTCATAATTCTATTGGATAAGTTTAATTAGACCAAAAAAACCTTAGGAATAAAATATGACCATTTATGCCCACTTGGATTAGATTAGGAAATTTATTATTAATTTATTTAAAGAAGGGTTAAAATAGTTATAATTAATGTTTAATAAGTATATCATTTTTAATATAGGGCTATACATAAGATAAATTCGACTATAAATATTCATTTGAAATATGAAAATAGTTCCTACATAATGATATTTTATTTGTAATTTTTAGACTTTAAATAAGTTAATTTATTTATGACACAAAGATGATGCAATAATTATCTTATTAATGAAATATTGACATAATTGATGTTATAAATACCCAAATAAATGTAATTTGAGACTTTTTATGAATTAAAATAATTTTATTGGTTAATAGTACATGTTAGTATTGATTTAATTAACTTTTTTCGAAATAATCATTATGTTATGATTTTCAAAAAAATCAATTACTAAATAGTGTCAAAATTGACATAAAATAGTTTTTAAAACAAATATTATATTATTGATTGTTATTTTATTCCTAAAAATCTATGTTTAGGCCAAGATACTTATATCATAAAATTTGTATCATTAATGGACCAATTGGGGGTCTCTTTGATGTATATGGTAAGTTTATTAACTATATAATATAAAAATACAAAGTGACATGGTAAATGTCAATCTAATTAACTAAGAGTTAAAACTAAAAGATAAGTTTAATATAATGACATAAACTTGTCTAAATTATATTGGATGAGATTATTTATACCCATTCCCACCTTAGAATCGAAATAAATCAATTTGGAGATATTTAAAACCGAATTCGGCTTTATAATAAAATAATATTTTTTAGTTATTCCAAAGGTACCCCTCTCCTCCCTTATAAAAGGGCTCATCCTCCCTCTCTTCCTCACACCACTTTGAGCCTTCAATCTCAGAAAATCCCTGAAAAATTCTCTTCTCCACTTCCCTAGCAACATCCTAGAGGTCCTGGTCTTCTTCAAAGACCAATTTTAGTGCACTAAGAGGAAGACTCAAAGAGGCGCTTCAAAGAAGAGGTAATGTCTGTTACCGATTCTTTCATCTTTATTTCTTCTTACACTTCTTCTTCATAGGTTGTTTCATTATTAAGTAATAACATCAGTATCACTCATATAATGATATGTTGTTATAAGTATGAAACAACCTTATTTCACCATCTATCCATCCTACGGAAAATGAAATCACCGCGCGTGCGTACGTACGGAATACCGTTTCCACGCCGTGGTGTAATCAATTTTCCACCACCACCTTACTTGGATGGGTATAATGGTGTAAATAATAACTATATATGATTATTTTAAATTTATATTGATTCTGAAATAGTATACATACCTTCCCGATACAATTCCACGATTATGAGAATGATATCATCGCTCGTGCATACGTACGGACTACCGTCTCCACGACGCGATGAGATTCACTCTCCACGTTAACCCTTCATGAATGATTATAAAGTATATATAATAAGTAATCATGAAATATATGACATAATAATGATACTGGATTTATGTGTATATATATATATATACGTATGTCATCCAATTAATTCCATTCAATTCAATGAGGAAACGAAAACAACGTTCATGCGTACGTACGGCCTACCGTCTCCATGAACGATGTATTTCTTTCCATTTATCGATATATTATATATATGTATATTCTGAATATTTATTATATATAAATCATGTTTTATATTCTTGAATTAATTAATCATGATCTAAGTAATCAAATGAATAATTACAAGTCAACACACGGACGACAAATGAAACGATTTTACCCAAAACGCTCTTTAACATGATATTTACAAAAGAACGGGTAATATAAAGTCATAAGTGGACCATATATGATATAATAACAATGAATATGATTATCTAATAAGTCAATAACATTATTTAAATCATTATACAGGAGGTTCGGACACTTACGAAGCAAATCAGACCTAAGGTAAGGGAAATATCACAATCTCATTTTTATCTGAGATTGTTTGTACTTTGAAATTTACTGGGGTGTATTTTTATCATCCACATCCATGTTTCATCAATATGTAATATTATTTCCATCCACCTAAAATTGTTTAAATCCAATTTTACCCTTCGGTGAGTTTTTAGAAAAAGATATGAAAGGAATCTTTTGTCGTTTTTCGTACGAGGTACTTTTTGACTTTTCCGACCAAAGTATGAGAAGAATGTTTTTTTTAACTTATACGGAATGAATGGATTTTTAAAACATTATTTCCAAGAAGCTTCATTTACAAGTTTTCAAGTTTATTTCAAATCAACTTCTTTTATTTTAAAATTTTATGACATGTTAATAAAGGAAAAATGTTTTTGAAGTAGAAGGGATATTTTTCTCAAGAATGGAGTTCAAGTGTTTTATCAAAATTATTTCCCATCTAAGATAAAATAGGGTTTTGATTCTATCCCTATCATTACATTGATTTGATTATGTTGTGATGGAATTATTTTTATGAATTTATTTTTCTTATATGAATTGTTTTATAATGTCACGATGTTTAAGAATTCCATTTTTATTACATGGGTTATGCAATGATGTATGATTTATGATTTTGTGGCACACATAAGAATGGTATCCTTATGAGATGGGTGGGACCTATATCTCCCTCCAATGAATTGGGTAAAGATTTTATATCATATGAGATAGACATGGCTGTAATGGTAGGTTAAACCGGTTCAGTGAAATAGGACTGAAACGAGGGTGACTCGGTTCAGAAATGGACTTTGTCCACTAAGATAGTATTGGAAATGAGTCTTGACTAATAAGAAATGATTCTCTATGATTATGTGTGTATTCCACAATGTTTCATGTTTTATGTTATGATTATTGGGATTTCATTTCACTACTATGATTTATCCCATGTTATGAAATTATGCTCTCTTTTGCAGGTTAAGATTTCCAAAATGTTATGTTCTTATGAATATGATGTGATTGATATTTCTTTTGTTTACCCTTACTGAGCATTTGAGCTCACCCTTTTATGTTTTCTTTTCCCTAGGATATAAAGAAAGGTTTTAGGTAAAAAAAGGAAGATATTTATGGGATATGTTGAAGATCTGTCACTGTGATTAGAAGATTATATTCCGAGTTTCCAAAGACACTAAACTATTACGATTCTTGTGTGTGTGTTTTTGTAATGTACTAAGTATTCCGCAAAAGTAATGTAATGTCTATGTACGTCAAGCTTCGGGTCTCTACATCCCCCCCCAAAACTCCCTAAATATACTAAAACTCCTAAATTATATTTAAACCCATTATGTATAATTAAAACCATTAAAACCACTAAAACGCCTAAAACCCTAAAACGATCCCAAAAATTTAAAACACCTAAAAACACAAAAACTGCTAACAATACATATAAACCCTTAGAAACCACTAAAATCCCTAAAAACCAAAAATACATAAATCCTATATCTGAACCTAAAATCCCTTGAAATTCCTAAAAATTCCTAAAATCAAATAAAAAATTAAGACCCCCTAAAAATCTAAAAATCCTACAAAACTAAAAACCCCTAATAAAGCGCCAAACCCTCAAACCCTAAAAAACCTAGAAAACATAAGAACACTAAAACCCACTAAAAACCCTAACACCCCCTTAAAACAATGAAAACCCTATAACCACAAAAACAAATTTTATAAATAAAAACCACTAAAAATCATATGAATCCATAAAACCCATAAAAATAATAAAACACCTAAAACCCATAAAACCATAAACTTAAAAAATACCCCTAAAACACAAAGATACACAATGAAACGAAAAATCAACAAAAATATGATAAGAAACATAAAATACCCAAAAAATTAAAAACCATACAACTCCTAAAACCATAAAAACCCTAAAAACACATGATGATTGTAAAACCAAAAAGAAGCCCTCAAAACCTATATACCCACTAAAAGATCCCTAAAAACTCTAAAAATCTAAAAAACCCTAAAACCGATAAGAAACCCTAAAAACCCTATAACCCCAAAAAGATCCAAAAACGCCAAAAACCCTAAAATACAATTAAAACCTTAAAAATCATACAATACAACAATGTATCCCAAAAGACTCTAAAACCCCTAAATCTATAAAGGAGACTAAAAATCGTAAAAATTGTAAAAGTTCTTAAAAAAACTATAACCCCCATAAGGGGACCTAAAAACATTACAAACACCCGAATTACCAAAAAAACTCTAAAATTCCAAAATGACATTAAAACCCCCAAAAGGGAGCTATAAATCTTAAACAAACCGAAAAACAGTAAAACCATAATGGTCCCAAAAACCTCTCAAAAACCCGAAGAGACCCTACAACCCTAGAAAATATAGAATCCTAAAACCACCATAAAACACCAAGATAACACTAAAATCCTTAAACCCCCATAAAAGATCATAACAAACCATGAAAGACCATAAAAACATTAAATCCCTTTAAAACCCTAATTTCCCCCAAAAAATTAGAAGATCAAAAAAATAATATAAATAATAAAAACCCAAAAACCCTATAAGACCATAGAAAAAACATAAAACCCTAAATACAGTAAAAACAAAAAAATAAAAAAAACCTTTACAAAATCCCTAAACACCCTAAAAACCCAAAAAATGATAATAAGCCAAAAACAATTAAAACACGTAAATTCCAATAAAAACCATAAATACAAATAGAAAACCCGGATGGAGAATGATAAGGAGCTAGGTGATCGCGGAGACCATGCACCGCTGGCAGCACCAATCCCTGCGATTTCAAAGAAGGGGAAAGGGGATTTCTCCCCTCCTCATACTGAGCTCTTCCAGCATTGTTGAGCCAAAACTGCGAAGAAAGGTTCACTGCAAGATCCCACGGAGCCATCTGGATCGAAAAAGAATTTCACCGATGTTGTGAAATCTGCCGCTTTTCTGACCTTTACTGACATCGACGCCCCTTCCCCTGGTCGTGTGATTCGAAAGGGGCGGATCACGCATGTTTCTGCCAACCAAGAAGCACTGGAAGAATGACCCAGCCTTTGCAAATTTTCTACCATTGCAAGAGTTATTGTGGAAAAGGGAGAGAGGCTATAGATAAGTGGTGATCTTTCTAAGTGCATTTTGGATGTATGGGGGTTCTCGGATTGGAAAACTACGGCGATGGGCCGTGGTTATTTCCACATAGTTTTTCCCTACGATGATTGAAAGCGGCGGGCTTGGAGTTTTGGCTCCCATAATCTCAAGCCCAGGATCCTTCGAATTCAGGATTGGGATCGTGGCTTCGATCCATTCTGCGTGAAGAACACAGTTTCCCAGGTGTGGATATGGATCTGTAAACTGAATTGGTATTATTGGCATCCGTGTATTTTGTGGGATATTGCCTCGATGGTCGGCTATCCCATTCGCATTGATAAGGAGACGGACAATCTAAGGTATGGGCACTAGGTGAGGGTACTCTTGGAGGATGACTTTGCAAATACCCTGGGTGAAGATGTTGGTTTTAACGCACTTGAGGAAAGTTTAATGCTGGAAATTACGTATGAGAAGCGCCCCAAGTTTTGCTCCTCCTGCAGCAACATTGGGCTTCTGGTTTCGGAATGCTGGAAGTTGTTGACCTGGTCATTTTGCAATATTTAGGGACACAAATTGCCTCAATGCAGGAGGAAACATGGGGCTGCCCGACAATCCATTGTGGCTCCCCAAGACGGGGTGGTTGTCACAGCAACTAACGATGGCCCTACTGGAAATACGGTGTTTACTGATGGTGGTTCAGGTGCAGATGACTCGGTGGTATAGGAGGTTGCCCCTGGGGATTCACAGGATGCTCAGGCCACTGGACAGGATGCCTCAGCCACGCTTGAAGCAGATGTTCACTCCCCATTGTTGGTGACTAAGGAGGGTGCTGATGATGGCCTTGTGTTTGAGGTTCAGGTCACCCCATCCCAATGCTCGCACGCTCAGGAGTGTGAGGGGAATTCTCCCGGAAGTTCCGATGGCGATGCCTTGAGTGATGGAGTTCAGAAAACCCCGAGCAGCGAGACTGTTGTCAAGGACACCCTGAGAGAGAGCTCTAATATACCCCTTGCCACCACAGCTGCCCCGGATAACGGATCTGATTTCACTTTGGTAGGCTCAGACAAGGAGTCTAGGAAGTCACAGATGGTCCCCACGGAGGAGACAATCTATGTCTTGAATAAATTTAACCCCCTCAGCGGGGCTTTTTTGAGTGACACAGTTTAAGAGGAGCAGGTCGATGGTGAGGAGGAGCAAGAAGATGTTGGGCCAGATCACTCCACCAAGACACCAGAAGTTGTGCCGCAGAACAAGGCAGCAAAATATTTGCTAGCAGATGGGGAAAAGCAGGCTGATACCCCTAAAAAGAAGGGGAGGAAGGGAATGGGGGAGGGGAAAGGTTCTTACCCCCTGCCTGACACTTCCAACCCCCATTGAAGATATTATTTTGGAATTTCCAAGGGCTGGGAAATTCTCCCAAGGATGCTTCCCTTCGGAATTTTATTTCCCATAAGCCTTTATTAATCGGGCTAGTAGAGCCCATGATTAAATTTGAAAACTGTAAGGGCTTCAACTATAGATCTCTTGGATACTCCCTCCTTGCATCAAATAGTGGAGTTGATGGTCTGGGAACCTTATGGGTCTTGGCGCACAACAGTGTGCAGATTGTTTCAGTTGACTTGAGCCCGCAAATGATTTCCACCAAGTCCGCTTGCAAGCCGACACTCTCACCCTTTCTTTTGATTATCACTCCTACACGTACATCACTCGGAGACATATCTAGAAGGAGTTAGAGTGAGTTAGTGAGGGCATTGATAACAGTTTTTTGGTTACTGGGGACTTTAATACAGTCA
Organism: Viscum album; assembly: GCA_963277665.1. Lineage (NCBI taxonomy): Eukaryota > Viridiplantae > Streptophyta > Magnoliopsida > Santalales > Viscaceae > Viscum > Viscum album. The sequence continues at coordinate 982,008,227 of OY728165.1, read as the reverse complement.
TGAGGCCTAAAGAACAACCTAGCCCACACTTCTCACGCTCGACTGTAGAGGAATTTGCCTCTTGCCTGGACCACTGCGATTTATCTGAGGTCTCTATTTCTGGGGCCACTTTCACATGAGGACGACATACCGTTAATGGAAGACATGCCAGAAAACTGGATAGATGTTTTTCTCATATGGGTGGTGGAGGATCCCCGATGGTTATTTCTGGGTTCATCCTCCCGAGGTTTAACTTGGACCACATCCCCCTGGTGGTTGACATATGGGACCGTCTTACTAGATCCACTCCTCTTCCAATTATGTTCAACAATGCATGGCTCACAATATCAAGTTGCAGGGAGGAGATTCTGAAGGCCTGGAGCATCACTATCACTGGCACCCCCACATTATCTTGATTTCAAAATAAAAAGAAGTGAAGCGCTGATTAAAATAATGGAGTAAGAAGTCCTTTTCAAGGCTTGACAAGGATATTGCCGCAGCTGAATCTCAGCTGGCCGCATGTCAAAATTTTGCACAGCAGCAGAATTTTCCAGCAGATGAGGAGCTTCGCCTTCATGCAAAGCTGGATGAGTTGTTGGCCCTCAAAGAAATCTCGCCGAAGCACAATTCAACATTAAATGGTTGCAATATGGAGACCGAAACTCAAAATTTTTTCATGTCTTACACAGAGAGAGGCAGACCAAGAACACCTTGAGTGCTGTCCGGGTTGGTGACAACATGTTTACCGTGGTTGAGGACATTACCAAAGCCTCTTTTGACTACTTCCAGGAGCATTACACAGATGACAGTCATCTTTTCACCATGTTTGTGGACTCTATTTCAGCCTGTGTCACATCCACGCAGAATGAGACCCTCACGACTGCTCCTCTGGAGGAGGATGTTAGGGTAGCACTCTTTTCTCTTAATATGGACAGCACGGCGGGGCATGATGGCTTTGGAAACAAATTCTTTATGTTTTACTGGGATATTCTCCATGCGGACCTAACCAATGTAGTGAGGGAATTTTTTCTCTCGGGTTCTCTTCCTCACGGCGCAGGTGCAAACATTATATCTTTGATACCGTAGAAGGAGAATTCTTTTGTGATTGGAGAATTTGGCCCGGTTGCCGTTGGCAACACCATCCCGAAAATAATCAGCACGATCATTGTCATCAGGCTGGGGAAAATGCCAGGAGTCAACATTACTCCAAATCAATTTGGGTTCGTCCCTGGGAGGAACATCCAAACATGCCTCTTTACCACTTTGGAGGGGGTCAATGTTGTGCGGAGAAAGACAAAGCAAGGTAACATTTCATTGATGTTTGATATTTCCAAGGCATTTGACATAATTAAATGGAGTTTTATCATTGAGATAATTAAAAGATATGGCTTCTCGTACAGGTTCATCAGGGTGATTGCCTCGATCCTCCATTGTTCCAGAGTCTCGGTTCTGATTAATGGATCCCCACAATGATTTTTTGCTTGCTCTCGCGGAGTTCGCCAGTGGGATCCTCTCTCCGGCTTCCTCTTTTCTGTGGTGGTGGACTACATGAGCTGGTGTAGTCTTGATCTCATGTAGGCGGGGCCGTTTTCTCCGATCAAAGCTGGTCGGATTCTCTTTGTCCCCACACAGCTTCTATATGTGGACGACATCCTCTTTTTTGGGCAGGCCGACAGGAATAATTTATCCACTATTAAGAAAATCTTCCACCACTATGAATGTGTGGCTGTGCAGGACATTAGCTAGTTCAAGTCCTCAATTTTTTTTGGCAAGGGTGTTTCTCCGGCAAAACAGACTCACATTGCAAATATGGTGGGTGTCTAGAGAGGCTCACTTCCCTTCACCTACCCAGGAGTTCCCCTCTTCTGGGGGACAGTATGAAGTTGTTACTTTGATGGAATCGCCTCTAAAATCACCCAACAAATGTCGAAATGGAAGGGAAAATCTCTTTCACAGGCTGAATGAGTCTGCTTGATTAATTCTATTATCACCGCCATGTTCTTCCATGCCATCTCCATTTATAGATGGACGACGAGCTTCATTAAAAGCCTAACTGCCAATATTAGGAACTTTTCTTGGAGAAGCACAACTTTTGAGCAGAAAATGATCTATGTTTCTTGGAAGCACTATACGAAGCCACTTGATATGGGAGGTCTAGGCATTAAGTACCTACGACGATTCAATGATCCGATGATTGGTTAGTTTACGTGGCGTTTGCTGAACCCTCAGAACGAAGCACTTGACTTTCTTAGGGAAAGATTCACGCACAGATTGTGTGACGGTTTTACGGGGTATCATTCCTCCTCGGTTTGGCCAACTTTAATGTCCTCATACAAGGACATTATGTCAAAGGCAAAATGGATTGTGTCCTGGAATTCTAGCCTGAATTGCTGGTCGACACCATGGATGGAACAACCCCTTGCAGATGTCCTGACACCACCACTTGACCGGCAGCACCTCACCATTGCTGAACTAGTTCGGCAATGTGATGAATTGACTGCCCCCATCCCAGATAGTGGGTTCATGCAAGTGTAGTGATATAATTATACTGACACTGATACTCTTATCCGGATTCCTAGCATGGTCGGCAAATTTAACACCCGGGAATAATACCGGCTAAAGTGTCTGCCAGGCCTGGCCTCACCGTCATGGCTAACGAAATTCAGGACTTCCTTCATTACACCATCCCACTTTATTCTCCTCTGGAAAATTTGGAGAAACATACTCCCAACACATGATCAGCTTCAAATTGATGGATGGAAACTCGCTTCTGTTTGCTTCCTGTATAGGAGAGATGGAGAGAGTTGCGGCCACATTTTCTTGCACTGTACTTTTGCGGCAGAGTTGTGGAGCTACCTTTCACAGAGATTTGGGCTGACCTCCTATTTGCATGGGTCGATATGTGACTTCCTGCGTGGGCTGGTTGACCTGCACCGGAGTGACCAGATCCAGATCCTTCTGTTGGCCAGGGCAGCTGCTACCATTTATTATATTTGGGCTGCCCAGAACGCAACAGCTTTCAATCGGCATCCATTGTCATTGCAGGGAGGGGTGGTGTTGATACACAAGGCTATTCACAGCGCCTCACGGCTTCGGGCAAGTAAGATGATTAATGACATTGAGGAACTCACTGTACTACGTGCTCTTGGTGTGGCTGGTAGGAGCCGAAAGCCACTAGTATTGAAATTTATTAGATGGATCCTGCCACTCCCGTCATGGATAATGGTCAACGTTGATGGCGCGACACTTGGTGCTCCTGGGCCACCGGGATATAGGGGTGTTTTTCGCACCCCGCGAGGCTTTTTGAAGGGATGCTTCTTTCAATTTCGTGGGGATGTTTGTGCTTATGAAGCGCAGTTGTGGGCGATCATAAAGGTCGTGAAGTTTTCACGCCAGTTCAACTGGTCACCACTTTGGATTGAGTCAGACTCGATGATTGCGGTTGATGTGTTAAAGGGACGCTCTAGGGATGTCCCCTGGAGACTCTTGCCACACTGGATTGAATGCCTTGAGCTTTCTCGAAACTTGATCTTCAATGTCTCACTTGCCTATAGGGAAGCTAACTCGGTTGCTGAATCCCTCTCCAAACAGGCAATTGCAGAGAGCTCCTCGATGTGGTCCATTAGGGCCCCACCTTATTGTATTCCGTTCTTCGACTCGGATCGAAAGGGTGATGTTCATACTTGCTCTTTCAGGCCCATCTTGTAGTTTTCTTTATCATTTTTATTATTTTTGGGGGTCTAGGCTTGCCTAGTCCTGAACCTCTTCTGCCCTAAATACAAATAAATGACACACAATCCAAAAAATCACCTAGATACACCAAAAATTATATATGCCTAAAACACATAAAAACTCTATTGCCCCCCCACCCACATAAAATTTACAACAACCCACAAAAAACCCCAAAACACTATAAACTGTAAGAGGTTTAAAAAAATCATAAAACCCATAAAAATCGTAAAATACCTCAAACCCCAAAACTCCTTAATATCCAATAAAACGCTATAAAATCCTAAAACTCCCAAAAACACCTAAAATCACTAAATGAACATAAAACCGTTATAAATCCCAGAAATATCTTTAAATACCTTAAAACCCCTAGAAACAATAAAAAATAACTTAATGTTTTTAATACATTTTAAACTAAAAAACACATAGAACCCATTAAAAACCATAAAACGCCCAAAAAACCATTAAAACCAATAATAACCCAAAACATCCAAAGAACCATGAAATATATTTAGAAACCATTAAAACCCATAAAATCCCATTATACCCAATAATGATGGAAAAACCCAAAAAGAACAAAATCCTAAAATATAAAAAAACAAATAATAAACACTAAAAACACCAAAAAATCCTTAAAACCCATAACACCCCGAAAAATTCCTAAAACCAAAAAATATCTTTGAAAAGCCAAACATGCAATGAAAACTGTTAAAATCCCCCAAAATCCCAAAAAAACATTCATAACACTAAAACCCTTTAATACATATAATGATAAAACCCCTTAAAACCACAAAACCACAAAAAAATTAAAATTCTATAAGACCTCCAAAACCATAAAATTCACTAAAACCCCTATATAAATCACCAACTCATAATACCAAAAAAACCAAAAAAACCCATAAAATCCTAAAAAACAATAAAAAACCCTAAAAACATGGAAATTGAAAAAACTATAATAACCCATAAACCTTAAGAAAACATTAAAATTATAAAGTTATCTAAAAACTATAAAACCCATTTAAATCCATAAAAGACGCTATAACCCCCAAATTCCCTAAAACCCCAAAAAAACACTAAAAACCATAAATGAAGAAAGAAACATCAAAAAAACCTACAATACCTTAATACTACAAAATGAATCTAAAATCACATAAAACTCTTAAATGTCCTTAAAAAAGGTAAACCCTTACAAACCTTAAAATTCCTAATAATTGCTGAAGGGCCATAAGTAACCCTAAACAACCCTAAAAACCCCTATGACCATAAAAACCTAAATTTACCTTAAAAGACCTTACAGACTGTAAAAAATAAAAAAAATCTTAAATGAGACCAAAAACCTATACAACCCCATAAAACATTAAAATCCCAAAAATCCACTAAAAACTCAGAATATTGCATAAAAACAATAAAATCCCTAAATAATCCTAAAAACCATAGACACTAATTAATACTCGGAAAACAAAAACACCCACTAAAAACCCTAAAAAAATAACATCACCTAAAACAAAAAAGGATTTAAAAATCATTAAAACAAAATAGAAAACCAAACCCCTGAAACCCCTAAAGACCTAAATACTATCAAAGAAATAAAAACCATAAAGACAATAAGTAGAAAAAACCACCACAAAACCTAAAAACAATTAGAAATTCTGACAAATCCCTAAAGACCCTAAAACCCTAAAACCCCATAAACCATAAAACCCTATAAACTCTAAACATCCTAAAAAACATAAAAGAACATCAAAAGAACAAAAAATCAAAAAATAAATACATATAGATTCCTGAAATAACTAAACAGCTCAAAATCATAGAAACTTTAAAAAAACCTACAACCCTGTAAATCATAAAAAAACTAAAATTCCAAAAAAACCTGAAAACCCCTAAAAACCCCTAAAAATACAAATAATTCTTATAATCCCTAGAACACCCAAAAATGTACTAACACCGCAAAACACCACTGAATCCCTAAAAACCCAAAACCCCATTAAATCAAAAAAAAATAATAAAAATCCAAAAAAAATTAAAAGATATTAAAATTTAAAATCCATTAAAAACCCTAAAAATACAAAAAAAATCCAAAAATCCAAAAAAAACCATAAAACCCTATAAACCCTAAACCCTATTATGTACACCCTGAACCATATACTATTAACCCTAAAACCTACACCCAGATTTATAAACCCCAAACTCAAAGACCTATACCCCACACCCTTAAGCAAAAAATTTACTCCCTAAACCCTAAATCTTACACCCTAAACCCTCCACTATACTCCCGAAAAACTATACCCAAAACCTTTAACCTTAAACTGTACACCCTAATCCATAAACCCTACAACCTTAACAATAAATCCCAAATCTTACACGCTAAAACCTGAATAATTTTCCCAAAAATCTACACAATGAAAATTATACCATATACCATATTCCATAAACCCTAAATACCATTAAAATCCATAAAACACTAAAATAATATAAAACATGTAAAATATCTTAAACAACTTAATAAAATCAAAAATACCGTAAAACCCTGAAAAACAAAAAAGTATAAAAAATCCTAAAATGCCCAAAAAAAACCTAAAACCCCATAATGATAACTAATATCACATAAATCATTGCATACTCAAGAAACCCATAAATTCTATAGAATCCTAGAAACCCATAAAACACCCTAAAACCCAATTAAAACCCTAAAAACTATAAAACACATTAAATATATGAAAAATCCTGAAAATCCTAGAACCCCTGAAATTCCAAACATTTATAAAAATTCCTAAAACACTTAAGAACATTGAAAATCCAAAAATAAAAAAAAACACTAAAATCCTATTTAAACACTAAAATGATAAAAAATCTAAACAACCAAAAAACTATAAAGCCGTGGAAAACATTAAAATGACTTTGAAAATTCAAAAACCCCTAAAAACACAAAAAAGACAAACAAATCCAAAAATCCATAAAAATACTAATAAAATAATTAAAATACCCTAAAACACATAGAATACTCTAAAACAACATTAAAACTCTAAAAAAATAAAACTCTAAAACCCCTAAAAACACATAAAACCCTAAAGATTAAACCGTTATAAAAACACCAAAAATGGTAAAATACCCTAAAACCACTGACAACCATTTAAAAACCCAAAAAAACGTAAAAAATCTAAAAACCCCTAAACCTATAAAAACCATAAATATCATAAACACCATAAAACCCAAACAAATCCATAAAAACCCAAATATCCCAAAATTCCTCAAAATACCAATAAAACATAAAAAATATTAAAACAAAAAAAATCCCAAAACACATAAAAAACCTGATACTTCGAATGCCTGAAAATCTGCAAAAACATAAAAAACACCAAAACCCATAATAAATCCCAAAAAACCCGAAAAACCTCAAAATAACAAAAAAAACATAAAAGCAATAATTTCCATAAAATCCTAAAAATCATAAAACCCATAGAAGCCATAAAATGATTGAAAACCCCTTAAAATCATTAAAACAGCTAAAAAAATACCATACAACCCTAGGAACCCGAAAACCACTAATAATCCCTAAAATACCATAAAACCCAAAAACCCCTAAAAAGAAAATAAAATCCTAAATACCCTAGACGACCCAAAAAAATATGTAAATAACATAAGAAACTATAAAAACCTAAAAACCCTCAAAAAATAAAAAACCCTAGACCCCCTAAAAGAACCTAAACCCCCTAAAACATTAAAATAAACATATAAACCCTTAAAACCACAAAATACCCAAAAACCATAAAACACTATAAAAATCCCTAAAAATTCAAAATGAACCTAAATACAAAAAATTCATCAAGGACCATAAAACCCCCAAAAAACTAAAATACCCTCAAACCAAAAAACACTATAATAATTTCTAAAAACTCACAATGAACCTAAAAACCCACCACTAAATTAAATTTTTATTAAGAGTCAATTTTATGGAAAAAGTGGGAAACCAGCAAGATGACCGCACATTAAGCACAAATATAGATAACCGAACTATAGGATACCAACTTGATGGTATTGGACGCAACTGCCCTGAATAATTTTCTGGGCCGGTCTCTTACCTTTTTCCTGGCTCGTCACTGATAATCACTTCAAAATGTGGGGCCAAATTGATCCAACTTTGAAAGAGGTAAAAGACCATAAAACACAAAACACTGTAAAGTTTTTAAAAAACCCAATCAATTCATAAAAACTATAGAAACCCTAAAAACCAATAAGAATACTAAAAAAACTAAAACCTTAAGAAACAACTAGAAACCCCCAAAAATAAAAATAAACCCCGTAAAACTCAAAAAACCAAAAACCACTAAACATCCGTAAAACCCCAAAAAACCAAATAACACATTAAAATTAAAAAACCCTTAAAACCCACAAATCCACTAAAACCCTATAAACCCAAAAAACAATAAAAACTATAACAACTAGTAAAAACTATAAAACTTATTTAAAACCCCTGAAACCCGTTGATTCACCAAAAAAACCCCAAAAACCCTAAAATCAAAAAAACCACAAAAAACTGTAAACCTATTAAAACCCAAAAACCCTAAGAACCATAAAAACCCCTAAAAACCAAAAAACCATAAAAAACGCCTTATAATACACTAAAACACCTTAAAACTATATAAAGTATAAAATACCGTTCAAACCCAATCCATATAACCTAAAATATAAACCCCAAACACTACACTTATAACACTATACGCTACACCCTAAACCCTAAACCCTACACCGAAATCCCTATACGATACTCCAAAATCCCAAAATTTGACACCCATAACCCAATACAATTCCATATAAAGCGTAAATCCTTCACCCTTAAACCTATACTAAAAACCCTAACCCTCAAAACTGTCAAACTAAACCATAAAAAATAAACCATTATCCCAAAACCCTACACCATAATCTCTAAACATTATGAAACTAAACCCTAAAAGACCCTCAAAACACTAAAATAATCATATTGAACCTTTAAACCCCCTAAAATTCCCTATGATAAACTAAACCCCACTAAAATACTTGGAAACAAAGTAAAACCCTTAAAGCATAAAACCCCTAAAAGACCCAATAACAATAAAAAATTGAAGACACTAAAAACCCTTAGAATCCTAAAACCCCCTAAAATGATAAAAACACCAAACCCCCTAATAATCATAAAAAACATAAAAACAGTAAAACCCCGAAAAACAATATAACCCATATAATCCCTAAAACCCCTAAAGGCACTAAAAAATTCTAAATAAACCATAAATCCCTTAAAACCCAAAAACCCTAAAGGAACTCACAAAAGCCCTAAACCACTAACTGGACCATAAAACCAAAAAAACATAAAACCCCACATAACTTTGTTTACCATATAAACACTGAATGAACAAAAACTCTCAAAAAATACCCATAATCAACGACAATCCCCTAAAAATAATAAAACCCCATAAAACCATATTTAACACTAAAAATAATAAATCAATAAAAAATTACCTAAAACGAATAAGAAACCATAAAACTCTAATTTCTTAAAAAACCCTAAAAAACCTAAAACCCCTAAATCCCAAAAAATTAAAAATAAATAAATTATAATACACTACTAAAAGACCCTGAAACCCATAAAAATCCCTAAATACAATGAAATACCCTTAAACTCCTATTATAACATCAAAAACACTAAAAAACCAAAAGACCATGAAAACTAAAAACCCCTAAGCAAACTAAAAATTCCTAAAATCCCAAATAATACACTCAAATATAAAAATAGTAGAAAAAAAATTAATTTTAGATCATAAATATAACCATATAAACCCCCAAAACCCATAAAACCACTAAAATTTGAAAACCCAAAAATCCATAAGAATCCCTAAAACTATTAAACTCCAAATAAAAACCCAAAGAACCTTAAAATCCAATAAAAACAATAAAAAAACCTGAATAATAAAAAAAAATCCCCTAAAATCAATAATAACCCCCAAAACCCTAAAAATTAATAAACCCACTAAAACCATAAAAAAACCTAAAAAAGTAATAAAATCTTAAAAAATAAAAAAACCTGTAAAACCACCAAATAAACTCTAATAAACCCATAAGACGTTGTAATACCTTTTAAACCCCAAAAATAACCTTTAAAATCGATATAAAACCCTAAATGTCCATAAACCCCTTAAACACACTAAAAACCCAAAAAAATCCCCAAACCCCTAAAAACTCTATAACACCGTTAAAATCATAAAAACCTTAAAAACACTAAATATCAACTAAATCTATAAACCCCCATAAAACCATAAATACATTAAAAACTCTAAACACCCTAATAACTCCAAAACTATAAAAACCCCTAAAACAATCCAAAAGCCCCCAAAAAACTCATAAATACCCTAAACACCCTAAAACCCATATAAAATTATAAAACATGTATGAATTATAAAATAATAATAATAAAATACCATAGGAACCCTAATAAATCACTAAAGACCCATAAATACCTATAACCCCTAAAATATAAAAATCCCCAAAACCCATAAATCCGAACAAAACTCTAAAAACCATATAACCCAAAGAACCCTTTATGACCCTATAAATACATAATCCCATTAGAAAATCCTAAAAACCCTAAATCCACTAAGAATACCTAAAAACATTAAAAAACGTAATAAAAAAATCCCTCTAATAGCAAAACAAATCCTAAAAACTCTAAAACCGCTACAATCCTAGAAAAACCAAAAAAACCCTAGAATACCATAAAAATGATAAAAACATAGAGAATATTATATTACCCAAACACCCAAAATAGAAACAGAAACCCTTAAAAATACTGAAACCCCAAAAAATAAATAAATATCTTAAAAACACTAAAACATAAAAAATATTTATAACCATAATATGATAAAAACCATAAAAGACACTAAAATCCCTAAAAACCAATAAACCCCTAAAATAATTTAAATCCCCCAAATACACAAGACACACAAAAACGTCTAAAACATAAAAACCCTTAAAACATGAAATACCATGAAAATCCTCAAAAACCATAAAACACCTAAAAGTCTCTAAAAACACATAAAACTAATCAAATACCCTAAAACCCATAAAATTACCTTTAAACCCAAAAAATCCATAAAACACACCAAAACCATAAAAAACATAAAATTACATAAAATATTAAGAAAACCATAAAATCAATAAACCCCCATAAAATCAATTAAAACCACTAAAATTAGTAAAACCCTTAAAAAATCTAAAATCCCTAAATACGAGCAAAACCCGTAAAAAATCTAAAAACATTGGAAAACCCCTAAAAACCCACAAAACCCAAAAAATACCTAAAAACCTAACCACCCCTCAAACAGTAAAATCCATGAATATAATTAACTCTAAAAATCCCCTAAAACAACTGTGAAAACCAAAAAACCCTTTAAAAGCCCTATAAATCCTTAAACACCCATAACCCAAAGAAACAAAAAAATTAATATAAAACCTAAAATTCTATAAAACCATCAAAAAAAAATATAAAACCCATTTAAAACCCTAAAAACCCATAAAACACTAAAAATAATAGAATCCTAAAAATCCTAAAACACCTAAAATCAATAAAAGAAACTAAAACCCCTAAAAAAACTAAAAACTATAAAAACCATAAAAAACTATAAAACATCCAAAAAATTAAACAAACTAAAATCCTCTAAAAAACTAAAATCCCTAATAATAATAAAATCTATAGAACCATTAAAAAACTAAAAACTTAAAAAAAACAAACTCAAAAACCCAAAAACAACTAAAGAGCCTAAAAATATAAATAATTATAAAAACTTATGTAATAACCCAAAATATCGTCAAACCCCACAGAAATCACAAAATATTAAAATATCCAACAACCCCTTAAAAATCCAGAAAAATTACCTAAAAATACTAAATATAATTTAAAACCATTTATAAATCCTTAAGACCACTATTAATAATTAAAAATACCTAAAAATAAAAATACAACCGAAGATTACTATAAAAATACTAAATCCCCCTAAGACACTAAAAAAATATAAAAACCAACATAAATATAAAAAACCCAAAAATATCTAAAAACCCATAATAGCCCAAAAACTAATGATACAATACCACTAAATCCTAAAACCTTCTAAATACCTTAAAAGTATTAAAATCCCTAAGACCACCTAAAAATATAACCCCCCCTAAAATTCCTCGATGAAAACTAAAAACCCATAAGCCACTAAAAATCCTCAAAGACCTTAAAACCCCTAGAAACCCCAAAAACCATTTAAATGCTCAAAATTCATCAATTAATCAAAAAATATGATACCCTAAAAAAGCACTAAAAATCACGAAAACCTTAAAAATACCTATATTCACATAAATTCCCACAAACCCCAACACCCATTAAAATTTAAAAAACCTAAATTTTTTTCAAAAAATCATAAATCCCCTAATACCCCTAATAACCCTAAAACCAATAAAAACATTAAAAAATTAAAAAACATAAAAAACCTAATGAAATTCTAAATGCTGTTAAAATATAAACCCCCACCTCAAATAATTTCTAATATTTTTCCGATAAGGATTGGTATATTTGAAAAAATATATTTTCTTATATGTTTTAGGTAAACATGAGAAAGAAATTTGATCAGTGTTTCTTAAAAACGTTTCTTAACAAATTACAATAGTAATGTGGTTAGAGGAAGTATAATGTTTTTAAAAAATATTTTTTAAGAAACTCACATAACAAATCAGATGATGATATGATATTCAATAGATTTCCAATCATCAATAATTTTGTGAGACATGAATTTTTTTGAAAGGGGAATAAGATGTTTTGAGATAGAACAATGTTCACCCTATATAAATAAAAAACCATGAAAAAATAAAAAATCCCTAGAAACCTCTACAAAACATGAAAAAATACGATAAAAAACCCCAAAACCATTATAATCTTAAAACCCAGAAAACCCTGAAAATACAAAAAAATATAAAAAATATATAAAATCCACAAAAAACTAAAAAACACCCTGAGATCCCTAAAAATATTGAATCCCCTTAAATTTAGAAATATCCTAAAACACCCTAAATTGATAAATATCCCTAAAAATCCAAAAAAACATAAAAACCTCCAAAACAACCAAAAACCAAGAACCCTAACATTTACAAGAAACTCCAAACATCCCAAATGACCTAAAAAATCCATAAAAATTTTAATGAAACAAAAATATCATAAAAATCATTTAACACTAAAATCCTAAACAAATTACTAAAAACCTAAAATTATAAAAACCATAAATCCTCTTAAAACCCAAAAAACACAAAAAAAAAAAAATAAAAAAAAATAAACCCTAAAATCCCCTAAAAACTATTGAAATCCCTAAAATGGTAAAATCCATAAATACCATGAACACCCCTTATTTCCCCTTAAAACCCATAAAACACCATATAATAACATAATGCCCTAAAACCTTAAGAAAACCCCAGAAACCTTAAAAAGCTTAAATTTCCAAAATACCACATATAAACCTCAAATACCCTAGAAACCCTTAAACAAAACAAAAAACAGCAAAAAACTGATAAAACCATTAAACCACATAAAAAATACAAAAACCCCATATAACCACTGAAACCATTAAAACCCCTAACAATACATAATAGTCCCAAAAAACAATAAACATAAATTCACTAAAAATCACTAAAACCCTAAATAACCAAAAAAATTGAAAAACCAAAAAAACACGAGATAATATCCTAAATAACCTAAAACCCCTTAAAAAAAACTAACCCTAAAAACCCCTAATAAAAATAAATACCCTATAAAACTCTAAAACATAAAATATCTATAAATATCCCACACACCATTAATCTATCCTAAAAATCCAAAAACCCAAAAAACCTATAAAATCTCTAATAAAAGCTCAGAACAACTAAAAACCATAAAAACCTCAAGAAACACTAAAAACACTAAAAACCCTAATAATTCATCAAAACCCTATAAATCCTTTGAACCAAAAAAACCGAAAATTTGATAGACCCATAAAACTCTTAAATCCCAAAAAAAAGGAACACAAAACACCACTAAAACCCCTAATAGATTAAAAAACCCTCAAAACCATTGAAGAGTCCCTATAATGCCTCTAAATACCATAAAACCTCTAAATGGAAATAAAAAAACCTAAACACCCCAAAGACCCTAAAATACCATACAAACCATAAAAGACTCCAAAAAAACACTAAAACCCATAAAGGACACTAAAACCCTAAAAGTCCATAAACCCCCATAAAACTCTAAATGGACCAAAAACCCCTAAAACAGTAAAAAACACTGAAATACCCGAGATATCCTGAGAACCAGAAATGGAAATTGGAACAGTAATCCCCTAAACCCCCTACAAACCTCCAAACCCTAGAACCCCAAAAAACACTAAAACCCATAAAACACTTAAAACCACGAAAAAACACTCAAATACCTAAGAAACCTAAACCCCGTAAGACTCATTAAATCCCCAAAAAAACCATTAAATATCTATACCCATAATAATCCCTAAAAAAATAAAAACCGTGAAAAGAACCCTAATAACTAATTAAGAGCCCAAAAATCCATAAAACCCAAAAAAACATCAAAAATCCCTAAAACCCCTAAAAATCAATAAAAATAATATAATCCACTACACTCCTAAAAAGCCAAGACATCCCTAAAACACATAAATACCCCTAAAACCCCAAAAAGACCATAAAAACACTATAAAAACCCTAAAACCATAAAAATCTTTTAGTCACCCTAAAAATCCATAAAAAGAAAAAATCTTACAACTCATAAAAAACATATAATTCCTAGGAAAACTAAAATCCCAAAAAACCCCTTGAAAACCCAAAAAAATCTAAAATACATTAAAATACATTCAACAAGTTTAAAAACCATAAAACACTAAAACCCATAAAATAGATAAAAACACTAAAAAACCCAAAAATCCCTAAAAACACTAGAACCCATAAATTGACATAGAATCCCTAAAACACCAAATCAACGTAAACCCCTAAAATTCCCAAAAATTATACCCTCAGAAACTCTAAAAAATTATTTAAAAACATAAAAAACCCTAAAAACCCTTATACCACAAAAACCATGAAAAACCAACTCAAAATATCCCAAAAACACTTGAAATCATAAACTACATAAATATCTCTAATATTCCATTAAACCCATAAAATCTCTTAATTTTTTTTTAAAAAACATGAACACCCCTAAAACCATAAAACCCAAAAACCCTGAATACTCTAACATTCACATAAAACCCCACAAAACTGTTAAAATCACTATAGACACAAATCCACAACAACCCTTAAAACCCCTAAAAACCATAAAATCAAATAATAACACTAAAAATACTAAAATCCCTATAATAAATTCAAACCCCTTTGAATTCCAAAAAACCCTAAAAAAGATAATAACCCTAAAATAGTAAATAATATTAAAAAACACCAAAACCGCTTAACACATACAAATATTAAAAACCTAAAATAAATTAGAAAATCTAAAATGGAATAAAAATTATAAAATACCTTAAATACCGTAAAAACACTAAAACCACTAAAACCCATAGAAACTCTAGAATCACTAAAATCCCTAATGGAACTTAAAATAAACTAAAACCCTAAAATCCCCTAAAAGCTCTAAAATCCATTAAAATCCCTAAAACCCCTAACTAACCCAAAAAAGCATACTGAACCCTCAAAAACCAAAAAATTCCTAAACCCACAAGAAGACCAAAAAACCCCTAAAAACTATACATAACCATAAAACCGCTTTGAAATAGAAACCCAAAAATAATTAAAAACACTAAAAATGAAAACCCTAAAAGTAGAAAAACAACATCCCTAAAACACTAAAATACCCTTAAAACAGTAAAATTTAAAAAAACCTAATAACCCAAAAAACATTAAAAATCATTAAAACAGTAAAATCACTAAAACCCTAGAACCCCTAAAAACTATAAAAATCCACAATAACACAAAAACCCTTAAAAACCTAAAAACATGAAATACCCTAAAACCCCTAAAGGTACCTAAATCTTTTAAAAACCACATAACACCAAAAACCAATAAAAACAATGAAAATCCCAAAACTCTTAAAAAATATTAAAATTTTAATATCCCTAAAACTACTTGGTGACCATATAACCCCTAAAAAACTCTTAAAAATAAAAAACACCTAGGACCCTAAAAGAAACTAAATAACCTGGTATCCAACAAAGATAGTAAAACTCTAAAACCCCTAAAAGATATAAATATACCCTAAAACACCTAAAAGATTCAAAATACCAAAAATCCCTAAAGGACAATAAAACCATCTAAAGATTTTAAAACCCCTCAAAGACAATAGAAATACCAACCCCCCCCCTAAATGACACCAAATACCCTAAAAACTATAAATGACCCTAAAACCCAAAAAACCATGAAGGATACAAAAAAACCCAAAAACCCTAAATGAGAAAACAACCCATTAGAAACCATAAAAGACCCTAAAAATTATTAAAACCCTAAAATACCCCTAAAACCATAGAAAAAAAAAATCATAAAACCCCCTAAGAACTCTAAAAGACCCTTAAAACCCTAAAAACACTAAAAGGACCTCAAAAATCCTAATATGACCCCAAATAACCCTTCAAATTTTTTAAAAACTCTAAATCCAGTAAAAAAAACTATAAAACTATAAAAACCCCTAAAACCCATTAAGATCCCCAAAACCATAAAAAACCATAATCCAAAAAAAACAACAAATTTCTTTTCATACATAAAAATCCCTAGATACTCTAAAAACCAAAAAATATTAATAACCCCAAAACCCCCAATAAACCAGAAAAAAAAATCTCTAAATCCCTAAAGAACTCTTGAAAAACTTTATACCCAAAAAAAATCCATTAAACCCCCTAAAAAAATTAAATATTAAAAGACCCTACATAACACTAGAAGTCCTTAAAACCAATAAAAAACATAAAGGATCCTACAAACCATAAAATTCTTAAAAATAATATAAAAACAATAAAAATCCGTAAAACCGAATAACACCCTAAAAAATAAATTTCCCTAAAAATGTAAGAAACCCCCTATGAACATAAAACACATATCAAACCCAAAAAAAAAACAAACATAAAAAAAAATTAAAACCCTTGAAAGTCTCTAAATCCCATTTATAAATCTAGAGACCCTAATATCTGTAAAAGGAAAACCTAATACCCCTAACAGACCCTAAAATTCAATAGTCCCCTAAACACCATAAAATAAATAAACCATAAAACAATAAAAATACCTTAATATCATTGAAATACATAAATCATTAAGAATAATATAAGTACACTAAAAAAATCCTCAAATCCCATAAAAAATAAAATCTGTAAAAAACCCCTAAAACCATAAAAACCATAAAAACATCAAAACCCACTAAAACACTAAAAACCTTAAAAATTTGAAAACACTGAGATCACCTTAAAAACATAAAAAAACCAAAAAATCACTAAAACCATACAAACAAAAAACCCTAACACCTCATAAATAAACATACATCTGAAAAAAACAAAAATACAATACTAAAACCCCAAATAAACTAAAACTCTAAAAAACAAAAAAACCGTTTAAAACTATAAATACCACTTAAAACCCTAGAAGACCTATGAAACATAAAAAAACTTAAACCCCAAAAAATCCCAAAACACCAAAACAACCGTAAAACCCCTAAATGTGGAAATCCATAAAGAACCCCCAAAACACATAAAAACCATAAAAACTCTAAAACACCAAAAATAACCTAGAAAACCTAAGTGAATTTAAAACCCTTTGAAATACATAAAGGACCCTAGAAATCTAAAATACCCATTAAACCCTTTATCACCTTATAAAGGTAAAACCACTGAAAACCCTGAAGGCCCTAAAACCATAAAAACCTTAGAAGAAATAAAAAGCCTAATAGACAGAAAAAATGAAAAAAAACCCCAACACCCTAAAAAACATAAAACCCATAAAATCATAAGATGAAATAAAAACCTAAAAATACCAAAAAATCCTTAAAAACCAAAATCCTCGCACACACTAAAAATAATAAAAAACCATTAAAACAGTAAAACCCAATAAGACCCCTTTAAACATAATCACCCCTTAAAACATTTAAAAATACATAAAACTCTATGGAACCACAAGTCCCCTAAATTCAAGAAAAAACAATAAAAAACCCAAAATATTTTAAAAACCCTACAATCAAGTAAAAATCCAACGAAAACATTGAAACTCCTAATATCCCAAAAAAATCCAAAAATTCCCTTAAATCCCAAAAACCATGAAAAAATTTAAAATTTAAAATGAAACTAAAAACATTCAAAGACGGTAATACCCCGAAAACCCAAAAACCCAAAAACCCACATCAAAACCATAAAAACTATAAAACCAAAAAATATACATAAACCCAATAAAACCCCTACAAACTCTTCAAAAACTACAAATCATAAAAATCCATAAAAATCAGAAAATCCTTAAAATACCCAAAAGATCACATGAAGCCTTAGAAACAGAAAACCCCTAAAAACATATAAAATCCCCTAAAACCTCTAAAATTATGAAGAACCCATGATGAAAACCAAAAATCCAAAAAATACACTAAAATAACATTAAACCCCCAAAACCCTTATAACCCCTAAAAACCTATAAAACCCTAAAAACCAATAAAAACCTAAAAATATTTTGAGAAATTAATAAGTAGAATAGACCATTAAAAAATTTATAACACAAAAATCTATGAAACCCAAAAATCCCCAAAAATAAACCATACACTAAAATCCCAAAAATCAATTATAAATCCTACAAATCCCTAATAACAGCAAGAATCCTAAAATCTCAAAATTCGTGAAATGCCAAAAAAAATCCAAAAAAACATAAACACCTAAAAACTATAAAAACTGCAATAAATATGAGACCCCTAAAACCCTAAACAACCCTAAAAAATAAGTAAAACACTAAAAACCCTTATAAACTTCTAAAAACCCCAAAACCCCAAAATCCATAAACCCATAAAGCTTATAATAAATAAAAATCCCTTAAAAGTCACTAAAAACCTAAAAAACATAAAACCAAAAAAATCCCTACAACCCATAATGGTCCCTAAAAACCCTAAAACCATAAAAACCCTTAATAAACCCTAAAATTTTAAAATCAATAAATGAACCTACATAACCCTTTACAAGCCCTAGAAAGTCCTTAAACCCCATTAAAAACCCTAAATCTCTAGAACCCCTTAAAACAAAAACCTAGGAAACCCCAAATACAAGAAAATTCTAAAACCCTAAAATCATATATAAAATCTCAAAACCCAAAAAAATTACAAAAATCCAGGAAAACCATTAAAACCCATAAAATACTCAAACAACTTAAATATCCTATAAATCACTATAAAACTATAAAACCCCTAAAACCCATAAAAATCAATGAAAATCACTAATAACCATAAAAAATATAAAAAAAACATAAAACCAACTAAAACACCTATAAATCCCTAAAACCCTAAACACCCCCAAAATTTATAAAGTCTTTAAACCCATAAAAACTATAAAAAACGCAAAACCCTAAAAATTATACCAAATCCTAAATATCCTAGAAACCGTAAAACACTAAAAATCATTGAAACACTAAAAAACCTAAATACCATAAAAACCTAAAACCCCCAAAAGATAATTAAAACCCTAAACCAATAAAAACATATAAACCCCTAAAACCTAAAAACACTAAAGACCCTAATAACACTAATGACACTAAAAACCCAAAACCCTTAAAAACCTAAAAACCCAATTAATCCCTAAAAAACCCTTAAAATCAAAAATTCTAAAACCCCTAAAAACATTAAAAATGCTAAGAATCAGTAAATCCCTTAAGAGACCATTATACTCGTATAACACCATAATAGACCCTAAAACCCCAAAACCCATTATAACCCAAAAAATCCCCTAAAACCCTATGAAACCCCGAAAAAAAACTAAACCCCATAAAAAATTAAAACCCTTAAAACCATTAATACCAAGAAAACCCTAAAATATCACTATAAACACTATGAAGACCTAAAAATATTTAAACCACTATGAAATCTAAAAAATAAAGACCCAATATACCCTAAAAATCCAAAACACCATAAGAAACCTAATAAAATCTTAATACCTAGAATCACTAAAAACCATTAAAATCCTAAAAATAGTAAAAAACCCCATAAAAATCCAAAAAAAACTTTAAATAACCCCAAAACACTAAAAACCCACTGACTCTTAAAACCCTTAAAACCCCCAAAACCCTTAATAATCCTTAAGTCCCAAAATAAAAAAAATATTAAAATCCCCAAAAAACCATTAAAATCCATAAAATCAATAAAACCCTTATAATCTATAAAAATCCATAAAACCCATAAAGGGAGATAGGTGAAGTCCGATGGAGCTAGGGTTTTGGGGGGAGTGGGTGATTTGAGGCCATGGCTGCTGTGTCTCTCCCATCTAGGGTTTTTTCCCATGCCTTTCCCGCATTTTGTTCACTCTGCTCTCGTGGCCGGAGACCCGGGCTTGACCTTGAAGGATGTTGCGACCGCAGCGAAGGTGTTGCATCCAGATGCGCGGTGTGACGCTCGGACAGATCTCCGAGATCTGGTTTCCACGGTGGCCCCTTCAGATGTAGCTATTGCATGTCGAGTTGCAGGTCTCCCAGATCTGTCGTCGGCTTCGACAGGGGATCCTGCAAGTGTTATTCACGCCTCAGTTGGCGATTCCAGATCTCGAGGCACGGTTTTCAATGTGAATCGGGGGGCTGGAGCAGTGCGGGACTTGTCTTCTAATGGGTCTGTGGCGAAGAGGGTGTTGCCGAAGAGTTTGGCCCCCACAATCATGCGTTCTGATCCTCTTGCGGTGAAGCTGAAAAATCCTTCATCGATAGCAGATGTCAATGAACAGAACCTGTGTGGTCAAGCGGGCTGTCCTGCTTCATTGCCTGCGTTTTATTCATTTATTGATTCCCATTCAAATATGATTCTTTGAAAGGGGACAGCGGCTCATGTTGATGTCAGTCCTGATATTTTTTAGGAAAGTATTTCAATTGGAAAGAACTCTCTAATTGCGTGCCTTGTTCAACCGAAGGGTGTGATTTCATGGTAGTTTGATGACCTTGTTAGACAAGTTTTGTTTTTGTGGGGCTCATTTGATTGGCGGTGTGTCTCTCTTGGTCGTGGATTCTTCCATTGCATTTTCCCAAAAAATGCTCTAAAAGTATATGCGTGGAGCACTGGTTCCCTAGCTTTGAAACCTGGCTGGCTCCATCTTCATGGATGGTCCTTGGATTTTAATGCCTCTCGTGCAAGGAATGCTTTCTCTCAGGTCTGGGTTCGGTTGCATGGTCTTAATTGGGTCCTTTGGCATCCAAAGATTCTTCATGACATTGGCATGGACATTGGATCTCCTATTCGCCTTGACAAGGAAACTGAAGTTGTTTGGTTTGGCCACTTTTACAGAATGTTAGTGGAGGTTGATCTGAGATCCACCTTAATTGATAAGGAAACTCTTTCCACTCCCAACGATAATATCAATATTGAGTTTGAGTATGAAAGGAAGCATCTCTTTTTTACTGAATGCATGGCTGTTTGGCACTCGTTGGATTTATGTCGGAGGAAGATCTCTTGTGAGAGATGTGGGATGAAGGGTCATTCAGCTACTCTTTGTAGAAGGAAACTTGAGGGGAAGCATGTGGACTTGTCAACTCATGATAGAGACTTCCAAAAAAATGTCTCTCAGGCTGAGATGGCTTCAGGTAAATCTATTCCCTATGTTCATGATTTGAATGGAAAAAAACCGATAGTGGACAAGTCTCCAATGAGTGGTCCATCTTATGTTAGAGCAGATTTCTCTAAGGAGATTTCATCCAAGGATGGTTGTTCTTTTATTCTCACTGATTTTGTTGAGACTGGCATTACTCCTAGCCTCTTTGCGGCTGGATCCCCTGCATGCGCTGACCGTCCAGATATAAATGTGCATGGTAGTCCTGATGCAGGCTTGACATGTGATGAGATTATTGAGCTGGCTCCTGAATCCGAGCCTCCACAAAATGTTGATTGTCATCAGGAAATTCAGCAACTTCCTTATAGGATTTCTGGGAAGTGGGGTGACATTTCTGAGGCATAAGAGACAGCGGCGGGTTGCAAAGGTCCTAGAACTTTCAAGGATGTGCTTCTCTCAATGAAATGGATGGTTGATGAAGCCCTCACTCCTCCTCCTTTGAAGCGACGACCAAGGAAGGATTATTCCAAAACACCTCGGACTATATCTACCCGATCATTTAAGATTACTGGTAAGTTCAATTCTGATATTCTTAAGATCCTCAATCAGGGTAAGTCCAACTCTGAATGGGAAACTGCGGGTGACTCTGACTATGGGAATGACATGTCTTATTATGTTCTGTAATGTTGTGTTTGACAGCTGAGGGCTTGTTCCTTTGTTTGACCCCAACTGTCTCTTCTGTACCTTTTTCCTTTATTTAATAAATTGTCAGAAGCTTAGCTTCTGGCAGATCTTGCTTTTCCATAAAACCCATAAAAAACTTAAAACCCCAAAAAATACTAAAAACATTGGGAAGCCCTGATAATGATTAAAACCCCTAAAAATCCTAAAGACACTAAATAACATAAAAAACTTTTAAAAAGTCACAAAATTCTATTAATATAATAAAGAACACTAAAAACCAAGAAAAACCTAAAAACCATAAAAACTAAAAAAGCTTTAAGACCCTAAGATACTCATTAAAACTCTAAAACCACTAAAAACACCTAAAACCATAAAAAACATAAAATTATACTTTATATACACAATAACTAGAAAAAAATTAAAATAATACACTTAATCCAAAAAACCCTAGATACAAAAATACTATAAAAAAATAATAACCCATAAATCACTAAATCCCCACAATCCCTAAAACCTTAAAAGCCCGATAAAAACAATAGAAACAATAAAAGTCCATAAAATCCCATGAAAAATAATAAAAACCCTAAAAGGCCATAAAATAATAACCCAAAACACTAAAATTTTAACCCCACCCCAATGAAATAAAGGTCCTAAAAACCGCTAAAAATCCAAAATAATACCAAAACACCGTAAAAACCAAAAAACCCAAAAAACCATTAAATTTCCTAAAAACCCTAAAAACCCATAAAACTCTTAAGATCCCTAAAACCATTAAAACCCCAAATCCCCACCAAACCAAAGGACTATAATAACTATAAAAATATAAAATCCATTTAAAAAACATTAAAACCCATAACCCCCCCCCCCCAAAATACCCCTGAAATAATAGAAGCACAAGAATATCTAAATATCCATGAATACCATAAAAAATCAAAAACCCTATATGATAAAAAACCCAAAACCTAAACATCCCTATATAAAAATAAAAAACTATAAAACACCTGAAATTATAAAAAAATTGAAAAAACTGTATAAACCATTAAAACCCAAATTCCCCTAAAACCCTAAAACCCCTAAAAACCATAAACCATAAAATAACCATAAAACCCTTAAATTGATTTAAACCATAAAACACTAGAAACTCCTAAATACCCCAAAAATTAAAAATAACCCCTTAAACCTAAAAATCCTTAAAAACATAAAATCCCAAAAAACCATCAAATGACCCTAATACTCCCCAAAACTAAAAAAACTCGTAAAATTGTAAAATTGATAGAAACCATTAAAATCGCTAAATTCCATAAAAACCATAAAAACACTAAGAACCATAAAAACTCTAAAACCCCTAAAAGACTAAAATTCCAATAAAAACCTAAAAACCAAAAAAAATCCCCCAAAACACCAAAAAACCATAAAAACCCTAAAAATGATGAAAATATTAAAAAATCAAAAAAATGTAAAACACTAAAAAACTAAAAACTGTGAAAATCATTTAAAACCCAAAGAGAAACCTAAAAAAAACCTAAAACACGTAAAAAAATCTTAACCCTCCTTAACACATAAGAAACCCAAACCACCAAAAAACAATAAATAGCCTAAAAAACCTAAAAATTAAAAAACCACCTTTAATCCCTTCTAAGACCCTACAAACCAAAAAAATCATAAAACACTTATAACCCATGAAAAACTATAAAACCCGTAAAATCATTAAAAACCATAAAATTTATAAAATCCATAAAATCCATAATAACCATGAAAGACCAAAATGTTTTTAATAACTCTAAAACCCGAAAATACAATAAATAACCCCATAAAAACCCTGAAAGACATGCAAACCCTATAAACTCCTTTACAACCATATAAAAAACATAAACACCATAAAAACCATTAGACCCTAAAAATCCTAAAACCCACAAAACCACATAAAACATAAAACCCCTAAATATACTAAAAACCCTTAAAAAAATAAAGAACACTAAAACAATCCTAAAACACCAAAAACTCTTAAAAATCCTAAAAATCGAAAATCCCTTAAATATAATAAATACCCTAATGATCCCATAAAATACTAAACAAACAAAAATACCCTTAAAAATAAATGGAAATCACAAAAAACACCTAAAACCATAATAACTCTAAAAACAACAAATAATCTCTAAAAACACTATTAACCAAAAAACCGCAAAAAAATAATTTCTTAAACCTTAAACCCCTTTAAACCATAAATATTACTAAAAGACCTAAAACCTAAGAACCCTAAAAACCTATAAAATCTCTAAAACCCCTAGAAACCCAAGAAACCCTAAAACCCTTAAACTATTAAAAATAAAAAACCATAAAAACCCATTAAATATAAATTCAGAAAAAAAACAAAAAAACACTAAAAATCATGTAAATCCCTAAAAACATTAAAAACCCAAAAAATTCTTAAAATCCCTAAAACTATAAATAACAATAAATAACCCCTAAGAGAACATAAAAACCCAAAAGACCTAAAAGTCCATAAAACCATAAAATTCAATAAAATACACTACAACTCCTAAACACCCTAGAAACAATAAATTACCCAATAATAAATAATATATAATTAAAAACCTAAAATAACAATAAAAGGGCCATAAAACCCAGAAGTCCCTAAGAACCGTGAAAACATTAAAGGGAAAAAACCCTTAAAACATAAATTTCCCAAAAACCCCCTAATATCACTAAAGGAATATAAGAACTTTAAAAACATAAAGAAACTATTAAACCTTAAGGAAACAATAAATCTCTAAAAATAAAATAAATTACTAAAATTTGAAACATTAAATGAATCCGAAACCCCTAAAAAATAATCAAAACACCATAATTACCCTGAACATCCATAAATCAAAAGAAAACACATAAAACACTAAAAACACATAAAACACATAAAACCCATAAAACCCCTAAAAACACTAGAAGACCCTATAACACATTAAAAGACCCTATAACACATTAAAAGACCCCATAAACATTAAAATAAGCTAAAATCCCTAAATCATCAATAAAAGAAAATGCATAAATATACAAAATACCCTATCAAATACCATTAATGTTAAAAAAGCCCCAAAAACAAAAAACACAGAACCCAAAAATATCCATACAAACCTTTAAACCCCGTAACAGCTCAATAAAAACATAAGAACCCCCCCCCCCCGCACAATAAACCTAAAGGTCATAAAACCCATAAAAATCCTAAACCCCCAAAAAACCATCATAACCCTAAAAATCATAACACCACCCCAAAATATAAAAACCCAAATATCTCTAATAAAACCAAAACCACTTATATACCATAAAAACCTAAAAATTCATTAAAACACTAAAAGATCCATAAAAACCTAAAAAATCGAATTACCTAGTCAAACAACAAACATTATAAAAGACACTAATCCCTATAAAAACAATAGAAATAGCCAAAAACCTAACGGGCCCAAAACCCCTAAATATCCTAAACCCCATAAAATCCCTAAAAACTCTAATAGTATCCCAAAACAAAAAAACCCAAAAATACCTAACAAAACCAAAAAACCTATATATACCATAAAAACCTAATAAATACCTAAAAAATAAAAGAACCCTACAAAATCCCAAAAATCCATAAAACCCAATTCAATACAGACACACAGAAAAAGACCCCCAAAACCCTAAAATTCCTAAAAGGCCCTAAAAACTCAAAATACCCTAAACCTCCCAAAAAATCCAACATTCATAAAAAATACCTAAAAACAATTAAAACACCCCAAATTACATAAAATCCAGTAAAAAACTTAATAACTTGAAAAACACTAAATAACCCTAAAAACTATAAAAAAACTATAAACCTGAAAAAACCTAACAAACATTACAAAAACCTAAAATCACTAAAATACCATGAAAACACCTAGAAAACTAAAAACCTTAAAAAGAAGAAAATATTAAAACCCCTAACATACAAAAAAACCACTAAAAGTACCTAAACCCTTAAAACTCTAATAAACCTAAAAATCCTAAAAACAAAAAAAAACCCAAAAGTACCATAAAATCCTTTAAAAACCATAAAACCATGAAACATATAAAACCCCTAAATGTTCCTAAAAACAATAATAGAAAATAAGAGACTCTAAAAAACCGAAATAACAATATAAAATACCATAAAAACCCCAACTTCCATAAAAATTAGATAAAACCGTAAAACACTTAAAAGAAGAAAAAACCCCATAAAAGCCATAAGTCCCCATAAAGACCCTAAATCTCCATAAAAAATATGAAACACTGTAAAAACCACAACCCCTTAACCCAAAAAAAAGTAATACCTGAAACAAAAACTTTCATAAAATTTCTAAACCAACTGAAAAAGTATAAAACCCTAAAAAAATCCTAAAATAACCCTAAAAGATTATAAAACCCCTCAAAAACCGAAAAATCCATAAACACCCTAAAGGCCTAAAAAATGGATAAAACCACTTAAAAGACATAAAACCCTAAAAACACCATAAAACCTTAAATTTAGTTAAAAATCCCAGAAACCCCCTAAAATGTATAAATTACAAAAAAATATCAAAATCCTAGAAAACCCTAAAACGACTAAAAATCATAAAACCCTAAAAAACTTAAAACGTTTAAACACCATTACATCAATAAAACCATTAAAACACTAAAAAAAAATAAAAACCATTAAAAACCTCAAACACCACAAAATCATAAATCTCTAAAAACAATAATCCCATAAAAACCATAAAACCCTAGAAATATTAAAACCCAAAAAACCCTAAAACCCAATAAAAACTCTACATACACTAAAAGTACAATAAAAATCAATAAATACTCCAAAATACTAAAAAAATATCTATATAACCCCTAATATACACTTAAAAATATAAACAAAAAATAAACAAGAAAATCGATAGAAGCCTCTAAAACCCCTAAAATACACTATAAAACCCATAATAATTCCTTAAACCCTCTTAAACACCCTAAAAATGATAAATTCCTAAAAATAGTAAAAAAAACCTAATAACCCAATAAAACTATAAAATACCTAAAAACACATAAAATATAAATCCCTTAAAAACAGTCAATACCCTAGAAACCCTAAAAAACCCTAAAAACTATAAAAACCCCAAAATAGTCCTACAACGAATAAAACCCCAAAAAATAAAAAAAATACATAAAAACCCAAATAAACTACCTAAAACAATTAAAAACCTCAATAAATATTTTGAAAACCTAAACAATACCAAAAATCAAGAAAAAAACCTAAAACCCTAAAAATACATTAAGCATATAAAATCCAATAAAACCATAAATGTCATAAAAAGTCTGAAATCACCCTAAAAACCCAAAACTTCTAAAAAATCAAAAAAACCCTAAGGACCTTGTAAATCATTAAAAATCCCATTAAAACCCAAAAAATAATAAACCTAAAAAAATAAAACATAAAAAAACCAAAAAAAACTAAAAACACTAAAAACCTTAAAACCCACTAAAACACAAAAACCCAAAAATGCAAAAACCCAAAAATAATAAAAACTCAAATAAAACCATAAATCCTCTAAATGACCCTAATTTTTTTGAATATACATAAATAATAATATAATGTTTTAAAACCATTAAAAGATATTAAAAACCCAAATAACACTAAAACACTATAAACTCCAAAAACCATTAAAATGCTAAAGGACCCTAATAACAAATAAAACCACAAAAGATATTAAAAACCTTAAAATATCCTAAAATAACATAAACACACCTAATAGAGAATAATAACCCAAAAACCTAAATTACCAAATAAACTCTAAACCACCCATTGAACATAAAATTCTAATTGAAAATAAAGAACCAAAAAAACCAATAGGCCCGTAAAATCCATAAAAACATTTAAGAACACTTAAAATCAAAAAATTCCCTAGAAAACCAAATCCCCATAAATGACGAAATATATCCTAAAAATATAAGAACCCTAAATTAACCTAGAAATACCTAAAATCCCCAAATACTCAATAAATACTCTAAAATCCAAACAACAATCTGTAATTCTAAAAAATAACCACAAAACCACAAAAATATCATAAAAAATATAAAATCCATAAAAAAATCAATCAGCCTAGAAAATTCTAAATTTTTTTAATCAACCCTAAGAAAACTAAAAAAATAATTTCAATAAAACACTAACAATCCTTAAGAACAATAATATACAATTGATCATCAAAAACAATAAAAACACTATTTTTAAAATCCGAAATCACCAAAAATATTAAAACCTTAAAAAACCAAAGAAACAGAAAGATCCAAAAAAAGCTTTAATTTCCTTAAATGTATAAAACCCATTAAAAAAATTCAACACCTGAAAAACTAAAAACCGTAAAAATAGTGAAAATGCCAATTGATCCAAGAAACTCACCGAAACCCAAAAAACATAAAAGAAATGAAAAACCCTAAATACCTAAATATCAACATAACTATAAATCCCTATAAAATAGGACAAATAGATGAAAACCTAAAAACCCTAAATGATATTTAATAACCCCATAAAAACCCTATAAAATGTACAAATTAGTATAAATCACCTTAAAACCCTAAAAAATATGAAAACAAAAAAAATCCTAAAACCCTAAAAACTATAAAAATAATAAAAATATCTAAAACCCACTAAATATCATAAAAACACAAAATCCCCTAAAACCCCATAAAACCAATAATATACCTAAAAACATGTAAAGTCATAAAAATATAAAAGACCCCAAAAATCTCCAAAAAAGAATAAATACCCTAAAAAATTTTAAAACCTGAAAAAACCAAAAATGCTAAAAATTTTATAAACCTTACAATCCCCTAAGATCACTAAAAACCTACCTAAGACCCCTAAAACCAATAAAAATTCCATAAATCCCTAAAAAACCAAAAAAACTATAAACCCTAAAAAACCTAAAAACCCCTAAAAATCCCCTAATGATCCTAAAATCCCTTTAAACCCTTAAAGACCATGAAACCCTTAACATACAATAAATGTTTCTAAACACCAAAAGGTACCTAAAAACAATAAAAACCTTAAAGAACCAAAAATCCATAAATCCCATTAAATAGACTAAAAACCATATAAATACCCTACTAGACACAAAACACCATAAAATCTCTATGGAATATAACAAAGAATGAAAAATATAAAAAACAACCCCTAAAACACTCTAATACCGAAGAATACCATTAAAACCCAAAAACCTAAAAGATACAAAAAAACCCTAAGATACCTCAAAACCATAAATGATCCTAAGAACCATAAAAATATAAACCCCTAAAAGTCCCTAAAAACATTAAATTTTAAATAGACCATAAAAACCCTAAAAATCATAAAACCCCCTAAAAACCCTAAAAGTCTATATGAACCTAAAAATAATAAAATCCCAACAAACACTACAAAAAACATAAATATAAACTAATCCCTAAAAAATGTAAAAACACTAAAATATTAAATAACTACAAAACACAAAAAACCATGAAAACCCCAAAAAGCACTAAAACATAAAAAATCTTAAAAAAAATCCAAAAAACCATAGAAATACTAAAAATCACAGAAACACTAAAAAACTATAAAATAGTTTAAAAAATAAAAAAATATTAAACACTCAAAAATACATTTAAAACCCTCAAAACATAAAAAATATATAAACCCCTAAACACCTAAAAATACCTTAAGAAAACTAAAAACCCAAAAACTGTAAAAAATCATAAAAAAATTCAAAAAACCTTGAAAAAACATAAAGAGATCCTAAAACCCTAAAAACCTTAAATCTCTAAAACATCATACTACTCCAATTCCCTAAATCCCAAAAAACAAGAAAAACACAAAACATATAAAACACTTATAAAACCCAAAAAACACATAAGAACCATAACCCCTCCCACATCCCATAAAAAACTAAAACCCTTAAATCCCCCAAAACCACAGGAGTATAAAACCACTAAATATATCTAAAATTCCCAAAATTAACTAAAAAAGCTTCTACCACATAAAGCCATATTAAATCCAAAAAAACATAAAACCCTAAATACCCTAAAACCCTTAAAACCTCTAAAAATACACAAACCCTAAAACACACCATAAAAGTTCCTAAAAACTCTAATAACCACTAAAACACCATAAACCCCAAAAAACCCTAAATGAACCTCAAACCCAAAAAACCCTAAATGGCCCACAAAACATTAAAACACTTAAAATAGTCAAAAATTAGAAAAACCACTAAAAGAGCCTAAAATCCCTATAAAAATCCCAAAAGAACACTAAAAACCTATATTACCAAGAAAACAGAAAAACCAAAAACCATTAAGACCCTAAAAAATAAAAACCATAAAGAGTAACGAAAAACCCTAAAACACATAGAATCCCTCAAAACCCTGAAACTCATTAAAATTCCAAATAATGCCTAAAAACCCATAATAACCTTGAAAGGACACTAAAAAATCTAATAAAAACTCAATATACACTAAAAACTAATTATAACCATGAACCCACAACACTTACGGAACTATTAAAATCCCTTAAAATCCCTAAAAACCAAAATTAGATAAAAAACCTTCAAAACACAGAAAAATCATAAAAATAACTAAAACATTATTATTCCAATCAACCCTGAAAACCTTCATAGTTTACTAGAATCTACTTTAAATCCATTAAAAAACTTTTGAATCCCTAAATACACCAAAAATATATAATAAACTAGAAAAATCATAAAAACCATAAAACGATAAAAACTGTAAAACCCAAATCCCCCACAAATATTAAAAAAGATCGCAAACCCTACAAAGGCCTAAAAAATTCAAAACCCATGAAAAACCTTGATAACCTCTAAAAACCAGAAGAAAAGTCAAAAAAATCAAATAAAAACTAAGAAACACTAAAAATCCTAAAAATGTAAAATCCCATAAAACAAAAAAAAACTAAAAATAGAAAGGAACCATAAAACCCATTAATCCTCTAAAAGCTCTAAAATATATAAAAACCTTTTAATCTCTAAAAACCTAAAAAAATCCCTAATAATTTAAAACCCCCTTTGATACCCTAAAAACCCTAAAAACCCATGAAAACCCTAAAATACCTTAAAACACCTAAAAGACCGTAAAGACATATAATACCTTTAAAATCTAAAATATTTATAAGAATACCAAAAACCAAAAAAACCAAAAAACAATAAAATTCATAAAACCCTTATAACTTATAAAACCTGAAAACCCCATGAAAATCCATAAAACCACAAAATTTAGAAAATTTTAAAAACCCATAAACACAGTAAAAAAATTACAAATCATAAACCAATACTAAAAAACGTAAATTCTAATAAAAATCCTATAAACATAAATACCTCTAAAAGTCCCTAAAACACTAAAAACCCAAAAAAAACCCCTATGAAGACTAAAAAAAATAAAAAACCCTAAAAACCCTAAAAACCTATAAACCCCTAATAAAAAAATAAATAACATAATACCATAAACAACCCCTAAAAATGTGAAAAAACACTAAATATCGATATAAACCATAACAACCCTAAAAAACAAATAAAAATCCTAAAACCTTAAAACCCATTAAAAATTAAAAAAACCCCACTAAATTTATAGAGATTATAAAAAACTCAAAATCCATAAAAACCAAAAACCCTAAAAATAATAAAACCCCTTGAAACCCCCCAAAAAAACCAAATAAAATTCCCTTAAATACCATAAAACCATAAAAAACATAAACACCCTTAAAAATCCTAAATATCCCTAAAAAGTTTTAAAACCCATAAAAAATAAAAATATAAAAAACATGTGAAATACCTGAAAACCCCTCTAAAGAACTTCAAAACCCCTTGAAAACACTAAAATTCATAGACTCTACTAAAAATCCAATATAAATTAACAAATAAAAAAAATAACATATACCATTTAAAAACCATAATAACCTGTAAAACCTATGAAACCTAAAATACATAAAAAGAAATAAAACCCCAGCATACATAAAAAACCCACACACCACAAAAACCATAAAAACCCTAAATACCATAAAAACCCAAAATTCTAAAAGGCAATAACTACCCCCAAATCCCTAAATATCCTTAAACATCATAAATACCCTAAAACCCTTAAAAACATTCAAAAACCTAAACATTGCTAATACACTAAACCCCATAAAAGTTTCTAACAAACCATAAAATCATAAAATCCTAAAAACCATAAAAAACATTTTAAACCCAAATAACCATACAAACACTAAAATAACTAAAACCCCTAAAACCCACCTAAAATCCATTAAAATCCCTAAAGACCAATAAATCATATAAAAACACTAAAAATCACTAAAGGCCCTAAAAATACCTAAAAATTAATCAATAACTATAATACCCATAAAATGATCTAACATTTATAAAATCCTAAAAACTATAAATAAACCCTGAAAACCAATTAATCCACCCCCCAAACCCTAAATATTCCTAATGATCAAAAAACACAAAAATTATAATAAACATAAAAACTTATAAAACCATAAAAACACTAGAAATACTAAAAACCCTATAAACTCTAAAAAATCGAAAAAATAAAAACCCCTAAAATCAATAAAACTCATAAAAAACTAAAAACCTTAAAAAACACAAAAATACAGAGAATCCCTAAAACCCTAAACAGCATAAAAAACATCAAAACCCATTTAAAACCTATATATCCCTTTAAATCCCTTAAAATACAAAATTTATAAAAACCCCAAAATCCCTAACAACCATTAAACTCCTAAAATCCTATAAAAACCAAAAAGAACCCAAATTTTCTTTAAAACCATAAAACTACTGAAAACCCCTAAAACCATAAAACCCCCAAAAAAACACTAAAACATAAAAAAATCATAAAAAATCCCTAAAACCCTTAATGTCTAGAAAACACAAAAACACCCAATAAGACCCTAAATACTATAAAAACCAAAAAAAGAGCATAAAATTCCTAAAACCCATAAAAGATCCAAAACCCCCCCAAAAAGACACTAAACAACCTATAATAAATAGATGATCATAAAACCCCTAAAATACTCATAAAACCTCATAAATCCCATTAAACGCCTAAACTCCTTAAATGTATTTAAAAATATAAAAACCCATATTTCAAACATTGAGTCCCTAAAATCATTAAAAAGTATAAAACCCATAAATGATCCTAAAAACCCCAAAATGTCCCTCAAAACACTAAAATCTTTACAGAACACTAAAAACCATAAAAACGCCAAATGATATTAATGACCCTAAAAACCAATAAAATCTCAAAATACTTCTGAAACACTAAAAACAATGCATACCATAAAACCTATAAAATTCATAAATCCACAAAAACCACCCCTAAAACACACTAGAAAATCTTAATTTCCCAAATATTCATATAAACCTCGACATCCTAACAAATGAAATAACCTTAAATACACTAAAAATCATAAAAACATAAAACCCCAAAAAAAAAGAACCAAAACCCCCCGAAAAACCACTTAAAACGAATAAAACCAAAAATCTAAAATATCCTAAAAAACCTTAAACATAAAAACACAATAGAAACACAAAAAAAACTAAAACACCCTAATGACACAAAAAACCCTAAACCATAAAACCGTAAAAAACTCACAAAAAAATCATATTGTACCCCAAAACACCTATGATCACCCTAAAAGACCCAATAAACCATAAAAATAATTTTAAAACTCTAAAGACCCAAAAAACCCAAAAAGTTCATAATGACCCTAAAATTTATAAAATCATAAAATAAAATTAAATACCCTAAAAACCCCAAAACACTATTAAATGAAAAAAGAACATTAAAAGTCCCTAAAACACCTTAAGAAGATATAAACCATAAAAGAAACCATAAAACCCAAATTTACACTAAAACCCCCTAAAACACATGTGGACCTTAACAACCATAAATTACCCAAAAAGCCCTAAAAACCTAAATGAACCTAAATTCCCGTAAGAATTACAAAACCCACTAAAACTCCCCAATACACTAAAAGACCACAAAACCAATAAAAACCCTAAATACACTAAAAAATAAGAAACAGAAAAACGTTTTACAAATAATTTCATATCATAGAAACCTCTAAAAACGCAAAAATTAAATAAAAAAGGATCAAGAAACAAAACAACCCTAAAAAGATAAAAAAAATTATGAAATTAAAGAGACAAAAAGAAACAATACAAACTATAAAAGACCCTAAATATTTTAAAACCCTAAAGATAAAAAAACAATAACCCTAAAAGACCCTTAATTCCCAAAATATAAAATAAAATACCAAAAACCGTTTAAACCCAAAACCAATAATAACACCAAAATACATTATAAACGCTAAAAACCACAAAATCCTTAAAACCCTAAAACAATTTAAGAACAATAAGACCATAATACCATAATACTGCCATGAACCCCAAAAAAACCCCAAAAATCATAACAAAAACATAACCCCAAAATCCCAAAATGATCCTAAAACACCTAAAGGACACAATAACTATTACCAGATCCTAAATAACAAAAACAATAAGAAAAAAATCTTATAACCATTAAAGAAACTAAATTTCTAAAAACCCAAATGACCCCAAAATACCCTAAAACCCCTATACAGCTTAAAAACCCTAAAAACCCCTAAAAAGATTTAAACATTAAAATAGAGTGGTATCTAAAAAGTAATAAAAGATCATAGAAACCCTCAAAAATTAAAACATTAAAATACTATAAAAAATCATAATAAATATAGAAACCGTAAATTTTTATAAAAATCTACCAAAATTAAGAATACCAAAAAACCCTTAGAAACACAAAAATTAATTTAAAAACCTTGAAATGTCCAAAAATAAGTAAACACCCTAAAACCCAAAAAATCCCAAAGAATCCCCCTAAAACCGTACAAGATAATAAAACCCAAAAAATCATCAAACACATTAAAACATATAAAAATAAAAAAAACCCTAAAACTGCTATAATGATAATAAACCTAAATCCCCTTATACACATGAAAACCCCCCATAAAACCGTGAAAATCCAAAAAATGCTAAAAACCATAAAAACTCCAAACCATCTTTAAAATCAAAAACAACCATAAAAACCAAAAATTACACAAAATAAATCATTAAACCCATACAAATTTGAAAAACCATAAAACCATAAAAACCCCTAAGAACCCTAAAAACACTAAGTCCCCCTAAAAAGCCTAAACCCCCCAAAAAACCCAAAAGAACACAAATCCCCTAAAACCCATAAAACCTAGTAAAACCCAAAAACCATAAAAACCATAAAATACCAAAACACCCCTAAAATTCTGTAAAAGAAAAAAGCCCTAAAACCCCTAAAAATAAGTCTAGATCATAAAATCTTAAAATCCCAATGAAACCCTTTTATCCCCGTAAAAATGGTAAAACCCATAAAAACCATAAAATCCAAAGAACCCTAAAACGCACTTAAACACTAAGAATCATAAAACCCTAAAACCATAACACACTATAACACTATAATAAACCCTAAAACCCATAGAATACTATAAATGCTAAAAAAAATAAAAACCTGAAAACACCTAAAAAATACACCCCCCCCTTAAAACCTAAAAAACACTAAAACCCATTAAAAACTCTGGAAACCGTGAAAAAAATAATATAACCTAATGTTCTTAAAATTAAAAAAAAACAACCAAAAAAAACCCTAAAAACCTTAAAACACCAACATATTTTAAAAAGTTATAATCTCCAAAAAATCACTAAAAATCATAAACACCCTTATGAAACACTAAATCTCATAACAATACACTCAAAATGAGATATAACCATAAAACTAAAAAAAAAATCCTAAGACAACAAATAAAATTAAAAATGAAAAAAAATATAAAAATGATAAAAATTAAATAAATATCTGGAAACCTCTAGAAACCCTTAAAAACATAAAACCCAAAAAACATAAAATTACCCTAAAAATATAAAAAATGTTAAAACCCTTATGCCCCATAAAAGAAACAAAAAACCCTAAAAATAATAATAATCTATAAGTTACATAAAAAATAAGAACTGTAAAAACCTTTAAACCCTCAAAACCATTAAAATATTCAAAAATCCCATAAATCCATAAAAATAACTATAAAAACATAAAAATCCCTAAAAACCCTAAAAATAAAAAAAACTAAAAAATGATGAGAAAATGAAGAACCTAAAAAACAAAACAAACCATAAAAACTTAAAAAATCTTCTAAAAACCCTAAAAAGAAAAAACCCAAAAAACCCAAAAAACTCATAAATACCATTAAAATATAAAAAAAAGAAAACCCTAAAAATTTAGAAAACCCATAAAAATCACAAAACTCTCAAAATAGCCTTAAAACCCATAAATGTTTTTTTAATGAAAATCCTAAAATAATTTGAATAAAAATCCCATGAAAACCCATTAAATCACAAAGACATGAATTCTTCTTGTGAAGGTAGTATTATTGAAATTATTTTGGTTTCTGTTTCATGAATGAACTGCACTAATCCAATTGACATTGGTGGCCTGGTTATCATAGGAATCCATATGTTCAATGATGTGCTCCTTGGAAAAATGACCTGGAATTTGATTACTTCTCGGGATGATGGCCTTGACTTGTTAGTGATATAGTTTCTCAACAAATCCATAATGTAAATCCATGGTGTATGATATCTTATAAGTGACCAAACATCATATTCTCTATCAATGATAATTTGTCCTGCTCAAAATGGGTTGTTTCAAAACACTCAAATCATAATTTTTTTACTTCAACCTAGTTGTATATACCCCTAACTGACATACTGCTACCTCAACTAGATCGAAAACGTTTTTCCATTGCTGATATTATTCAGAGTTTTGGAGACTTTTTTGAGATCTATCTTGCTCATATTATCATAGAAATTTATAGATATATTTTTCTAACATAGACACCCTCATATGGGAACTAAATATGAATTGGAAACTCAACACCAAAGATTTATATAAGAAACAAAATGCATGCATGGTGAAATTGTTCCATAATGGATTCCTAACTTCATGAATCCTTTCGTTCATCCTTCAATGTACCTGTTCCTGTAGAAAATCTAGAGGAATATGATGTTTATTCATGAATAACTGAAGTGGACTTTTCTATTGTTATCCTTGGCTTGCTACTTATTCCTATATATTTAAAATAATGAGGGGCATTTTTTCGATCATTGAAAATTTTCAGTCACCCTTTTGTAGTACTCATGGGTAATGTTCAGGACCTATCTAAATCTGGGAAACATTCATTAATGGATAGCAAACCTACTGAGCTTTATTCCTTCCATCAGACTCAGTGAGAAGTTGCACAACCTACTTCACAGAGCCTCCACCACTGCTATGGCACATATGTTGGCTGCTCAAAATGTTGATGCTTTTTCCAAAAAAAAGAACTCATTTCATAAGGAGTGGTAGCTATCCACTAGGTAGTGCATGCGGTGTCTAGCTTACAATCCGATAAAATGGCTACGAATACTAATGATATGATCATTTTGTGCACATTAGGTGTTTCTAGAAGGTGAAAAAAACAATTGAATCTAATGTTTATAATTTTGGATCCCCCCACTTCAATCATGGATAAAAGTCAACAAGGATGGTCAATCGTCATGTGCGCTCAGTCATATGGGATGTGTTGGTGTTTCCCATACTTGTAGAGGCTTCATTAAAGGATGATTCTTCCACATAATTGGATGTGGAAGTGCTTGTGAGGTAGAGCATTGAGAAATGATTAATGTGGTCAAGTTTTCACTTCAATTTGGGTGGAAGGATCTTTGGATTGAATCTGACTACTTGTTAGTGGTAGAGGATCTAAAAAACAAATCAAGAAGGGTACATTGGGGACTTCTTCCACAATGGATTCCTTGCCTCAAGGACTCCCAAGTTCATACTCTCAATGTTAAATATGCATATTAGGGAGATGAATATAGTGGAAAACTTTCTCGACAAGAAGGCAAGTAAATAGAGGTTCCCAATGTGGTCCTTTATCATCCCACACATATTTTAATCCCTAGTTGATTTGGATTTGAAGGGTGACCTTCACACCCATGTTTTTAACCCCCCATTAACATGATTTGCATTTACTTTTTATTAGTAAATTTTGTGGCTCCGAGAATTATTTTTCATGAACCTTCATTCCCCGAGAAGCCTTAAAAATCACCATAAACCCTAAAAACCATTAATCCATTATATCCCTAAAAACATAAGAAACCCTAAAACCCCATTTAAACCCATAAAACTCTATAAAATTGTAAAATCTCTAAAATTTATAATTACCCTAAACATGGGAAAACCCTAAAAACACCAATATAGCCAAAACCATCAAATATACCAAAACCCCCATAAAATACCCTAAAACAATAAAAAAACCTAGATACCCTAAAAACGTATATATAATCATAAAAACCATTAAAACCAATAAAGTACCTAGAAAAATTAAACAATACTAAAAATCATAAAACCATAAAACCATAAAAACCTAAAAACCATAAAAAGTTGTTTAAGCCCCTAAAATCATTAATATCTATAAAAACCCTAAGAACCCGAAACTCATTAAAAATAATAATAACCATAAATAAAAAAATTAATCCCATAAAATTGTAAAAATGGATAAAAATCCAAAAATTCCCAAAAAAAAAACAAAATACTTCATCACCACAAAGACCCTAAAATTTGTAAACACCGCCCAAAAAAAGAAAAACTCCCTAAAAATTCGTCAAACCAATTATAACCACATTTAATACTTTTAGAAAACATTAAAACCCTAAAAACAATAAATACCCTAGAGAAACTAAAAACAATACTACCCAATAAATTTATAAAAACACTTAAAAATAATAAAAAACACTAAAATCCCTTAAAAACCCAAAAAACACTAAAAAACTAAAACCCCTTGAAAACCCAACTGAATCCCTAAAACCCAAAAAAAATTATAACCCTAAACCTCAAAAAATGCAGAATACTCTAAAACCCAAGAAATTAATCAAAAACTGTAAAACCCATTAAAAACCATAAGCCATACAAACTCTAAAATAACCTAAAAATATCAAAAACCAAATAAATTCCATAAAACCTGTTAAAACAATAAAAAATTAAAAAACAATATAAGTATATAAAAACCCTAAAAACATAAATCTCCTTATAAACAACTAAAACCCTATAAAACTCTAAAAGGACCTATATACATTAAATAACCCTATAAAAAATTAAAAAATTAAAAAATCCTAAAAACATAGAAAAATTCTAAAACCCCTAAAAACCCTTACAAATCCTAAAACCACGAGAAGCCTGAAACCATCAAGAAGTTTAAAAAACCTCAAAATTCTGTAAGAACCCTAAAACCCCTAAAAATTTAAGAATCCCTAAAAGGCTTAAAAGTGAATACAAACCAAAAAAGATTAAAACCTTTTATTGAATATTAAAATTAATAAATATTCTTGAAAACTATAAAACCCACATATAAACATTAAAAAACATAAAAACCCTTGGTCCAAGAATTAAACACGAACACCCAAATTATCTAAAACCCTTAAATTCCTAAAAACCCAAAATCATGAAATACATTATCTACTTTAAAATCACCTAAACGACCTAATAACTAGAAATCCCCATTAATTGTAAACCCGAATACGATCCTATAAACCCAAAAAACCCCATAAAAACCTATAAAAGTGCATGAAATATCTAAAACCAATAATAAACTGTAAAACCTAATAAAACAGGAAAACCCCTAAAACGTTCTAAAGAACCCAAAAACACACTTAAAGGCCAAAGAAGACATGAAAAATCCTGAAAACTATTAAAAATCATAAAAAACTCTAAAAACCAAAAAAAAAATCCCATAACCATTGAAAACCATAAATATTATAAAAACCCTAATATCCCTAAACAACTATAAAATTCCTTAAAAACACTAAAAACCAAAAGTCAACTATATAACATAAAAAACATATAATCATATGAAACCATAAAAATCATACAAATTTATAAAAACTCCTAAAAATAAATAAAAAAACTATAAAAAACCAAAAAACACCTAAAAAAACATAAAATCCCAAATACCCTAAAAAATATTAAAATCCCTAAAATAACCTAAAACCCAAAAAATCCTTAATACCCTAAAAAACAATAAACCCTAAAATCCCAAAAACAACATTAAACATGGTGAATACATAAAAACCTTAACCCCCCCAAACCACGAAGAACCATAAAAATAGCTAAAAACATTAGAAACATAAAATCCTTAATACCCTAAAAACCCTGAACAACAATAAAAACAAACAAAACAATAGAAACAATAAAAATACCTAAAAATCATTAAAAACCATTAAAATCCAAAAAACACAAATACTATAGAAATTATAAAAATCATTAAGACACCCTAATAACCCTAAAAACCCTAATCCCCTAAAAATTCATAAAACCCCAAAAAACCTAAATACCCAAAAACCTCAAAAAACTTTTAAAACCCATAATAACCCCTAATAAACCTAAAAACCATAAAACCATAAAAGAACATAAATCCAGAAGGATCCCTAAAATATCTTTAAAATCATTATAAAAATAAAAGGCCCTAAAACCCCCCAAAAATATAAAATAGCCATGAAACCCAAAAAAACTGAAAATTACATTAACACCATAAATCCCTAAAAATTCAATAAAACCCCTAAATATCTAAAAAGATCAAAAAAATACCCTAACTCCCCTAAAATAAACTAATAACACAAAAAAAGACGAAAGGACCTTATAAACTATAAAAGACCATAAAAACATAAAAAACACTAAAAGAACATAAGAACACTAAAAATCTAAATGACCTAAAAACCTCTAAATGATTATACAAACACTCAAAACCCCTAGAGTACCATAAATACCATAAAACATTAAAATTTTGTAACACCACAAAAAAATATTTATAATACTAAAACCCTTTAAAAATAATAAAAAACTCAATAAGACAGTAAAATCTTACATGACACTATAAAAACTCAAAAGTCACTAAAACACTAAAAACCCGAAAACCCCATGAAACTCTAAACAACCCCAAAACCCATTATAAACACTAAAAATTACTAAAACAATAAAAAACCTAAAACCCTTTAAAACCCTGAAGGACCTTAAAAACATAAAAATCTAAAATCACAAAAAAACCATAAAACCCCAGAAACCCTACAAAACCTACAAACCTATAAATATCAAAGAATACTATTCTAACCCTATATAATTATAATAAATCATAAATCCTATAATCTCAAAAACCTTAAAACCCACAAAATATCTAGAAAAACCTGGAACCAAAAAAATCATAACACCCCAAAAAATTACTCTAAACCCTAAACAATAAAAAAACCCCAAAAACCCAAAAACCCATTAATAGAACCTAAAAACCCTAAAAACCTGATGGATGATAAAACCCATAAAAACAAAAAAAGGAACCTATAGCCCAATAAATATCATTAAATACCATAATGTACTAAAAGTTTCTAAACCTCCCAGAACAACTAAGAGAAACCAAAATGGCCCAAAAACCCCTCAAAACTCAAAAATGACCCTAAATAGTAGTCAAAATTCAATAAAAGACCCCAAAATTTATAAACACCTTAAAACCCTAAAAACCCTTAAATGATAAAACCCATAAAAACATAAAAAACCCCAAAATATAAAAATCAATAAAAACACTAAAAACCTAAAACCCGTAAACCCCCAAAAAACTCTAAAAATCACAGAAACAATAAAAACTATAATACCAATAAATAACATAAAAAATATGAAACTAATCATACTTAAAATCCCCCTAAAACAAATAAACCCCCCTAAAAATATAAACACCGCAAAAAAAAATGAAAAACGTAAAAACAACAAAACCCCTAAAAACCATAACAAACCCTAAATTCCAAAAAACCATAAAACTATAAAACAATCATAAAGAACCCTAAAACCATTAAATCCATAAAACCCAAAAAACCCATTAAAACCATAAATGAAGATAAAGAGCCTTAAAATCCTTAAAACCAAGAAAAATCCCTAAAATAAAAACAATCATGTGAACCCTAAATACCCTAGAATTCCAAAATCATTGAAAAACCAAAACCCATTGAAAACCTAAATAACCCTAAAAACCATAAAACCCATACTAACATCAAAAAACACATCCCCCAAACAACCCTTAATACCCTAAAATAACCATAAAAACTCAAAAAACCCAAACAAGACCCTAAAACTCCCAAAAATCCCAAAGGACCACAAATCCCTAAAGGACCCTAAAGGTATCTAAAAACTCAAAAAACACAAAAAAACCACTAAAAACCAAAAATATCATTTAAACCCCTAAAAAACCTAAAAATATAGAAAACCCTTTAAAACACTATAGTACAATAATCCATTAAAATGCCATAATAATGAAAAAAAACATTAAAACGTTAAAACCCCTAACAAGAACTTAATGCCCTAAAACCCCTAAAAACACAAAAAACCTGAATAAATCATAGAATACCCTAAATAACCTACAATACTGAAAAACTATATAAATACTAAAATAAAATTTAATTTCCAGAACACCTAAAACAATCCAAAACACCCTTAAAAACTATGAAATCCCAAAAAATATTCCTATGAACCAATAAACAATATAAAATATAATTAAAAACCATACATACCCCTTAATCCTAAAAGAACCCTATAAACCATTAAAGCACATAAAACCCCATAAAACCCCATAGACCAAAAAAACCAAATAAAAATAAAGAATCCAAAATACCATATTATCCACTAAAAAATCTAAAAACACTAAAACACATAGAGCTATTTAAATCCTAAAAAAATCATTAAAATTTTATAAAAACCATAATACCCCTTAAAATCAATAATAACCATAAAACCCAAAAACCCCACAAAAAACCTAAAAGTCCCTAAAAACAATAAAAACCCCTAAAAGAACATAAAAGACATAAATAATATTAAAACAACTTAATGAAAGATTAAACACCCCAAAACACATCAATCCCTTAAAAACATTAAAAACCCCTAAAACCATTAGAAAACCCTAAAGACACTAAAACCCTTAAAAACACTAAAGACACTAAAACCCATAAAAACCATAAAAACCCTAACAACCAATAAAACCCCTAAAAACTCTAAAAAAACTAAGAAAACTAAATCAATATAAAAAAACCATAAAACCCATAATAATCCCTAGAAACACTAAAGACACTATAAATCATTGAAAACCCTAAATCCAAAAAAAATGTTATAAATTATTAAATGCAAAAGCCTCCCAGAAAATAAAATTAAAATTCTATAAAAAATATGCACACATCCAATGATC
Source organism: Viscum album (assembly GCA_963277665.1). Classification (NCBI taxonomy): domain Eukaryota; kingdom Viridiplantae; phylum Streptophyta; class Magnoliopsida; order Santalales; family Viscaceae; genus Viscum; species Viscum album. The sequence goes on along the minus strand of OY728165.1, from coordinate 981,964,706 downwards.
CCATAGAAAACGTTAAAAAACCATTAAACCATAAAAACTCTTAATAAACATAAAAAACCTAAAAAACTAGAAAACCAAAAAAACCCCTACAATCTAAAAACCCATAAAGCCAAAAAAAATAAAGACCCCAAAAAACACTAAAACCCCATAAACCCCCTAAACTATAAAACCCCTAAGATCCCAAAAAATCCTCAAAATAAAGAAAAAATACACAAAATCATTAAAACATTTAACACCATGAAAAATAACAAGACCCCCCAAAACTTCCTAAAACCCTTAAATGAAGACAAAAACCTAAAAGTAGGTAATAACCTAAAAGTCCCTATCACCCTATAAAAACTAAAAGTCCCCAAAAACCATTAATCCCCCTAACCCCCCCCCCCCCCAAAAACCTAAATCCCTAAAAACCCTAAAACTCCATAAACCCCATAAAATCAATAAAAATACTTAAAACCCTAAACCCCCTTAAAACACTAAAAAAGGTGAAAACAGCTAAAACAATTCTAAAAGCACTAAATATCATAAAAACCGTTCCAAACCATAAAACCCCTAAATACCCTAGATAGCCTAAAATATTAAAAAACCCACAATCCCTTTGGAACCCTAATGCCCAAAAAATCCCTCAAAACATTAAAAATCCTAAAAAAAACTAAAATCCCCATAAAATACAATAAAAACCAAAAAAACCCTTAAATCCCAAAAATACCCTAGAAACCCAAAAAACCTTAAAACACTAAGAAAGGATTATAACATGTATTATTACATACACCCCTAACATCCTTTAAACCATAAATCTATTAAAATATCATAAATGATCCCAAAAAAACACTAAAACCCCAAACACCCTCAAAGGAAAACCCTAAAAACACCTAAATTACATCAAATACAATAAAAACACTAAACAACCCAAAAATACCCTAAAATTACTTAAAATACACTAAAAGACTCTATAAACAATAAAATTATAAAGAACCCAAGAAACCCCTTAAAATATATAAAGGATCCTAAAACCCCTAAAAAACCAAAATGATTCAAAAAACACTAAAACCCAATAAAATCCCTAAAACCATAAAATGCACTAAAAACATACAAAACTAGTAAAGGACCCGGAAATCACTTAAATCCCTAAATACCATTAAAATATGTCTAAATACTCTAAAGAAATGTAAATATATAAAAATCTGAGAAAACACGAAATGACTATAAAAAAAACTAAAACTCCAATAGTTCCAAAAACTCTAAATACTAAAAAATAATTACATACCATATAAACCCAAAAAGTAATTAAAATTCCTTATAAATAGAAATTGAAAAAAACATAAAAATTAATTAAAATCACAGGAATACCTTATAAACCCAAGATGACCATAATAAAGATAAAATCAATAAATAATTCAAATTCCTAAAAACCATATATTACTAAAACCCTTAAAAAGGAAAACCCCTAAAACCTCTAGAAAACAAAAAATCCCTAAACTGGAAAAAAACACTAAAAGCCATATATATAAAAAAACTGTTAAAACCCCTAAAAGATCCTAAAACTGTAATGAAACCCATAAAGACCCTAATAACCCTATGATCCTTAAAATCATAAAACACCCTAAAATTTTATAAAAATGAAAGAAACACATAAATTCCATAAAAAGCCTTTAAATCTCTAAGAGATATTAAAAATCCCTTAATAACCCCAAAACCAAACAAAACCATAAAACCCCTAAAACACTAACAAACCAAAAAAATATCTAAACACACTAAAATCCTAAAAACCCATAAAATCCATACAAAACATAACACCCTTAGATCATATAAAAACCCTAAAATCTTTTAAAACATCTAAAAACCATAAATCCTAGTAAAAACACAAAACACACAAAAAACCCATTAAATCATTAAAACCCCATAAAAAACATAGTTCCACATAACAACCCCAAACCATAACAAAATCCCTAAAAGAAATACCCCCATAAAATCCAAATCCCCCACAAGAAATCCAAAAAACCCAATTAAACACAATGAATACACCAAAGAAAATGTAAAAACCCTAAAATTGCCTTAAACCCCTAAAAATCAAAAAATTATTTAAAGCCCTAAAAATCCGAACTACCCCATGAAAACAATAAAAACCCCTAATACTCTAGAAAAGATGAAAACACCAAAAACCCAAAAGGAAGTTAAATACTCAAAAATCACCTAAATAACTAAAATACCCAAAAATACAAAAAACACCCCAAACCCAAAAAAATAATAAAGAACCATAATGTCTTTAAAACACTTAAAACCCAAATAGACCCTGGAAAATATTAAAACCCCCATAAAATAATAAAGCATAGTAAAACCCTAAAACACTAAAAACTATAAACACCATTAAAACCCTATAAAAACCATGAAACCCTAAAATACCCTAATAACTCTGAAAACCCTAAAACACCATAAAACCAATATAAATCCAAAAACCCTAAAAACCATTAAAAAACTAAGAACCTAATAAATGCAATAAAATATTCAAAAAACTAAAAACTGATAACCCAAAAAACAAATAAAAAAATTTAAAACCCCTTAAATCCTTTTATAACTGTAAAACAATAAAAATACTAAAATACCTATAAACCCTAAAATCCTTAAACATTTAAAAACCCTAAAAAACTCTAAAAACAAAAAAAAAACAAACCCCCCTCCCAATACCTATATAAATCCTAAAAATATGAAAAACCAAAAACCCTACAACACCCTAAAACACCCAAAAACCCTAAATCCACAAAAACCCTTAAAACCCCTAAAATCCCAAAATACCATAAAAATTAAAAAACGTTAAAAATAATTAACTAAAGACTTTAAAAATCAACTAAATACAATAATAAGCCCATGAAACACATAATAACCCTAAAAACATTAAAAACCCAAAAAATCCTAAAAGACACTTAAAACACCGCAAAGACCCAGAAAACCCTAACCCCCCTAAAAGAGACTAAAAACACCTAAAACACACTACATCCAAAAGAAAACCCTTAATAACTCGTAAAACTAATTAACAAAAATAAAACCATAAAACCCAAAATCCCAACAAAATAAAAAAACCCCAAAACTCCCTAAAAACACAAAAAACGCTAAAAATAATAAAAACCCAAAAAAACATAAAATCCATAAAATTACTAAAAACCCTACAAACACCAAATAATATAAGACAAAAAAAACTTTTAATGTTACCTAGGAACCCTAAAAATCCTCAAAACCCTAATAACCATTCAAACAACTAAAAACACTAAATCACATAAAATCTTAAAAATTACTACAAACCATAAAAACCCATAAAATCATAAAATCCAAAAAATATCAGAAAATACCCAAACACACCCTCAAAACTCTAAAAACTATAATATACTCTCAAAGTCCCCAAAAACATAAAATCCCAAAACCCCTATAAAAACCCGAAAAACCAAAAAACCCATTAGCATTGGGGAAAATATTCCTAAAACAACCAAAAAGAAAAAACCCTAAAACCCTAAAAACCCATAAAATCACAAAATATACAGAAAACACTAAAAACCATAAAAACCCTAAAACCCCTCAAAACCATAAAAAAACCCTAAAACCACGAAAAACATGGATACCCCAAGAATCCTAAAAAAACATCAAAAACCCTAAAACACTAAAAATTGATAAATCATACAAAGATCTTTATAAATGTCTATAAATCTCCTAAAATCCCTAAAATCCAAAAAAAATCCTTAATGCCTTGCAAAAACAATTAAAACACCTAGAACATTAAAAACCCTAAAAGCTCAATGAAACCCTAAATTTTGTTAAATTAAATATAAAATTAAAATCACTAAAAATAATTAAACACCCTAAGAACTATAATAAACCCTAAAAAATAAAATTATATTAAAATAATACGCCCCTAAAAATCATAAAACCCCCTAAAACCCTAAAAATTAAAAAAAACCCAAAAACATAAAAACCACTAAAAACAATAAAATACACCAATTACTACTTGAAAATATAAATACAACATGAAATAAAAAACCCTAAATACTGATAAAACCCTAAAAGGATTAAAATTTCATAAATAACACAAAATACCACACAAACATATAAAAATTATATAAACCATAAAAAAACAAAAAAATTATAAATATACTTAAAAACCAAAAACCCAAATAACCATAAAACCCTTTTTTGCACTCTGATTTTATCAAGGAAGATGAAAAGTATATGAAGAGTACCTAGGAAAGGCTAAGGTTCTATGTTTACATAATTAGAAGCAATAATTTTGTCCAAATTGTCTTATGCACACAAGACACATATGCATCGCATAGGCCACACATCAACTCTGCTCATGCCAAAGGGGCATGACACCCATACACAAAAATCCTATAATGGGAACCTACATTGTAGAACTATTTGAAAAAAATTCCTTCTCCCAAGGTATCATAGTTTCTTACAAAAAGTATCTTTGTGTTCCACATTTAAACAACTAAAAAATAAGAAGAATCCCCATAACTCTCATTATGCATTTACTTAACCCAGGTCCCCAAAAATTTCTCATGTAGCTCTCCAAAACATAAATGAACTGATAATTAAATTCAATATGCAAGTTCAAAAACCCTCTAGGGTCTAAATACCTATGTCACATGCATGAATACCATTATATCCTAAGGATAAATAACCTATGTGATTACCATCTTCATCATTAGAGAATTATTTGAGTCCCTTTTGGGAACATTGGAGGACACCCTGGGTTCCTTAAAAAAATCCATACTTGAGTTTTATGTCTCTAGTGCCCTAATGCCTAAGGTATTTACATATCACACAAGTATTCCCCCCTACGCATAACACTTTAAATTCCTCCCAGGCCATGTGTGTCACACCTATGCGACAAACCTACCCGGTGTACCTGCTCCTAGGACCTGAGTGGGCCACCCTTCAGGACCTTCTCCGAGCCACCCATGGTAAGGAAACTTCTTCCATGGTAACCTTTTCTAAAATAGACTAAAATGAATCCTCCACCAAGGCCTCATGATCAAAAAAAACTTAATAAAATATACATGAGTGTGTCTCACATATGGATTTATAGTCCTATGGTTTGAGGTTTTCTACATTTTCCCTACAATTGGGTTATGATCCTCAGGGTTCCTTTGGGCTTGTATATCTATGTTCATGAGGATCCTTACCCTATGGATTGTGTTAAGGAGTTATATATCATGAAGATTTGGGTATGGATTGTGTCCTTTAATTCCCATCTCTAAGACACGGTTCATCGAGTTCCCAGTGAGGAAATTGAGGATTAAGCTTGTTTTTTATTCAACATGGAATCTGATAATCATTCCCCTACGAAACAAATTTTCGGGCACCCATCCCTAAGTAAGCCCCTGAAATTTCATGTAGTATTTTACTGTATTTCTCCCCTCTACCACCATGTCCTTCAACTTCATTGAATTCCAGGGTGATGTGAAAATTGTCAAATGTCATAACCACAACATCTTCCACTGTAATCCTCTTCCTCTTCAACTAGTAGAGAAGGAAGGGTGTATGGATTGTCAGATCTATCACATACTCTTTTTTCACACACCTATAATGACTCATATTCTCCTAGAGGGCCTCCGTAGGCATGTGTCCTCAGATAGGTACAATACCAACCCTAGAGGCCACTCTACAACCCCTCCTCAACAAGCATCACCAATAATATGGTCGATGAGGACTAGTGGTCTTAATATAGATGGTGTTGACCATTATCATGAACATTTTTGGGATACTAACCCTAGAATACAATACCTTGTACCACCCATATCTCAGGGATGTGGATCAAGAGGCCATGCCCAACCTCATCTAGCATACACATGGGCCCTTATCAAAGGCTGATTCTAGAAATTTCCACTTCCAATTATGCATGGAATTTACCCCTCAACTGTGTGAGGGTGTCATTCTCAGCATACCGTCCAAAGTCCTTTAGACCTTGGATACTAAGAATACCTTCTAGGTATGACAACTGGAAACCAGGGAGAGGGTCACACATCTTACCCATCCAGATGAGCCCACCAACCCTATTTAGTGAAAAATAGTGAGTGGGAACACACACCCATACAAGATCATATATTCAGCCAAAAATCTCACCTGGAATCATTCAAAGAAATCCACAACTAAAAAATAGAAAATCTTTGTAGGAATAAACAAATACCTTCCTTCACCCACGAAGACAGACAATAGACTCACTTGGAAGCACCGAGAGAATTTAGATGGAAATCCCCATTTATAATAATGTCTAAGACTCAACTTTCTACATCCACACATGTGTACAATCTATATCAACATAAAGGATAGTGAGAAAATGAGCATGCATATAGACCTACTCCAAATCTAGAATGGGAATAAATCCTCATCCTTGTAACTAATTTCACGAATCATATCTTGGAAATGGTGAACGGTTAGATGAAAATTTCTACTCATTTCTTACAGACAAGAGAGGATATCATAATAGAGATGATAATTGTTCACAAGGGATATACACATAAGTCATTTCTTGAAAATTTTGTAGCTCATAATTATTACACCTCAGAGTAGAAAAATCCATCTACTTCAGTCTATAAAGTCTATGGGGAAAACTGTCCCATATAATATGGTCAACCATGTTAGGAGCATACACTTGCTCTAATTAGAGGTAATAAACCTATTATGATGGGAACTCCATGGAAGACACCAACATATCCCCATGATGCCCACATTTCCCATCATGTGCCCCCAATCCCTCATAAGAATCCACCAATAAGGAGCCTCCAAGAACAGAATTTGAGGATCAATAGACGATCTAGGATCCAGTTCTACTTAACACTAGAGTTCATGAAGCCCTGAAATTATTATATATAGTATATCATGATTCTACACTACCATTAACAAATTATGGTAGAGTTAGTAGTAATTCAGAAGGCCCCCTATAGGTACTTCCCCATGAAGGAATACATCATGAAAAATATCCTATCATTCTCAATATCCTATATCTTGATGAGAGCTATAATAACCTTCCATGTGGCTAGAAGTATAGGGATCCAGATGACCATTCACATTATGTCGTCCACTATAGTGGTCCTCCCCATGAAAGTGTATTCAACGAAATTTCTCCCCAAATTGGTGTTTTTCATTTTCAAGATAATTTTGAATTGGCTATGTAGTGAAGTGGAGGCCCTCCCATCGTGATGAACTTGTGACCATAAGGCCAGTCATGTATGATTATTTGTCAATGGAAGGTGAAACTCATTCTCAACCATGAGATAACTCAAGGAAATATTCATTCATAAAACATCCTATGGATCATCTATCTTAAAACATAGTATATATAATTCCAAACAATCCCATTGCTTATGGTAATACAGTCAAGAAGCATCTACTATAGTCAAACAAGGTCGACTAACTTCTGGTGACAGATGAATGTGATATACTAGACATGAGGAAACAACTAACTAAATATGTATTACTATTTATGTTATGGACCAAATAGACCCCTCAATATAGCTTTCTAGAGGTGTTGGTAGAAGAGTGTATCATGACATCAGCCTCAACATATGGAAAAATCATAATCACCTAAAAGAAAAGATATTACACTATGATAGGTATAAAATTAAAATGAAGGTAATTGAAGGGTTTAAGTGATATATTGACTTGGAATCTCTCTTGGTTTCACATCATCCAAGGATCGACAAACAGCATGGATCCCTATGACATGAGTTCATTGGAACATTAATGTGGTTTAAACATCTGATCATAGATTCCCAATTTGCTGTTTGTATTAGAGGATGGGGTGAAAATGGTTCATTATATTTCACTACACACCCTAACCAGTAAAATCATCCAAATGGGATATCATGAATTTTCAATTCCTCAGGCCAGATCCAACATAGAGAATACATTCAAGACCAATTATAAATTCAATAGGAACATGCCCTAACAGACACTCACTGATGTTGGTCTAGAAAATATCATGTTGTTGAGACACATTATCATTAAACATCTGAGAACATCAAACATTTGTACTTATTAGAGGTTGTTATCCATCTGATATAGTAAATTTTATAAGTAGTACAATGTTCATCCAAAATGGTAAATTTTAGTCCATGTTGAATAATGCACCATTCCCATGTCCAGAATGAAATCTATAAAATTAGAAGAGCAACTGCAGTATTATTATCCACAATAGTTCAGGAGAAATCCTTATCCGTAGGGCTGGGGGATTTTTTTACCAAACCCGTGATGTCAAAAAACTCAACCTGAAGGGTTGTGAAGGTGAAACAAGAACATCCCAGCCCCTTAGCGTAAGGGGATATTTCATCTCAACAATATCCTCCTTAGTGGGAATCAATTTTCTCCTGATTAGGGGAGATACCACACAATCAATCCTCCGAGTTTATCTCATCTTGTGATCCAGTTATTTCAATTGGAAAACACGTGAATGAAATATATATAGGTTCCCTTAGGGTTAATCTATTTAAAATAGCTATTAGGGAATCCATAAAGAAGGGGAAAATATATCATAGAGGTTGAAAGAAGAAGTTGAAATTACAGAGATACCAACCAAATGCATTTATTTCATTATGCATCGGTGATCGTCAACAATGTTGTCACTGAAAATCCATCGAAACATGAGTACAATTTATGGGAGTCTGAGTGGGAGGTTCTAGTATATAATGTGGTACACACCAAAAAAGTGATTAATGTGGACATACAAAAAACCAAATAAATGATCAAAATTTTGGTATCTCCTCGAATAATACACCTTTTCCTCCTCAGAAGGCACCTAATAAAAAAATGTAAGGGTCAAACCGTTTCTCAGCTTCCCCCGAGTGAGGTTCAATCACTTTCACTAGAGAATATATTTTCTCAGAAAGAGGAGGAGATGAAAAAATTGATATGACTCAATGTAGAGTTACTTTGAGGCAGTGTCCCTATTAGAAATTCTTCCCATGGTTATCCACAACTTGTACATTCAGTTGGAACAATACAAAAAATAGTGTTTCGTAAGACAATTGATGCAGAAGAGAAGCATCCACTCACTATAGAATTTCAATCGCCAATATATGTGTACCCCTTAGAAGAATTTCTTGAATTCCCTCCATTTGTTATGTAACTAGAGAAGGTCTAGGCACATCCTCATAGGCCTTCACCTATTGGTTACCCATTTAAAATTCTATAAATCATGCCAATATTGCTTTTATAGGCCGTGATACCCGTCCAGGATCCATCCATTGTACCTTCTCATTTCCCAGATCAGCTAGACATTTATCAAATGATTATGAACACCATTGAGTCATTAATGACTCGATTGGAATCTAGGGAATAATTGTGTTTTTTGATACAGTGATAAAATAAGGGTTACACCGAATTGGTATATCCTACCCCTCCCCTTCCAAACATTGGGAATCCAACATTTACAACCTTTTATGGATTGATAGACGCGGAGTAGGACTTGAAACATTTCATATCACGATGAGATCCTATGATGGGTATACCCAAACAATATAAGGTAGTGAATCTGACATTCTTTGTGATGTAATTGCAAGGACAATCCTTTGTATGGTACACAAGTTTGCAGTCTCTGTCGATTACTATCTGAGAGGACCTTCATCAGTAGTTTTGCTTCCAGTTTATCTCAACACTATAGAAGAAAATATTCTTCAACACAAAAAAATTTCAAATAATGGGAGAATGAGAGTGTCTCATTTTTCATTGCTCTGTTTAAAGCATTGATATAATCCTTATATATTCAAATCTCTCATTAATAGTTTTTTCAAATATTTGTATATAATCTATACAAAGAGTTTCACTTGAAGCAAATACTAGTGAAGTACATATGAGGGTTTCAGGATCTAACCTCAATCACCAAAAAGGTGAAAATATCCATAATACAGACAAAATCCAAGTCTCGAGTAATTTCTATAATTCATGAATGGAGAATAGGAAAAGAAAAATCCCTCTATAGTTACACATATGTAGTCCCATGTACCCACTCCAATTTTGAAACCTGCACCATATGTAATAGCCCCACCTATCGAGTATCATCATAAATTTCCACCTCATCATAATGAACAATGTAACCAGAGGACGAGATAGTTTGGGCATATAAAAACGTTGTTTATATTTTTTGAGATAACCAAGTCCCTATTAAATTCATATCTGAATTGGAAAATAACTTAATACAGTTTCGAAATCCCAAGAATTATTTCAAGGAAGGTGATGATGATCTCCCACATTATTTCCCCTTCAATCAGATATTTGGGCACCACATCCCAAATTTTGTTTTTTAAAGACCTCATGCATAATATGGTGCACTCTGAAAAAGTGAAGTTTAAAAATTAACCCTCTCATGTGGAATATGTTTTTGCTACTATCCAATAAGATGAATAAAATGATGGTAAGAATTTGAGATGAATAATGTATAGAAGTTAGATGACTGGATGGTTAGGTAAATGATTAACCAGAATCATGTAATTCAAAGAACACTGTTCAAATAGACAAATCTTCCTCTTACCACTCCCACTATGTAACAACCAGCTCCATCCATTGTCCATTAATCTGATGCCAAATTCTACAAAAAGTGTCTTGACCATAATGGTAAGATGAAAATTCATGAGGATTAACCTGCACCAAATCCAAATTTTTATACAACATTATAGGTATCCATACCAACAGTCTTGAAATCACAAGAACTACTGATCTAAACATCACGACATGAATCAACCCGTCCTGCAGAATATTAATTAAATAGGAATTGATCTTAGGTTCCATTAATGTTATTTATTTAATGGATAATTATAAATATTATTATTCCATATATGAATCCAAATTCCCTATTCCGGATTGGGGAAATGAGGGATGAAGTTGTTGACAATGATGATATAGTAGAATATGTGGTCATGCAAGAAATCACTACTTCAACCAAACCCTTGAAAAAACATTCTACGTAGCAGAAACTCATGGGAATGATCTTCACCAATCTCAGAAAGAAAAAAGGTGTTTGTACTCCACATGTTACAGGTTATACCCTAACATGATCATTCTAGAAGAATGTTTGGAGGATATTCCACCACCTCCTCAACCAGTAGGAAAACCCAGCTGACCCAATCCACTGAGAACAGAAGCACTTTTATCTCTGATTTGAAAAGAACGATTCACCACATTAATAACATCATCTCCAAAATCACTTGTGAAGGAAAACTTCCATAAAAAGGAGGTAATAACATTGGATCATAAATATGATGTCTTGAAAACCATTTATCATGTTTCGGTCAAGTTTTCAATCTAGGATGCTTTGAGTTTTTTAAAAGTCCTCTCGGAAGCACTATTCAAGGCCTCAACATGCCATCATGAGTTTGAATTCAAGGTTTCTTTTGTAGATCTATATCATGAAGATAATTATACTATAGAATTACATGATGTTATATCCTTCATAGATGAAAAATATTATGTCATGTAATGAAATGTCATACCATAATATTTATCTGGTACAATCAATGACATTGATGTCCGATGAGCTTTTTTTAAAATGGACTAGGGGTCAATCTCATTTAGGTACGGTCACATTGACAAATGGATTCCAATGAATATCAATTTTCTCCATACACTATGATTTTACATGTATAATACATGGATAAGAAAGAACCCCTTTAGGATATCACACTCAGAACCCAGTTCGAGGACCTTGTGTATGACTTACAGTTCATGGTTGTTTAGAAAGATACATATTTAAATGTTCTTATGGGGAATAATTTTCTATATCTGAATACATACATTATGTCATTATATCACCAATGTATCAAATATTTTATCAATGGTCAAATTGGAAAATTTTATAGTGACAAGGACCTACTCAAATCCTATGATACACAGTACATCGATGCATGATTCTATCACGATGGAAAGAAACAATCCACTACTAATGATGTCTCCTGGATTAAATCCCCAAATGGATTGGAGATGATCTGAGATATCCCATTCAATAATCATAGTGTAGATTACATGTTTCACATTATCCAAATTGAAGGGGTGGTCCTGAATCCATGAAATGATTCAATAACATATATATTGTCAATCACGATAGTTGATCCTAATGTAACTACATAAGTTATCAACTCTACATGTGATACAGGAATATTGAATTAAAATGTTTATATTCCATCCCTCGAGCTAGAAAAAACATGGTTTAGTTATCTAGACTGGAAGAAGTTGTTGTGATGAAAGGAGAAAATTAATATACTCAGTCTCAGACACTTATTTACCCTTAAAGACTCCAAAAATTCTTTATGATAGAATGTGAGCATAAAATGAATTCCTCGTCCTCTGGATGTCAAATGATAGCATCCCTCGTCCCTCCAAGTAACATACTTCACCTCCTACCTACAAAGAAATGAATAATGAGGTAAATCATGAAGAATAATAAGAAGAGAAAGATCTCATAGAAGCCCCTCCAACATTTGAGGAAGGCATATCAACCATTGTTGATTAACTCAAAGAGACAAACCTAGGTACACTAGACGAACCATGCTTCACTCTGATTATTGTGGCCATAGATCCTAAAGAATAAGAGTTATACAATTCCTTCATGAAACAACATCCATACATGTTTTCATGAAACTAAATCGATATTCTAGGTCTCAATCCTAAGGTGGCCCTTAGGGACTTGGGTTTTTCATTAGACTATCCGAGATACAAATAGGGAGACAGACATACACAACCAACTCAAGCCCCCAAAATTGGGACTAAAGCAGAAGAACACATTAAGGATAAAATTATCAAAAAGGTAAGTATCCAAAATGGATATCCAATACTATCCTTGTAAAAAATAAGAATTGTCAAAATAATGTTTTTATTGATTTCAGAGATCTCAATCGACATTGTCCCGAAGAAGACTTCTAGATTTCCATTATTGAACCCTGATTGATGCATCTACTAGTTATCATGCCCTATATATATGGGACAACTACTATGGGTATTAGAAAATTCATATAGACTTGGAAGATGAAGATTTCACAACCCCAAAAAAACCTAAAAGCATAAAAAATTATAAAACCAAAAAATAGTTTAAAAGAACCAAAAATACCCTCAAAACAGCCCCAAAACCGAAAATTGTGAAACCCCCTAAAAACAAAAAAAAACCCTAAAACCCCTAAAAATCTTAGATAGCACTGAAACCATAAAAAACATTTAAACCCATATAGATGCCAAAATAATATAAAAATCCTAAAAAATCGTAAAAACCAAAGATTACATTAAAACCACAGAAATGACTAAACCCCCAAAATCCCCTAAAAAATATAAAACATGAAAAAACTCTAAAACCCCCAATAAATAAAAAAAATCACTAAAATCTCAAAAAAAACATTAATAACCATATGAACCTAAAAAACCCTTAAAACCCATAATGAACCATAAAACCCCTAAAAACCCTTAAAACATAAAACCTATTAAATACACTAAAACTTATAAAAACATATAAAAACCCTAACATTCTAATCATCTTAAACCACCCATAAAACATAAAAACCATTCATCCAAAAAAACATTATCCCCTTATTTAGAGAGCCAATTCCCTAAACCAAGATAGATTTGATGAAATTAAATATTGACAAATGATTGAGGATATAAGGATCATTTACCTATATCAAGAATGAACCCATAAAATGTTACCTGTCCCAACTAGAAAATCAATATACCATAAAAAAGCTATCATCTAGGGAGTTCCTCCAACCTAAAAGGATTCAACATCATCAAAAAATAATACATCATTATGACAATCCATAAAAGTTTTCAAAAATACCTGCATGAACCATGCCTACCAGTAAAATCCACCTTCAAGGGAGAGATCTAATGCTATTAGAATCCATCCATAACTAGTGAAAATAAAAAATAAAAACCATAAATACAGTTACCACACCTTTAAAAATAATTTTTGAAAAATCATCATGTATGTCTTCAAAAATCCCTTGATGATACTCTACAAGTCATCCCCAAATCCAATTGGAAAATCACATTGTTACAAATTCATGGAATAAAATTCATAGGTAGTAAAAAAACCAATCATACTACAAAAAACAATAGGCTAGATAAGTGAACGAATCACTACTAGAAAAAAAATATAATTTTCACCAGTGAATACTTGGTCATATGAAAATATGACTGCAAGTAATGATTAAAAAATACCCAGTCAAAATGTTTAGCATCCCACAAAAAACCCATAATCCCCTCAATGAGATGCATTGGTTGTACAGTCTAAAGTGCAACTATCCAGTCAAAAAACACTTATCAGTAGAGAAATCATGAAGACATCAATGCTAACCAGAGGCATTAACCTTCCCAAATAGTGATATTAAAATCTAAATTTGGTATTGGACCACCCTATTCAAAAATATGGGGGCCATATGATCCAATGATTACTGATTAATGTTGAGTAATCCATGTTAATATCTATTATGATAGGTGGGGTCATGTTCATTATACCATTGACTGAAATCCTCAAAGAGATCAAAATATAGCTAAATAAAACAATTAATTTTCAATATCAACTCCTCCTTAGATATCATTGGAAATAGAATTTTTTTAGGACTAGAGTATCTTGTGACCCTTTCCGTTTCATGTCTTAATAATACATGCTTGTGTTATATTTATTCAGTTGAAAAATTTAAGAACCTCCAACACCTAAAATTTTATTTTTTTCCCTTTGTGAAACTTTATCAATAATACTTTTCTTCTTTATCAGTGTAATGAAACTAATTCACTTTGCAAGACTCATCACTAGTTCAAAAATGTTTATATGTGTTCTCCAATTTGAATCATTTTTATTTTTATCATCACCAACATGGACGTATTTAAAATTATAATGAACTTTCATATGATCCTTTAGTGTATCCCTGCCACCGATTGTGGGAGTATCCCTTTTCTAAACATCTAGAGGGATCCTTGGATTTTACTAGACATAAATATGGACCATAATGTTTTGAGCGTTTTATTTTGGGGAAACCTTTAATTGTAGAGAAAAATCAGTAGAGGGGAAACATTATATAACCCATCAGTCCTTTTCATATCCAATGTCAGTTGTAATCCAATGTCATCATCATTGACTAGAAAATTATTTCCTTTATTTATTTTAATCTATATTCTATTACTACAATCAGCTTCCACATGTACCAAAAAATGTAAAAAATAACACATAGTAGATCTAAACATTAAATGCATGTCTGTATAAGGAATAACAATTTATCATACATCACAAAAGTATCAATTTTTTCATACTCTACTTTAAATTTAATAATGTCATTAGTTGTAAATAAAACTACATGACAAACCAGTGTTGATGATAAATCAACATGAAATAAAATATGATAACGTTGTTTATTTCTAGCTCAAGCACTCTCCCAATACATTTTTATTAGTGTTATAATGGATGAAGAAACATCCCGATGAAATAAAAAACGCTAATAATATGAACTATGTCGAAAACTTATATCAAATACCTATGAAAACAAGTTCTTTCCATCAAACGGGGTAATGTATAAATCCTATGCTAGAATGGGGAGTGAAATTTATTTTTTAAGATATGAGCAACAACACCATGATATTCTATACGGATCTAGATATGGAAAGATGATATAAAATAATCAAAATACTACTGATGTCAACTTCTAATTATAAAAATACCGCACATTTAAGATTATCCTCAACAAATCATGAAACACCCAAGGATTCCGACCCTTCTGAATGACAACCCATACAATACTAGAGTGCTTAAAGGATTAATTTCATTGTAAAGTAGAATCTTTGTTCACAATTACATGTTATATATTCCCCTGAATGAAATATTTTTAGGGGATTCATCCATTACTAGTGAAAATTATCTATCATCACTCGCTCTTTCATACCATAGGGAGTTCATCTCAGATCTTCAAAACACCAGGAACATATCATGATTTCCAATGATCACACACCACTATCCACCTATGAATTTTCATGGTTTAGGGTTTTGGTTGCATTCATGATCTCCAATGAGTGGATCACTCTCCATCAATTAAAATCCTAAAAACATCCTAAAGCACATAAAACCCTAAAAACCATACAAACAAAAAAAATCTAAATCCATAAAATCCCAAAATATCCTAAGAACCTTCCAAATCATTAAAACCATCAATAACCCTAAAACCCATTAAATTTCTAAAAACCCTAAGGAACCATAAAACACTAAGAAGTGTAAAAAACTAAAAAACCATAATCACAATAGTCTACACCCTAAAACAGGAATCATATTTTAAAAACTATGAACCCTATACCCTAAACCATAATGCTAAACAATAAAAATGAAACCCTATACAAAATACCATAATACAAAGAACCTAAACCCAAAATCCCATACCATGCACCATAAACCCTAAACAAGACACTCTAAACCCTATACCCTGCAACTGAAACATTAAACACTACAACCTAAATCCAACATTAAACCCCAAACAGTACACTGTAAACACAATACCCTAATCACTGAATGACCATAAAAGTGTAAAAAAAATACTAAAATAATTTAAAACACCTCAATTACCATGGATACCATAAACAGAAATAAAAATCCAATATTCATTAAATACCCCAAAAGATCATGAAAATCCATAAAACCCCTAAATAAAACATGAAACCACTAAAAGTCCCTATAATACCTAAATAAATATAAAAACATAAACCAGTTAAAACCCTAAAAACCCAAAAAACCCCTAAAAACCTAAAAACCATAAAAACCATTCAAAACATTGAAAACATGAAAACCCCAAAAAACATTAAAATTATTAAAACCATAAAAGTCCTAAAACCACTAAAACCACAAGAATCACTAAACACCACTAAATAAACCGTAAAAACATAGAAAACCATAAATTTAATAATAATAACCTAAAATACCAAAATAACCTAAAATTCACTAGAACCAATAAACAAAAAAAAAATAAAATATATCCTTAAATGATCCTAAAATATTATAAAACCATTAGACACCATAAAAACCATAAAAACCTAAATACCTTAAAATCCCTATAACCCATAAAAACCATAAAATCCCTAATAATCCTTAAATACACTTAAAACCCAAAAACACATATGAACCCTATAACCCAAACCACCCTAAAAATTACATGGAAACACTACAATTCCTGAAATAATAAAAAACAATAAAAATAGAAAATAATATGTAAAAACCCTTAAACACCCTAAAATCACAAAAATACCCTAAAGACTATATAATCTATAAAAACACTAAAACCCCACAAAACCCCTAAAAAACATAAAACCATCAAAAATAGGTAAACCCATTAAATCCCATATAAACACCTAAAAACCCTAAAACTCCAAAAAATAGGTAACCCCACTAAAAAGAATAAAACCCTAAAACCATAAAAAAATTTATAAAAAACCAATAGAATCCCTAAAACCATAAACAACCTAATAACCTTAAAAACCATAAATAACATTATAACCCACAATCCCGAAAAACTAGAAAACCCCTACAAACTCTTAATGATCCTAAAACCTTAAATACTCTTCAAATCCCCAAAAAATATAAATACCCTTAAATCCATGAAAAACTAAAAACCATATAAATCCTAAAAAAATCTAAACCATAATTATCTAAAAATCCAAAAAAACATGAACAACATAGAACCCCTAAAAGCCATCAACACTATAATAAGTTAAGAACCATAGATAAACTAAAAACAACTAAAAATCATAAAAACCTTTAAGAAACACTAAAAAACTAACCATCCTTTAAAACCCTAAAAACACTAAACCCTTAAAAACTAATATATCGATTAACCCGTTAAAAACATTAAAAAACACGAAAATCATAAAAATCCCAAAATCCATAAAAATCTTTAAAATCCCTAAAAACATAAAAATCATAAGAAACCAAAAAACACTAAAAAACAATAAAAACCCTTAAATCCATGAATGTCCTTAATACCCTAAAACCGAAAAAGACACTAAAACCATTAAATCAATAAACACCCTAAAAATTATAAAAACACATAAAACCATAAAAACCCAAAAAAACACTAAAACCCATTAAAATCAAAAACCATAAATACTCTAAAAATCCAAAAAAAAACCAAAAAAACACAAAAAAGAACCTAAAACCTCTAAAAGACCCTAAAAACCCTAAAAGACTAAAAACCCCCAAAAGTCCCTGAAAGCCCTAAAAGACACTAAAATTATCTATAAACCCTATGAACCCAAAATCCCCCCAAAGCACTAAATGACCCTAAAAATATAATGACCATTAAAGTCACAAAAAACCTTAGAAACCCTCAAAATACTATAGAACCACATTACAACCCTAAAATAGGCTATAAATCATAGAAAACCATCACGGACCTAAAAACCCTAAAGTAACATAAAAACCCCAAAAAACCTTAACACCCCAAAAGAATACTAAAAAACTGGTAAAACCATAAACAACTATAAAATCCTAAAAACCCCCAAGGAACAAAAAAACGATAAAAGAAAATAAAAACCATAAATCCAAAAATGTCTCTAAAACACTAAAATAAATATGAAATAAAAAAGTCCCTTAAACCCCCTAAAAAACATTAAAATCCCCAAAATCCCAAAGCCCCCTAAATACACTAAAATTACCTAGAAAATGCTACCAACACCAAATGATCGTAAAAATCATAAAGGATCTCAGAAACATAAAAAAAATATTGAAAGAACATAAAAACCCATTAAAACCCTAAAGACCCTAAAACTCCCAAAAAAGCAATAAAACTGGATTAATACAGAATAAAACCTTTACAAACTAAAAGACCATGAAAGACCCTAAAAAATAAAAAGCCCACAAATAACTCGAAAACCCTAAAAACCAATAAAACCCCTCAATCACCATAAAACTATAAAAGGCCCAAAATTTATAAAAACCCCTAAACAACTATAAAAACCCTAAAAAAACTAAAACCATATAAAATAAAAAAATGACAAAAAATCATAAAAGGTAAAAATTAAAAAATACTACTGAACCCTTAATATCTATATTATTCTAAAACCATAAATGATAAAAAACCCCTAAAACAATAAAACCATTAAGTCCCTTGAAAACCCTAAAAACCATAAAAACCCAAAACAATAATAAATATATTGAATAACCAAAAATATATTAGGGAATCAAAAAACCCAAAAACCCTAAAAACCATAAAAAATTATAAAACCCTAATACACTTCAACCCATATAAAAATTGGATAAAATTATAAATACCCATAAAAACTCAAAAACCCCTTAATACATTTAATAAACCATAAACCCATAAAAATAATAAAATATCTAAACTCAGAAAAACCCTAAAAACAGAAAAAAAACCCACCCCCCAAACCATAAATAAACCATGAAACCCAAATTATCCCAAAACCATTAATAAACCCCGAAATCCTAAAAATACATAAAACCACTAAAATACTAAAAACATAAAAACCATGAAAACCCAAATACAGATACAAAACTATAATAGCCCTAAAAATATTATATCATGTAAAAAAATTAACAACCCAAAATAATTAACCTCAAAATCTAAGAACACTAAACAACACTAAGAACACATAAAAACCTTAAAACACATAAGGCCTATAAATAATGCTTAGATACTATTAAAAACCTAAAATCATATAAAACCATCGAAGAACCGAAATAACAAAAAATATCCTTAAAACCACAAAAAATATAAATGACCCAAAAACCCTAAAATTCCCATAAAACCCCTTGTCATTCTAAAACCCCAAAAAACCTGAAAATCTAAAAATGTTTAAAAAATTAAAAAACACCCTAAAAACATAAAAACTAGTGAAACCCAAAAAACCCAAAATCCAAAATCCCCTAGAAATCGAAAGAAACACAAAAAAGTACAAAATCACAAAAACTGAAACCACCAAAAAAATCCAAAAATACTGCATAACCTAAAAATCCACCAAAACTCTCTAAAACCCTGAAATATCTAAAAATTCTTGAAACTAAATATCAAAAAAGATATCATAAATACCCAAAAACCACGAAACACTTAAAAATACTAAAAACACTAAAAACCCTAAAAACCATATGAAATCATAAAACATGAAAAACCCTAAAAAACTAAAATCCAAAAACCTCTAGAGAACTATAAAAAACATTAAATTGAGAACTGTTAGATCTCTAGAAACCCTAAAAACCCTATGAAACCCCTTAATTTTCCATAAAACCCAAAAAGTGTTTTAAAACACTAAAAACCTCAATACACTTTAAAACTATAAAAACCAGTAAATGAAATAAAAAATAATAA
This sequence comes from Viscum album, assembly GCA_963277665.1. NCBI lineage: Eukaryota > Viridiplantae > Streptophyta > Magnoliopsida > Santalales > Viscaceae > Viscum > Viscum album. The sequence continues at coordinate 981,944,391 of OY728165.1, read as the reverse complement.
AAATTCGAAAAAACACATAAAACCCAAAAACCCCAAAATTAAGAATAATGAATATAATAATTAATTAAACTAGAAATCCCCTAATACTTCTTAAAATACCTAAAATACCTAAACCCCTAGAACACCCAAAATACCAAAACTACCCCAAAAAAGAAAAATACCCCAAACCCTCAAACACCCCTAAAACCTTAAAAACCTAAAAAACACTACAAAAAAATATAAAATTTAAAACCCAATATAATCCTAAAACCCAGAATGAACCTAAAAACCCAAAAAACCTAAAAAACCTTGAAAAATATAAAACCACTAAAACCCATAAAATCTAAAAAATACTAAATACTCAAAAAAATCCTAGAATAAATAAAATCCTATAAAACACAAAAAATCTATAAGAACCCAAAAACAAATTAAAATCCTTCGAAATCTATAAAATTCAATAAAACCATTAAACCTCATAGAAAACCCAAGTAACACTAAAAACCCTTAAAATCCCAAAAACTCGAACAAAATGTTAAAAACACTAAAAAATATAAACTCTAAAAATCGCTCAAAACACTAAAAACCCTAATAACATAAAAATAATACCCTAAAACATTTCCAGAAATAGGAAATAAGAAAATATACTGTCCACAAAACAATTTTAAAAAATTTCAACAAGTTGTGACTCCATTATTGGATTTTTAAAAAAGGGAACGAATCACTACCGACATGTAATCCTACAATAACGGTGAAAGTTATTTTGGTAATCTAAAATACATCATTTTTTATATCGGGACCCTGTTCATTTATAAAGAGTCCTCTAGTGTATTGGATTCCCTCTATACATGAGAAAAAATCATGTTGAGTTGATTAACCTAGTTCACGAACTGAATCCTGTTAAGCAACATTCTTTGTGGAACATTACTGGTTCTTATCTTTAACACCTTCACCGAAATTTCAGGTACAAACTGTAACACAAAAAATCCCATTGTACTAAATAGAATTTTTAATAGAATAGATTAGAGTCCAAAATTCACATTCGTAAGAAAATAGAATTATAATAAATAGATAAAATTATCCCTTGAAAATCCCATTATGGGTGAAAAAGACACCAATATAACCTGACCGACCTATAATGAACGATGCAACACCATCAACAATGATTTTGATCCACAATCAAGATGATTAATCCCAGGAACATATTTAAGCATAAAATACTATTTGGATCTTTCTAAAACACCTCGTGATCTCAAAATATTCAGGTAATAAAAAGTGTTACTCATTACCTTCAATTGTATCTTTTAAGAAGAAGAAGTATACCTATAAATGAAATTATTATAATTGAGTAGTGGGGTGAAAGGTTATCAAATACACTTAAATTTTGTGTCTTAAACATAATATTAAAATGAGATCCCACTACAAATAATAGTAGGTTTTCATCCTATTCACTCAGACAAAATGATCATACATACATCATTATTTTCTCTATCTATAAGTTAGAGGGAAAAAATAATCATAAAAGAACACTAATATACTTCCAATGGTCTAGTAGAAATACTAATTCCATGAATAAATATTGTGAGTTTTCTTTATTCAACAAGCATAATTGACATGATGAGACAATATATAGTTCGTATGTCTATAATGGGTCATGTGAAGGAAACTTGCTCTTCCATATCCTCTAAATAAGAAGAAATTTGAAGGGTTGAATTAAATGTACATTGAAATTTTACAGCCATGTCATTTGAGGAGAATAATTATTACACTATGTCTTGTAATAATCTTTCACATTGATTTTCCATTCCTATTGGGTCTCTAAAATAGAGTACCCACTTCTATAAATGACTAGTTTTGAATCTACATCCTGATTCAAGGAGGGGAAATTCAGTCATTAATATTCACACAAAGCATGATATCAGAAACACCTCTCATGGACATATCTTCTACAACATTAATGATTTTATTAATTTAGATTATTTTCCCAAAGGTAGTCCAAAAATTTATACTAGAATCTTTAGGCTCTATCCAGAACATATTCATCATAATACAACTGATGTAATATCTAATTGTTGCCCAAATTGATGAAGCATGTTTATGATAGTATCCATTCGAAAACTTCATTTTGAACCTATTTGAGAGAAAGTAACTATGTATGTTATTAAAACACAGAATATTCCATATGAATCTCCCAATAATCCCATCATTAGATATCATTATATCATTCATTTCAATAAATCCCATTTATACATGGTTGATTAATTCATTCTATGATACATCTATCCACTTTTTTTTATAAATAGATTCAGTCCATATTAATTCCCTTATAAAACTATAGAGTTCATTGTTTAGTCCCAAATGAAATAATTACAGAGATGGGTAAAAACATTTAGATGCAATGAACTATTTGACGAGACAAAATATTCCAGCTTGATACATTGATTTTCTTATTCAACTACTTACCCCAAAATAATGGGACACCAAGATAATAAAATACGAGGGATACCATCCTCACTCCTAGACATCTAGTAATTATATTTTTCCATACCCTAAATACTCCCTCACAAAACAAAATAAAGGATTTATTATAGATTATGGACATCCTGCAACATCTTCAAAATGTTTAAGGAGGCCTTAAATAATAAAATTGTACCTTGAGAATCATGAATGAAGAGGATAATTTCATCAACATAAAAATTTTATGATAGAGTAAAGGAACCTCTCTAGATCTAATTATCTAATAAAATCTAAATTGTGTTACAATATTTATGGATCTTCTCATATAATATTCTTAAATAGTAATCTAAAGCCCTGAGATATGGTAACCCTATCTAACTCCTCTTCTCCATTAAGAGAATCCCCTAGGTGATTCATTAATAAGAATGGATAATCCTAAATAGGTGAAAATGGTGTTAAAATTTTAATAAAATCATATGAAAATCAATAATTCTTGAGTAGTATGGCAAGGAAGATCCACTCTAGAGTTTCAAATTCGTTTATGATGTCGATTTGGAGTGAAAAGTTTCATTACATCATTTTACTACTCATCGTATTAACAATGTGATAGGCTGTAAACAAATAATTTTGAATCCTTATACTAGGAACAACCCCAAATTGATAGGTAGTTATTTTATGCATCACAATTCTACCCAACATAATAATAATAATATTACAAATAATATTAGTTATAGTGCTCCCAAGGTAAACTACCATGATATCCTTAATATCAATTGAACATTATTTCTTTGGAATTAAACTGATAAAATGAGAATTGATTCCATAATGAATAAATGAATTAATTAAAAAATCACTCATTTCACTAACTGTATCATCATTGTAAATCTCCCATCAAAATATAAAAAATTTGTTCGTAGATCGATCTGGTCCAGCTACGCCATCCATATTCAGAGAGATGAGGGCCAGCATGACTTCATCCTTATAAGGGGATGGAATGCGCTCTCGATTTTGTTGTTACTAAATTAATGGGGGGTAAATTAACAAAAAATATGGTCATGTTGTTCATTGCATCATAATATTACAACCCTTTAAAAATAATCCACTACTACTTTAGATATTTCATCCCCAAAAGTGTGAACAGACACATCAATGACCATGGAAATATTCCAAATCATTATTTTATTTTATTTTTGAAACCTATGAAATAACTTCATGTTCCTATAAGATTAATTGATCTATTTTAACTTTAGATGATTACATTATAGCCTTTATTTAGTAGTTAAAATATCATTCAATCAAGAGTGAGATTGAAATTCCTCTCATGATGGAGATGTAGGATGTTGATAGCTGATCGGTCATTAATCACACTTCTATGCATCGTCATTGATCTATAAATCTTGTTTTGATAAGAATATCATGCTCCATTCCATTAATAATAACTTAGTAAGATTAAATTTTCTCAAAATGTCATGTAGATGGATGTCAATAACATCAAAATTATAGGCCTCGAGAATAACTTCCTGATATCTAGTTGTGACAAGAGAACCATTATTAAAATGAAATGGTAACAAAAATAACCATATAATATTAGTGGGTATATTCATAATGATGTGGTTATGATATGAATGATGTTTTTGAAGGGTTATACATGATACCCTGTCTACACCACTACATTAATTAATTTGAAAAAAAAATATCGGTCATGTTTACTTTTTTTCTCCCATTCAAGTGTACCTATTCCGTGTGAAATCATATTCAGTAAGGGATAAATCGGTAATATTACATTGTTTGATACATGATGAGAACCCCGTATATTAAAATTTTACTAAACCTGGGTCCTATTTTTTATATAGGCATCAACATAATGTTGAAACTTTCAATTATAACAAATTTATGATCAATATATACAGAGTTAACTTCTTTATCCATCCATAAATCCCTTATTATGATGTATGATTGGAATTAATATATATAAAAAAGAGTTTACCACTTAAGGTATTAAAGGAGACTGATATGAAAAAGTAATTTTTATTTAATGTGATAATTTGAATGATGTCATCCATGATAAAACATAAATGATCCATATTGGAATCATTTTATCTTTAAGAAACAATTCCATATACAAGAGAGTCCCACTTGAATAGTTTGAATATCTAAAACAATATATTTGGTTCAATAATGACAACTATCATGGGTTTATAGTCTCTGATATTATTTCTTTGGGTTTTCTATATTAGGAAACTCCCAATCCCTTGACAATTTCCATAAAGAGCCCTCATTTTTTGAGAACTCTCCCTCTTCTTAGGTGACCACCCTTCCCTATCTCATCCATATAAATTTTCTTTTTTCCTTCCACTACCTTTATTATTTCCTCCTATTGATCATTTATTCTATGTTGTTACATCCAAAATATCACTCCCAACAAATCAATATTTTTCAATAGCATTATAGAATTCATTTTATTTCTTATTTTCCTATTGATCATTCTCCAAAATGTCTTACGCATCTTCCACTTCATCAGACCCGAAAATCATCCTTTATGGAGTGAAATTATTTCTAAATCTTGTTGGAAAAGGGGTATTTTTAGTGGGGACCATTCATATGGTAGCCTTGGATGAAGAGAAATGAGATAAATAACCTTCTACTCTAGTTTCATCAGCATCCAAATCATCTGGAGCCTTTGTCCAATTTATTTTAACATCATGTTGTTCGGAACCATCTTGATCTTTCATATCATTGGTAAGATGCACATTAGAGTGTCTAGACAGCCTATCATTCACCTTAGTGAGGTGTATCTAGAAAAACATGAGGTGTTCCTAATGCTCTTCCACTAGCATCTCATAGGGAACATTGGAATGGATATTAGTATCTTGTGATACATGTAAAGGTGGCCCATAATGTGATGTTTCCATTTCTATAACATTTATTTATCAAGAAATAGTCATTGATTGGAATCCATAGACTGTTATAGGGATAGATCTCTTAAAAAATATATCATACCTAGAAGGGATTCCACTGTTCCCCAGATTGGAGATATTCCATTATGGTATCCTTAAGAAACTCAGTCACTTTCAGTTGATGAAAATTTTGAGACTATCCCACCTTCAAAAATGGGAATTAAAATATGATTTCCATCCAAAACTCTAATAAACATTAAAACACCTAAAATAACTAAAATACCCTAAATGAATATATGAAATATCTTAATGACCACAATAGTATTAAATATCATAAAATCCTAAATTCCCAAAAAAAACCCGTAAAAATTTTAATCTCTAAAATAAAAAATTGACAAAAAACTATAAAATCCACTAAAACACTAAAAAATCGTAAAATCCCATAAAACTCCAAAAACCATAAAAACCAAAAAAATGCACGATAAACATTATTAAGAGTAAAACCCCTAAAACTTAATGAAACCCCATAAAAGCAAATACAATAAAAAATCCATAACACCCCTAAAACCCTACAAATAAATAAAAACAGTAACCCCCCAATCCATAAAAACCCTAAAAATTGAAAACCCCATAAAAATACCAAATACCCAAATAATACTAAAAATGCTAAAAACCTAAAAACCCTACATCCCTAAATACTCAAAATCCCTAAAAATCGAAGGAACCCAAAAAACCCAAAAACATAAAAGGAAATACAAACATTAAAATATTAAAAAATAAATAAAACCCCATAAAACACTAAAAATATTAAAAAGACTGAAAAAAAACTAAAACCCATAAGAATCTAAAAATCCATAAGACCCTAATAAACAATAAAATACAAAAAAATCACAAAAAAAAATTTTAAAAACACTAAACAATTAAAAAATAACCTAAAACTGAAAAACCAAAAACCCCAACAAAACATTACAATACCCTAAAATCTCAAACACCCTAAATGTCCCAAACCCCCTTAAAAATCCAAAACAACCCTTGAAATCCTAAAAAACCGCACAAAACATTTACAAAAATTTAAATACCCGAAAACAATAATAAATCTCTAAAAGATAATAATGAAAAATAAACACCCCCAAGAACATTAAAACCCCTTAAAATCCCTAAAACCCTCTAAAAACCATAAATCCCCAAAAAATATTAAATTGTCATAAAACCCTAAAATCCTTAAAACCATAACAAACGTTAAAAATATTAAGAGAATACTAAATCCAAAAAACAAAAAATACTCTGAAATAAAAATGAAACCCCTAAAACACAAAAAACCCAAAAACCCAAAAAAAAAATTAAAAACCCAAAATACCTTAAAAACCTTGAAATTCCAAAAAAAATTCATGGAAAACCCAAAAATTGAAAAAAATCTAAATAACTTGAAAAAACAAAAAAAAGTTCCCCCAACCCCTAAAACCCCTAAAACCCATAAAAATAATAAGAACACATAAAAATCATAGACTCATAATACACATAAACCTCTTAAAAACATAAAAACTCCAAAAACCAAAAAACCAGTAAATAAATAAAACCCCAGAACCCCTAAAAGACCATAACCCCCCCTAGAATATATAAACCACCTAAAACACCAAAAAACATAAACCACCTAAAAACTCTAAAAACCCATAAAATACCTTAAAACCACAAAAACACCTAAAAGTACAGAAAAACCCATAATATCCCTAAAAACCTAAAAACCCTAAATTGATACAAAACCAAGAAACACCAAAATATCCCTAAAAACATAAATATCCAAAAAAAACCTTATAACCCCAACAAACACATAAAACCCATCAAAAAACATAATGAGGTTATAACCGCTTAAAAAATCCTTAAAATCCATCAAAATCCTAAAACTCCTAAAAACCTAAAAAATATTAAAACACTTTAAAACACTAATTCATTCAAAATCAACACTAAAAAACACAAATAATCCATTAAAACATTAAAACCTCTAAAAACGCTAAAACCATACAATTTATTAGAAACCCTACCCCCCCCTAAAGAGCCTAAAAACCATAAAACCACTAAAACCCCTAAAACCCTAAAAACATGAATAGACTGTAAAAACTCCTTAAAAATTCTAAAAATAAATGAAATACACTAAAAAAATAACCTAAACCCCTAAAAAACCATTAAAACTAGTCAAACACAAATGAACCATAAAAACCTTAAAACTAAAACCATTTAAACCCCAAAAAATCCATCACAGTCATATAAACACATATAAATAACATAAATACCCAATTTAAACTAAAAATTATAAACATCATAAAAACCCTAAAGGAAGATAAAAAACCCCCAAAACCAAAATAGCCTAAAAACCTAAAAAACAAAACATACTAAACACCCCAAAATTCCTCTAACAGACCATAAATTCCTAAATGGTCTAACAAACCATAAAATCCAAATTGAATACAAAAAACCCTAAAACCCCTCAAAGCCCCCTAAACCTCTTAAAACCCTAATGACCCTAAAACACCATATATGATTGAAAAAATGAAAAAAAATAATCATAACAGACATGAATATACCATGAATCCCCCTAAAAGACTCGAAAACCTTAAAAATGATAATGGACCCTCAAAAATATAATTCCACTAAAGGACTTTAAAAACCATAAAACCCTAAACTACCCTAAAATTCTAAAAAATAAAAAGTGCCCTTAAAACCATAAAAACCAATAAACCCTAATAGAAACTCTAAAACCCTATTTAAAATATCTTAAAACCTCTAAAACCCCCTAAAATACACTTAAGGAACCTAAAAGAAAAAACCTATAAAAGACACAAAATAACCTAAAAACCAAAAAATACCATAAAAACATAAAGATTAAAGAAACATAGAAACTTTAAACAAACATTAAACCAAATAACAACATAATAAACCAAAACTAACCCAAAAACCCATAAAAACCAAAAAAAATCAAAAAACTCCATGGAACCTTAAAAAGATCAATAAACATTAAAAAACCTAAAAATTCATACAAACCTAATAATAGTAAAACACCCATGAATTCCTAAAATCCTGAAATCCCAAAAAAACTAAAATCCTCAAAAGAAACCTAAAAACCCTAAAACCCTAAAAACAATAAAAACCCTAAAGAACCAATTAGAACAATAAAAATCTAAAACATCATTAAAACCCCGAAAAAATCAAAATACCCTGAAAACCCCAAGTCCCTGAAAAAAAACTAAAATCCAAAAAACCAATAAAATCCTTATAACACACTAAAAACTATACAACACTAAAAACCATTAGAATCCACAAAGGGCACTAAATCCCCTAAAAACAAAAAACCCCTAAAACCCAAAAAACATCCCAAAATCCCATAATTGCACTAACACCCACTAACAACCCTAGAAATACCTTAAAAACCTAAAAACCATAACCCCCCCCCCCAAATTAAAAATTCATAAAATACTAAAAATACACTAAAACCATAAACCCCCCAAAAAACCAGAATAGCATAAAAACTAAGAAACACAAAAAACTCTGAAATAGCATATAAAAACTGGAACACATTAAAAATCATAAAACACCAAAAAAAGTATAAAAACCCTAAAATCCCTAAAAAAATCCCTAAAAACCAAAAAATACCCAAATACTCTAGAAATCCCTAAATTCCCTATAATTACTAAAAAACCATAAAAATCTCTAAATACCCAAAATACCAAGAAACCCTAAAATCCTTAAATACCATAAAAATTAAAAAATTACACTAAAAACCCTTAAACAAATTGGCTTCCTAAAAACACTAAGAGACCCTAAAAATAAATAATAATAATAAAAGACCATATAAACCTAAAAACTCTATAAGTCCCTACAAACAATTATAAAAACCATAAAAGACCCTAAAACTCCCATAAAAACCCTAAAAATATAAAAACCCTAAAACCCTAAATCCCCCAAACACCTTAAAACTATATGAAAAAAATCCCAAACCTCTTATCAATAATAAAAAACCGAAAGACCATTAAATACGATAATAATCCTAAAAACCTAAGAACCAAAAAATATCCCAAACCCCCGAAAAACCTAAAAACCAAAATAAAATCCATAAACCACACAAAAATATCCAAAACCCCCTAAAAGAGTATGTAAATCATAAAACCCTAAGAAACCCTAAGAGTCCAAATGAAAAAACAAAACCCTTAAAACCCAAAAAAACAATCCAAAAAATGAAAACCCTCTAACAAACTGTAATGTCAATAAAACCCTAAAGACCCTAAATCATCTGGAAACCATAAAACAGATAAATAAAATTGAAAACCCTAAAAAACTAAAAACCATAAAAGACATTAAAAACACCTAAAACCATAGAACTCTAAAAAACTGAAAAAAAAAATTTATAAGTCAAAATGACAGCTAAAATTTCTAAAAAACAATAAACCCATAAAAACTTTAAATGACCATAATAATCCGTAAAACACCTAGAATAGAATAAAACACCTCAATCCTCAAAAAACCCAAAAAATAATAAAATTCCATAAAACTACTAAAAACACTAAATCGCATAAAAAACATAAAAACCCTAAGCCCGTAAAAACACGAAAAATCCCTAAAACAGTCTAAAACCACTTATAACATTAAATCCATGAACTCCTAAAAAGTCTGAAAACCTTTAAAAATAATAAAAAACATCAAAAATACTAAAAATCATAAAACTCTTAAAGAAAATAATATTATAGAAACCATGAAAAATAGTGAAAAACATAAAACTCCTAAAACTCCATAAAAACTATAAAAACACTAAGAAGCCTAAATATATCTATAACCCCAAAAAAATCATAAAAATCATAGATTCTCCTAAAAAATCATAATAACTAAAAACCCCTTAAATTAACAAACCCCCTAAAAACCATAAAATATCTAAAACTATATAAACCCTAATGCTTTAAAAACATTAAAAAACATTTAAACCCCCCCAAAACCAATCAACCTTAAAAATCATAAATAAATCTAAATACCATATTAACCATTAAACACCCTACAAACCCTGAAACCTTTGAAAAACCTAAAAAACTAAAAATCATAAAAACCTGAAAACACCCTAACAACCCCGCAGAACACTTGACATTGTAATTGGCCTCAAAATATTACTAATAAACTAAAATACCTATTAAAATATTAATATTCATAAAAGAGCCCTAAGAACCCTAGAATATTCTAAAAAGTGGGAAACACTAAAAACAAAAAAAAAACAAATAACCATAAAAACATAAAAACCTCTAAAATCCACAAAAAATCCCAAAACTACATAACATCAATAGAAATCTCTAAAAGATTAAAACAATATAAAATCCGAAAAAAACCAAAATATACCGAAAAAAACATTCAAATAATAAATAACCTATGACCCTTAATACATTTAACCCCCCCTAAAACCTAGAAAAACTAAAAAACCCTAAAATAATAAAAATAACCCAAAATCACTAAAATCCAAATAACGTAAAACACTTAAAATCGCTAAAAACACTAAAAACATAAAAAATATAAAAAAGATAAAAAAATACCTAAAATAATAAAAAACTCTTAAATCATAAAAAACATTAAAAACTATAAAACACCATAAAACCCTAAAAACATAAAATCCTAAAACACCACTAAAAGACCCTAAAACCATTAAAAAGTGTAATAGACCCCAAAATATTGATAACCATAAAAGTCCCCAAAACCACTAAATACCCTAAAACATGAAAAAACTTAAAATGCCCCATAACCCCCTAAAACAATTAAAATAACATAAAACCTAATATAATAAAAAAAACACCATATAAAATCTTACACCAAACAAAATAAAATAACACCCTAAATAACTTTTAAACCCTAAGAACCTTAATACCACCCAAAAACACTAATAATGTTAAAAATTTAAGAAAACATTAAATACCGTAAAACATTTCACAACCACATATGACATAGAAAACACTATAAATCTTAAAACCCTAATATTTTAAAAAACATAAAATCTTTGAAAATCCAAAAAAATATACAAAACACTAAAAATAAAAAAACACTAAAAACCCTAAAAACACGTAAAACCCTTATAGAAATCCTAAGAAACATAAAAAATTATAAGAAGACCTATGAAAACCCTACCGGGTCATAGAAACCCTTTAAACCTCTAATAAACTCTAAATCACATAAAAACCAAGGAAACCCTAAAAATCAAAAAAATACATAAAACCCCAAAAAACCCGTAAAACCCCTAAAATAAGTGTAAAACCCATAAATCCCCTTAAAATACATAAAAACCATAATTAATCCCTAAAACCTACAAAAACATATAAAATATTAAAACCCTAAAACTCTAAAAACCATTAGAAGGCAATAAAATCCCTAAATACACTTAAAACCCTAAAAACCTCTAAAACCACTAAATTCCAAAAAACCCAATAAAACTCTAAGTACCATAGAATGATTCTAGGATCCCATAAAAGAAAAAAAAATCCCCAAACCCCTAAAAGACCCTAAAACCCTCTAAAACATTAAAACCCCTAAATGACACTAAAAATACAAAAAAACCCTAAAATACCATAAATACCTCAAAGGAACGTATCAAATCCTACAAACAGTAAAAGAACCTAAAAATAACAAAATATATTAATTGACCTTTGAAAATGATAAGACCCCTAAAACACTAAAACACCTTAAACCCCTATAAAGCATAAAAATCCCCATAAAATCCCCAAAACCCAAGAAACCATAAACACCTCAAAACCTATATAATCCCTAAAAACCCTAAAACCCATAAAACACTTAAAAACATAAAAAGACGATAATACCCCCCTAAAACCCATAATACTGATAAAAATCCTAAAACCCATAAAATGAAAAAAAAACTTTTACAAAGGCGAAAACCCTAAAATACCTTTAAAACTATTGGAAACACTAAAAATAATGAAAAACATAAAAAACACTAAAACCATTAAAATAATAAATTACACTAAAATCCTGAAATATAACAATAAATAGTTGTTAAATGCCATGAAAATCCAAATAATACCTTAATATGATATCAAAACAATAAAAAACAAAAAATCCTAAAAAACCCTAGAAAAAAAATAAAACCCTCAAAATTCATAAAACCGCCCAAAACCAAAAAACCCTTCCAAACCCTAAAAACATAGGATGAAATTGTAACCTATATAAACACTAAAACACTCTAAATAATATAAAAACCCTAAAATCCCCTAAACTCCATAAGAAATTTAAAAACCCAAAAAACCAAAATACCATAAAAAATCATAAAATCTATAAATTTTTTTAAAAAACATTAAAAACCCTAAAACCACAAAAATCCAGAAAACCATAAATACCCTAATGAAACTATAAAAACCACTAAAACCCCCTAATCCTATAAAAAACCCACTAAATTCCATGGAAAGGCTAAAATATAAAAAAATAATAACCCCCAAACCCCTAGACATCCCAAAAAACTACAAAACCCCCAAAAAATCAATAAATTTATCTAAAACCCCTAAAAATCTAAAAAACCTAAAACCCCAAAAACACTCTAAAGACTTAAAAAACATAAAACCCCAGAAAACAAAATAAATTAAAATATACAAAAAACATTAAAACCGTAGAACCCCTAAAAACAATAAAAACCTAAAACACCTTGAAATTTTTTAAAACCCCAAAACCACAAAATGCCATAAAAACCCTTAAAACACTAAAAATAAATTAAAACCCTAATAACCTAAAAATAAATATTAAAACTAAAAAAATAGAAAACAATAAAAAATAAATAAACCCTGATAGCCCCAAAAAACCATATAGTACACTAAAATACATTGAAAACTCATGAAAAAACTAAAATTATAAATAACACCAAAATACATAAAACCTCTATAAACTCTAAAAACCCTAAAAATTCATAAAACCCCTAAAAACCAATAGCCATTAAAATCATAAACCCATAAAAACACCTAAAACCTCCGAAACAATTGTATACCATAAAAATAATGAAAATCAAAAATCCATTAAAACACAGACAACTAATAATACTAAAAATACATTAAAAACCAAAAACCCATAAAACCTAATAACCTAAAGAAAATAGTTATACCAAATAAAAAAAATAAAAATATTAAATATAAAAATTCTAGAATTCCCTAATACCCCTAAAAATACAAAAAAAAAACGCATTAAACCCTAATACCCCAAAGAACCGTAAAAAAATAAAACCCCTCAAAAACAACAAAACAAAAAACCATAAAACATATAAAACCCCATTAAAAGCATGAAATACCCAAGGTCTCAAAATGCACTAAAAACCCTAAAACCACATAAAACGCCTAAAAACAATAAAATACCCTAAAACCCCTAAATGGCGATGAGAAAAATGAGAACCCCAAAAACACTAAAACCACCAAAATTATCAAAAAACCCACAAAAACCATTAAATATATTAAGGACCTTAAAACACACAAAAAATCATAAAACGCCCTAAAACCCAAAAGGACTATAGATAAACTACAAACCCTGAAAGACCCTATATAATCTAAACACTGTTAAAAGAGACTAAAAACAATAATAAATATAGAGGTACCCTTAAACACTAAAAACTATTACAACCTCAACCCCCCCCCCCAAATGACCCTAAAAACTATAGACACCCCTAAAGGACCCTAAAACCTAAATGACCCAAAAACATAGTAAACGACACTAAAAATCCTAATGACCTCAAAAACAATAGAATCACAAAATCCATAAGGGAACCATAAAACCCATAAAAACCCATCAATCCCCTTAATCCGCCTAAATTACTAAATGACCTGAGAAACCCATAAATTTCACTAACCAACCATTAAAACTCATAAAACCCCTAAATACCCTAAAACAAATAAAATACATTAAAGGACCTCCAAAACCCACAAAAACGACTAAACCGTAGAAGAACTAAAACAATCTTACAACCTTGAAACCATAACAAAATAAATACAATAAAATCCATAAAATCAATAAAATCCAAAAAACTATAAAAATAAAAAAATCCATAAAAACAATAAAAACCCCATTAAACCAAAATAACTCCAAAAACCAAAAAAAAAATCTCAAAAATTACGAAAACCCCTAAAACACCATAAAAACTAAATTAATAAAAGAAATCCCAAAAGCACTAAAGAAACAAAAAAACCATGATGCCCTTTAAAGAACCTAAAAAACATTAAACGATCATAATAAACACTAAAAACAATAAAAACCCCAAATCTCCCAAAATAATCTAAATGAAACTAAAACCCTAAAAACACTAAACAACCATAGACACCAAATAAATCCTAACAAACCCAAACCCCCCAAAAAAACCTAAAAACACTTAAAACCAAAAAAATTACCTAAAATTCCCTAAACCCATACAAACATTAAATGATACTAAAAACTGTAAGAACCACTAAAAACTGAAGAAAAAATTAAATGACCATAAAACACTAAAAGACATAAAAAATGTGAGAAACTAAAAACCTAAAAACAATTAAAACCATTAAAAACCCAAAATGACTCTATAAATTATAAACACCATGTAGACCCAAAAAATCCTAAACACCACTAAAACCCAAAACCCCAAAAACACCATAAAAACCCTCAAAACACCTAATCCCATAAACCCCCCGAAAAAACCTAAAAACCATATAAAAATAAAAACCATAAATACCAGTACAACCCATTAGAAACTAAAAACTCCAAAAAAACATAAAAATCCAAAAACACAGAGAGACGCCTAAAAGCAAAAAAAGACCTAAAACCCCCCCACCCATAGAACGACTATAAAAACCATAAAATACATAAATAAATTAAACTAATAAAAACCCATTAAAACCCCAAAAAATGGAAAAAAATTATTTCTAAAAACCTAAAAACCACAAAAATATCAAAAAAAACTATAGACACCCCTAAAATCACTAAAAATCCTAAGAACATTAAAATACAAAATCCCAAAATACCCATAAAACCCAAATTTTTAATAACAACAATAAAAAAACTTATAAACCCCAAAACATTAAGGAATACCGAAAACCTTAAATAACCTGAAAACTGTAATGACCCATACAAGACCCGAAAAACCATAAATGACCCCAAATAAACATAATTTTTTTAAGGACTCTAAAAACAACTAAAATTAAAAGAAATCCATAAACACTATAAAAACCCTAAAACTTCAAAAATCTTTAATAAAACTAAAAACCACATAAATGTTAAAAAAAATCCTAAAACATAAAACCCCAAAAACACAAAAATACATAAAATAGCAATAAAAACTCTATAAATCCCGACAAACCACGAAAATATGAAAAATTCATGAAACCCTAAAAAATGTTCAAAAACCCAAAGAACCCAAAAATCCTAAAAAACAGACACACAAATATCCAAATGAAATCCAAAAAAGCCCATACAACCCCTTGAAATCGAAAAAACACCAAAAAATCTAAACAAACTGAAAACACCATAAAACACCCTAAAAAAACTCAAAACTAATAATAATATTTCAAACCATAGATTCCCTAAAAACTATAATATAACCCAAAATTCCTATGAACTTAATAACTCATAAAATGCTAAAAATCCTAAAAACCCCAAAAACACCATTTATAATAAAAAACATCACAACACCCAAAAACCCAAAAAAATCATAAAAAACATAAAAACCCTAAAATTCCAACAAAACCACTAAAACTCCTGAATAATTGTAAATATAATAAATCACTAAACCCCATATAAACACAAAAAATCCCTAAAAACATTGAAATTGCATAATAAACCAAAAAAATCAAAAATAATGCTAAAAAATAAAAATAGAAAAGCATAGAAAAACAAAAAACCCAAACAACCACTAATTGAATAAAACCATAAACCCTCTAAAAATAGAAAAATCTCTTAAAACCTCTAAAAACCATAAAATATAATGAAATTATAAGTACAAAAACCCAAAAAACCTAAAATACCTTCTAACCCTTTAAACCCTTTAAACCCTTTAAACCCTTTAAACCACTTAAATGAAATTTAAAAATCCTTAATATAAATAAGTACCTAAAACACTAAAACCATAATGGAGACCCTAAAAAACATTAAAATCTCAAATAATCCAAGAAACCCCCCCTCTAAAATCTGTATAAAACCCTACAGAACACTAAAAATAGGTGAAACACCTAAAATTTTCCAAGAATAAGGTTTGAAAACCTAAAACCCTATGAAAATATTAAGTACCATGAAACACCCTAATAAATCCTCAAAACCCTATAAACTATATAAATAATAAAAACCACATAAGCCTCCAAAATCACTAAAACCCCTAAAACAACTAAAAATCCTTAAAACCACTAAAACACTTAAAACCCTAAAAAAAATAAATCCCTAAAAATATAAAAACCCTAACACCCAAAAAAACAAATTAAACCCCTAAAAACATAATGAGGATAAACCACTTAAAATTCCCTAAAATCCTAAAAAATCATAAAAAACCTAAAAGCTAGAAAAATCACAAAACACATTAAAACCATAATTCATTCTAAATCAACATTATAATGCCTAATATCCATTAAAAATATTACAAACATCCAAAAACCATAAAACCATCGAATATTTTATGAAATCTAACCCCAAAAAGTCCTAAAAAATGATTCAACATCCATAAACACCTTAAAACCACTCAAACCCCTAAAACACAAAAAACCGGAATAATACCTAAAACACCAAAATAAAATTCTAAAAATAAATAAAATACCATAAACCCACAAAACCCCTAAATATTGTATACCAAAAAATCCAATGAAAACCCTTTAAACTCAAAAAACACAAATGACCCATAAAATCCCTAAAAATTCCCATAAAACCTCAAAAATAAAACCAATAAAACCACAAAAAATCCTTCAAAACTATAAAACCCTTAAAAATTCACTGAAAACCCAATAGAAACTAAAAACCGTAAACATCCCTGAAGCCCCGATGGATGAAAAAAACCCTAAAAACCTAAATACCATAAATCACTATAATTCCAAAAAACACTAAAAACACCAAAATACCCCTAAAAGAACATAAAATATATTATGGTCCAAAAAACCTTAAAACGATAAATTAATCCCAAAATACCTAAAACCCCTAAAACCCCCTAAAACCCACTAAAACCCCTAAAGACCCCAAAACACCACAAATGATCAGAAAAAAGAAAAAAAAGAAAAAAAATATCATATCATAAGAGACAAAAAAATTCTATAAAACCCACTAAAAGAATATAATACCATAAAAATGTAAAAGGATCCTCAAAAAATAAAACCAATAAAGGACCATAAAAACAAAATAACCCTAAATGACCCTAAAATGAATAAAATTAAAAAGGGACCTAAAAGAACTAAAAACCACTAAACCCCCATAAAAATGTGAAGTACCCTTTAAAGATATAAAACCATTAAAACCCCCTAAATTACACTAAAGGACTCTAAAACTCAAAAACCTATAAAGACCGTAAAAATATAAATACCATAAAATGCCCTAAAATCCCAAAAATAGTAAAGAATCCTAAAAACTTTAAACAACACTAAAACAGAATAAAAAATTAAAGAAACAGACTAAACCTAAAAACCAAAAAAAAACAAAAAAATCAGAAAACTCTATGGAACCTTATAAAGCTCAAAAACCTTTAAAAAACTAAAAATTCATAAAAACCATATAATATTAAAAGACCCATGAATCCCTAAAAACATAAAATCCATAAAAATCGAAATCCTATAAAGAAACATAAATATCCTAAAACCCTAAAACACTAAAAACACTAAATACCCAATGAAAACAACAAAAACTCTAAAACATTATTAAGAACCCAAAAAAATCCAAAAGACCCAAAAACCTGAAATCCATAAAAACAATAAAAACATAAATCAAACCCTAAAACCCCTAAAATACCCATAAAACCCTAAATACCATAAAACTAAAAAACAATTAAAAACAAACAAGTACCCTGAAATCCCAAAAAGCAAAAAAAATTAAAATCCCCCTGAAACTCAAAAAGATCACCAAACCCCAAAATCCCCATAAAACCCCATAACAACCCTAAAATTCTCTTAAAACACCTCAAAATATTAACTCACCACCAAAACTGTATCATAATAAAAGATAACTGAAACCTTAAACCTCCCAAAAAACCAAAAAACCAAAAAAACTATGAAATAGTAAAACCCTTGAATGAATGTACAAAAACCCAAACACCCTAAAAAACCTTAAAAACAACTAAAACCCCATAAAACCCTGAAATCAATAAAAAAAATCCCTAAAACCCTAAAAATAAAAAAATACACTAAAAACCTCTAAACAACCTAAACCCACAAAATCCTTAAAAAAAATAATAAATCAAAAAACTAAAAAACCCTGAAATCCAAAAAACCCTAAAAACTTCAAAAATAGACTAAAACCATGAAAACCCTTAAAAACATAGATGTTTTAAATTCCCCAAGTGACCCAAAAATTATATAATAATTAAAAAACACCATATAATCCTAAATACACTAAAATACCCTAAAAACATAATAAGAACCATAAAATTCCAAAAACGATGTTAAACCCCATAAAAATATAAAAACCCTAAAACCCCCAAAACCCTATAACTCTAAAAAAACCCAAAACGATAATCAATTTAAAGAAACAAAAATACAATTAAATACAAAAAAAACCTAGAAAACATGAGAACTCAAAAATAACCCTAAAACCACTGAAAACCCGTAAAACCCAAAATCCCTAAACCCCACAAAAATATCCAAATACCTAGTAAAAGAGTTTAAAAATCATAAAACCATAAAAAAGACTAAGAATCCCATCCAAAACAAAAAAAAATTAAACCCCTAAATAACCTAATAAACTTTGCAAACCCTCTAACAAACCCTAATGATACTAAAAACCCTAGATACCCTAAATCATCCAGAAACCATAAAACTAATAAATAACCTGACAACCCCTAAGAAACTAAACCAATAAAAGAAAATAAAAAGGCATGAATCCTAAGCACCCTAAAAACAAAAATAATCTTATAAGTAATAAAGGCCGATGAAAATTATATTATTAAATAAACCCACAACCATAATAAAACATAATTCCTCTAATAAATGACCAAAAAAACCCCTAAAACATCTCATATAACAAAAACCCCCTACATACCTCATAAAATTTTAAAAAAACAATAGAAGTCCATAAAAACCCTAAAAACAATAAAACCCATAAAAGGGAAATAATCTAAAACCTTAAATGTCATAAAAACTTCTAAAACCATTAAAAATAATAAAAGACATGAAAAAGAATAAAAAACCATAAAACCCTATCAACATAAAAAATATTCTAAAAAAAATTAAAAATACGAAAAAATGAAAACAACTAAAACTCCATAAAAACCATTAAAACACTAAAAGGACTAAAAATTTATAAAATCCCTAAAAAACAAATAAAATCATAGAATCTCCTAGAGAACAATAATAACTGAATACATAGAAAATTAACGAACCCCTTAAAACCCCTAAATCCACAAAATCCCTATAAACCATAAAGCATTAAAATGCTAAAATACCCTTATACCCCAAAAAATAAAAATAAAATAAAATCTAAAATAACTATAAATACCCTAAAAATCATTAAACATCCTAAAACTCCTAATATCCCTAAAACCCGAAAACACCAAAAAACACTAAAAATCATAAAATCCCTAAAACCATAAATCCCAATAAACCCTGAAACACCCTAACAACCCCCAAAAAGAATTAAGATTCTATGTGACCTTAAAATAACCCTAATAAACTAAAAGTCCTTTTAAGCTTAAAATTCTTAAAAATCCGTTACGGCAGTAAGAATTTTCTAAAAAACCAGAAACAATAAAAAAAAACCCCAAAAACCATAAAACCATAAAAGTATTAAAATCCCCCCAAAACACTATAACTCTATAAAATCCACAACAAACTCTAAAAAACTAAAAACACATAAAATCCAAAAAACCATAAAACACTCTAGAAAACTCTTAAAACACTAAAAACCATAAGAACCCTAAAACTCTAAAAAATCCTTAAAACCTATAAAACTCCAAAAAACAACAAAAAACATAAATAACCTAAAAATACTAATATTAAAAAAATTCCTTAATCCCTTAAAATCCCAAAAAAACCCTAATAATAGAAAAACCCAAACACCACCTAATATCCATAAAATAATGGAATCCCATAAATCAATCAAAATATTAAAACTATAAAACCCATGACAACCCTAAAAACCTAAATTCCAAAAACACCAAAAAAGACACTAAAACCCTTAAACTGTGTGAGCAACCCCAAACACTAATAAAAATAAAAGACCGTAAAAACCTAAAAATACACAAAAGATGAAAAAAATGTAAAATTACAGAAAACCCACCAAAACATTGAAAATACCATTAAACCCTATATAATACCTAAAATACCCTAAAACCATTTACACAAAATAAAAAAACTAGAACACCCAAAAAAACTTTTACACCCTAAGAACCTTAATACTACTCTAAAACCCAAAAAAAAATATGAATTGAAGAAAAAATTAAAAAAATACAACCTCTCAGAACCATATAAAACCTAACAAACACTATAAATCAAAAAACATTAAAATTTGAAAATACCATAAAACCCTTGAAAAGATAAAAAATATATAAAATCTAAAAAATCCACAAAAACACTAAAACCCCTAAAAACACATAAAACCCTAATTGAAATCCTATGATTCTTACAAGATTATAACGGAATCAATGGAAACCATTTGGATCATAAAAACCATTTAAAACCCTAATATACTCTAAATCACCTAAAAATCTAGGAAACCAAAAACTTCCTAAAAATACTAGAAACCATAAAAAACCCAAAAATAATAATAAAACCCCTAAAATATGTTTAAAACCCATAAAAACCCTAAAATACCAAAAATTGAAAATAAATCCCTAAAACAATAAAACCCCTAAAAAATATTAAAAGCCCTAAAAACTATAAATACCATTAGAAGGCACACAGAATACACTAAAATCTTTTAAAACCCTATAAAATCACTAAAACCTCTAAAATCTAAAAAACCCTATAAACCTCTATACACCCTAAAATGATTCGATCAACCCTTATAAGTCACTAAAAATCCACAAAACCCACAAAAGACCCAAACACCCTCTATAAAAATTAAAACCCGTAAAAGCCACTAAAAATCCAAAATACCCCAAAATACCCAAAAACCATAAAAGTATAAAAAACCCATGTACCCTATGAAATCATTCAAACACTAAGAGAACATAAAAATTAACAAAATATTTAAAGGAGTGTAGAAAATTCAAAAAACCATTAAAACACTAGAACACCTTCAAACGCAATAAAACATAAAAATACCCTTTAAACCGCCAAAACCCAAGACACTATAAACACCTCAAACCCCCTATAAACCCTAACATTCCTAAAAACACTAAAACTCATATAACCCAGAAATAACCATAAAAATCCCATAATCCTCCTTAAAAACCCTAAAACCCATAAAAACCCGAAAAACCATAAAAAGGAAAAATTCATATATAACCATAAAATCCCTAAAATCAGTTAAAAACTATAGAATTCCCTAAAATCGTTAAAACCCGTAAAAATACTTAAAATAATGAAAATAACTAAAAATATTAAAAAACATAAAAACCCATTAAAAGTGAAAAAATCCCTAAAATAATTTAAAAGGATTTTAAAACCGTAAAACACTAAAATGCCCAAAAAAACAAAAAAAACCCCCAAAACAGTAAAACCTTTCAAATCCATAGAAATAGCAAAAAACCAAAAAACCCATCGAAACCCTAAAATCACTAAATGACCTTAAAACCTCTAAAACACTAAAACACTATAAAAAACTCTAAATACTCTAAATGTCTTAAAACCCCATAAACTCCATAAAAATGTTACAAACCCAAAAAACAAATAACCCTAAATACACTAATGAAACTATAAAAACTACTAACAACCACTAAACCCATAAAAACCACAAACCCCCCCCCCCCCAAAACCATGATAACCCTAAAGTCCCTAAAACCCATAACCTCCCCCCAAACCCCTGCATATCCTAAAGACCACAAAAACCCTAAACAATATGAGCATTTATCTAAAAGCACTAAAACTATAAAAACCATAAAACCCCTAAGACCCTAAAAACCATTAAAACATAAAACCACTAAAGAAACCTATAAACCCTAAAACAACAAAAAACCCATAGAACCCCGAAAAACCCTAAAAAACAAAAAACCCCTTAAATCATCCAAAACCCCCCCAAAACCCTAAATACACTAAATGCCATAAAAACACTAAAAACACTAAAGATAAATCAAAATGCTGAAAACGAAAAAAAAACATACGAACACTAAAAACCCATAAAACACTAAAAAATATCAAAAACCTGATAGTGCATAAAAGCAAAATAAGACACTAAAATTCCAAGAAATTTGTTGAAAAAATTAAAAATGAAAATAACACAAAAATCTCTAAAACCTATATAAACTCTAACAGACCGAAAAAATAATAATAAATCCCCAATAAATTAGTAAAAAACCTATTAACCTAAAACAATTAAATCCATGAACCCCTAAAAATAGCTAAACCCTCCAAAACACTTATATCCTTTAAAAACAATGAAAATATAAAAACCATAAAATCACAAAAAATATAAAAAAAACTAAGAAACCATTACAACTCTAAAACCCATAAAAACATAATAACCAAAAGAAAACATTTAAACCAAATAAAAAAAATAAAAACACTAAGTAAACATAAAACCCTAGAATACCCTAAAACCCGTAAAAATCCTAAAATCATTTTAAGCCCTAAAAACCCTAAAAACATTAAAAAAAATTCCAAAAACAAAAAAAATACTTAAAACATCCAAAAACACATTAAAACCAAAAAAGTATCTATGTTCCCAAAAAACACTAAAAACCCTTAAACCACTAAAAAAACTAAAATCACAAAAATACTCTAAAACCCTAAATGGCCACGGGAAACTTAAAAATGGATAAAAATACTAAAATAACATAAAAGACCCAAAAAATCACAAAAACCCTTAAGATTCCAAGGACCTTAAAAACTAAAAAATAATAAAATAACATAAAACTTCAGAGGACTGTAGAAACACTAAAAATCCATAAAGACCATAAATAATCAGAAACCATTAAAATATCATAAAAATAATAAAAAACACATAATGACATTCAAAACACTAAAATTTATTAATACCATAAAACCCCCTAAATGACCAAAAAAATTTTAGATACCCCTAAACAACCCTAAAACCCTATATAATCCTAAAAATAGGAAAAGAAACTAAAAATCAGAAAGCCCCTAAAAAATGGAAACCCAAAAACCATAACAGACCCTTAAAGACCCTAAAATCCCATCAATTTCCTTAAACCCCCTATAATACTAAAAGGCTCTGGAAAACCAAAAAAATCCACTCTAGAAATGAAAAAACCCACAAAACCCCTAAATAACCTAAGATAAATGAAAGACGTGAAAGGATATTAAAAACACAGATAACCCCAAAAACCCTAGAAGCACTAAAAACAAAAAAATACCATAATATTATAAAAAACATAAATACATTAAAATCCTTAATATCAATAAAATACTAAAAATTCTAAACAAATTAAAATCCATAAAATATATATAAAAACCCATGAAACCATACAGAATCCTAAAACCATAAAAAGTAAAAAAATAAAAAACCCGTAAAATACTATAAAAACATTTTAAAACACCAAAAATCCCAAAAACAAACACTAACGAACCATAAAATACCTAAAACCCCTAAAGGAACCCAAAAATGTATAGGTCCCTAAACACATTAAAAACCTAAACTGATCCAAATAAACACAAAAAAAACCTAAATCACTTTAAATACCATAAAGGAACCTAAAAACCCTAAAAACAAAAAACAACCATACAACACCAACAACTCCTAAAATCCCTAAAAACCCTAGAAACACCTAAAAACAATTAAAACCACAATAAATACCTAAAATAAACTAATCCACTACAAAATATAAAAGATATTAAAAACTGTAAAATCCACTATAACCCCTAAAAAATTAAAGGAACCTAAAACCCTAAAAACACTAAAAAATGTGAAAAACTAAAAACTATAAAAAAAACCCATTAAAACCCATATAAAAACAAAATTGACTTTACAAATCCTAAACTCCCTAAAGACCCTAAAAACCCAGAACACCTTTAAATCCCTAAAAACAAAAAAACTCTTAAAACTCCAAAAAAACTCCAAAACCCATAAATCCGTAAAAAACAAATAAAAATCCATATAAAAATTTAAAGACCCTAAAAACCTGTACAACCTATACGACAATAAAAACTCGAAAAAAACATAAAATAGAAAAAAAACAATAAAACCCGCCAAAAATCCCCTAAAAGGCCCCCATACCGTATAACGACTATAAATAACATAAAATCATAAATTAAATTAAACAAATAAAAAACCATTAAAAACCTACAAATTGGAAAAAAATATAAAAACCAAAAAAACACAGAAAACAAAAAAACTATAAACACCAGTAAAAACACTAAAAAAAACTAAAACCATTAAGAAAAAAACCCCTCTAACCCCTTATAACCCATAAAATAGAGAAACAACAATAAAAACACTTGTAAAAACCAAAAAGATTAATGAAACACTAAAAACCATAAATAACCTGCAAACCCTAATGGTCCCTACATGACCCTAAAAACATAAAATGACTCTGAATAAACTTTAAAAACTATTAAGGGCTTCAAAACCAATAAAATATAATTAAAACCCCAAAAAACTCTAAAATTGTAAAACATCAAAAATAAATAAAAATAATAAAATCCACAATATTTAAATAAATCCTAAAAAACCTAAAACCCCAAAAACACTGAAATCTGTAAAATTGACCTAAAAACCTTATAAACCATAAAAACCCCAAAAATATGAATAATACCTAATGCCCAAAAAATGTTAATAAACTAAAAGAACAAAAAATTACTATAAAACCAATACACTAAAAACACACTAAAATCCTAAAAATCCCATATAAATCACTTGAAATCAAAATAATACAATAAAAACTAAAAAACCTATTAAACATATAAAATCCCCTAAAACCCTGAATACCCCTAAAACCCAAAAAATTCATTTAAAACATTTAAAACTATAAAATAACCCTAAATCCATATGCATTTAAAAACTATTAAACGGAAAAAAACCTAAAAACCCCTAAAACCCCATTCATAATAAAAAAACCCCAAAAAACCCCAAAAAACCCCCAAACCCCAAAAAACTATAAAAACCAAAAAACCTGTAAAATTTTAAGAAAACCACTAAAACACATGAATAACATTAAAAATAATAAATCACTAATTCCAATAAAAGCACAAAAGAAATCCCAAAAAATCAATTAAGGAGCCTACTAATCCAAAAAAACTAAATAATAATGCTAAAAACAATCATATTCAAAAAAATCTAAAAACCCTAAAAACCCAAACACCCACTAAATTCATAAAAACCCTAAAACCCAAAAAAAAATTAAAAAACTATTAAAACCCCTAAAACCCATAAAAAGATAAAAAAATAAAAATAGGAAAGACCGAAATACCTAAAATACCCTTGAAACCCTTAAAATACTGAAAACCCATTAAAATGACATTAGAAATCCATAATATTAATAAGTACCCTAGAACTATAAAACTCCAAAGGAGACCCTAAAACCATTAAAAGCCCTAAAAAATCCAAAAAACCCCTCCAAAACCCAAATAAACACCTTCAAAATACAAAAAACATAAGAAATACATAAAATTTACAATGAATAAATCTAAAAAAACAAAAACACAAAGAAAATCCTAAGAACAGTGAAACACCCAATGAAACCCTAAGCAATACTAAAAACCATTAAAAACTCTATAATCCCTAAAAACAACATAAACCTAAAAAAACTAAACACCCAAAGACCCCTAAAAACCATAAAACCACTATAAACACCTAAAACCCTAAAAACCTAAAATCTGTAATAAAATAAAAAACCCGAATCCACAAAAAAACACATAAATCCCCTCAAAAAACATAATTAGGATAAAACCACATAAAACATAAAATCCCTTAAATTCTTGAAAAACATAAAAACACTAAAAACATAAAAAAAATTCTTCAAACACAATAAAACCCTAATTCATTCAAAATCTCCACTAAAAGACTAAATAATCCATTAACAACATTAAAAATAACTAAAACACCTAAAACTATTGATTTTTTTTAGAAACCCTAACCCCCCTGAAGACCCTAAGAATGATTCAACCTCCCTAAACACCTTAATATATACTAAAACACCTTGTAGGGTCCTAAAAAATCCGCAAATAAAATTCTACCCAATTCCCCCAAAGAATTAGGGGGAATAATGGAAAAAACTCAAAGGATGAACAAATCCAAACCGGTATACAGACCGGTTCCGCAAATCACCCCTCCGTGAACTATTGTCGTTCGCGGAATGGTGGTGGAGATCCACCGCGGGCATGAAGCAGGTCAGGCGCTGAACCAGTTCAACGTCAGGAACCGCCCCAGCCGCGGACCACCTCAACCAGTCT
The DNA here is from genome assembly GCA_963277665.1 of Viscum album. NCBI lineage: Eukaryota > Viridiplantae > Streptophyta > Magnoliopsida > Santalales > Viscaceae > Viscum > Viscum album. The sequence continues at coordinate 981,917,402 of OY728165.1, read as the reverse complement.
TGTCCGCATCCAATTTCATTCGCGGATAAGAGGCGGAGTGCTCCGCGGCAACGAAGCACTCCCCGAGCTCATTTGGATCGCATGGGAGATGTGATCGATGTCCCACGCGATTTGCGAATTGACCGAGTCATCTGAGAATCAGATTTTCGGTCGTGGGCCTCTGCAAAAGGTGATGCATGACCATAAATACATCCTTTTCCCCAATCTATAAAAGGAGATCGAGGGGAAGAGAAGAAGGGGGATTTAGAGACGGAAGGAGACTGATCAGATTCTTGTGGGAGGATTTTGAAGGAAGGAGCTTAGGATTTCGCAAACTGTGAAGTTCCAGTCCACAAACCAAAGCAGGTATGAAGCTGGAAGCGAACAAAAAAGGAACCGAAAATGCATAATAACTTGGTGAACCACGAACATAAATTAACAAAGAAACAAAGGCGGAGGTCTTTGTAAACAGTAGAAGGTCCCCGCTGCCTGTAAGAAAGCGCCCCGAACGCACCGAAGGAAGCTGGAAATTAAAGAGCGGGTTTATGACTCCGCTCTGCTAGAATTTGGGGTTCCCATGGCCGCTAAATGTATATCGAAGGCTCAGAACCCTGCCTACCCATTACCATATTATGGGAATGGTAGTTGTAGTTGTGAAGGTCCTCCCCACATTGTCGCAACCAGCAGCTCCCAAGGTCCTCCATAGAGCACCCACGGGGTCCTCCCCCGCGTGCATAAAATGATCGATCACAGGAGCTCCTCATTTGATGCGAGTCATGGAAACCCTCCATGTGACTAGAGGGTCGAGCAGCAAGAAGTCCCTCCACTTGATGTGGTCCACCCTAAAGGTTCTCCCCAAGGTATACGCTGCAAACACTCTCCATGCAGTGGGACCACCGATTATGATATTAGTCCTAACTATCATAGTCGCAACTATGGAGGCCCCCCCAGGGATGTATCATCGTGACAAGAATGCCATCCCCTTGTCGTGGCCTTCCCTGAGGGTCCTCCCTAGGGGTTACGTTGCAACGACAATCTGCACAGCAAGGCATCAGATCACGATTGTAGTCCATGCCACTCTGATAATGGAGGTCCTCCTAGTAGATATGTCAAGCAACGAGAGGCCATCCCCTCGTTGCGGAACATTCTCAAGGCCCTCACGAGGGTGTACCCCACAGATATTCTCCTTGTGGTAGCTGTAATGGTAGCCCTCGCCATTGCAGAAGCTTTGATGGTAGTCCTCACCACCACGGCCACCATTGCATAGGTCCTCCCCGAAGTGGCCCCAAGTAACAAGAAGGTCCTCCCCTTATCACAGTGTGTCTTCAAGGTCCTCACCGGGATTCACATCGAATGTCAAATCATGATTGTCATCCTCACCATGATGGAGGTTGCCGCGAAGGTCCTCCCCGTAATAATGCTACGCAGCCAGAAGGTCCTCCCCTTGCTGCGACATGCCTTGGAGGTACTCCACAGGGTGTGCACTGAAAATGTTCTCAATACAGTGAGGTGTCAAGCAGTAGTGGTAGTCCTCACCTTTACGACTGCCATTGCGAAGGTCCTCCCCACAATTACATATCATATCGACAGGAAGGTCCTCCCCCTGCTGAATCAAGCATGGAAAATCCCTCGTATGCTGAGGCACTCAGAAGGATGGGATAGACCATGTCAGATTCCCAGTCAATTTCTAATGACACAATTCTTCAAGGGGGAGATGTTCCGAGGCCACGTTCATCTTCGGAACTACCTCAGAATCACCCGCATTATAATTAAATACCTACCGGTCCCACTGAATCCGACCAAAATTGTAGCGAGCATCTCAGTTGAGCTGACCAAGTAGAGGAATCATTAGCGGAGAAATATGCCAACATGTTGCGCCTGAGGAAACAACTATCCAGAGATGATATCCCGGTCATGTATTGGACCACGACCACCTCTCAATTTGACATACTCAGAATGTTGTCAGAATAATGTGTTCATGACATTCGCTAAAATATATGGAAAACCCTTCGCCAGTTGAAATCAATCTTCATGCCATAATATGGGTATGTAGACCCCATCAAGACAATAGGAGACATCCTGCGTCACATTGACCTGGAAGCTCTTCCTTAGGCACGGAAACAACGACCCAAGAGGCGTAATGGAAAACTTGAGATAGCCTGCCTCTATGTGATTCACCAGCTATGCCACCTCATTAATAATGCCGCAACGGGAGTCCATATCAGGGGATGGGGAGATCATGGAGCTCTGAATTTCACTCCGCTCCCCGCCCAGATGAACTCGTTCAGTGTGGTATCTTGCAACGCCATCACATCATGGCTGCAATCGAATGGACTACTTGTTCGTGCAAGGCAACACACCCAACAGAATCAGGCCTTGAGTAAGTCCCAGAAGCGTTAGGCTCGACAGGAAAAATCCATTCAAGAAATCGTGGATCAGGCCTCCGAGAGTATACAACAGGCCTCTCGCCTAAGAGAGGCCAATCAGTGGTCATTGCCTGCCTCCCCACAATGGGTCGATTCACAGAAGAACTCACCACCAAACTCAATTCACCCCCAAATGGGGGAACACATGATTAGGAAGGTAGTGATAGCAGCAGCCAGTCCCACAATCCAGGTTCAACCCTAGCCTGCAGGGATAGGGGAATTTTTTACAACAAATTCCCCTATAAGACCAATAAAAATGTGAAGAGACCCAGCATCCAGGGAACAGATCCAACCCCAGCCCTCATGTCTGGGGGCATCATTAGCCCCTCAACAACAACCTACCCCATGAGAGTCAGTATTCTCTTATCTAGGGAGGACAGTCAGAAGATGTGGTTCCCATCCAATCCCATAATTTTAATCGTCATCCCCTCCAAGATGGAGGCGTACCATAAGGGTGCATCAAATAACTCTCCGTGTCACCCTTCATCAAGAAGTCCGATGGTGATCCTGACACATGAAAGGGAAGTCCAGTAAAAGACACGGGATATCCCCTTCCTATTTGGAACATGAAATATTCCCTACCTCGTGATAAGCATCTATCAACGTCATAGATGTTAACCCCATGGGTGACACCAGAGATGATGCAAATCAGGATGGATCAGGAGACGATGGTTCCGGTCAGGATGCAACCCACAATGAACCGCCTGGTGTGCACACCTGGAACCAGAGGGATTATTTAAACAAGGCATCCCCTTCAGCTAACCGTCCTCTTCTTACCCTGCGAGCTTCCAACAAGGATTATAACAAAGGATCGGTTACCCGTAATCATTCCCCTCCTCTTGACAAAAATGAACCACTCACGCTCGAAGAGAGGTTCACTCGACAAGAAGTGGAAATGAAGGCATTAAGTTGGCTTAATGACGAGATACTTTAGAGGAACTGTCTTATTGAAAGCATGTCCCAAGAGCAGCCACATCATGCACTCTCAGTAAGTGCACCTCAATGACCCAGGTTTTCCCCAGCAAATGAAGCATGGTCAGGGCTCCTGCACAACGAGGTGCCCAGCCCGTCCAACTACCTAAATGTGGATACGGATGAATACCAAGACTTCCCTCCACTCAGGAAGCAACTAGAGCGAGTACATTTGAACACTATGAAGGTGTCACAAACAGCACTTGCACCCCTGGTCCCAACCGAGATGGATCCTCAAGGAACACCTCAGGCAACACCCACTTAGTACCAAGCCCAATAGGATGTAAACCAGGGACTCAGTAGCACCATCGAAGCACTAACGTCTCGATTGGAAGCAATGGAAGGTCTGCGTGCTCCAATACAGCCAGAGCAGAAGCCGTACCTGGATTGGGTGGGAAACACACTACCTCCACCCTATTTTTTGAGCCCTGTATTCCATGTCTTAAATGGATCTGGAAATCCAAAATATCATTTGTTGCACTACGCGTCTTATTGAGACCCAATGATGGGGACTCCAGAACAACAATAAGTAGTGAAACTCAGATGCTTCATACGGAACTTGCAAGGATTCTCCTTTGTATGGTATACAAGTCTACAGGCCCATTCAATAAAAAGTTGGGATGACCTTCAGAAACAGTTCCTCTTTCACTTCACCTCAATGTTACCTAAGGAAACAGTCAGCGACCTCATGATCTGCAAGCAGAGGGAGAATGAGAGGGTCTCATATTTCATCGCTAGATGGAATGGTCTGACCAACTCTCTGAACATTCCAGTTCCTCAAGATGAGCTACTCACTATATGCATCGGTAATCTTAGAGATGAGTTGTGGACACTGCTCATACCAATGGAGTGCACCGCTGGCTTCCGCCATCTCTCATTCATTGCCTAGATAATCGAGGACTCCCTGCAACGGATCAATTTGAAGTCCTGAATAGCCTCGAAGGCTCCCACAAAGAGAGAAGCCAGAGCTAAAGCATCCTCTGTTACACTCAAGCCAGCCCCTGTGCCTGCTCCACCACTTAGGCCTCCACCAAATCATCTAGGGCCCCCTATATATCAGTGGCCACCTCCACCTAGGCGGGACGATCAGAATGGGGAATAATGGAACCAGTTTGAGGAACGAAGACATAAAACATACTCATTCTAAGAGAACCAAGTTCGTGACTCTTTCATCGCCGCCATGAATTGCGACTCGCTCTGCCTCCTGGAGCCGAGGAAACCTGAAGAAGTCATCCGTGATGACAGGCCAGACTAATGTCCATACCATCGAATATTGGGCACAATATTCGGGAATGATTCTCCTTCAATGACCTCTTGTAAAGGATGGTAGACTCCGTGCAGGTCTAGATGGGACCACCCCTAGCACATGTGACAAATATTTCTACCGATGACTCTAAAAAAGGATAGAGGTGGCAGGAAGTCACCAGCAAAAAGGGGAATAAATTTGTTAATTTAATTACTCAGAAGACTATCAACTAAGCCCAGGGCATACTCCGATCTCAGCTATGGCAGCCAGTGTACCTGCCAACAGTCCCTGATGCCACACAACAAACAGTACCATCCTCACAATCCTCCACGAGCCCGTCATCAAGGAATTATCAAAAAGGGAGGGGACAAGCGCAAGAGGAGCAATTTTGAACATGGCCTAAGTTAGCCCCAATGCCGTCAGATTTCATGCCATCGAATTTGGCACCGTGGGCACCCACCCACCAAACGGCACCATCAGGGACAACCAACCAGATTGACCTATCAGATGATGAGGATCCAACCTTTTGTTCCATCAACATCATCAATATCATGGAATCATCCCCTGATGAAGGGTACGGTTATGAGCCCATTTTCCCGACACGAGGAGTAGGGACGAGAAATCATAGAGGCAAGGGATACCAAGGGAGGTGCAGTCACGCCCGAAACGAACCCTACGGTTGGACCTATGTCCAAGACATCAATATCACTAATACCCATGGGAGGGATCTTCACCAGACTCAGCAGGAGAAGGAATATTGCCCCACCTCCACAGGCGGCCACCATAGCCTCGTCATTCTGCGATACCCATCAGAGGAGGAACAAGCGTGTAGCCGCATAGTGCGCAAAAACAGTCCATTCAGACCGATTCCCCGGAATGGGGGAACATCATCTACACCTGACCCCATGACTGGTCCCCCCTCGTCATGCACTCCAGCTCCCACGATGCCTGCTAGAACTCTCCCACCAGTGGAGAAGCATCGGTCGTTGGAGCAAAATTACGACATCTTTAAGCAGCTTGCGTTATTACCAGCCAAGCTATCCATCCTAGAGACTTGCTCTGGTGAATGTAACACAGTGATTTCCTTCACCATTCAGGGTGAAGATGCTGTCATGGAAGGACACATCAATCCATTATATGTGCCTGGCATGCTAGATGATGTTGAGATCTGCAATGTCTTCATTGACAACGGTTCTGGAGTTAACCCCCTTCCCCTATGGACACTCCATATGTTGGGCTATAGTGAGGGTGACCTAATCCCCTCAGAGACCACTTTGCTGGTTTATGACAAGAGCGAGCAGAAGCCAATGGGTCAAATTAAGCTAAATACCCTTTTTGGAGACCTTGTGGCTTACTCGGAATTCCTGGTGTTTCGAAAGAACATAGCATTCAATGCCCTACTGGGAAGGTTGTGGCTCAATAAGCACATGGACATTCCTTCATCCTACCACCAGTGTATTAAGTACTGTGTCAATGGGAAAAGTGGGACATTGAAATCCGACAAGGACCCTTTCGAGCTCTCCGAGTCGCACTACATTGACGCTGGATTTTATAATCAAATGAAGAAGAAGCCTTTGGCCGATGGTGTTGACTGGATCCCTGCACCAAATGGTCTTGAAGTGGTTCTTGATGACCCCGTCATACAGCTTGGCATGGACTATGTACTTCCCATCAACCATATTGAGAGAAGGGATTCATGTTCGAACACACACTCAGCTATCTTCATGGATTCCGCCATAACAGCCTAGCGTGACAATGCAATAACATCTTCCAACCCACAATCTAGGGAAGAATACTCGAGTGGGGATTCCCACGATGCCTCTCCCTCAAAACCCTGAGAACCTGTGTTAGAAACCCTCCCCCCTTCAGATAAAGAAGATGAGGATTTTGGAGTAGAAGAGTATGATGATCTCAGGGATGCACTTCCCGCATTTGAGGAAGGTATCTCCACCACTGTAGAAGAGCTCATGGAAATAATCATGGGTATCAAGGAAGATCCGAGGCCTACTCTCATTAGTGCAGCCATGTCCCCCGAGGAACACGAGGTATATACCTCTTTCCTAAAGAATCATCGGGATGTCTTTTCCTGGAATTACACAGAAATGCCGGGACTTGATCCCAAAGTGGAGACACATCACCTGGGTCTTCTAGAAGACCAATGGAGCTATAAACAGGATGCTATAAGGACACATCGCTCACATGCCGCCAAAATAGAGGCTGAAGTCGATAAGCTCATTAAAGAAGCATCATTAGGGAGGTCCAGTTCCCCATCTAGTTGGCCAACATCGTCTCCATCAAGAAAAAGAATGGTCAAATCCACGTATGCATTGATTGCATAGATCTCAATCGGCATTTCCCGAATGATGAATTCCCAGTCCCGATCACCGAGTTATTAATTAATCGATGCAACGGCTGGGTATGAGGCTCTATCCTTATTGGATGACTATTTTGACTATAATAAAATTAGGATGGCCTGAGAAGACAAGGTATCCACTGCCATCAGGTCCCCTCATGGAATATTCTATTACAGGGTCATTCCCTTTGGTCTCAAGAATGTTGGCGCCACATATCAGTGTTCCATGCATCATATTTTCAAGCCATTACTAGGGAAATTCGTCAAATGATATGTAGATGGCTTGGTTGTCAAATCAAGATAGTGATCAGATCACCGGTCAGACCATGAGACCGTCTTCAACAAACATCGACAACATCACCTGAAGATGAACCCCTTGAAGTGTACCTTTAGTGTTACCTCAGGGAAATTCTTTGGCTTCGTTGTACGCCATCGCGGCATTTAAGTAGACCCTGAAAAGACAAAGGCTATCCTTGACCCACCACCTCCCCGCAATCTCACCGAGTTGAGGGGATTCCAAGTGCACTTGGCCTACATTAGGCGATTCATAGCCAACGTGGCAGGCAAATGTTTTCCCTTTACCAGGTTAATGAAGAAGGGAGTCACGTAACCAATTGACAGATGACTGCCAAGAGGCATTCGATATCCTAAAGAAGTATCTCTTAAGCTTGTCGGTGCTCATGCCCCCCCCATTTATTGAAGACCTCTCATCCTGTACGTGATTTCCCTAGAGCAGTCACAGGGAGCCTTCCTCATGCAAAAGAACAATACTGGCAGTGCAAACAGTCTCTATTACCTCAGCGGAAAGATGATTGATGATGAGACTCAATAATCAAACATCAAGAAGAGCTGTTTGGCCCTGGTATTCACAGACCAAATGTCGTGACATTGTCTGCAGCATCATGATGTCCATTTAGTCTCGCATAATAACCCTCTAAAGTACATCCTCAGCTGCCCGATGCTGACTGGGAACCTATCTCGATGGATAGTCATCCTTCATTAGTTTGACATCTATTTTGTGCCTCAGAAAGCCATCAAGGGCCAGACATTAGCGGATTTTCTGGTAGAGCACCCCTCAACAGGGACTACCACACCAGACATCGAGCTACCAGATGAAGACATCTTCACGGTTCAAGAGGTGCTCCCAACATGGGAAATGTAATTAGATAGCACATCCTGAATCCCAATATGGAAGATGATGGAAGACCCAAAATTTAACAAGGTGGGCTTGGGGATAATACTCATGTCCTTGGAAAAGGCAGTCTTGTCGTATTCCTTCCTCCTTTCAGAGGGATGTACAAACAATGAATAAGAATATCAAACCCTCATTGCAATCTTGGAGCTCGCACTCCAAGAACATGTACATAACCTTAAGGTCAAAGGGGATTCAGAACTGGTCATCAAGAAAGTCAATAGTGACTATTCTATCAAAAAGGAGGATTTGATTCCCCTGTTTGACCATGTCTATGGGTTAATGACAGAATTCTCTACAGAACCCACATTAACCTATATTACCCAGTCCCAGAATTCCTAGGATGACGCATTAGCCAACGTGGCCACAACCTTAGCTGACCCATATCGGGATGAAACAGTTATCAGCATCGCTCATCATCAAATGGTCCTGCCGTTTGTCCATACCAAGGAGGAGATCCAAAAAATCAGTCGTGTCCCTAAGCCATATTCTCCCACCACTGGTTGGATGACCCCCCTTGAAAACTACCTTCAACAGGGAGAACTTCCATTGGGCAGGGCAAAATGAGAGCAAATACAGAGAAGGGCCATCAGCTTTGCCTTATATGGCGGCGCGGGTCAACAAGAGGTCCTCTACAAATGAGGCCTCAATGGAGTCCTCCTCAAATGCATTGATGGAGAAAACAATGATGTCATCATGACTAAAGTGCAAGCCGGAGTATGAGGAGCACATCATCCAGGGTCCAAGCTTTCCCATCAGGTTCAGAGGCTTGGGTACTATTGGTCCATAGTGGCACAATATTGCGAATGCATTACTGCAAAATGCCTCTCATGCCAAATTCATTCCAACTTCATACACCTACCCCCGGAGTTACTTCATCAGGTCGAGTACTCCTGGCCCTTTTTTTGTCTGGGTAATGGATGTCATGGGACCATATCCTCCCACCACAACCAAACAGCTAATGTATATCCTCATGGAAGCCTAATTCATTTCCAAATGGGTGGAAGCTGTACCCCTTAAGGAAGTCGGGGAAAGAAACGTTTTAAGCTTTTTGAAAACCAATATCATCAGCAGATTTGGTGTCCCTCATACCATATTGACGGATAATGGAAACAACTTCTTTATTGCTGAACTGGAGAAACTATTCCAAGAATATGGTATCAAGGCTAACCACTCATCCCGCTACCATACAACGACTAACAGACAGAAATAGGCTTTCAACAAGACCTTGTCCAATACTCTCCAGAATATGGTAGACAAAGACAATAATTCATGGACAGATAAACTCCTCCATGCATTGTGGGATTATTGAACAACTATCTGCACTGCTAATCGGGCTACCCTGTACTCACTAGTATATGGCACAGAGGTGGTCCTTCCCATTGAACTCCAACTTCCCTCACTCCGTGTTGTCATCTGTGATCAATTATCCGATGATGAGCAATCAGAAAAGCAGCTAGGTGAATTGGAACATCTTGACGAGAATCACCTGCACACTTTGCTCCATATGGAAGTCTACCAGAACCAGATTGCATGAGAATTCAATAAAATGGTCCGTCTTTGGTCTTTCATGGATGGAGAATTGGTGTTGGTCCTCTGGACCCCAATGATACCTAGATGGAAACCTCCGATGCTAGAGCCCAAGTGGGAGGGACCATACGTTATACACAAGGTCTACTCCAACGGAGCATATTCCCTGACCTCCATGGATGAGAAATTCACCCCTGATCCTACAAATGAGAGGTTCCTGATGAATTATTTCATATAGTAACCCAGAAGATTTTTCATCCGATCTACATGACGTTAAACTGCCAAGCACCCAACGGTCCAAACTCCATGACCTTAAACTAAGAGTATTTCGTCCGCACCGGCATAACTAAAAGCGGATATTTGTCCGAGTTGTAGGACATTAAACTGCCAAGCATCCAACGGTCCAAACACTATGACCTTAAACTAAGAGTATTTCGTCTGCACCGGCATAACTAAAAGCAGATATTCTACCGAGCTGCAGGACGTTAAACTGCCAACCACCCAATAGTTCAAACTCCATCACTGTAAACAAAGAGTATTTTATCCACACCGGTATAACTAAAAGTAGTTATCGTCCGAGCTGTAAGACGTTAAACTGCCAAGCACCCAACAGTCCAAACTCCATGGCCTTAAACTATGAGTATTTCGTCTGCACATGCATAACTAAAAGTGGATATTCGTCCGCGCTGCAGGCCGTTAAACTTCCAAGCACCCAACAGTCCAAACTCCATGACCTTAAACTAAGAGTATTCCATCCGCACTGGCATAATTAAAATCAGTTATCGTCTGAGCTATAGGATGCTAAAATACCAAGCACCCAATAGTCCAAACCATTGACCATAAAATAAGAGTATTTCATATGCACCCATAAAACTAGAAGCAGTTATCGTCCGAGATGCAGGACATTAAACTGCCAAGAACAAAATCGTCCAAAACCCATGACCTTAAACTAAGAGTTTTTCGTCTGCACCAGCATAACTAAAAGCAGTTATCATCTTAGCCGTAGGACGTTAAACTTCCAAGCACCTAATAGTCCAAACTTCATGACCTTATACTAAGTGTATTTCTTCGGCACATACATAACTAAAAGTAGTTATCATCTGAGCTGCAAGATGTTAAACTGCCAAGCAACCAGTGGTCCAAACTAAATGACCTTAAACTAAGAGTATTTCATCCTTACCACATGGCGTTAAATTGCACGGATTTTATTGAACTATGAATGGATTGATTCCTGCCATTTGCGGGATATGTAGCGATGCCAGGGTCCCCAATCCTAGCCCAGCCATCCCCATGAAGGTTTAAAAATTCCCTTTCCCTCGTGAACGGACTAGACCTACACGGGGTGTATTTTGAGTCCTTAAAACATGACGTTAAATAGAACAGATTTCAGAGAACTACGTATGGATTGATTCCTGACCACACGTGATATGTAACGATGCCAGGGTTCTCCATCTTGGCCCAACCACCCCATATTAATGTGAAAAATGTCTTCTCTCCCCCTTGTATAGACCAGACCTACATGAGGTGTGTTTTTTTTAAGATAACTACGTGAGGCTTGATTTTTTCCCTTGCAAGATACGTAGTGACTCGAGGACCCCCCATCCTGGCCAAGACACCTCTAAAAAAAGAAGAAGGAATGATAAAAATGCCACATTCCCCCATGTACGAACCAGACTAGCATGAAGTGTATTTAACAGAGAACTGTGTATGGGTTGATTCCTGCCTTTGCAGGATACGTAGCGACGTCGAGGTCCCATATCTTGGCCCAGCCACTCCAAAATGAAATAAAATAAAAGTTAACAATACCCCCTTCCCCCGTATATGAACCAACCCTGCACGGGGTGTACTTCATTCCGAGAACTATGTAATGCTTGATTCCAACCCTCGCATGATACGTAGCAACGCTGAGATCCCCTATCCTGGCCCAGCCACCTCAAAGAAAAGATAAAAGTGTTCCCTCCCACCGTGAATGCACTAGACCTGCACGAGGTGTATTTTACGTCCTTACCGCATGACGTTAAACTGCACGGATTACAGATAACTATTTGCGGATTGATTCCTGCCCTTGCAGAATATGTAGTGACGCCAGGGCTCCCCATCCTTGCCCAGCCACGCCTAAATAAAAGTTAAAAATGCTCCCTTCCCTCGTGTACAGACCAGACCTGCACGGGGTGTATTTAGTAGAGAACTATGTGAGGCTTAATTCCTGCCCTTGCAGGATACATAGTGATTCCATATTTCCACACCCTAGCCCAGCCACCTAAAATAAATGTTAAAAATTCTCTCTTCCCCATGAGTACGGACAAGACATGCACGGGGTTTAGTCCTCGTCCTTACCGCACGATGTTAAACTGCACGGATAATAAGATTTAAGAATGCTCCCTTTCCCTCATGTATGGTTCTGACCTGCATGGGGTGTATTTTTCTGTCCTTATCGCAAGACGTTAAACTACATGGATAATAAAAAAAATTCCATTTCCCCCCCGTGTACGGACCAGACCTGCACGAGGTGTATTTTTCGTCCTCACCGCATGACATTAAACTGCACGGACCACATCCTCACCGCATGATGTTAAACTTCATGGATTTTATTGAAAACCACCTAAGATATATGGAGAAATGAGACAGAAATACTCCTTGGGAATTTGGATGAATCCTCCCCATACATCAGACTCCATGGCCCGTACAATTATGGATCTTCATAACCACTCATGGCCATTAGAAGTGGAAAGTTATCGACCCATGGACACCTTTGCATGACTATGAATACCATGCCCTCAGCGGCCCTACATATTGATAGCCCCTGGCCCATCTACCAAAGGCAAGATTTCCACAGGTGACACTCTTCCTAGCTCCATACGCTTACCGGAATCAGATCACCCATAACATACCTCCTGATCTTGAAATTTATGGCACAGTGGTTTACAAGTTCATCCCATTTTCACATCCAAACATCGGTGGGGTATCCCTACCCGGTTAGCCTATGTATCCGCTCGTGGTTCACATGACGACCTGTATCTAAGAACATCAATCCAGGACTAGGCTACATAGACTCAATAGACAATTGTAGAAATGATTTTTCTTATATGCTAAGACACCATTATCCCAACATGCTGAACTCTGTAATGTGAGAAATCTTGGATTTTCATAATCATTCATGGCCACCGAAAGTGTAAAGATATCAACCCAAGGACACCTTTGCATGACTATGCATATCATGCCCTCGGTCGCTCTGCATATTGATAGCCCTTGGCCCATCTAACAAAGGATACATTTCCTTGGGCTACATTCTTCCTAGCTCTGTACGCTTACTGACCTCAGAGCCCCCACACCACATCTCCTGATCCGAGAAACCTCAGAGTTACAGTTTAAAAACTTCATCCCCCATCCTGTTCAGAGTATATCAGAGCATGATAAATCTGTTATACTTTGAGTGATTGTAGAAATTTTCACCTATTGGTCTGAGCTCTATGACCCCTAAACTATGAGTACATCGTCCTTACTACATGAAATTAAAATTCATGGAGTGAAGGTGCATTTGCACGAGCAAGAAAAATCAGCGAAGGGAGATCTCTAAGCTTTAACAACAACTAGGGCTGAGTATGCCCTACATGTCCAGACATTTTCTTACCAAATGATAGAATTCAAGGTCCGGATAATTGCAGATTTTCATAACCATTCACGGAAATCATAAGTGTAAAGTTATCGACCCGTGGACACCTTTTCAGGACTATGCATACCATGCCTTAAGTGGCTCTGCATATTCATAGCCCCTAGCCCATTTACCAATGAAAACATTTTCACAGGCGACACTCTTCCTAGCCCCGTATGCTTACCGGCCTTAGGGACCCCATATCATTTCTCCTGATCCAAGAATCCCTGAAACCGCGATTTACACCAATCGACCCCTCTCCACATTTTGGACATGCAGAGATGCTCGAGCCCAGTTACATCCTAATCAGGAGCATCCTTTGCAACTATGTCCTTACCGCAAGATATAAAACTACATAGAGCATATTCCCCTCTTGACCTAAAGCTTCAATGACTGAGCATTAATCATTCAGGGAAATGCCTCTAACCTTGAGTGTTTTCACTGGTTTAAAAATACCCCTCGTCCTTACCGCATAATGTTAAACTGCATAGAAGTCGTCCTTACCGCATGACATTAAACTGCATGGAATCCCTCCTAACCGCATGATGGTAAACTGCACGGAACCCATCCATACCACATGATGTTAAACTGAATGGTCAAACATGTCATGGGTTCAGTAAGGAACGATGGTATTTCCCTGTCCCATAGAGCATGGGTCAGACCTACACGAACCAGCGTCCCACACCAGCATGAGAAGGAATGACTTGAACCATTCTTGGGATGTTTAGCATAGGCACTTCCCCCGTATCCAGGCTTCCTCTCCTCATAAACCATATTCCGTAAGCAGGAAAAGATGAATTCTCATAAGCCACCCCTGGTGGTCCCGAATCTCAACTTCCCCAAAGTTTCTCAGCTATCGAGAGAATACAATAATTGACCCAAGGACACCTTTTCAAGACTATACACACCATTCCCTCAGTGGCTCTGCGTATTGATAGCCCCTGGCCTGTCTACCAAACTCAATATTTCCTTAGGCAATGCTTCTCTCTGTATGCCTCTTGGCCCCTGAGCCCCTATGTTCAGTTACATTCTCTCTTTTTTACGAGATTAGGAAACCCTCTGAGATATAGTTTACCATCCTCTTTCACAACCCTGCCAGAATATGGTGGAATTTCTCTGAAGTGATTACCGAGGACGGGGAGAAGTCATTCCATTCTAGATAAAGTCACATCTGCATGACGTTAAACTGCACCCAACTGCAACTATCCCTTATACTAGATAAATGTGTATGACATGAACCTTGCTTCCACACTCCTGATTGATACAAATGCTCTCAAAACCTTTAAGATGTCACATATCCTTTCCAAGTCACCCCTGGTGATTTTCACAATTTCCAAGCCACCCATGGTGGTTTCCCTAATCTAGACAACCATGAAGTCATATGTCTATCAGAAATGGAGAGTCATTGACTTAAGGACACCTTTGCACGATTATGCATATCATGCCCTCAGCGGCTCTGCATATTGATCACCCATGGCCTGTCTACCAAAGGCATGATTTCCTTAGGCAATGATCTTCCCACCCCTGCATGCCGATACAACTCCCATGCCTTGAGACATGACGTGCATGTCTTTTAAATCTAAACATTCTCCCTCCACATGCGTCTGAAGGACATTGAGACGTCTTTTAATCAACAAACCCTAATTGGGGCCCTCGCCCCACCATACGTGGTCAAATCTGTTTGACCTAAAACATCAGTAATGATAGTCTTGATGGCGGGACTTTAAACCTCTCACAAAAAGAGGCACAAAGCCTGTTAGGCTGAAAACCCGAAAAGGGTGACCTAAGAAAAAGTTGGGCCATACCCACTGGGTCCATACTAAATGGGCCTAGGAAAAATTAGTGCATTAAAAGAAAGGACAAAAAGTTTGTGGTGGTTTTTCTACAAAACCCTAGTAATAGTCAAAATACGCTTGCTAGATCCCTTGGTACGGGAAAAAGTCATAGCCCGTTTTCATCTTTTTTCATTTTCATGAATTATGAGCAATTCTGATTCAGTGAGTTTTTATTTAAGAAATAATTGTTCAAAATTTATGGGAAAATAATATTGACATAGACTGGATTTTGATCAGACAAATGGGAGGGAGAGGCCGCGTCTTGTGGATGCGATCCAGACATATAGAAATTGAAATGGCCCACTTAGACAGTAGGGTGACCCACCCTCCTGCATGTGACGTAGTAGTTGGTAAATATGAGCAACGTGGGAATGACTAAGTTAACTTGGTGGCCCTCTCCCAACTCAACTACCGTCATCAAGATGAAAGATCTGACGCCCGGGTTGATATCTCATGAAGGGAATAGCCACTCGCTCAAAAACATAACAAACAGACCTGCTAGCCTGAGCATAGGCGGCACACTAGGGTGCAACTCATAACCCCATGAAAGGTAGTCACCCGCCTCCATAACCGCCCAGTAGGAACCTGGGATGGTTCATGACTGTTGTGAAGGATGAGTCATGGGTGCTTGATCTTCGACACAGGAGTAGTGATGTTCATAAATAACCCTATCTAGGTGCTATAGTGAATAAGAGAGCAGGCACGCAAGGCCTGACCCAGTGATTTGTCCACTATAACTAGCAGATCCCTCACCAATGAAGGTACTTTTTTGATGTCATCCCACACACTAGGAGTGGGAAGAAACTCGTCGTACATCTCACCAATAATTTGGATCCCTCCCAATTGATAAATGTCCAACAAGCTAATGCCAACTTCACCATGGGAAAGGTGAAAAGTATTAGTGCTTGAACACCAGCGACTGAGCAGGTCATGTAGGAGAAAAGATGGTGGGTAGACATAAAACTGGGAGGCCCATACTACTGAGTAAAAATTGACAGCATCCAGTGACTCAGGAGATTCCCTGCAATGATGATGGACCCAAAAGGCCCAGGCCCAGTCATTCGAGAAAAGCCCACCAGAACGAAGATCCCACATAGGAATCCACCCTGAGTCTGGATCCACTCGAGTAAGGTTGATTATGGAGGTATAATTCTTGAAGATGGATTTTTGAGAGAAGCCTTGAATTTACTAATCGCTTTGGGTCCAAAAAGAGCCTCTCAAAATGAAAGAATCATTCGGATCAGAATCAGAGGTTATCTCCCCCAATGGGGTAAGGTTCGCCTGAATGCACTTTGGTAGAACTTCCAAGAAAGGAGATGGAAGACCTGAGAAAGTATGGGGGATAGGGATGTCATCCTGAAGACCGAAGCTGTAAAGCGGAAGCCAATTTGATAGTGGATAACCCAGGAGCTCATGAGAGAGTAAGTCCTTCAAGACACCATCGTCAGGAATGATGGACTGACTAGGGTCCTCTTTGATGTTTTCTGCTATCCGAATCATAACCGTACGTCTTCCTGAACCAGTTGGGAGAGGCTCTACAGTAGGACTGGGTGAATTTTGGGGAGTAACCATGTTTTCTTCCTACATTATGAATAAAATAGGAAAATGGTTAGTCTGGAGTAATAAAATATGGAGAAAAATATCGGATGTATGATAAAGGAATCGAGAAGCCTTCATGAGAAGGACTCATAAAGGGGTTCGTTCTATTCTGGCCTGCGAGGCATTGGCTAGAAAACCATGAACCAGGTTTCTATGTGGGATGATAATCCGATATTTAAACAATTAAGTTTGGAGGACATAAGAATTTTTTAAAAGTCATCAAGTCTTCAGTCCGCAAAGCATCAAAACTGCGAAGCAAATTCCTCCGCAGCTCATCGTGACTTCCTTTTTAATTAATTAAAATATTAGTTCGCAGCTAGAGATTGGTCCGCGGGTGAATGCGACTACGAAGTAGGATGGTTCACAGAAATAGCAGCTGGTTCGCAGATGAGGTGTTTCATGAAGGAATGAGCACGTGGAGACCAAAAAGAGAGAGGGCTCTGTTTTCGCCAAGAATCCAGAAAATGACAAAGGAAGGGCCCCCCGTATTTATAAGAGTGGTCCCCTAATAGGTCCACCCCTCTACCAAAAACCATCCACGTTTTAGGACCACTCTTCATCAGAATTGCATCCTCTTCGTTCCGTTCAGATCCCATTCTGATGAGGGGCATTTGTAGGGTCCTGAAAAGTCAACAAAGGAAATTCTACCCAATTCCCACAAATAAATTGATGGAAAAATGGAGAAAACTCAAAGGATTCAAAAATCCAAACCGGTCCGCAGACCGGCCCAAATGATGACGCCATGCGGCTGGTTCCACGAAGCACCCCCTCAGCAGACCATTTTCGTTCGCGAAATGGAGGTGAAGATCCTCCACGGGTGTGAAGTAGGACAGGGGCCGAACCGGTTCACCGTCACGAACAGCCCCAGCCGCAGACCACCTCAACCGGTCCGGTCCACATCCGCTGTTGTTTGCAGAATGCAGGCGGATCCCTCTAAGGCTGCAAAGCACTCCTCGAGCTCATTTGGTTTGTGGGGGAGATGCGATCGATACCCACAGTGAGTTGCAAATTGACCGGGTCATCCGAGAATTGTGTCCTCGGTCATGGGCCTCCACAAAAGGTGTCGGATGACCAAAGATACAGCCTTTTCTCCACTCTATAATAGGAGTTTAATGGGAAGATAAGAATGGGGATTTAGAGATGAAAGGAGACCGATCATATTTTGGTGGAAGAATATTGATGGAAGGAGATTAGGATTTCACAAACTGGGAAGTTCTAGTCCGCAAACCAAAGAAGGTATGAAACTGGATGCGAACTTATAAGGAACTGAAAACGCATAATAACTTGGTGAACCACGAACTTAAAATAACAATGAAACAAAGACTGCGAATTGTGGCCTATCTGTGGATGCACTCCCCACTGACCAGGGAGCATATGCCTCTTTTCCGATCCGCTGCACCACGTAGCACCCTCCTAAGCAGGCAAATCCCCGACCGATGAACCCCCGACCGGCGCGGCCCTTGGCCACCACTGATCGCATGGACCCCTCTGTGAACCACCCTCGAATGCGGATCAAACCTGAAATCGCTGTCCACCATGGTTCATGGGATGCTCACCATTTCGTGAACCACCCTGGTTTGCAGGATGCCCATCAGTCCGCGGACCACCCTGGTTCGCGGACGGCCACTCAAGCCGCGTAGCACCTTCCTACGTGAAGGACGCCACCACCCATACCTCGGTGTGGCCTGTCAAATCCTTCAGAGTTCACATTCCATGAGCTAGATAAAATCTGCCCAATCTGACCTGATCCTTCGCAAACCCCTCGTTGGACCATTCATTGGCCCCGAGCAGAGGCCTCCACCGAAGCCACCATACCCGTGTGATGTAATCTTCAGGGACATCAGCGTTCCATTTTGTGTTTACATACCCACTGTAAGCTGTGGTGAAGGGGTCGCTCCGACCCTTGAGCAGATTTCTGAAGCATTCCTGGGTTCACATTCACATGGTAATGTGGAGTTTGAGCTCGGGATCCCCCATTCTGCCCCTCCACTCAATGAGGTCAGGATACTTCTCCATTCTTTGAGGGGTAGTAAAATACCAATCACAAGGAAGCCTCCATGCTCTTCGGTACTTCCCCTGGGAACAAGGGAGGTAACGGGCACATGAGAACCTCTTTCCCTCTCCCGTTGCGCTTTGTCGCAATGGGCGTCCATCCCGGAGTAAGCCCCGACCTTATGGGACGCCCTATGCATAATCCCCACTCCACTTCTCACGGACGCACCTTTCGCGACGTGATCATCTGGTCCCTGCGTCCTCTGGTTTCTCACACCAAGCATGACTCATGTGGGCTAGAAGTAAGCATCGACCATGACATCCTCTTATGAGCCTCCTTAGAGTGTAAGCCCCAATCCACACGTTTGGCCTCCTCAAAGTGCAAGCCTCTATCCACACCTTGGGCCTCCTCAGAGTGTAATCCCCAATCCATTACCCTGGGCCTCTTTAGAGTGTAAGCCCCAATTTATTGGGAATTACGAGGACATTGATCCATGTTAAGGCATGGTACATAGGATGTCTCCCCGAAGTTCAAGCCCGATCACCATCAGCCCCCCCCCCCCCGGGTCCACCTTCACGTCAGTTCTCTGACACCCCAATTCGAACTACGTGGACTTTGATCCATGTCTCCTTGGTAGGGTACGTGGGGATGGTAACGCTCGAGCGTAAATGATTCTAAACTCCTGCGTCCAGCTGACCATTGCCAACAAGGAGTAATGAGTGGATACTATAGTTGGGTATAAACCAAATATTCGTGAACATATGAATACGTCTTAAATCTATAAGAGTGTCCCGGAACAGGAAATAATTCCCCCCAAAAGGGTGTGATGCACCCGACTTCCCATCATCAAGACCAATGTGAGTTCTTAAGCGTCGCCGGCCAATTCTCCTAGCAAACGACTGCCTTTGGAAAGCAGGGCCACACATCGTCGGATATAGAACCGTTGGGTGTTTCGAAAACAACCTGAAACACACCTAAAACCCCAAGAAACCTGAATAAAACATAAAAATCTTTAAAAACACTAAAAATGAATAATATACCATAAAAACATAAAAAGCTAAAAACATATATACCATAATACTATGAAAACCACTCAAAACCCTCAAAAACAAAAATGACCCCCATAAACCATAAAAAATCCGAAAAACCCAAAAAACTAAGACCATTTAACCCCCTAAATCCCCAATATAAACTAAAAACTGTAAACATCCTAGAAACACTAAACGATGGTAAAACCTTAAATATCTAAATAGCCTGAAACCCAATATAACCAAAAAAATCATTACAAATCGAAAAATAACTATTAAAGACAATAAAATCATAAATGTTATTCAATACACTAAAACTCTAAAAGAATCCAAAAAACCCAAAAACCCTTTAATTCCCCCAAAAACCCTTCAAACCCTAAAGAACCTAAAACACCATAAATGATCGTAATGATGAATAAATACACTAGAAAATAAAATATCATTACAAACATGAAAATACCATAAAACCCCATAAAAGACAATAATCCATCAAAATGTTAATGGAACCTAGAAAACACTAAAGGACATTAAAAACCATAAAACCCTAAATGAACCTAAAATTCTAAAAAAATCAAAAGGGCCCTAAAAGCCCTCAAAACCACTAATAGTGCATAGAAACTCAAAAAACCCATTAAGAAAATATAAAAACCTCTAAACCCCCTAAATTAAACCAAAAGTTCCTAAAACCATTAAACCTATAAAAAAAATAAAAAACGTAAAAACCATAAAAGAACCTAAGAACCCAAAAATAGTAAAGAAACCTAAAACTGTTAAAAACCCTTAAAAAGTATAAAAATATAAAAAATCAATGAATAACTCTAAAATCATAAAAAATTCTAAAAACTCTAAATAACCATAAAAAGAAAAAAATTATTAAAATACCAAAAAATTCATGAAATCTTTATAATAATAAAACACCCATGAATCCCTAAAAACCAAAAAACCCTACAAAATAAAATCCTCAACCGAAACCTAAAACCCTAAAAACGCTAAAACCCTTAAAGAACCAATAAAAAAAATAAAAACACTAAAACATCATTAAAATAGCAGAAGACTCAAAAAACCCCGAAAACGTCAAATCCCTGAAAACACTAAACACCAAAAAACCCTAAAACCAATAAAATCTCCATAACAACCAAAAACTAAAATACTAAAGAAACCCATTAGAAACCACAAAGGACCCTAAAACCCATAAAAACCCAAAAAAAATTAAAGTCCCCCTAATACTCAGAAAACATCACAATAACCCCTAACACCCACTCTCAACCCTAAAAATATCTTAAAAATCCTAAAAACTTAAACCACCCCAGAACATAAAATACTAAAATAACACTAAAACTATGACACCCCCCAAACCATAAAACCATAAAAATCTAAGAAAAACTAAAAAACTTGAAAGAATGTAAAAAACCCAAATAATCTAAAACTATAAAAACCCCTAAAAACTCATAAAAATCCTTATCCCCCTAAAAAATCCCTAAAAACCTAAAAAAATCCAAAATACACTATAAAAACCATAAACACCTTCAAACCACTAAAACCCTAAAAATCACTAAAAACCCAAAAAAATAAAAAACCCTAAAATTCTAAGAACCCTAAAACCTCAAAAATACACTAATAACCCTTAAAACCATAAAAAAAAATAGAATCCCAAAAAACACAAAGAGACCCTGACAATCAATAATAATAAAAAAGACCATATAAATATAAAAACACTAAAAGACCATAAAACCATTATAAAACATTAAAAGACCCTAAAACACCCTTAAAACCCCTAAAAATATAAAAACCCTTAATCCCCAAAATCTCTAAAAACATTATGGAAACAGAAAACTGACAAAACATTAATTAATAAAAACCCAAAGGACATTTATATACAATAAAAAATCCTAAAAAACATAATAACGAAAAAATAACCCTATAACCCCTAAAAACCCTAAAACCGAAATCCCTAAACCCAGCAAAAATATCCAAAACCCCCTAAAAGGGTATGAAAATCATAGTACCCTAAGAACCGCAAAGAATCCCATTGAAAACACAAAAACCCTTAAAACCCTCAAAATCCTACACAAACATTGAAAACCATCTATCATACCCTAATGACACTAAAAACCTCAAAAAATCCTAAATCATCAAGAAACCATAAAACTAAAAAATAACTTGAAAACCATACAAAGCTAAAAACCATAAAAGAAAATAAAAATCTAAAAAACCTAAGAACCCTAAGAAAAAAATAGTTAAATAACAAAGACCGTTAAAAATTCTAAAAATATATAAACCCATAAAACACATAAATGATCATAAAAACTCATAAAAACCTAAAATAACATAAAACCCCAACAAACCACATAAAACCTAGGAAGAATATAAAATTAATTTATTCCCTTAAAAACAATAATGCCCATGAAAAACCTAATCACCATCAAACCCCAAGAAACAATAAAAATCCCTAAAACAGTCTAAAAACCACTTAAAAACCTAAAACCATAGAACTCCTAAAAATTCCTAAAACCATTAAAAAGAATTACAAACAAATAAACACTAAAAACCATGAAACCGTCAAACATCAATATTATTATAAAAAACATGAAAATACCTTAAAAAACTAAAAACCCCAAATCCCCATAAAAACCTTAAAACACTAAAAAGACTAAAAATCTATAAAAACCCAAAAAACAAACAAAAAAATCATAGAATCTTCTAGAGAACCTTAATAACCAAAAATCCCAAAAAATACCAAAACCAGTAAAAACCCTAAAGACTCTAAACCCCTATAAACCCTAAATCATTAGAAACACTAAAATACCCTTATACCCCCAAAAAACCAAATAACCATAAAATCGTAAAACCCACTAAATACCCTAAAAACCATTAAACACCCTAAAAACCTTAAAACCATAATACCACTAAAATCATTAAAAATAATAAAAAATCATAAAATCCCCAAAACCCTAAAATTCAAAAATCATGAACAGACCATTGCATGGGCGTAAATGATTCTGAACCCCTGCGTCCAGCTGACCATTGCCAACCGGGAGTAATTTGTGGACACTATGTTTGTGTATAATCCAAATATTCACGAACATATGAATACATCTTAAATATATAAGAGAGTCTCGGAACAAGAAATAATTCCCCCAAAAAGGGTGCGATGAGCCCAACATTCCTATCCTCTCGACCAATGTGAGTTCATAAGCGTCGCCGGCTAAATCGCCCAACGAATTCCTGCCTTAGGAAAGCAGGTCCATGCATCATCAGATAAAACTGTTGGGTGTTTCGAAACCGACCCAAGACACACCTAAAACCCCAAGAAACATGAATAAAACATAAAAATCCATTAAAATACTAAAAATATATGATATACCATAAAAGCATAAAAACATAAAAACATATATACCATAATACCATAAAAACCATTCAAAACCCTAAAAACAAAAATGACCCCCGTAAACCCTAAAAAATCCCAAAATCCCAAAAAGTAAAACCATTTAACCCCCTAAAACCCCAATATAAAGTAAAAACTGCAAACACCATAGAAACACTAAACGATGGTAAAACCCTAAAAATCTAAATAGCCTAAAAACCAATATAACCCAAAAAAGCATTACAAATCGCCAAATACCTATTAAAGACAATAAAATTACTTTAAACCCCTAAAAACAATAATGACCATAATAAACCTAAAAATCATCAAACCACTTGAAACATGAAAAATCCCTAAAACAGTTTAAAAACAACTCAAAACCCTAAAACTATAGAACTCCTAAAAATTCCTAAAACCATAAAAATAAAAAAACAATAAAAAACCATAAAAAACCATAAAACCATCAAACATTAACAATATTATAAAAAACATGATAAAACCATAAAAAACGAAAAAACCCAAATCCCCATAAAAACCTTAAAACACTAAAAAGACTAAAAATCTCTAAAAACCATAAAAAAACAAAAAAATATCTTAGAATATTATAAAGAACCTAAATAACCAAAAAACCCAAAAAATACCAAAACCCCTAAAAACCCAAATGCCTATAAACCCCTATAAACCCTAAAACATTAAAAACCCTAAAATACCCTTATACCCCCAAAAACCCAAATAACCCTAAAATCGTAAAACCCACTGAATACCCTAAATACCATTAAACACCCTAAAAAACCTAAAAACCCTAATGCCCCTAAAATCATTAAAAATACAAAAAAATCCTAAATTCCCTAAAACACTAAAATCCAAAAATCCTGAATAGACCCAAAAAACAACAATCAACAATTGAGAGTCTAAATGACCTTAAAATAGCACTAATAAACTAAAAGTCCTTTTAAAAGCATAAAATTATTAAAAACACCTAAGACCCCTAGAATGTCCTAAAAACAAGGAAACAATAAAAAAACCCAATTAACCATAAAACCATATAAACCGTTAAAATTCCCACAATTCCCTAAAACTCCATAAAACCCTAAGAACCCTATATTACTAAAACCACCTAAAATCCAAAAAACCCATAGAGCAACTGAAAAAAATTCGTAAAACCCTAATAACCCTAACAAATCTAAAAAACCCAAAACACATAAAAACTCCAAAGACCCCCAAAAAAATAAATAACATAAAAACATAAAAATCCAAAAAAATACTTAAATATCTTAAAAACACTAAAAACCTAATAAAACATTAAAAATGAAAAAAATACCTAAAAATCCAAAAAATCATAAAAACCCAAACATCAAAAAACCCTAAAACAATAAAACCCCATAAAACCCTGAAAACATGAAATCCTAAAACACCCCTAAAACACCCTAAGAATCTTAAACAGTGTAAGAGACCCCAAATACCTGAAATCCATAAAATACCATAAACCCCTAAAACCCTAAAAGGTGAAAAAAACCTAAACCCCCTAAAACCCTCTAAAATGACAAAAATATGATAAAAACAATATAATAACTAAAATACCCAAATAAATATTAGAAAAAACAAAAACAATAACATCCTAAATAAATTTTAAACACTATGAACCTTATTACTACCCTAAAACACTAAAAACCCAAAATATTGAAGAAAAATTTAATACCATAAAACCTCTAAAAACCCTATATAACCTAACAAACACTAAAAAGAATAAAACACTAAAAAATTGAAAATTCTTAAACCCCTTAAAAAAGACAAAATCATATAAAAAACATTAAAAATCCTCAAAAACACTAAAAACACTAAAAACCCTAAAACCCTCATGGAAATTCTATGAACTATATTAGATTAAAAGAAAACCTATGAAAAACCATCAGGATCATTAAATCCCTTTAAAACCCTAATAAAAAGTAAATCACCTAAAAATTTAGGAATCCCTAAACACCATAAAAATCATAGAAACCATAAAAACCCCAAAAATCCCTATAAAACTCCTTAAATAAGTGTAAAAAACATAAAAAAATCTAAAATACCTAAAAACTATAATAAATCCATAAAATAGTAAAAATCCTAAAAATAATAAAAACATAAAAACATAAAAAACCAATAGAAAGCACTGAAAAACCTTAAATATATTAAAATACTAAAAAATCTGTAAAACTCCAAAAAAGCCAAAAAACCCTATAAAACTCAACAAAACTCTATAATGATTCTAGGAACCCTTAAAATGCATCAAAATTCCTCAAAACACAGAAAAGACCATAAACCCCTCTAAAACATTAAAATCCTTGAAAGCCACTACAAATCAAAAAAACCCTAAAAATCAAAAAACCCTAAAAGACTAAAAAACACAAAGGACCCTATTTAATCCTACAATCACTAAAAGAACCTAAAAATTACAAGAAACATTAAAGGATGCTAGAAAATGATAAAAAACCTTAAAACAATAAAAGAACATAAAACCCAAGAAAACATAAAAATACCTTTAAACCCCCAAAACCCAAGACACCATAAGCACCTCAAAAATAATATAGAACCTAAAAACCCTAAAACTCATAAAATGCAAAAAAAACCATAAAATAACAAAATCTTACCTAAAACCCCTAAATCCCATAAAAAATGTAAAACCAATAAAAAATAAAAAACCCATTATAATCATAAAACCCCTAAAATCCCTTAAAAACTATTGAAATCCCTAAAACCAATAAAAATCGTAAAAACCCATAAAATCGTTAAAATAATGAAAAACTCTAATAAAATGAGAAAATCATAAAAATCGGTTAAAAGAGAAAAAAAAAACAATAAATACATTTAAAACGAGAAAAAAAATAAAAAATTCTCTAAAAACCCTTAAAACAGAAAAAACCAAAAAAAACAATCAAACCGTTAAAATCTGTAAAAGAAACAGAAAACCAAAAAACCCTTCCAAACACTAGAAACACAAAAAGAGGTTGATACCCCTAAAACACGAAAACAATATAAATATATCTAACTAAAATAAGAAATATAAAATCCTATAAACTCCATAAAAATGATAAATTCCAAAAAAAATCAAAAAACCCCTAAAACACACTAATGAAACTCAAAAAACTACTAAAACACCCTAAACCCATAAAAACCACCCAAACCCCCTAAAATACCTGGGAATCCTAAATAATTTATAATCCATTACCCCCCTCCCAAAGAACTAGATATCCATAAAACCCCAAAACCCCCATGATCTATAAAATTATCCAATACCCCTAAAATTTTAAAAAACCAAAAACCCATAAAACCCTAAAAAGATACAAAAACAATAAAACACCTAAAAAATAAAATAAAATAAATAAAATAACATAAAACCATTAGAATCTCTAAAACCCCCAAAAATCATAAAACCCCTTAAAATTTCAAAAAAACCTAAACCCTGAAAACACTAAAATCCAAAAAATCCAAAAAACACTAAAAATTAATTAAAACCCTAAAACAAAAAAACATACTAAAAACTATAAAATTTGAAATAACACTAAAAGTGATAATACCTTTAAAAACTATAACAAACCTATAAAAATCATAAAACACCAATAAATGAGTAAAAAACTAAAAACCTAAAACCATTAAAACCATACACCCCTAAAAACACCTAAAACATTCAAAACACTTATATCCCCTAAAAACAATAAAAATCATAAAACCCAAAAAACAGAAAAACAATAAAAACCATAAAACAAAAAATCCATGAAAACCCTAAAACACATAAAAACATAACAACCAAAGGAAAACATTAAAACCAAATAAAAACAATAAAAACCCTAAATAAACTTAAATCTCTAGAATACCCTACAGCCCCTAAAAATCATAGAGTGGCGGGAAATCCTAAAACCCTTAAAAACCCTAAAAAACAAAAAACCAGCAATTATACTACATAAAAAAACTATAAAATACCTAATAACCCATTGAAACCATAAAATACCAATTGTATCAAAAAACACAAAAAACACTAGAACCACTAAAAACCCCTAAAAATCACTAAACTACCACAAAACCCCTAAACGACCCTGTGAAACATAAATATCACTAGAAGCAATAAACCACTTAAAAGACCGTAAATACCACAAAAATCATTTTAGATACTAAGGACCTTAAAACCCACAAAATATCATAAAATCCCTTAAAACCCAATGGAATATAGAAATAATAAATACCCTTAATGACCCTAAATAATCTAAATCCCCATAGAAAAATCTTGAAAATAAAATATAAAATTACCCTCAAAACACTAAAAACTATTAAAAACATAATTCCTCCTAAATGAACATAAATGATGCAGATACCCCTAAAGGACCCTAAAACCCTATGTGACCCAAAACATAGTAAAAGACACTAAAATTCCTAAAGACCTCTAAAAATTAGAAACCCAAATCCTAAATAGACCCATAAAACTCTAAAAACCTTCAAAACCAATAAACATCCTATATTTATAAAACACTAGAGATACCCAAAAATTCAACTAAAGAAACGTTAAAATCCATAAAAACCCTAAAGGCCCTAAAAAAAAAAACTTAAAAGAACCATTAAAACACACAAAACCCCTAAAACCCTAGAAAAACTAAAACCCTAAAAACCATAAATCCATGAAAAGGTAAATTCATTAAAATCCTTAGTGTCGATAAAATCCTAAAAAAACTAAAAACAATAAATTCCATAAATACTATAAAAACCCCATGAATCCATAAGAACTCATAAAACAATAAAAACTATAAAAAAATACGAGAAATCCAAAAACACCCTAAAATCATTTTAAAACACAAAAAATCCAAAAAAACCCCTAAAGAACCCTAAATACCCTGAACCCCTCAAGAAACCTAAAAACCATAGAGGGTTCAAAAAACCTTAAAAATCTTAAAAGATCCTAATAAACAATAACATACAATAAAAACCATAAATCTCCCAAAAATACCCTAAAAGAACATTAAAATCCAAATATAGAAAAAATAACTATCAAACACCAACAACACCTAACAAACACTAAAAACCCTAAAAACACCAAAAAAGCCTCAAACCCCCCAAAATCTCTATAATACCCTAAACCCATAAAAAATTTAAAAGATACTAAATAATGTAAAAACCACTAAAAACCCTTGAAAAAAATTAAAGGACACAAAAACCCTAAAATCCTCTAAAAACCATGATAAACTAATAGACCTAAAAAACCCATTAAAAACCATTATAAAGACAAAATGATTCTAGATATCCAAAACTCCATAAAGGCCAAAATAAACCATAAAATCCCCAAACCCCCTAAAAACCTAAAAACAATTAACCACTCCCCCAATCAATATACACCTAAACCTCCCCAAAACCATAAAAAACATATAATATTTAAAGACCCTAAAAACCCATACAACCAGTAGGACATTAAAAACAATAAAAAAACATAAAAACCTAGAAAAACACCAAAACCCTAAAAATCCATAAATGTCCCCAAAACCCTAGAACAACTATAGAAAGAAAAAAATACTAAAATAAATTAAACAAATAAAATACCATTAAAAACCATGTTTTTTTTAAAAAATAATATAAAAAACATTAATAACTCCTAAACTACTAAAAATCCTAGAACCATTAAAAACAAAAAACCACTAAAACAACCTAAAAACCCAAATATCGAAAAAATCCAAAAAACACTTATAATCCCCAAAAAAATTAATAAAAGCCTAAAAAACCATAAACAACCTACAAACCCTAAGGACCCTTACAAGACCCCCAAAAAACTAGAAATACCTTAAATATACGTTAGAACCCTTATATTTCTCTAAAAACCACTAAAACTACAATAAAACCCTAGAAACACTCTTTATATTGTAAAAATGTTAAAATCAGGAAAAATAATAAAACCCCAAAGAATGTGAAAAAATTCGAAGAAAAACTAAAACCCCTAAAACACTAAAATGCATAAAATAGAACTAAAAACCCTATAATGCCCTAAAACCCCTAAAAATATAAAGAATAAAAAAATGCCTAAAAAATGTCATGAAACACAAAGATCCCAAAAATCCAAAAAATCAACACACTAAAAACCCAATGAAATTCCAAAAAAACCCATAAAATTCCCTTGAAATCAAAAAAGCACCAAAAAACTAAAAAACATGAAAAACACATAAAACCCCTAAAACACTCAAAACACATAAAACCCAAAAAGCCCTTTAAAACCAATGATTCCTTGAAAATGCAAAAATCTACCTAAAACCCTATGCACTTAAAATCACTTAAAAGTCTAAATGCCCTAAAACCCCTAAAACCCCATTCATTAAAAAAACCCCACAAAAACTCAAAAACCCAAAAAATCTAAAACTAGAAAACCCCTAAATTTCTCATATATCCACTAAATATCCTGAAAAAATTTAAAAATATTAAACCACTTAAACCTATAAAAACACAAAAAATCCCTAAAAACATAGAAATAACCTACAACACCCAAAAAATTAAAAATAATTATTAAAACAATAATATGAGAAAAAACCCAAAACACCCACTAAATCCATAAAAACCATAAAACCATGTCTAAATAAAAAACTTTTAAACCCCCCAAAACATTTAAAAAACTAAAAATATAAAAATAGAAAAACTCGTAAAACCTAAAATACCATCCAAACCCTTAAAATCCTTAAAACAATAAAAAATTTATAAATCCATAATATACAAAAGTATCATAGAAATCTAAATTCCCAATGTAGACCATAAAACACGTAAAAACCCTAACAAAACCCAATAACCCCCATCTAAAACAACAATAAAAACCTTCAAACCACAAGAAAACATAAGAAACAACTAAAATTTACAAATAATGAGGCTAAAAAACCTAAAACCCTAATAAATACAAAATACCATGCAACACCATATGAACCCCTATGAAATCTTCAAAAACCCTATAAAAACTATAGACCCTAAAATCCTCATAAACCTCAAAAATCCTCTAAAAACCCTAAAACATCTAAAACCCATAATACCATTAAAAACACCTAAAACACCAAAAAACCTAAAACCCCTATAAAAATAAAATCTCCAAAACAACTAATAACACATAAAATCCCTCAAAAAACAAATTGAGGATAAAACACCATAAACAAATAAATCCCTAAAATCCTTGAAATTCCTAAAAACACTGAAAACAAAAACAAATTATAAAACAATTTGAAACCCTAATTCATTCAAAATAAACACCAAAAAATAAAAATAATCAATAAAATCATTACAAACAACTAAATACCCTAATAGCATAGATATTTATAGAGACCCTAACCCCCTAAAGACACTAAAAATGATTAAAAATCCTTGAACAGAGTAAAACTACTAAAAACCCTAAAAACCGAAAAAATATGAATATAACATAAAACTCCTTAAAAAACTCAAAAAAGGAAATACCCTAAATAAAATAAGAACCCTAGAAACACATATACTCTAAATCCATAAGAACAAAAATGACCCATAAAAACTCAAAAAAAATCCCAAAAATACATAAGACTAAAACCATTTAAACACCTAAAAATCCTTCACAACCCTAAAAACCCATAAAAATACCATAAAAACACAATAAAACTAAAAGCTATAAAAATACTTGAAACCATAAAGGACGGTAAAACCCCTAAAGACCTAAATAGCCTAAAAGACTATAAATCCAAAAAACACAACAAACCCCAAAATACCTCCAAAAGACTATAAAATCTTTAATGGTCCTAAAATCCTTAAAACCCAAAATTTATCCAAAAAAACCTAAAACCACTCAAATCCCCTATAAACCCCCCTAAAAACATAAAGTCCCTAAAACATAATAATTGATCGAAAAAATACACTAAAAAGTAAAAAATCGTAAGAGACATGAAAATACCCTTATACCGTTAGAAGACTATAAAACCATAAAAATTTTAAAGGTCCCTCAAAAAATAAAAGCACTAAAGGACCTTAAAACCCATAAAACTCTTATTGTCCCTAAAATTCTAAAAAAAATCAAAAGGGCCATAAAATCCTTAAAACACACTAAACCACCATAGAAATTCGAAAATCACATTAAAAATTATACAAACCTCTAAAACCCCCAAAAATACCCTTTAAGACACTAATATCCTAAAACATATAAAGAAACTATAAAACCTAAAAACCCATAAAAGACCCTAAAACACCAAAAATAGTAAATAAAATTAAAAATATAAACAATCCAAAAATTGAATATAAATATAAAAAACAATTACTAACTCTAAAACCCCAAAAAATTGAAAAAATATAAAAACTCTAAGGAACCTTAAAAAGCTATAAAAATACTAAAAAACCTAAAAATTCATAAAAACCATAACATATTAAAATATCCAATAATCTCTAAAAACCTAAAAATCATAAAAAATAAAATATAATACAGAAAAATAAATAACCTAAAAACCTAAAAACCCTAAAAGCCATAAAGAACCAATAAAAATAATAAAAACTATAAATCATCATTAAAAACTCAAAAAATTCCAAAAAAACCTAAAAAACCAAAATCTATTTAAACATTAAAAACCTAAAAACCCTAAAACCTATGAAATCATCATAACAACATAAAAACCATAATACTAGGAAAACCATTAGAAACCACTAGGGACCCTGAAACACCTAAAACCCCAAAAAAATTAATATCCCCCAAAAACTCAAAAAAACATAACAAAATCCCCTAATCCCCTAATACCACCTAACAACCCCAAAAATCCCTTAAAACTCTTAAAAACTTTAAGCAAACACCCAAAATATAAAATACCAATAGGAAACTAAACCCATAAACCCCATACCCAAATACCACAAAAAACTAAGAAACACTAAAAACATTGAAAAATTGTTCAGAAACGCAAACACCCTAAAAACCATAAAAACCGATAAAACCCATAAAAACCATGAAGTCCCTAAAAATCCCTAATACCCTAAAAATCTAAAAATACTCAAAAGACCCCTTAACACCATAAAACCACTAAAATCTTAAAAATCACTAAATACCCAAAAAACAAGACGACCCTAAAATCCTAAAACCCCTAAATACACCAAAATACACTAAAAAACCTTAAAACCCTTAAAACCATAGAGTACCGAAAAACCTACGATGCCTTAAAAATGAATCAAAATAATAAAAGACCATATAAAACTAAAATCACTAAATAACCTTAAAACCACTATAAAAACATTAAAAGAACCTAAAACACCCTTAAAACATGTTTAAATATGAAAACCACAAAACAAAAAAAACCCAAACCCCTAAAACCCTATGATAAAAACCCCATAAAAACTAATCAATGAAAAAACTCAAAAGTCCATTAAATATGATAAAAATCATAAAAACATAAAAACCAAAAAATAACCCTAAACCCCGTAAAATCCTAAAAACAAAAAATCCCTAAACCCCTCAAAAAATCTCCAAATATCCCTTAAAGGAGTATGAAAATTATAAAACCCTAAGAAACAATAAGAATCCCAATGAAATTAGAAAAACCCTTTCAACACTAGAAAGCCTCAAAAATATTGAAAACCCGCTAAAAACCCCAAAGACATTAAAAACCCTTAAAACACACTAAATCATTTGTAGACCATAAAAAAGATAAATAACTTGAAAACCCCAAAAAAACTAAAAACCTTAAAAGTAAACAAAAATCCCAAAACCTAAGAATAATAAAAACTAATAAATCATAAAATTCATAAAGTTTGCTAAAAAAATCAAAAAATAATTAAACCGCAAAAACCTGTAAATGATCGTAAAAACACCTAAAACATGTAAAATAACATAAAACACCTAAAAATCTCATAAAACCACAAAAAATTCCTTTAAACCCCTAAAGACCGTAAAACCCATAAAAACCTAAAAACCCTAAAACCTCTAAAAACACAAAAATTCCTTAAAACATTCTAAAAACAACTTAAAACCCTAAAACTGTAAGACTATAAAAACTCATAAAATAATTACAAATAAAAAACATGAAAAACACTAAAAACAATAAAACCCTAAAAACATCAAAAAATATTCTAAAAAACTTGAAAAATACTAAAAAAACCTAAAACCCCTAAAACTCAATAAAAACATCATACCATAGAAGCCTAAAAAAATATAAAAACCCTAAAAAATAAAAAAAATAGAATCTATTAGAAAAACATTGTTACCAAAATCACATAAAAATTAAAAAAAACCCCTTAAAAACCCTAAACCCTCTAATAACCTATAAACCCTAAATCATTAAAAACACTAAAACACCCTTAAAACCCAGAAAACCCCAAAAAACCTTAAAATCATAAGAAAATATAAATACCCTAGAAACCATTAAATACCCTAAAACCTCTAAAACACTAAAACCCCTAAATACCCTAAAAAACTAAATATCATAAAAACCCTAAAACCCTAAAATACAAAAAAACCCTAAGACACCCTAAAAACCCAAAAAAACACATTTGTTTCTGAATGACTTTAAACAACCCTAATAAACTAAAATAACTATTAAAACCATAACATTCTTAAAAAACACTAAGACCGCTAGAATATCCTAAAAACCAGAAAACACTAAAAAATACCCAAGTAACCATAAAACCATAAAATCATTTAAAATCCCCACAATACACAAAAACACCATAAAATACCTAAAAAAATTCTAGAAACCTAAAACCACATAAATCTAAACAACCCATAAAACACCCAAAAACTATTAAATCCTAAAAAACAATAAAGCCATTAAAACTATAAAAAACTCCTAAAACTATAAAATTCCAAAACCCCCAAAAAAATATAAAAATATATAATCCAAAAATATTTAAATCACTTAAAATCCATTAAAACCATAAAAAAAACTAAAAACCCATGATAAATCATTATATTATTAAAAGCACATAAATCATGAAAAATCCTGAAACAATAAAACCCCATTAATCACTAAAAACATAAAATCAAAAAAAAACACCCCTAAATGACCGTAATACCATTAAACAGTGCAAGAGACCCCAAAACACTTAATTCCATAAAAGACCCTAACAACCATTTAAAACCCCTAAAATATGAAAAAAGAAAAAAGGCCCTAAAACCCCCTAAAACCATGAAAATACCATAATTCTCTATATAATAACTACAATACTCTAAAACCCATACATAAAACAGAAAAAATAACACCCTAATAATCTTTTAAACACAAAAAACCATAATACAACCCTAAAACTAAAAGCCCCCCAAAAATTTAGGAAAACATAAAATACCATAACACCTATCGAAATAGTATATAACCTAACAAACATTAAAAACAATAAAACCTTAAATTTTTAAAATTCCTCATCCGCATGAAAATCATAGAAAATATACAAAACCCTAAAAATCCACAAAAACACTATAAACCTGAAAAACCCATAAAACCCTCATGGAAATCCTATAGACCATAAAATATTATAATAAAACTAATAAAAACCCTTTAGGATCATAAAATCCCTTAAAACACCTAATACACTCTAAATTACATGAAAATATTGGAAACCATAAAAACCCCAAAAAACATAGAAACCATAAAAAACAAAAAAAACCACCTAAACCCCTAAAAAAGTGTCAATCCCAAAAAACCCTGAAATATCTAAAACAGATAATAAATCCATAAAAAACTAAAATCCCTAAAAAACAATAAAAACCCAAAATACACCAGAAACCCTTAAATGGAACTAAACAACCTAAAATATTTTAAATCCCTAAAAAAACCCTAAAAGCCAAAAAATCCAAAAAACCCAAAAAAAATCAAAATACCATAAAATTTTTATACGAACCCATAAAATACATCAAAAATCCTCAAAACTCACAAAAGACCCTAAACCACTCTAAAAAAATTAAAACCCCCAAAATTAACTAAAAACCTAAGACCCCCTAAAATACCCACAAAACCCTAAAGTACTAAAATTCCCAAAGGATCCTATGAAATCATAAAAAACAAATATAACCTAAACATTAAAAATATATTAAAGGATGATTGACCATTATAAAAAAACCCTAAAAACTAAAATATCTTAAATCCCAACAAAAAATAAAAATACCCTTTAAACCCTGAAAACCCATGACACTTTAAACACATCAAAACCCTATAATCCCTCAAAACCTAAAAACCCCAAAAAAACCCCAAATCCCATAAAAATACAATAATCCTCCCTAAAACCCCTAAAACCCATAAAAACTCTAAAAACCATAAAAATGAAAAATCCTTTATAACTATAAAATCAACAAAATAATTTAAAATCAAATAAAACCCCAGAAAACCATAAAGATGGTAAAAACCCATAAAACCCTTAAACCAAAGAAAATATAAAAAAACCTGAAAAAAAATTCATAAAAATATTTAAAAAAGAGAAAAAAACCCATAAAATTACTAAAATGGAGATCCAAACCAAATAAACACTAAAACCCTAAAAATACATAAAAACCCATAAAAACAATATAACCCTTATAATCTATAAAAACAAAACACAAAACAAAAAACCCATCCAAAACGTAAAAACACTAAAAGATCTTGAAATCCATGAAAAAAAAACTATAGAAAACTATAAATAATCTAAATATCCCAAATAACAATTATCTACAGAAAAATGTTAAAATCCTAAAAAACAAAAAGAAACATTCACTACCCTAACGAAACACTAAAAACTACTACACCCCCCTAAACCTCTAAAAACTAAAAAACACGCTAAAATCCATGGATACCCTAAAATACCTAAAAACCATAACCACCCAACCCCTAGATTACTCATAAAACCCCTAACACCCAGAAAAATCAAATAAATTATCTAAAACCCCTAAAACTGTAAAAAAACATATAACCCAAAAAACCGTAAAAAACCATACAAAACATAAAACCAAAAAAAAAACAAAAAACATTTGATCCCCTAAAAACCTAAAAACCCTATAAGTCATCAAAAAACCCCCAAAACCGAAAAAACACTAAAATCCAAAAACACCCTAAAAACACAAAAAAAACATTAAAACCCTAAAAACAAAAAAAAACATTCAAACACTAAACACAAATAAAACACTAAAAAAGCATAAAAACCATATAAAATATTAAAATATCTTTAAAACCCTTGAAAATAATAAATATTTAAATAAGACTAAAATCTGTAATACTTGTAAAAACTCTGATAAATCAAAAAAATAAATTATAAAACCCCAATAAATGATTAAATACCCTAAAAAACCAAAAACCATTTAAACCCTGAACCCCTTAAAACACTTAAAACAAAAAAAACACTTTTAGCCCCAAGAAATTTGAAAAATTAAAAATCCATAAAAACACAAAAAACCCAAAAAATAAATTATCATTAAAACCCTAAAACCCATAAAAACATAATATACCAAAGAAAAGATTTAAACCATATGAAAAAAACCCTAAAAAATATTAAAACCCAAGAATGCCATATAACCCCTAAAAATCCTAAAATCACTTTAAACCCTAAAATCCCTAAAACACCTAAAAAAATCAAAAAACATAAAAAACATAAAAAAATCAAACACCTAATAACCCATTAAAACCATAAAATACCTAAATTATGAAAAAACTCTAGAAACCCTAAAACCACTAAAAATCCCAAAAAATCCTAAAAGACCCTTAAACCCCTAAAAAGGCTTGAGAAATATAAAAATCCCTAAAAACGCTAAAACAACATAATCTACCGAAAACCCCCAAAAACCATTTAGAACACTATGGAACAAAAAACTGATAAAAATAATAAAATACCCCAAAACCCTAATGGTCTATAGAAACAATAAAAACCCTTAAATACCCTAAATAATCTGAAACCCCTTAATAGGGACTAAAAATAAAAAATAAAAAATAAACCTCAAAAGACTAAAAACTATTAAAACATTAAACTCCTTTAAATGATCTTAAAAACTGTAGACACCCTTAACGGACCCTAAAACCCTAAATGACCCAAAACACTGTAAAAGACACTAAAAATTCTAAATAACCCTATCAATAATAGAAACCCCAAAACCATACCACACCCTTAAAAATGATAAAAACCTTTAAAACCTTTAAACACCCTTTAAATACTAAAAAACTTGAGAAAACCAACAATTCCTACAAAAACGATTAAATTCCATAAAAACACTAAATATCATAAAAAAATTAAAATCATTAAAGGACCTTATAACCCACCAAACCCAAAAAACCTAGAATCACTAAAAGCCCAATACACAAAAACCATAAAAAACATAATTACATTAAAATGATTAATATCAATAAAATCCTAAAAATCATAAAGTAATAAAATCCATAAAAACTCAAAAAACCCCATGAAACCATAAGAACTCCGAAAACCATAAAAACTATTAAAAATTAAGAAAAAACCTATAATATCATAAAAAAATTTTAAAAACCAAAAATCCAAAAAAAACCCTAATAAACTGTAAAAACCTCAAAACCCATAAAGGAACATAAAAACCCAAAAGGGACCTAAAAACTTAAAACCCATAAAATATCATAATAAACACTCAAAAAATTAAAAACCTGAAATCTTTTTAAATACACTAAAAGAACCTAAAATCCCCTAAAAACCCAAAACAAACCTAAAAGACAATGAATTCCTTACAAACCGTAAAAACCATAAGACACCTAAAAACACATAAAACCCCAAAAATCATTAAAAGTCCCAAAACCCCTTCAATCATTATAAGATGAAAAAATCTTTAAAAACCACTAAATACCATAGAAAAATTTTAAGGATCCTAAAATCTATAAACCCCTAAAATCTATGATAAACTAAAAACCTTAAAAATAATTAAAACCCATTATATAGACAAAATGTCTCTACATATCCAAAACTCCATGAAGACCGTAAAACCCCTAAACACCATTACACCAATAAAACCCCCAAAAACATTAAATCCCCAAAAAACCTTTAATCATTTATAACCACCAAAAAACCTAAAAACCATATAAATATTGAAATATCCTAAAAATATGTAAAACCGTAAGACACAAAATACTCAAATGAATCATAAAAATCCAAAAATACAGAAAACCCACCATTACCTAAAAAATCCCTAAAATCCCCCCCAAACAATGGATCAACTATAAACACCATAAAATCCCCAAATTAATTAAATAAATAAAAAACCATTAAAAATAGACAAATGGTAGAAATATTGAAAAACCAAAAATAGAAAAAACAAAAAAAATACTATAAACACACCTAAAAACACTAAAAAAGCTAAAACCCTTAAAAACAAAAAACCCCCAAAAACCCTAAAAATATCTAATATTGAAAATCCATACAAAAAATAAAAAGTCATAAATGTGGAAAAATATCCTAAAAATGTTAAATCCCCTAAAACATTAAAATCTATAAAATAGAACTAAAAATCCTATAAATCCCTAAAACCCATGAAAATATGAAAAACACCTAAATCCAAAAATATTTTTAATAAACCCAAAGATCAAAAAAATACTAAAAAAAGTAACACACTAAAAATCCAATGAAATCTCAAAATAGTCCAAAAAAATCCCTTGAGATCATAAAAGACACCAAAAAATCTAAAAAACCTAAAAAACCTTAAAAACACCAAAAACCCAAAAAAATGTATTAAAACCTTAGAATCTCAAAAAAAAAAACCCAAAAAAAAACCTAAAACCAAATGCACTTAAAAACACTCCAAATCCTAAAAACCCTAAAACCCCATTCATAATAAAAAAACCCCACAAAAACCCAAAAAAACACAAAAACCTCTAAAAACTAGACAACACTAAAATTATCATAAACCCACTAAAACTACTAAGACAAATTTAAAAATCATAAAGTTCAAAAACCCATAAAAAACCCCAAAAAACATTGTAAGAGCCTACTAAACCTAGAAAACACAAAACTTATCCTAAAGGCAATAAAACAAGAAAAATTTAATGAAAACAAAAAAAACTAAACTCCCACTAAAACCATAAAACTTTAAAAATCCTCTAAAAATAAAAAAAACTTAATTCCCCTAAAAACCATAATAAACTAAAAAAGTAAATACAAAAAAACACTAAAACATAAAATAATCTCCAAACCCTTAAATTCCTTAAAACCACTAAAAATCAGTTTAGAAGTCCTTAATATCCATAAGTACCCTTGAACTCTACAACCCCTATGGAGACCCTAAAAACCCATTAAAATCCCCAACAATGAAAAAAACCCCTATGAAAACCCCCTAAAAACCTTAAAATCACAAAAAAAAAGTAACATCTAAATTTTACTAAGAATAAGGATAAAAACATAAAATACTATGAAAATCATAAATTCCGACAAACAACCTATGAAACCCTAATAAATATTCAAAAACCCTTGAAATTTTATACACCCTAAAATCACATAAACCACCGAAAACCACTAAAACCCCCAAAAACCATAAAAACCATAAAAACACTAACAACACCTAAAACCCTTGAAAACCAAAAATAACTAAAATAATAAAACCCTAAAACCATAAAAAACACTTAAAACCCCTTAAAAAACATAATTAGGATAAAAATCCTTAAAAATACTTAAATCCTAGAAAATCTTAAAAACCCTAAAAACCTAAAAAAATTATTCAAACACATTAAAACACAAATTCATTTATAAGCCATAATAAAAAGACTAAATAATCGATTAAAAACATATCAAAAAACTAAAACCCCTAAAACCATAGAATTTTTTAGAATCCCTAACCCCCTAAACACCGTAAAAACGATTCAAAATCCCTAAAGACGTTGAAACCCCTAAAACCCCTATAAAACCAAAAAACATGAATATAACATAAAAATCCGAAAACCACTAAAAATAAATGAAATACCAATAAAAACTTCACAACCCTAAAAAAATATTTACCCTAAAACCCTAAAAAAGACTTAGA
Source organism: Viscum album (assembly GCA_963277665.1). Classification (NCBI taxonomy): domain Eukaryota; kingdom Viridiplantae; phylum Streptophyta; class Magnoliopsida; order Santalales; family Viscaceae; genus Viscum; species Viscum album. The sequence continues at coordinate 981,877,327 of OY728165.1, read as the reverse complement.
ATCCAAGAAGATGTAATGGTGGTTGGTTTGTTCTTTCTTGGTGATGCTTTGATCTGAAATTGAATCACGACTCTCTGATGGTTTCATTGTGGGTTTGTTTTCCGAAACATCCCCTTCCATTTCAATATTTTTCCATTATCTCTATACTGAGAAATCTTGTGGGAAGGTTATTGTGTATGGATAGTAGGACTTGGGCCCATGGTCACCCAGTTGCCCCAAGGGCTTTTATTGAATTTGATTCTTCTAAAGGACTGGTTGACTTTGTTTGGATTGCTGTTGGTGAGGAGATTTGGTGGATGAAACTTGGTAACTTCAAGTCATGGACTGATTTCTTCTCCACCTGTTGGCATCTGGGTCGTATTTCTCAGGCTTGTAGGCATTGTGCCATTTGTTGTGGTGTTTGGAATCGTGATCAAGAGGTGGCAGGTGATGGGTACCAGGACCTTGGGGTGGTGCAGAAGGCCGTGCACGATAGCTCTCCGGTGGTGCTTGAGGGATTTGGGTCTGTAGTGGATAATCACAGTGTTGGAAAATTGGTTTTCCAGTGTCAACCGAAACCCAAAGTGCATGATATTTTCAAGCACTTGAGGAGTGATATGAAGCTCCCAGATGTTCATAGTTCTCTTTTCATGGAGGTTTCTACTGGGCTGGAGTTTGAGAAGGAGGTGAAAGAGCCCCCGAACAATGTGGGATGGGAGATCTCAACTGAACAGATACAGAATAAGGTTTCGTCCGCTGTTGCTAGGCATGGTTGAGGGAGCATGTCCCAGAATCCTCCAGTGGCAAATGTTGGGAGTGCGAAGCCTCCCTTTCTAGTGCTAACAGATGTACTTGCTTCTGGACATGGGGAAGGGAAATTGGACCAACATGCTAGTGAATCTAGGATTATAGTGAGCACTTTTGGGAGCCTTGATAGTTCTGGTGACTAGGAGCATAAGGCGAGGGATGATATGAGGGTTGAGAATGGTGTGAATGCTTCCCAGGCCGAGGGTGGTTGGGGTGTCTTCACCAGGTATTTGATGAGTGTTTCAGAACCCTTTGATCCAGTTCAAATTGTAGTGGATGATTCAGAGGTGCATTAAGTGAATTTTGTTGAGGATTGGATGATTAGGTATAATGAGGATGATAACTCAAAATGTATGGTTTTGAAAGACATGGATTTTTAAGAACCCAATGTGATGATTGTACCTTTGCAGTCTTCTCTTTTTTGCAGGAGGGAATGGAATCCGAGTGTTCGTTGCTTTGGGAGACTGGCTCTGATGATGGTTCTAGGATGAAATCCAACATGTGCCTCATTTTATAGGATAAGGAATTTCTTGCTGGGAAGGAAATATTTGCAGGGGACCTGTCTAGGGAGCGGTTTCCACCTCCCACCTCATGTTTTCTCAACCAGGAGGACATTGTTATCCCTATCCAGGGGAATCATGGTGATATTGGCAATGCAGCCCTGAAATTGAGGAGGCCAAGGAAGGACTACTCTTCTATTATGAGAACATTATCTACGAGGGCTTCCAATAATGCATCGAATAATTCCTCCAGCAAGGTGGGGCGGTCTTCTAAGAAGCAACTAAATGTGGAGCAGGTAAAGTTAAGGGAATAATACACCCACTTCATGAGGCAATATGATTCTTCTATGTGGGAGTTAGTAAACACAGATGCAGCCTCTGGATATGGTACTGTGGGAGACCCCCCTAGTGCAGATGATGATGATGATGACGGGGAAAGTTTTTAGACCTGTGCAGGATGCTGGTTTCTAGTTGGCTGGGAAATACAGTTGGTGATGCTTTTTTTTCTCTTTCCTTTCTCGTTTTGTGTGTCTTTTGGTGTTTTTGGGACTTTTGGGTTTTGTCAGGGTGTCCAGGATATTTGGGTGTGGGTTGATTGACCTCGCACCTCCCTTGTCTGCGGTGATTTTTTCTAATAAATTTTTGGGGGGGGGGGGTCAGGAATAGCCTGTCCCTGAGCATTCCTTTCCCTGAAACCCCTCAATCCCCTAAAGACCAAAAATCACCATAAATGATCGTTAAAATTAAAAAATACACTAAAAACATAAAACTAATAAGAGACATGAAAATACGATATAACCCCTAAAATACAATAAAACCATAAAAATGTTAAAGGACCCTAAAAAAATAAACCATTAGAGGACCTTAAAAACGAGAAATCCCTAAATGACTATAAAATGATAAAAAAATCAATATTTCCCAAAAATTTATAAAAATCACTAATCCCCCATTGAAACATGAAAACCCCATTAAAATGATAAAAACCTATAAAACCCCTAAAATATAAATAAATAACCTAAAGCCAAAATACCTATAAGGACACAAAAAATATAACAACCATAATGGTCCCAAATAACCCAAAAATTGTAAATAATCATAAAAACTGTAAAACACCCTAAAACCGAATAAAAATATAAAAAACAATGACTAAGCCTAAAACCCATAAAACATGAAAAAGTTAAAATACTATAAGGAACCTTAAAAAAGATAAAAAACACTTAAAAAACCTAAAAAATCTTAAAAACCTTATAATATCAAAACAACCATGATTACCTAAAAACATAAAACCCAAAAAAACTAAAATCCAATAAAGAAACCTAAAACCCTAAAGACAATAACATCCTTAAAGAACCAATAAAAATAATGAAAAATCTAATACATCATTAAGAAATCATAAAACTCCAAAAAACCTAAAAACCTCAATTCCCTAAAAAATTAAAAACCCAAAAAATACCTTCAAACCAATAAAATCCCCATGAAAACCAAAAAACAAAAAAACTGATAACCCATTTGATACCAAAAAGGACACTAAAACCCCTAAAACCCAAAAAAATTAAATTCCCCCTAAAACTGAAAAAACATCAAAAAAATCCCTTATAACCCCTAGGACCCCTAACATCCTTAAAAATAACTTAAAAATCATAAAAACCTAAACCCCACCCCCACAAAATAAAATACTAATAAATAGTGAAACCATAACCACCCCCACCAAAAATAAGAAAACCATAAAAAACCATGAAACACTAAAAAACAAGAAAGAACATACAAAAACCCAAACACCCTATAAACAATAATACCCCTAAAAATCAATAAAAATCATAAAATCCCTGAACTTCCAAAAAAATACAAAAATACTATAAAAATCCCTATTATAAAAAATAGACTAAAACACTAAAATTCAATGAAAAACCAAAAAAACCCCAGAAAGTCCAAAAAACCCCTAAAACCCCAAAATACACTAAAAACCTTAAAACCCTAAAAAACAGAGTCCCTAAAAACCCAATGAGACCCTAAAAATCATTAATAAAAAAACCATATAACCCTAAAACAATAAAATAACCTATAAGAATTATAAAAACCGTTAAACACCCTAAAACACCATTAAAAACCTTAAAAATATAAAAAACCAAAAAACCAAAAAACTCCCAGACCCTTAAAAACACTATGAAAACAAAAATCCCCTCAAACTCTAATCAATGTTAAAAATCTAAAAGAACATTAAATACGATAAAAATACTATGAAACACAAGCACCCAAAAATGACCCTAAAACCCCTAAAACCCCAAAAAACCAAAAAATACATAAACCCCACAAAAATCTCCAAAACACCCCTAAACGTGTATGAAAATCATAAATCCATAAGAAACACTAAGAATCCCAATGACAAAAAATCCTTAAAACCTAAAATAATCTTAAAAACATTGAAAACCCTCTGACAAACCCTAATGACACTAAAACCCCTAAAAACCCTGAATCATCCAGAAATTGTAAAACTGATAAATTACATGAAAACACCTAAAAAACTATAAAAAATAAAATAAAATAAAAATCCTTAAACTTAAGAACCCCAAAAAACTAAAAAAATATTAGTAGTCATAAAAAACTACTAAAAATTCTATAATTAAATAATCCCATAAAACCCAAAATGACCATAAAAACCCCTAAAATAGCTAAAATAACATAAAACCCTTAAAAACATCATAAGACCCCAAAAACAATAAAATTCATTAAAATACCAAAAAACACTAATTCCCATAAAAATATAAAAACAGTAAACCCCCTTATTTTACTAAAAATCCCTAAAATACTCTAAAAACCACTTAAAACCCTAAAACTATAAAAAACTACTAAAACCAACACAAATAATAAAAATCATGAAAAATAATAAAAAACATAAAACCATAAAAAATATCCTAAAAATCCTTATAAATATTTAAAAAATAACAACCCATATAACTCAATAAAATACATTAAACCAATACAATCCAAAAAAAATATAAAAACACTAAAAACAAAGAAAAAATCATAGAATATCCTATAAAACCTTAATAATTGAAATCCACAAAAATTACCAAACTCCCTAAAACATTAAAACATATAAAACCCTATAAATGCTAAAGCATTAAAAACACAAAATACATTCAAACCGAGAAATAACCCAAAAAACCTTAAAATTGTAAAAAACACTAAATACCCTAAAACCATTAAACAACCAAAACACTAAAAAACCCTAAAACCCATAAAAACCCTAATACCAATAAAATTCATAAAAACCATAAAACTATAAAATTGAAAAAACCCTAAGAGACCCTAATAACTCCAAACAACTTATGAGATTCTAAAAGACATTAAAATAACCCTAATAAATTAAAATGCCATTTTAAATAATGAAATTCATAATAAACCCATAAGACCCCTAGAATGTCTTAAATACTCCGAAACACTAAAGAAACCAAAAAACCATAAAACTATAAAAATCATTAAAATCTTTACTAAACCATAAAACTCCATAAAATCCATGACAAACTATAGAAAACTAAAACCACCAAAAAACCAAAAAACCCAGAAAACACCCCAAAAAATACAAAATCCCTAAAAACACTAAGGAACTCTTAAATGCATAAAAACTACACAAAAACGCAAAAAATTAATAACCTAAACAAATAAATTCCAAAAAACCAAAATCCCATAAAATCCCTAAAAACCATTAAAACATAAATAACATAAAAAACCCCGAAAAACCCCTAAAATCCTAAAAACACTAAAATCACAATAAACCCTAAAAATCTAAAACCCCATAAAACCCTAAAAACATATAATCCTAAAACACCCAAAAAAGTACCTAAAAAACATTAAACGATATAAGAGACCCAAATACACTGAAAATCATAAAAGACCTTAAAAGCCCTAAAAACCCAAAAAGATGAAAAAACTGAAATGGACCTAAACCACCTAAAAACATGAAAATACCATGAAACCCTATATAATAACATAAATATCCTAATAATAATAACAGAAAACAAAAAATAATAGAACCCTAAATAACTTTTAAACTCTAAGATCCATAATACTACCACAAAACCCTAAAAACCCGTAAAATGCAGAGAACATTAAATACTATAAAACCACTCACAGCCCTATAAAACCTAAAAAACACTAAAACCAATAAATCCATAGAATATTAAAATACCTAAAACCGCTAAAAAGTTAAAAAATATACAAAACGCTAAAAATCCCTGAAAACACTAAAAACTCTAAAAACCCATAAAACCCTAATGGAAATTCTATGAAACACAAAATATTATTACAAAACCTAGGAAAAACTAACAGTATAAAAAACTCATTTAAACCAGTAATACACCCTAAATCACATAAAAATCAAGGAATCTCTAAAACCCCTAAATCCCCTATAAACCATAAACCCCATAAATAACCCTAAACCCCCTAAAATAAGTGTAAACCCCATAAGAACCCAAAAAACCTAAAACCGATAATATATGACATAAAAAATAAAAACCCAACATACATTGAAAACTCTACGAACTCCAAAAACCATTATATTTCATCAAAAACTGAAAATTATCTAAAAACCCGAGAATGAAAAAAACCTCCCAAACACCTAAATTTCAAAAAACCCTATAAAACTCAAAGAAAAACCTAAAATGATTATTGTAACCCTTAAAAGATATCAAAAATCCTCAAAACCCACAAAATATCTTATAACCCTTTATAAATATTAAAACCCCCAAAAGAAACTAAAAATCCAAGAAAACCCTAAAATACCTTGAAAACCCTAAAAGACCAAAAACCCCAAAGTACCCTATGAAATCCTAAAAACACTAAAAGAACACAAAAATTACAAAAAATATTAAAGGACCCTAGAAAATGATAAAAACCCTTAAAAAACTAAAAGAAATTAATCTCGATAAAACATAAAAATACCCTTAAAACACCCAAAATGTAGGACACTGTAAACACCTCAGAACCCCTATAAACACAAAATAATCTATAACCCATAAAACTCCAAAAAAACATAAAAATACCATAATCCTCCATAAAACCCCTAAAACCCATAAAAACATAAAACCCATGAAAATGAAAAAAACCATTATAACCATAAAATCCATAAAATCCCTTAAATACTATAGAAAACCCAAAAAACTATAAAACCATAAAAACCATAAAACCCTTTAAAAAAAAGGAAAACTCTAAAAACCTGAAAAAATGGATAAAAATCCATTAACAACAAAAAAATACATAAAATAACTTAAAATGATATCAAACTTGTAAAAACACTAAAAAATATAAAAACACAAAAAACCCTAAAAACAATAAAATCAATAAAATCTATAAAAACACCCAAACCCTTACAAACCCTAAAAAACATAACAGTCCTTGAAACCCCTAAAACACTACAAAAATATAGAGCAGCCTAAATAATCTAATAACCCTAAAACCCATAACTCCATAAAAATGTTAAAAAAATCAAAAAAGACCCAAAAAACAAAGAAAACCTATAAAACATTAAAACCCATAAAACCATAAATCCTAAAAAATCATCAAAACCCTAAAAAACCTAAGGAAACTCTTAAAGCTACAAAAACCCCCCAAACCCAATGAAATCTTAAAAACCCCTCAAAATCCATGGAAAACCAAAAATACTAAAAAACTATAACCCCCCAACCCCTTGTATCCCAAAAATCCCAAAACCCCCAAAAAATCAATAATATTATCTAAAACCCATAAAACTCAAAAAATAGTAAAACCCCTAAAAACCTAAAAAACCACACAAAACAAAAAATCCCTAAAAATAAAAACACTAAATGAACATAAATTTTTTATCACCCCTAAAAACCATAAAATCCTAAAAACCTAAAAAACCCATAAAACGTTTAAGAACCCCAAAAACCTATTAATTCAAAAATCCCTAAAAACCTTAAAAAACTAAAAATACCATTAAACCCCTAAAAACCAATAATACAATAATAACACTAAAACCTCAAAGAAAATTAAAAACTATAATAACTCTTATTGTCCTTAGAAACCATATCAGGCTCTAAAATACCATGAAATAACTTATGAAACTAAAAATCAAAATATCACTAAAATGTTGAAAAACTATAATAACTCTAACAAACCTAAAAAAGCATAAAAATCCAAAAAATGCATAAAGACCCTAACAAACCTAACACCATTAAATCCATGTATCCCTAAAATCACATAAAAACTAAAAACACTTATATCCCATGAAAAAAATGAAAATAAAAAAACCATAAAGGCATAAAAAAACTAAAAAAACTTAAATTCCATTAAAACTATAAAATCCATAAAACCCAATTACCCAAAGAAACCATTCAATCCATATAAAAACAGTAAAACCCCTAAAAAACTTAAGACCCTAAAATACTCTAAAACCTCTAAAAATACAAAAATCAATTCAAACCCTAAAACCCCTAAAAATGCTTAATAACTTTAAAACCTCCCAAAATTCTGAAAACTAAAAACAATATAGCAATTAAAAACTAATAAAACCCATTAAATACTTAATCTCCCAAAAAACTCTTAAAAAACTAAAACCATCTAAAATCAATAAAACACCCTAAAACCCCTAAAAGGACCTGAGAAACATAAAAACCACTAAAAATACTAAAACAACATAAAAGAAAAAAAAACCCAAAAAAACAAAATAAGATACTAAGGATCTTAAAACCCACAAAAAAATCAATATCTATCCTAAAATCACAAAGGACTATAGAAAAACTATAATCACATAAAGACCCTCAATACTTTAAAAATCATTTAATGAGGATAAAAAAACAAAAAATATAAAAGAACCCTCAAAATTAGAAAAACAATAAAAACCATAAACCAACATAATGACCCAAAAAATGTAGAAATCCCTAAAATACCTTCAATACCTTAATGAGTGAAAACATACTAAAAGACACTAAAAATCAGAAAGTCCCCTAAAATCAATAGAAACCCCAAAACGTTAATTGACCCATACAAACCCTCAAAATCGATAAAAACTGTTAAACCGCCTAAAATACTAAAAGACTCGAGAAAAACCTAAATTCCACTAAACAACTATTTAAACACATAAAAACAATAAAGAACCTAAAACAAATAAAAAAAATTAAACGTCCTTAATTACATACAAAACCCCTAAAACCCTAGAGACCCTAAAAACACAGAAATAACCTAAAACCATAAATAACATAAATATATTTAAATCATTGATATCAATAAAATCCTAAAAACATTAAAATCATTAAAATGTAAAAATAAACTCTAAAAACCCCATGAAACTATAAGAACTCCTAAAAATAGAAAAACTAATTAAATTATAGAAATACCCCATAGAAGACTTTAAAAACACACAAAATCCCCCAAAACCAAAAAGAACCATAAAAAACTGGAAGCCCATAAAGGAACCCAAGAACCCAAAATGGCCTAAAAACCAGAATAACCTTAAAAGATTTTAAAGACAGTAAAAAATAATAAATAACTCTAAATCTCCATAAATACCCTAAAAGAATTTAAAAACATTAACACACAAAACAATCAAAAAATACAAAAAAACCCTACCAAACCATAAAAACCGTAATACTCTTAAAAACACGAGAACCCCCGAAAAATCCCTACAAGACCCTAGACCCCAAAAAATAATAAAAGACAATAAAAACTGTAAAAAACTCAAAAAAACCCTAGAAAAAATTAAAATACCCTAAAACCCCACAAACTACTAAATACATTAAAAACCCTAAAAACATAATACTGTGAAAACTAAAAATCCCAAAAAATCCTTAAAAACCATTACAAATCCGAAAAGACACTACAAATCCACAACTCCCTAGTGACCCTCAAAACCCTAAACACATCTAAACCCAAAAAACCCAAAAAAACATAACCTTCCCAAACCACTATACGCATAACACCCCAGAAAACTCTAAAAACAATATTAAATGTTGAAACCTTAAAAACTTGTTCAACTAGTAAGACACTAAAGAATCGATTAAAACATTAAAATCCAAAATCCCTAAAAACCCCTAAAACCCAAAAATCCCTAAAAGGCCCCAAAACCCTAGAATGAACATAAAAACCATAAAATAACAAAATAAATAAAATAATAATAAAAACCATTAAAAGCCTAATAATGTTAAAAACTCTAAAAATGAATGAAAAACCAAAAAACGAAAAAAAGTATAAAAACATATAGAATTACTAAAACCACTAAAACCCTTGAAAACAGAAAACCCCTAAAACCCCCTAAAACCCAAATATTGCAAAAATACCGTTAAAACACTTATACACTCCAAAAACATCAATGAAACCCTATAAAACATAAATAACCCGCAAACCCTAAAGGCCCTTACAAAACCATAAAAACAAAAAAGACATTAAATACACTTCATAAATACTTAAATGCTCTAAAAACCAAAAAAAGTTAAATAATAACCCATAAAAACTCTAAAATCCCCTAAACATCTAAAATACTTAAAATGAATAAAATCCCAAGAAATATGAAAAAAACCAAAAACCCCAAACACCCCTAAACACTAAAATTGATAAAATAGTACTAAAAACCCTCTAAATCTGTAAAAGACCCCAAAATATGAAAACTAATAAAATCCCTAAAAATGTGTAGAAACACAAATAAAAAAACAATCATAAAAACTACAAAACACTAAAAACCCAATGAAATCCGACAAAACCCCATAACAATCTTTTGAAATCCAAAAAACAGCATAAAAACGAAGAACTTGAAAGACTCATAAAAACCCCTAAAAACACTCAAAACCCTAAAACAAAAAAAACTCTTTAAAACCATAGAAACATTAAATACCTTAATTAATCCTCAAGCCATATTCACTTAAAAACTCTTAAAATTCAATGAAACCAAAGAACCCCAACAACCCCATTCATAATCAAAAAACCCAAAAAAAACTAAAATACCCAAAATATACTAAAAACCATAAAACATCGAAAATTATCATAATTCTACTAAAACTCTTGAATAAATGTAAATATAATAAAACCATAATACTCATAAAAACCAAGAGAATCCATATAAACATTTAAAGAGCCTAATACACCCAAAAAAACTAAAAATGATGCTAAAAAAATTTAACAAGAAAATCCTAAATCTAAAAACCCAAATATCCATTTAAACCTTAAAAACCCCTAAAACCCTATATGAATAGAAAAACTATAATAACCCCGAATACCCATAAAAATAAGAATATTAAATAGAGAAAACCCCCTAAAACCTCAAATACACTCCAATCCATTAAAATCCTTCAAAACACATGGAAATCACTTTAGAAATCCATAATATCATTATGTAGTCGAGCACTATAATACCCAAATAGAGACCCTAAAAAAATTAAAATACCTAACAAAACCAAAAAACCACACTATAAACGTCATAAATACCTTCAAACCACAACTAAATAAGAAACACCTAAAATCTCTAATGATTGTGGCTAAAAAACTAAAAGTCTAAGAAAATCATATATACCTCGAAACACACTAAGAAACCATATGAAATACTCAAAAAAACATGAAACCATATAAGTAAGAACTCGGACCTTCATTCAGGTATGTTTTCCTTTTTTCTGGAGTTCTTAAGAAAAACGGTTTTTCTTGAAATTGTCAAAGTACACACCATGTACTTTATAAGTACACGCCGTGTACTCTGTTCCAGCTAAATGCCGTGTGCTGGCCGTGTCTGGGCCACACACACTATGTGTAAGGCTGAGGTGGAGGCCAGTTTTTCGGAGTACGGAAAATTCGAAGTACACGCCGTGTACTCTAAAAGTACATGCCGTGTACTTTCTTTTTTTTTTCAATAAATGGACCGGGGTCACGCCTAACCCCCAAATACGTCTTCTTCTCCAGTTTTTGACCGTCCGGGAGTGTCCGTATGGCCGGTTCTTTGATAGAGTCCTACCTCGCCGTCCATTCTCCGATTCGAGCACGGTCAATTGTGTTAGAATCGCATCGGTGAGTTCTTCCTTCTGCTTGAGCCCTATTTTATGATTCCTCCTTGTTTTCAAGTTATTGTGGGATGAACATTTTGTGTGTTTTCTCAGATCTATGTCGTTCTAAGGGGAATCTGTCATCGAGGTTCACGTATATCGATCTCCTAGAATCGAGGTAGGTGGTTTGTGCCTTTCCATAGAATGTTGATTGATATTTTGTGCAAATTTCCTCCAATACCATTGAACGGGGTATTGCGTGTTTCATGTTATTCCCTTTTTGCTTGCCTTCTTTGATTTATTACTTTAGTAGAGGTTATTGCTTGTGATTAGAGTAGTTTGTTTGTGTCAGATTATTGTGCCATACTTGTTCTTCCTGTTTGGAGTTTTTCTAGTGCCATGCCTAGTTGTAGGATTGTGTACTGTTGTTTATTTGTTGGTGTTGAGCCTTAGTTGATAGCCAAGAAGTTCTTGAGGTTTACTTGGACGATACACACGCGTTGAGCATGTTTAGTTATACTGAAGACTGTGAGAACCAAGAGTAGTAGACCAAAGGGAGAATTGGCGGAATAGCTTCTCCAGAGTGTCTTTTAATCATGATGCGAGACCAAGGGGAGAATTGACGGAAGGGCTTCCCCAGAGTGTCTTTTAATTACGACTCAGGTTATAGCGGGAATTGTCGTTGAGTGCTTCCCCATAGAGCGGTTAGCACGATACGAGACTATAGGGGGAATTGACGGTGAGTGCTTCCCCAGAGAGTATGCTTACTTACATAGCTGAACCAGAGGGGTGAGACTATGTGTGCCTCCTAGAGGGATGCTAGTACTTAGAGGTTGAACCATATGGGTTAGAATGTGAGATCTACCCAGAGGGTTACCTGTTTTTCTTCTTTTTGATGGCTGTTTACTTGTGTGTTGTACTTGTTAGAACTGTGGTTTGTAGCTGGTTGTGCTTTCTATTTACTACTTCTTGTTTTATTACTGCCAGGTATTCATTGACTGTTTGGCACAAATCTTTGGGTGATTGCCTACTGGGATTATATCTCACACCCTGTTTGGGCCATGCTTTTGGGCCCAATCAGACTATGTTGCTACATGTATAGACAAGGGAAAGCGCCCTTCTACTTCAGGATCTTGATTGCACCAGGAGATGGGGAGCGTGGGACCAAGCCATGGCTCGCGATGCTGAGGAGCTTTCTTTGTATTCTCTTTTAACTTGGTTTCAGTTGTATTTCAGCACATTGTTGTGTTTTTTGTTTTCCTTAGATACTTGTACCAGCTGAATTATTATCATCATTGTTATAAATCTGCATTGCTTCCGCTTTTCGGTTTCTGTTGTTATGCATGTTGGTTGTTTCTTCCGCTATTATTGTGATTTTCTTAACTCGTATACCTTACAGAATGAGGGCATAGTTTCCCCACTGACTCACGAAGGCCCTCGCTGCTTGTCGGCAGCCTCTGGAATTCGGGGAAACGTGCTTGAGGTCATGTGGCGAACCGGGTACGGGGCACCAATGGAGGGGCTCCGGACTCGGGACGTTACAAAGTGGTATCAGAGGAGTTCTTTTCTCTTGTATGACTATTTGGAGACCTTAGCCAGGGATAGGATGTATTTAGTACTTGGCATCAAGCTGTGCTCGGGAGTAGCTAACCCGTGTACAGGGAAACCCATACTACCTCGTTAATTATAGTTTTCTAGTTTTGAGATTTTATGTTTGGTATGTTTTCACCTAGAGTGATTCGTATGACTTATGCGGTTATTGTTTTGATATTTTGGTTCTATTTTTGTCGCAACCCGATGAGATGAGGTTATGCCATCTATTGCATCATATAGGAACTTGTAGGAATCACATGTCATGCATTCTTGCCATGCCATCTTGGGTGCATTAGCGATTGCATGCTGTGGTGATAGGCTCTGTGTAGATTTTGCATGTTGTTGTGATAGATTCTTGATAGATTCTCTTCTGTTATGTTAGAAAACTCTTTATTTTGTTCCTTTCTTAAAAAAAACGCTGAATTTTGGTTCTTGAGGTGTTATGGGCCCTCACAGATCAGAATTTGGCATCTTTTACATTGTTTTAGTGTTTCTGGAATTCTATGCAGTTTCTGAGCAACTACCCAGAAAAAACCTAGAATACAAGGCGTTTACTTTTTGATACACGCCGGGTAGTTTCAAGGCCGTGTCACTGACCATGTGAGCAGAACACAGTGTCAAATGAGTTACTTTAGGAACACGCCGTGTACCATTGGTACACGCCGTGTGAGTTCAGAGCCGTGTACCCAACTGTGTCACCAACAACATGGGTCGGGGAAGCTAGGGTAGAACACGACGTGTCCGTAGGGAACACGCTGTGTAGTCTTTTACAGGTTCTCGGCTGTGTCACGAACAACACGGGCCTGCGTGACCTTCCTTTCCACACACCGTGTTTGTTCGGAACACGCCGTGTAGTATTTCCAGGTACCCGACTGTGTCACGAACAACACTGGACGGTGTTTCCTTCGCCTATGCATGCCATGCTTGTTCGGAGCATTCCGTGTAAGGTCCATCCGTGTAGATGGCCGTGTAATCAACAACACGGACCGCCGAAGCCTCGTCTAGTGCACGCCGTGTTTGATTCGAACACGCTGTGTAGTCTCGGGTTGATTCAGACTATGTGGGTTAGCCGTGTATGAAGACTCGGGTAGGGGAAGAGTTTCACATACAGACCATGTGTTGGAGTCAACACGCCATGTATTTTGAAGTGTACATGAATAGTAGGGCAGGGGTACACGCCCATGTCAAAGGCTTAAGTACACATGTCGTGTAGTTTTATACACGCCGTGTAGTCGTGTTTTTCAATCTTGTGTGTTTTTATTCCCCTATTCCCATTTTGTACTCTGGTGTTTCTTTTCCTTGTTTTTTAGATCTAAGGTGTGCTTTTGATCTTTCAGAGCTATGCCTCTGAGACATCCTCTGGTCGTACGTCTGTCATCTAGCAGTGATCAGACGCCAGATAGGGTGGATAGGGGACTTCCGGTCGATCCCCCAGCCGAGCCAGCCTTGGCACCGGTTGTAGTACCAGTCGCAGGCGCTGATGCACTGTTCAGGGATGGTTTCATGAGGATGATTCATGCATTCTAGGGAGCACCTCCTCTTGCCTCGTCTATGGAAGAGTTGAAACGGGTCTTTCAGCAGTAGCATCCTCCCACGTTCTCAGGGGAGGGAGGACCTCAGGCTGTAGAGTCATGGTAGGAAGCCATGCTGACTATATTCGAGCATCTGGAGACGCCTCAAGAGAGGAGGGTCATGCTCGCCACCTACATGCTCCGAGACTCCTCCAAGAGGTGCTGGGATGTGATCTCACTGGCGGGTCAGTAGCAGGCTATGGCTTGGGAGGAGTTCCATTTCATGTTCTATGACTACTTTTACCCGGAGACCCTGAGGGCCGATCGAGCCCTGGAGTTCATGAGCTTAGAGTAGGGTACTCTATCTGTCATGGAGTATCCCTCTAGTTTCACTGAGATGCAACGTTTTACACCCTTTCGGGATGGGAGTGGGGTGTTTTTGGCGAGGAAGTTTGAGGATGGAATGAGGCGGGAGATCCGCTCGTAGGTGAACATCATCCAGCTGACTTCCATTACTTCCATCGTCAACCATGCACTGATTGCGGAGCGCAATCTGAGAGACTCTGGAGTTGCGAGTCTGGGTGGTTCTGCTTTTAGAGCTAACTTTCCTTTAGATGACAGCAAGAAGCGACGTAGGGGGCCTATGTGTGGTGATTCAAGTAAGCGAGACACATCATCAGGAAACCAGGTGACATGTTACCGGTGTGGCCAGACAGGGCACACGAGGCCGCAGTGCGAGAGAGACCCCGTGGAATGCCGATCTTGTGGCCAGATGGGTGACATTAATCATTTCTGCTAGGCTTTCTCACCAGTAGCAGGTGACCGGGGTTCTCCCTTGACTCCTCATTCAGGAGCAGCCCCACCAGTCTCTCACCAGTCAGGGAACTGGAGTTCTTCTAGCCGTTTGGGCCAAGGTGGAGGTCGAGGCCGTGGAGGTCAGCCACCAGTCCCTCAGCACTAACAGGGAGGTTCAGCTCAGAGTGGTCAGTCATGGGTGCAGGGCCGCGGTGCAGGCCGGTCTTTCACCGTGGAGCAGACTTATCATGAGGAGGATCCCGACCCTTCTACTATTCGAGGTATGATATTAGTAGCCTCAGTTTTATCTTCATCCCTTTTCAATATTGGTGCTACGCATAGATTTATCACTTTTTCTGTTGTGGAGAGCCTTGGACTCTGCATATTTTATTCTGCCGACTCGTTGACACTAGACACACCTTTGGGAATGAGAACATATAGTGTACGCGAGTGTGGGGAGTGCCATCTCGAGGTTGCAGTGTATCGCTTCTTATGGGACATCTATGTCCTAGAGATGATAGGCTATGATGTCATCCTTGGCATGGACTAGTTGATTCCCTTCCAGGAAGTCATCGACTACAATCGACATAGAGTCGGTTTCATCTCACCAGAAGGTGAATATTTCCTTCATAGAGGCGAATGGGATGTTCAGGCGAGTCGGGCAGGAGTCGAGCATCTTGGGCTAGGAGGGGTGACAGCCTAGATTCCTAGCCTTTACCTCGATGATCAGGGTACTCCATAGTTGGACTTTCCTCTAGTGGTGGATCACTTCAGGGATGTTTTTCCAGAGGAATTTTCGGGTTTGCCTCTGGAGCGTTAGGTAGACTTCTCCATTGAGCTCGTTCCAGGAGTGGTACCAGTGTCCATTCTTCCATATAGCATGGCCACACCTGAGTTATAGGAGCTCAAGAAGTAGTTGGAGGAGTTACAGGCTAAGGGTTTCATCCGACCCAATACCTCTCTTTGGGGTTAGCCTGTTTTGTTTGCGAAGAAGGCAGACAGTACCCTTCAGCTTTGTGTGGATTATCGGAAGCTAAACTAGTTGACGGTCAAGAACCGATATCCATTTCCGTGGATTGATGACCTTTTCAATCAGCTTTGAGGAGCCTGGGTGTTCTTGAAGATCGACAAGAGGTCAGGTTATCATCAGTTGTGCGTTAGACCATCAGATATACCTCTGACAGCCTTCAGGAGCTGGTACGGTCTTTACGAGTATACAGTTATTCCCTTTGGAATCACGAAGGCACCTGCAATTTTTATGGCTCTGATGAACCGAGTGTTCCATCCATACATGGATTCCTTCATCATGGTCATCATGGATGATATCTTGGTGTACTCTCACACTCGACAAGACCATGCCACACATCTTGAGATCATTCTGAGTACACTAAGAGAGAATC
The DNA here is from genome assembly GCA_963277665.1 of Viscum album. Taxonomy (NCBI): domain Eukaryota; kingdom Viridiplantae; phylum Streptophyta; class Magnoliopsida; order Santalales; family Viscaceae; genus Viscum; species Viscum album. Next base: position 981,860,762 of record OY728165.1, on the reverse strand, counting down.
GGATTTATGATAAACTCTCAAAAGTGCCACTTCTGGATGGATCAGATTCACTTCTTGGGTCACGTCATCTCGTAGGCAGAAGTATCTGTGGACCCAGAGAAAGTGAGAGTTGTAGTTTCCTAGGAGCATCCGAAGAATGTTTTGGTGGTACGGTGCTTCCTAGGGCTGGATGGATACTACAGATGCGTCATTTGAGACTTTTCCCATTTAGCAGCACCCTAGACTGGTCTGACCAAGAAGGGTGCGAAGTTCTTAAGTTCAGATTCTTGTGAGTCAGCCTTTAAGGAGCTGAAGGGGAAGTTTACGTCAACACCGATACTAGTCCTTCTAGAGCCAGGCAAGAGATACACTATTTTCTATGATGCTTCGGGTATCGAGCTGGGAGCTGTGCTTATGCAGGGAGATGGAGTCGTTGCATATGGGTCTCGGCAGTTGAGGCCACATGAGAGGAACTACCCTACGCACAATCTGGAGTTGGAAACTGTTGTTCTTGCCTTGTGCTATTGGAGACACTATCTTCGGGGAGATCACTTTGGGGTCTTCACTAACCACAAGAGTCTCAAGTATATCTTCACTCAGCGTGATATGAATCTGAGGCAGCGCAGGTGGGTTGAGTATCTACAGTCCTTTGACTTCGAGCTTGCCTATACACCGGGAAAGGGCAACGTCATGGTATATGCGGTGAGCAAGGGAACTCAGATTTAGGCAGTTCAGGAGGCTAGTAGTGAGTGGAAGCTGATGGCTCTGTTATCTGAGATGCATCTAGAGGTCCACGACAGATGGGGACAGACCTTTCTATCTTCTATAGCTGTTACCTCCACGCTACTTGATCGGGTAAGGATAAGGCAGCTATCAGACCCAGAAGGCATAGTCTTGTGGGAAAGTGTGTCGGGAGAGGAACCTCTTCCTGGATGGATAGTGGGCGAGGATGAGATCTTGCATTTCCAAGGACGCGTATGGGTGCCAGCAGACATACATGATGAGCTAATGTGGAATTTCCATTCCTCAGTTTGGGCAGTTCATCCTGGTGTCACCAAGATGTATCGGGATCTTCATTGCCAGTACTGGTGGCCAGGTATGAAGAAGGATGTTGCTGGTTTTTTCATGAGATGTTCTACTTGTGAGCAAGTGAAAGCAGAGCATCCGCAACCAGTGGGGCTCTTACAGCAGTTACCCATTCTGGAGTGTAAGTGTAATGATGTTGCGATGGGATTCGTTACTCGGTTGCCGAGATCACCTCGAGGGAACAATGTTGTTTGGGTTGTCGTCGACAGGCATACGTAGGTTGCTCACTTCTTGCCGATCAAGGAGACCTTTAGTGTGGATGATTTGGAAAGACTTTACTTCAGAGAGATTGTGCATCTGCATGGAGTTCCGCGCTCTATTTTTTCAGACAGAGATGTGCGCTTTACCTCTCGGTTCTGGAAGGGACTTCATAAGGCCTTGGGTACACAGGTACTTTTGAGAACAGCTTACCATCCCCAGACTGATGGACAGACTGAGCGCACGATCCAGGTGCTTGAGGATATGATTCGAGCTTGCATCCTTGACTTTGGCGGTTCTTGGGAGAGACATATTCCTCTGGGGGAGTTCGCCTACAACAACAGTTTCCAGGCAACCATTCAGATGGCACCATACGAGGCCTTGTACAGTTGGCCATGTCGATCACCCTTATGATGGCTCGAGGTAGGTGAGGTAGCTTTGTTGGGACCTCGTCTTTTACCAGAGACATCAGAGCAGATAGAGATGATTCAGAAGAGGATGGCTATAGCATAGTCTCGGCAAAAGTCTTATGCTGATCAGCGGAGACGACCTCTAGAGTTTGAGGTCGGTGATTGGGTTTTCCCATGTGTCGCACCTAGGATGGGACCCAAAAGGATTTGGAGATAGGTTAAGCTTTCTCCACTGTACGTCGGGCCATTTAGGGTCATGGAGAGGGTGGGGATGGTCACCTATCAGTTGCATCTACCTCAGAGGTATCGGGCCATGCATGAATTCTTCCACGTCTCTCAGCTCCGACGTTACTTTTCAGACCTGTCTCACATCTTTCATCCTGAGGATGTTGAGCTTGAAGCGGATTCATCGTTCGAGGATCATCCTATCCGGATTGTCGATCATAGTATGAAGTTTCTCCGTGGGAGGTCTGTTCGTCTGGTACGAGTGCTATGGTAGCACGGGCGAGTGCAGGATGAAACATGGGAGAGGGAGGCCGATGTACGATCGCAGTGGCCGGAGCTGTTCGGTGATCCTTCTTCTCCACCTCATTAGGGAAATTCGAGGACTAATTTGTTTAAGGGGGGAAGCTTGTAAGAACTCGGACCTTCGTTTAGGTATGTTTTCCTTTTTTCTGGAGTTTTTAAGAAAAATGGTTTTTCTGGAAATTTTCAAAGTACACACCGTATACATTCTGAGTACACACTGTGTCCTCTATTCTGGCTCGAAGCATTGTGATGGCCGTGTCCAGGCCACACACATGGTTTGTAAGGCTGAGGTGGAGGCCGGTTTTTCGGAGTACGTAAAATTCGAAGTACACGCCGTGTACTCTAAAAGTTCACGCTGTGTACTTCCTTTTTTTCATTAAATGGACCGGGGTCACGCCTAACATTCAAATACGTCTTCTTCTCCAGTTTTCGACCGTCTAGGAGCGTCCGTACGGCCTGATCTTTGACGGAGTCCTGCCTCGCTGTCCGTTCTCCGATTTGAGCACGGTCGATTGCGTTGGAATCACAGTGGTGAGTTCTTCCTTCTGCTTGATCCCTGTTTCTTGATTCCTCCTTGTTTTCATGTTATCGTGGGATGACCATTTTGTGCGTTTTCTGAGATCTACGTCATTATATGGGGAATTTTTCATCGAGGTTCACATATATCGATCTCCTAGGATCGAGGTAGGTGGTTTGTGCCTTTCTGTAAAAGTTGATGGATATTTTGTGCAAATTTCCACCAATACCCGTGAATGGGGTATTGTGTGTTTCCTTTTTTTCCATTGTTGCTTTCCTGCTTTGCTTGATTGCCTTAGTAGAGGTTATTTCTTGTGATTAGAGTAGTTTGTTTGTGCTCAGATTGTTGTGCCATACTTATTCTGCCTATTTGGCGTTTTTCTAGTGCCATGCCTAGTGGTAGGATTGTGGACTGTTGTTTATTTATTGCTGTTGAGCCTTAGTTGATAGCCAAGTAGTTCTTGAAGTTTACATGGACGATACACACGCGTTGAACATGTTTAGATATACTCAGGACTGTGAGAACCTAGAGTATAGACAAAAATGAGAATTGACGGAAGGGCTTCTCCGGAGTGTCTTTTAATCAAGATGCAAGACCAAGGTGAGAATTGAAGAAAGGGCTTCTCCAGAGTGTCTTTTAATTATGATGCGGGCTATAGGGGGAATTGACGTTGAGTGCTTCCCCATAGAGCATTTATAACGATACGAGACTATAGGGAGAATTGATGGTAAGTGCTTCCCCAGAGAGTCTGCTTACTTACGTAGCTGAACCAGAGGGGTGAGACTGTGTGTGCCTCCCAGAGGGTTGCTAGTACTTAGAGGTTGAACCATAGGGGTTAGACTGTGAGAGCTACTCAGAGGGTTACCTATTTTTCTTCATTTTTCTAGCTATTTACTTGTGTTCTATTGATTTTATAACTGAGGTTTGTGGATGGTTGTGCTTTCTGTTTACTGCTTCATGTTTTAGTACAGCCATGTATTCATTGACTGTTAAGCACAAATCTTTGGGTGATTGCCTACTGGGATTGTATCACACACCCTGTTTGGGCCATGCTTTTGGGCCCCAGAAGACTATGTTGTTGTAGGTATAGAAAAGGGAAAGCTCCCTTCTACTTCAAGATCTTGATTGCACCAGGAGCTGGGGAGCATGGGACCGAGCCATGGCTCACGATGCTGAGGAGTTTTCATTGTTTTCTTTTTCACTTGGTTTCAGTTGATTTTAAGCACGTTGTTGTGTTTTCTGTTTTCCTTTGATACTTGTACCTGCTGCATTATTATCATCATTGTTATATATCTGCATGGATTCCACTATTTGGTTTCTGTTGTTATGCATGTTGGTTGTTGCTTCTGCTGTTATTGTGGTTTTTTTACCTCGTATACCTTACCGAATGAGGGCATCGTTTCCCCACTGAGTCACCAAGGCCCTCACTGCTAGTCGAAAGCCTCTGGCGTTCGGGGATACACGCTTGAGGTCATGTGGCGAACTGGGTATGGGGCACCAATGGAGGGGCTCCGGACTCGGGACGCTACACTATAAACCCTAAAAACCAAATAAACCTCAAAAAACCACTAAAAACCTAAAACCCCTAAAAACAATACAACCACTACAAATACCTAAAAACCAAAAATATAATAAAAACTCCTAAGACCTATAAATAATTAAAATCCCTAACAAATATTAAAACCCATAAAACACTAAAAAAACCCACAAAATACTAAAAACCCTATAACACCCTAAAAAACTAAACAACCCTTAAAAATCTAAAAAATTCCACAAAAACCATAAATTCCCATAAATTCCAAAATACCCAAAAACCCTAAAAACTCTAAAAACCCTAAAAACCATTTAAACCCCTAAACCCTTAAAATAGCTAGAATATACAATCAATCCCTAAAAACACTACAAAAGTCATAAAAATCTGCAAAACCCTATGAAACCGTAAGAAAACATTAATATACAAAAAAAACCCATAAAACCCATTTAAAACTCTTAAAATCTTGAAAAAACCCCAAGAATGCCATAAAACCCCCTAAAGAACCAAAAACACTAAAATCCCATAAAATTAATAGCAGTCCCTAAACCCCCCTAAAACTCAAAAAATTACTAAAAACACCCAAAATTCTAAAAAAATCCTAAAAACCTTAAAACTCTAAAAAACAACAATAACCTAAAAACACTAAAACCCCGAAAAATAAACTAAAAACCTTAAAACCGAAAAATCCATAAAAAACACATAGAATCCTAAAAAATTAAAATGTCAAAAAACCCTTAATACCTTATTAAAACCCCAAAAAATCCCACGAATCCCAAAAATGACCCCAAAATAATAAATAACATTCACCCCTAAGAAATCAATTTAAACCCCTTGAAACCCTAAAAATAACGTAACCTAAAAAATACCAAAAGAAACCTAAAAAATATTAGAAATCCTAATATCCGTAAAAAACCCTAAAAACACTCTAAAAACCCTTAAAACTCTAAAACCCTAAGACATTAAAAAATTATTTTAAACACTTAAAAACCTTTCCAAAACAAACTAAAATCCATAAAAAACAAAACCCCTAAAATCCTTTAAACTTTTAAAAAATCCAAAAACCCTTGAAAATATTAAAAGCCCCCAAATCCCTAAAAATCCCTAAAAAACCCCCAAAACAACTGGAAACCCCTAACCACCAAAAGAAACCCTAGAAATAATAAAAAACCCTAACCAAAATCAAAGTAGAAAAAATACACTAAAACCCTTGAATCACACTAAAAATAAGAAAAAAATAAAATAAAAATTAAAAAAAAACATTAAAAATCTAAAATACCATGAAAACCCTAAAACCAAAAAAACCATAAAAATCTAAAAATACTAAAAAAAACTTAAACATTATCAAACTCTAAACAACTGATAATTCAAAACAAACCTAAACCCTAAAACACCATAAAACATAAAAAAACCTAAAACCCCCAAAAAAACATAAATATACTACAAACCCTAAATGAATATAAAAATACCCAAAAACCTTTAATGTCCATTAAAACCATGAAATAAATTAAAAACCCAAAACGTCTAGAATTATCTAAAACCCATAAAACACTAAAACCCAAAAAACCAATAATATTTCTGAAAACTATAAATATCATAAAAACCCATAAAATCATAAAAACCCCTAAAATCCAAAAAAAATTTAACCAATAAAAACCCTAAAAACCACAAAATTCTCCTTACCCAAAAAACTTATAAACAGAGAAACTTTTACAGCCCTTAAATCCCTAAAGAAATACAAAAACTCATAAAACTCTAAAAATCTCAACCTTCCCCCCCAATAACCCCTAAAAGTCCTAAAAATATTTAAAATCCATAAAAACATTAAAATATTCTAATAAACACCAATCCATAGACCCCATAAAGACCATAAAATCACTAAAACCCCTTAGTGTCAAAAACAATCCTTAATAAACCCTAAAAACCAAAATATATCCATAAAACCCATCAAACCCCTAAAAAATTTTAATACCACTAAATTCCTAGAACCCCTAGAAATCTTAAATCCACTAAAACACCCAAAAAGATCCCAATAATCGTTAAAACATCCTATGATAACCAAAAATTCCCTAACCCCAAAAATCCCAAAAATTTTCCAAAACCATATAATATGATAAAAAACCAAAAAAATACTATGATTGAATTTACCCCCAATAAACCATAAAATACAATAAAAACTTATATAAACACTAACAGACAGAAAAAACCTTTAATAGAATAGAAAACTTCAAATACTATTTAAGATAATTAAAAGGCCAAAATACCTTATAAACCATAAGAACCCTAAAACTACCAAAAAACCATAAATACCAGAAAACCCCAAAACACCATAAAAACACTAAAAAACTATTTTAAACCCTAAAATTGTTCTTAAAACCCCAAAAATCATATAAAAATAAAAAAGAAAAATCACTAAAATATTTGAAAATCCCCCAAAACCCCCAATAACCCAAAAAACACGAATCACCAAAATAACCCGAAAAAATATAAAATACCTAAATCTCTAAAAATCATTCATAAGATTCATAAACAAAAGAAATTATTATAAACCATTTGTAAAATGAAAAAATTCCCTAAAATCCCTTAAAACCATAACAAAAACTAATAACACCTAAAAACCCTAAAACCCTAAAAGAACCTAAAAGTCCTAAAAACACAAAAATCTATAAAAAAATACTAATACTCATAAAAAATTCTAAAACCCTTAAAACCCAAATAAAACCATAAAAAATTAAAACCCATTATATCACCAAAACCTAAAAAGACAAAAAAAACAGTAATACCCTAAAACCCATAAAATCCTAAATACCATAAAACCCTAGAAACACAATAACATCTAAAACACCATCATATGCCTCTAAAAACAATAAGAGGATTCTAAAAACCATATAATTAGACCAACTTATCTAAAAATATTTAAAACTCTAAAATAAATTTAAGACATAACCCCCCCCCCCCCAAATACCATAAAAACATAAATATTATAAAACCCTGAAACCATAAAGTACCTTAAAACACCTGAGATATTTTAAATAACCTAAAACCCATAAAAATCATAAGGGACCTAAAATATTTTTAACAAATTTAAATAACTAAATGAACCTAAAACCCCTAACACCATAAAAGATCCTAAAACTTCTAGAACCATTAAAACCCCTAAAATTATCCTAAAACCCTAAAAAACACTAAAAATACCAAATACCTAGAAACACCTAAAATTACGTAAAAACAAAAAACCCTATAAAAACTAAAAAAAATAAAAACACCATAAAACCCCAAAAAATATTAAAACCATAAAAATATCTAAAAATTATAAAAACCCTAATAAAAAAATTAAAAAAATTAAACCCCCTGAAAACCATAAATATTTTCGAAGACCTCTAAAAACCTAAAAATCCAAAAAAAGACATAAAATCAATTAAAACAAGGAAAACCCAAATACCACTAACATGATTATAAACCCTAAAAACCATAAAAAAATCCTATAAAATCCCATTAAAACCCCTAAAATATCATAAAAAATCTAAAACAAAAAAAAAAGACTCTAAAATCCATAAAAAATACATAGAACACTAAAACCATTATAGTGACACTAAAAACCCTGAAAACACCCCAATTAACACCCAAAAATCATAAAAACCATCAAATATGAAAAACCCATAAAACCACAAAATCCATAAATGTCCTACAACACTAAAATCCAAATGAAACACCTAAATCAGATAAAAATATAAATAACAATAAATCTTTGACCAAAATACATAAAAAATGGATCCACCTTAATACCCGTAAAACCCCAAAAAATTGTAAAATCCCTAAACACCCCAACAACCCTAAAACACCTAAAAATCAATGAATCTCCTAAAAACTCTAGAATCCCTAAAAAACATAAAAACCCGTAAAAATAAAAAATTCATAAACCCCCTAAAAATAACTAAAACACCATAAAACCCATATAACATTTTGAAATAAAAAACCCAAAAAACCAAAAAACCAAAAAATCCAAAAATCCCAAAAAACACTAAAACACTAAAACCAATTAAAAACACTTAAATACGATAATAACCTAAACCCCATTAAACATGTAAAATAATCAAAAATATTATAAACCCCTAAAAATACAAAAAATCCCTAAAACACTAAAAACCCAAAAAACATTGAAAATATGGAAATCATAAATACATAATACCCTAAAACCCCATAAAACATAAAACACCTAAAAACCATAAAACTCTACAAACCATAAAATATCAAAAACCCATTAAAATTAATAAATACACAAAAACCCCCATAAAATTCATAAAAATCCAAAATTCCCTCAATACTATAAAAATCTAAAACCATAAAAGACCAAGAAATATCCTTAATAACCCTATAATTCCATAAAATACACACAAACATAATAACATAAAAAACACCTAAAAATAAACATAAACAAAAAACACTTAAAACACCTATCACCCACAAAAATTCCAAGAACCTATAAAACAATAAACAACACTAAAAATCCAAAAATCTAATGAAATCCCCCAAACCCTTAAACACGTAAAAAAATCCTAAAATCCATAAAAATAATTTTAAAAAATAGAAACACTAAAAACTCATTAATTCCCAAAAACCACTAAAAAGACTTAAAAATATGACAATAATAATAAAACCTTTAAAACCCTAAAAAATAATAAAAACATTAAACCTCCCTAAAAACCTATCAAACATAAGATTCCATTGAAACATTTAATTAATAAAACCCCCCAAAAACGTTTAGACACCCTAAAAACCCTAAAAACATTTAAACCCACCAAAATACTTTAAAACATAAGAAATCTAAAAATTGAAAACACTAAAGGACTATAAAATCCTTAAATACCCTAAAATGTCTAAATATGATGAAACAATGAGTGACCCTAAATCCCCAATGAAACCTGAAAATCCCGTAGTCACATAAAAAACTACAAAAACACTAAAAACTGAAAATAAAAAAACCCTAAAAGACTGTAAACACCTTTTGAAGACCCAAAAACTCTAAAATCCAAAAACCATGATTTTTTTTAAAAAAAACATAAAAGGACATACAAGCCAAAAAATATATTGAAAGAAAAAAAACCTTAAAAGAAAAAATACAATAAAATTTCCTAAATCCCCCAAAGACACTAAAAACACTAAAAACCACAAAATTCCATAAAACATTAAAAAACACTAAATGCACTAAAACCCTAAAAACTGTAATATACCCTAAGAAATTGGAAAAACTAAAAATGTTAAATAACCATTGAAACTATGAAAACCGCCAAACAACCATAAAACCCAAAGATCCCAAAAGTCCCAAAAATTATTAAAAACAATAAAAAATCACTATAGCCACAAAAACCCCAAATATGTCTGTTAAAAACCTTTAAAATTCTAAACACCCCCCCCAAAAAACAATAATACCAAAGAATAACCTAAAACACTTAATGGCAATAAAAACTCTAAAAGACTCTAAAACCCCATGAAAACATGAAAATTACCTAAAACCTATAAAAAAACCTTTAAAACCATAAAACATTAAGAAGCATTAAGACCGTAAAAATTTTAAATACCAAAAAACCATCAACTCCTTTAAAATCATAAAAATATATAAAACCCATATAATCAATAAAATTATTAAATATACTAAAAACCCAAAAAAACTCAAAAACCCCAAAACATAAAAAACCCAATAAAATAGTTGAATCCATAAACACACTAAAAACACTAAAAACCCAAAAATAATAAAAACAACACCAAAAGTACCCTATGACCCCTAAAAACACTAAAGGCCCCCAAAAACCTCAAAACCCATAAAAATCCCTTGAACCCTAAAAGCATTCAATGATTCTAATTACCCAAAAATGCACAAAGATCCCCAAAATCTTCTAAAAACACTTAATGACCCAAAACCCATAAATATAATAATGGATTTTATAACCCACAAACACACACACAAACCTTGAAAACAAAAAATTTTCTAAAACCCTATAGAAACCTTAAAAACAGCTAAAAGTAATTCACAAAAAAAATTTAAAACAGAATAAAACAATACAAAAATAAATAAAATCATTGTAAAACCCTAAAAGAATCTAAAAACCTTATAAAGCCTAAGATTCATTAATCCCTAAATATCCAAAAAACCATAAAAACTGATTTAAACATTTAAAACCCATGAAAAGACCCTAGAAATTATAAAGCTTCAAAAACATAAAAAAATAAAAATCCTTAAAACCCATAAAAACAATAAAAACAATGATACCCTAAAAACCCTTTAAAAAGATTAAAACACTAAATATATTTATGCATCACTAAAAGCCCATAAAATCCCAAAAAACACCAAAACCCTCTAGAAAATCTAAAAACTAGAAACTACATATAAACTATAAAATCCAAAATACCCAAAACCCATTAAAATTTATATAAACCCTCAACCCCCCACCCCCACCCCCAAATCCTAAAAAACCCAAAAACCATAAAAATGGAAGAAAATTATACAACCCAAATAAAACGTAAAAAATATAAATTCCTAAAAAACCCTAAAACATAGAAAACAATAAATTCTAAAGTACCATTAAAAAAATAAAGGGATTAAAAACTATAAAAATCAAACGAACACCCTAAATTTTTTGAATCAACTTAAAAAAATTAAAAACATAAAAAAACACTAAAAGACAAATATAAACTGTTAACTCCATAAAAATCATAAAAACCCTAAAAATACTAAAAATATAAAAACAATTAAAACATTGAAACCCTAAAAATAAAAATAAATTAAGACCCACTAAAAACCATAAAAATCCTACAATCCTTAAAAATTATGAAAACATAAAAATCCTAAAACACCATAAAACTCAAAAAACCCCTAAAAACACTATAATCCCAAAAACATCTCTAAAAACATTAGAACCCCTAAGAAATTGAATAATAAAGAAGAAATTAGTAAAACCTGAAAACTCATAAAAACCCAGAAATACCCTAAAACACTGAAAATTGTAATAGTCTAAAATTGTAAAATCCATAACAATACTATAAAATCATAAATAAACTTAAACGGATAAAAAAACAAAAAAACACTTAAAATTCCTAAGTCACCAAATAAAACCCAAATGATCTATATGAATCCCAAACCCCTAAATAACTGTAGACTAAAAACCATGAAAACCCATAAAACAACAAAAAAACAATAAAACCCCCCCTAAAAACCCATACAACCTAAAAACCATAAAACCTATATAACAACCCTAAAACCCATAAAACTCTTAAAACTCATAAAACCCCTAAAACACCCTAACAAATCCAAAAGACCTAAAAACACTACATAATGGTAAAATACATTAAAAAATAAAAACCATAAAAACATAAAAATCCCTAAATCTATAAAAACCCATTAAAAACTTATATGACTTATAAAATAATAAAAACCTTGATGGAACCCAAAAAACCAAAAACATCCTTACAAACCCTACATCCCTAAAAATACCTAATAAATATAAAACCCCTAAAAACATAAAATTAATAAATGTCCTTAAAACACATCAAAATCCTAAGCCCCTTAAAAAATATAAATAACCTAAAACTATAAAAACCTAAAATACCCAATAAACCCTCAAAACTACAAAAAACTATAAAACTATTTAAAACTACAAATTCATTTAAAAATATTAGAATTCCATAAAAAAACTAAAAACCTCTAAATACGTGTAAAAAAATTAAGTCCCTACAACCCTAAGAACACTAAAAACTGTTAGAAACCCCTAAATCCCAAAAAATTAAAGAACTCAAAAACCCCTTAAACCACAAATGAATCCCTAGATAACATTAGACCCCCTAAAATTCAAAAATTCTATAAACACCATAAACCCACTTAAATGTATCTAATAACCATACAACCCATTAAAACCCTAATAAATCCATAAAACAGTAAAACCACTAATAGACCTAAAAATTCTAAAAGACCCAAAAAAAGCCACCCAAATTACACTTGGAAAACCTTCATACCCATATAAAACCAAAAAAAAATTAAAAACCACAAAATAATCTAATACATTGAATCCCCTCAAAAGACTTCGAAACTGATAAACAAAAAAAAAATAAAAAACCCTAAATACAAGATAAACCCATAAAATCCCAAAAAAAGCTCAATATGTCCAATAAGCCATAAAAACACAAAAAACACTAATTATTATAAAATCCCTAAGAATGATAAAAACCCTAACAACACTGGAACACCAGAAACCATTAATACCATAAAAACATAAAATCCCTTAAACATTCTTCACACCCAAAAACAATAAAAACCATAACTAAACATAAACCACTAAAAACTGAAAATAATTCTTCGTAACCCTAATAGATAAACAATCTATAAAAATACCAAAACCCCCAAAAATCCCAACAACCCTAGAAACACTAAAAACACTCTTAAACTAATAAAACACCTCAAACCCCTCAAAACTCTAAAAGATCCTAAAACATCCCAAAACCCCTAAATGACCCTGAAAATCCTAAAACCTACACTCAAAAACCTTAAAACATTAATACCTGAAAAACTTAAAAATATTAAAATCCCATAAAATCTCTAAAAAAACTAAAATCCTTAAATTCTATAAAACCCTAAAAACATTAAATAACTAAAAAATTATGAAAACAAAAAAACTCACTAAAAATGATAGAACCTCTAAAAACCCTAAAATACCCTTCAAATAATATGAACAAAATAATAAATAAAAGCTACTAAATATATTTAAATTACCATAAAATACATAAAACCCTAAAAACACTAAAACCCCCTAAAATATAAAATCCCTTAAAACCCCTTAAAACACATAAATACATTTTAAACTGACCCGTAAAATTTAACAACCATAAATACTCAAAAAATAACAAAAACTAAAACCCCCCAAAAAAATCACGACAAAACAATAAAATACTCCAAAAGACCCTGAAAATCCCAAAATATCCTAAAAACAAAAAAAACATAAATTACTTAAAAAATACATAAATGAAATAAGAATCCTAAAAACCCAAAAAACCAAAAAAAAAATCCAAGAAACGCTAAAATGAAAAAAAAACCTAAAACCATAAAACCCCTAAATTTACCTTTGGAACACATAAAACACAACATAAAAACTAAAAACCATTAAAATAATAGCCTATAAACACTAAAAACCTAAAAACCATAAAAACCACTTAAAAGACCCTAACAACAGTAAATACCCTAAACCCCCAGAATCCCTAAAATAAACTAAAGTTCCATAAAACCATACAAATCATAAAAAACCTAAATACATATATAAAATACTTGAAATGACCTAAATACATGAAAACCCCATAAAAATAAGAAACCCTAAGACTAGTAAAAAATAAAAACACTCATAAAAATAAAATACACTTAAAACCCTTAAAACCCCTAAAATAATACTAACCCCCCCCCCACCACCCCTAAAAAACCTTAAAACCATTATACTCTATGAAAAAAATGATTACACTAAATATTCCTAAACTACTAAAATTCATAAAACCCTAAAAATTGAAAACCCAAAGAATCCCCAGAAAACCCTAAACCCCTAAAAAACATATAAACACCTAAAAATCACTAAAAATCCCAAAAAAACCTTAACACATCAAAATAGTCAAGGAATATCTAAATCACATTGAAAATTAAAAGACCCTCTAAAAATCACAAAAAACCATAAAACCCAAAGAAACCATTAAAACGAATAAAACCCTAAAAACCAATAAAACCCTAAAAACCTATGAAAATCAACAAATTCACTGAAAGTAAAAGAAATCCAAATAAACCTTATTAACTATATAGAGAAAAAAACACTGAAACCCCATTAAACCATTAAAAACACTAAATACCATTAAAAACAGAAAAACCCATAAACCATTAAAATGTAAAATACATTAAAACCCATAGAAATCCTATAAAACCCTAATGACACTTAAAAACCCTAAACACATTAAAACCCCAAAGATCTATAAAAATTCACAAACCCTAAAACACATAAATACATAAAACCCTAAATGTCCCTTAAAATCAGAAAATCATAAAGGATACTAAAAACCTTAAAAACCATACAAATACTTAAGTATCGAAAAAATAAAAAAACTGCAAAAAACCCAAAAAATATTAAATGAACATAAACAACCCTAAAATAAACATAGAATATACTAAAATCTCAAAAATCCACAAAATATCCTAAAAACCTAAAAATTGTAAAATACCCAATAAATTTATAAATCCATGAATGAAACTAAAAACCCTAATGCATTAAAAATTGTATATAATACACTAAAAATAATAAAGGACTCTAAATTTTTTAAATTAATTCAAAAGGATCCAAAATACACATAAATAACCCTAAACAATGTGAAAATGCCTAAAAACCATAAAAAACCTAAATGATCATAAAACACTAAAGACCATAAAATCAACTAAAATCCCTAAATGTCCTAAAACTATTAAAAAAATATAATGTAATAAAAACCATAAAACCCTAAAAATTTCATAAAATCCATAAAACCCGAAATACCGATAAAATTTCTTACAACCCACTAAAAACTATTAAAAATACTAAAAATCAAAAAATATATATAAAAACACTAAAAACCTAAAAATCTCCAAGAACCCTCAAATTCATAAAACCCCCAAAAAACCAAAACCCATTAAACATCATAAAAAGACTAAAACCCCATAAAAATTAAAACCCCCAAAAAGACATTAAAATATATTACAGCCTCTAAAATCATAAAAACAAAAAAAATTCATAAATCCCTAAAAACCATTACAAACCCTAAAACCCTAAAATATATAGAAACATAATAACTCATAAAAACCTAAAAAACTATAGAAACACAAAAAAACCCTAAAATTATTAAAAAAATAAAACCCATAAAATACCCTAAATTTTTTAAAACCCTAATATATTAAAAAAAAAATTATAAGAGCCTAAAACAATTACAAACCCAAAAGATTATTAATAATCAAAAATCCCCTGTACACCCATAAAACCATAACAACCATAAATTAATTCAAAAAACCAAAAAACCAAAAAATCCAAAAATTACATTAAACCCCTAAAAACCACTTGGTTCCTTGAAAATCCTAAAAACCATAAAACAACAAAAAACCAAAAACTGCTTAAAATAGTTACAAATCCCTAAAAAATTAAAAACTATAAACCCCCCAAAAATCTCGAAAACCAACTAAAACCTAAAGTGTATAAAAAATCCAAAAAAAACCCTAAGAAAATTAGAAAACACCAAAACACATAAAAACACATAAAAACACTATGATTCTAAAAAACCCAAACACCCCTTAATAATCCAAAAAATCATCAAAAACACTATAAATACCATAAAAACACTAAGAAAATCAACATCACTAAAAACCATGAAAATCCTAGGAAAACATGATAAATTCTAATAAAACACTAAAATTCTCAAAACCATAAAACCATAAAAACTGTAAAAACCCCTTAAACCCCTAAAAACCCTAAAACCCACAAAAATCCATAAAATAACCCATCAAATACTACAAACCATAAAATTAATAAAACACAATGAAACCAAAAACCCATTAAATCCTCCATAAACACAAACAAAAATCCACTAAAACCAATAAACCAAAAAACACTGAAAACAACTAGAAACCATTGAAACACAAAAAACCATAAAACATTAGTACCCTAAAATATAAAACAACCATAATGTTCATAAAACCCTAAAACCCCATAAAAATCTCTAAAACCCATAAAATATTATATTAATTCTTAAAATCATTAGAACCAATAAACACCCTAAAACTCAACAAACCCTTAAAAAGAATAAAAACCGATAAAACCATAGAAGAACTAAAAACCATAATAACCACTAAAGTACCATTAAAACCATAAATTACCATAAAATACTATATCCAGTAAATGTCCCCATAAATCCCTAAAAAT
Organism: Viscum album; assembly: GCA_963277665.1. Classification (NCBI taxonomy): domain Eukaryota; kingdom Viridiplantae; phylum Streptophyta; class Magnoliopsida; order Santalales; family Viscaceae; genus Viscum; species Viscum album. The sequence goes on along the minus strand of OY728165.1, from coordinate 981,844,553 downwards.
CCAAGAATCACTATAACCTTAAGTAACCAATAAAAGACCCAATAACCCTAATTACACCCTAAAAATACAATCAAACTTAAACTAATGCAAAAACCCAAAAAAACCTATGAATTATAAAATCCCTATAGGATTCTAAAAACCCTAAATACCCTAAAATTCCATAAAATAAAAAATATATTTATAAAAGACCCAAAAGACACTAAAGGAGCCTAAAAATCCTACAACACCTAAAAATTGTAATATCCCTGAATGAGCTTAAAATCTATTAAAACAATAAAGGACTATAAAACATAAAACCCCTAAAACACAGTAATAAAATTAAATATTTAAAAACCATGAAAAATCATATAGGAGCATAAAAACCAAAAAAACCATAAAATACCCTAAAACCCATTAAAAATACGTAAACCACCCACAATGCCTGATGAAAACAACCACTAAAACCAGTAAAATCCATAAAACACCTTAACTCCGTAAACATCAATAAAATATCACAAAAAACGAAAACACCTGAAATACTCAACCCCCCCCCCCCGCAATAAAAACCCAAAAATCACATAAATACTAAAAACCCAAAAAACTAAAACCCCTTAATATACCTAAATATGGTAAAATAATAGCAAAACCTAAAGCACCAAAAATACCCAAAAAATCCCTAAAAACAAATAAAATAATAAACGCAAAAATACAATTAAAACAATAATAAATATAGACAACCATAAAACCATAAAAACCATTAAATGGAAAAAAAATTAAAAACCCCTGAAACCCCTAAAAACTGGAAAGGCACCAAAATAACCCAAAACCTATAAAATCCCTAGAACCCCAATGACCGTAAAAACACTAAAACAATAAAAACGAAAAAACTACAAAATCATAAAACACACATAAATCCTAAAAACGATATAAATCAGAAAAATCAGAAAAATTATACAAAACAATAAAGACCTAGAATAACCGTAAGAACCCCTAAAACTAAATAAACTATAAAAACCCACTTCAAACCCTAAAAATACATTAAAAACGTAAAATAAATAACACACTAAAATAACCTTAAAATTAAAGAATTTCTGATATCCAAAAGACCCTAAAAGACCCAAAAACCCAAAAACAACCCCTAAATTACCCTACCAAAAATAAAAGAACCCAAAATCCATAAAACCAATAAAATTTACTCTACCCCGTAAAACAAAAACACCATAAAAATCATAAAACCCATAAAATTACTTATACTATAAAAAACCATAAAACTATAATCACCCCTAAATAAATATAAACCCAAAACGAATGTTAAAATCTATAGAATAAACGTAAAAAACCTATAACCCAAAAAACCATAAAAATCGCAAACCCCTAAAAAACCCTAAAACCGTTAACAAAACTAAAAACACTAAATCCATAAAAACCATAAAATCACTAAAACCTAACGCCCAACAATATAGATTTCTAAAAACCAAAAAAAAAATCTGAAGGGCTATAAAACACATAAAAATCAAAACAATTGAAAAAACCAAAAAAGGGAATAACCTGTAAAACCCTAAAAAACCTAAAAACCCCATAAATTATTAAATCCATAAAACCCAAAATCATCATAACACCCATAAATTACCCTAAACCCCCTAAAAACATTAAAGGTGCTTAAATCCATAGAAAGTCAAAAATACCCTAAAAACTATAAAAACCTAAAAATAATGGAAAATCATTTAAGAATCTGACAATTCCTAAAAGGAATTAAAACCCCATAAATAATCTAAAGAACCCAAAAAACAATAAATACATATAAAAATTAAATTAAAAAATTAAAACCATAAAAACACTAAAACTCTAAAACACCTTAAAAATAGTAAATTAGTCCCAAAAACTGTAAAACACTAAAACAATCCTAAAGACAATATAAATATGAAAATCCACTAAACCCCCAAAAAATATAAATCCAAAAATACAATAAAACCAATAAGAATACTAAAAACTCATAAGACCACCTAAACCCCTAAATATCCATCAAAATCCCAGTACCCTTAAAAATCCAAAAACTAAGAAAAATATAAAAAACTGAATACGAATAAAAACCGAAAATAAAAAGTTTAAAACCATTAAAAACCATAAATCATTAAAAACCCTAAAAAATTAATAAAAATCCATTGAAATCCAAATAACACCTTGAATGCCCCAAAATCTCTAAAAACATCGAAAAACATAGAAATCCATAAAAATGCCAAAAAATCCTCTATAAAACCCCGATAAATACAAAAACCCTACAATCACTAAAAAACTATAAAATCCTTAAAATTACATAAAAACACTAAAAACAATAAAACAATAAAAATCATTAAAATCATTCTAAAACCCTAAAAAACATAATACCCATTAAATACCATAAGATCCAATAAAACCAATAAAAATCATTTAAACATCCTGAAACACTAAATTTTTTAAAATTTTTAAAACCCAAAAAATACCCATAAAAACCCAAAAATCCATTAAATTATAAATTACCAAAAAAATTAAAATCCCTTTAAATTCTAATAACCCCAAAACCCCTTGAAAAAAATTAATAACTTTAAAAACATAGAAAACCCCTAAAATCCCTAAAAACAAAAAAAATCATAAAAAACCCCTACACCCTAAAAAATTATAAATGAACCTAATAAACTGTAAATACCATAAATCATCCTAAGAACCCAAGAGAAAATAATAAACCTCAAAAAACAGATAAAACCCCAAGAAACACTAATAATCCAAAACAATTATAAGAAGCCAAAATTGAAATTAAAAAAGTAAAGAGCACTTAAACCCCTAAAACCCCATAAGAACCCCAAGAACACCAACAATACAAATTACCCAAAACCATAAATATCCATCAAATTATGAAGAACGTTAAAAACTATAAAAAACATGTAAGAACATAAAAACTGTAAAATACCCTAAAACCCTGAAATACATAAAACACCAAAAACCAAAAAAACCCAAAACACCTAAAAAGTGATAACCCGCTAAATCACTAAATACTCCCAAAAAATGAAAAAAAACACTAAATTTTAAAAAAACAACTAAAACCCCAAAGAAACATACAAAATGCTAAAACACCTAAAAACCATGAATTATAGTAAAAAAATCTAAAAACTGTAAACACAAAAAACCAAGAAGTCATAAACAACCCTAAATGCAAAAAAATCACTAAAACCCATTTTTTTCAAAACAAAATTGAAAAAAACCAAAAATAAAAACATCCTAAAAAACATAAGACCCCCTTAAAGGCCCCTAAAAACCATAAACCACAGTAAGGACCTTAAAGATCCTAAACATCCTTAGAAACACTAAATAACCCTAAAATCCTACAACCCCATTAAAACATGAAAACTATAAAAAAACCTCAGAATGTTTATAAATTCCGTAAAATAAACTCTACATCGTATAAATGCCCTCAAAACTCACAATACCCTAAAAATAATAAAATCCAAAAAAAACCCGTAATAATTCAATAAAATCCTAAAATAACATTAAAGCCCGTCAAATAAACTAATGCACTATAAAATCCAAAAACCCTAAAATGAAAAAAATTAACAACCTTATGATCCCAAAATCAACCCTAAAACCTCAACCCCCTAAGAACAATGAAAACCATAAAATTGTAAAAACAATTAAAAATACTAAAATAATAAAAAATAATAAAAACCTAAAATATTTAAAACAAATAACGACTATAAAAACCCAAAAACACTAAAAACCATAAAAACACAAAATACCCCATGAGACCCTAAGAAATCGTTAGAAAATTCTAAATACCCTAAAATATCATAAACCCTTAAAATTTAACAAAACCCCAAAAAACATAAAAACCCCATATAACCATTAGGAAACCCCCAAAACCCAAAACCATAAAAGAAACAAAAAAAATCCTTAAAGAACCCTAAAATCCATAATAACCCCCAAACCAATAAAAAAGAAAAAAAATCCTTTAAATCCATAAAAATCATAAAACTTTTAAAATCACTAATAACCATAATAAGACACTGAAAACCCTAAAACCTAAACACCCTTAAAAACATCAAAACCCTAGAACACTCAATAACCCTAAAAACTCTATAACCCAAAAAATATTAGAAACCATAAAACACACAGTAAACGCCATAAAACATCAAAAAGGCATCTTGAGGACACCAAAACTCCATAAAACACCCTAAATCAAAAATAAAAAACCTTTAGGAATCTAAAATAAACCTAAAACTCTAAAAATCTCTAATACCCATAAAAATGAAAAAAACCCAAAAAACCATATAATCTCTAAAACACTAATATTCATTAAAACCCATAAAATAAATAAAACCTATAAAAACCACAAAAAAAAACCAAAAAACTATAACCCCTAATCCACTAAAAAACCCTAAACCCCTAAAAACCATTAAACCCCCAAGAAACCAAAAAAACATCGACGAAACTTAAACCCACTTTAAAAACCATGAAAACCCATAATACTAATAATTATCATTAGAAACCACTAAAATACAAAAAATATAACAACCCTAAAACCCAGAAGGAACATAAAACCCAAAAAACCCTAAAATCCTTAAAACCCTTGAATACCCCTAAAATCCCAATAAAAAACGGAATCCCTTAAAACCCCCAAAACCACCCCAAACCCTGAATAACCATAAAAACCCGAAATCCACTAAATGAATAAAAATAATTAAATCCCCTTTAACTCATAAAAATAGTATAACTACAATTAATACATAAAAACAACTTGAACCCCTAAAACCACTATATAACCAAAAAATACATCAAAGAAAAAAAAAGACATGAATCCCCTAAAAATCCTAAAACTCTAAAATACCTTAAAACCATATATAGAAAAAAATGTCCCGACGCCCCCTTTCAAAACATAAAATTCTTCATAAACCCATCAAACCGCCAAAAAACATGAAAAAATATAAAATACCTAAAAACCAAAATACCAAAAAACCCCTAAAATACATAAAATATCCTTAAATCAATAAATACCTAAATATCTTTAAAAAAACTTAAACCATAAAAAAATCCTAAATACCCTAAAACCCTTAGAAAACCTAAAATCCCATTAAAATGAACAAAATCCCAAAAATCTAAAAAACCGAAAAACCCATTAATAACCATATAAATATCAAGAAAATCCTAACGAACCCTAAAAACACTTAAATAATATAAAAGGCCAAAATACCATAAAAATTACATAAAAACCCAAAAATATCCTAAAAACCAATAAACCCATAAAATATCCTAAAACCATAAAACCCTAAAATGATTATAAAAACCATATACCCATAAAAAAAATTTGAAGCCCTAAAATACTAAAACCCCTAAAATCTCTAAATAAATATAAAAAACACATAAATCCATAAAAACCATAAAACCCCCAACAAGCTTATAAACCCCTAAAACCCATTAAAGCCACTAAAATCTCTAAAACCCCCAATGTGCAATGAAAATCTCTAAAAACATAAAAACCTCAAAAAAATAGAAACAAACTCTAAATACTCTAAAATAAGATAAAATTAGCTAAATACTAGTAAAACTCGAAAAAAATCATATAAAACCTAAAAACCCCTAAACCACCAAAAAACTCTCAAAAACCACAAAACCCTAAAATACTGAAAAATCGTAAAATCCAAAACACCCCTGAGAACTATAAAACCCCGAAAATATTAACAAATAATTAAATTTCATAAAATCTAGAATATCATTAAACCCATAAAACTATAAAAAATGATAAAAACTACATAAATCTAATAAAACACAAAACCCTTAAAATCCTAAAAACCCCGAAAACACCTAAAAACCTAATAACCCATAAAAACCCTAAAACACAAGAAAACCCTGAAACCTAAAAAATATAAACACCCATAAAACCTAACAAACACAAAAACATCTAAAATTTACTAAAAAGCCTAAAAACCATTTAATCCCCTAATAAACCTGAAAACCCAAATACTAAAAACACCCTAAACCATAATAATCTATTTGAGACAATAAAAATCATGAAAAAACCTAAAAGACCAAAAAAACCCAAACTATATAAAATACCAAGAAATCCTAAATACTTCTAAAATATCTGAAATCCCATAAAAATACAAAAGACACTAAACATCCTAAAACATGAATGACCATAAAATACGAAAACCAACTAAAATACTCTAAAAATCAAATAAAACCTAAATATCCAAGAAATATATAAAAGATAGTAATAACCCCTAAATTGCTTAAATAACTGTAAAAACCCAAATGGAATATAAAAAATCTAAATGTACATTAACTCTCTAGATTTCCCTAAAACACCTAATACCCATTAAGTAACCTAAAAATCATAAAAACACAAAAATCCTATAAAAACTCAAAACACATTAAAAATCCTAAAACACTATAAAAACCAATAAACCCTAAAAAATTAAAACCCCTAAAACTATAAAAAAATTACAAAAAACCCCTAAAACCCATGAAAACCCAAAAAAAAACTAAAAAAAGCAATGACCATATAAACCCTATGTAACATTAAAGGACACTGAAAATCATAAATAACTAAAAATGATTTAAACCCCAAAAATATTGAAGAAAACATAAAAACCCAAAGCCCCTATAATGAATAAAAACCTTAAAACCCAAAAAACCATAAAACTAATAAAACCATAGAAATCAACTATAGCACTAAAAAATCATAAAAACCCTAAAACCATAAAATCACTAAAATCCTAGAAAACTCAAAAACCCTGAAAACAAAAAAACCAAAAAGCCAACAACTCCTTAAAATTCCAAAACTCCCTAGAACTATAAAAAACATACAAATTTTAAAAATACATTAAATGTACTAGAAACCTTAAAAACCCTCAAGTGTCTGAAAACCCCAAAAATAATCCAACAGAACATAAATAAATCTTAACTCAAAGAGGCACTAAAAACCCTAGAAGTCTCTACCCCCAAACCCTAATTATTCGAAAACCCTCTAAAAGACCCAAAAAATTTGAAAAACTTAAATTACCCTAAAAACAATAAAAAACTATAAAGAGACTAAAAGGAACCTATAAAACCATAAATTCCCTAAAACCCTAAAATAGACTAAAAACCCAAAATCACCCTAAAATTTGTAAAAACCCATACTAATTTCAAAAAAACACCAATAAAAAAAATAGAAACACTAAAACACAAAAAAAAACATAACACCAAAAAACTATAAAAATATATAAAACACCTAAAAAAGAAACCCACTAAAAACCATAATCCCCCCAAAACTCTTAAAACCCATAATAACTATTGAGACCCTAAAACCTGAAAAATCCCCAAAAAAACTCAGAAACCCAGAAAAACAAATAAACATACAACCGTAAACCCCCTAATAATTATAATAAACACTAAAAACCTAAAAACAATGCGAAAAATTAAAAAATTTAAAAACAATTCCCCTAAAACCCAAAAAACCCAAAAATCCAAACCCCCTCAATTATACGATAAAAACAAACAAAAAATCTAAATACCATACATAACCCAAAAATCCTAAATATACTAAATACCCTTAACCACCATCCAATAAAAATCCATCCTCCACAAAAAACCCGTAAAACCCTAATGAGACCCAAAAACCCATAAAAATCCAAGAGACCATATAACACATAAAATATCCAAAAGGAATCCAAAACCCTAAAACACATCAAATAAAACAAACACTAAAACTCTAACAATCCATAAAAAACTTAAATACCCTTGAAAATCATAAAACCATAAAAAAATAAAACCATAAAACCAATAAAAACTCCAAAAATACTAGTACCCCAAAAAACCAAAATACCCAAAATACCCAAATCTTTTAAATCCCAAAAATCCAAAACCCCTAAATCCCCTAAAACTCCCAAATAATAAGGAACCTAAAAATCATGAATAAAAAACCCTAAAAACCCAAATAACTCAAAAACCTTAAATCCAAAAACAAGTCTAAAACCTCAACAAACACTAAAAACCTATAAAAACTAAATAATGTAAAAAACCAAATACCCTATAAAAACCTTAAATCCCCCAAAAATCCATTATAACATTATAAATCATAACAAATGGTAAAATCCATTAAAATACAATAAATCCCATAATCCCTTAAAAACCCTAAAATGAATATAGCCCTATAATACCCAAAAAAACCATAAACCCCTACAATTAATAAAAAAATTAAATCCCCTATAATCCCTAACACCACTAAAAACCATTAAAACCATATAAAACCCTAAAAGACACTAAAATATCCCATAAATGAAGGAATAACAAAAAAACCTGAAATGACCCTAAACACCTAATATAACAAAAAACATTAAAAATTACTAAAATAAACTAAAAAACATAAACCCCATAAAAACCCTAAAATTATATAAAACCCTCTAAAAGAATAAAAAACATTAAATACACTAAATAGACCTAGAAAACCATAAAATCGATAAAGGAATCAAAACCCCATTGAAACCCAAATTATCTTAAAAACCCTAAAACAGATAAAATTTATAAAACCCTAAGATTCCTTGAAAACACAAAAACTATAAAGGACCCTAAAAACTAAAAACCATACACACCCTAAAATGGACTAAAAAAACTCTTTACCCCAAAGAACACATAAAAACCCAGAAAAACCCCCAAAACATAAATTTCCCTAATAACTCCTAAAACCATAGAATACAAAAGAAACCATAAATAAACTAATAACCCTAAAAACCCTGATATATATCAAAACAAATTAAAATCATTAAAATTTCATAAAAACATAAAAAAATCATTTTAAAAAATTAAAAACCTTTAGAACTAAAAAAGACCATAAAACCCCAACAGATTTTAAATAACCAAAAAAAACTAAAATCCTTAAAACACATTAAAGTCCCTAAAAAAATCCATAAAAACCCTACGATCCCCTAAATTCCCAAAAAAACCCAAAAAACCCTGAGATTCTCTAAAACCAATATAAACCCATAACAGTTTCTAAAATTCTAACCAAACCCAAGAAGAACCTGAAAATAGTAAAAGACCATTAAAACCACCAAAGTACCATAAAAACCCTAAAAACCCTAAAAAATTAAAAATTTAAAAATCCATAAATATAATAAAACCATAAAACCTATATAAAAATCTAAACACATATAGACACTATAAAAAACGAAAAATATCATTAAATACCCCAAAACCAGTAAAACCCCCCTAAAAACATAAAATACTGTTAAAACCCAATAAAAAACCCAAAAACACATATAACCCTAACTTCCTACAAAACCTACTAAGCCAAATAAAACCCCTAAAAATAATCAATACCTGAAAATCCCCATTAATCCAAAAAAAATTTAAAAATTTAAAAATTCGAAAACCCCCTAAAAAATCATAAAAACTCTAAAAAATAAAAAAAACCCCAAAAATAATTAAAATATACACAAACAGATAAAAACTATCAAATCCTTTATAATCCCTAAAAGTCTTAAAAACCCTAAAACACCCCTAAACAACCCTAGAACAAAAAAAATACTCTAATGGATCATGGAAACCCAAAAACCACTAAAAACCTTAAAGACCTTAAAATCCAAAAATATCGAAAAACACAAAAAAAATGAATGATTCATAAATTCTATAAAACCAAATATACTATCAATAAACAGAAAAAAATTATCCATATAAACCCAGTAAACTATTAAAACCCTCTAAAACCATAAAAAAATCCCTGACAACAAAAACAAACCTTAAAACATATATAAAACCCAAAAAATCTAAAATAAGCTAAAAAATCATAAATACTTAAGATCCATAAATCATATATGAAAAATCCAAAAACCATATAAAAATGAAAAACACTAAAAAATTTGATTCCCTAAAACTGCATAAAACATTTACAACTCCTAAAAACCATATAAAAACATAAAATCTTTAAAAGAACTGAAAAAAATAAAACCCCTAAAAAGCTGTAAAACCAAAAAATCATACACCCCTATACATTAAGGACCCCAAAATATCCAATAGAACCCAAAAACCTTTAAAACCGTAAGAACTAAAATACCCAAAAATAAAAAAAACCCTAATACCATTAGAAACCCTAAAAGTGCTAAAACCCTTAAAACCAATAAAACACCAAAAAAATGAAACATTAAAAAGAAAATAAAAACACTAATCACCACTAAAAACCAAAAAAACTATAAAATCCCTAAACTCTATATAAACCCTTCCAATTATTAAATCCCTATAAAAGAACATAAATACCCTAAAACCCTAGATCCCTACAAGTCTCTAGAAACTCATAAAATACCCATAATACCAAAAAACTAGTAAAAAGTCTAAAAATTATTAAAAGTTCCAAAAAACTTCTAGAATCCAAAAATCCAAAAAAACCCTACCCCCCCCCCCCCCCCCAACAAAAAAAATCCAACAACACTAAAACCACTTAAAAAATTGAAAACCTAAAAACCATATAACACTTAAGACCCTTAAAACACTATTAAAATCCTAAAACCCCTAAAAACACAAAAAACAATAAAACCCCTAAAATACATAAAAGCCTATAAATATCCATAAGAACCCTAAAAATACACAAACTCGAAAAAAACACATAAGTACTCTGAAAAACCAAATAACACTAACAAAACATTAAAAAAATCCATAAAATCCCTCAAATCCACAGAACACACAGAGCCTTAATGCCCTTAAAACAAGCCAAAAAATCCAAAACAACTCAAAATGTAATTTAGTTCCCTACAAACCCTAAAAACTCTAAAACCCATTAAAATACCCAATGAACCAAAAGACCCTAACAACATTTTTAAAACCCGAATAACCTTATACACCCTTAAAACCCATAAAACCCCAAAATAGTAAATCCCTAACAATCGTAAAGCACCTAAAACCACTAAAAACCCAATAAACTGTAAATACACTAAAAAGCCCTTAAAAACACTAAAAACCAAAAAACAAAAAGACTCTATAGAACCTAGAAATCCCAAAATAATTACAAAAGGCCTTAAAACCCTAATTAACACTAAAACCCAGAAGAAACCTAAAAACCCTAAAACCAACTAAAACCCTAAAATACGTAAAATCTCATGAAAACACCAAATAATTCCACAAAAAGTTTTAAAAACAAAAAAAAACACTAAAAATTACAAATACAACAATGAAGCCTAAAAACTGATAAAATTTTCGTAATATACTTAAATTCCTCCAAACTATGAAACCCCCATTAAGAACCCTTAAAAACCAAATACTCTAAAAAACCTAAAATCTAAAAAACCCAAAAAATTTAAAATACCCTAACTAACTAAAGTATCAAAAAACTATTTAACCCACTAAAAACATAAAAAATACAATACAAAACTCTAAAATTCATTGAAAACCGAAAAAACCCTTAAATCCCCCCAAAAAACATATAACCACATAAAACCCTCAATAATTTCTAAAAACCCAAACAAATGAAAAAAAAACAAAAAATCAACAAAACACTCCATGAGAACTAAAAAAATATGAATACCCCACAATACCATAATAGGTATTGAAAATTTAAATCACTCAAAATCCTATAAAATCCTAAAAACACTAAAAATCTATAAAAACTATAGAAAACCTTAAAACATTGAAAACCCATAAAAATCATAAAACCCTAAAAACCTATAAAATTTATAAAAACCCATAAAGTATAATAAAATATCCTCAAACACCATAAAGAACCTAGAATCCCAAAAAATCATCATATGATAAAAACCCTAAAAATTCATAAAACCCATTAATATCATAGAATACATAAAACTGTAAAACCATTAAAAATCCTAATAAGACTATGAAACCATAAGAAACCTAAAAATCCTAAAATAAATAAAAATACCAAAAATTCTAATATAGACTAGAAATTCTAAAAACCTAAAAAATCTTTAATTTATTTAAAAATACTAAAACTCGTAAAACAATAAAATCCCTCAAAACCCTAAAAACCCTAAAAACCTAAAAACCATAAACCCCCTAAAACGATAAAAACCCTTAAGCCCCTATAAACCCTACCCTCACAATACCCTAAACACCTTAAAACCATAAAAGATACTAAACCCCTACAAAGCTGAAGAATCTAAATTCAATATAGTGTTTTAAACCCATAAAATACCATAAAACCCATGAAAACACCTACAATAAAAAAAACCAAAATAACATAGAATATTCTCAAACCCCTAAAGGACTATAAACCCATAAAAACCACTAAAGGACAATAAAAAATCTAAAAAACCCTAAAATTTAAGAAACACTATAAGAGCGTAAAAACTGTAAAATACCTAAAAATTATAATACCCTGTAACTCCCCAAATGATCATAAACATATTGGACTTGTTAAGAGCCCTAAAACCCAACTAAAAATGTATGGGACCCTAAATGGATCTAATACTCTAAAATATCCTAAAACCCCCCTAACATCCCCCAAAACCCTATAATCACCCTAATACTAATAAAACCCATAAAAAGCTGGAAAAAATCTTAATGAAACTAAAAACCCTGAAAACATTAAAGATACCCTAAAACCATAAAAATACATAAAAAACTAAAAGGTTGTAAAACCAAAAAAAAACAAAAACCCCTAAACCCAAAAAATACCCTAAAACATTAAAATTCCTTAAAACCCCTCAAGAATATAAAAAGAGAAAACCCTAAAATCCCTAAAAAATATAAAAAGCATCAAAACCCCTAAATCCCAAAAAAACCAAAAAAACCCCTAAAACACTAAAGGACCCTTAAAAGTCCTAAAAACCTAAAGGGGACTAAAAAAATAAATGAGCTGAAAACATAAAAACCCATAAAGGACCATAAAACCGCCTAAAATTCCAAAAAATACATGGAAAACACTTAAACATCCTAAAACACTGAAACCCCATAAAACCATGATACCCCAAAAACCATAAAAATTATAAAAAACACAACCAATCCAAACAACCCCAAAAAAACTCCAAAACACTGAAATGAAATAAAAAATCCTACAAACTGCAAATAACCATAAATTCCACAAAAGAATAAAAATCCTGAAAATACTAAAAACCCTAAATATCCTAAAAAACAATTGAAAATCGTAAATACTATTAAATCCCTAAAATACCATAAACCAAATAAAACATTAAATCCCTAAAAAACATAAAATCTAAAAAATAACATCAAAAACCTAAAAACAATAAAATCTATAAATCCCCAAAAAACCCCCAAAAAAAACTAAAATCACTTAATAACCATAAGACCCATAAAAAATACAAATTTCATAATGAAATATTGCAAAACCCTAAACCATATAGAATCCATTAACTCATAAAACCCCATAAATAACCCCAATTACCCTAACAACACTAATAGGCCATATAACCACTAAGGTACACTAAAGGAAACTAGACATACAAAAACCTTAAAAGACCCTATAAAGTCCATAAAATACCATAAAACCCTCTTAAACCCCCTACAAACCCTAAAACCCATAAAATTCAAAAAAACCCAAAGATATCTAAAAACTATAAAAATCATACACCCCCTAACAAATCCTAAAACACACTAAAATCCCAAATATATTTAACACCTAAAATTCCAAATATTCCTTAAGAACACTGTTAAAATCGTAAAACCCCACAAAAATAACATCAAAACCTGATAGAACCAATGAATCCTTAAGATACCGTAAATAAAACTAAACATTAAAAACCATAAAAGTTGATTAAAACTACTAAAAACACAAAAACCCCTAAAACAGCTTAACATCTAAAAACTCAAAAAAAAAAACATAAATACCTCATAATATAGGGGAAATATAAAATCCATAAAAACTATAATAAACACAAAAAAAATAATAAATAAAAAAAATAAAAGAAATACCAAAATCCATTCAGAACCCTAAAAATCCATAAATACCATAAATACCTTATAACCCATAAAACCCTGAAAACCAATAAAATCTTTAAAAACCTATGAGTATCTAAAAAATATAAAACCCATAAAATATTTAAAATAATAAAATAACCATAAAAATTTAAAAGAACAATAAAAACCTTGAAACCCCAAAACAAACAAAAATTCGTAAGAAAAATAAATTACATAAAATACTAAAAAACATAAAAAGAGAGTAAAACCACTAAACCCACTAAAACCCTAAAAATACAAAGCCATCCAAATACCTATAAATGACTCTAAAATCCCTAATAGCCCATAAAATATGATAAAAACTATACAAACCCCAAAATACATAAAAATAACCAATATGATAAAATTTTATAAAAACCTGAAAAACCTAACAACCCTAAAACCACTAGAAACCCCATAAATCCATAAGACCCTAAAAACACTAAAAACATAAACTCTTTATAATCCTTGAAAAATCATAAAGCATTAAAACACTATAAACCCATAAAACCCTAAAAATTCTACAATGGCTAAAGGATTCTTAAAAACCAACAGAACTAAAGGAATCTAAAACCCCTAAAAACACAAAATGACCCTAAAACCCACAAAAACCATAATATATCAATAAAAAATTAAAATTAAAAAAAAACCATAAAATCCCTAATAAACTAAGACTACCTAAACAACATTGAACCCCTAAAAATTCCATAAACCCCTAAAAACCCTAAAAATATTAAATTATCCAAAAAACTGTAAATACCCGAAAAGACATTAAAATCCCTAAACCACCAAAAATCCATAATAATCACATAAACAAAAAAACCCTAAACCGGTAAAAACCCTAAAACCCCTAAAACATGAAAAACCATTATAACCATAAAAATAACAGAAAACCCTAAAAACCACTAAAACACTAAAAAACCTAAATACCATAAAACCCTAAAAATCTTAAAAGCATATGAAATCCTAAAAACACCTAAAACACCTAAAAACAATATAAACAATAATAAAACGTTAAATTTTCTAAAACCCCTAAAAACAAAAAACCTAAAAAAATCTAAAACAACACTAATATAACTTAAAAACACTAAATCTCTAGAAAACCACTAAAACCCTAAGAACACTCATAACCCTTAAACCCATAAAGGAACCCAGAAAACCTAACCATTACCAAAAGCAACCTAAAACCCTAATAAAACCTAAAAAGTAACCTAAAACCATAAAATACACCAAAACCCTTAAAAATACTAAAATAAAAATATACCATTAATGTTCATAAAATCCCTTGAGACCCTAAAAATCATAAACATGAAAAAAACATTAAAATACAATTAAACCCCTCAAAACCCCTTAAACGCCTAACAAATCCTAAAAAAATACTTTAAACCTTAAAATCCCATAAAAACCTAAAAGTTACTTAAAACCCCTAGAAACCCTAAAAACCATAAACACAATAAAAATCACTAAAAAATTTAAAAACTATGATAAATTATATACACACAAAAAACATATAAACCCATTAAAAAAACTAGAAAACCCTAAAATCAAAAAATTACGAACAATCTATAAAAACCCTTAAAATGCTAAACACCCTCAAAACAATAAAAACACTGAGATTTCCTTAAAAATAAAAAACACAAAAGAATCCCCCAAACCTTTAAACCCCTAAAAATTGAAAACCCAAAAAAATTATTAACACCATTAAAAACCTAGGACACGTAAAAGTCCCTAAAACCTGAAAAAACCAAAAAACACTAGAAAACCTAAAAATCAACAAAAATTTTCTAAATATCCTAAAAACATAAAATAACCATTAAACCCCACACTCTAAAAATTCCTAAAACCATTAAAACCATGAAACCCCAAAAAGACTAAAAACAACTAAGAGCATGAAAACCACAAAAAAAACAAAAACACCCAAAAAACTACTTAAACTCTGAAAAATGTAATAAAATATTGAAAACCATTAAAACCCCAAGAAAAATAAAAATTATTAATAAAATCAAAATACCTAAAAATGATAAAAATAGTAAAAACCATAAAAACCTATAAAACAATGAAATATTTAAAAATTAAAATCCCCTAAAAATACTAAAAATCATAAAAATACCTAAAACCCTTAAAATCAATAAAACCTAGTAAACCCCTAAAAACCTAAATAACCCCTAAAACACTAAAAACACTAAGAACAATAAATCCACAAAAAAACACAAAAAACCAAAAAACCCTAAAAACTATAGAAAAGTAATAAAAAACACATAAGAACCTTTATAAACTATGAAAATAAAATAAATACCAAAAAACATAAAAGCATAAAAACCATAGAAATCCTAAAACATGTAATAACCCTAAACACCCTAAAATACCTAAAAACCATAAAAACTAAAAAAAACCAAAAAAACCAAAAAACACAATTTTACTATTCAATTCCACACACTTTTAAACATAAACCATTATATTATGCACACACAGATAATATATTTTGAGTATCAGTTTAAATTAGTCTCCATGCCAGAAGAGGAATATTTGGTTCCATGTTCCATAAGAATCCTCCACACAGAGGGATTAAGATTCCTAAAAACATTATCCTTTAACATGTTCAAGGTAGTGTGAACCTCTCTTAGATAAAAAGAAATTGATTTCATGAAATAATTATTAAAAGGTTTTGAAAATTTTAACTCTATTATTTAGGGTCTTCTTGGAACATGTTTCCTTTAGAAAAATCCATTCTATGGTTTTTACACAAATTTCATGGTGGAGTTATCTTCAAAATACTCAATTTTAATAGTCCTGATCCCCAATTGGACTTTAAAATTTAATTTTATGGGCATTATAAAGTATTAATTTTATTATAAAGGAAGTCATGAAAACATGCAAGTCCATTGAGCAACTCCTTCACTCATATTACACGACTCCTTCACCCATATTGCGCATGTACAAACATACATAGACCTCCTAGGTGGAGAAACTATGTGAAGCAACCCGTGTGGTTATAATTCATGGAAAACAACCATGATACACCTATATGATATATTTTCTAAGATAACACATTCCCCCATGGTCCAAGGTTTTCCTATAAATAATACACTTATGCTTCCCAATTGAAAAGATTGATAGATGAGGACACATCTATACTCACCTAAGTTCATCACTCTGGTCCTAAAAACCCTCATGTTTCTTTATATGATTACAAAATAGGAGTTACATAGAATGAGTTAATTTATTGATGTTCCTTTAGGGTCAAAATACCCATGACATACCCAAGAAGCCCCTTACGACCCCTATTACAAACATACAAGGATGAGGAGTTTTTACATGGATCAAAACACGAGTTCCTTTGTTTCAAGAGCACCTAATGAAACTATTGAAGATCATAATAAGGTATCACTCCTGTGTGGTTTCCAATGTTTATCCTCACCCATGAAATCATCCATTGTTCACTCAGATATCACTTGGATGAGGTACTTATAACTTAACAATTTAACACTTGAGTGATGTACCCCCATATCACCTAGGTATCACTTGAGTGATGTACATCAAAACTCACCCAAGTATCACTAGGTTGACGTTAAAGGAAGATTTATTGATGTATCACATTAGAGAAGCACTCTCTATCTCACCTAGGTAACACATATAAAATATCCAACCTATCATTCCTATTTATCACCAATTTCAAGCACTCTCCATGTTTCCTTGGTATTACCTATGTGAAGCACCCTATAAGCTATTTCACATACCACCAATGATAGGGAATACCTTTCCCTGGGAATTCCATATAAAAGAGACCAAATAAAAACCTCCACCAGTTCCTCCAAACGTGTATTATCAGAACATAGGAAACACCATCATGAACTATTGATCATAAATTCCCATAGTATAGGTAGTCCATAATTTAACCTACCCATTTGGGGGGTTCCATAGATTGATCACAATCATAAATTCTCATGAAAATAATGACTTCATCATCCAAGTCAGTTCCAAGGACATTCCCATTATTACAATGATGAGAACCACTTTCCTTTACCTGTGGTGAGGGATGGTGTTGTATCCTTCTCTCATCCACTCTGATTCTAGGATTATGAAAAATGTCCTAGAGTAATCCCATATACATTCATACAGGCATCTCCATCCTTACGTAATCTTTCCCTCATCCACATGTAGATGTAGGATATTATGAAAAGTTACATTTCTTACACTTCCTCCTGTTTTTCACAAAACAATTACTGATGTGTGCTTATATGTCATGGGTTATCATATCACCATCATTATAAAATTTCCACAACTAGGCCTCCTACACAATGTAATCCCCAAAAGCGTTTTATAATCCCCTGAAAAGGATATATTAATTTCAATAAATGCTTTCATAGGTTTATAGTTGTGATGAATAAACCAATGTGCCTCCTATACAATGTAAGCCGCAGTAATTTTGAACTATGTGGGGTTAGATTCCTATACTCACAAGACATATAGAAGGCATTCCCAAGGGTAAAATTCAACACCTTTAATAAATCATCATCTTTATTGGGTCATATTCAATGTAAGATCAAGTGCCCCGCATGGGAGGATATATTACTTCTAGATCCTTGTCAACTAATCCTCATCGAACTAAATCTGTGTTTCATGTTATCTCATTATATGGATGTATTACCTAATATAACAACTAAAATGGGCTGTATATGTGTAAGTACCATACCATCACTTTTTATGAGTCTTCCACCTTGGATTCCACATTGCCTGAAACTAAATAGTATGGTCAGGTCTTTATCATAGGACCCAAAATGGTAAGATGTTTCCCCTTTTATGGCGTTGAACTATGTGGGTTCATATCCCTTTCACAATAATATATAATAATCCCTAATCATAGGTTTGATACAAATATCAATCACTCACTTCATCCCTGGATGAAAATAATCTCTTGTGTTCCTAATCATGAGGCTTAAATCCTTGATATTTTAAATAAATCTTTTGCAATTCAATAAAAAAATGAGATGTAGAACCTCTTATACATACATGTTGATATACCAATGTGTTCCTTTGATACATATAGATAGTTACATTAATGGATAAACCATGTTATATATAGATTATTACTCCTACATATCTATGTGATTGATGGAAAATGTGAAGGGGGAGTAGTATCTATTTATGGTTTATAAAGGATCCATAATTTTTAATTAAATATATAAGAGATACCCAATGTAATAAATTTTCTCCCCAAAATGGTGTGTTGAACCTGGCCTCCCATACTACCTACCAATTTTAATTCTTAAGAATAATTCAAAAAATCCCTCAAAGACCAGCGTCCCAGTTAAATCTGGTAAATAAACCATCATGGATAATGGAAAGGTTGGGTGATTCTGGCTCAATGAATAAACCCAGTTGGAAACAATCCTGAATGAAATGGCATCTGAAAAATCACTTTGAAACCACTAAAAATCCTAAGGACCCTTAAAAACATAAACCCTTAAAACCATAGAAACATGAAAAACCACAAAAATCCATAAAACCCAAAACACAAAATAATCATTAAAAACCTAGAAGACCCCAAAACACCAAAAATAATATTTAAATATTTAGACCCCCTAAAATACCCTAAAACACCAAAAATAACTAAAATATAATTATAAACAATAAAATTTATAATATAACCCTGAAATACCTTAACATCAATAAAAACCCAAGAAACCCTAAAACCCTAAAAAACCTTGAATCCCTAAAGAGCCTAAAAGTCTTAAAAAACTATACAACCGTAAATCCTTCAAAAAAAACATAAACACCCTCAAAACCATAAAAATACCAGAGATTATAACACCCTAAAAACATAAAAATCCCAAAACACTAAAAAACAAATAATACTATAAAACCCCTATGAAACACCAAATATCCCCTAAATCCCTGGAAATAAACACTAAACTCCCTAAAAACATTAAATCCCAAAAACCATAAAAACAATACAAAATAAAACACCTAAAAGAAACTAAAAACCCAAACCCCACTAAAAGAATCAATACCCTAATAAAACCCTAAAATATAAAAAAAACATTAAACACCCTAAACCCCTAAATACCTAAAAACCCATAAATACCCAAAAAATTCTAAAAAATTCTAAAAAATCTAAAACCCAAAAATCACTATAACCCAAAAAATACTAGTAAAACTCTATAACACACTAAAAAGCCTCAAATCTATTAATCCATTTAAATTTATAATAAAAACCAAAAAAAATTAGATATCCAAAAAACCCAAAAAACCCATAAAAATCCAATAAAATCCCTTAAAACCCTAAAACCACAACCCTAAAATGTCTAAATTCCATAAAACACCATAAAAGTTTAAAAGGAAAAAAAATACAAAAATAAAACTATGAAAACCCTAAAACCCCTAAAAATTATAAAAAAATATAGCAAATAATTAACATAAAAACACATATAATCCTTAAACTACAAAAAGAATCATAAAACCCCTAAAATAGTTTTACCCATTGAAACCATAAAAGTCCCTAAAACCACTAAAAACCCATTAAAACCAATAAAAACATGAAAACCCATAAAACACTTAAAAGCTAAAAACCCCCAAAAACCAAAGAAAACCCATAACATAAAACACCTCAAACACTAAGAAACCCCAATAAACCCAAAATGAAATTTAAAAACTATAAAACACATAGAACACATAAAACCCATAAAACAGTAGAACTATATAAAAACAAACAAAATCTTGAAAATTTAAAAAAACTAAAATGTAAAAAACCATAAACACCCTAGACCCCCCCCACAAGAAGAATAAGACATAAAAAAAATATAAACATTTAAAAACCAAAAAACATTAAAATTACTAAAAATAACTAAAAAAATTATTAATTGCTAAAAACCATAAATTCAATAACCACTAAAACCCCTAAAAACTTTAAAAACCACTAAACCCCGTAACTTTCACTAAAAACCCTATAATCTAAAAAGTCCCTATGAATATTAAAATATCATAAAGATCCTAAAAATTGTTAAAACCTCAAAAATTTATTAAGAATGAAAAAAAATGACAACAATCTAAAAAAAATAAAAAACTATAAAATCCTTAAAACATTAAATAACATAAAATCACTAAATCCCATATAAACACAAAAAACAAAAAACAGTAATACCCAAAAAAATACTAGGAAATCATAAAATCCGTAAAATGTTATAAAATAATCTAAAAGACCATGAAAATAACCCAAAACCCTAACAATCCTAAAAATATTTACAACCACTAAAACCCTAAACCCCTAAAACACCCTAATATCCAAAAAAAATCGTAAAATACAGAAAAACAATTTATAAATTTCATTCAAAATTCATTAAAAAACATAAACGTCCCTAAAAATTACAGAAAAAATTATAAACCCCTAAAACACTAAACACCCACAATCCATAAAACATAAAAGATAGAAACTCTAAAAAACCTAAAAATAAATAAATACCCCAATAACCCCATGAATCCCCCGAAAACAATAACACTAAAAAATTTAATAACCACAAAACCTCTAAAAGCAATAAAGAACCTAAAATAGCTTCAAGTAAAAATAACCTTAAATAATAATAAAAACTAAAAATTTAGAGAACTCCTAATCCCCTAAAATCTCCGAAAAATTTAATGACCCAAAAAAATCTATAAAAATATAAAAAACCTAAAAAATAGAGAAACCCCCAAAGAACAAAAAAAAAAACCTAAACCATAAAACATGATATTGGGAGTTAGAGAGAAAATCCATTAATTATGGATATTTTTAAAAATAAATAAATGTAGAAAAAGTTTTGAGGATCCGAGGTTCATGTACCCATATCATGACCAAATCAAGTAGATGATTCATTCCCCACCTAATAGAACTACATGCCATCAAAAGATTATTATGAACCAGTCAATACATGGTCACATGATAAAATAACTGAAAATGTTGACTACAAATATACAAAATCCAAACACTGAGAATCCTCCAAAAATTCTATAAAACCATCAATTAGATGAATTAATTATACAATCTGAAGTGACACTATCCAGTCAAAAAAAAATGACCAGTAGAGAAATTTCAAAGACATCCCTGCCAACCATAAGAATTAAAATTCTCACATAAGGATAATGAAATCCAAATTTGGTTTAGATCTAGAAAATTCATTAAATATGGGGACCATATGATCCCATATTTACTGATTAAATATGATTAATACATACTCATAATTGTTTTTAAATGCGTGGTGTTCTGTTCAACAAATCATTGAATGAAATCCTCTATTAGATTAAATAGTATCTCAACAAAACAATTTATTTTCTATATCACCTCATCCTTATATAACTTTTTAAATAATATCAGTCAAATCCTAGATGATCATATAACCATAATATTTTTCAATTTTTAATAATCCATGTGTATGTTAGACTTATTCTGTTGTAAAATGTAATAACCTCCCACACCATGTATTTGATTCACACCAATGGTGTCACTTGATCGATAATATTATTCTTCCTTCTCATTATAATCTGACTAATTATCATTGTCATGATTAGGACCATTTCCATCACATTTACCAATGTGATCTAATTAGGCATCATTTTTCTATTTATCATCACCAACTTTTTGGTCTTCTACATTATAATGACCTTACATCGTCTCCTTTAGTGTATCCTTATCACATAGTTTCAGAGTGTCATTTTTCTCAACATCTAAGAAAATCCTGAGATCTTCTAGGAAATAAATATGGGTCATAATGTTTTAAATTTTATATTATTGATAAATCAATAATTATGGAACCATAAAATAGTAAGGGCCAAATTTAGACCCACCATTAGTCCTTTTCCCATCTAATTTGATTTGTTTTCTAATGTCATCATCATTTTCAAGAACATGTTTTTCATTATTTATATCAATAACTATTTTATAACTATAATAATCTTCCCTATGGACCCCAAAATGAAAAAAAACACAAACTAGATCTATTATTTCAAACATTATCAATAGGATACACAATAATTATTCATATATCACAAAAACCATCATGCTGCACTTTCAAATTAATGTTTTCATTAGCTATTAAGAAATAAAACTGATGAACTAAGGTTGATAAAAAATCAACATGCACTAAAATATGATCATAGTCTCTAAATATAGCTCAATTATTCTCCATATTCATTCTACTGGGTGTTCTAACAGATGAAGCAACATCCCTTAGAATTATAGGATGAAAAAAACCAAACATGTCCCAAAAGTTTAACAAATAACTATGGAAAATTATTTTTCACTTCAAAGGGGTTAAATGATGGATACCATTATTTAATAAGGATTGTTTACAGTTTCAATAGAGCTGAGCCATGACACAATTCTCTCCTATTTAAATCATTAGATCGAAATATTATATGAAAGAAGTTGCATCCTATAAATGTCATCGTCTAATTACAGAAACATCATGCCATCAATATTCTCTTTGATAAATCATCGAATGCCCAAGGATTCTCACCCTTCACATTGAAAATAAATTAAATAATTTATTTCCTTAATGAATCATTTCATTGTGAAGTAGAATCATTTTCCAAAATAAAATTTTTGATGTACAATTTATTGAAATTTTTTAGGGTGGAAGCTTCTATTACCAATGAATGTGATCTATCATTGTTGACCCTCTTATCTCATAGGTAGTTCTTCTCAAATCCTCAAAACGCCATGAACATATCATGATGTCCAAATATCTCACATCCATTACCTCTCATGAGCTTTTTATGTTTAGGTTTTTGCTCTCATTCATAATAACTAATGAGAGGAGCCCTCACCATCAATTAAAATAATAAATACCACATAAAATCTAGAAAACACTAAAAACCATAAAAAATTTTGAAACTATAAAACCACTATAGAAAAACACTAAAATTCCTAAACACTATACCATACACCCGTAAACCCTAAACCAAAAACCAAAAACCCAAAACCCAAAAACCAATACCCTATACCCTATACCCTATACCCTATACCCTAAACCCTAAGTCCAAAACTATTTCCATTTACCCTTAACCAAAAATCCACACCCCAATCCCAATACCCTTATAACCTAAACCCTAAACCATACACCCTAAACCATACATTCTAAATCATCTACCTTACACCGAATGACATAAACCCTAAAACCTAATGCCTATGATAAATTCTAAAAACTAAAACATAAAACCTCACACCTAAACCCTAACCCCAAAACCCAAAAGACCCTAAACCATATTAAAATTTCGAACATATCCTAAAAACCCCAAAAAGAATTTAAAAATGTTAAATCCTATAAAACCCCTAATGCCCCATAACCCATTAAACCACTTTAAAGATCACCAAAAACCTTAAAAACATAAAATAAAAAAACCAAAAAAATACATAATAATATATAAAATAATATAAGATACTAAGATCATTAAAACTGCCAAAAACATTAAAAACCCAAAAAAACTTTAAAATCCATTAAACAATAAAACACATAAAACCCCTAAAAATAATGAAATAGATAAAACCTCCTCAATGAATAATAAAACATAAATACACCATAATAAACATATTGAAACCTAAAACTTTTAAAAATAACCTCAAAAACAAAAGCCAAAAAATTCATTAAATTCCCTAAATACCTGAAAAACGCAATAAACCACAAAAAAATCATAAAAATCGAATAAAATCCTAAGAACACCCTAAAACTCTTAATAACACTAAGAAAACTAAAATAAATAAAACCCCTTAAACTATAACAAACATTAAAACCCTAATAACCACAAAAAAATCCAAAAAACACTAAAATTACAAAAACTACCCTTAAAATCCCTAAAACCCTAAAACCCATAAAACAATAAAAGAATCTAAAACCATAAAAATCCAAAATAAACTAAAAGACCATAAAATCAATAAAACATCAAATACAATAAAAACACAATAATCCATAAAATACATCAAAATATGAAAACATTAAAAACCCTAAATTTTTCTAAAATCCCATAAAAACAGTAATATACTATAAAACCCCTAATAACTAAAAAACTCTGACTACCCTTAAAAACCTAAAAACAATACAAATCACAAACAACCTAAAACACTAAAAACCCTAAAGACCATTAAAACCAAAAGACTAAAAACCACCTAAAATGAACTTGGAAACCATAATAAAACCCGAAAATGCCCTAAAACCCCTTAAAACAATAAAAATCCCTAAAATTCCAAATATTCTAAAAAATCACCTATATTTTATTTAAACTCATAGAACCTAAAAACAAATAAAAATTACAAAAACCATAAAACTATTAAAACACATAAAAACTAATAAATCCCTTAAAAAATAATGGAAACCCTAAAACAATAAAAAAACATTAAATCCTTTAACCACCATAAAATCCTTAAAAACCAAAAATACAATAAAGACCCTTTAATCCCCTATGAACAAAAAACATAATACTATTAAAAAACCATAAAACCATTAAAACCCATAGAAATCTATAAATCCTCGAAGACCCCTAAAAATAGAAAAACCAGAAAAATTATAAAAACACCGAAAACTCATAAAATATTATAATCCAATAAAAACAAAAAAAATCCAATAAAAAAACAAAAAAACCCATAAACAATAATTGACCTAAAAGACATAAAAACATAAAAACCCATAAAATAATTATAAACATAGATAAATAGTTTAAATCCCAAAAAACTGTAAAAACCTGAAGACCATAAAACCACTAAAACCCATTAATATCCAAGAACACTAAAACACTAATAAAAACTAAAAATTATATAAAACCCTTATAAATGATAAAAACCAGAAAATCTCTAAAAACCAAATAACCCTAAAAACCCCATTTGAACCCATTAAAAACCCCAAGACCCCTAAAACCCCTATCCCTCAAATAACCAAGAACCCCTAAAAGAACTAAAAATCCATCAAACCCCTTAAAACCCTATTGGACACGAAAACCCCAAAATCCCGAAAAACCCCTAAACCCTAGAAACTATAAATACCCTAAAACCCCTAAACCCTAAACACCCCCCCAAAAACTATAAAACCATAAAAACCCCAAAAAACACTAAAAATCATAAAATTCATAAAACCCCTTAAAAACTCTAAATCCAATAAGTGACACTAAAAACCCTATGAACCCAAAAAAACTAGAAACACTAAAGGACTCAAAAAACCATAATAACCCTAAAGATATAAAAACACTAAGAGACCACTAAAATAGAAAAAAATACTCGGAAGCCCTGAAAGACTATAAGTACCTTAAACCTACTAAAAGATTTTAATTCCCATTTAAATCCATAAAAGACCCTAAAAACTATAATACCCTAAAAACCCTAAAGTACACTAAAAAAACCCTTAAAATTCAAATACTTAAAAGTACCCTAATACCCTAAACACCATAACTAATCATAAAAACCTGAAAACCATAATGGATCCTAAAAATAATAAAAGACTCTAAAAACACTAAAAGACAATAAAAACTCTAAGAACCACAAAGTCCTTTAACATGATAAAAAACATAAAATCATAAAACCTTAAAGCCCCATAAAACAAGAAATGATCTAATAAAAACCTAAAACCACTAAATTTACCAAAAACCCTAAAATATTGTAAAACCATTACAAATTTAAAGGACCATAAAACCCAACAAACACTAAAAATCCTAAAAACACCTTAAAAACCATAAAACCCAAAAAAATCTCATAAGGAACCCTAAAAATACTAAATAACCCTATAGGTCCATAATAATCATTAAAACCCTAATGGAACTTAAAAAACCCCAAAAAACCATATAGGAAACTAAAATATCATAGAAACCCTCAAACCCATTAAAAATCCAATAATCTTTAAATACATAAAAAACCCTCACATACCGTAAATTCCCTAAGAACAATAAATAACCCATTCAACCCAAAAAAATAATAGAAGATCTGAAACTACTTAAAATATTAAAAAAATAATGTATATAACTATAAAAAACCAAAAACCATAAAAACCATAAAACCAAAAAACCCAAATAACATAAATACACTAAGCCCAAAAAACCACTAAAAATCATAAAACCCCATAAAAACCAATATAAACCATAAAATTAACATATCAAAATATAAAAAACCTAAAACTCTTAAGAAATATAAATATACGAAAAAAATATAATTAATAAAACTCTAAAAAACCCTAAAACACATAAAAAAACATAAAAATCCAATAAAAATAATAATAACACGTAAAAATCCTTTAAAATTAAATCATTTAATAAAATCTAAACTACATAAAATTTCAAAACCACTAAAATAAAAGAATACTAAAAACAAAAGACAAAAAAACACCCAAAATCCCTAAAAACCCTAAAACATAGAAAAACCTAAAAAAAATAAACCCTAAAAATAAAAACGGTAACTAATAATCAGAAACCCTAAAACCCGAAAAACCCCAAAAAAACCAAAAAACCACTAAAAACCAAAATAATATAATTTATATCCTAAAATATATCCTAAAACATTAAAAATATAAAACAACAATAAGAACACCAGACACCATAAAACCACCCAAACCGTAAATAAATAATAAATACTATAAAATCGGTAAAACCTCTAAGATCCTAAAGATCCTAAGTGTCAATAAAAACCATAAAAACATTAAAAGACTATAAAAACAATAAAATACACATAAAACCCTCAATCACCCAAAATAAACTAAAACCCAAAAAACTCTAAATGCACTAAAATAATAAAAACCTTTTAAAACCTAAAAACCATAAAACCCTAGAAACCCAAAAAAACAACAAACCACAAATGAACCTAAAAACATCAAAACCCCAGAACCCCTAAAAACAGAAAAACCCTTAAAACCTATAAAAAGCATAAAACACTAAAATAACATTAAACACCTAATAAATAACAAAGAGAGCCACTAAATATCCCTAAATCCTATAAATAGTTTAAAAACACATAAAACCTAATAAATCTCCAAAAACCTCAAAAAATCCAAAAAAATCCAACACCATGAAACACTAAAAATCCAAAAACACTATAGAAACTCAAAACCCATATAAAACCATAAAAACCTAAAAATTATAAAAATACCAAAACCACTACAATACCTAAAAACCCTAAAAAACCATTATAACCATAAAAACACAAGAACCCTAAAAACACATAAAAAGAATGTAATCTTAAGAAAATAATAGAATCCCTAAGAACCACTAAACACCCTAAAAATCACTAAAACCCTAAAAGCCGTACCAACCAAAAACCATGAATAAACATCTAATAATTTATTAAAACATTCGAACCCTAAAACCCTAGAAAATATATAAAACACTAAAAACCCTTAAATAACTCTAATAATTATTAGAATACGTAAGAACCCTAGAACCCCTAAAAATTACTAAAATTCCTAAATATATTCAAAATCACAAATATCCGAGAAACCCCTAAAATAAATAAAAAATACCCAAAACCCCCAAACCCCCAAAAACCATAAAATCCAAAAAACCATAAAAAAATACCTCAAACCGATAACAATCCTAAAAAACACGGAAGTACCCAAAAAACCCAAAGACCCCTAAAAAGATTCAAGATACCAAAAAATCAACTAAAACCCCCAAAACCCCCTAAATACTAAAACCACATAAAATCACATAAAATAATAAAACCCTTATAACCCCCTACAAACTCTATCAAAACCTTAAAACACCCAAAACCCCAAAATCCCATAAATAATGTAAAATCCTTTGAAAATCCTAATTTTTTTACAAACTCTAAAAACCTAAAAACCGTTAAACCCCTATGAAATCCTAGAAACCCCATAAAAATCCTAAAACACAAAAAATTATCAAAACCCCTAAATCAAAAATGCCTTAAAAAATGAAAAACAATAAATCCACAAAATCATATGAATCATCAAACCCCATAAAACACATAAAAACACTGAAAGACACAAAAACCGCTAAAACCCCTTTGAATCCCAAAAGTCAATAAAGACAAGAAAACCCTAAAAGTCTCTAAAAACCATAAAACCCCTCATAGACTTTAAAAAACCTAAACCCCCCCCCCCCAAACCCCCAAAATATACAATAAAATACCTAAATGAACCCAAATTACACTATTAAAACACTACATTACCTTTAAAGGTTAAAAAACATAATCCCATAGAAACACAAAAACCCGTAAAAACCCCTACACACTAAAACCCTTAAAACTCTCAAAAAAACAACCAGAACCCCTAAAAACCTACAATGTTATAAAACCCATATAACAATAAAAAAACAACCCAAAGCAAATTTTAATTATTTAAAACACTATACCCCCCAACACCCCTTGTAACCCTTAAAAACCCAGAAGGCCAAGACCCCGTAAAGCCCCTAACCCCCACCCCCAAACTTCGAAAAATTGTATAAACCCTAAAAACACTAAAATTATTTAACAAAATTTAAAAACCATAAGTGACTCTAAAAACCATAAAAATATCTAAAATAACATATCACCACATAAAGAGCCTAAAACACCAAATCCCTTGAAATCCCTGAAAACCCTAAAACCATAAAAACAAGTAAAACATTGAAAACCCTAAAACCCTTAAAATTTCAAAAAATCCTAATAATCATAAGAAAGCATAAAACCATAAAATAATCATAAATAACAAGAATTTCTATGAGAATACTGAAAACCAATAAAACCCAAAACACATAAAACCCCCTAATAACCATAAAACCCCATAAAAACCCTAAAAAACTTAAAACCCATAAAAACCATAGAAATCCCAATAAAAACTAGGAAAACCAAATAAATACATAAAACCTCTGAAAGAAACTAATATCTTAAACCCGAAAAAACTATTATAGAACCCTAAAAACGCTAAGAACAGTAAAAGCACATAAAAATTCTTAAACCAATAAAAACCCCTCAAAAAATAAAACCACTAAAAACCGACCCCCTCCCCCTCCCAAAAAAACTATTCAAAATTATAAATCTACAAAACCATAACTCCCAAAAAAACTAAAACCCCCACAAAAATACCTAAAAACCCAAAAAAAAAAAAACACAAAAACCCCAAAAACCAAAAATATATTAAAACCCTTAAAAAATAAAAAACAACTTAAACTCCCTAAAACCCAAAAAAACATAAAACACTCTAAAACCATGAAAAATTAATAAAAAACATAAAAAAAAATAGAAACCATAAAACCCATCAATCCACAAAAAACACCATAAAACCCACAAATTGTTTAAAACCACAAAAAGACTAGAAACAAACGAAAATCTAAAACACTTAAAACCATTAAAAACATAAAACAAAAAAACTAAATCAATCCAAAAGAAACCTAAATCCATACATAAACCATTAAAACCCCCGAAAAATAAAACAACTAAAATATATAAAAAATCCACAAAACTCTAAAACCCCTAAAAATTAAATACCTTAAAACCATAAAACCCCTAAAATGAAAAAATACCCTTAAAATATCCTAAATCTCAAAAAAAGATTAAAAATACGATATACCCTTAAAACACTTAAAAAATTTATATACAAAAAACACATAAAATACCATAAAACCGTAAAACCACAATGACCCCTAAAAGCCTAAAAGTCATTAAAAACAATAAAAAATAAAACCATTAAAACCTCTATAAATCCATAACAACCCTATAAACATTATAATTAACATAAAAAAACTAAATTACCTAAAGCTGGAAAAATTCCTAAAAACCCCCTAGAGAATGGTAAAACCCCTAAAAATCATAAATACCATAAAAACATACAATAAACTGTGTCCCTCAAAAATTAAACTGAAAACTCTAAAACCCTAATGACCTTAAAAACCATAAAACCCATAAAGAATTTCAAAAATACTAATAAACCCCTTAAAGAGCACGGAAAACACTTAAACACTAAAATAAACTAAACACCCTAATGGATAATAAAAACCCAATAAGACCTAAAAAACATAAAATCCAAAAATACTATAGAATACCCAAAACCCCTAAAAGTATCTAAAACCCTAAAAATCCCAAAAGGACCCTCAAAAAATAAAATCACTAAAGGACCCTAAATACCCATTACCCATAAATGATCATAAAACCCTTAAAAATAAAAAGCGGCCAAAACCCACAAGATACCTTAAGAATACCCAAATAATTCATAGAAATCATAAAAACATTTAAAAGCTCCAAAACCTCAAAACCCCCTAATATACACTAAATGAACCAAAAATCCCAAATGACCCTAAAAAACCATAAATAAAACCCAAAAAATTATAAGTCACTAAAAACCATAAAATTTGAAAATAAATCTAACACCCCATAAAATTAAAAAATCATTAAGACCCCTAAATCCCCAAAAAACCCAAAAAACCGTAATGAAATTTAAAAACCATTAAAACCCGTAAAAGATCTTAAAAAACTAAAACAAAAAAAACACAAAAAATAAACAAAAAAAATACATTTAATCATAAAAAACCTAAAAACCTATAAACAACCTAAGGGCCATAAAAACCTAAAAACACTGAAACCCCTAAAAACCATTTAAAAGCCTAAAACCTTAAAACATATTTAAATTGCCTAAAATTCCCAAAATCCCAAAACCCTAAAAAAACTAAAAACATTAAAACAATAAAATAAATATAAAACCCTATAACACTATATAAACCCCGAAATCCATAAAAAACATCTAGAAACCCGAAAGGATACTAAATCCCCCTAAACCCCTAATATCTTTAAAAAACCCCAAAACACAAAAAATTCAAAAAAATGTCCTAAATATCCCAAGACACCATAAAATACCCTAATACCTAAAATCACATAAACCCCTAAAACTCCCTAAAAACAAAAAAAAAATGTAAAATCCATAAAAAAAATAAAACCCTAATAACCATACCAAATTAAAACACCGCTAAAAACTAAGAAACCCTAAAATCCTTCATGTCCCCAAAATAGCCTAAATGCCTTAAAAAATGTAAAAACCCCTAAAAATACATAAAAAAAATAAATCCCCTAAAATACATAAAAACCCTAAAAACACTATAAACCATCAAAATCACTAAAAACAATAAAACCTTAGGATCCCTAAAAAATTAAAAAACCCAAAAAAATAATCTGTAAAACATTAAACCCATAAGGCCCCAAAAACCCCAAAAAACCCCCCAAAGGAGATTAAAACACATAAAACCATAAGATATATAAAAAATAATAGAAAAATATTTATAGACTAAAAAAATCCAATAAAACCCTAAAAGGCCCTAAAATCACTATAAAATAGTAAAAGACCACAAAACCCCCTTAAACACCTAGAAACACTAAAAACCCATATAATTACTAAACCCCTCATACCGTTAAAAACACTAAAAACCCAAAAGGCCCTAAAATCATAATAAACAAAATGGAACTTAAATATGCTAAAATTCATAAAATCCACAAGAACCCCAAAAAAACCTGAAAACCCCTGAAAACCATAAAAATTCCTAAAAATAAAAAATATCAAAAAAATAACTATAAAAAATAATCCATAAAACCCCATAAAATATCCAAAACACTATAAAAACCATAAGAAAATCATAAAACCCCAAAAACATAATGAACCCCTACTAAACAATAGAATCCTTAAAAACAAAAAAAAAACCCATAAAGCACCATAAAACCCCATAATAAACTCTAATTACCTAATGAAACCCCAAACACCCTAATAAATATGAGAATCCCTAAAATCTCCTGAAAATCCTAAAAACTGTAAAAATCATATATAACAAAAAAACACAAAAAAACTAAAACCACATAAAAGACACTAAAAACCCAAAAACCCAAAAAAAAAACCTAAAAACGAAAAAAAACCCTAAATGATAAAACCCCCCCAAAAACTATAAAAACAACTAAAAACAAATAAAAACCTTAAATCCCCAATAAAACCTAAAAACCCCAAAAAACATAAAAAAAACTAAAACCCAAAAAAACCCCAAAAAATACCATAAAACCCTAAATACACTAAAAACCACAAAATTACATAAAATCCTAAAATCATCTAAAACCCCTAAAAACTCTAAAAACCCATGAAAAACACTAATAAACTCTTGAAATCCCATAACCCCAAAAATTATAAACTCCACTAAAAACCCTAAAAACAATTAAAACACTAAAAGAACACAAACCCCTATAAAATCCAAAAAAAATATATCTGAAAATAATAAAAAACCAAAGAAAAATACTGAAAATGATAAAAATCCATAACAAAGCTTCATAAACCAAAAAACCAAAAAATCTCTAAACACCCCTAAATCCTAGAAAACAACCGATAATTCCCATAAAAGAGAAATAAACCTTAACAATAATAAAAACCATAAACATCATAAAAACCCATAAAAACAAAAATAAATAATCCCAAAAAACTATAAAATATCCTTAAACCCCTTAAAACCATAAAACATCAAAAAATATCTAATAATATAAAAACCGTTAAACTACATAAAATCCACAAAAACAACTAAAACCCCAAACCCCAAAAACCCAAAAAACCCAAAAAAAAAGATTAAAACATAAAAACAATGAAACACCATTTTATCCCAAAAAAAATTATAAATTCTGATGTACCTGAGAAAAATCATAAAAACCCTAAAAGATAATTAAAAACCATTACTAAAAAACAACCCTACAAACCATAGAATGGCGTGAAACCCCTACAAACAATAAAACAACACCCTTAAAAACCATAAAAATCCTAAAAACATTAAATCCATTTAAAGCCATAAAAACACTAAAACTCCCTAAAATCCCAAAGAAACATTAAAAACCCCAAATATCCCCAAAAAAACAAAAAACTAGTAAAAACCCTAAAACACCAAAATAACTCTGAAACCCGTAAAACTGTATGAACCATAAATACCCCCTAAAACCCTCAAAACCAATAAAAAACCCTAAAAACAATAAATAATCCAAAACACCTAAAAACAACAACATTGAAAACCCTAAAAACATAAAACCCCTAAAATTCTAAAAATATAAAAACCTTAAAATCCATGAAACCCCAAAAAAAGAAAAACCCTAAAAAAGACTTCAAAATAAAAAAAAACTACAATACCAAAAGAAAACTAAATCTCCAAAAAATCAAAAAAACATAAAAACCCTACAACATCACTAAAATATTCTACAACCCATAAACATTGTAACAGACCATAAACCACTAAAAAGTTCAAAAAGTTCCTAAAATCCTCCAAACCAAATAAAATACATCAAAACCCCTCTGTAAACCATAAAATACCCTAAAAACATAAACATAATAAAAAAAGGTAAAATTGTAAAACATTATAAACCATTAGATCCCTAAAAATTTCATAAAACCTTAAATGCCCTTGCGAATTGTAGAAAAAATTAAAAACCACAAAAAAAATTTAGAACACTAAATATCCTAAAAATCCCTAAAAACTAAATTAAACTAAAAAATATATGACCATCCCTATAAATCCCTAAAACAATTAAATAATATAAAACCCTAAAAACACCAAATAAAACTCTAAACATCCCTCAAAACCAATAAAACACAAAAGGAAAATCTAAAAACATTAAATGTCTATAAGAAACCCTATTAAAACCCTAAAAGTTACGAAAACCCATTAAAACCCAAAAACATGTAAATACCATTGAAAACCATTAAAATCCCTAAAAATACTAGATAACCTAAAATCCAAAAAATAACCCTAAAAACCTTCAATGAACTAAAAACCCCTAAAAAACCAAAAAAAAAAACCCTAAAAACCCTAATAAACCCCAAAAACAGTAAAACAATAAAAACTATTACAAACCCTAGGCCCATGGGGTGTTAGCTGAGTTGTACCCCTCACTGTCAATGGGAACTGGCGCAGGCTTGAGTCTGACTAGATTCAGACACCGTGTATATAATGCACAAGGCGATTCAATGCCATTGTTAGATAGGGAAAGGGAAACATTCTTGGGCTTGGTTGGGGCCCCCCACTGGGAGTTGGTATTTTCCAGCCACATTTTTTCAACGAGCATGTACCCGATTTCTAGAGTCTTCTACTTTGATTCCAAGATACATAGGATAAAATTGATGTGGGGATGAATTTCAAGGTTACACTAGTATTAACTCATCAAGTAACGTTAGGTACTATCACCGCCAACACAGTTCATCTGATTTTGGACATTGATCCACTGGGTTATGACTACTTGTATTAGGGCCTTCGGGCCAGTAAAGGACATTAGAACACAGGGCCATCGGGTGGTATGAGACTTTAGGCCACCAATGGACTTTTGGCCATAGGGCCTTCATGCCACATAATAAGACAAAGAATAATCGAGGGCATAAAACACAGGAGCAGATCTTGAGGGGGATTTAGAGAAAAAATAGCAATGAGTAGAGCAATGATATTTGTATTGGAAGAATGAGAGGGTATAACAACAACCATCTGGACTAGGATCATTGTACCTCTACACAGAAAATGATATTTGATATTCCATGTAAGGTGGGGATCTAGGAGCCTTCAATATGATGATGCCGGGGAGGAGTAGTTTCAAGTTCATCACATCTTGGGCCTTTAAGGTCATGTATTGGGTCGTGTATGGGCCATGTGCCTCGGTCTTATGGGCCATGTAAGCATCCCCTTCATTCCTTAAAATGGGGATTATCCAAAAAAATAAGGCCTTCAGTCCATTGGGAGTATTAAAATCCATAAAATAGAAAAAATTGTAAAAAGTCACTAAAAACACTAAAAATTAAAAAAAAAACTTTAAAACCCAAAAACAATAGAGCCCTAAAAAAACCCATATAAAATATAAAAACCACATAATAATTGTAAAACCCAATAGAAATTATTAAAAAATATTCAAAACCCCCAAAATCCACTAAAATCCTCTCAGAAACATAATACCACAAAAAGAAAATAAAAAACCCAAATAAATCCCATAATAAACTAAAATAACCTAGAGAACTTAAATGACACCAAAATCCCCAAAGGACCCTAAAATCCCAAAAAACACTAAAAGGCACTAAAAACCCCTAAAATCCTAAATAACCCTATAAAATGCTAAAAACCCTTAAAACACCAAGTGATGGTGAAAAACATAATAAAATTAAAATATCCCTAAAACCATAAAAAACCTAAAATCCAAAACAAGCAATAAAAACCCTAAAAACCTAACAAACCAAAAAATTATAAAAATCCATAAAAATACCCGAGAAACCAATAAAATACCTAAAACCCTTAAACCCCAAAAACCATTTAAACCCTAAAACCCCAAATATTCTTGATAATCACTAGAAAACCCAAAAAACCATATAATCCTTCAAAATACTGAAACCATAAAACCCCTAAAAACCCATAAAAGTCCAAAAAATCCCTAAAAATCCAATAACAATCTAAAAATCCAAAATACACAATAAAAACATGAAATCCACTAAGAACCCTAAAAACCACAACAAAAACCAGAATCCATAAAAACTTAAAAACCCATATATATCCTTAAAAACCAAAATACCCATTTAGAACTCTAAAAATACGAAAATTTACTAAACACATTAAAACACTACAAAACTCTAAAAGAGATATAAAATCACAAAAAACCATTAAATCCCATTAAATACACAAAATCCCCAAAACCCCAAAAAAACATTGAAACTAGAAAACCACAAAACAATCCCTAGAACACTATAAAAACCCTAAAACAGTATAAAAATAAAAAAAATAAAAAAATTAATTAAATGATTAAATAATGTTATAAAATCTAAAAAACAAATTAACTATCCTTGAAGACCAAAAAATCCTTAAAAAACTATAGAAACCAATAAATATACCAAAAACCAAAAAAAACCCATAAAATCCATGCAAACACAAAAAACATAAAAACCCTAAAACCCCTCACAACCCACTAGAAATTACTAATAACCCAAAAAACCCTAAAAATATATAATATTCTCTAAAACCCCCAAAACTTTAAAAACCCTAAACCCCCTAAAACACCAAAAAACCCTACAATCCATAAAAATCTAAAAACCCATAAAAACCCAAAATACCTTAAAACAATAAAATCTCTAAAAAAATAAAACCCTAAAAACCCCAACAAACCCACTACAAACCTAAAAACCATAAAAATCCAAAAAACACTAAATACATAAAAAAATAAAATAATAACCCTAGAACCCTAAAAACCCCCAACACCAAAATCACAAAAAAATCCTAAAAATGAAAATACCTTAGTAACCCAAAAAAACATTAAATCCAATTATATCTAGAGTCTCTAAAAACCAATGGAACCCTCAAATATGCTAAATACCTTAAAAACTATAAAACCATAGAAACACATAAATCACTAAAACCTCTAAACCCCTAACAATCCCAGAAATATCTTAAAACCATAAAATGAATAAAAACCCCTAAAGACCACAAAAAAACTAAAACCATCAAGACCCTAAAACCACTAGATACCAATAAAACACTAAAACCCAAAAGAATAATAAAAAACAGAAAAACACGAAAAATATCCAATAATAACTAAAATATACTTAAAAACATAAAAATCATATAAACTTAATATTCCTAACAACCATTTAAAACACCTAAAACACTAAAAATCCAAAATAATCGTAATAATTATAAACCCTAAACACCTTAAAAATCTGAAATCCCTTAAAACCCTAAAACCCCTATAAACACCAATAATTGTAAAACCCAAAAATAACCAAAAACCAAGAAATCCACTAAATCCCCTAAAACATAAAAAACCTAATTACCCTAAAAACACTAAAACCCATACAAACACTAAAAACCCTAAAAACACTTAAATTCCATAAAAATCCTAAAAGCCCCTAACATACATTGAAATAGGTGAAAACCTCAAAAATACCCAAAAATACCATAAAAACATAAAAAACTATAAATACACTAAATACAATAAATTCCACTAAATGATTGGGAAATACCCAAAAATTACAATGAAGTCAGAAAACCATAAAGGACCCAATAGACTCTAAAAACACTCGATTCAACATAAAAACAATAAGACCCGAAAATGTACCCACAATTCTCTATAAACCATAAAACCCATCAAATGAACTAAAAACCCAAAAAGCCTAAAGGACCCTAAAACCCCTAAATGACCTTAAAAAACCAAATATCCAAACACCCTGCAAGACCATCAAAATATGAAAAACCTTATCGGGTCATTAAAACCCAACTCAAACCATAATAACCTGAAAATCTTCTAAAAAATCAATGACTATATAAAACCATAAAATCACAATTCGACTTTTAATAACCCTGAAACCCCAAAAAAGATAATAGAATCAAATTTAAATCCTCAAAAGCCACTAAAACTCTACAAAAACCAAA
This sequence comes from Viscum album, assembly GCA_963277665.1. Classification (NCBI taxonomy): domain Eukaryota; kingdom Viridiplantae; phylum Streptophyta; class Magnoliopsida; order Santalales; family Viscaceae; genus Viscum; species Viscum album. The sequence continues at coordinate 981,806,336 of OY728165.1, read as the reverse complement.
AACCCTATAAACATTAAAAACAATAAAAACCATAACACCGCCAAAAACCATAAAAATCCTAAATACCATAAATACCATAAAATACCTAAAACCTTAAAAACTATAAATCCCATTAAATTCCTAAACAACCTAATCAACTAAAAAATCCATAAAACCCCTAAAACTATAAAAAACATTAAACACCAAAACAGTTATAAAACCATTTAAGACACAAAAAAATCCAATAAATACCCTTGTGTAGCATAAGAACCAAGGGGAACCCTAAAACCCTAATGGGGGATAAAAACCATAAAAACATTAAAAGATAATAAGACACTGTAAATAACCATTAAAACCCTGAATATCCATATAAACAATAAAGGAACCTAAAAACATAAAAAAAAATAAATGACCAAAAAACACCTATAAAGTCACAAATAAACCCTAAAAACCAAAAAAAAATCAAAAAAGACATAGATAAAATAAAAAACTCACCAAAAATTTAATAAAACCTAAAAACCCTTAACCCCTAAAACCTGATAAAAACATGAAACCCAAAAACACCTGTAAAACCCTATTCCCTTAAAAATCAAAATAACATTAAAATATTTGAAAACCCTAAAAAACTATTAAAAACCTCAAAACTAAAAAAAACAGAAATAACCATAAAATCCAAAACACCAAAAAACACAAAAACCCCAAAAACCCTAAAAATACACCAAACCCTAAAAAATTCCTAAAAACCTTAAATACATAAAAACCCAAAATCCTAATCACCCTTATAACACATAAAATCAAAAACTCCTTAAAACATTAATACTCTAAAACCCCATAAAACCCAAAAAAATATAATAGAACCTTAAAAATCATTAAAACCCATAAAAACATAATGAACCCCTAAAAACCCTAAAAACAGTAATACCCTGAAGATACATAGAAGACCGTAAAACATTTTGAAACCGTAAAGAACTCTAAAAACTAATAAAAGACCAATAACGACCTATAATCACCTTAAAACCCTAAAAATATTAAGATCCCAAAAAATAAAAAAAACTCTAGAAATCTTAATTAATCTTAAACCCCCAATATAACCTAAAAATACAAAAAACCCTAAAACCAATAATATCCCTAAATTACCTAAAAACATAAAATAATAACTAAAATACACTAAGATCCTCAAAACGAAAAAAATAAAAATCACTAAAATATATCTAATAACCCTTTTAAGCCCAAAACCCCTAAAATAACAATGAATATACTTAAATCCTAAAAAAATAAAATACTAGAAATACATAGAAACATAATAACTAGAAAAAAATAAAAACCAAATTAAATCCCAAAAAATGAGTAAAACTCCTAAAATACTAAGGACCCTAAAAAATAAAAAAACCATAAAAACCCAAGAAAGCTCCCTAAAACACTAAAAAAACCCTAAAACCACATAAAAATATTTTAAGACCCCTATACACCCTAAAAATACAAAACACATAATACTCTAAAAACCCAAAAAAAAATCTAAAAATCCACAAATAACCTAAATATCTCCAAACCCCCTCTGAATCCAAAAAACACAAAAAACATTAAAAGATATAAAATCCATAATAAAATCAACAACCCCTAAAACCATTGAAAACTCCTAAAATTAATAAAACCTAACAACCTATAAAAAACCTAAATCCTACAAAAAATTTGAATGAATCCAAAAACCAAAAAACCACTAAATTAATTCTAAAAAACCAATAAACCAAATAAATATTCAAAAATTTTAAAACTATATAAATAAAAAAACCCAAAAATCCCCTAAAATAGAAAAATTCATAAAATCCCGTATAAAACATTTAAACCCTTAAATATATAAACAAAATCATAAAAACATAAAAAAATATAAAAACCCTTAATACCATAAATCTCCAAAAAAATTTAAAAACCTAAAAATCCATAAAAACCATAAAACCCTAAAAACCCATAAGAAACCCTAAAAACCATGAAAATCCTAAAAACCCTTCAAACCACTAAAAACATCCTAAAACCCCTAGAAACCCATATAAACTACTAAAATATAAAAAAACCATAATTATACCAATTCATTTACAAAATCATAAAAACAAAATAAACCATAAAAACCTATGAAAACACTAAATACCCTAAAGAACCTTGAATCCCTAAAGACCACTAAAAACACAAAAATCCCCTAAACTCAAAATTCCCCCTAAAACCCCTAGAACCCTTGTAAAATCCTTTAATACCATAAAAACTCATAAAAACCACTGAGGCACCCAAAACACTACAAAAACCTAAAAACTATAAAAAACCTAAAACATTGGAAACCCATAAAATCTTAAAGAATCCTAAAATTCCAAAAAACACATAGAATACCTTTAAAATCCTAAAAGGAAATAAAAAACATAAAAACCCCTAATCCCTAAAAACCTTAAATACATAAAAAAACTTTTGTAAAAGTTAATTCATCCATAACACCAAAATTTTACAAAACCACACATATGATTACAAAGAAAGCCATAAAAACCTAGAAAAAACCCTTTGAATCCATAAGAAACCCCTGAAATTCATTAAAATCCATAAAAAAAGTTTGAAAAAAAAAGAAAAACCATAATGCCTAAAAAATCCTAATAAACCCAAATTACCCTAAAACTCAAAGAACAAGATAAAATAATGACATTCCCTAAACCACCTACAATCTCTAAAAAGACCTCAAAACCCAAAAAATAGCAAAAAAACCATAACAAACATCAAAATAGTAAAAACCACTAAAACCCCTAAAAAGACACTAAAAATCCTAGAATCATTATATCTAATAAAATAAAAAACCATAAAATAAAAAAACCACTAAATCCCCTTAAAACACTAATACCCCAAAGAAACAGAAAAAACCATAATAACCATTAAATAACCTAAAACCATGAAACAACAAAAGACCATAAAACTCATAAAATACCATAAGAACCCCCAATCCCCTAAAAACTCATAAAAAAATAAATAAAATATAATAGAAATCCCACAAACTCTAAAATTATAAAACCCCCAAAACACAATAAATTCCCTTAAAACACTAAAACCCTAAAAATTCTTAAAAACTCTAAAATCCACTTAAAAACCCAAATATAAACATAAAAACATAAAACACTAAAAACCATAAAAATCATTCATAAAATTCTAAAAAACATGGAAAAATAGTAAAAACACTAGAAAATCCTAAAAATCAATAAAATAACATAAAACTCATAGAAAATTCATAAAAACACCAAAAATCCATGAAAACCACAAAACCCGACAAAAATCCCTCAAACTCCTAAAAAATTTTAAAAATCCTCAAAATACTTCAAAAACCCTTAAAACTATAAAAATATAGAAACTATAAATGTCCTGAAAAATTATAAATTACTACAAAATGATATAAAACCTTAACAACCCAAAAACCTAAAACATCTAAAAACACCTTAAACCCCATAAAACCTTAAAACCCCTATAAATAAAAAATGATCCTTAAACGCCTTAAAACATGAAAATTTTAAAAACACTTAAAACCATAAAAACAAAAAAATTTAGAAATCAAATTATAATGAAAATAAATACCATAATAGTCCCTGAAAACAATGAAAATATAAATATAATAAAATAAAAACATGAAATCCCTAAAATTCATAAAAACAATAAAAACGCAAAAAAACACCATATAAATACTACAAACCATAAAACAACTAAAACCCATAAAACCGTAAAACCCCTATAATCCATAAAAACATTAACCCCTCCACCCTACCAATCAACAATTCCATAAAATAATGGATAAAATATAAAAACTACAAAACCCCCCCAAAAACCTTAAAATCCAAAAAACCCAAAAATCACTTAAAACTATAAAAAACCATAAAACCCACTAAAAACCCTTAAAATTAAAAAAAACATCAAATCCACAAAAAATCAAAAGTGAAAATAATAATATGATTTTTACTAAATACATTAAAACCAAAAAAACCCCAAAACCCCAAATAACACAAAAACCCATAATAACACTAAAAATATTAATGACACAAAGAAGTACTGGCAATCCTAAAAACCCTAAGCCCTATAAAAAGTAAAATAAATCTTTAAAACCTAAAAAGCAATAAAACACTAAAAAACCCTAAAACTCCCCCAAAACACTCAAATGATCCTGAACACAACCTAAAATTCCCTAAAACTATAAATTATTCGAAAACCAGTATGACAGTTTAAACCCTAAATGTTTCTAAAACCCTAAAAATCCGAAATGAGATTGAAACACCAAAAACCAAAAAAAACATTAAAGAGCTATATTAATTTTTAGAGAACCTAAAAACCTTAAACACAAAAAAAAATTATAAAGACCCTAATAAAATACATAAACACCCTATGAAATTTATAAAACATAGGAACCCTAAAACTACATTAAATCGTAAAAACCCAAACAACCATAAACAGCTTAAAATGATAAAAAACCATCAAATCTATGTAAAATACTAACAATCCAAGAAAAGACATAAAAATGTTAATTATTTTGTTGAAAATCCTTAAATTCTCAAACAAACCATAGAAAACACTAAAAACCCAAAAATATTATTAAGGCACCAAAAGACCTAAAATCTGGACAAAAACCTAAAAACCCTAAAATCTCTATAAAATCCTCTAAAAACCATAATAGACCCCTCCCCTCCCTTGTCTTCGGTGTCTATTGTTTTCATTATAATAAACTTGGGGGGCTGAGAATAGCCTGACCCTCGCATATTCCATGCCCTGAATTCCCATAAAACACTACTAAACTATAAAAACACATGAAACACATAAAACCCATAAAAACCATAAAATACCATAACTTTCCTACAAACCATAAATACAACTTATATATTCCCAAAACCATAAATGAATCTGTAAACCATAAAATTAATAAGAATACACTAAATCCCCAAGTATCATTAAAAACCTATAAATACACAAAAAACTGTACCATGTCACATAAAACCATAAAACCCTAAAATACTAAAAAAACTAGGAACTCCTAAAATACACTAAAAATACGAAAAGGCCCCAAACTCCAACAAAAACACTTAAATACTCTAAAACCACTAAAAACACAAAAAGACCATCTAACCCCGAAAATACCCTTATGTCTCTTACAAATCCTAATGAACCATAAAAACAATACATAAAAAAAACACATAATGACCCTAAAACCCCAAATCAATAAGAGAAACTAAATATAAAAAACACCTAAAACCCCTTAATGGTCCTAAATCCATAAAACCCTTAAAAAACCGAATCCTCTAAAACTAAAAAATTTAAATCAAACCTAGAACCCCATAAAAATCTAAAAACCCATAAAACACTAAAACCCCCAAATCCATTAAAAACCTAATATTCCTAAAATATCTAAAATCCCCAATGAACCATAAACATCTTTAAAAACACATTAAAACTGTTATCCCTACAATAAACCCTAAAAATCTATAAAAACTATCATAAACATAAAAATACATAAAATATTTTAAATTCCCAATAAACTATAAAAAACATTAAAATTATTAAAAACCATTAAAAACGAAAAAAAACCTAAACACCTAAATAATTAAAAACATAGAATCTCATAAAATCGCCAAAGTCCCATTAAAGCCCCAAAAACACTAAAAGGACCAAAAATCACTATGAAAATCATAAACACCCTAAAACCTAACAAATACCCAAAAATCTGGAAAGCCACATTAAACACCATAAACCCATAGAAATCCTAAAACCCACAAATAATCAAAAAATGGAAACCTTAAAACACTTAAAAACATAATTAAATTTTAAAACCCATAAAAACACTAATAATATCCAAAACCATAACACCATAACACCCTAAACCCCTAAAAACCCTAAAACCTAGAAAAATCCTAAAAATAGTAAAACAAAAAACCCATTAAATTCAACAAAAACCCTAAATCCCCTAAAAAACCCAAAAATTAACTAAACCCCCTGTGACCACCTAAAAAAACTAGAAATCCCTAAAACAATAAAAGATAGAAAAACATAATAACCCATGAAACCATAAAAACCCTAATAACACTTAATAACCCTTAAAGCCCATAAACCCCCTTTAAACACCTGACATAACTTGAACAACAATAAAACATCAAAAAATTATAAAAACAAAAAAATACCCCAAAACCCTTAAAAAGAATAAAAATCCTAAAACCTGTTAATTGTAAAAAACCATACTAAAATTTAACACACATAAAAACCCTAAAATACCTAAAAACCATAAAATCCCTAAACCCAATAAAAAATATTCATTACCACCAGAAACATAAAAATCCTAAAAACCCAAAAGACTCTCAAAACCCTAAAAAAAACAAACTCTAAACAATCTTAAAATAACTAAAAACCCTAAATATCCCGAAAATATAAAAAATATTGAAAAACAAAATCACCTCAAAAACCCTAAAAACTCATAGAATTCTAACATACCTGAAAAACACTATAAAATCCTAAAACCCATAGAACCCCTAAAACTATAAAAACCTTAAAAACCCAAATACCCCTAAAATCCACTAAAATAGATAAAACCCATAAAAACCCTAGAAACATGAAATTCAAAAAAATTGAAAATTCAAACCCCCCCCAAACACATTAAAACCCAATTATTATACTAAAAGAGTCAAATTTATTAAAAAACTAATAACCCCAAAAAATTTGAATCCCTAAAAAAACTGTAAAAACCCTAAATAACCATACAAACGCTAAAAACTCATAGAATTGATAAAACCCATAAAACCAATAAAAACCATAAAAACTCTAAAACCACTAAAACCAATAAACCCCTTAAAATCCAAGAAACACTAAAAATCTAAAACCCCTAAATGAACATAAGATCCGTACAAACCACAGAAACGCCAAAAACGTAAAAAAACCACTAAAAACCCTAAATCCCTAAGAAAACCTAAAACCCATAAAACCCATTCAAACCCCCAAAACACAATAAACCGTAAAAGACATTAAAATTTTTATAAAAACCTATAAAACCATAAAATCATTGAAATGCGAAAAAAACCCCCAAAAGACCCAAAATACTCTTAAACTTGTAAATGTTATAAAGACATCTAAAAGACCCTAGAAACTCTAAAACTCCATTAATGACACTAGAAACCCCGAAAAAATTAAAATACCTTAAATAAACTAAAAAACCTCAGGGTCTCTAAATAATAAAAAAACATTAAATAACAATAAAACTATTAAAAGCCTAAAAATAACCTAAAAACCTTAAAACAGAAAGGTATCTTAAAACTATAAAAATAGTAAAACCTCTTAAAGGACCATAAAACCCCTAACTGACACTTGAACAATAATATCTTGAAGGACTATGAAAACCAAAATATCCAAAAAAGTTCCTAAAACCCCTAAAAACATATAAAAGACTTTAAAAACTCAAAAACTCACAATGAACCTTAAAAATCCTAACAAACCACAAACAACTAAAACCCCCTAAAAATAGTAAAATTCCCTTAAAAAAAGAGTAAAGGACTCAAAAAAACCGTAGAATAAAAATACTCTAAAAACCCTAAAAAACATCGAAAGACATTAAAACTTGCAAAAACCCATAAACCCCTAAAACACTAAATATATTAACACCCATTAAAATCATAAATATACTATAAAACCTAGAAAACCCTAAATTCCCATAAATACCATAAAAATTTTAAAAATACATAAAACCCCTAAAATCCATAAAACCAAAAAAAATCATAAAATACCATAAAATCCCCCAATACGCTAAAATTTCTACAAATTAAAAAACTCTAAAAATAAAAAAAACCCTAAACACCCTAAAAAAATTCAAATAACCAAAAATGAAATGGAAAAAGGTCCCTAAAACACGAAAATCATGTAAGGTCCCTAAAACCCCTTAATGACCCTAATTGGATTAAAACCCTAAAAACACTTAAATGATCCAAAATACCCTAAAATTCATTAAAATCCTCAAATCCCAACATAACCCAGGGGGGTGGTGGAGCACTCTCCTGGACTTCTCTCCTAGTCGGCGCTTCTTCAAGGGTTTCTCCTGGATTTCGATTGGGGTTTCTATGCTATATCTTCTTTCTTTCCTGATTGTGGATGGCGATCTCGAAATCTGTGTTCTTTGGATGCGCTTTGTAGCTACATGGCAGTGGTGGGATCCTGTCTTCAGCGGATTTTTCTTTCCCGATCGATGACTTTTGATTCATCAACTTCAAATCCAATCAAGGAATGGATTTTCTTGTGGAGGATCTTTGGTGATGAGTTTGTCTCGAGAGTCTCCAGCGCGATCTGGTGTTGGATCTCAGCTCTCGGGAGGAAGGTTTTGAGGATGATTGCGATGTCATGGGTGCGTGGATCGGGGACTCCCATAGACGGGTTAACGATTGAAAGGGTCTCAACGGCAGACAAGGTCTCTTCAGAAGTGGGAGTTTTCTGGTTCTTCGGTTGCTGCGGTGACTGGTCTCATCATAGGATTTTCGGCAGAAGATTGCGTTGTCGGAAGCAGTTTGCGCAAAGGATGCGTTTCAGGTGGATCTATGATGGAAGAATGTGATTGGGGCTTGATGATGTGGGAGCTTTCGGTTCTCCACTTCGGTTCTGTTCTGTGGATGCTTCCCTGTCGTCGACTCAAATCTGGAGACGCAGAGTCATCCTCAGCGGGTGCTGGTGTATTCAGCCTATGGTTCAGCAACCTGTGGCTCGGTAGTGTGGGGAACCTTCAAAGAATATGGTCCATATCTATCCTCATCTGTTCGAATGTTGCAGTTTCAAAAAAAAATATACCCTCTCATGGTGGATTGATTTTCTTGCAGGTCTTCTCTATAGTTGGATGAGATTTTGTCTTCGTTTTGCATTTTTTCTGTTCTGTTCTGGCTACCGGGCTCCACCTTTTTTTCATACTGCTGACACTGGTTCTGGTTGGAATTCTTGGTCTTATTTGATTTGCTGGTTTGTGGTGATGTCTGGTCTGGGTGTGATCCTTGGCGAGCTGCAGGTTTTGATTTTGAGGAAATGTGTTTGTCTGAGAATGATGTGTATTGGTGGCTGCTAGAATGCTTCTTGGATGGGAGGTGATGCTTTTGTCCTAGTGCGGATGGTTTATGTTGTTGCTTGCCGTGGTTGTGGTGACTGGATGATTTGCTGTTGGTCCTGTCTGATGGGCTGGTTGTATGATGAGGCTGCTCTCCATAATGGTGTGTCATTGACTCGAACAACCACTACTGCTCTGGCCACCCTTCCCAATGTACCGGACCCCACTTTGGTTTGGTATGCTGGTGTTTGTGGAGGCTTTGGGACGGTGCTGGTGGCAGTGTCCTGGGTCAGGGGACTATCGTGGTGGAGTGGCATTGATGAGTGCTGGTTGTTGGTTTCTATTTGTTGGAGGATGTTGATGGCTGCTGTGGTCTGCAGTTTCTATTGTGGTTTGATGTTGCAGGTTGTGATTAGCAGTGATGTCGGAGCTGGTGTTGTTGGTTGCTGGGGCTTGTCGGATTGGACGTGTTGTTTCTGCTTCGAGGCTGTGATTTTTGGTATTGGTGTTGGATGCTGGTATTGGCTAGACATGATGTGCGGACACTGCTGGGGCTGCTTAGATTGGACGTGTTGTCTCTCCTGCTTGGCAGTGATGTTTCGTATTGGAGCTGGATGTTGGTGTTGGATGGACAAGATGTGTGGATGATGCTATTGGGTTTTGTTTTGTGTCTTTTCTCTGTTATTATTTTATTTTTTGATTTTTCTTTTTTGGGACTTTTGTTGTAAAGGATTTTTGGGTGTGGGTCATTTGACCCCTCCCCTCCCTTGCATGTTGTGTCATTTTTCTTATTAATAAATTGGTGGGGGGGGGGGGGTCGGGAATAGCCTGACCCTCACATCTTCCTTGCCCAACAAAACCCATAAATACCTTAAAACCCTAAAAACATGAATGTCGCTAAATCTAATAACAACACTAACGAACCCTAAAACCACAATCACACTTAAAAACTGGTTGAGCCCCCAAAAACCCCTAAAATACAATAAAAAAGATAAAATTATTAAAAAATCAAAAAAACTATAAAATATACAAAATAATGTATAAAATCACATTAGACCGTAAAACCCCTAAATGGCCATAACAATATTTAAATCAATAAAAATTGAAAAAAAACCAAAAAAACCAAAATCCAATAATTCCATTAAAAACCATGAAAATTCCCTAAAATCTAAAACACAAAAAACCATAAAATATCATAAAAACCACAAATCAACCCAAAACCCGGAAAAAAAATGACAACCAAAAAACCCTTACGACAATTAAAGAACTCACAAAACACAAATAAAACATAATATTCCAAAACCCCCTAAAAAATAAAAACCCTTCGACCACATAACACCTCAACAAACTCAGAAATCCTAAAACCCATAAAAACTCATGTAACCCTAAAATCCCTTAAAAACATAGAACCCCCATAAAACCCAAAAAACTATAAATAACCTAAAATACCTGGAACACTAAAGAACCAGTATAATCCATAAAACCCTAAAAAGTATCTAAAACTCCCAAAAGATGAAAAAAATCATAAAACCCATAAAAATTTAAAAACTATAAATAATATAAAAACATTAAAATTTCCATAAAAACCCTTAATATCCCTAAAATCATATAAAACCCTAAAATCAATAAAAGAATAAAAACATTAAAAGGATTAAACCCCTAAAACCAATATATACCTTTAATGCCCTAAAATGATAAAAATCCTAATAAACTAAAAAGCCCCTAAAATATCCTAAAAACACTAAAATCCCAAAAACAAATCCAAATAACAAAAAACCCACTACATAATTGAAAAAATAATGTAAAGCCACCCTCAAAACCTAAAAAATATAAAAACCCTAAAAACTCTAAAACCCTAAAACCCATAAAACCCTAAATGTCTTAAAGATCCTAGAAATAGAAAATACCCAAAACCCATAAAGAAACAAAAAAAAAATCAAAAAACCATTTATATATCAAAAATATCTAATAAAACCAAAAGAAACCCAAAAATAAACTAATACCCAAAATTAAAGTCAATAACCATAAAACACTAAAAAAACACTGATAAAACCATATAACCCCAAAAAAATCAAAAAAGCTAAACTCCCTAAAACCCATAAAACCCAAAAACCATAAAAACCATAAAATTACCATTAAAACCAAAATTTCGTATAAAAATATTAAAACTATAAGATCTCTAAAAACACCTAAAACTCTAAAATTTATAAAAAACCATAAATTGGTTAATCCTCAACTCCCCCAAACATAATCCCCCTAAAACCCCAGAAAATACCTTAAATAACCAAAAAAACCTAAAACACCTTAAAACCCAATTAAGATCCAAATAACCTTGGTAGAATGAAAAAAACCGAAAAACCCTAAAAACATTACAAACCTATAGATCCCTAAAAACCCTAAAACACCTAAAAACTTTATAACCCTAAATTACATTAAAAACACTTAACAAACAATAAGATCCATAAATACAATAAATACCAATAAACTCTATAAATATTAAATACATTACTGATCCTAAAAACCAAAAATACCTAAAACATAATTAAACACCCAATAATATTTTTAAAATAATAAAAAACCATGAAAACCCTAAAATGAAGAAAAACCCTAAAACCCTAAAAACCACTAGACACAGCAAAAAATTTTAAAATTCTTAAAATGATAAAAACTGTTCAAAAACCCAAACATCTAAAAAACATAAAAAACACTAAAACACATTTAAATCACAAAAACCATAAATGCGCTTAGATTGACAAAAAAAAACAAAACGAAAACCATAAAACCCCCTAAAAAACATAAAACCCCTAATCCCTTAAAAAACATAAAAATCCATAATATACCTTAAAAACCCTAATATACCCTAAATGATCCAATAAAAACAAAAAACGTCTTTAACCCCCTAAAACATTATAAAACCATATACCACTAAAACCCCTATAAATCGTCTATAATCCCAAAAAACACAGAAACCCCTAAAAAATCCTAACCACCCGTAAAAACCCTAAAAATAATAAACACCAAAAAATTCAAAAACACGTTGAACCGACTAGAAACCCTAAACCCCCAAAAAAATGAAAACCCCTAAAAAATTAACAAACCCATAAAAAAACAAAAATGTTGAATACTATAAAAACCATAAAATTCCTTAAAATCCCTTAATACCCTAAAAACTCTAAATACTCTAAAGATCCCTAAGAATCATAAAATTTATAAAAACCAAAAAAACCCATATCCATGAAAACCCTATGAAAATAGTAACCTTTTAACACCCTGAAAATAATTAAAAGCCCTAATATACCTCAAATCCCTCTAAACTAAAAAAATATTAAAAACTTAATAAATAAAAAATCACACAAAAAAAAAACCCCCTAAAAAATATAACAAACACTAGAAACATTAAAAATTCTATAAATACCAAAAAACCCATTAAATTCCTATAACCAATAAAAGATTCAAAAAACACCTTATGACCCAATAATATACCCTAAAACCTGTAAAACATACCCTTAAAACCCATGTTAACCATAAATCCGTAAACATAAAAAAGACCATAAAATCCATAAAAATACATAAATACCATTAAATATCTTCAATACCTAATCAATTATAATATTAAAACCATAAAAATCCAGAAAAACCAATGTAACCAAAAAAACTGAAAACCCTTAAAATCGATAAAAATCCATTAAAACCCTAAAAAGGATAAATAACCATAAAATAGAGAAATACTTAAATTTATTTAAAATAATCTAAATCCCCTAAAATTTTTAAAACTCATAAAACACCTTATAAACACATAAAACCTTTAAAACCCATATAATCCCAAAATTCCATAAAAATCTAAAAATTCCAAAAAAAACTAAAATAACAAACCCCAAAAAAACCCCAATATACATGAAAATCCCTAAAGACCTTAAAAACATAAAAACCAATGACAACCCATAAATGCACAAAAAGTATCTAAAACCCTTAAAAATGCATGAAATAAATAAAATAACCCAAAATCATAAAAACCATAAATCCGCTAAAATCTTTTTTGAGACTTTATAAACATTTAAATTCGCTAAAAAAACTTAATAAAATACCCTAAAAATATAAAAACATAAAATGACCTAAAAATTACTAGCTACCCTAAATACCATAAAACCCAAAAAATTAAAAAATTAACTAATGTTCCATAAAATGGTAAAAATATCCATAGAGACCCCATATAACATTATAAAAACAACATAGGACCTTAAAATCCAGAAAAAACAATTGAACCCCAAAATAACATTAAACCCCTAAAAACATTAAAAACCTCCTAAGACAATAAAAACATATAAACACTTAAAACACTTAAAATACTATTAAAAACACAAAAAACTACTAAATACAATAAAAACCCTCAAAACACTAAAAACACTAAAAACCTCAAAATCTTAATGAAACCGTAAAAAACCTAAGAATACCTAAAAACACTAAAAATCGTAAATACCATAAATAACAATGAAAACACCTAAAAACCCTAAAAAACCCAAAAAATACCAAGAAACCAAAAAACCCTAAAAAATAAGTAAAATAACTAAAATGCTCAAAATAACTAAAAATCCCTAAAATCCCTAAAAACCCTAGAAAACTCTAAAACCCATTATAATACCTTAAAACCAAAAAACAATACGAAACCTGAAAACCCCTAAAATCCTTACAAAACCAAAAAATCCAAAAAATCCCAAAAAACTAAAGGAAACTCTAACAAAAAATGAAAACTCTAAAAACCCTAAATTTCTAAATCCCTTACAACAGTAAAAAGTATAATAATCAAAAAAAACTTATCAATTTTTAAATCATAAAAGCACACATAACCCCTTAAAAAGACTAAACACCATAAAAACCCTCTTGATAGAAAAAAACCCCCTGATACGTTAAAAAACATAAAACCATTAAATATCCTAAAAACCATATGAAACCCCTAAAACTCATTTAAACCATAAAATTTCTAAAATCCCTTAAAATCATAAATACCCTCAAGGATACTAAAAATCACACAAAACATTAAAATTAATTTAAGACCATAAAGACATAAAAACACATAAATGAGCATAAATAACCCCTAAAAAGCACTAAAATACCAAAAAAAACCCTGAGTGACCCTAAAACCCAAAAAATCGCAAAAGAACATTAAACTCTAAAATTCCCAAAATGATACTAAAAACATATGAAAACCTAAAAGTCTATAAAATGAACTAAAATTAATAAGAAAATCTATAATACTAAAGTAACCCTAAAGGTCCCTAAAAACATAAAAAACCAAGAAATGATGTTAAAACCCATAAAACGCTAAAATCCTTAAATAAACCTAGAACCCTTTGAACCCATAAATAGAACTAAACCACCAAAAAATCATAATAACATGTTAAACTAGAAAATGATAACAACCCTAAAAAGTCCCAAAAATCCAAAAACCATTGAGACCCCTAAAAACACATAAATTTCTAAAACATATAAAGCCATTAAAACCCCTAACAGATATTTCAAAATTCAAAAACCCTAAAATGGAAAAAAAGATTTCAAATCCCTAAAAACTTTCAAGAACAATCAAATACATAAAATCCCCCAGAAAATAAACACCATTAAGACCTTTATAATCCCTAAAAACTCAAAATAACCATAAAAAAGCTTATAATCCCTAAAAAACCTAAATGCCTAAAAACATACAAAACCCCATGATAAACAATAAAAACCCCAAAATTCCTAAAAACTATTAAAAACCATAATACCGCTATAAAACCTAAAAAAATAAACTCTAATAGCCAATAATCCCATAGAAATCCATAAACCATAAAAACCATAAAAATTAATATACCATATAAAACCCCTAAAAGACACAAAAGACCATAAAACACCTAATAAACAAAAAACTCATGAAAAATTTTAGAATTCCGTAAATAGGCCAATAAAATCCCTAAAATACCCTAAACACCATTAAACACACTAAAAATATATAAAACTCATATAAAAACTAAAACCCATAAACCCCCTACAAACCCTGAAAAACCTGAAAATCATAAAATAACTAAATTAATCCTAAATGCCCTAAAACCCGTAAAAACTGAAAAATCATTTGATATACTAAAAAACCGAAAAATCCATGAAAACACCTAAAACACCTAAAACAGAAAACACATAAAACAACTATAATAATAAAAAATCCCAAAAATCTATCACCAAACTGTATAACCCACACCCCACCCCAAATTCTGAAAAATCCCTAAAAACCTATAATCCCTACAACCCTAAAAAACCAAGAAACCTAAAACCACTAAAAATCATAATAACCTAAAAACCCTTAAATACCATTAAAACCCCAAAAACACTGAATACCATGAAAAATATAAAAAAATTTAAAATAGAAATGTCAGTATTTTTTTTGAAAACCCTATAAGAACTTGAATACACTAGGAGACCCTAAAAATCTAAAAACTCTATGAACCCGTAAATTCCCAAAACCCTGTAAAAACCTGTAAAACACCAAAAAAACTACAAATCTATAAATTTTCCCTTAAAAAGATCATAATCGTAAGTTTTTAACTGCAACAAATCCAAGACCTATAAAAAACAACCATAAAAGGGATAAATAGCCTAAATACAAAAATTAAATAAAAACCCCTTAAAACACTAAAAACCATTAAAACAAAAAAATTCCCAAAATCCTGGAAACCTAAATACCCAAAATATGGAAAAACCGTAATTTTCTTCAAGAAAACCTTAAACACTTAGACACCTATAAAAAACCAAAAACCCATTGAAACCCCTAATAACCCTTAAAAAACTAAAAACCTATGAAACCCATAAAACCCATAAAACATTTAAAGACCATAAAACAAATAAAAATAAAAAAACCATAAAACTGTACCCCCCGCTAATCATAAAAAACTGAAACCCCTAAAAAACCAATGAAAACCCAGAAACCTCCTAAAAATGCTCAAAACTGTAAAACTCTAAAAACCCCTTTAAAATCCTTAAATTCCCAAAAAAATCGATGAAACCCAAAAATAACCTAAAAAATATTACAAACTCTAAAAACCCATAGAATACCCAAAAATAATCTAAAATAAATAAAAACAATGAATAATCTAAAATTCCCTAAAAACATGAAAAACCATAAAATCATAAAAATTAAAATAAAAAGTAAATTAAATCCTCTAAATACTATTAATATACATGAAAACATAAAACCATAAAAATCACTGAAAACATTAAAAATCACGATAATCCAAAAATACCTAAACACAAAAAACCCCACTAAAAACTCTAAATACACAATAACCCCTAAAAACCCAAAAAAACCCATAAAGGAATCTTAAAGATCCTAAAACCCATAATATATTATAGATCCCCAAAATGACTGTAAATAACACTATAAAATTTTAAAAATACCATAAAAGAATTAAACAACCTAAAAGACCTATTAAAACCTATGATCCATAATACTCCAAAAATACCATAAAACACACAAATCCCTAAAAATCAATAAGAACTATAAATACATGTATAACCCATAAGTCACTATAAAACCATTAAAACCCAAAATACCCTTAAAACAAAAAGACTCCAAAAACCCTAAAAATCCTAAATACCCGAAAAATACCTAAAATTAAGAAAATAACCATAAGCAATTAAAATCCTTAAAACCCAAAAAAACAATAAAACCCTATAAAATCCAAAAACAAATCAATAATCCCTAAAAACCTATAAGACACATAAAAATCCCTCAAAATGTCTAAATCCCCTTAAAATCTAAAAACCCCATAAAACCCATTAAACCAAAATACATGTATAACCACATTAAACTAGTAAAAAACTCAGAAATTGTAAATAACCTACAATCCCTAAAACCGAAAAAACCTAGAAAGACTATAAAAACCCCACAACACCAATAAAAACCATAAAACCCAAATGAAGTCTAAAAAATTCAAACCCCTAAATGTATAAAAATAACATTAAAACCCTGAAATTAAAAAAACCCACAATCTATAAAAATCCTTAAAAACCCCTATAAAACCCTAAAAATATTAAAACTCAAAAACAATAAATTAACCCAAAAGGACACTAAAAACTAATAAACCCTAAAAGACACAAAAATTCCAAAATATCCGTAAAAGACACAATAAATCCTAAAATAATTATATTATAATTTTTTCCATAAAACCGTAAAAGACTCCAAAATTAAAAATGACCCTGAAGGTCCCTAAAAACACTAAAACCACTAAATGACCATAAATACAATAAATAACTAAATAGAAAAACAATCCTAACACTCCTAAAGAACATTGACGTTCCCCGAAACCCTAAAGGATCCTAAAACCCCTAAAGGACTCTAAATACCCCTGAAAATATAAAAAACAATACAAATCCTAAAGGGAACTAAAAACCCTAAAAATTTTAAACGACTCTATGAAAACAAAAAACTAAAAAACCCTACAACCACTAAAATACCGAAAATCCCCTAAAAACATTACAAACCTCTAAAAATTACTAAAATTATTAAAAGGCCCTAAAATTACCTAAACACCATAAAAAATTTAAAAGATCCTAAGGAATCTTTAAATGGTCAAAAAACATTAAATTCATAAAACCACAAAAGACCCAAAAAAGAACCTAACAGCCCAAAAACCCCCCAAAACCCTTAAAACCCTAAAATCCCCAAGAATACAAAAAATTCCCAAATCCCTAATAACCCTAAAAAACCCACAAACTCGCCCAGAAATCTAAAATCCCAATAAAACAAAATTAAACCACATTAACATGAGAATCCCTAAAACCCCAAAAAAATCACAATACCGTCCAAAAAACACAAAATATAATAATAATACCTGAAAACCCGTAAAAACACTAAAAAATATAAAAAACCTTCAACACACTTAAAAATCCATAAAACAGAAAAAATATCTTAAAACCCTAGAAGTCCCCTTAAACCATAAAACCCATAAATGTCACTAAAAAATTTAAAACCATAAAAAGTATCTAAACACTATTGAAGCCATAAAAAGAATATAAACCCCTTAAACATCAAAAACCCTTAACCCTAAAAAGACCCTAAAAACCCTAAAATCCTATAAGACCCTAAAACCATAAAACCAACAAAGAACCCCTAAAACGCAAAAAACCTATAAAAGAAAAATTAATTGAACCCCTAAAACCCTAAAAATACTCGTAACACCATAAAAATATAACACACTACAGTCCCTAAAATCCATTAAAACACTAAAAACCCATTCAGAAACAAAATGAATCCTAAAACTAAAAACCACTAAAAGAACCCTAAACCCCATTAATGACCCATATGACCCTAAAAGAGTAGAAGAAACTACTAAAAACTAGAAATTACCCAAAAATACCAAAAACCATAAGAACACAACAAATCACTGAGAAACCGTAAAACCAGAAAAGCCACAAAAAGAACCTAAAAACCATTAATGTCACTAAAAGAACCTAAAACTACTCAACACACTAAAACAATAGAAATACTCTAATAATCCTAAAAACACTAAATCCTACTAAAAAACTTAAAATAATAAAAAATCAAAAAACACTAAAACCAAAAAAACTCTAAAAAACCTTAAAAATCATAAAAGTCTATAAAATCCTAAAGGTGCATAAAAATCATAAAAACACCCTAGAATACCCTAAAACCCATAAAACCCTAAAATCTCTTAAAACAACAAAAAAATAATGAAAAAATCTCTAAAAGTCTATAAAAAATCTTTAAACACACTAAAAACACTAAAACACCCTAGAACCTATAAAACCCCACAAAACCAAAAAACCATGAAAACCCAATACCCCAGAAAACCATAACAACCTTAAAAGACCTAAAAATAAAAAATTTTGAACTAAAAACTCTAAAACAATCCTATATGACCCCAAAACCCTAAAAAACCTAAAACCCATAAAACCCATAAAAATCATAAAACCCATAATTCCCCCTTAAATCCTTTTAAAATCCCACAAAACTCAAAATACCCTAAAAATCACTAAAAACATTGAAATCCGTAAAAATACTCAAACTCTAAAAAAATATTAAAACCCTAAAATCCCTAAATAACATAATAACCCTAAAAACCTAAAGACACCATAAAACCCATAAAACCACTAAAACCCTCAAAAAAAATTCTAAAAATCATGTAAACACTAAAAATCATAGAACTCCTAAAACCTGTAAACACCTGAAAAGAACCGAAATCCCTAAACCCTAATAATCTAGAAAATCATTACTACCCTTACAATCATAAAAAACCAAAAAACTCTAAAAAACTATGAATATACCCTAAAGTGCCTAAAAATAAAAAAACCCTTAAAAATCCAAGAAAATCCCAAATCCCTAAAAGAACTATTAAAACCCTAAAATTTCGTAAACACCACTTAAACAACATAAGACATCCAAAGACACTTAATCTCCTTAAAATTCTAAAAATAATAAAACACATAAAAGTCTAAAATCCCAGAAAAAACTTGAATCCCTTAAAATCCTAATAAAATATAAAACCCCTATAAAACTAAATAAAATTAAAAAATCCCTAAATCTACTAAAAAACCTAAAATCCCTTTACAGTCACAAAAAATAGTAAAAACCCTTTAAAACCATAAAGATTCCCAAAAACCAAAAAACCCCTGAGATAGGCTTGATGACCTCAATATAATCCTAAAAAACCTAAACACCACTAGAACACTTAAAAAACATAATAACCTATAAAAACCCTAAAAACCCAAAAAAAAATTTAAAAACCCAAATGCCATTAATAATTATTTAAAACCCCGAACCCCTCAACAATCCCAAGAACCCATAAAATACCTAAAAATCCATAAAAACACTAATAATATCTAATAACCCTATAAATGATTAAAATTCCTCTAAAATCCTTTAATCCTCCTAAATATTCTAAAAAAAAAAATCTCTAAAAAAAACTAAAAGACCCTAATGAACCAGAAAAACCAATAAAAGACCCTAAATAACCCAAAAATTCAAAAAACACACTAATAACTATTATACCCCTAAAAGATCATTAATTTTTCCAAAAGACCCTAAACCCTTAAAAACCATAAAAACACTGAAATACCATAAAATAATAAAAAACCACAAAAAGAAATTTCAAACCCCATGATATCAAAAAATAACCTAAAAACATAAATTCTGTAAATAACCCAGTAAACCTTAAAGGGTATTACAAATATAAAATACACTAGAAGACCCTAAAAACCCAAAAAACCATAAGGGTATCTAAAATACTAAAATTCCTTAAAGGAACCTCAAAACCTAAAAACACTAATGGACCCTAAAAATCAAAAAATCTCGAAAATAGCCTAAAACCCATGAACACATTAAAGTCCCTAGAACAATAAACCCCTAAAAATACCCAAAACACCTAAAAACATATTAACTTGTAAAACAATCTAAAACACTTAAATTAAATAAAATCTCTAAAATTCAATTAGAAATTATAAAAAGTCAATAAAAAAACTAATAACCCAAAACCCACTAAAATAAACTAAAAACATTAAATGACCCAAAAAATACTACAAACACTCAAAATTACAATAAACACTTTTAAACTATAAAATACCATAAACCCCCAAAAGACAAAACCCCCCATAAAATATGTTAAAAATCCCAAATTATCATAAAAACACTAAAAACATTAAAACCATTAAACCATAAAAATCACTAAACCCCTCAAAACCCAAATAAACACCAAAACACTAAATCATTATAAATCATAAAAACCCTCATAGATCTAAAAATATCCAAAACATAATAGATCTTAATAATTTTAAAACCCAAAATGACCTTTAAAAACCCTTGATAAATCATAAAAACTATATAAACACAAAAAACCTTAGAAATTGATAAAAATCCCAAAAACACTGAAACCCATAGGAATATTTTAAATCAATAAAAACATTTTAAAACCCCTACCCCGCTACCCAAAAAACATTTAAAACAATATAAATCATATAAACACTAAAATCCCCAGGACCCATAAAAACTCCAAAATACCCATAGAAAATATCAAACCCTTAAAACACAAAAACACTAAAAACCATTAAACAGATGAGAACAAAAAATGAAAAAACATCAAAAAAACATAAAATACCCAAAATAATTAAAACCTTAAAAAATATAAATGATTGTAAAAACCCTAAAAAACCTTAAAACACTAAAACCATAAATCACATATATAAGATCCCAAATGCATTAGAAAACTAAAAGACCCTAAGCCCATAAAAAACCCAAAAGGCCCTAAGACCGAGGAAAATCGTAAATGACCCTAAAAACCATTAAAAGAATAAATGATCCTTAAAATCCTAAAAACCCAAAAAGACCATAGAATCCCTATAAAATCCATAAATGAAACTGAAATACAATAAAACCCCAAAAAACAAAAAAAACACAAAAATACCACTAAAACACTAGATGGATTATAAAAAATCATAAAACCTCCTTATACCCTAATATACCATTAGAATCCGAAAAGTCCGAAAAAAACATAAATTCCCTAATGAATCATAAAGACTATAAATACCCTAAAAACCCATATAGATGCCCAAAACCAAAAAACATTCAATGACCTTGGAAATTGAAGAAACATTAAATTCACTAAAAAAAATATAAAAGTACATAAAAGCTCAAAAACCTGAAAAATAATTAAAGAATTGAAACCAAGAAAAAAACAAATGAAAAACTAAAAACCAAAAAACCCTTAAATAATCTAAAATCACTAAAACCCAAAAATATATTAAAATTTTGAAAAAAAATTAAAAACCTATAAAAATATAACAGACCGAAAACCCATAAAAACATATAAACCCTAAGACACCCTAAAAATATAAAATAATGAAATACAAATAAAACAAAAAAACATTAAAATCTACAAAATCCCCTAAAATTATAAAACCCCTTAACCCGTAATAACTCAAAAAACCTAACATAAACACCTAAACCACAAAAAACTCATAAAAACAATTTAAATCCTTTAAAATCATTAAACCCATAAGAACACTAAAAACATTAAATCCCTAACCCTCCCCCTAAAACCCTAAAAAAACCATAAAACTATGAACCCATCAAAACCAGATAAGAACCCCTGAAAACCATACAAACCCCAAAAAACCACCAAAAAAATCTCAAACCCCTAAAAACACTATGAACCCCTTAAAACCATAAAACCCAAAAAATGATAAAACCCATAAACCTCTTAAAATACCCATATACCCTAAAATTCCCTAAAACAAAAAATATCCATAAAACCACAAAATTCATAAAAACCATAAAATCACCAAAAAACATCAAAACTCCTTAAATCCTTAACAAATTATAAAAACCATACAAACCCAAAACATCCTAATACACACGAAACACACCTAAAAGTTACAAAAACACCATAAAATCTTTAAAGACACTAAAAATCAGAAAAAATATAAAATTACCGTGAAAACCCTAAACACCTAAAATCCATAACATACCCTAAACACAGTAGAATCCTAAAAGACCAAAAAATTCCAAAAAACCCTAAAAGGACCTTGAAAACCTATAAAAACCATAAAATTACCTTAAAAACATAAAACACCTAAACACATAGAAATAATAAAACCTCCAAAAAACCAGTAAAACTCTCAAAACACTAAACACCCCCCAAAAACCCTAAAATACATAAAAATCCTAAAAACATAAATACCTAAGACTCTAAAAACCCTAAAGCCCGTAAAACACCAAAATGACTATAATAACTCTAATAATAACATTAAAATACACAAAAAACCCCTCAAAAAAGCCATATAACCCCTACAAATAATAAAAGATAAAAAAAATATATCCCTAAGATCCATAAAATTCATTAAAACCTTAAAACATAAAATCAAAATAAAAATTGAATGCACAAAAATTCTATGAAACTCAAGAATCACCTATATACACCTAAAAATACCCATAAAACCCAAAAATATTTTAAACCATAAAAATTCATTTAAAATGACTAATCCCATTTAAATTCCCCAAAATCCCTATAATTTAAATGAAACTATAAAAACCATAAAAAAAATATAGAAACCCAATATAACCCTCCAAAACACTAAAAATACATGAAAAAATCTAATACCCACGACAATCCAAAAAACATTTAAACACCCTGAAAACCACATGAAAAACTTAAAACACATAAAACCCTAAAAATTGTAAAACTATAAAACTCATAAACACCGTATAACCCCTAAAAACCCTAGAACACTTTAAATCCATAAATAACACTAAAACCCATAAAACCACCAAAAAACCAATAAAACCCCATAAAAGATCCAAAAACCCCAAAAATCCATTAAAAACAATAGAAGCACCTAAAAATATCAAAAGATCCTCTAAATGATTATAAAACCCATATAAAGAATCTAACACCCCTAAAACCCATTAAACACACTAAACACAAATAGAAAAGAAAAAAAACCTATAAACCCAAAATCCCATAAATTTCCAAAAACAAAAAAATGGAAAAACCCAAAAAATCCATCAAACTCAATAAACCACAAAACCCTAAGAAAAACCTAAAACCCTAAAAACCTAAAACAATTAAAACCCTAAAAAACTACAAAAAAACTGTAATAAAACACAAAACCCATAAATAACCCTAAAAACCCAAAATTAAATAAAAACACTAAAACCCTTAAGAGACCCAAATGTAGATATAAACCCCTAAAATTATTGAAATCACAAAAAAATGAACCAATTACAACCCAAAATCCCCCCATTGAAATACCCCAAAAACCATGAAATCCCTAAATACCATAAAAATATCCTAAAACCCAAAACCCACTAAAAACAATATATACCACTAAAACCATAAAACCCGCTAATAATATTTAATTATTAAACCCCCTAAAATCGATTAAATATTCTAAAATACATAATAACACAAAAATATCAAAAAAATCACAAAACCCATAGAAATATTAAGAAACAATTAATACCATCAAATACTGAAAACATTTATATCCCAAAGTAACATATCACATGTTAATAATATATAAAAATACTATAATTCTAGAAAACCCAAATGAACCCATAAAACCCAAAAAAAACCTCATAAATACCAGAAAAACCACATAAAACCCTAAAACCCTAAAAACCCTAAAACCCTTAAAAACCATAAAAACATTAAACCCCTAAAACAATGAAAAAAATACAAGAATAAAAAACCCCAAAAATCTAAGAAACTATAAAAACAATAAAACGACACTAAAATACTAAAAATACCAAAAAATGCTAAATCCCCTAAAAATAATACATGATCCTAAAAGCCCTATAAACCATTAAATCCCAAACGAGTATGTAATTCCCATAGAAATATAAATGTATAAAAATATCCTAAAAATAACAAGGACCCTTAGAAACCTGAAAAATCATAAAATGATGAAAATCCCAAAGGATCCAAAAAATACTAAATGTCCCTAAAACACTTGAAAATCCCTAAAGAACCCTAAAAAATTAAAGGACCAAAACCCTAAAATGATATAAATAACCCTAAAAATAGTAAAACCACAAAAGTAGCATAATTTACTAAAAATATATAAAAGTAAATAAAACACTAAATACAACAAAAACCTTAAATACCATAAAACCCGAAATCTATAAAAATACTAAAAACCCCTTAAAACCTCATAAAACACAGGAAAAATCCTTAAAATCCTTAATCTCCAAAGTGACCCTAAAAACCCTAAAACCCAATAAAACACCCTAAAACTCTAAAAACCCTTTAATACCATAAAAACCTAAATCTTATAAAAATAAAATTAAACCCTTAAAAAACAAAACCACTTAAATACTAAAAACCATAAAGACCATAATATGCTAAAACCCCCTAAAACCCAATCACACCCTTCAAATAACATAAAACCCAAAAGCCCAAAGAAAAAAAATTAAAAAACCATAATGCACTAAAAGAAACCTTAAACATCCTAAAAATTACAAAATACCCTAAAAACCCTAAAACCCATATAAATCCCTAAATCTAAAATTATTCTTAAATCTATAAACTCACTAAAAATACTAAAAAAATATAAAAATACAAAAAACCCATTGAAAACCATTAAACCCCTTAAAATAATAAAAACACGACAAAATTAAAACCCCTATAAATCCTAAAAAAAATCTAAAATACACTAAATTACAATAAAACACCTAAAATACCTCCAAAACACTAAAGTAAACTAATATCCAAAAACCCCTAAAAATCCATAATAACAAAAAAAAACCTAATTGAACCTAAAAACCCCAAAACCACCTAAGTACACCATAAAATACTATAATACCCTGAAAATGGTAAAATACCACAATAAATATAAAATACATTAAAGAAAATAAATTGCATATAAACCCTAAAAACAATAAAATTCCAAAATTCCAAAAAATGACTCTAAAAATACTTAAAACATGTAAATATAACACTAAGAGCACTAATACAATAAAGTAGTCTAAAAAATAATAAAAATAATTATATAAACTAATGTAACCTAAATACCTTAAAACCCATAATGAAACCTAGAAACCATAAAAATACTAAAAGCCCCTAAAACCCTAAAAGCCCATATAAATACTAAATCCCCTAAAAGTCACTAAAAGTCCCAAAATACATAAAAATCACAAAATCCCATTAAAATGGATCTTAAAACCCAAAGAAACCACCAAAATTCTAAAAACAATTAAAATAATAAAATACACACAAATCCTCTAAAAATATTAAAATCTCTTAAAAACAATAAAAAATGTAAAAACGTTTAAATCCATATAAACCCGCACATACCCTAAAACCCCTAAAAAGATATAATTCCCATAAAATTATAAGAAAAATAAAAAAATAAAAACAAAATTACCTGAAAAAAATCCATAAAAAAGATAAAACCCATAATAATATAAAACAATAAAAAATTCCTAAAACCCATGAAAACTCATTTATCCCATAAAACACTAAAAAACCATAAAACCCCAAAAGGATAATAAAAACACTATACAAACCTTATATGACCCTAAAACCCTAAAAGACCGTAAAAACCCTAAATTATCCTAAAAACCCTAAAAACCCTAAAAAGATAAACCCCCTAAAAATATAAATTACATAAAAACTCTAAAAACCTTAATCAACCCAAAGAACCATAGAAACATTAACAAACCCTTAAATTCTAAAAGGCTCTTACAATTTTTTTTAAAACAATAAAACCCCCAGAACACTAAAACCCATACAACAACATAAAAACTATAAAAACCCCTAGAAACCCATAAAATCCAAAAACTCTAAAAAAACCCAACTATACACTAATACCCCTAAAACTCTAAAAACTCCTAAAACCCCCTAAAAACCGATGAAATATCTAAAACACTAAAAACATATAAATACATTAAAAATTATAAACACCCATATGAAATCACAAAAAAACAGGAAGAACCCACTTAAATATAGAAAAAAACACTAAAAGTCTAAAAAAGTAAATCCTAAAAAAACCCAAAAATTCTTAAATCTTGAAAAAAGACATAAAAACCCGAAAACCCACTTAAAACAACAAAAACCACAAAAAACACTAAAACATCTAGGAAACACAAAATACAAAAAAAATTAAAAACAATTGAAAACATAAACCTCGAAAACCCTAAACACCCTTGAACCCCTAAAAACTATAATACCAAAAAAACAAAAAACAAAAAAACAAAAAAACTATAAATCCCTAAAAACCCCTAAAAACTAATAACCCTAAAAAATTCACTAAAGCATTTGAATCCCAATAATTTCTTAAAATACCTAGATCTAATAAAACTACCTAAATCTAATAATTTCCTTAAAATCTATATATCTCCTAAATACCCTAAAACCCCTAATGACCTTAAAACCCCTAAAATAGATTAAAATATTAAAAATATTAGGGGACCCTAAAAAGATAAAAATTGAATATGAAAACACTTAAACACACTAAAACCTAAAAAAGAAAAATCACTAAATCCAATAAAAACTATAAAACCGTATTAATACCCCAAATAACCATAAAATCCCCAAAAAACATTATAAAAACCCCAAAATCAATTGAAATGTTAAAAACCCTAAAAAACCTTAAAACCCCCAAAAAAATCTAGAAAAAATAAAACTATAAAAAACCATTGAAACACGAAAAACTATAAAACCCATAAAATCTATAAAAACCCTTGAAAATCCTAAAAAATAATTAAAGCCTTAAGAAAACAGAAGATAGAAAATCCATAAATACCCTTAATAATCCAAAAAACCTAAAACCCATACAAAATAACAAAAAAATAAAATATCCCATAACCCCCCCCCCTTAAATTCACTAAAACCCTTAATAGAATACTTTAAAACGTAACACCCCGAAGAAGACCAAGAAAAACAAAAATCCATTAAAACATTTTAAAATTTTAATTCCATAATATAACACTAAAAACACACTAAACACCTTCAAAAATTTAAAATCGATCAGAGAATAGAAATCCCCAAAACACTATAAAACCACAATGATCCAAAAACACGTAAAAACCCATAGAACCCAAAAAACCTAAAATACTTGAAAGACATGTATGAATACTTAAAACAATAAAAAATTAAAAACTATATCAACTATAAAAATCCTATGAAACCTTAAATACATGAAAATAGATAAAACAGTAAAATACTCATAAATCCCTAAAAACACTAAAACCACTAAATTCACTAAAAACATTAAAACCACTAAAAACTATTAAAAACAACTAAATACCATATAAAACATAAAAAATTTAAAACCCAAAAAATAGTAAAAAGTTAATAAAAAACCCAAAAAAATCTCAAAACCATAAAATAGTAAAACCCAAAAAACATTAATTATAAAAAAATCCATAAAAACACAAAAAAACCCCAAACTCCTTAAAATCATTAAAAAAATCCATAAAATACCAATGAAAACCCAAAACCCCCAAAAAACCAAAACTGTTTAAAACCCTAAAACACATAAAAACCCATTAAAACACCTATAAACCTAAAACTCGTAAAAAACCAAAACACAAAAGAAACCTTAAACAATATTGAAATTGATAAAACCCCATTAAAACCCTGAAAAGCCTGAAAAGCCATAAAAACACTAAATATGCTAAAACCCCTATAAACCCATAAATCAAAAAAAAGTGTACTAAAACCTCTAAAAACATTAAAGACCCTAGAGGACCCTCAACAACCCTATCAAACAACAAAATCCAAAAAACACACTAAATCCCTAAAACACCCTTAAAAGCACTAATAACCCTAAAACCTAAAAATAATAACAAACCCTAAAACCCTAAAAACTAAAATAATTCTTAAAAACTGAAATAACCTAACATAATAAAAAAACCATAACACCCCATAAAGACACAAAATCTTTATAAACACAAAAAGGTCATGAAACCCACTGAAACCACTGAAGTATCTCAAAACCCCTAAAAAAATAAAACCCCTAAAACCCTAAAACCCTTAAAACATTAAAACACCTGAAGCCCTAATAACCCCTAAATATCCTAAAAACTATAGAAAACCTTTATAACTTGAAAAAGTCCTTAAACCCCCTAAAAACAAAGAAAATCATAACCACCTAAATTCCATAAAAACCATAAAACCCCTAAAGACATTAAAAACTCCAAAACCCCTAAAAACCCTAAAAACAACTAAAATGAAAACAAGTCCCTAAAACCCAAAAAACATTAAAACCATAATAAAAATCATAAAAACCCATAAAACCCTAAAACCCTAAAACCACTAAAAAATAAAATAACTCCTAAAAATGTAAGAGACAACTACAAACCCTAGAAACCCATACCTGAGAACCCTAGAAAAACTTATAACCAAATAAATTATAAAATCCTTAATACCACAAAAATTATATGAATACATAAAAATCCAATAAAACACTAAAACCCCTAAAAACCATAAATTCATAAAATATCATAAATCCTAAAAAACCACTAAAAACATAAAAACCCTGAAAGTATCTGAAAATTCTAAATCCTCTAAACCACTAAAAACCGTAAAAATCATTAAAATCCCGTAATACCATTAAAAATTCTAAAACCCCAAAAAAATTATAAAAAACATTAAACCCAATCAAAAACCATCTAAAACACACAAACCTGTGATAAATCCTAAAATAAAAAAAGCACCATAAAACCCTAAAAAATATCAGGAAACACAAAAAACCATAAAAACTATAATACCACTAACAACATAAAAAACGAAATCCACAAACCCTTAAAAACCCTTAAAAACAGCAAAATACATAAAAACCCTAATATTCTAAAAAACAAAAAACCCGAAAGTGCCTTAAAACCTTTTGAGACTCTAAAAATAAAAATAATATCTAAATGAAACTTAAAAATACAAAACCCATGAAATACATAAAAACCCTACAAGACCCTAAAAACTAAAAAGAACTAAAAACCCCAAAATAACCCAAAAAATCCATATATCAATAAAAACATAAAAGCCAAAAATTCCTTAAAATCTCAAAAATCCATGCAAACTCGAAAAACCCTAAAACCCTAAAAACAATAAAGAAAATGAAAAACAAAAAATATATCCTAAAACCCCTATAGCACCAACCCCCCCAAACCCCTAAAAATGTCCTAAAAACATAAAATCCTTTAAAATAAAAAAAACTCAAAACCCCTAAAACATTATAATAACCCCAAACCCCCTACAAAGTCTTAAAGATAAAAACCTAAAAACACATTAAAATCCATTGAAAATTCAAAGCCCCCTAAACCCCTAAAAAATCATAGAAATACCAAAAACCATTAGAAACCCTAAAACCCTTTAAATTCCTATAATGAATAAAATTCCCTAAAGCAGTAAAAATTATAAAAATCATAAATGTTATAAAAACCGTAAGACAACATAAAACCCTAAACATACCAAAAACAAAAAAATATACAAAAATGAAATTAAAAATCATAAAAAAACTGAATACATAAAACAATTAAAAACCCATGAAATTCCTCAACACCCTAAAAACATAAAAACTAAAAAAAAAACAAATTCCCCCAAAACATCTAAAGACCATAAAATTCCTTAAATCCCATAAAATCCCTAACAAACACTAAAACCCATAAAATTTCTAGAACAACCCTTAAAACCCTAAAGACCTAAATGGAACATACAATTCCCCAAAAAAAATTAAATTACCTTTAAAACACCAAAATATATTAAAAATTAAATAAACACATAAAAAACAGTAAAACCCCAATAGACTATAAAATATCCTATAAGACTGTAAAAGTATATTAAGATCCCTAAAACCCTAAAACCCCTATAAAATTAAAGAAAACATTAAGGTCCCTAAAAACCCTAAAATACCAAAAAGAACCTAAAAACCTAAATGAACTTAAAACCATAAATAACCTAAAGGACCATAAAAAACACTAAAAACCCGTAATGGACCCTGAAACACCAAAAAACACTAAAAGACCCAAATAACATGAAAAAATCACTAAACTGTCTAATTAAAAAAACTCAAAAAACATTAAAACCGAATCAAAACCTAATTTACCAAAAAACACTATAAGACATTAAATGAGCCTAAAAACCCTAAAAAACTAATGGTCCAAAAAAACTACAAAACCCTAAAAAATAAAATAATTAAAAGGAAACAAAAACATTAAAAGACCATAATAATAGTAAAAACCATATAAATCCATAAAAGTCCCTAAAACCAACAAAAACCTTCAAACCCAAAAAACCCTAAAACCCAAAAAAATCATAAAACCAAAACCAAACAATGAAAAACTAAAAACAATAAAAACACTAAACCCCAAAAAGCTATTAAAACAATACATACACAAAAAAACAATAAAAACTATAAAACTTCTAAAACCTGAGAAAATACTCCTAATACCCTAAAAACCCAAAATCACCCCTAAAACCTGAAAAAATTAAAACCCCAAAATAACCTAATACCCCCAAAACTATAAAAACCCATTAAAATTTAATACCAATAAAAACATATAAAAACCCTACAATACAAAAAAACCTTAAACAACAATAAAACAGAAAATACCCTTATGTAATTTAAAAGACAAAGAAATCCCCTAAAACCCCCAAACCCCTTAAATTCCCCAAATGTCTCTAAAAACCTAAAAGTCATAAAAAACCCTTAAACACATAATGTCCTGAAAAATTAAAACCAGACACAAGAAATCTTTAAATGCCATAAATTAAGAAAAAAATATATATAAGCATAAACATTCTAAAAAATAGAAAAAAAATATTTTAAAAACCAAGAAACAATAAAAACCTAAAAACCCCAAAAACATAAAAAAACCAAAGAAAAACCTAAACATGTAAAAAAAACCTAAAATCCGTAAAATATAATTAGAAACCCTAAAACCCTAAAAGAATCCTAAAAACAATAAACCACAAAAAAACTCAGAAAATCACTTAAAACTAAAATCCCCTAAAAATCCATAAAAATACTAAAATCATAAAAAGAAACTAAATACCAAAAGCCCCAAATTCCAAAAAACCCATTATAATACAAAATGTCTATAAAAATAAAAAAAATATCCACACAAACTAGAATACCATTGAAATCCAAAAAATGACAAAACCGAATAAAACTTAAAAACACCCTAAAGACCATAATAATCCTTAAAACCCTAAAACCCCTAAAACTCCTAAATACCATAAAACCTGTAAAAAATATTAATACTCCAAAAATATCTTTAAAATCATAAAATATCCCTAAAATATCCTAGAAACATTAAAAATTCCAAAACAACACCAAAACACTAAAAACTCAATAACCATAAAACCCTAAAGAACCCCTTAAAACTATAATAAAACCCTTAAAATAATGAAATCCTTCCAAAAAAATATAAATAACAACAAAACAAACCTAAAACAATTCGGAATACCTTATAACATCTTACAACACATAAAACCAACAAAAACTGAAAAAATAGATAAACCCTGAAAAAATAAAAAACAATAGAATCCTAAAAATCCCCTTAAACCAATAAAAAGACATGAAAAAACTAAAAGCATGTTATAAATCCTTGAAAATATAAATAAAATCCAAAAAACACTAAAAACCCAAAATAACACTAAAAACTCCTAAAACACCTAAAAACAACTAAACCCTTTAACACTCAAAAAACTCAAAAAACCTTTAAAACCACAAAAACCAAAAAATCAATTGAAACCACTAAAACCCCAAAAGACCATAAAAACACTAAAAAATCACAAAATATTAAAAATATCAAATTTCTTGAAAAACCTCAAAAGCTAAAAACACGCTAAAACCCAAAACAATATAAAATTATTAAAGTCCCTAAAAACCCAAAATACCCTGAAAAAACTAAAAAACCACAAAATACTTAATATTTAACTCCTTAAAAAACAAAAAAACAAAAAAAATCCCCCAGACACAAAGAAATATTAAAATTCCTAAAGAACATAAAAACCTTAAAACCACATAAAACCAAAAAACCCTAAAATCCCTAGAATACCCAAAAATACCATAAAAACCAAAAAAATTCAAAACACTATAAAAAACTAAGGAGGCATCAAAGGTCCTAGAACCATATAAAACATTAAAATATCCTAAAACCCCATTAAAAACCCCAAAACAACAAAAAACTAAAAACCCCAAAAAACACTAAAAAACGTGAAAACTATAAAAAATTTACAACCCATAATAACATACCAAATAATAAACCCCATAAAAAAACCATTTAATCTCAACAAAATAGAAACCCCCAAAAAACCTTTCAAATGTGAAAAACCCAAAAACATTCAAACTTTGAAAACCCGTGAAAACCCAAAAATCCCAAGAAGTAATATAAATGAAAATTTTAATATAAAATCTAAAACACTAAATCCTTTTAAAACCCCAAAACCATAAATTATCCTAATACCACAAATTATACAATAAAATTTATAAAAGTCCGTAAAAACAATAAAATCCTAAACACACTAATTACCTTAAAACTCTTGAATACTATTAACACTTGAAGCCTCAAATAATATTAAAACACCTAAAAGATCATTAAAATCATTTGAATAAAAAAGTAATCCTAGAAAATATAGAATAACTAAAAACAAATAACAATCCAAAAAACCCCTAATATCCATTAAAAACCATAAAAACAAAAAAATCCAAAAAACATAAAACCCCCCAATAACCCCACAAAATGAAAAAAAGACCCAAAACCCCTAAAACAATAAAATCCCATCAAAACATGAAACCCCTTAAAACACCTAAAAACCTAAAACACTTAAAAACATAAAACCCCTAAAAACACCAATTCCCCTAAAAACCCAAAAAACAGTAAAATTACTAAAACCCCTAAGGAAGAATAATACTATAAAAAAAACAAAACACTAAAAAAATAAAAATCCCCTAAAAACATTAAATGTAAATAAATCCATAAAAGTTTATAAAACCACTAAAACCCTAAAATGCATTAAATAGTAATAAATGTAAAAACCCAAAAAACCCTTAAAAGCACATAAACTTGTAAAACACCAAAACAATGAAAAACCTTAAAATACTAAAACCATTAAAAGAAAAATAAAATACCCTAACACCCCTTATAAACCTAAAGGGTCCTAAAACCCCACAATAACCCAAAATGGACCTAAACCCACTAAACAACCCAAATTCACTAAAAAAATCCTAACAACCTTAAACCAAAAAACAGACATAAAAACCATATAAACAAACTAAATACTAGAAACCCCTTAAAAATGCAAAAAATAATTAAAAATAATAAAACACTAAAACCCATAAGAAAAAACCAAAACCCTTATAAAATCCTAAAATTCACTAAAACCCTAAAATACACTAAAACACAATAAAAATCCTAAAACCACAAAACATCCCTATATAACATAAAAAAACTAAAATAACTAATAAAATAGAATCCTTTAAAAATATTTAAATACCAAAAAATCTATTACAGATCTATAAATAAATAAAAATCGTAAAAATCGTAAAATCAATAAAAACCCAGAAAATTAAAAAAAAAACCCTAAGAGCTCTAAAAACCATAAAAATCAAAAAAAAAACAAAAAAAATACAAAAATAAATTCCTAAAAACACTAAAAACCCAAGGAAACCCATTACATCCTTAAAAACAATTAAAACAAAAACAAACTATTAAAAACCCTTAAAATACAAAAAAATCCTAAAAACCTAAAAACAACCATATATCCCCTAAATTGCTAAAAAACCATAAAACACCAAAAAGATGCCTCAAAATCTAAAAACCCCTAAAACTGTTAAAACCGCCTAAAAACCATAAAAACATTTATTCCTTAATTTACCATAAAAATTTCACAAGATAATAAATAAAAAAAATAAGACACTAAATCCATATAAAACCAATAAACCCTAAAACACTGAAATAACATAAACCCCTAAAAATTATTGAAACCCAAAACCCCTAAATCTCTAAAATTTTAAAACCCCCAAAAAACCAATAAAACATATGAATCCAAATCAACCATCCAAACACAAAAAATACATAAAACACATATAAATTTTAAAACAATAAAATAAAATAAAACACCTAAAAACCCTTAAAACACCTAAAAAACCATAACAACCTAAATCCCATAAAATCTTAAAATACCTAAAATTTATCAAAAACCATAAAGAACGATAAAAACCTCATAAACTCAAAAACACTATAAAACCCCTTAAAACTCAAACAACTCTATGAACTAAAAATAACCATAAAAGTAATGAAAAACCCTCACAATATTAAAAACCATAAAATCAACTATGAATTACTAAAACCCCTTAAATTCACAAGAACCCTTAAAACCCTTGAGAAAAATATAAAACCCTCAGAAACATGAAAATCCCCTAGAAACCCAAAAACCATAAAGACCCAAATAAAAACCTAAAATGACATAAAACCCCTAAAACCCATTAAAATAAGAAATGTACTAAAATCCATATAATCCATACAAACATCAAATGAAACCTAAAAAATCGTGAAAACCCTTAAACCCACTAAAAACAAAAAAACATATATTCCCTATAAAACACTAAAAACCATAAAAATATTATAATCCTAAAAGTCTATAATACCTAATAAATACCATATTGGAATCTAAACCCCCTAAAAACCAAAAAACACATGTCTCTCCACTAAAGTGTTCTCCTGGGAAAATAACGAAAGGTATTGATGATGACATGAAGTGTATCCTTTTTATTTTGTGATGGAGGTTCCATTTTTAATTAATTCACGTTATTATTAACATTTAATTCCAATCAGAAACATGTTTGTATCCCAAATATTCTATTTCAAGGGGGTATAATGGTGTGAAATAACTAATGTTGGGTATATGTTTCTCGAAATGTATCCAGCAGATTTTATTTGTGGATCCAGAAATAACCAATGGCTCTCATATCCAGGATTGTTGGCCCTACATTCCAATGGTAGGTGATCATTGGGTAACATGACCAAAGGTAATTAAGATGTCACATTGGTAAATAATATGGGAATTTGGTCTCAACACACCCTTTTGGGGGGAACTATTTCATATTCTTGGACTCTATTATAGATTTATGATATGATCATGAGTCTTTGATTAATTCCCAAGTATATATTAGTGGATTTTCCCCACATAACGATTGATCATAAACATGAATTGGTTTTATGTCATATATATATATATATATATGTAGTTCTCCATCAATTGATATATTTGTAGGTACCCATGGTTCTCCATTAATGTAACTCTTTTTTGAAAAAAAAATTAGGGATTCCATTGTTCATTTCCATAGATGATGATGTTTTTAATCCACGTGATATGTCACTATATAGTTTACCATCATATATGGGGGATGCTATTTGTTATGATGTTAGGATAAAACCCGTAATATGGGATTCCTAAACACCCTCATGAGGGGAATCAAAACCATTGTAGTTCAATGTCACTTAACTGGACACATCATCATTTATGTTCATGTGACAAGGAACCAACCATGAAATTTAACATCAAATGGTAAGGAAATCCATGAAAACGATTCCTAGTCAAGGATAGTGTGGATCTTCTATAGAGAAATCCTGAAGTACTTGGAAGATATGTAGTCTCTTGGGTGGATATAACCCAACCAGTAATATTTCTTGGAGAACATTAGGGTGATTTGGGTGTTGGGTTTGGACCTTAGGGTGACTTCCTATGTATCACATTTAGTTTAGAATAAATTACCACATAGTTTTTTATGTCCAGGAATACACCTTACTATAATCCTTTTAATTGTGGCATGATTAGGGCATATGTATGGGAGCTTCCAATTTGAGGGAATGTGATTGGGGCTTATGCATGGTCACTTTCCATTTTGTTATAATTCAATGGTAATTTGGATCGTTGAAGATTGAAGTATGGTTTTGAGACCTATACCGTGTAAGAGTCCCATATTATGTTTCAAACTATGTAGATTTTATAATATCCACTAGCAAATATGCCTCGTGATCCAGGATTAGTGTGAGAAACACGATGAATTAGTATATTTTATGATCACACGATATCACCCTATAAGCTATTGGATGGTGGTGAAGCCCTAAGAGGATATGTATATATGATTTGAGTGTGCCTATTTCCAATATTTTTTCATATATTAGATAGTAACATTTAGATATATATCCTTATATATCCTAGGAGGAGGTGAAGAGGATAAAAAGTTTTTCCTACTATAATAAACTCTAGGGGCTAACCTTAGGATAACTTCCCTAAAATTGGTTTTGGGAAAAAAATCCTCATCACTTTCTATAATCAAAGCAAATGGTCAGTATTTTATGTCAATTACTATAATGGTGAGGTTAATATGAGAGTTTACATGTCAGAAGTCGCATTGAAATAAGATTTTGAACTCGAGGATACTCTGAGGGTCCACTTTTCTATAGAGATTACCCATTTGACTCTACTTACCATAGGTATATAAACTCATAAGGTAACACTGATCTAACTAATTATGTTATCAAACATGGTGGTTGTGTTTTTAAGAGGCCTTATTCAGACCCCATTAGATTGGTTCATAGATCAGTTGATATGGGAAAAAAGTAAAAATGGATGAGATTAGTTGGAGTTGGAGAGAAGAATGCCCTAGGATGCATCATTTCATGTTACAAGTTATTACACTAGATGGGGATTCTTATGAATAGAAATTTTCTATCTGGGAATGGGCACCATCCACAAAAAAATTGTCCTATATGGTCTTGGTTTTTTCCCATGTATCATTTCACTTTTCATAGCTAGGTTCGGCCCGCATAAATTTTTCTAGATGGGGTCGATGTCCACCCATGTAGAATTTTTCTACATGGGCTTGGGTTCCACACAAAATTTGTTTTTCCACATTAAATTCCTTTTAAAATATGTGACATCCATTTGTGTCTTTCTGAAATTATGTTTCCAAATGGTTTTGGGTTTTCAGAACACCAGATAAACTATTATTTTATTCATAATGGTTTATAGTGGGTTTTTCCTATAGGGAATCATCGAAGGACTCCATTTTTCAGTTCCTTCATCTCTATTTAGCTCAAACTTTTAGGTCTGTATCCCTTTATTCGTTGTATTTTATGTCCCCATTGAGGACTCTTTATGGAAGAGTGGAAGAACTAGACACCAGTATAGATTTTCGTTTTTGGTGGGCCACAAGCCTTCTTTTACGGACTCCCATGCAAGATGCTCGACCCATGAATGACTTAGTTAGTGGGTAAATAATTTATAGAAGGGTCATAATTTCATGGTTTGTAGATCACTACCTCAGTCCCGCAAATGAGTTTTTTTTCCTTTTTGCAGAGTCAAGAGTACTAAATCAACAAAAAAGTATTTATTTCACGGTGTATATTTGTTTTCAGGGGATGATATCACCGCCCCTATCCCAAAAATTACTTCTATTTAATTTTTGGTGGTTGGGGACACCATATCTATCCCTCAAACTACATATTTCATGAGTGCTTCATGAAGCCATAATCGACCATAAGGGGAGGCGGTCCATGAAGGTATTTCCCTTCATTATTGCTTTATCATTAAAAATTTCATCCCTTTGAATATTTTCCCTTGAAGTCATCCACCAATTTTCATTTATTAATTTTCTAAATATATGAAATTATTTCAATATTTTTTTCAGCATTTTCTGGTCCAGACAAATTCCTCCCATTGAAATTGGTTCCAATTTGAATGAATAGGAGGCTATTCTGATTTATATGTTGCCTCGATTTGAATGAATTATTGGATAATGAATTAATCATTTCTTTAGGTAAGGGTCCCAATATGCAGAGCTTGATTGTTTTTAGGGTCACATGAACAAAAACCTAGAAACATTGTTTATTTCCATTTATAACCCTATTTTTTTCTTATGTCCAATAGGGTGCGGGGCTTAGAAGGGACAACATGACATTTTTTAGGATTCCCTTTGTGGGTTTTTGACCTATTAAGATTTTTGCTTCATTAATATTTGATTTATCAATATTTTTCCTTAAGAATGTGAAGGATAAGTCTAGAAAGATGATATTCAAATTTTTTCAGGGTTCCCATTGTTTGTTTTCATCCCTGTGAGTTTTACATCTCTTTTCATGGGGAATTTATAGTATTGGAAACCAGAAAAACATTACTAATATTTTAGGTGGAATATCTTTGACCATTAATTGTAGTTAAAGGGACCTGATAGGGTTTATTGGCCAAGAATGTTGAAATATTTTTTAGACATGAATGGGGGGTTTTCATTGACCATGATTTTGTGATTTCTTCATTTGAAACCTGATATGGGGAAAGTATGAGAGGAGTATCCAAAACAATGATTTCCAAAATGATATTTCTCGAGGCATATAGAGGTAAGAAAATCCTCTCCAAGGGATGAATTTACCTTCGATTGGCAGAACATTTTTTTATGGGATCCTTATGCAAATCCAACTGGGTCATTTGTGCATTGTAACAAAATGAATTTCTCATGACACTAGCCATGATTTTATGATTTCAAAATCTGAATTATCATATCAGGAAGGTACATGAGGGGTATCCATTATATTGGTTCCCAACATGATCTTGGTGGGGGGTATAAAGGTAATAAAATCTTCTGATGTGGATTACTTTTACATTAATTGGAAACCAATTTTTTTGGGAACTGTATGTAGATCCAAGTAGGGAATACGTTTCATAGACAAACTGAGGATTCCTTAGGACACAAGGCCACCATTTCAAGTGGCCAAAAATTTTATTTGAATTCATAATTTTCGATAACATGAAATAAATCTTATTAAGGGAGTGATTTCTAAAAAAAATAAAGGCATATATATTGTATGAAATCGTGAATGGGAAACCACTACTACATGTATTTTTCTTGTGTAAAGGTGGGGTGAATCCTAGTTCATTTATACTTCATGAAACTAGGACATGTGTGGTGACGTTTAATGTTTTACATCCTGGACATTTGGGAAATAAAATTTCAAAATTACATTTCTCTAACTAAAGGTGTAAATGTTTCCCTATTTTAATGGTAGTCTTACCAGGAATGTTCAATCATGTGTAGGAATTGCGATGGGAATTATTTTAAACATGAATATATAGTGTTTTTTAATCCATGGAGTTATTTTAGACAAAAACATTATTTAGTGCATATGGAGGTAGGAAAATCTACTACTAAGGAATAATTTACTTTTCATTACATGACTTTTTTGGAAACATATATAGATCCATCCATGGAAAATTGTGCATATGAAAACAATGGTGTACCCATGAAACAACACCTCCATATGAAATGGTCGGGTAAGGTTATGGGGATTCCAATCATTCCTGAAAAAGAGTTTTGTTTGGGAAAGGAGGGTTCCTCAGCATGAAAGTGGCATTTTAATTTTCAATTTTTTGGGAATTATTTGAGATTCTCCCCTATAGAAGTAGGTTTTAAGAGGTTCCTCACACAAGTATGACCCATGAAAATGGAATGGAAATTTCTCTTTCATTATGGCTGGACCCAATATTGGATATCTAGTTGTCACCTACTATACTGGAATGGAGGGAATCAAGACACGTGAATTTCTAGGAAACCCATGTAATTTCATTTCTTTTGGTAAAGACATTACTCACCTAATGTGATGGAGAACGAAGTTGCGGTTGGGCCCAAAAGTAGATATTTTCACATCATTACGTATCCTATAATTGAAGGAATCAGTCCATACCTAGCCCTTGGAAGTTTCCCCTATGTAGTAATTAATATCTATTATGGGAAAGGGGGAATTTCCCTATGGATATGTTCTCATGAATTGAGTAAGGAAAAAAAATTAAATTATCTCATGGAGATCTAACTCATGCATAAGAGTGGGGTATTTTTTTGAATACGAGCTCACCAATGAGGTGGGGTTCATATAAGACTCTCTTGTGTAGATTTATTTCATGCACAGAAAAATTGGTGAAGAATTATTTATTGTATTTGGAAATTTCTCATGTAGTTATGACCCATATAAAAGAAAGGAGTGGAAATTTTTATCTCATGGATGGACCTGATATATGAGGTCCAATGATCACTAAGTATCTTAAGATAATTGGAATCGAGAAACTCATTGTTCTTTGATGTCATCCCATACAGGTCCAACCTGTATACTAGGAAGTGGAATTTGTAGTGTATTATGTGGATGGGACCAATATTGGACAATGTTAAGAACTATTTATCCCATCATATGGTAGTCAAGAAACATGTAGGTCTTAATATCATGTAGTTTTTGGGTCATTCATTTAGGAAATTGGTCTTGTAGTTTAATGTCACACACTAAGGTTATTGGTAATGAAATTTAATGACATGTGGTGAAGAAATTGGACATACAATTTAATATCTAGCGGGGAGGAAATCATTTCATAGAATCCATGTGTAACAGCAAGAAAATTAGTTCAGTATATTCCAAAAATTCCTTGGACATTGGGGGGAAGAAAAGTGTAAACCATGGTTATATAGAGACTTGGACTAGGAGAAAATATATTGGTCATGGAATGTATTAGGGAATATGGAGGTAGAAAAATCCTCACATGTTGATGAATTTTACATTGATTAACATTCCTTATTTGGGAAACATATGCACTGAAAACATGTAATATAATTCATAGTTAATCAAAGGATTCCCTATAACACTAGTCATACACTTCTGATGGCCGAAATGGTTTGAAATGATTTGAAATTTATTAGAGAACATTGGTTGATGAATATAAGGGACTTCACTAAGATTGTAAGAAATTTTTAGACAAATTATTTCATGTAATGTGAAATTCACTACATATATCTAACTCAAATATTGGGGGAGTCAATTCTTTTCCTTTGAAAAATCCCTGAAAGAGGACCCTGAATATGAGATCTCCTGCATAAATATTCATACCATAGATATGTGAATTTCGCATTTGATAGATCTATGTTAGGGAATAGGGATATGTACTAGGATTTACTATGTATCCCATCTAAGCATGAATCAAGGAAATCATTTTTCTTGAGGCACCATGTAGTTTAATGTCGTGCGGTAAGGAATTCAGTGTGAATTTTAGGTTCTTTCTACTAGTACCATGGTGACTTTGATAAGGATTGATATACCTTGGTCATGTGAAGAATAACTTTTTGAACCTCCTAATCCAATGTAAGCTATGGTTAGTGTAATAAAACAATGGGTGGTAAGGG
This sequence comes from Viscum album, assembly GCA_963277665.1. Taxonomy (NCBI): domain Eukaryota; kingdom Viridiplantae; phylum Streptophyta; class Magnoliopsida; order Santalales; family Viscaceae; genus Viscum; species Viscum album. The sequence continues at coordinate 981,764,599 of OY728165.1, read as the reverse complement.
TTCATACCACCACATAGAGGTGATAGAATGAAAGATATAGGAATTATTAATTTTTGGTGGTTGGGCCCAAGAATAGAAACCTTTGTATCAATAAATATATAACATTTATAGGAATCAATCCATATGTAGTTCCCAATAGTATGTTTCTTTCACATGACTAATCCATACTCAGGGGGGTTTAATATATCTTATTTTTGTTCCCATGACAGGAGGTCTAGGAATCACTAATTATTCCATAGGATGTGAATAAAGACATACATATTTCATTAGAATGACATGGTGGATGTCCAATGCCAGGGGATATGTCCTCTCATGTGAGATAATCATGATGGTGTTATGCAGATTATCATCATATGACTAGGATTTTAGTAGAACAGTTTAATGCCATATTGTGGGGATGGGGGGAGAAGGAGTGTTTCATTGGGAGTGGGATAACACAACTAATATGACTGGATGTGAATAACAACCAATGATTCCCCATTCCATACCACATACTCCTTATAGAAACTGAAGACAATGGTCCAAATGGATTAATGGATTTACTGCCAGGCCCAAAGATGAAATGTCTGGACATCAGTACATATCTTATGTGAATGAGAGTCAATCAATCCATAGTTACAGAATGAAAACTCCATGTTTAGGTTTTATAAATACGCATATATTGGATTTGTTTTGTAATTTTTGGGGGAGTCTCGGTCTCATATATGACATCATGATGTCTCTATTCATCCATATAGTATAGGAATAAATCCATATGTAGTTCTGGAGTGTGGCATGGTAGAATATTGATTCCAATGTTGGTACCCTCTCGGATGAGAATACCATCATGTCATGTAGTTTAATATCATATAGTGAGGACATGGATAGTAAATGTAACAACCCAAAGTTTCATCAATGGAAATCCCTCATGATCTAATTAAATGTCTCTTTATGTTTATATAAAATATCTACTTCATTGGTTTTATGTTAAGAATTTTGACTGTTGCAAATGTAGTCGTTGATCCAAGATCACATGATTAGTATAAATATAGGGCTTTAACACATCCAATTTTACTTAGACAAAAGAAGCGATGGCCTCGTCCAGAAGCATTGCTCCGTACGAAGCCCATTTGTCGGAGCTCGGAAAAGAGGTGGCATATTTTGGATTCTCCCTTGACCAATCCCAAGCTGAGGTTTATCTTGACAAGCTCGAATGTGACCGTCTACAGGAAAAGTGGATGTTGATTGAAATTACCACTCGAGCGATGTTATCTGAGCCACCACAAGAGTCTCTGACCATCACACACCTTACCCTTAGGTCTTATGCGGCTTTTTAAGGGGTTATGTAACAAATAAGCAGTACTATGTTAATGTACATTATTTTTTAGTATATTATAATGAATATAATTTCTTGTCATTATTGATACCTTCTAATTAGTTTTTCAAATACAAATGGTGTTTTTAGTTATTATTTAATAAAGAAATATATTTTATTAAATAAAAGGATTTTTGAATTAAATAATATTTTAAGAAAATATTATTATTATTATCATCATTTTTATTATATATAAGTGATCATATAATTGTATGATTCAATTATAATTTTTGTTAAGGTTTGAAATCCATTTTTGTCAAAACCCGTGAATTTATGATAAATGTCTGTTTTTATTTTAAAAGTGAAAATTAAAATATTTATAAAATTATTTAGATAAAATAAATGTTATTTTTGGAATTAGTAAGTCGAAATTATATAATGGTGAATTTTTCATAATTTTCTGAGACAGTAAAATTTTTGAGTAAAAATTAAATACCATTTAAATATATAATGTGTTTTATGACATCATAATGACCCAATAGTGATGTAATAAAATACGATAATCTTTATGTTCGGACAATATATGATTTGAAATTAATATAACATGATTTTGGATTTGTTTAACTTACTTTTCAAAACATTAATGGACCCCTCCAGACTTATTCAACACCTTTCCTTTTTAAATTAATTTCCATGGGAGTGTGACTCACCTCCACATAAGCAACCCTAATATTTTAAGAAGTTCGGAATTTGGCCTTATCAAATATTATTTTCATATTCACTTTTCCAAAAACCATGGGAAAAAACCATGGGATGGTTTGCGGTTTGGATTAATTTAATGTAAGGGGACCCAAACCTAAATAATAAAGAATTCCCTCACCTTTCCTATATAAACCAACCCAATCTCCCACTTCCTCCTCACTACAATCCCATGGAGTTCGTCCAACCTCTGCCGTACTCTCTCTATAATCCTCCCAAGGTTCCCCAAGCTCCCATGATGCATCTCAGAAGCCTCTCTCTAGCCTTTGGAAGCACATTTCCAAGTAAGGGTTTTTTCTTCTTTTATCATTTTTGTCAATTTTCTTTAAGTTGTATTGCCCTTTTAAGTTCAATTATGAATGTTGGGGTATGGTTTTTCACCTCCCCCATACTGCCCTCTTATTGTTTGAATGATGGAAGACACCTTTCTCTCTGATTTAATTCCTCCCATGTACACCCGTTACTATGCCGAAATTCCGAAAGGAACTTCTCTCTCTTCTTTTACATTCAAGTAATAATTTTGTAACATGAATCTAAATTGCATTACAATTGTTGGTACATGTATCTATATGGCCTCCTTATTATCCATTACATGTAAATATGATGAGGAACCCCTTTCTCTCTCATCAACCATTTTTTATGAATTATTATGTCATGTCGTTACGCTGCCGAAATCGCACAGATTTTCTAAGCCAATGTCATTGTGTAGTGGATACCATGCCCATTTATCCATCAAGGGTATTCCCCTTTATGCACATTTACTTATTGATTATAATGTTTCATGTATGAATTCTATATTCCTTTATCATGTAATAAATTATTATGTATTATGAATCCATGTTTTATCATCCATGTGGCACACTTATGCATGAAATGAAATGTTTAAGAAGGGTGCACCCTTATAGCGCTCTAATGCATTGGGTAAAGTATAGTATCATGATACTTCAAGTGCAATGAGTGTTGAATCATGCTAATTCAAGTTAAATGACGGTTTACTTGTGCTTTATGTGAAATGAGGATTTTTTCATGCTCCATGTGCAATGATCATTGGCTCATGCTAATTCCATGTTAAGTGTTGTTAACACATTTCCATGTTATGATTATCATGATTTATCATGCCTTTATGTTCATGTTTCTTATATGCTCTATTAGTATGCCTATTGTCTAACATTTATTTTACTCCTCATGTTATTCCATGTTTAATCCCTTACTAGGCATTATATCTCACCCTTTTCTTATGCATGTCCTCGGGTTATCCCATGCAATGCTAAGTATGAGGGAATGTAGGGGTCATGTAAAGAATTTTTTCAATAAAGATGTTGTATTTCATGTTTTAAATTTTTATGTAATGGTCCTAAGCCCCAAATACACTAAACCTATTTATCTTCTTTGTTGTATGAAGTGATGTTTTATGTAATAAATCATGTTTAAGTTGGTAATAAAAGCAGGGTTGTCATAGTTGGTATCAGAGGGAGGTTTAGTTATTTTTGGGATTAATAAACCCTTGTAAAGCCTTATAGAGAAGAATAAGTATAATAAAAACAACCCTATGTTTTGGTAAGTACTGAGTAAGTGGTTTATCTAACAAATAAATCCCTGTCTGGATATGAGAAGGTAGAGGAGGCTCTGGCGCAGATGTATCCTAGGGGTAAAACCCGAAAACACCGCTTTGAGCTAGATTCGAACGGGAACTGGTGCATGACAACGGGCCTTAGTGAACTCTTGGTTATGACACTCCCGAAGGATATGTTTTGATAAATTCACAATCTTAGTATGAACCATTATTAAGGAAAAAAATGAACCTATGAAATTATGTTAGAAAGTAGATCATGAAAATCCTAGATTAAAGCCTATAGACTCATGAGTAATGGAAATGAAAGTTTATTTATAAGTCATTAACTTTTTTCTTTGGATTACTCTTTATGTGTTACCCATAACATTCCTTTTATTCCAGCCAATGGCTAGTAACAGGAGGACTCGGGCTAACAATCGATGTGAAGATCTGTGTGATTACTGTACTAATGAGATGCCCAATCCAATGGGAGCAGGAATCACGAAATTTGTCACGCTTATCTCTCAGCTAACTCAAGCTTTGAATATAAACACGGGTCAAGAGGAACGTTCGACCCCCCCTAAGGTAGAACAAGTCACTATGGAGATCTTTATGAGACAAAGGCCTCCTACTTTTAGTGGATCATCCGATCCCACGATCGCTGAATAATGGATCAAATCCATTGAAAATATCTTCTACATCCTTCAATGTTCTGAACAAGAGAAGGTTCTCCTAGATTCCTATCGTATGGAGGGTGAAGCTTATCAATGGTGGACGTTGATCAAAAACACGATGCCTGAGGAGGAGATCGAGGCTTTGGAGTGGAAGGATTTCTGGAAGATGTTTTTCGATAAATATTTTCCGCGCACCCTCCGGATTAAGATGGAAAGGGACTTCCATTCCCTCAAGAAAAAAAGGTGAAGAATCTATTGGAGCATACGAGGAAAACATCACAATTCTTGCACGATATGCTTCCGGCTTTGTCGTTACCCCTGAATGCAATGTTTACAGCTTCTCTGGTGGGCTGAAACCTAGCTTGCGGAAAGCATTAGCGATCCGTGACTTCGACAGCTATGAGAAAATTGTTTGATGTGACATCAAGGTCGAAATGGAGATCGAGGAATCACAGGGGTATCCTAGGGACAATAAGCGTAAGGTGGAATTCAACTATGGTGGTCTGATGGATAAATCCAACGGTGCTAAGAAGATCCAGCACCCCACTTGCCAAAAGTGCAGAAAGAAGCACCCTGGAAATTGCCTTAAGGGGATGAGAAAATGCTTCATGTGTGGAAGAGAAGGGCAACTAGCTGTTAATGGTCGACAAGAAAGACCCACAGTTGCGACAGAGGAGAGGAACACTTCGTTCGAACCTCAACGAGTTGTTCAATGCTACAAATGCAAAGAACCGGGTCATTTTGCAAATCAGTGCCCTAATCCAAGGGTTTTCTGAGGTGACCAACAACCTCCAAGGAAGCAAGGAATAGCTTTTTCCATCACTTCTGCCGAAGTGAACCCCGACAACAAAGTGGTGAAAGGTACACTAGATATTCATTCAAGAATAGTGAATGTACTTTTTGATTATGGTTCTACGCATTCTTTTATATCTCGAAAGTTTAGTAGAACAATCCCAGCACCACCACAAATCATGGAAGTAAATATGTCAGTGATTATGGAAAATGGGGAAATCATTGCATCCCATGAATATAAGTCCTCCCCTGTTATTGTCTGTGGATTGAATTTCCTGGAGAACCTCATCATACTCCCTCTAGTGGAATTTGATGAAATTCTTGGCATGGATTGGATTTCTATATATAGAGCCAACATAAATTGTCGGGAGAGGGAAATCACACTCCATATGGAGAATCGACCATAGATTCTTTACAAGTGTCAAGAGGAAGATGAATCCCCTTTAGCTCCATCATCTCAAGCATGGATATTACTGCCTTATGAGCACGCGTATCTGGATCAGATGATTGAGTCCAAGGAAGAAACCATCCTTGAATAAATTCCTATTGTGAGGGAATTCGCTGAAGTGTTTCCCAAGGAACGGCCTATTCTTCCTCCTAGAAGAGATGTTGAGTTCTCAATTGAACTTATACCTGGGTTTCTACCAATATCCAAGAATCCATATTGAATGGTTGTTGTTGATCTTAAAGAGCTGAAGAAGCAACTACAGGAGAATCTGTATAAAGGGTTTATATGCCCAAGTGCTTCACCATGGGGTGCACCAGTCCTCTTCGTCAAGAAGAAGTATGGGTTAATGCGGATCTGCATCGATTATTGTGAACTTATCAAAATCACGATAAAGAACAAGTACCCTCTCCCAAGAATCGATGACTTGTTTGATCAGCTGTGTAGAGCACAATACTTCTCCAAGGTGGACTTGCGGTCGGGATATTATCAAGTAAGGGTGAAGAAGGAAGATGTCCCAAAGACTGCTTTTCGTACAAGATACGACACTATGAATTTATATTAATGCCTTTCGGGCTCACCAATTCTCCAGCAATCATCATGGACTTAATGAATAGAGTCGTTAGAGATTACCTAGACAAATTTGTGGTAGTATTTATAGATGATATTCTAATATACTCCAAAACCAAGGAGGATCATGAGGGGCATTTATGAACTGTACTGGAGACTTTGCGCAAGGAGAAGCTCCCTGCAAAGTTCATAAAGTGTGAGTTTTGGTTGAAGGAAGTCTCATTCATGGGCCATATCATCAAAAGCCATGGGATATCTGTGGGTCCCTCCAAAACAGAAGCAATTGAGGGATTTCCAAGGCCAACATCGGTAATGGATATCCGTAGCGTCTTGGGGTTAGTTGGATCACGATTGTCCAACCCTCTTAACAAGATAACTCGGAAAGGAGTAAAGTTTTCTTGGAATGATGAATGCGAAGAATGATTCAAGGAGTTGAAAAAGAGGCTTATCACTACACCCATGCTCACTTTACCCACAAGTGGGGAAATTTTTGTGGTATTCAGTGATGCTTTGAAGAAGGGCTTAGGTTGTGTGCTGATGCTGAATGGTAAAGTGATATCCTATGCCTCAAGGCAGTTGAAAATCCATGTGCGAAACTATCCAACACATGATCTGGAGTAGGCAGATGTGATCTTTTCCTTGAAAATCTGGCGACATTATCTCAATGGGGAGAAATGTGAGATATATACTGACCACAAGAGTCTTAAATATATATTCACGTAGAATGATATTAGTATGCGCCAGAGAATATGGATAGAGCTCATCAAGGATGATTATTGTTCAATACATTGCCACCCTGGGAAAGCGAACAAGGTTGCAGATGCCCTATGAATAAAGGATCCATCGATTCTATCAATGATGAGAATTGAGAAGGATCCAATCTTCTTAGACTTGATGAAGATGGACATGGGAATCATAGAGAAGGGAACATCATCAATCATTTCACAAATTATTGCTCAACCATCTCTTTTGGAATGGTTAAAGGATGCTCAAAAGGATGATCTGGTAATTCAGGAAAAAGTGGAAGCTATCAAAAAAGGGAAATACTCAGAGTTTAATGTTAATGAAGAAGGAATTGTGTGGTTTGGGAAAAGACTACGTGTTCCATCATGTCTGGTGCTGAAGAAGGATCATTTGGATGATGCACATAGTTCAAATTTCTCTATTCACCAAGGGAGCACAAAGATGTATCAAGATCTCCAAGAAACCTTTCGGTGGGATAATATGAAGAAGGAGATTGCTGAAAATACATCAATGTTCCTGGTGTGTCAGCAAGTGAAGGCAGAGAGGCAGATGTCTAAGGGGATGATGCAACCATTGCCCATACCAGAATGGAAATGGGAGAACATCACCATGGACTTTGTCACCGGACTTCCAAGAAAATCCAAAGGTAACAATGCAATCTGGGTTGTTGTAGATCATCTTACAAAGACTGCACACTTCATTTCTATTCGGGAGGATTTCTCATTGGATCAACTGGAATGTATATATATCAGGGAAGTGGTATGGTTTCATGGAGTACCACTATATATTGTGTCTGACCGTGATAGAAGATTCACCTCTATGTTTTGGAAGAGTCTTCAACATGCTCTGAATACTGAACTGAACATCAGTACGACCTATCATCCTCAAAATAATAGACAATCTGAGTGGACTATCCAAACACTTAAGGATATGTTGAGAGCCTACTCAGTGGACTTTAAAGGAGGATGGGATCAGCATCTTCCTCTTGTTGAGTTCTCTTATAATAATAGTTTCCACTTGAGCATGGAAATGGCACCATATGAAGCCCTGTATGGGAAAAGGTGCAGAACACCGGCATGTTGGGATGAGGTCAGTGAACGTAAGCTGCTCAGACCAGAAATGGTCGAGGAAATGGTGGAGAAGGTGAAAACCATTCAGCATCATATCTAGGCATCTCAGAGTCGATAGAAGAGTTATGAAGATAACCGTTGACGAGACCTTGAGTTTAAAGTTAGAGACATGGGTTTTCTACGCATATCTCTATGAAAGAAGGTCATGAGGTTTGGAATGAAAGGGAAGTTTAGTCCAAGGTACATTGGCCCCTTCCAGATTCATGATCGTGTCGGGGATGTGGCCAATCTACTAGCACTTCCACCTACTATGGCCAAAGTATATGATTTCATTCATGTATTCTTCTTAAGGAATTACATACTGAACCCTTCACATGTACTCTCTTCTAAGGTGGTACAATTTGAAGATGATCTTTCTTATGAGGAGCAACTAGTGACGATCTTATATCATAGAGAAAAGTTCTACAAAATAAGAGAATGCCCCTCGTCAAGGTGTTGTGGAGAAACCACAAGTTTGAATAAGTGACTTGGGAAATGGAGGATATGATGAAGCTAAGTTACCCACATTTTTTTATTGTGGGAAAAGGAAAATTTCAAGGGCAAATTTCTTAAGGGGGGAATATTGTAACGACCCAATGTTTCATTAATGGAAATCCCTCTTGATCTAATTACATGTCTCTTTAGGTTTATATAAAATGTCAACTTCATTGGTTTTATGTTATGAATTTTGACCGTTGCTAATATAGTCGTTGAGTAGTGATCACATGATTAGTATAAATATAGGGATTTAACAAATCCAATTTTACTAAGACAAAAGAAGCGATGGCCTCATCCAGTAGAATTTCTCCATACGAAGCCCATTTGTCAGAGCTCGGAAAATAGGTGGCGTCTTTGGGCTTCACCCTTTTCCAAGCCCAAGCTGAGCTTCATCTTGTTATGGTCGAAGGTGACCGTCTATGGGAAAGTGGAAGTTGATTGAAATTACCACTCAAGCGATGTTATCTAAGCCACCCCACGATTCTGTCACCATCGCATGCCTTACCCTTAGGTTTTATGAGGCTGTTTTGAGGGGTTATGTAACAAATAAGTAGTACTATGTTCATGCACATTATTTTTTTATATAATAATGAATATAATTTCTTGTCATTATTGATACATTGTAAATATTTTTAAAGTACAAATGGTGTTTTTTGTTATTATTTAATTAAGAAATATATTTTATTAAATTAAAGTATTTTTGAATTAAATAATATTTTAATAAAATATTTTTATTATTATTATCAATTTTATTATATATAAGTGATCTTGTAATTGTATGAATGGAATTATAATTTTTATTATGGTTTGAAAGCCATTTTGGTCAAAACCCGTGAATTTATGATAAATGTCGGTTCTTATTTTAAAAGTGAAAATTAACATATTTATAAAATTATTTAGATAAAATAAATTTTATTTTTGGACTCAGGATGTCGAAATTATCCAACGGTGAATTGTTCATAATTTTCTGTGACAGTAAAATTTTTGAGTAAAAATTAAATACCGTTTAAATATATAATGTGTTTTATGACATCATAATGACCCAATAGTGATGTAATAAAATACTATAATCTTTATGTTCGGACAATATATGTTTTAACATTAATGTAATGTGATTTTGGGTTTGTTTAACTTACTTTTCAAAACATTAATGGACCCCTCAAACTTATTCATCACCTTGCCTTTTTAAATTAATTTCCATGGGAGTGTGACTCACCTCCACATAAGAAACCCTAATATTTTAAGAATTTAGTACTTTGCCCTTATAAAATATTGTTTTCCTCTTCACTTTTCCAAAAACCATGGGCAAAAACCGTGGGATGTTTTGTGTTTTGGATTAATTTTATGTAAGGGGACCCAAACCTAAATAATAATGAATTCCCTCACCTTTCCTATATAAACCCACCCAAGCTCCCACTTCCTCCTCACTAAAATCCCTTGGAGTTTGTCAAAACTCTGACCTACTCTATATAGATTCCCCTCAAGGTGCCCCAAGCTCCCAAGAAGCCTCTCACAATCCTCTCTCTATCCTTTGGAAGCACATTTTCAAGTAAGGGTTTTTTCTTCCTTTCTCATTTTTGTCAATTTTCGTTAAGTTGTATTGCAGTTTTAATTAAAATTATGAATGCTGGGGTATGGTTTCACACATCCCCCATACTACCCTCTTATTGTTTTAATGATGGTATACCCCTTTCTCTTTCATTAAATTCCTCCCATGTACACCCGTTACTATGCCGAAATTCCGAAAGGAACTTCTCTCTCTTTTTTTACATTCAAGCAATAATTTTGTAACATGAATCTAAATTCCCTTAAAATTGTTGGGAAATGTATCTATATGGCCTCCTTACTGTCCATTAAATGTAAATATGATGAGGAACCCATTTCTCTCTCATCAACCATTTTTTATGAATTCTTATGTCACATCGTTACGCTGCCGAAATCACACCGATTTTCTAAGCCAATTCCATTGTGTAGTGGATACCATACCCATTTATCCATCAAGGGTATTCACCTTTATGCACATTTACTTATTGATTACAAAGTTTCATGTATGAATTCCACATTCCTTTATCGTGGAATAAATGTTTATGTTTTATGAATCCATGTTATATGATCCATGTGGCACACTTATGAATGAAATGAAATGTTTAAGAAGGGTGCGCCCTTATAGCGCTTCAATGCATTGGGTAAAGTATAGTATCATGATACGTCATGTGAGATGTTGAATTGTTCTAATTCAAGTGCAACGATGGTTTACTCATACTTTATGTGCAATGTGGATTTACTCATGCTCTATGTGCAATGAGCCTTGGCTTATGCTAATTCCATGTTAAGTGTTGTTGCCACATTTCAATGTTATGATTATCATGCTTTATCATTCCTTTATGTTCATGTTTCATATATTCTCTATTGATATGCCTATTGTCTAACATGTATTTTACTCCCCATGTTATTCCTTGTGTACTCCCTTACTGGGATTTATAGCTCACCATTTTCTTATGCATGTCCTCAGGTTATCCCATGCAATGCTAAGTACGAGGGAATGTAGTGGTCATTTAAAGGAAGTTTTCAATAAAGATGTTGCATTTCATGTTTTATGTTTTTATGTAATGGTCCTAAGCCCCAAATACACTAAACCCCTCGATCTTCTTTGTTGTATCATGTGATTTTTTATGTAATAAATCATGTTTAAGTTGGTAATAAAAGCAGGGTTGTCATAGTAAAACTATGAGAATAATGATTTTTTCCCGGTATATAGCCTAATATTGACATGAGAGAGTCTATAATAACAAAGGATGGAAAAAAGATATCCATTTGTGGATGGAAATTTTATGGTGGGCCAAACATGCAGAGTTTATGGATCACTGCATACCATTTTAAGATATAAATCGAGTCACATGTATTTATAGATGAGAATTATATTTGTAGTACTGACCAAACACATAAGTGGAAATTTTTCTTATTGTTCATTAGTAGACCCATAACATGGGGCCTAAGCATCACTTCATTTACTAGGATGATGGGATTAAATCATCCTTTAGTTATCGATGGGAATTCTATATATAGGTATGACCCATATATAGAAGATCGAATTTTTCCCGTGGTTCATGGATAGAACCATGACATAGGGTTTGGGAGTTAAAACATATCATTTGATTACAGGAATCAAGACAAATTCATTTTTTTGAGAAAGGTACTTCCTATGTGGATCTGGATCATATGATGTAACACAAGAGATTCAGGTTTCTTCTACATAGATATAGCTCTTATGTGTTGAATTTCATATTTAAATGATGATCTCTACATAGTTTTACATCATGTGGTTAGGAAAATGTTCCATTCAACTTATCTTTATTCAGTATGGATGATAACTTCTACTTTAAGGTCATAGTGTTTTGACTGGGTGAGTGAGCCTTTTAAGAAGGGATGTTCATCTTGTGGTGGCATAAAAACCCAACATGAATGAAAATAAATACATCCATACACCACATATTCATTCCTAAGGAGGATTATGTATAGTTTTGATTGATTACTATTGGGCAAAGGTTTCCAGTTTATGGTTGTAATGTTTAGACTATGTACCCAGTTTATCGTCATGCAGTCGGGATGATTGTGGCATAGTTTTACGTTGTGTTGTGGGTAATAAATTTTTATAGTTCAATTACATGTGTTTAGGATGATGCCAGCATTTGTTAACATCATTTTTTTGGGGAAAATCCATTCTTTATTAATGTAATGTTTTTAGGATGATAGGTTCCATTCAATTTAACATCGTGCAGTAAGGATAATTACTCCTAGTTTAAGGTCACTGAGTTTGGTCAAGGGGAGTGATCCTTTCAATGAGGGTTGTGCATCATGTGGTAGCATAAAAACCCAATGTGAATGAGGAACAAATACATACATACAAAAAATAGAAATTATTGTGGAAATAATCATGTAGATTTATGTTATGGTGCTAGGATATGTGATTCCTGTTTAAGGATGTACAGTTTGTACAATGTGTGCAGTTTATCATCATGTAGTATGGACTACAACACCACTGATTAACATCACACTGCTTCGAATAACTCTATTTAGTTTAATTTCATGTAGTTATAATGATAGGTGGAATTTGTTTTATCATCATGCGTTAAGTTCAATGTTCATTTGGATATATTAAATATTTATTCAAGAACCATTCATTGGTTGGAGATGTAATGAGTTTTCTTTCCATTGAGATCATGGAATTAACTTTTTTGGAGTAGACATTGTGTATGAAACATGGTCCCTTCCATTTTGGATTTATCTTTTGATGTTTCTTTAGGACGATCATCAGATTACTATGGGGAAACACCATCTATCCTTATATGCAAGAACATAAGTGATCCTTTTTGTTGAAGGATTGTGCGATAAGGTTTTGATGAACATCCAAATAGTTTAATATGTGATATCTATTTTAATCAACTCAATCTATTTCAGCCATTCATTTCTAGGATTTCATCTCCATGGATAGTTGATCACATGTGGAAACATGAAGTGGGGGAAATTGAACTTATATGGGTTGGACCACCTATATCCAATATACAAATGAGTATGGTGTTTCCTAGGTGGAAGTGTGGGTTTTGGTCAGGTATGCCCATATAAAATAGATAATATTATCATTCAATGACTTATTATCCATATCTATCATCATATGGACTATGAGGGATATGGTCTTATTGATGGAATCTATTTTTTCCTTAGGCATTACATGATATAAGGATAAATGGTTGGTCTTCACACGATACTACCAATATTATTTCTCTAATTCATTAGAACAGAAATTAGTGTCGTCGTCCAATGTTATTTCATGAGGGACACCAAATCTAGTGATGATGTTGACTTTCAAAAAGCTATCAATGTTTCTTTACCCAACCTATTTATGGTGTAATGATTCATTCCAATTAGAAAATAAATAGGTATCTGTGAGAATATACTTTAACTACTTGGCCATGGTGGGAGAATGTAGTCCCATGGAGTCAAATCCCCATTTGGAAAATGGATAAGAGTACTTGGATGAGTGTTGTAACTCAGGGGGTTGGTGGATGAAATTGGCATGAATGTTGCAGTAATGAAAAATCATGGTGATTTTTTCATGATCTTGGGTTATAATGGGCCAATAGTGTCAAATTATTCATATTTGATGGGATATCTTGGATCTAGATTTTTGAGAACAACAAGATCCAATGTGTACTTATTTCATAACAACGGTGGTATCTTCTTCCTCATTTCACATGAGAAGGACCCCGTCCAGGGTCCCTTATATATGACCTTTTTTTATTTTTTCCATCATACAAAACAAAGTATATTTCTCTTCTATGTGTTTTCTCCCTTTTGGCCCTATCTGTTGGGAGTTCTCCCTTCTAAAGGTAGTATATGATGGGTTTCATAGAGCCAGTTGTAGGTCCATATGGCTCAGGGATGGGGCTAATCTCGTTTATTTATTCAATGTTTTCTTAAATGGATCCTAAGACCATCTTTCAGTGCATAATATTGATGACAATTTTATCAAATTCTGTATCATCTAGATTTCTAGATTCATTTTTCTAATTCATAGACCAGATAGTTTTTTAATCAGGGGACATCATTTAATGTCATATCTATATGGAATTATTCCATTAGTTCTTGGATTTGGTATAAAAGTAGGATTTCATCTTCCTTTTTAATAGAATTGTCACTATTGACCTGCTTGATGACCAATTTTGAATTTCCTTTCATCTCCAAGTGTCATAATTGCAATTGATGTACTAGCACCATCCTTGAAATGAGATCCTGATACTATGGCTCATTGTTCATGCACCCCTCTTATAATAGAAATGAGTAATGAATGTCCTCCATTTTAGGATACATGAGTATGAATCCTAGTCCCACTTTATTGAGCATGGGGTCTTTCAAAATTTTCCCTGTAAGGGTTCTAAATTCACCATCAAAATGCATTTCCTAGACATGGGTGTCCCGTTGAATATAAAATACCTATTAATCAGTTATTTTGGTATCTAACGAATCCATTTCAACTGAGGGGTGCTCATCAAGAAAATATGTTAATGCCTAGATTTTGACCACATCCTTAGGTATGAAATAAATGTCAAACTATTGTAGGATGAATACCCACCGTGATTGATGTGTAGTCAATATTGTAAATATTAGAATAATTTTTTTATGTAGATATGAGAGAAAAAATTTATCACATGATGATTCAGGTAGTGCTCAATTTTTGGATGACAAGGTTTTGTGCCAGATAGATTTTCTCGATATATGAGTAATGAGTATCTGAATCGATCATGGTTCTACTAAGAAAATTATGGTTTTTTCTCTACCAACATCATTCTTCTATTCGAGGATGACACCTAGTGATTATTTTAAGGAAATAACGTACAAAATGATTAATATTACATCGACATGAGGTGTTATCACTGGTGGGCTTAAGAGATATTTTTGGAGACTATCGAATGCTTCCCAACAATCATTATTCCATTGATATGAAACCCCATTTTTAGTTAACATGATAATTGGAAAAATGTTTCCTACAAGGTTAACTATAAAGCATAAAATATAGGCCACACTTCCATAAATTCCTCTAAACTAAGTGAAATTGTGAGGAGGTTACATGCCAAGGATATCCTTTTCCTTCTCGGGGATGACATTGATGCAACGATGGGGTATGATGAATCCAAGAAGCATCCATGATTTAATAAACAATTCAAATTTTAAGGTGTTCATTTTCATTCTATGTTATTTATTTTTATTTATGATAGTTTCATGATATTTCATGTGGTCTGAACACTGTTGTGATGTAACCACCAGGTCTTCGACATAGAATTTGACAAATATTCCCAGGAGGGGATTTCACATGTGATGCATGGAATGTTGATATGTTGAACCATCATTCTTCAAGATAATGGGTATTACTTGATAGATAAATACTCTCAGGGTGGCCCAAAAATAATTGGACTATTCATCTTCTTAGACCATTAAATATTGGTTGTATCTTGAATATTCATCCATGATATAGAGATCATAATATCTGATGGTTGCATCAATCATCAATTCTATGATTGGGACAGGGAAATTTCCCTTTGGAAATTACTGGTTTATATCTAAAAAATTGATGAAAAATTTATTTATTCCATCATTATTTTTTATGGTGACTATATTATCTAGACACTTGGGATATTGGATCTCCCAAATGAAGCTTTCATTGAGGAGTTTTTCAACTTTATCCTTTTTTGTAGCATTTGATAGTTGTGTCCTTCTGGATGTTTATTTATATCCTCGGTGATATTCAAAATAGTCCAGGTGGTGAGCAGCTACCTTGGGATCATGACCTAGAGTTTTTGTATATTTATAGGAATAAAAATATAGATTCTTCCATAGAAAGGAGGTGTATACCTATTTCTCTTCAGAATATATGGCTTCACTAATCAAGGTGGCTCATGTATCTTTTTATGTACCTAGATTTATTTCCATATGTTTTTCAATGGCTGTGAAGACACCCTCCCCAAATTCTGGAGTGGAATACCTAAAGACATCATTCCTTTACTCTTCCTACTATTCTTCTTTTTTCCTCTTGTTATGATGGGGAAATAATTATTCAGATGATATTTTCATATTTGGGAGAACATTTGAGATATTGGTATTCCGAATATGAATCCGCTTCATTTGACCTTGCTTATAGTGGGGGGGGGGGGGGGGTTGTAAAGGATGGAGTGATGGAAGGAGGGTGTTTTATTCCACTTCTTCATCAGTGAGTGAGACATGAGTTTCCTAGATCTCTAGGATGGATTAAGGGAATTTTTCTTCAAGCATTTTCCATTATCTTGGAGGTCATCAAATATTTCAACACTGTTAGACTCAGTGGCCATGAATAAAATTAGGGGGACTGTTGTATATTCATATGAATGTGGATTGATAAAACCAACCTTATTCAATTCATACAACAATAAAACTTGTATTCTCTCTAGTTACAACTTTCTTCCACTCCCCTTCATCTTTAGGGTTAGTGGTGGAAATGTATTCCACTTGTGCTGGCAGTGTTCCCATTATTCTTTGACCATAATCTATCATGATCTATAGGAGGTATTTAATTAAAAAACATTCTTAGAGAGTGTGTCCCAATATCTGATTAATGAGACAATAATCTAGCCAGTTGTGAAGAGTTACATCAATATCCATTATTTTCTCTAGGTGATGGATTAAATTGAACTTCTGAGAGACTATAAAATATCCATGGAATTGATCATCCTATTACTAAAAAATTTTATGACCTTATTCCTGAAATTGATTTATCATGGGTCCTCTCCACTCGTGATGTTGAGTTGGGGGTGGTTGCTAATTCCCAGGGGCACTACATGATATAGTGTAGGAATTGGAGTTGGAGCTGGTGCTAGGATTGGCTTAATCATGATAGAGGCCTCTTAATATTTTCATGTTCATTTTCCCAAGACCCATTGGGACACCTATGACTTTATATTTTTAATATGTATGAAGTCTTCTATTCTATAATAAATTTTAGAGATATTATGAAACCCACTTGAATGATTCACTGAGATGAGGAAGATTCAAATCTCATCTTAGAGGTTATCAATGCATAAATAAAGCTTCTCATCCTGGGGGAGTGGTTGGTTTAGTGGGTTGGTCATCCCTTTCAATATGGAACTGAAATTTGATACACTCTCATTATCCCACAGTTTTTAGTTCAAGAGGTGCCTTTATATTGTATTTAATATCATTAAGCATAAATGTAATTGCAATTGTTGGTGGATATTATGTCATCATATTATCGACCGAGCAGGAAAACTGTTGTACCATACAAAGACTAAACCTTGTAGAGTTTTCATGAATCATCTAAGCTTAAATGCTTCTTGTTTCCTAGGGGTTCCCACCATGGGATCTCAATAAGACTCATAGTGCATCCTATTTTATTCTAGGTCACCTATTCCATTGAATATCAGGTACATAGGTCTCCTGAAATTTGGAAGTAGTGGAATGTCATTCACCTAATTAGGGTACATATTAAGTTCCAGCTTTATCCGCGACCATGACACCTCTATATATTCTATTCAAGTTTCCAATGACTCGATGGTATTGTTAAGCCATTCCTGTATGTTCTATTGAGCCTAATCTTGTATGAGCATAGATAGGAGAATATTTGACATGGAGGTCCTGCCAAAATATTTGGAATATATTTGACTGGTGGAATATTTTGAGGATTCTCATGTACACATTCGATTTTTCTCCTTAATGGAGGGAAATCATGATATCTGTACATGAATGGGTCCATGTAGACCAATGTTATGTGTTCTATGATCGGCATTAATTTTTTCCTTTCTTGATTTGGCAGGATAACCCCATGTGTAGGAGGTACACATGATAGAAGCATGATTTGAGGCTCTTTAGAGGTAAGTGATTCTATAGGATTCCAACCATGATGTAGAACAACATTTATTCTTCTAAACTCTTTCATTTCATATACTTTTTGAGTTAATATTTATTCGAGCGTAATGGTATATTTCACACCAAGAGTAGGGGTTATGTAATATTCGACCATTCTTTTATTATTCTCTTTATTAGAGGTTTGATGAGGAGGTAGTGGTGGACTGATAGTGGAACACCCAGATTCAAGTTGAACTTCTGGTCCTAAGTAAGAATACCTTCATTATCAGCATGGATAAGAATCTGGATAGAAACATCCTCTCCATATTCTTATGAATTTTCTTAATTTCTAGTGTATTCTATAGTATTAATATGCATGACGTTCACTGATGTGTAATTCATTGTGGTGGGAAAACCAATTGTAGAGTGGTAGGACATATGTTTGCATCCTTTATTATATCCTCTCCTTCCATTCTAGTATTATATTTGGTCTTCCTTATGAAGTATAACTCTTATGTAACACATGTATTAACTTTCCATATTCCTCCCTTTTGAAAAAAATGATTTATAAGATTGGAAGGAATTGGAGAACTCAATACATTTAATTTTCCATAGACGAGAAAAGACGGATTTTTGTTTGATTGGTGGTTGAGGGAAAAATTCAACCAGCACTACAGGATGGGGTTTCTCATATTCTTTTATTGTTGTTCATGGGCCTAGATTTATCATTATTATGGGGGCCTTTTGTGTAAAAAAATCCCCTTGCAATGACAATTGGGTTAATTCCAAACTGTTATGGATGGTACTGTTCTTGATTGTTTCTTGATCTCATGCATTCTAATTCAAGCGTGTGCCAGATATGGTGATGTTTCTACATTTGAAATTTTTTTTATGATGAAAATATTTTGTGATTATTGGCTTCCCATAAGTAGTAAGCCTGATGACTGTTTTCATTTTCCAAGTTCATGAATTTTTTGATGGATTTCTCTCGTCGATCCTCATAATTTTGAGACTTACTCAGAGCCAATCCGTATTGATCATGTCACCTTTCCTAATATGGGATTTCATTTTATTTCATCCTTGTGATAATGGAATTATAAGATTTAATATCTAGTGGGTTCTGTTGAACAAGGCATGGGGTGAATTGAAAATATACATGCTCTCCCCAACCATCTACATGAACACAAGTTGGGTCATCGATGATTAAATGATGCAACTAATGTAGTGCGTGGAGGAAGGGTAGTTGAGATCATTCTTCCACATCTCTAATTGTGGTCACCGCATAGATGGTAGGGGTTCCATGTCAATTTGACGGCGATTCTCTTCCAATATTTTGACATGGAATGTGTACCTATTAATGGGAAATTATTTTATTTTCAAAAGGTAGAGAATTTTCTAGAGATTGAGATGAATGTTATGTATGTAAACATCTGATAACTCTCATTTTATTTTAAAATGAGAAGTTTCCATGGGACAAAAAACATGAATTTCATCCCTAGATAATTATCTTATCATGATAAACATATCCTTCTGTTCTTACAACGGATAATACTCTATTTGATCTACCCAATTGAATGAATCTTCATGATTTCTATAAAATAATGCGGTCTAGTAGGGGTCTCATTATCATGTCAATGGTATGGGGGTGGCTTAGAAGATGGGTATTTCCTGTGTCCATCTAATGATTAAGAAAGGAGGTCTCTTGTTGTTGATATGATATTTAAATTGTTTGACCTCGTCCATCCAAACACCTATATATATGAGGGATTTATTATATTGGATTTGGAAAGAGTATTATGTCCTTGATGATATAGAACTTATCTTTAGGGAGGACCTTCATAGTGTGTTCTCTAATAGAAATGACAGCCATCATATATTGATGTTTGACTGATGGAGAAATTTCTACAACATATTCCCTATGGGGGAACATTAGGGAGGATGGTAGCAAGGGGAGGACATTATTGTTAAAAATAGTCGTCTTTTTGGGGATAACCATCAATGTTGGTGCCCCAATGGATAGGACTACAGTCATAGATTTAGGTTATTTTAGGGAGAATGTTTTCAGCATATACATTGGGGAGGACCATTAGGGTGGACGACACCCAGAGGAGGATATTCTTGCTCAAATAAGACTTCCCTATGAAGTGGACTATCACATTTGGTGCTATAATGGTGAGGAAAATCTTCATAGAATTATGTACAACTAAAGGGAGATTTTTTGAAGCATATACCCTGGGGATACCACCAAGGAGGATGGCATCCATGGAAGAACCTTCTTACAGAAATAAGACATCACTGTGGGGATGACAAATATAGATGGTTCCATAGTGGAAAGGACTACCATCATGGCTTTATGAATTAATTCATTGATAATTTCTATGTGTATACCCATGGGAGGACCATCATGGGTGACGATAGTATGTGGATGACCATTTTGATGAATATAACTTCACTACTGGTAGGACATTCATAGTTGGTTCCATAATGACATGGAATACCATCATGGATTATTGTACCACTATTGGGAGGTTTTCTACAGCATATAACCTTGGGAGGACCATCAGGTAGAATGATAGCATGGGGAGAACCTTCTTTCTATTCAATATTCTGGCCATGATGTGGGATACTATGATTCTCCTCAAGGACAATCCCTCATGATCTATCGTTACTTGTACTCGATGTAAGCCTTCGTCGTATATGCTCTTGAGAGGGCCTTTAGAGTTTCTCGTAATAATGTTGTGGGGAGGACCATTACAACCGCTACTGCCTCTTCCATAATTTGGCAACATATTTGAGAGATCCTAAGACACCAGAGTTAAGTGTTTTATGGCATCGAGAAAACCATTTTCCAGCAAAAAAGGGTCATCAGTTTTCACTTAATTTATTGATTTCCTTTAGAATGATTTGTTTATTGGATCTCACTTGAGGGTGACTTGGGCCGCTTGTAAAATGTGATGTCCTTCACATATAATTTCATGGTTGAGTGGCAACCATAGTGTTGTTGTGATACATCAGAGAGAATACTGAGATCAGAAAGGTATATATGCTTACCCTAGAGTGGCCATCGTGATGGAAGTGTAAACCCCAGATGGAACATATATTTTTTCATGATTTGATTGCCCATTTATCACGAAATATTGCTGAAGACCCTCCTTTATGGGGGAAGGGATGCTTTTCCACCCCTGTGTGACAGCCATGTTGAGTTGGTGAGTCACCGTTCTTGGGGATTTGGGGTTGTGGGCCTGAATCATTTCTATTTCCATAGATGTGATTACATCTTGAAAAGTCTACAAGATATATTGAGGAATTTATATGTGATCCTCCATCATTTATAGGATGTGTTGAGATACTTATTTGTATGGAATGAGAATATATTTCCATTACGATGTTGAAGAAAGGATATGTGTCTACTCTGGTCCTACATTTTATGCTTGTAGGTATTGATAGTTCTCCTATTCAGGGAAGAGGAACGAGTCTTCCCTTTGTTTATATCAAGGATACTCTAGCCTATTTATCTATTTTCCATTGTATTTTTCTGACAAGCTTCAAATGAACAAGAAATAATTTTCTTCTTATTATTGATTGTCATTGTAATTGTCTTATGTTCTTGATATGAATCCATATGAATTTGACTCTTTCTATATTTTATTAAAATCAGATTGGAACAATGGGATTCAAATATGTTTCTAGGGATATGCATTGTCCCATAGTTTTCTATCATATTTGGATGATAGGCTTAGTATCTACCCGTAGGAATTTTAATCTACTCATAGATGGTTTCCACCCTATTTGGTTGATGTGATTCATGTTCATTGGTATGGATTTTAATTTTCCTATAATTTGACACCCTCATTGTGTGATGTATTTAGTAGTAATTAATTGTTATTTTCACTTGCTCTTCGTTTTCCACAATATTTTCACATTGGGTTTTTTATGAAATGATGGTGATGAAAGATTGTTGATTTTCTGATTTTCACCCTCAGTTGGCCTCCCAGAGGACGTGGGTCCATTTCCATAAAGCTGGGGCCTTAGTGATGGTATCCTCACCAGGGTAAGGATACTAGGACAAATGGTATTAAATGTGATGACTTCTGATATGGTCCCTTGGGTGGGAATCTTGTACACCATGGATGAATTTGTTGCTAACAACTTCATCTGCCTCCATAAGATATGGTAGGCTCTTATTTTCCCATTCCATGGACTGTCTCCTTAATTGGTTAATGAATTATAGTGGAGCTGACTGGTTATAGTCCTCTAACCATCACTGGGAGGACAACTTGGAGGACTTCATGGCCGAGAGGGCCTACTTAGCTTCCACCAAGGTATGGATAGTACCATTATGGTTTTACTCTTGAACCCGTGCATTTTTAGACCCTACATTGAAAATTCTGTGTGGGGGATTGAGTTATCCTCGTAGAGAAGGACCTGACTGGTGCAGTGGTCAATGGATGTGTTTGCGGGAACAGCTAAAATTCCATTGGATTGAAGGAAGCTCTGAAGGCTTCCTATAATGTATGTCATAAGAAAATACAACAAAAAATAATCTAATAAGAATATCATAACCTCATACATTATTTACAGTCTTTATCGACCCTCTTCCATTTGGGATGTGAAAAATTCCTAATGTGGGGTAACACTACCACCTTAGATAAGGATCCATGTTAGGTTCACCATTATTATTTCAGATGAATATTTTTCCTATAAAAGGATCAAATAGTATTGATATTTACTGTTAGTGTATACTTTTTATAATGTGATGTAGGTGACATAGTTAATTCATTCATGCTATATTTACCATTTAATTTCCCTCAGAGACATGTTTATAGCTCAAATAGATGATTTCAATGGTGTTCAATAGTGTGAAATCACTAATGTTGTGTACAAGCTCCTTTAATGATCTCCAATAGGTTTTGTTCATGGATAAGAAAGAAGAAATGGATCACATATTAATGATTCATGTACATACTTA
This sequence comes from Viscum album, assembly GCA_963277665.1. Classification (NCBI taxonomy): domain Eukaryota; kingdom Viridiplantae; phylum Streptophyta; class Magnoliopsida; order Santalales; family Viscaceae; genus Viscum; species Viscum album. The sequence continues at coordinate 981,741,803 of OY728165.1, read as the reverse complement.
TGAAAGGTTGGATCTAATTAGGTAACATGGCCAACGATATTAAAGAACTCACATTGGTTGAGATGTTGAGAATTTGGTCCAATCACACCCTTTTGGGGGGAAATATTTCTGGTTTTGGGACTCTTTTATAGATTTAAGATATGTTATAAAAATCATTGGTTATTTCCCAATTATATATCCGTTGATTATCCCTAAGTAATTATTGATCGTAACCATGCACTTTTTCTGAATCATCTGTATATACCTGAGTTTCTCCATCAATGGAGATATCTATATTTATATGAGGTTCTCCCTCAGTGATACTCAATTGTGTAAAATCAGCGATTACATAGGTCCTTTACTTAGATGATGATGGTTTTAATCCATGTTATGGGGTGATATAGAGTTTACCATTATCCAAAGGCATTGAGAGTTACTTTGATGCCAGGATGAAATCCACAAGATAAGATTTATATATACCCTCAAGAGAAGAATTTGATCCAATGTAGTTCGATGCCACTTAATTGGAGACCTCACCTTTTAAGGTCATGTGATATAGACCCAACCAAGAATAATCACAACATACATTAAGGATTTCCAAGCGATGGGTTCTTGGTAATGGATTTTGTGGGACTTTTCTGAGGTGGCCCAAGGTACCTAGAAGTGATGTAGTCTCTTAGGTGGATATGAACCTAGAGGAAATGTGTCCTAGTGAACAAGAGGTTGATTTGGGTGTCACGTTTGGACCTCAGGGAGGCTCTTTATGTATCCCATTTTGTTGGTAATCAAATCCGACAAAGTTCAATATGACTGGGACATACAACATAGAGTAAGACCATTACAGGGGCAATGATTAGGGATTAAGCATGGAGATTTCCATTTGAGGGAATGTGATGGGGGATTATGCATGTGAGATTCCAGTTTGGTGTTTAATCATTGGGAATATGTCCATTTGGAAGTTAAATTATGGATTCAAGACTTATAACTTACGGAGGGGCCATATGTTGTTTAGGATAGTGAATTTGTAATAATATCCCTATCCTTTGTACCCATGTGATCCATGATCATTGTGAGAAACAAGAGAAAGTAGTATATATGACGATCACACTGTCTCACCCTATCCACTGATACACTGTGAAAGATTCCTAAAGGGAGTGGTAAAGGTGATTTTAGTGTTCATATTTCCTCTTTATTTTTCATATGATGGAAATTCACATTTGGTGATCTATCCAGATAGTTCCAGAGTGGCGGTGAAGAGGATAAAAAATAATACCTATTTCAAGAATGATATGTATTACCTTAGGAGGGGTTCCCTAAAATTTGTTTTTGGAAAGAGAGGAATGATCAAAACTAGGCCTCATTGAAGGTAAAGGCTAGTGGTTCCTCTCAATTCTTATAATAGGAAGGTTCACATGGGAATCCTATGCTCAGAACCCATATTACCGTAGGAATGAAAACTAGAGGATACTCCGAGTGTCTAGCTTTCTATAGAGATTACACATGTGAATTATCCTACCATAGGTATGAAAATTTGAAGGACATGATGATGTGCTCGATGATTTAATCACACATTTAGAGTGTATATGGAAGATGCCTTACCCTAATCCATTTGACTGGTTCATGGAGGGGCCAACATGGGGTATATTGTTATGAATAAAAATATGGATTGGAGATGTAGAGTAGAACTCCCAAGGATGTCTCATTTTGTGTAATAATCACATATGTGGGATGGGGTTCCTTCCACATAGTGTGTCACTATGTTGGTATGGGGACCATCCATGTAGCATTGTTTATTGAATACCAATGTTTGGCCAGTGTAGGATTTTTCTTCATGGGGCCAGGTTCGGATCGTGTAGCATTTTTCTATGTGGTGTCGAGTTTTTCCTGTGTAGAATTCTACTCTGCGGGGAAGGGTTCCACCTGTATAGGGTTTTCCAATGTGGGCAGACTTTTAGTAAAGAGGCCATTAGTTTATTCCTATAGGTATTGTTCCTAAATAGGTTCTTAGTTTTCCTGCCACTATATGAATTATTAGTTCCTCCTTAATGTTTCACGGTTGGTTTTACATGTAGGGAATTGTCATGGGACATTGATTTTAATGGTGCCTTTAGATATCTTCTTGTCGTACATCTAAGTGTGGCTACATCTCTCTGTTAACTTTATAGACCCCCTTGAGGTATATTTATATAAGAGTTAATGGTTATGATACCTTAGTGGTTAGTCGTTCACAGTGCGACATGGGTCCTTTTTTAGGAAATCCCATGGAGCATGCAGAACATGTGAACAACTTAGTCTATATGTACATCATTCACAGAAGGGGTCATCATTTTTGAGGGTGGAGATTACTACCTAGTCCTACAAATAACATTGTTTAATTTGTGTGAGTTGATGGTACATCCTCATCCTATGAACTATTTTCTTAATGTGGGATATTCATTTGTGATGGTGGATATCACTTCCTCCTTCCCAGAAACGAGTTTAATTTCATTTTCGGGGGTCGGTGCAACCGTCTCGATCCCTCAAAATAAATGGTTTTGTAGTGCTCCTCAAAGGAATAGACCACAATGAAGAGTGGTGGTCTGTTAAGGGATTTTCCATTCATGGTTGGTTCTTCCTTCATAATTTTATCCCATTGAATACTTTCCCTTAAACTCTTCCATTGATTCTATATCCATCATTTTCCAAAATGATGGAATTATATCAATTTTTACTGTAAAGTTTTCAGGATACAAAAACCTAAATACACTATAAATATCTTATAACACTATAAATCCAAAATAAACAAAATCCTTTAAACTCCTATAGATCGTAAAAAACACTTAAAAATAAAAAAAACACCTAAACCCTAGAGGAAAACTTAAACCCCATGAAATCCCTAAAAAACACAAAACACCCCTTAAAACAATTAAAAAAATAGAAAACATTTAAAAGACATAAAATGCTAACACCTCTACAATCTCAATAAATATATAAAACCATAAAAAATCTAGAAACCATAAAAACCTTCAAACCCAAAAAAACACCTTTAAAACTTTTCAAATGATATGAAAACCCCTAAAACCCTAAAACCCCTAAAAACTAAATTCCCTAAAAAATGCATAAACCAACTAAAGCCCAAAAACACCCTACAATGAACTAGAAATCACCAAATCCTCATAAAATCATTAAATTCCTAAAATAACCTATGAACCATTAAAACCCATAAGACACTAATACAATGATACCATAAAAACCTCAAAAAACTGTAAAACACCTAAAAACCTAAAAACATAAAATAAACCCTAAAACACAGAAAGTCCCCAAAAACAATATTAATCAATAAAAACATGAAAACACAGCAAATCCCATCAAACCCTAAAACACTAAAAACCCTTAAAAAAATAAAAACAATATTTCCCTAATACACAGACAACCCAAAAAGCCATAAAAACTAAAACAACCAAAAATCCTAAAAACCAATTACCCTCAAAATCCTAAAGAATCATAAAATCCTAAATCCCAAAAAAAAATATAATGCGTAAAAAACCAAATAATTCTATAAATCCATAAAACCCATAAAATCCATAAATGGATCTAAAAATCCAAAACCATAAATCTCGTAAAAATTATAAAAATCAAATAACAGTAAAACCCCCTAAAATCCCCTAAATGAATCTGTAAACATAAAAATAACTAAATGATCATAAAAAACCTAAAATCCTAAATGAACAGAAAAACCATAAAAACATAACAGACCTTATTAACCCAAAAAACCCTAGAAGACTCTAAAAAACATAAAACTCGTAAAAGACACTAAAATTCCTAAGAACCCTAAAAGTCCATAAAATACCCTAATACCCTAAAAGAATATTGGAACCCAAAAAGTACCAAACAACTCTAGAATCCCTACAAAATCAGAGAATCCTTAAATAATATTAATAACCATAAAAGAAATTAAAATACCCTAAAACCCTTAAATGACACTAAAACCACTCAAACCCTAAAGGAGAGTAAGAACCCATAAATAACAAGTCCCTAACCCCCCCCACAAATAAAAACCCCTAAATCACTAAAACCACGTACAAGTCCCTTGAGAACCACAAAAGGCCCTAAACCCTTTAGATACCCACAAACCCCTAAAACCATAAAATCAATAAAATTTGTAAAATTACCTAAAATACATTAAAAAACCTAAACCGCATAAATTCCATGAAAAAAATGAAAACCCCAAAAAACCTTAAAAGACTAATAATAAAAAAAACCTAAATACCTAAGGAAACCCCTAAAAATAATAAAAAATATATTTATAACCATAAAATACCTAAAACAATAAAAATGATAAAATCCCAAAAACCAAAAATTAACCAAAAAAACCTTTAAAAACCTCAACTAACCTAAAAACCATAAAGGCCCCTAAAACCCAAAACATCCCTTAAGGACCTTAACAGCATTAAAACTCACAATTGTGTATAAAACCCCCTAAAGGATGCTATATATGACCAAAATTCCCAAAATTACCCTAAAAACCTAGAAACCATAAAAAATGTCTCAAACCCCACTAAAAGACCATCGACCCCAAATGAAAAACTAAATGACACTAAATAACCCCTTAATGAACCCAAATAACCCAATAAAACCCGGAAGACACTAAAAACCCTAAACACCCAAAAAACTAATAAACAGATTAAAGAGCATAAAAACTAGAAAAACCCCAAAAAAACAAAAATATCATAATAAATAGGAAAACCATAAAAACAGTATATGAATTAAAAACTAAAAAAAACAATGAAAAAACATAAAAATAATTAAAAAATCCATAAAAACACTTGAAACACAATGTAACCCAAAAAAACAAAATCTCTGAAAAAACACAAAACCAAAAAATCCACAAAACCCATAAAAATCATAAATATATTATCCTAAATTACCAAAATCAATAAAAAATATAACAAACCCCAAAATAACCTAAGAACCCTAAAAGGGGATAAAAATGATAAAAACACATGAAAACCCTAAAACCCATAAAGTCCCATAAAAACAAAAAATCCTTAAACCCCCCAAAAAATAAAAATTATTAAGAACCCTAAAAAATACATAAAACCATAAACAACCATAAAAACATTTGATACCCTAAAATCAATAAAATCCAAAAAATACCACTAAATCCCTAAAAACCCTAAAATCACTAAAAAACAAAAATAACCCTAAAACCAAAAAAACCCCCTGAAAGTCCCTAAAAATCCTCCACCCCCACCCGTTAAATCCATGAAATGACCCTTATAACCCTAAATGGACCTAAAACATAAAAGTCTTAAAATGACCCTTAGAACCATAAAAGTCCCTAAAACACCATGAAAGACCCTAGAAAACACAAAGGCAACCAAAAAGTTCTATAAAAGTTAAAACCCAATAAAAATTTAAAGTACACTAAAATCATGAAAACCTTGGAACCCTTTAAAACCATAAAATTAAAAAAACCTTAAATCACTAACAAAATAATAATCAACTTTTTAGACCCCTAGAAAACACTATAAACCCTAGAAAACCTAAAAACCCCAAAAAATCTAAATATTTAAAAACCAATGTACTTTAAAATCTTAATGGGTCCTTAAAAACACTAAAACCCCTAAATGAATATAAAAGAATCATATAAAGATATAAAAATACTAAATAACCATTAATAATCAAAACATACCATAAAAATAAAAACCCCAAAAAACATAAATTCCCAGAAGAACCAAAAGACCCTAAAACCCATAAAATTATAAAAAAACTACCAAAACCCCACCAAAACCTAAAAATACCAAAACAAAATAATTCCCTATAGACTTTAAATATAATAAAAACCTCAACCCCCCCCAACATTAAATTATCTGAATACTACAAAAACCATAAAACTACACTACTATAAATGAGACCTCTCACAGCACTATAATATGCCTTTATATATCCTAAAAAGGAACAATGTAGTATTGCATGGTTTAAAGGACATGTTTTTAATTATCAATATAAAATAATGAATAAATTGAGGCTTTATCATTGCAAAAAAATTGATGATACATCACCCTTTTTCAGCTCATTTAGAAGTTTTGATAAAAGATACGATTTATTAGTCAATTTATTTATTACTGATAATGAGAACCTTTATCATGGACATTACCAAAGCTACTAAATTAGTGACAATGGAGTTATTTATGAGTGCTTATAAAACCAATGATAAAGGAATCCATTATCAGCACATTTAGTAAACATAATAAAGGGGAATATTTCAGTGCAATGTTACAGCACACAACAACACCAGAAATAGGGAATACTACAGTGTAATGTAACATAACACTATTGAACTTGGAAAAAACCTAACATTTAGAAAAATATATTACAAATACATAATTTAAATAACATAAAATTTCCAACAGAAATAAAAAACACTATTGTGGGGTAAAAGAATGCACCTATATAAAATAACAAGACACCCCTTCCTGGGTAAAAGAACTCACGTATATAAGAAAACAATTACAATTATAGTAATAATATAAAAAAATATATTAAATATATAATATTTTTTTTAAACTAAACTTTGAGTCACACTAGGATCACTATGCATCGGATTCCATTGTGGTTATTTTTTGCACATACATTTCCATTAATTGCACATCTACAGGAATTATCCCCAGGAAAATTAACTAAATAATTATAAGATAAAAATGATATGTAAAATAATAATGTGATGTATGATAAAATGCTGAAAAATCAATGTAGCCTCATTTTCAATGTTTTGGCAATGTGATGTCATTTTAAGGTAAATTTACACTTATATATTGAAAATATGCACATGGATTCATATCTTTCACACCTTGCATCATATTGAGGGGAAAAATTTACTAAACCAAAAAAATGAATTATTTATTATTTTACTAATGTATTAAAACAATAAAAATGTGTATACTCGATTTTGAGTACACCACAAGTGTTTTTTACTAAAATGTCATTTTAAAAGGGAAACATTCACTTTGTGTCATACAATTCTCATCGTTTGTTTATTCAAAATGAGACTGATTTTTACACTTCAAAGAAAAATTTTGTATCATTGTTATAAATTAAAAAGAAAATCTATTAATGTTTTCTTGATTTCTAGTGAGTGGAAATTTTTTTATTAAAATGTCAATTTTAAACTGATAACATACACTTTTTGTTATATTAGGAACATCATGTATTCGATTGAGGTGAGCCTCATTACGACCCATCCCAAATGACTTGTGGATTATTTTCCCCAAGTACCAAAATAATATGAATATGTTTTATCGATTTTGAGTATTTCAGTTATATTTTTTACTAAAATTAATGTCAATTATGAATAAAATGACACACATGGGGTCATATAAATCACAGCATGTATCAGATTGAGGTGAGGCAGATTCTTGCACTACCCAAACAACATATAGATCATTTTATAAAGTATCAAAATAATCATAATGTGTTTACACAATTTTCATTAGGCCACTTTTGTTTTTTACTAAAATGTCATTTTAAACTGGGAACACCTACTTTGAGTCATACTGGACGTATCATGTTTAGGATCGATATGAGATTGATTCTGACATGTCAAAAATGAATTGTGAATAATTTTCCTGAATTATCAATACAATATGATCATGTTTTATAATTTATAGTGGGTGACTTTGTTTTATTAAAATGTTAATTTTATACTGATAACCGACATCTTCTATCATACTAGGAACATTGTATATCAGACTGAGATGGGTATAATTTCTACATATAAACAATTATTTATGGATGATTTTACTAAGGTAAAAAAACAATATTAAATAATATTTTTGGTTTTGAGAATGGAATTTTTCCTTTTTACGAAAAATATTGTCAATTTTGAAAAAACGACACACATTGAGTCATACCGGTCACACCACATATCAAATTGAGGTGAGGATGATTCTTAAAAATACCAAGTTATTAATAGATTATTTTATAATTTATAAAAATTAAAAAAAATTATACTTTTTATAGTATGAAATCTTTTTGTGAGGAAAATTTTCATTTTATACTGGAAACACATAGAGTCATACATGTCACAACATGGGGTGGATGGATTTGAGACTACTTCCAAATCATCAAAAATTATTTATGAATCATTTTAATAATTTATCAGCACAATCCATGTATGTTTTCTTAGTTTTCAATTTGTGGAACTTATTTCCATTCAAATGCCAGTTTTAAACAGATAACAGAAACATTGAGTCATACATGGAACATCATGTATCAGATTGATGTGAGGTTGATTCCTACACATCCGAAATGACATGTGGATCATTTTTCTAATGCACCAAAACATTCTAATTTTTTTTCTCATTTCTAATGATGTTATTTTTTATGAAAATTAATTTCAATTGTAAAAACAATCTGAATACATTTTCGAGGTTATGATGAACTATTCTATAATTTCATAATTATTTGTTCATAAGAATGGGAATTTACAAATTCACATTTAATTTTCATTTATAATGATAATGAGGATATTATTAATAATCCTATAAACATGGAACATTCTACACAAAGAATGTGTGCATCAATAATGAATGATAAATGAATGGATTTAATAAGTTTTTTTGGATATTATATAATGCATCTAATTGATGATCTAATAGCCCAAATAATTCCACCACCCACCAAATTGAAACCACTATATTTTTCTTTAATGAATCTTCCAGATTCTGTTGATGAAATTTGTCTTCATTTTTTAGAGTTTTTTGGATAAGATACTAGTATCTTATTCACGTGAGTGATCATTTTGATTTTTGTTGATTCATTATTTCATTTTAATTAGGTTTTTCATTTTCAATGTTTATTCATATAGAGGTTTCATTTCATGTGATGTAATATATCTATTAATATTATCCCTCCTTGTTGACCATGATCTCTCAGTACTGGTTTTCTTCTAGTAGTTATCTCATAAAACATCTAGATTTGGTGGATGATTTCGCATATATTTATTCAAACGTTTATTTTGGATTATATACTTTTTTGATGATTGGATTGGTGGTTTATAATTATCAAGTGACTATTTCCTCCACTAAAAATATATTTCTTTATAATATAGAGAATTAATGGTAATTAAATTATGTTTTTTTTTCATTTTTTTCAATGTGAGGGGTTTCTATCAACATTTAGTAATATTTTATAGTACGATGAATGTGATAATAGAATTTGTAGCCTATGATAATAAAAAAAAAATTAATTCATGTTTTTTTATTCTAAAATTCATCCACCACATAAATTCCTCTTTAAAATCAATTAAATGTTGTGATTTCTTCCCAGTAATCCACCCATAATTCATGAATGATAACTCTTATCTTAAGATAAATGTGTTATGATATTATTTCAATAACTTTTCTCAAAAACAATTTTTTATCTCCATTCTACTCCATTTCCCAACATATTTTATTTTATTCAATCTCGTGATTCAACCCCTCGTCCACCTCAGTCTCAACCTCAGTATCCAGCTCTGCCTCCTCCTCCACCATAGACTCCAAATCTAACAAAGCCTCTACCTCTGCCTCCTCTTACACCTTCTACATTACCAAAAAAATTATTATGATAGGTTATCTATTTTAATAAAATTAATTTAAATCATTATTTTTCTCCTTGATAAACTAATATAAAATAATATATAAGCATTTGTAAACCATTATTTAACATCCAAAATATATTTATAATGTCATAAATCATACTAGATATAAAACATAGTAGGTAATCAGTAAAATATTATTTTGGCCTATATTATAACAACATGTATGATTCCCACTAAAATATAAATAAATTTATTTATTCTTTTGAGTATGATGTTTTTTAGTAATCTTTGTCTTACTGATAAAATGTAGACAAAAAACATATAATGAAATATCTTTATTAACATTCTAATTACCTTTGAAAATTACATTTTGATGAATACTATTCTTTTTAGGATTTGATATCTCTCCGATTAATTTTCAAATATAATATCCACAATTGATGACATTATATTACTTTTAGCACTGTGGAAACATTGACCAAAATAATTAAAAACTTTTAAAAGTTTTCATAGTAAAATATTTCTATATATACCCTAATTTGTTACAAATTTTAGTAATCCACATGCTTTTTTAATTTAGGAAATGGATTCATTCCATGATTTAGAATATATTTATTGACATTCCTATGATAATAAATATTTTTTATCAAAAATAGAATAAAAATAATAATTCAATTTTTATGTATAAAATATTGAATGGAATGTTTTAGAAATTTTTAATAAACATCATGTTTGGTCTAATTCTCATATATCCATGCATTTGATCCAAAAAATAATTTTTTTGGTATTTTTATTGACTATGATTAACATGTTCTACTTCCTAAAAAGTATTTCATGAAAAAATAAATGATATATTTATGTGGATAGAGGGTATAGTTTTAATTCTACATTGTAGGTATTTGAAAGATATTGTTGTCTGATAATGTTTTATTAAATTATTTAAGTAACTCTTATTTTTTCTTCTCTATATCAATATTATCCAAAGTAAAATTTTCTGTACAAATGATAATGAGATTAAAGAATCCAATGTGTGTGCCCCATTATTTTAAATTTATATTTTAGTAATATAAACTCACGTAGAAAATATTGATATTTATTAACACAAATAAAAGTATTATATCACTATTTTGAAAAAACTATTTTAAAATGTACCTTATTTCTGTATTCAGAAGTGACATGCTCATCCATTAATTCGTGAGACACTCATTTACAGTATTGAGACAAATTACATATGTCATGAAAGATCTATCTATTTCTGTTTCATATGGAATTTATGATATATTTTGTAACACCCAGAGCTTCCACGATACGCTTCTCATTCAATAATGCAATAGCTTGCATTGTACGCAACTTCGAGTTCTAAAACACCGCGACTAATCAAAGTAGCCGTTAAGAATAGTAATAACCACTTTTTAAAATTATAGAAATTTTATATTTCAAAATTGACTTCATTTTTGTATTCGTAATATCGAAATTATCCTAAGTTGAATTTTTTGTAACTTTCTGAGAACTTCCAATTTTTTTATGAATAGGGAAAAATACTTAAAACAACTTTTTTAATCAAAATAATTTATTGTGATAAATTATACTATTTAGTGGTTTTAAAGTATAATTAGAATATATTTTTACCATTTTATCCAATGGTGGTCATTAGAATTAATTTAACATTGAAATTGGACATAAACAATTGCCAATCTTTTGATATAAATTGTTTCATAGAAACACGCTATTTTTGTAACAGCGGGAATTAATTATAAAATTAATTAATGCAACTTATATGTTTGTAATTTTGTAAAATAGAAATCAATTTTGAATTAGGAATATCAATTATATCTTAGGGTGAAATTTTGGCATTATTCTGAAAAACTTCAATTTTTGATGAATAGTGAAACCACTAAGTGGTAGTTAAATAACTGATTTTTCGTTTAAATGATATATTACAACTTCTGTGATTTGATTTTCAAAAATCCGACATACATGGTTGTCATTAAGAAGTAAAATGTGGTTCAATGAGATTAAAATAATTTTTTTGGTGAATAGTAACTTTTAAGTTCTTAATCGCAATTAGAGGTAATTAGTGTAGTTTAAGGTAAAAACAATGTTTTAATAATATGATATGAGCTTGACACTTGTCCTACTCATATTGGATGAGTCATGGCCGACCAAGACAACCCATGGGTCAACTTGGGGACCCCATGGAGCCACTTTAGTTGGAAAATGACATTAATATATATTTATTTAATGTTAAAATTAAATTGACACAAACATGAGTTGTTTTACTAAAACAATTTTTAAGTGGGGTTACACAAGTCCAAATTTTGACTATAAATATTCATTAGAAAGATAATAATATTTCCTACATCATAGTAGTTTTTTATAATTTTTAGACATTATATATATTAAATTATTTATGACATAATTATGATGCAGCGATGACCTCATTATTTAACGATTTAAATAAAATGAGAAGATAATGAAAAATCCAAGGCTTAAACTTGTCCAAAGCCTATTGGATGAAGATATTTAGAACCCTTATCACCTTATCCACGAATTATATAAGTGTGGGACCTTTAGAATCCGAAAAGCATTGTATAATAATGTAACATTTCAATCTTTCCAAAAGAGCCCCTCCTCTCCTCTTATAAAAGGCCCCCACCTCTCCCACCTTATTCACACCTTCAAGCCATTTGGCTCGGCCAACGTCTGCCCAAATACTCTCCCAACATCCCCCTATTACTCCTAGAAGCCTCACTTCTTGCGGAACGCTTCCCAAGGAAGCCTTTGGCTCAAATCAAAAAGAGTTACCCGATTTTGAGGTAATGTCTTCTCTAATGTTGTTTTGTTTTATTTTTCTTCTCCAACCCCCTAAACTCTTTTTATTCATTTCTTTTGTAACAACACCAGTATACTAAATATACTAGGATGTTGTTATAAGAAGTATTCAAGCTACACTTACACACACCTACATCTAATGGTTAAAGAACATACGGTTTCTGTGGATGGCGAATTTCTGCCTCACGAAACGATGATTGTTCAACACTCATATAACACCTTCAAAGGTGGCCATTAAGATGTAACTATATTTATATATGATATAAAATATGTTTATGTTTTACTTATGCTTCTGTATTTCTAATTTATTTCATACTTTATGATTTCCATTATGGGTAAAATGCGATAATTTCATTTTAGGAAGTGCGGACTACCGCCCCCTCAAAGTGATTTGAATCGTTAATGCCATATGTGGGATGTATAAAGGATTAATTAAATGGTATTATACACTATATTATACTGTAATTATATTATAAATTTATATCATTATGATTTCATTACATTAAATACTAAATAGAAATGAAAGTAGTGTTCCTGCGTACGTACGGCTTACTGTCTCCATGAACGGTGCATTTCATTTCTTACCTCTAAATGTTACGTAATATTATGAATGAATGTATATACTGGATATATATGATATATATGATATCTACATCATGAATATAATTCTGGATATAATGGATATTTCACCACATGAACAACTTGTAATTATAAGAAGGTTATTGTTGACACAAGTACCAAAGATCGACAAAACGACCGTTATTAACTTAAATAATTACATAACGTTCATAAAATTGTAATAAGTGATATAAAAAGGATAATGAAATTGAAAATGGTTCTTAATAAGGTAGATATTAACTCTAGTTTATTATTTAGGAGGTTAAATAATGGTTGAGTCAAGTCGGACATGAGGTAAGGGAACTTCTTAACCCAATTTCTATTCTTTGGGTTAATCTCCTACTTTCAAATTATGTCATGATATTATTATGTCCTATCTTGTATTTGTACATTATTTATGTGTACTTATAGTGAATACACATTATAGATGTACTTTATTTAAAAAAAATGATCTTTTTAAGGACTTCGTCTCAATCCCCTTTCATTGAGGCATATTTGGTTTTATACACAACTTTATTTTATACGGTGTATAAACCCCTTTGACTTTTACGTTTATTCAAAAGGAATATTTTTTATATAAAGCATTTTACTAAACGACAAAAAGGGAATGTTTTACTTTCCATACTTATGCGGCGACAACGACTTCTCCGCCGCCGTGACCATTATTTGAGTTTCGGCTTCCTCTACAAGCCATCACTTTTTTTAATGAAAAATAAATACAAAGTTTTAACTTTCTTTTATTTTGGTATTGAAAATGGTTTTGAAAGCGTTTTTATTATATCAATGTGTTTTATTGACAATGTTGTGATTGAAATGTGGAAATTTTATTTTTCCTTTACGCATGTTTTATGTGATACGATTATGTTATGGTTTATGATATGTTTAAACCTATTCATATGAGGAATGCATTGGACTTAATAAGTGACGGGTGGAGCCCGCTATAGCTCCTCGATGCATCGGCAGGTCTCATGAGACAAACTAGTGTCTTGGCACAAGGCCTTGACAAAATCTTATATGTAGTCTTGGCACGAGGCCTTGGCTATGTGGTTATGATAGTCTGGAATTATGCATTCCAACATTATGAAAGTGGTTAGTGACTTTGCATGTGATTATTCGACCAGTAGAATATCCATGTGAAGAAGTAAATGGCATTATCTCATTTTACTTTTGCCAACTTATGTTGATGTTCAAGTTTAAAAGGCTTTTGTTTTTGTTATACATTGCCTTAAATGTTAATGTTTATTTATGAAAGCTTCCTCCATATTGTTAACCTTACTGAGCATCTGAGCTCACCCCTTTCAATGTTTTAATATTTTTCCAGGATGTGAAGAAGTATTTTATGAATGACCTGCAGGGATAGTCAGAAGAGGATATGAGTGTGGACTATGAAGACTTTTTTATTAGATTTTCACGTTATGATGTAATGTAAGACTTATGACTGTATCTAGTGTTTCCATGGCTACTAAACTAATCGGTCTTTCGAGACTTGATCTTTTGTGATCATGCCAATGTTACGAAGTAATCCACCGACTCTGGGTAGCTGGGGTCGGGGCGTTACAGTTGGTATCAGAGGCAGTTTAGTACTAACCTTGGAAGGTAGATTTAGATAAACTCTGATTAGAGCACATAGCCCGAAGATAGACATTAAGGATTAGTATAGAAGAACTTCCTATAATTTTGGTATTATAGAGATTTTGTGAGTTTTCCAAGCAATACGTCCCTGTCTGGATACGAGAAAGTAGAGGCAGCTCTGGCACAGATGTACCTAGGGGTAAAACCCGAAAACACCGCTTTGAGCTAGACTCGAATGGGAACTGGTGCACGACAACGGGCCTTGCTGCACTCTTGGTTACGACACTCCCGGGGGATATGCTTAGGATAATTCCAATTTTCGTTACAAACCACTATGAACGGTTATGAGTATATACTTCCTCAAATAAAACCTTTTTATGATTATGGATTATATCCATAAATAGTTCAATTTATGTTAAGTGTTTTATAAGTATGGGATTATGTATTTTGATTCATAAACTGATCTAGTTTATGCAATTGTTTAGAAATGGCGCCTAGTGGAAGAAATGGAAACCGTATCAATGCACGCACTCCATGTAGGGATTTCCCTCCTGCTCAAGATAATTATAGTGGGGCTGGTGATGCAACTGGTGCCGATCAGCTAATCACCATACTGGGATAACTTACTCAGGTTATGAATAATAACCTTACTCGTATGGAGCACCCTGATCCGCAACGTGGAGGATCAATGCTAGACCGTTTCATGAGGCAACAACCACCAACCTTCAATGGGGGTACAAATCCGTTAGTAGCTGAGCAATGGATAAACTCCTTAGAGAAAATATTCCATGCCTTGGGGAGTAGCGAAAGGGAGAAGGTTGTCATGGCATTTTACCGCCTCACTGGAGATGCCGATCAGTGGTGGTCGCTGATTCAAAACACAAAGGAAGATGATGACGTATCGAATATGGAATGGAGGGAGTTCAAAGAGCTTTTCTTAGAAAAATACTTTCCTCGTGACCATCGAGCAGATATGGAAAGGCAATTTCTGAGTCTGAGGCAGAAGAAGGATGAGAATGTCGCAAAGTACGAGGCTAACTTTACAAGGTTAGCGAGGCATGCTGCCGATTATATACGTAACCCAAGGAGTAAGATTGATCGTTTCTTTGATGGTTAAAACCATTTCTCCATCGAGATTCAGTATCACAATCCTTCTCATCATACGAAGATATTGTCTCGTGTGCTATCAATACAGAAAAGGAATTCTCTAAGTCTTATGACAACAAAGTAAATCAAGAGAAGAAGAGAACGGTGAAACAAGAGACAGATAAAGGGAAAAAGGGAAAGAAGGATTTTCCATTATGTCATAATTGTGGGAAGAATCACCCTGGTACGTGCCTAAAAGGAATGGGAGTTTGTTATAAATGTGGAGAAAAGGGTCACCAGGCTCGTGATTGCAAGGGAAAGAAAGAGGTTGTCAAAGTTGAATGCTACAATTGTAGGGAAATGGGGCATTATGCAAATTAATGTCCTCAGCGTCAAGGAAACTTATCTCAGAAAAGGCCAAGGGATCAAGGCCAATCTTATGTTGTGACTACAGTTGAAGCGGAATAATTAATGTATTGGTGCTTTTGGACTCAAGGATTATATTCTGGTTATAAGAATAATGTGATATATATAAAGATTGTACTGCAGTACTTTTTGATTAAGGTAATATGATTAAGGTAATCATATTTTTAGTATGTGATAAAAAGAGAAACTTTTCGTTATTTGGGGAATCTGATGATACAATTGATTTTGGAATTTAGAGACCTTTTAGAGAAAGTCTGGACGGAGGTATTTTGGATAACTATTAAGGTTGGAATGGATTAAGTTAAACATGGATAGTATTGTTTAAGGTTAAAGCATTTATGAAGATTATTTTTGGAATATTATGATACTATATTTTTAGGAAAAGGACAACCTGCAGGGTGGGCCATAACCCGTCGCGTCGGACAAAGCTGCAGGAATCGAACCCACAATCATAGTGCGACATGCCTTTATTTCCTACCACTAGCCTACAGGAAGTCCCCAGTTATTACAAAATAATTTTACTAATCTAAATGGTATGTGTTAACATTTGGAACCTTATACAATTAGGATAAGTATAATATTTTTGAGTTCTATTATCTTTTTGAGTGAAAGATGAGTTGAAGGTTGAAACTCTAATTATCAAGCATTAATATATATACCTATCTCTTATTCAAAGAAGAAATTAATTCTTAAACATTATTAAAGGGATATTAAAAAAAATGTGTTATCCTAATACATTATGTCTTGTTGAACTGATGATATTTTAAATCAACTTAGATTGAAGGATTTGAGGCCCTCAATTTGACAGTTGATTGTGATTGATGACCTCAATCACTCCCTAAAAATATTTACGTTTTCCTCCAATTATATGTCTCTAATTGCCACCAATGTTCTCCTAATCGAGATCATAATTGGGTGGTGACTTTTTCATTTCCCTTTCCCTCTTATTAAGGCTAAATTTTATTAATCTTATTTCCGATGTGGGTTTTCCTCAAAGGTATTTTCTCTTTTCAACCTTTTACTTTCAAAGAAAAATTTCAAATTGCGAGGACGCAATTTATTGAAGGAGGGGAGAATGTAACACCCTGAGCTTCCATGATACACTTCTCATTCAATAATGCAATAGCTTGCATTGTATGCAACTTCGAGTTCTAAAACACCGCGACTAATCAAAGTAGCCGTTAAGAATAGTAATAACCACTTTTTAAAATTATAGAAATTTTATATTTCAAAATGGACTTCATTTTTGTATTCGTAATATCAAAATTATCCTAAGTTGAATTTTTTGTAACTTTCTGAGAACTTCCAATTTTTTTATGAATAGTGAAAAATACTTAAAACAACTTTTTTAATCAAAATAATTTATTGTGATAAGTTATACTATTTAGTGGTTTTAAAGTATAATTAGAATATATTATTACTATTTTATCCAATGGTGGTCATTAGAATTAATTTAACATTGAAATTGGACATAAACAATTGCCAATCTTTTGATATAAATTGTTTCTTAGAAACACGCTATTTTTGTAACAGCGGGAATTAATTATAAAATTAATTAATGCAACTTATATGTTTGTAATTTTGTAAAATAGACATAATTTTTGAATTCGTAATATCAATTATATCTTAGGGTGAAATTTTGGCATTATTCTGAAAAACTTCAATTTTTCATGAATAGTGAAACCACTAAGTGGTAGTTAAATAACTGATTTTTAGTTTAAATGAAATATTACCACTTCTGTGATTTGATTTTCAAAAATCCCACATACATGGTTGTCATTAAGAAGTAAAATGTGGTTCAATGAGATTAAAATAATTTTTTTGGTGAATAGTAACTTTTAAGTTCTTAATCGCAATTAGAGGTAATTAGTGTAGTTTAAGGTAAAAACAATGTTTTAATAATATGATATGAGCTTGACACTTGTCCTAATCATATTGGATGAGTCATGGCCGACCAAGACAACCCATGGGTCAACTTGGGTACCCCATGGAGCCACTTTAGTTGGAAAATGACATTAATATATATTTATTTAATGTTAAAATTAAATTGACACAAACATGAGTTGTTTTACTAAAACAGTTTTTAAGTGGGGTTAAACAAGTCCAAATTTTGACTATAAATATTCATTATAAAGATAAAAATATTTCCTACATCATAGTAGTTTTTTTATAATTTTTAGACATTATATATATTAAATTATTTATGACATAATTATGATGCAGCGATGACCTCAATATTTAACGATTTAAATGAAATGAGAAGATAATGCAAAATCCAAGGCTTAAACTTGTCCAAAGCCTATTGGATGATGAGATTTAGAACCCTTATCACCTTATCCACGAATTATATAAGTTTGGGACCTTTAGAATCCGAAACGCATTGTATAATAATGTAACATTTCAATCTTTCCAAAAGAGCCCCTCCTCTCCTCTTATAAAAGGCCCCCACATCTCCCACCTTATTCACACCTTCAAGCCATTTGGATCGGCCAACCTCTGCCCAAATACTCTCCCAACTTCCCCCTCTTACTCCTAGAAGCCTCACTTCGGGCAGAACTCTTCCCAAGGAAGCCTTTGGCTCAAATCAAAAAGAGTTACCCGATTTTGAGGTAATGTCTTCTCTAATGTTGTTTTGTTTTATTTTTCTTCTCCAACCCCCTAAACTCTTTTTATTCATTTATTTTGTAACAAAAAAAGTATCCTCAATATACTAGGATGTTGTTATAAGAAGTATTAAAGCTACACTTACACACACCTACATCTAATGGTTAAAGAACATACGGTTTCTGTGGATGGCGAATTTCTGCCTCACGAAACGATGATTGTTCAACACTCATATAACACCTTCAAAGGTGGCCATTAAGATGTAACTATATTTATATATGATATAAAGTATGTTTATGTTTTACTTATGCTTCTGTATTTCTAATTTATGGCATACTTTATGATTTCCATTATGGGTAAAATGCGATAATTTCATTTTAGGATGTGCGGACTACCGCCCCATCAAAGTGATTTGAATCGTTAATGCCATATGTGGGATGTATAAAGGATTAATTAAATGGTATTATACACTATATTATACTGTAATTATATTATAAATTTATATCATTATGATTTCATTACATTAAATACTAAATAGAAATGAAAGTAGCGTTCATGCGTACGTACGACTTACCGTCTCCATGAACGGTGCATTTCATTTCTTACCTCTAAAAGTTACGTAATATTATGAATGAATGTATATAATGGATATATATGATATATATGATATCTAAATCATGAATATAATTCTGGATATAATGGATATTTCACCACATGAACAACTTGTAATTATAAGAATGTTATTGTTGACACAAGTACCAAAGATCGACAAAACGACTGTTATTAACTTAAATAATTACATAACGTTCATAAAATTGTAATAAGTGATATAAAAAGGATAATGAAATTTAAAATGGTTCTTAATAAGGTAGATATTAACTCTAGTTTACTATTCAGGAGGTTAAAGAATGGTTGAGTCAAGTCGGACATGAGGTAAGGGAACTTCTTAACCCAATTTCTATTCTTTGGGTTAATCTCCTACTTTCAAATTATGTCATGATATTATTATGTCCTATCTTGTATTTGTACATTATTTATGTGTACTTATAGTGAATACACATTATAGATGTACTTTTTTTTAAAAAAATGATCTTTTTAAGGACTTCGTCTCAATCCCCTTTCATTGAGGCATATTTGGTTTTATACACAACTTTATTTTATACGGTGTATAACCCCCTTTGACTTTTACATTTATTAAAAAGGAATATTTTTTATACGAATCATTTTACTAAACGACCAAAAGGGAATGTTTTACTTTCCATACTTATGCGGCGACAACGACTTCTCCGCCGCCGTGACCATTATTTGAGTTTCGGCTTCCTCTACAAGCCATCACTTTTTTTTAATGAAAAATAAATACAAAGTTTTAACTTGCTTTTATTTTGGTATTGAAAATGGTTTTGAAAGCGTTTTTATTATATCAATGTGTTGTATTGACAATCTTGTGATTGAAATGTGGAAATTTTATTTTTCCTTTACGCATGCTTTATGTGATACGATTATGTTATGGTTTATGATATGTTTAAACCTATTCATATGAGGAATGCATTAGACTTAATAAGTGATGGGTGGAGCCCGCTATAGATCCTCGATACATCGGCAGGTCTCATGAGACAAACTAGTGACTTGGCACAAGGCCTTGACAAAATATTATTTGTAGTCTTGGCACAAGGCCTTGGCTATGTGGTTATGATAGTCTGGAATTATGCATTCCATCATTATGAAAGCGGTTAGTGACTTTGCATGTGATTATTCGACCAGTAGAATATCCATGTGAAGAAGTAAATGGCATTATCTCATTTTACTTTTGCCATATTATGTTGAAGTTCAAGTTTAAAAGGCTTTTGTTTTGGTTATACATTGCCTTAAATGTTAATGTTTATTTATGAAAGCTTCCGCTATATTGTTAACCTTACTGAGCATCTGAGCTCACCCCTTTCAATGTTTTAATATTTTTCCAGGATGTGAAGAAGTATTTTATGAATGACCTGCAGGGATAGTCAGAAGAGGATATGAGTGTGGACTATGAAGGCTTTGTTATTAGTTTTTCACTTTATGATGTAATGTAAGACTTATGACTATATCTAGTGTTTCCAAGGCTACTAAACTAATCGGTCTTCCGAGACTTGATCTTTTGTGATCATGCCAATGTTACGAAGTAATGCACCGACTCTGGGTAGCTGGGGTCGGGGCGTTACATATTTTCATATTAAATTTTTTTCTCTATGTGAAGTTATAATTTTAATAAATTTTTATCTGGAACTAGTACGGAGAAGGTACTCTGAGAATGATGTTTTAATTTATTTGTTGATTGACTATATTTTTGTCATTTGGCCTTCAATTTCCCCACCACTTTATCCATACCTCATATCAGACCTCACTTCATACATTTTATCATCAACCGTTAGAGGTTTTTCATATGAAAAAAAATTGTTAAGGACATGTCTAATGTATATTTATAAGATTAGATATCCAATATATGAAAGATACAGTATCCTAATTGACCATTTAAATATCTGAATCATCATGTGGACTGGTAAACTTAGGATTATTCTCATGTGATACCACAATCCTCACTCTCATTTGAACTTTTTGGTGGTATTTATAGTTTATCTTGTCTTCTTAGATTGCATACATTATACAAATCAAAACAAGACAGTGTGAGGGTGTTGAATGATACAAATAATATTCAACAATACCCTACATAATTTTAGTAAAATAATGCTATCATAAGTTTTTTGATTCACATTTAGGAGAAAGTTTAATGAGAAAATTAATTACCCCATGTAAGTTTTGTAGTTGGGGTGAATGATTAGCGTCAATTATAGTGGGATCATTTGGTTCTTATGGGGATATTTGTTCCACCACAAGTTCTATTTGATTAGTTTTCATACATTGGCCTTCTAAAATGGTCCTAAAAATAATATAAAGTAGTAATTATATTTTTTTATAAAATCATATTAACACGTTGTATTTATCCCCATGTTATTTTTTTTCTATTTGAAACATGTTTGAGGATAGATTCCCTAACCTAATACTCTAACACGACAATATTGTTCTGACTACTTCAAAGTTACTGAAATAACTTCTCTTATGTTACAGTAACTGTTTATTATTTGGACTAATCCATTAATAAAATATGAACATAAATAGGTATTTTTATACATTACAATTATAATGCACAAATAATTAAAATTATATCATACTTACACATGTTTCTAATATTGTTTTTTTTGTTTTCATCAACTTGTTTACCCTCTTTATTTACATGAGCCTTATTACATATCACATGATGTGGTTTGTAAGTGGAATCAACTTTTCATTCATTAATATTAATACAATACAACGAACATATGTTGTTTCAAATAGTATTTTTAAATTATTCTTGTTTATTTAATATAATAACTAATTTAATCTCCAATTAAGCATACCCCATCCTTGCTTTGAAATACGAGTACAATGGTTTTGATGCATGTTCTTTATTTTCATCACTATTTTGTTATTTTATAAATATATAATTTTGGATCAAACTAGGAAACTAAATACAGTAAAATAATATATTATCGACTACAATGCACATGAATTTATTTCTCATTGCGACAATTGATGATAGCAGTCCTTCTTTCCTACTTTATAATGAGTGTCTAACTTACTAGTGGGTTGGAATTTACATTACCCTTAGAAAACATCAGATGTAAAATCGTAATATGATTCTGGATGCCACTATGGGATTTTACAATGGCCATAAGGACCAATATCATACAAAAAAATATTATCAGATAAATGAACGCTATAGAGAATATTGAAAATTAAATCACCATTTAAGGAAATTGTTTTTTTATTAAAAATGAAAAATAATATCATAACAATACCATTATATCAATCCAAAGGATTTTATTTCTTAAATTATGGTTGTTTCACCATAAATAAATACTAATTGGATAGATTCTCCCTCAATATAACCCCAAGATAAATAATAATCGTTTACTTGTGTGGGTCAATTGGTTGGCCGCTAGGATTGTAACCAACCAAAAATTTTATACCATAAATTGTTTCCATCATAAGTTTTTTAAACACAATGATGTTTCATATTTTATATTCTTTTCATCAGTATGTTATTGATCCAAAAATAATTCTACAGTTTCATATTCAATAGTTTCTTCTTCCTCAAGACGGTAACATCAACTTGTGTTGAAGAATATTTATTCATGATTAGTAAAACAATTAATTTATTCTTTAATAACAACCACGTAAACACATAAAAAGGATTTGAAAATGGAATCATGCATGATATATTGAAAAGGTGATGAACTATTTATCTTTGTCATCATATACTTTTTTCAAATGATTAGTGTGCATCAATTTTTAAGGAAATGATTAATCGAATTTAAAAAAAAACAAGACCCCATTATGGTTGGTTTTATCCACCAAATTTATCAAAATGTTAATGTTATAGACAACTATCATCCTCTTCAAATTAATCTCCCAAAAAACTATTATTTAATTTTTTTCATGATACCCCCCTTCTCCTATAGACATCACCCAATATTTCATTAACAAATATAACCATAATTTATCCCATACTAGATATTGGTTAACATTTTTATGACTACTACTCAGAGTAGTTCAAACAATATAGAAGAGATGGGGGATGATCCTCAAGAAAAAACATTCTATAATAATTATTTAGAAGATAATGCTGGTTAATATGACATTTGTCCTCGTAATATTTTTTCAACTACCACATCTTAATTTAAATATTCATATGTCATCTCAAAATAAAAAATGGATACTGACACTATGATGAAAAAATAATCACATCCACACTAAGTCGCCCCAACTCTAATCTATGTTACTATTCCTTTTGTCTCACATGAATCTCAACTATAAAAGATCTGTATCAACTGAGGTCCCAATGTAGGGTGTGAATATAAAAATA
Source organism: Viscum album (assembly GCA_963277665.1). NCBI lineage: Eukaryota > Viridiplantae > Streptophyta > Magnoliopsida > Santalales > Viscaceae > Viscum > Viscum album. The sequence continues at coordinate 981,718,185 of OY728165.1, read as the reverse complement.
ATCAAGTAAATACGAACAAGGCCCCATAAAGTTAAAACTCATATATTTGAGTATATGTTAAATGGTGTATCACTCAAAATAGACGTGTAATTAAAGTCATTCTGTACAAATTAGGACACCCTGAAAATCAAATGTACCGAAATCATTTCATAGTAGTGAATTATTCTAATAATAAAATAATTATATACAATGGTTTTTAAATTACTTTAAAATAATGTTACTAATAATTGGTAAAGATTATAATCATAGGAGGTGAAAAATTTATTTATACCCCTCTAGAAATTACCACATAATAGGTACCATGATATTTGAACTTAGACCCTAGAATCCAACACCATCATTTAGGGATAACTGTCACATGTACATATTTAATCCAAATCATGAATTTTTTTTAACATAGTAATTTTTTCATAGGAAGTGAATTTGATATATGGGGATGTATTAACCTAATTAGTTCCCTCAGGAAAGAACCACACAGTGGGTTCCACAATACATTCTTTAAACCAAACTTCTTATAATGATAAATAAGAACAAACAAAAACAAAACATTCACATCACCCTCACCCTATTCCTTGATGAATCAGAAACATGTCAATAGTAACTCACATTCTAACATACGATACCAAGCCCTCACATAATACCTATCACTTATTATTTTAAAAAAATATGTTTATCCCATGTATACTCTAAACCCACTAACATTAAAAAATAACCTAATGAAATTTGACATATGCTTTATAACATATTAAATTTCAAAAATGAAGGACTAGATATTAAATACCAAATATAAATAAATCATGATTCCCTTAATCTATAAAAATATCTATTCACATATCTATCAATTTTTTATGTCACTTTTCCCCCAAACATAACCTAAAATATAGATTCTATTATACTTTTTGGATACCCTATTCATTTGAATGTAGGTCCACATTTCTTCCACTCACAGTCATTTACTTCCCCTCACAGTCATTTGATATTTTCCACTTCCATTGAAATGATTCTTATTTTTGAATTTTCCTTCCCTATCATGAGTTTTTACATGAATAATATTTTTTATAGGGATTTTATTTCTCTCAATATCATTTTTAAAATAAAAAAAACAACATGTTTTGTTTTTAGAATGTTTTATGAAATTGTTTTTCATGACCCATCCATCAAGGTTGGTGCTGTGACTACCCCATGCTCTCCTTCCATAGGCTAGGTGTTGGTGTCTAGCACCAGAAAGGAATTTCCCTATAATGGGACGCCATTTCCTCTAAACCCATACACACAAAGACATGGAACACTGCACACAATAAAATCACAGTGGAAGAAGTAAGGTGCAACCACAACTAAAAACCACCACTGAGTGTAATACTAAATAAATTAAAGTGAAGGGGCAAGAATACAAGCCCTACTAAAATGAAAAAACATCAAAAAGTGAAAATATCTCCTGCGGTGATCCTCCAAGGATCATACACAATGGGTAGGTATAGCTCATCAGTATGGCTTTCCACATCAAATGGTCACCTCCGTACAACATCTTTTAACAACATCCATGATCCGTCTAGACATGAATCCTTGAGGCTCAGTCATGCTATATTTCGTCTACACAATACACAACAAGGTGCAGGTGAAGATTGTGTATTGGTGAGTATAAGAATACGCAATTTGGAAACATAAACCCCTAAAGTTCTCTCAAAATTCCTCAAAGTAAAAACACAAATCATGATATCAATCATAATGGAAACAGAAATGGACACAGATCAAATCAGATAAATGTAAAGCACAAAAGTACAGATGATTAGTCCAGAATCCAGATCAACTTACTCTATCGAGAGGCACTTCTATTGACCATACGGAGGGTGACCCACACAAGATTTATAGGTACTAACCCCTTCAAGATGTACACATGATCTGACCCACCCAAATTCGATAGGTAATAACCCCTGTAAGACCCACAACGGATATTACCCACACAAGATCAATGTGCGCAGACCCACACAGGATCGTTGAGCACTGACACACATAGGATTTGACCCACACAGGATCATTATGTCACTGATCCAAGAAGGGCCACTATAAGGCTGGTCCTCATCAAGATGGGTGATGTTGATCCACAAAGGATCACTTAGTGCTAATCCACACATGATCAATAGGTGCTGACCCACACTAGATCACTCAGAACTAACCTTTGTATGATATATCCCCATCCTGTTCCTCATTACCATCCACTGGATTCCTACTCGTAGTACGCTTTATTCTAGTAGAACAACGTCTCAAGACATCGATCATATTTCAACTACCACGATTTTCCACGAAGAAGTAACCATGTGGTTCTTTATTTAATAAGGGTTCCAATGCAATAGGCAATGTGTCAACTGGATGCCGAGTCTGTAAGTTATTAGCATTTTATTACCGAGGGCTCAGTTGGATTAGGAGTTGATCCAACCCAACTGTACACAGAAATTCTCCAAAACAAATTTGGGGTATCTCAAATGGAACGTCTCTCTCCAAGGATCCCAGAGTCATAGATTGTTCATCAGACGGACGTCCGGTTTGCATGATACTACCTTATAAGCATATTTAAGCCCGATAGGGGTCCGAGTCCCGTCCGACCCGGTTTTCCTGACCCGACCTAGTCTGGCCTGAACCGGACCAGTTGGGTGATGCCATGGCAGGCGAGGCCTGACCTACTGGCCGGGCATGGCCCGTTGGGTTGTCTGGCATGCTGGCAGACGTGACCCGCGCCAGGGTTGCTCAGTCTGCCTCTCGAATGACTCAAAGAGTTGTTTGGTTTAATAAATGGTGGCACTTGGTGGCATCCCCTCGTCACATGCATTACCCACAAGGGTGGGTCCCTCCTTCATCGTGACTTCATAATCGTGGCATGTGCACCGCGGTACGTGACGGCACGCCGCCTACCGCCTACACATTCGGCTGAGTGCTAACTGACCCTTGAGGTCCACTGTGACGCCGAGCGACGCCGCCTTCATCCGTGGATGGAAAGCACCTACCACCAGTCGCCGATGTCTTCACACTTGGTTCATGATTTCAAATCATTCGTGGGCCACCGGGTGAGATTAGGTGGTCCGACCTTCCTTCCAAACGAGCATATGGTCATCATAGGATGCCGCCGTTGTTGTGAACCTCTCAGTTTCAAGGTTCTATCAAGTTGGAACAACCCACCTCTGAAGAACGCAATGAAAAATCAAGATGCGGAGGGTCCAGAACTTGTTTTTTTGGCTTGCGCCCTCCACATTAGAATTATAACAATTGGAATTAATTTATACTTCTCATTAAAATAATGATGAGCACAAATCAAATCCCCGGTAATGACCACCTGCAAAATCAAGAATGAGGAGAATAACCATGGGAATTTCATGAATTAAAAGACAACCCCTACCTCGAGATTATTTGGAGACATCACGTTGATGGAAGAAGATTCTTTGTTTGGATGAAGCTGTTGGCATTCGTCGATCCCAGTTCATTGCCGCCCGAGCTTCTATCATCATCGGTGGAAGATTTTGCATCACTTCGCCAGTGTTTTCTCATTTGATGATTTTTTTTCAAATACTATACCCCAAGCCCCATTTAAATAGAGGGTTAAAAATGTGAGTAACATGCTGAGGAATTAATGAGGTCAGTTAGTTGATGTAATTAATGTGCCACATTAATTACACGAGGGGTGGTTAGGTAACCAAAGTGTAACTGAGCATTTAATATACCATATTAAAAAGTCTGACCACCTCCGTGGTTCCATCCACCGAAGTTCAAAAGGTGATAGGAAAATCAAATAAAATAATAATTTCTATGTTATTTTATTATATTTTTAAAAATCCACAAAAACTAACTTTTTCACCCGACCAACTGTGGTCGAAGCGATTCTTCACTTAAGCGAATTACGGTGCTGCAAATTCAACGGTTACATTAGATTTCAATTCTGAGCACTGGTTCAAATGTTAGTAAATGCTACCCTAGCACGTTTACTGAACGTACCTTAAAAATGTTCAATTTTTTTAAATTTCCCTCACCATCTCAATGGAACTATCGTATTTTCAATTTGAGTTACCATTTAGACGTTAAGGATTTTACAATAAAATAATTGTAACATAATTATTTTAGTTATGGCCAAAAACTGACTTCAACTAGTGGCCCATGTCATCCAATATTAGTATCTTCCTAAGAAAGAATATCCTCACGAGTTCGGTAGTGGTATTAGATTTTTAATCTGATTAACTGTTCATGAGTTATAAACAGTTGAAAATTAACATAATTTTATTTAATAATTTTATTTACTATTATGACTTATTTGGGTTTTCTCACTGGTTTCCTACACCGATAAAACATATGTCATACCTATGGTAAACCCGTCATCTGGAACACAGTAGTACCCCCAGGATTCTGATCCGCACACCCATTTATGAGTTATTCCACATTTTCAAGAAAACCACTCACATGCACTATTTAAAACATAACATTTTTCGATGGATCATTCCAAACACTCCGGGACTCAGAATCATGTTCCATCAAGATTTTTCTGTCTTAAAATATTTCCATATAACTTAAAAAATTATACAGAAATGCTGCGACATTAAATTCTCCCAACCATAGGTATTTAAATCCCTGAAAGCTAAAACAAGGGAAAATGAAACAAATGGTGGTACATAACATGAATCTAATCCTCCTTCTCCCTTGGGATCACTTGGAGATTCTTGTGCTTAAAAAAACATTCACTATAGGAATTGACCACCCAAGAAGGACCTGCTTTTTTCTATCCTCTATCTATATTGGGAAATTCATAAATGTTTCCCCATCATCAATGTCTAACACACCCTAGCCGACAACATGGGATGAATCATGCACGTATATCCTTAGTTGTGGATCATATGAATCATTATGCACTTGGTGCATCTGTGGGGGGAGATTAATATGGTATTTCACCTTCCCATATTTGAAAAAAAATTTCTAGAGGTCTAATGAACCTTAGAGATAACTTGCCACTCCGGCCAAATCTCTACATTCCTTTTCTGGGTTAGACCCTTTGGAAAACATGGTCCCTCTCCTAGAACTCTAAGTGTATCTTTATCCCATCAGAATGAGACTTATGTCTGATCTGTTCATTCTTCGTCCTCTCTTGGATGATCTTCATCTTTTTAGTGGTATCCAGTACCAACTCTGGTCCCAAAAGTGATGACTCCCCTAGGTGTGTCCAACATAGAAGTGATCAGTAATGTTTCACGTACAAGTACTTAAATGGATCCATACCAATGGTGGAGTGATAACTATTGTAGTACACAAACTCCACCAGTGGTAGGTGGTCATACCAACTGTAAAAAAACCAGGTCAGAAGTTTGAAGCATGTCATCCACAGTCTGTATTATCTGCTTTGTCTAACCATCAATCCAGGGGTAAAACCTGTGCTCAAACATGCAATAACCCGATGCTTATCTTTCCCTTGTTGACAAGTGAGGAATCGTGATACGAACTTCACCACTTCTTTCTTCATCCTTGGCCACAAGTATTGACGCTGGAGGTCCAGGTACTTCTTTGCCACTCCCAGATGTACCGCCAAATGAGATGTGTGTAACTCCCTCAATAACATCTCTTGTAGTGTCACTAGTACCATGGTGTGTCCTCTGAAGAGTATTACATTCCCTCCAACTTCTGAAAATACCTCAAGAACACATCTTGAGGATATCTGAGCACGTCGGGCCTCATAGTCAACATCCCCAAGACGTGCCTCCCTGACTCGCAGAAGGAGTGGGGGAGTAATTGTCATAGACTGGAGGTATGCTGCTCTATCACTATCCACAAACGATAACTGCAAAGAGGCAAGCTGCTCTATCGTCTCACTTAGTAGCTGTAGACCAACCCTCATGCTGAGTGTGTCTGCCACCACGCTCACCTTCCTATAATTATAGACTATCTCAAGGCCATAGTTTTGCAGGAACACTAGCCACCACCATTATCTCAGGTTCATGTCCTTCTATTAGAATTTATACCTGAGACTCTTGTGGTAAGAGTGGATAGTAAATCATTCTCCCCACTATATTATCATCTCCTAGAGATACACAGAAGCCACCATATATGACCTTTTAGATATTGGTACCGTCCTTGGGCACAAGTCAATGCAGAAGTCCCTCTCATGGTGGGGAGGTAATCCTAGAAACATATTTTGGAATGATGTCCACGCACTCTACTGCAACTATTGGGAACTAAAAACTCAAAACACATGCTGCAATGAGGGTAAGGTTGTCCGACTCAAGAGTGATCGGCTTCACCCTACACTGCATGGGTTTAACCTGTGCTTCTTGGGTTTCCTTTTTTTCCAAACATGGAAAACACCATTCCAATACTGTAGATATAACACAACCTTTTTCCCTAAAAAATTCATTCTATGGGTGAACTGTGGATTACCATCCCATACCCAAAATAACATCATATGTCCTAGATTCTTCCACCAAGAGGTTCTAACCGAAAATCTCGCCTCAATGGTCAGATCACATCGTCATCATAAGTGTGATTATCAATTACCCTACTATAGGTATCTCTAGACATAAGGGTCATGTCTACGGTTCAAACAGAAACCCTAGGTATTGACCAAGATTCGTGACAAGCAGGAATGATTAGTACTAATGTCTATTAATACAAAAGATAATAGTAGACACAAACTATACTTAGAATCATTCGTGGATCCCATAGGTCACACTCATTGACCGCTAGATGCTACTCCCTTCCCATGTCCTCCAGCTCTGTATGCCAGGTGGGGACTACATAATGATAATGGTTGCAACATGTAGAAATGTATAGCACCTCTGGTTACTCTCTTATCTCCTCTTCCACATATTCTACCCTAACGATTCAGATGTCCCAATAACTTTATCTTCAAAATATATTTTACACACCTGAGTCTCCAAGACTTGAATCAATTTCCTTCTTTCCCACTATTAACATTCAATGGTTGTATCCACTCATCCAAATAACATTGAACCACAAAGGTTTTTTCTATAACCCTAACAGAAGTAGGAATACAAATAAGAATATCACTGTCTCAGATGTCCCTAAACACATCTCGCTCAGAGGTCGGATACATGAAGCACTATTCGTATCGTAATCATAGAGTACATAGAATGTTCAGCAAGCCTCGACCAATACATAGATACTGACATGTCATTGTGTTGATGTTGTAGAAACTCTTGGGAACACATACTCCTTATCTTTTTTTATGTCAGCATACCCCCTTCTCTTAGGATAGTTCTCAAGCTATGTCCACAGAAAAGTCACCTCATTGTAAGATAGGGGTAATCATAACCCTACCATCTCCTTGCTGAGCCATGTAGAATGCTCACTACCCGGACCACCATCTGATCTAATGGTCCCCTGAATAGATGAAATGTCAGTCACCACCTCAAGACAGTCCTTACCCTCCAGTGAGTCAGGCTCACCACGGATCCTGAGGGGTATCTTTCAAGAAAACTTATGTATAGAACTGGGACTATATGTGTCCCCTACTAGAAGAATTGGTAGTAACTGCTGACCATCATATTTTGGTATCACTAGGAGAACGCTCAAAGGTACCATCTCAGGCGACTGTTCTAGTTCTAAAGTTGTATCACTCTGTGGACCATCTTTATGGTCACTCATTGTGATCCTGATTGGATTTCTACATGGAGGCATCTTGCAATAGAATCAAGATGAACCATAGTCCAAAATTTATATACAGTGAGATGAATCGAAAGATATAAAACAATAAAAAATTTTCAAAAAACATGCAATCTTTGTTTTCATGCACTGAGAGAGAAATCAGAATGCATGGTCCTAGTGTATGGATACATCTTCCACCGCACTAACACTAGACTCCCCAAACTGAAAACCACACTCAACACACCTAACATTATAGCTCTATTAGAAAGATTAGAGCCCTAGTTCTTCGGTAGAACAGACTCCTCTGATACCAATTTGTCATGACCCGTCCCCCAGGGACCATTCTGTGACTACCCCAAGACCTCCTTCCATAGGCTAGGGGTTGGTTAATAGCACCAGAAAGCCATTTCCCAATAATTGGAAGAAATTATGTCTAAACATGTACACACACAGACAGGGAACCCTACAAACAATAAAAGAACAATGGAAGAAGAAAGGTGTAACCAAAACTAAAAACCACCACTGAGTCTAATTGTAAATACTGGATGTGATGGGGCTAGAATACAAGCCCAACTGAAATGAAAAATAGCAAAAATAAAAAATAGATCCTGACACCGTCGGCCAAGGATCCTACCTAATGGGTTGGTCACTATGGATATCCACATCAATTTGTCACCTCAGTACACCATCTTTCAACCACATCTGAGCTCCATATAGCCCTGACTCCTCAAGGATTAGGCAAGTTGTCCCTTGTCTGCACAAGACACAAAAAGGCGTTGAAGAAGCCTATGAAGGAGTGAGTATTACAACACCTAGTTGGGACCGCGAGACCCCTAAAGGTCTCTCTGAATTCCTCAAAGGAAAAAAAAACAAATCATGATCTCAATGAAAAATCCCAATGCAATAGACATAGCTCAAACCAAGTATAAGTAAAGGATAGAAGTACATATGACTAGTCGAGAAGCTAGATCATCTTATTTTATCAAGAGTCACTTCTGCTGACAATACGAAGTCTGAACAATATAGGATCGATAGTTGTTAACCCCAGAAAGATCCACATAGTACCAACCCTCTTGGATTCGATAGGTACTAACCCCCATAGTACCCACAGATTTTTTTACCCACACAAGATCTGTATGCGTTGACCCACACAGGATCTAACCCACACAGGATCAATATGTCACTCATCAACGATGAGCCTCTCTAAGGATGGTCCTCATTGGGTCACATGCTATAGATCCACACTTTATCACTTGGTTATGATACACACAGGATCGCTACGTGATGACACATAGAGGATTGCTCGTTACTAACCTTCGTAAGATCTGTCTCTAACCTCCACCTCACTACCTGCCACTAGATTCCTACTCATAGTATGCTTGATTCTGGGAGATCCTTTCCTTAATCCATCGGTCATATTTCTTCCACCATGAAGTTTCATGAATAATTAACCCCATGATCCAACATGTCATAAGGGTTCCAACGCAATAGACGATGCGTTAACTGGTCACTCGGTCTATAAGTTAATGGCCTTTTAGTACCAACGATCCGGTTGGATTCAGAGTCGATCCAACCCATCCATACTCTAACATTATCCACAAATTTCGTGTATTATCACAAAATTACCACCGCACTCCTAGGATCCCAACTCCATAGATGGTTCATCAAACAGATCATCGGTTTGAGAGATACGGCCATTTAAGCGTTTCTAGGCTTGAGAGGGGTCCGGGTCCGGTCCGACTTGGCCCGACCCACCCGGCCTCAGACGACTCAACCCGACCCAGTCTGACCCAAACCGAGTGGGTTCAGCCTAGTTGGGATCTCCACAATGCCTAGAATATCGGCCCTTAGTAAAAGAGAAATAAAATTATGGATAGAATGACAACTCACAAACAACTGAGGTTAGGATGCAGTAGAAGAACATGGAAATATTAACATAATTGAACATCATTTATTACCAACATCACTAACCCATAATTGAAAAGTCATAAAATTAGTTGTATATAAATAACCTATGGAAAATTATAAGAAATGTTAAATCCAAATTTTTTTAGAGAAGAAGGAAAATTAATTCAGAAGGTATTCAAAATGAACCATATGTAATATAGTTTATTTTAAGGGTCAGTGTAGCCAGATATAGGTAAACAAGAACATGGTTGACTAGTATTTGGGATTTTTAAATTCAAAATGTGATTCATACAAATCAAATTAACTAGAGTACGTTGACTACTAAACATTGACTGAATTTCCCATGGATAATTTCTTAACTGAGTATAGAATGAAAGCAAACCAGCATCACCCTACTTCTTCTTGCTGATGGAGAAATCACAATTAAAATAGTTTACATGAAAGGCTACAATTTAGAATTATTTCAATGTAAACATGCATCATTTAGTTGGAAAATATAGTCATTATATTAGGGGCATAACATCTCACTTCCAAAACTAGATAAATCTCCCAATTGAAAAAAATGATCATTATACAGTGCACAAAAATGTTACATCCAATAACATCATTGACATGCTATGTAGAACAATATAGAAAAGTCAATGGGTATGGAGACATATTCAAACTAAAGACAAAATGTAATATTAGACCGAAATTAATATTCAACTAAAATTAAAAATTCATGGATAGATGGGAAAAAATTTCTAGAAATTGAGAAGAACACACCGTTTTCTAAACTCTGGATCAGTGGGGTATTTGAAGACTCACAATTGTATAAAAATGGTAACTGAACGAATGACGTGGATCCGTATTTCATAATTTTTGAATGAAGATGTATCATATTTCAGTATGTAAATTTAGAATGAATAGATTTAAATGTGAAACATTGAAACATCGGAAAATGTTACAATTATTTTATCAAAGAAATATTAATGTGTGTGGAATCTATCTGTAAAATGTTGAATATGTAGTTAGGGAAAATATCGACCCGTCGGCGAGATATGAAAAGTAAAAGGAAGATTGATTATTTCCACGATATTAGGAGAACATACCAGTTTCATAGATCTGGATCTATAGGATCTTTTAAGAATGTATCGATGATGGTAATGGGGTTCGTGAAGAGGATGACGGGCATCCTCCACGATGGTTTATAGAGAAGAAAAACTGGACGGTGAATACCATCTCACTTCTAAGACTAGATAAATCTGCCAATTGATAAAGATATTCACTTATAGTTCAAAAACATGTTAATTCCAAGAACTTCATTAACATTCTATGTAGAACAATATAATAAAGTAAGTGGGGATGGAGATATATCCAAAATAGAAGGTTCCCCTGAAAGACATTCGTTTACATATGATTTTTTAGGATAAGATTCATATTTCCCAGTACATTATAGTTGGTAGATTGAAAGATGTCAAGTACGCAACTGAAACATCATAATGTTCTGATTCATTGGTGGAAATATATAACAGCCCTGATAAAAATTATAAATGAAGTAACGTTGGTTGATAAGAATAAGGACAATGCGTAATTGGAGAACCAGAGATGGAGATGTATCTTGTTAATGTTTGAATAATCCATGTGTAACTGGAAATACTAATTTATGTCATGAAGGGAAGAAATAATATTTCATGGAGTGAAGGGAAACAACACTAAAGACCCTAAAAACCCAAAAAATACAATAAAATACCAAAAAACACATAAAATACAAAAAAACCATAAAAACTAAAGGGACCTAAACATTTATAAAAGAAAGTAAAAAAACATTCAAATGGAAACTAAAAAAATACTAAAACTGCTAAAGGAACCTACAAACCAAAAAACACCCTTAAAACCCATAAAACCAAAAAGCACAAAAACTCGAAAACCCCATAGAGAAGACAAAAAAACCCCAAAATATAATAAAAAAAAGAAAATACATTATAACCACTGAACATAAATTGAAATTAGAGAAAACTATCAAATGTCAAACAACCCTAAAACCCCTACTATGACCCTAATTTCCCAAAATTCCAAGGAACCCTAAAAAACATAAGACTCTAAAAACACTAAAAAACCATAAGACACTAAAAACTATAAAAAACATTAAAATACATAGTTCCATTAAAATACCATAAAACCCTAAAAATAAAAAAATACCCTAACCCCCTTAAGTGCCAAAAAAACCTAAAAACCATAAAAACCTCTAAAAAACAAACATATAAATAAAAAACATGAAAACCCTTAAAAAACTAATATCCCTAAAAATAATAAAAACCCTGTAAACCCAAAAAAAAACTCAAAACACCTATAAACTCTAAAAACCATAAAAAACCAAAAAACCATTGAAAATCCCTAAATTACAAAGAAAAATACTAGATACTCTAATGGTCCCTCTAAAACCTAAAGGACCCTAAACCCTCAAAATCCATAAAGCACCCTAAAAACTTAAATACCCTTAAAGACACAAAAACCCAAAAAAACCCAAAACACCCTATAAAAGTCCAAACTCCCTACAGACCCTAAAGGGCCCAAAAAACCCTAAATGACCCTAAAAACCAAAAATACCGAAAATAACCCAATACAACCCCTAGTAGATCCTAATCCACATTAAACACCGTAAAACACCTAAATAGAACTAAAATACATGAAATCCCTAAACAACTTTAAAAAAATAAGAAAAAATCTAAAAGACTTAATAACCATAAAACCATACAAAACACACCAAAAAACATAAACAAATTAAAACATCGATTACCTTAAAAACCCCAATAAATCCTTAAAAAATTTTAAATACGAAAAAACATAAAATAAAAATAAAAACAAAAAAATTCCATAAACCCTGTAAACCATAGAAATTTGAAAATTCCATAAAATCATTGAGAACCCATAAAACAATTAAATACACCAAAAATCCACTAGAACCATAAAAATCATAAAATTCCCAAAACCATAAAATCCTTAAAAACCTAAAAGACATGTACAACCACTCCAAAACACTAAATATCCACTAAAACCCTAAAACCACAAAAAACCCTAAATATCTAAAAATAATAAAATGCTAAAAACCCTAACACTCTAAAAACACTATGTTTCCTAAAAATAATAAAAAACCTAAAAACCATAAACCCCATAAACACCCTACAATCTATAAAACCATCAAAATAAAAAAAATAAAAAATTCTAAAAAACTCTAAAATGCATCAAATAACAAAAAACCCAAAAACTCATATAAACCCAAAAAAACCTAAGTCACTTAAAAAGAATAATGACACCTAAAAACCCTTAACAATTCTAAAAACAAGAATAGAACTAAAAATACTAGGAAATCCTAAAATCATTAGAAATTAAAAATTGCAAAAAAGTATAAAAGGCCTTAACAAAATAAAATCCTATATAAGACCGTAATACAATGAAAAATGTAAACACCATAAAATCAATTTTAAACCCCTACAAGTCCTAAAAAATTCATTAAACCCACAAAAAAACCAAAAAATGTCTTTAAAATCCTAAATACCCTAAAATCATTAATAACCCTAACAACCCTAAAAACTCTATAACCTCTAATACCATAAAATCCCATAAATAACATAAATCTGAAAAATTCATAAAAACACTAAAACAAAATAAATACTCTAAAACCATTAAAACCGTAAAATCCTATAACCCCCAACCCCTAGAAACCATAAAAAATATAACAACCTAAACCCCTAAAAACATAAAAACCTAAAATCGTAAAAATACCCTAAAACACCAAAAGGATATACAATGCTAAAAATGTAATAAACCCCTACAAGCCATTAATGTAGTAAAACCCAAAGAACCCTAAAAATATATAAAACCCCTAAAAACACTAAAACCCTAAAAAACATAAAAACACTAAAAACAAATAAAATCCCTAAAATCCATAAAAAGAAATATATATTTTAAAACTATAAAAACCTAAAAACCATAATAATATTGAAACCCATATAATCATGAATTTCCAAACCCCCCCCAAACCCAAAGTAAATGTAGAGAACACCATAAAACACACTAGAGACCATAAAACCCATTAAAACAATAAATTCAAAATAAAACCCTAGTAATCCGAAAAAATTGCATAAAATACATCAAATCCTTCAAAAACATAACATGCATAAAATTCCTTAAATCACTAGACACCCAAAAATCCATAAAATAGCCCAAAATACCGTAAATGACTTAAAACCCAAAAAAACTATAAAAATGTTTGAAAACAATAAGAAAACACTAAAACCCCTAAAATGATAAAAACCATAAAAATGCCAAATATTCATAACAATACCCAAAACCCCTAAATATATAGAAATCCCTAGAATCTATAAAATAATAAAATCATTTAAACCCATAAAACCCATAAAAAATATAAAACCCCTAAAAAATTTTAAATGCAAAAAAATCCTTAATGACACTCAGGAGATTAAAAACCATAAAAGACCTTGATACCCATAAAACAATAAAAGCCTTATAAACTCTAAATACCTTAAAATCCAAACAACTCCTTCAAACAACCAAAAACCTATAGATACCTATAAAAACACTAAAACTCTATAATACACTTAATGACAATAAAACCATTAAAACCTAAAAACACTAAAAATTACTAAAATCAAACAATAATCCTAAAACCCCTAAACAAATTAATAACTCTAAAAAAACCTTAAAAACCATAAACCCCTAAAAGTAGAAAACCCCTCAAAAACCCCTATAAACCATAAAAAATATAAAAAAACTAAAAACCACTAAAATTCCTATATTCATATAAAATATAAAAAACTTTATAAACCATATAAAACCCAAAAAAACCCCAAAAATATGCCAAAAACAAAATAAATTAAAAAATATTTAAATATTAAAAAACCAAAAAAACCAAAATAATTCAAAAAAAATTTAAATACTAAAAACAATATAACTGCATAAAACACAAACTAAACCTAAAAATGATAGTAACATAGAAAAACACAAGTCCTATAAAATCCTAAAAATCCTAAAAATCATAAAAAAACCATAAAAATCCTAAAATAATAATAATTATTATTAAAACTCCAAAAAAACTAACATCTCTAAAATCGATCAAAATAGAAAAAAACCATAAATACCATAAAAATTAATAAACTTTATGAACCATAAAAATCCTAAAACTATAAAAAACCCATAACAAATAAAACTCTAAAAACCATATAACCCCTAATAACCTTAAAAACCCTAAAAGTCAATCAAACCGCATAAAAGAAATTAACACACCCATAATACATCCTTAAATCCCCTAAAACCCAAATAAAAAAACCCATAAAAATCATAAAAACCCTAAAAACCAAAAATACCTTAAAACATTTAAAGACCCTAAAACCCCAAAAACCATAAAACCCCAAAAAAATACCGACAACCAATTAAAATATTAGAATCCACTAAACCCCTATTAAAACACCTTAAAACAACTAAAAACCCGTAAATCCTAAAAACATAAAAACCCTATGAAAACCTTAAAAATATTAATATCCCTTAAAAATCAATAAAAATATCAAAACCCTAAAAATCCCAAGAAACACAAAAAATACCTAAAAATCATAAAAACCATTAATACCCTAAAAACCTAAAAACCTAAAAAAACCCTACAATTTTAAAACCTAAAAAACTCATAAAAACCCATTAGACCTCTAGAAGTCCAAAACGAAACTAAAAATCCCCAAAATACCTATAAAACCGCTAAAACCGCTAAAACCCCTGCAATATCATAAAAATAATAAAACCCTTAAAAATCATTAAAACCCAAAAAAAACTAAGTAAACGTTAGTACCCCCTAAATGACCATAAAAAATCCTATACCCCTAAAAATCCTTAGAACCAGAAAACCCAAAAAACCCAAAAATCTATAATGGACACTAGAAATCCTATAAAACCCCTAGATGGCCCTAAAAAGATTTAAAACCCCTAAAAACCAAAAAACCCAATACCCATAGAAATATAAAAGAATATGGCACCCAAAAGATCATAAACCACCATAAAATAATAAATACCATAATACCCTAAAAACATAATAACCTCTAAAAACCATAAAACATTGAAAATAGTCCTAAAAATCTAAAAAAATCAAATAAAACATTAAAAACTACCCCCCCCCCCCCAAATTCCTAAAATACTGTAACTCATAAATACCCTTTAAAACTCTTAAAATAACCCTTAAACACCTAAAAATCGTAAAAAAACATAAGACCCCCAAAATGCCTATAAATCCATAAAAAGACTAAAACCTTTAACAACCCCTAAAAACTACAAAAATCCTTAAAATCCTAAAAAATATAAAATAACGAAAAAAACTAAAGACCCCTAAAAATATTAAAAACCTTAAAAACCTCAAAACCCTTTTTGATCCCCATAGAAACACTAAAAAAATTATAACATAAAACTACAGTAAAATATCAAAAAAACGTAAAAACCCTAAATGTAACACCCCAAGATTTCATAGTGTGTTATTTCTTCAAAATAATTCAATAACTTGCACTGCACGCAACACCGAGTTCAAGCGCACCATGACTTACCAAACAAGCCGTTCAAAAAAGGTTATGAATAGTATTAACTAAATTTTAAACTTTATATAATCCTTATAATTTTAGAATCCATATTATGAGTTTCTTAGACATAATGTAAGAACAAATTCATCTTCAGTATTGTAGTTTTACCAACTTTTAATAGTGAACCCTTTTTAAATAAAATATTTTAAAATTTTTGACTAAATGGGGACATCAAAAAATTTAAAATAAAACATCCCAAGCTTCCACGGTACACTTTCCTTTGAATAAAACAGTAGCGTGTGTTGTACGCAACTTCGAGTTTTAACACACACCACAACCGATCAAACTAGCCGTTATGAATAGTAATACTTAATTTTTTGAAATTATATATATTTTATATTTCAAAATGGACTTCATTTTTGGATTCGGAATATCAAATTTAGCCTAAGGTGAAATTTTGGTACTTTTTGGATAACTTTCATATTTTGATGAATAGTAAATATTACTAAATTTTAATTAAAAACAACTTTTTTAGTCAAAATAATTAATAGTGATAAATTATGAATTTGAGTGTTTTTAAAGTATATTTAGAATATATTTTTACCATTTAATATAATTTTGGTCATTGGACATAATTTTACAATTAAACCGAACATAAACAAGTGTCAATCTTTTGATAGTTATTATCTCTTAAAAACACGCTTTTTGTTTTGACAGCGGGAATTAATTTTAAATTAATTTCTGCCACTTCTGTGTTTTGAATTTAGAAAAATGGATTCCATATTTGGAATCAGGATTTTCAAATTGTGTAAATAGGTAACTTTTATTTTTAGACATTTTGAATAATTACTGCGGTAAATATTTTATTTACCATGGTTAAGGGTAAATCCGGTAAATAAGGGTTAACAAAATAATATTATAATAACACTAAATTACCCTAAAACGTGTCTTAACCCTATTGGTTGATACATGGTCGACCATGGGCATCTTTGGGTCAATTTTGGGACCCCATTGATCCACTTGTAAGTGATAATGACACTTTATTTTAATTAAGTTAAAATGAATACAAAAATGGCATAAGCTTACATCTTTTAAAAGAACAATTTTTACATAGGGTTATACATGTTGGATTTTCGATTATAAATATTCATTAGAAAGATAAAAATATTTCCTACATAATGATATTTTATTTATAATTTTTAGACATCAAATAATTTAAATTATTAATGACACAATAATGATGCAATGTTTACCTCATTAATAAATCATTTAAATAAAGAAGATTATAATGATTAAAATATTATCTAAAACCTGTCCAATTCTTATTGGTTGATGTTATTTAGAATACGAGTCATCTTATCTTCGACCTCAATGATTTTTGGACCATTATAAACCGAATATAATTATATTATAAAGTAATACTTTCACTCTTTCTTAAAGAGCCCCTCCTCTCCCTTATAAAAGGAGACCACTTCTACTCATTCCTCACACCTCTCAAGACACTTGGCTCGTCCAAACTCTGCCCAACTAAGCTCCACACATCCCTCTACTCCTCCTTGAAGCTTCCCCTTAGGCAGAAAGCATTTCAAGAAGTCCTTTGGTTCCAACCAAAGTGAGTTACCAAAATTAAAGGTAACGATTTCTCTTAAATTATTTTCATTTATTTTGCTTCTCCAACCCCCAAAATCTTTTTATTTCCTTTCTTTTGTAACAACACCAGTATCCACAATATACTAGGATGTTGTTATAAGAAGGATTCAAACTACACATACACACAACTCCATCTAATGGATGATGAACATAATGTTTCTGTGGATGGCAAACTAACGCCTCACGAAACGATGATTGTTCAAATACATCTTACCGCCTATCATGGTGGCCATTATGATGGAACTGTAATTAAATATGATATTAATGATAAATATTTTATATATAAGCTTCTGTAATTCCATTTTATTTCATATCATTATTCGTTTCATGTTGTATATACATACGATAATTTCATTTGAGGAAGTGCGGACTACCGCCCCTTAAAATGATATGACTCGTTCATACCACACATGGAACGTATAAAGGATGGTGTTAATGAACTTAAGTAACATATATAAAATATTATATTATACTGGAATAATAATATACCTATGTATTATTTGGATTCAATACTTTTAAAATGAAAAATTAAATGGAAGTAGCGTTCGTGCGTACGTACGGACTACCGTCTCCACGAACGCGATGAGATTCATTGTCCATCATATCCATTCAAGTATAATTATAATTTGATGATTTAAAAATAGTATCTAAGGAATTGATATCATTCTAGATATGAATAATATACATCCCATTAATAACGAATATGGCTCACATAACAAAGAATATAAAGTAAAATGAACCCGTTAACACCCGAAATGACGATAATTCTAAGATATTATTAACAAATCAATGTTAAAAGATCATATATGATATCATATTAAAGTAAATGATTCTTGTATTATTCAATAACAATTATTTCACCATTATACAGGAGGTAAACCTACCATCGACCAAGGAAAAAGTACAAAGTAAGGGATTCTCTTATCTCACTTTCAATTCCGTGAGATTTCCATTGTTCGCTACTAAATTATTGAAAGTGGTGTATTGTGTACTTCCATTTGATATATATTATCATGATTCACTTTATATTCATGTTATTCTGTAAATCATTTGGTGGTTATTAACTTTTGGCCATGCGACTCAGTTGATTAACGTGGTAAGGGGTTTCTTGTCTCACTTTTAATTCCGTGAGAATTCCATTGATCACCACTTAATTATTGCATGTGGTGTATGTGTACTACCCATGATTGTATTCATTATGTAATATACTTTATTTTATGGGTATTTAAATCATCATGGTATGATCTTTCTTTCATGGGTGTTTGTTTCTTAAGTTACCTAATCAATAAGGGAATTTGAGATTTCAATTTCCACTCATTTGGCTTTACGCATATTTCATTGATTATATTACCCCAAGATTATGTGTGGAATCACTATTCATTTGATTATGTCATAATTTCCACTCCCCTTCCTGTGGATATAAGTTTGATACACATAATCACTCCATTTATAATTCTCAATTCATTGATATGGATTTGATAAGAGTAATTTTAACTCATTCTCCATTTGTTGAGTTAAACATCCAATTCGTTGGTATTGTTTTTACAAGAATATGTGTGAATATCCTTTGATTGATTTACACTGAATATCCAATCATATTTAGTGTATTTATATTTGTCACACATAATTATGTCGTTGATTTATCCTTAACCTAAGGATACAACCTTTATGAGAGATTTCATCTCAATTTACATTCCATTGAGACTTCTTTGATGATATACACCAAATCACTTTTATGTGGTGTATATAATGTACTTTGACATAGTATATCATGAATTCCTTTATTCTCATGATATTACAATGTTTTGATTACCTCAATTATTTGTATTCAAGTGTATCTCTTTTGGTTAGAAACTCTAACCAAAATACCATTTTAAAATGTTTTAAAGAATTATTCTTCTAAAACATGCTCATTAATGTCCATATTTTAAAAATGGTTTTAAGGATTTATTTTTATGGACATTAAAGTTTTAAATTTAAAAATCCTTTTAAAAGTTTGAAAGTGGTATGGGACACTTTGATTCAAAAATCTATTTTTGAATGTCTTCTTGACAAATAGTGTGACTTTTAAAAGTTTTCAAGAAAAGGGGGATATTTCTCTCAAATAGTTATGATGATTATTTTCATCTATGTCAACATCCTTAATTATTCATGATTGAGGTTAATGTGATACAATACAATCTTTCATATTGTATCAAATGAGTTATGTTTGACTGTGGATGTTCTATTTTTATACCATTCATGGTTTGTGGTTAAAGTATTGACATTTCGTATGCTAGTTTTAATACGAATGTTTATTTTATGCTTAAACCTATTCATATGAGGAATGCATTGGACTTAATAAGTGACGGGTGGAGCC
The DNA here is from genome assembly GCA_963277665.1 of Viscum album. Lineage (NCBI taxonomy): Eukaryota > Viridiplantae > Streptophyta > Magnoliopsida > Santalales > Viscaceae > Viscum > Viscum album. Next base: position 981,698,085 of record OY728165.1, on the reverse strand, counting down.
CGCTATAGCTCCTCGATGCATCGGTAGGTCTCATGAGACAAACTAGTGTCTTGGCACAAGGCCTTGGAAAAATCTTATTTGTAGTCTTGGCACGAGGCCTTGGCTATGTGGTTATGATAGTCTGGCATTATGCATTCCATCATTATGAAAGTGGTTATTGATATTGCATGTGATCATTCGACTAGTAGAATATCCATGTGAGTAAGTAAATGGCATTATTTCTTTTTATTTATGCCATACCATGTTGAAAGTTCAAGTTTCAAAGGCTTTTGTTTTAGTTATAAATTGCCTTAAGTGTTTATGATTATTTATGAAAGCTTCTGCTATAATGTTATCCTTGCTGAGCATCCGAGCTCACCCCTTTCAATGTTTTATTTTTTTTCCAGGATTATGAAGAAGTAATTTATGAATGACCTGCAGGGATAGTATGAGGGGATATGAAGACAAAATGTTTTTTTTATGATGTAATGTAAAAATTTATGGATGTATCTATTTATTCCAAGGCTACTAAACTAATCGGTCTTTCGAGACTTGATCTTTCTCATGATCATGCCAATGTTATGTAATAATGCACCGACTCTGGGTAACTAGGGTCGGGGCGTTACACTAAAAACCTAAAAACATTAAGAAAAAAACCACAAATAAACCCTGGAAACCCCTAAAAGCATTTCAAATCCATAAAAATATTAAAACTCTTAAAAATCAAGGAGGACCCCACAACCCGAAAACCCCGAAGAAACCCTAAATACAAAAATAACCCTAAAACCCTAATAAATCCCATGAAATCATAAATACAATCAAAACCCCTAAAATCACATTAAATACCTAAATCCCTAATGAACTATAAAATCTCTTAAAAACATAAAAACAATAAAAACCCAAAAATCTCTTCAAACCCTAAAAACCCATAAAAACTCAAAAAACAAAAAAGAACACAAAAAACTATAATGACCCAAAAAACAATAAAAACCCTAAAGCATTAAAAATTGTAATGCCTATAAACACCTAAAAACCGTAAAGACTACAAAACCCCTTTAAAATCCCAAAAACCAAAAATTCATAATAAACATAACGACACTAAAAGAATCTAAAACCCATAAAATCCAAAAAAAAACTAAAAAAATGCTACAAATCATAAAATCCCATTAAAATAATATATGACTGTATGTACCCTATAAAACAAAAAATAATACCATTAGACCCTTATAAACCATAAGTGATGATAAAAACCTAAAAAACACAAAAACCCCTAAAATCGTAAAGAAGGTAAAAAATTCTAATTCCCCTAAATACCCAAAAAGGACATACTAACCATAAAGATCAATAAAAGTCCAAAAACGCTAAAATCTATAAAATGTTGTAAAAATAATAAAATCGTATATGGTCATTAAAAAATAAAAACCCTAAAAGGAACTAAAAATAATAATGGAGACTAAAAGACCCTAAGGATCATAAACCCTCTAAAACCATTAAAACCCCTAAAAATCATAAAGGACACTAAATTATCAAAAAAAACCCTAAGGGGTCCTGAGAAAACCCAAAAGCCTAAAACATCCTAAAAACCCATAAAACTATAAAAACATTAAAGCCCCAGAAAACCAAACAACACCTCAAAGCATATAGAGAATAATATATAAATGTCCCTGAAAACAAAAAAAACCATGAAGAAACCTGAAAACCATTAAAACCATAAAAATATTAGAACCCCTAAAAATACCATAAATAATTAAAAATACATAAAACCCTTAAAACCTTATACCACATAAAAGAACCTAAAACCCAAAAAAATATTAATATATACTTAAACCATAAAGTACTTAGAAAAACCCCCAGTGGAACCTAAATCCCTAGTGGAACCAAAAAAACATAAAAACCATAAAAACTCCCAATGTCCATAAAAACCCTAAAATACCTCAAAACCCTAAAAAAATATATCCTAAAAATAACACTGAATACACCTATAAAATACAAAAAACCCTTATACTACCTAATTCTCTAAGAAACCTAAAACACTAAAATCTGAAAATTCCAAAAAATAAATGAAAACCCTAAAAACAAAAAATAATCAAAACACCCCAAAAACCCTACAAACCCAAAAACACATTAATTCTAAAGTAACCCCTAAAATGCCTAAAAATCCCTATAACATTAAAAATTCCTTCCCCCTCCCCCACAAAAACCATTAAAATCCTAAAATTCCAGAAAACCCCCAAAATCTATAGACAATAAAAAAAGTCTTCATAACAAAAATAAACACTAAGAAACCCTAATAACTGTAAAAAACCTAATAAGACATTAAAAACAATAATACCCAAAAATTCCGAAAAAATCAAAAATACCCAAAATACCTAAAGACTTGAAAATACCAAAAATCCCCTATAAATCCTCAAAATGTTCAAACCCTGAAGACCCATAAAACCCATAAAAAACTAAAAATCTTTAAAACACTAAAAAAACTAAAGTCCCTAATAACTCGAAAAACCTAAACCCTGTGAAATACCCTAAAACCCTTGAAAACCCCAAAAAACCCATAAACAACATGAACATAACCTTAAAAATCCCAAAAACCCTATAGGACCCTAAAAACCCTAAATCCCTAAAAGCCCTCAAAAACCCATAAACCCTAAAACACCCTATAAAAACCCTAAAAGTTTCCAAAATCCATTAAACACTCTAAAAACCCCAAAAAACCAAATTACTCTGAATCATTAAAAAATCCTTTAAATCCCTAAAACATTTGAAAATACATTTACCCTAAAAACCAAAAAATATATAAAAAACACTAAAATGCTAAAAAACACAATAAAAACACTAATAAACTGTATAATACTAAAAACCTAAAAACCATAAGAAAAATAAAAAATACCTAAAAGAATGAAAAAACCAAAAAGATACGAAAACAAATAAAAAAACTAAAACCCCTGAAAACATTAAAATGACAATTAAAACCCTAAACGATCTTTAAACCCACTAAAATCCTTAAAAACTAAAATAACATAAAATACCTAAAAACTCTAAAAACATTAAAAACTTTAAAAACCATAAAAACCATGGAAACCCTATAAAACCAAAAACCCTAAAAACCCATAGAAAATACTTAAAAAACTACAAACCTAAAAACCCTTAAAAATCCTAAAAATGTTAAAGAACCCTTAAACCCCCATCGAACCATAACCCCATTTAAAACCACTAAAACCCTAAAAAAACATAAAAAGTATAAAGACTATTTAAACCATAAATTCTATAAAACAATTATAAAGATTAAAAAACCCTTAAAACATTCAAAACCAAAAAGACATTAAAACCCCTAGACACATAATAAACACATAGAAACCGAAAAAATCCAATAAACCATAAGAAACACTGAACAAAATCTTTAAACATCTCTCACTCTCCTAAAAACCCAAAAACAAATACTCTAAATGCCCTTAAAATTCATTAATGACTCTAAAACCATAAAAACCATAAAACTATTCAAACCCCTAAAACAACCTAAACCCACTAAAATACCCAAACCCCCTAAAAACCCTAAAATCTATTAAAAAATCACTAATCCCACTAAAGCGCCTAAAAATGAATAAACATTTGAAACCACCAAAACTAGTTTAGGGGATAAAAAACATGTAAAACACATAGAAATATTAAAATTGAATAAAACTATAAAAATCCAATGAATACCGAAAATCCCCGAAACCCGTAAAAAAATTAAAACTATAGAAATTTTAAAATCCCCTAGGAAAAAATCAATTAATAAAGGCCCGAAATGAAACTAGTAACCCTAAATCCCATAGAAATCCAAGAAAAACCCAAAAAACCAAAAAACCATGTAATTCCTACGAAAACAAAAAAACAAAAAATAACAAAAAATAACTATAAAAACATAAAAACCCTAGAAACCCCTAAAATCCATAAAAAAAAAATATAATACAAACCTATACACCGCTTAAAAACCCTCAAACTCCATATTAAAACTAAATAATCATAAAAACCCCCTAATGACCCTAACAACCATAAACCCTTAAAGAACACAAAATACACCATCAATACCTTAAAACCCTAAAACTAAATACCCCTAAAAACCCAAAATAAAGCCCTAGATCTATAAACAGAAATAAAACCACCCAAAGCCATAGTATAACAAAAAAACCATAAAACCCCAAAAACCTGAAAATACCAAAAAGCCATAAAAAATATAAAATCACATTAAATCCCAAAAACCATCTTAAAACACCCTTACACCCATAAAAATTCAAAAAATGAAAAATATTAATAAAATAAAAATCCTAAAAACATGTAAATCCCAAAACACCTTAAAAAGAAATAAAAACCCCAAAACTGCTAAAAACATTAAAAAATACAGAAAAAAACTAAAAATACTAATGATACCGAAAAAAGAAAAATGAACTCTAAAACCCTCCAACCCCTATAAACCATAAAAATCATAAAACCATAAGAAAATCATAAAAACCATAAAAAAGCATTAAAACACCTATGTCCCATAAAAATCATAAAACCCAAAATCACCAAAAACTCGAAAACGCAAAAGAATCCTTAAAACCATAGATATATTAATAAATTAAATGAATAAAAGAATCCATAATTTCATTTAAGAACCACAACACTCTAAAAAATATAAAAACCCTGAAAAATCCATGTAAACAACTAAAAAACCAAAAAAACCTTTAAACCCATAAATACCCCAACAAAAACAAGAATAAAAAAATTAATAAAAATCATTAAATTCCCAAAAACTACCCATGAAACCCTAAAACTACTAAAATTGTAACAACAAATAAACCCCCTAAAAATTCCTAAAAACCCCCAAACCCCTATAACCACCTAAAAACACTTAAAATCCCTAAAAACCAAAAAAAATAACCATAAATACCCATAAAATCCTTTTAAAACCCTATAAACCAATAAAAACCCCATAAGAACAAAATCTCTAATTCCCTAAAAACACTAAAAGTCCCTAACAACACTAAAAACTATAAAAATTCTTAAAATTCCAAAAACCCGCATTTATTTCTTAAAAATTCTAAAACCATTTAAAAACACTATAACCCATTAAAAACAATTACAAACATGGAAAATTAAAAGATAACCTAAAATCAAAAAAACCTAGAACACTCAAAACCCATAAAACCCTGAGGGACAAAGAACCCTAAAAACATAATGACTCTTAAATCCCAAAAAACCCAAAAAAATTTAAAACACCCATAATGATCCAAAATCAATAAAGGACCCTTAAACCTATAAATAAAACTTAAAATACCATAAAATCCCTAAAACCCCAAAGGCCCAAAATATAAAAAAAATACAAAAAAAGATAGAAACCCTAAAAACCACATAAACCATAACCCCACCAATGACCATAAAACCCATAAGAGACACTAAAAACAGAAAAAAAATAAAAAAAATATCAACAGATCTTAAAAACAAAAATACATAAAAATCCCCAAAACCCTAAAAGATGCTAAAAACCCTAACATAATCTCATACCCTAAAAAATCCTAAACAACCCAAAAACATAAAAATCTATTAAAACCATAAAGAACCCTTAAAACCCATAAAACCCATAAAACCCATAAAACCCATAAAAACCCCTTATTACCCTAAAATCACATTTAATCCTCTAAATCCTATAAAAACATATAAATCTCGAACAACACAAAAAACCCATAAAACACTTAAAAACTGGAAAGTCACAAACTAAAATTTATAGGACCCTAAATCCCTAAAAAAATAAAAAACAACAAAATACTCTAAATGCTAAAAAACCCCAAAAAACCTAAAAAAACAAAACTATCCATTACATGCGCTAAAAATATGTTATCCCATAAGTACCCTAAAAGTAAAAAACCCTTCAAATAAATAAAACCCATACAACCCTACACCCCCTTAACTTCCCTAAAAACTCCAAATACCAAAAGAATTATCAAAAATCATAAAAAAACATTAAAAAATACTTTGAAAATATTTTTAAATCTATAACCACAAATAAAAACCCTAAAAAATGATTTAAAATTCTAAAAAACTAAAAAAAACCTAAAACCCTATAGACCTTAAAAACCCTAAGGAACACTAAAACCCTTAGGAAATCCATAAAAACCCTTAAAACCCAAATAAATATATAATAACATAGTTATCCATGAAAAAAAATTAAAAACACTAAAAACCCCTAAAACATAAAAAACTAATAACCTTTAAAACAGAAAGAAAATCCCTGGAAAACCTAAAAATTGTAAAAACCCTACAAATCTAAAAATACTAAGAAGATCTAAAATCCCTTTACAGTCCTAAAAAACTTAAAAAAAACTAAACATCGTAATAAAACCCTAAAACCCCAAAATTACATTAAAACCCCCTAAACCAATTAAAAATACTAAAAAAATATAAAATAACCCAAAAACTAATAAAGCCCGTTTACCCATTAAATCCTGTAAAAATCCTAAAACCTTTAAAAAACCTAAAAACCATAAAAAATACCTAAATACTAAAACAACTTAAAATAATGAAAGAAGACAATATATGACTTAAAACCCTTTAAAAAACTAATAATTCTAAAATTACAAAATTTTCATAGAAACCATAAAACACTAAAAAAAAATTAAAAACCATAAAAATACCTAACAACCCCTAAAATTAAAAAACCCATAAAACCCAAAAAAAACCTTAAAACCCATAACAAATCATAAAACCATTTAAACCTAAAAATCTCTAAAAAATCCCTTAAAAATTAAAATCTACTCAAATTCCCTCAAGAACCCTAAAACCCATTAAAACCTCTAAAAACCCCTAAACCCCAAAAAATTTATAAAAACCCTAAATCCCATAAAACCTATAAAATCTATAAATAGATTTTAAAACCAATATAATAACCTAAAACTCCTAAAACCCTAAAAATCATAAAATAACAAAACATCATAAAACCTTGAGCACCTCGAAAATTATAAACATTTAAATCACTAAATAACCTGAAATACTTAAATAGTCCTAAAACCTCTAAAACCCCCAAAAATAATGAAAAACTTTTAATAACATAAAACCCAAAAAACCCAAAAACCCCTAAAATTATCAAGAACAACTAAAACCCATAAAAACCCTAATGTACTAAAAGTCTTGAAAAATCGTAAAAATTCAAAAGACTATAAAACCAATAAAAAACCTAAACGACCCAAAAAAAAAACAAAAAAAAATCTCTACAAAATCGTAAAAATAATAAAAGAAACCTAAACATCACTAGAAACCCAAAAAGATCATAAAACACCATAAAACCCCTAAAAGACTAAGAAAACCTAAATAAACCCCAAATGACCCTAAAACACTAGAAATACACTAATGTAACCCAATACCTAGAAACCAATGATTGATATTTAAAACCCACTGAACCCTAAAATTGAACTAAAAACACATACACGGGCCTAGAAAATGTTAAATCCTTAAATAAAACTGAAAAACCTAACAACTATAAATGACCTGAAAGCCTTGCAAATTTAAAAGATCCAACAAAAGGACCATAAAAGGCACTAAAAACATAAGGAACTAAAAATACAAACATCCATAAAAAGCATAAAACCCCCTAAAACCAATAATAGAACGTTCAATATCCTAAAAAATATCATAAATACTATAATTTATCTTCAAAACATGTAAAAAACATAATAACTGTCAAATACCCTAAAAAATCTAAAGACCCGATAAACTATAAAAAACCCTACTATACCAAAAAACCAAAAAACACAGAAATCATTAAAACCCAAGTAACCCAAAAAATACATTAAAACCCCTAGATAGTACTAAAAACACTTAAGATCTAAAATAACTAAAAATCCTTAAAATAATGAAACCTCTAAAACCACTAAAAAAATAAAAAAACATTATAACCTCTAATACCCTAAAAATCATTATGAACCCTTAAATCTATACGAATCCATAAAGAATGATAAAACCCCGTAAACACCCTAAATGACCCTATATCCCCTAAAAACCCATAAATGAATGAAAAAACCCAAAAATACTCTAAAAACCCTAAAACCCCCTAAATACTAAAAAGTATCCTAAAGAACCCTTTAAAACCATAATATATATAAAAATAACTAAAAAAACTAAAAGTTCCATAAGAAACATAAAATCATTAAAAGAACCACATACCCAGAAAAACCTAGACACCCCTAAAAACCATCAACAGACCCTAAAAACCATAAAAACTCCAAAAAAACTAAAACCCCAAAAACCCAAAAACCCTAAAAACCTAAAAAATAGTAAAATCATAATAATCGTAAAAATGCACAAAAAAAATAATAGACCTCGATGAAACCTGAATCATTAAAAGCCTAAAAGTCGCTAAAACCCCTTTATTCCATAAAAACCAGAAAAAATCCAAAAAACCTAAAAAAACCCTAAAAACCCTAAAAACTCTAAAAACACCCAAAAAATGGTTAGAAAACATAAATACCCTAAAAATGAAAAAAACCATAAAACCCTAAGAACTAAAAACAATATTTCCCTAAAAACCCTATAATATAAAAAAAAATGCCTAAATATCCCAAAAAACCAAAAGATACCAAAAACATTAAAACCCTAATAAGTCCGTAAAGCCCAATAAAACACTTAAAACCATTATAACACCAAAACGCCGGAAAAATATATGACCAATAATGAGTCCCTAAATACCATAAAAACCATAAAAACCTTATAAAACCATGAAATCCCTATAACCCCTAAAAGAACCTAAAAACCATACCAAGACTAAAAATCCCTAAAACCATAAAAATTCCTAAATGAGCTAAAAAAATCAATAAAATACCCAAATATCCCCAAAATCATTTAACACCCTAAAACCCGTGAAAACCATAAATACCCTAATAGCTATAAAACCTTAAAATACATTAAAAACAATTAAATATTGACAAACCATAATACACTGAAAGACCATTAAATGAATGAAAACCCTAAAAACCCTAAAAACCCTAACAAAATCTAATGAATTAATTCCAAATAAAAACATTAAAACACTAAAAAACCAAAAAACCAAAAAAAATATGGAAAATCATTGAAATCCCAAAAATCCCAAAACACAACAAAAAACCATAAAAAAATTTAAATCCCAAGAAATTGATAAAACACAAAAAACATTATAAAAACCTAAAATTCCATAAAATCTGTAAAAACACATAAATACCAAAAATCTTAAAACCATAATAAACCATTAAAACCATTATGTCCTTTAAAACCACCCTAAAACCCTAATAAGCATTCAAACCAAAAAAACAAAAATAAATTGAAGAAAAATAAAAACACTAAAAACACTAAAAACCCCTAAAAATCATATAATTAACATAAAATCATGGAAAACTATTAAATTTATAAAAAACATAAAAGATAAAAAACAATAAAAATCATAAAAAACCCAAAACCCCATAAAACCAAAAAAAACCATAATCCACTGAAACCCTAAAAACCCGAAAAATAACATAAGCCACAAAACCCCTAAATACCATAAATACCATAAATACCAAAAAAATTTATTAAGAATCCAATAAAATTATAAAAACCATTAAATCTCAATAACCATAAACCCAAAATAACCTAGAAATAACCTAAATACCCTAAACACCCATCAAATTCTAAACCCAAAAAATACTCTAAAAACCCCTAAAAACCAAAAAACACTAGAAATATCTAAAACACCATAAAAAAACAAAAATCTCTAAAAACAATAATGACCATAAACACCATAAAAACCATAAAAATACTAAAACATTGAAACCCTTAAATCCCCTAACATACACTAAAATCCCTAAAAACCCTTCAAACCTCATAACCCAAAAAACTATTTGAAAATATGAAAAACCCAATAAAACCATAAAACCCTAACCCCCCCACCCTTATTAAAAACCCAGATAAAACATTAAACCCTCTAAAAATCCTAATGCACAAAATGGCCCTAAAAAACACTAAAAATCTGAAAACCATAAATTTCATAAGATAAATTAAAAACGTAAACCATATATCCTACACCATAAAACCTAAACTGGACACCAAAAAACCGTAAACCCTAAAACCAAATACATGTATCATAGTCCCTATACCCTACACCATAAACCCTAAACAATACACCCTACAACCTAAATCCAAAATCCTATATGCTAAACCATATACCATTCACCCAAAACCCAAAACATGGAAACCAAAACCCAATACCATACAGCTTAAATACTAATACCTACACCGTAAACCCTATAAATCACACCCTAATCCCCACACCATAAACCCTCAACCCGAAAAGTGAAACCATGTACCCTTCACCAAAAAAACCCAACTCACTAAACCATATACACACACCCTAATCCTAACATACTAAACCCTATACCCTACACCCTAAACCCTAAACCTTGCATTATAAATACTATACACTACACCCAAAACCATATTCACTAGACAATAAAATTTATACCTGACAACCTATAAACTAATCACTACACCCCAAACCTTATATATTATGACCAAAACCATATACCCTACCCTCTAAACTCAATACCGAAAACCATATTCCCTATATCCTATACCAAAAATCATACACCAAAATCCCTGAACCATATGCCCCTTACCATATATCCTACACCAAAAACCCTAAACCCTACACATTGAACATATAACCTACACCATAAACCCTGTACCTTAAAACCTAATCCCAAAACCCTTCATTCAAAACACTACACCATACAATGTAAACCAAAAACCGAAAACCCTACATCCATAACCCTAAAATCTACACACTAAATAGTCAAACCTAAATCTTACACCCCAAACCCTACACCCTAGACCCTAAATCCTACGCCATAAACCCTATTTGATTCTCCTTAACTATAAACAGTACATCAAAAACCCACTTCCCTACAACCTAACCCCTGAACCGTATTCCATACATCCTAAACTATATACCACACACAATAAACCCTATACCTAAAACCATAATCCCTATACCCTTCACTCTAAACCCAAAACCCTACAACCTAAAACCTATACACTATAATCTAAAATATTAACCATGTTCCATAAACCCTATACCATGTACCATAAACCCTAAAATATGAACCATAATCCCAATACCAACACCATAAAGCCTAAACCCTACTACCTACTCTTTATTCCCAACACACCAAACCCTATACCCTACCTCCTTAACCATATACCATACACCAAAAACCCTACACCCCACAATCTAAACTGTATACTCTAAACCCCCTAAAAACCCAAAATATTCCTTAAACTCCCATAAAATATGAAAATCCAGAAATACCCGTTAAACAAATCCCCAAAAAACACATAAAACCACATAAAATATTCTAAAACGTTATAAAATCATAAAAACCTAGAAAAAACCTATAAAACAAAAATATCCTTAAATTACAAAAAACACAAAAAACACTAAAAACCATAAAACCCCAAAATCCGTAAAATCCCCTAAAAACTTTAGAAAACCCTAAGAAACCATAAATACCATAAGAAAAACCTCAAAACCATAAATGAACCTAAAATCCATAAGAACCCTAAAACCCTAAAACCAGCCTAAAAAACAACTTAAATAACTTTAAACCCACAACAAACATAAACAACTGAAAAAGCCAGAATATCCTACAGAATTCTAAAAAGCTGTAAAAAACCTTACAAATTCCAAAAACCCTAATAGATCACTGAAACCCCAAAAAATTTCTAAAATTAAAATAGGAACCAAACCAACCCTAGAACTCCTAAGACCCCTAAAACTGATAAAATAACCTCAAAACAACAAAACCCATAAAACTCTAAAAAAACCTAAAACTCCTAAATAACCTAAAATAACATGAGGACACTAAAATCCTTAAAAGAAACCACAACCTCTAAAAAATATATACCTATAAAAATATAAAAAACATATCAAACCCCATAAAATTCCAATAAAAATCATAAAGAACCTCCAAAGGACACCAAAAACCCCCTAGAGACATGAAAAGAAAAAAATTATAAAATCCCCAAAAAAATCAAAAAAACCCATAACTACATGAAATACCTTACAAAATCCATGAAATGCTAATAATACCCTAAAACACTAAAAACCCTTAAGAAGTTAAAAAATATTTAAAAAACCTATGTACCAAAAAATTATAGAAACCCTAAAAACCCAAAATCCCTAAAACCCCCTAAAACCCCAAAAATACCTAAAATCCAAAAAACACTCATAAAACCCAAAGAACTAAAAAAACATAGAAATTTAAAAACCCCGAAAAACCAAAAAAATCTAAATGATCTAAAATACCTAAAAATATTCAAAACACTGAAACCTATAAAACCCTTTGAAACCCATAAAATCCTAAAAAACCCAAACCCTCTTAATGAAACAAAATACCTACAAAAACCCGGTTATCCCTAAAACCCTAAAAGAACATAAATTTAATAAATAATGAGAAGTCCCAAAATAACAATAAAAAAATCAATCTCCCTAAAAAACTATAGACCCATATAACACCACAAAACTCATTAAAACTCCCCAAATCCCTCAGCATCCTAAAATTTCGTAAAACCTCTTCAAAACCATATAAACCCCAAAACCCTAAATGACCATAAAAACCTTAAAAACTATAAACAACTAAATTTTTTTAAAACCCCTAATAATTTTAAACAACCAAAAAAATATAAAAACCCTAACAATATCTTAAAACCCCATAAAACTCCAAAAAACCATAGCCTCCTAAAAATCTAGGAAAGCCCCTAAAACTCACAAAAACAGTAAAACCCCTAAATACTGTAAAAATAACTAAAAACAATAATGTAGATTAAAAGACACTTGAAACCCATGAAATTTTTAACGGACTATTACCCTTGAAATCCCTAAAAATCCAAGAAAACCATTAAACCATGAAACTCCCTTAGAATAGTAAAAACCCATAAAACCATTAAATATCCCAAAAATAGCAAAAAATTCAAATTTCTAATAATAAACTAAAAAACCTAAAAATATAAAACACAAAAATACCCCAAAAATACCCTAAAATCATGAAACCACTAAAAGACACTAAAAAAACCTAATACCAAAAAAAACCCTAAAAACCCCTATTACCCATATAAGAACTCAAAAGAACCTTAAAAACTAAACAATCAAAATGTCATTAGAAACACATAAAAATCCAAAAAGACCCAAGACACTATAAAAAACCAATATCTCTCTTAAACCTCTAATTCCCCTAAACACCCTTTAAATAATTTAAAACATTAAAAATCCGAAAGAACATTAAAAACCCATAAAGAACTAAAATCCCAAAAGACACTAAAACTGTTAAAAAAATTAAATAACCCTAAAATAATAAAAATAATACAAACACCTATAAATACTAAAATATCGTAAAACACCTACGAAACAAAAAACCCTAAAACCCTAAAAACCGCAGAAGTAAATCAAAACCCCCGAAAATCGTTAACACCCTAAAACAATAAAAACCCTAAAAACATAATAGATCATTAAACCACAAAAAACCAGAAAATAGAAATACCTAAAAACAATAATAACCCATAAATATAAAAACAACTCTAAAAGTAATGAAATCCCTAAAATCTATTAAAAACCATAAAACTAATGAAAACCCTAAAAAACTATAAATTATTACAAAACCAAGAAAACCTAGAAATACAAATACCCAAAAAACCCAAATGAATTCCTTAAAAAATCCAAAGTTCCAAAATCCCTAAAAATACCAAAATTATTAAAAAACCAAAAAAACCCTAAACCCCCTAAAAACTCAAAAAATGAAGAAAACCATGAAACATATAAAATAACTAAAAATCCAAAATCCATTAAAAACCATAAAACCCTTAAAAACTCATAAACCCATAAAACCATAAAACCATAAAAGAACTAAAAAAACTGTAAAACTTATAAAACCGTAAATAAATTTTTAAAAATGGAAATGACTATAAAAAAAAAACTAGAAATCCATTAAACCCTTAAAAACAAAAAAACCACAAAAAAAACTCAAAAAACCCTAAATACCTAAAAAACAAAACCATATACCAAATACTATAAATTATAATCCATTCACCTGAAACTATACAACCTACACCTTAAAACCTAATCCCATGACCTCAAACTCTATAATGTTCACCAAAAACCAAATACCCCACACCAAAAACCATATCCCCTAAATTCTAAACCCTAAACCCCAGACCATAAGCACTAAACCATATACCCTAAAAAACCATACACCTCACACCTTATACCTAAAAATAAACCCCATAATCCCAAAACGATACACCCTAAACCATAAATACCACACACTAATTCTTAGAAACCCCTAAAAGCCTATGAAGACCCTAAAACCCATTAAAAACCCAAAACCCTAAAAATATCTAAAATCGATAAAACTAAAAGGCCTTAAAAATAATAAAACCATGAAAAAATAATAAAAGAACTTAAAATACCGAAATTATGTAAAATACATAAAACCCGGAAAATTAAATCCCCAACAACCTGAACCACTGGGAAACCATAAAATACCAGAAAACTCTAAAAATAATTAAAAACCCAACAAAGAATATAGCACCAGAAAATAAATAATTAAAATCCTAAACCCCGAAAAACTACAATAAGGCCACACAACAATAAAAACAATATAACCCAAAATATCCCAAAAAACCTCCCTCACCCAAGAAGCTCTAAAACTCCTAAAACTCGTGAACACCAAAAAAAGCTAAAAACATGAAAAGAAACTAAAACCCAACAACGAACCTAAAAACATAAAATAATCTATAAAACAAAAAACGCTAAAAATATTAAAAACCATAAAATACCCTAAGAGTCCCTCAAGGAATATAGAAACCCTAAAAAACACTAAAACACTAAAATAATCCTAAAACAAATTAAATACCTAAAACAACTAAGGGCTAAAAACCCAAAAAACCCAAAAAACCATAAAATAAAAAACATATAAACCCCAATAAAACCCAAAAACATATAAAAACAATAACATCCCTATAATGAAGAAAAACCTCGAAAACCCTTCAAATACACTTATAACTCCCAAATCCCTATGTGATATTAAAGCCCTAAAATACTAAAATATACTAAAACCCTAAATAAACTTAAATGAACATAAAACCCATAAAACACTAAATGAACCTAAAACCGTTGAATGTCCCTAAAACACCTAAAACCCCAAAATTATTAAAAGACTATAAAATCTATAAAAACCCTAAACCCTTATAAAACCATAATTAATCAAAAAATACATGAAACCATATACAATCCCTAAACCCATAAAAGTATTTCAACAACACATAAAACACATAAAACACCCCTAAAAACATAAAAACTCTAAAAAATATAAACCAAATGTAAAAAACCATAAAAACACAAAACTATAAAATAAATCTACTCTAGTAGAAAAATAGTCATTAAAGTAAGTGTTTTTATTTTAATGTTGATTTTCAAAAATCCTCTATGATGATGTTGTAAAAATGATATTTTTGAAATAATTATTTATAAATAGGTGACAAAAATTAAATTATTTAGCTTTCAACATGAGTTTTTTTAAAAAATATTACTTCAAATTTCGGATTTTAATTGGGTTTTATCATTTTTCTTATTTAAAACGCAATTAAATGTTCTCGTGTATATCTTTTGGATTAGAATATTAATTAACAATGGATAAAATTCTTTTTTTACATCAGTTGAAGAAAAAAGGATGCTAAAAACCATCATAAAAGTCTTTTAACATCAGTTTTTTTTACGAATCGAGGTGATGTGTAATTTTTGGAATATGTTATTTAAAAACAATATTCCAAAATTATGATCAGGTTGTAGATAATTTAATCAAATTATATTGGATTAGCCATGGAGATAAAACAATGTTACATATCAGAATTTATTATCATTGGAACATGGACTTCTAAATGTTTTGGTAGATACAAATCACTTCAAATAAAATATGAGAAACATTAATGATAATTAAAAACCAAATGAAAAAAATAAACAGAAGACGTAGAAAGAAATTTATTTATTTTTAGATGTTTTCTTAAAATGGATATGTTTATTTATCATAATTTATCTTTTTTTATGGTAGAACTCATGCATCAATGAAACAGATGATCGATAATGAATTTTTCATCCTGGTTCGTAAATATCATCCAGATGTTTTATATTCGTAACTCGATTGTAAGAAAAATGAATCATTATAGGGAAAATTATCACAATGTTTAGAAAATATATAAAATAATAATAACAAAATATCATATTTTGAATACATATTGTGTTCAAATCATCAATTGGTGGCGCTTTGAAAATTTTATTGAATCAAAGCGGACAAAAATGATCAAAGAAAGAGAATACAAATTTATATATAGTAAAGGGTAATATTTTCAAAGTTTTCATATAATAATGTTTGAAATATTCTGAAAACCTTAACATGCGTTGTGAACAAAATTGACATATCGATCTGACATATTTTAAATTTCAATTATAATGTCGTTTTTATTAAAAATGATAAAAATTGTTAAAAAACAATCTTTTGACATTGGTTTTTTCCAAAAACCAACAACAAAAAGTTTTACTATGTTCTATTTAATATTCTGATACATGATTTGGGAGTTCATTGAGATCTAAATAGTTTATAGATAAAATGTAATGAACTTTGAAACTTTGACTTATCTAACTATTATCTTAGAAATTTTCAACTTTTGACATCTATAAATTGCAGTCTTAAGTATTTTTGAGCTCGAAGACACATCAATTTGAAGATTAGAAAACATAATAAATCATGGTAATCATATTTGACGTTAGTTTTTCCCTAAACCAATGTTAAAAAGTACTTACTAGTTCTATATTGTCTTCTAATCTTCTATTTGAATTTTCATTTTGAAAAAAAATAGATTCAAAGATCAAAAGTTATGAAATTTTAATGTTGGACTTCTTTAAGACTTCTCTTATAGAGGCTCAACATCTGAAATCCGTAAATTTTGATCTTTAAGCCTTTTTATCACCAAGGATAGTTATTTAGATGCCATGGAAATATTCTAAATCTGGGTAATCATATTTGAAATCATTTTTTTGCAAAAAAATGAATACCAATAGTTATCTTTTATCTTTCGGCCACTATTTTTTCAAAAATTGGCAATAAAGGTTCATAAAAATATATTTTCGGGTCATTTTCTTCCAAAAACTGATGAATTTTATTTTTCCAATTTGTATATTGTCTTATAAGATTTTATTTGGTGGTAATTTAGATCAAACACATTTATAGGTCAAAATTTAGGACCGTTGAATGTTGGTCTTCTCAAAGACATCTCTTAGAGAAGTTCAACATCTGGCATCCATAACTACGGATCTGTAAGTCCATTTTAGCTACAAGACCACAAATTAGAAGCATAAGAAAAATTATAAATCATGGTAATCATATTTAATATCAGTTTGATGAAAAAACAAACCCAAAAAGTTATCTTCGTATCTTTTGAAGTTGATTTTAGATAAAATCGATGCAAAAAAGTTAGCAGTCAAAATGTTTCAAATTTAGTTTTATAAAAAATGGATGCTAAAATTCCTCATGGAATACTTTTATCATTGGTCTCTAAGAACTAAAATTAAAACTCTGATGTTAATGACCACCTTCTATTAGTGCTGAAACCCAAGAAAACCCTAAAAGAACCCTATAACCCCTAAAAGTATCCTAAAGTCCTAAAATCATAAAATTATCCTATAATCCCCTTAAAATAAAAAAAACATAAAAATACCCAAAAACCACCAAAATCTGAAAAAACCTAAAAACACCAAAAAAACCCTAAAACCCAAAAAATTAAAAAAATACTAAAACCCTAAATATATTCCAAATCCCCAAAAAACAGTAAGATACCAAAAAAACCTAAAATTACCTAAAACCTTATGAACACATAAAATTACCCTATTACCCATAAACCATAAAATCCTCTAATACAATAAATATCCATAAAAACCACTAAAAACCCATAAACCCCAAAAAACAATAAAAACCCAAATAACCCTAAAAACACCAAAACTCTAAATACCCTAAAATTTCCAAAAAACTATTGAAAAACACATAAAAATATTGAAAACTCAAATATCCCTAATGAGCCAAAAAAACATAAGATTACATAAAACCCTTAAAACCATACAAACCATAAAAATACTCAATAAATATAAAAAACTAAAATCCCTAAAAACCGAAAAATCCATGAAAAAACCTGAAAAAATAATAAATCCCAAATAAACCACCTAAAAAAAAATAAACAACCAAAAAACCATAAATTAACCTAAACCACCTTGAAACCCTAAAAATTCTAAAAATCCTAAAAACATGAAAAACCCAATAACCCTTAATGACCAATATTAGTCCACAAAAACTATAAAAACTCTGAAAACCCAGAAAACCATAAAAGGGATTAAAACTATAAAAACCCTAAAACCCATAAAAGAACATAAAACCCAAATTCTATAAAATTCCCCAAAAACCCATAAAACACCCAAATAACCATATAAAACCCATAGAACACTAAAATATTAAAGCACCTAAAACCCCATTAAAGAATTATAATACGTAAAACTCCCCAAAAAAAATCCGAAACAATAGTAGAATCCCTAGAATCATTAAAAATAAAAAAATGAATATACTAAAAACCCCAAAACAAATATGAAACACAAAAATGAACCATAAAATCCATAAATACCCCAAATACTCTTAAAAATTCATGGAATACCATAAATACCCTAAAACTCTAAAAATCCCCACCTCACCCACTGAGGCTAGAGGAAGTATCTCGTCAATCAAAGATGATGAGGAAGATCTTTTACCCCTCACTATGTCTTCTCCAAATTAGCATATGTAGATGGAAAAGACAAAAGAGGTGGATTCACCTTCCAGATGCCAAACGTATGAATGTATCATCAACTGTGGAATGATCATATGAAGAATTATTTCATTTTCAGAAGATGAAGAGTAAAATGATGAGGCTATAGAGGAGGAGGAGGAATAAGAGATTCCCCTCCAATATTTGAGGAAGATGTATCTACAACTGTTGATGAACTATAAGAAATAAATATGAGTATAAAAGAAGACCCATGACCTAGTCTGGATAATGCATCCATGTATTCCAAAGAGAAAGAGGTATATTCCTCTTTATTCAATAATAATCGGTATGGATTTTGAAAGAAATATTCATAAATTCAAGGTCAGGATCCATAGGTGGGAACTCACTACCTTGGTCGGCCAGAAGATCATTGTGGTTACAAGAAAACCTCCAGAAGGAAGAAATTGACACATACTTCAAAAATAGAGGATGTCATCAACAATCTAATTAGATATAACTTCATTAAAGAAGTCCAATATCCCATTTGGATAGGAAACTAAGTCCCTCTAATGAAAAATAATGGGAAGATGAGGGTCTGTATTGATTTTAGGGACCTCTACTAGCACTTCTCAAAGGACGATTTTCCAGTCCAGATCAATGAATTGATAATCGATGAAATTGTCATATACCAGGCTCTCTCTTTCATAGATGACTATTAAGGATATTACTAGATCCAAGATGAATCCACTGCCTTTATGTATCTCTAGGTATTTTTTTCTACAATTTTACTCTTTTCATTTCGAAAAATGTTGGGACCACATATCAATGTGCCATACACCGCATTTTCAAACCCTTCATGGAAATTTTCATTGAATGTTATGATTATGATCTAGTGCTTAAATCAAGAAAATTCTCAACTATCTAGAAGATAATGAAACCGTCTTCAATAAACTATGATATCATAGTCTGAAATTGAACACCCTAAAATGTTCTTTTTTGTATTACCTTAGGTAAATTTATCATCTATGTTGTACACTATCATAGCATTGAATTTGAACATATTAATAAAAAGGTAATCCTTGGAATTTCACCTCCATGAACCATCACTGAGTTGAGAGGAATCCAAGGTCACATGGCCTACATTCGGCGCTCCATAGACAACCTCACATAAATTTTTTTACCCATCACCAGGTTGATAAATAAATTGGTAGAATAGAAATGGACCAAAGACTATCATAAAACAATCAACAATCTAAAGAAATAACTTTTAAACCAACTGGTTCTAATAGAACCTATTGAAGTAAGTCCACTCCTTAAGTACATAACTACCTTGGAGCGATTCTAAATCACCTTCCTCATAAAAAACAATGATGAAAATAATGAGAATACTCACTATTATCTCTGATGAACCATGATATATGTTGGGGATCAATATTCAAATATCAAGAAGAGTTTTCTAGCATTAATATTTGCAGTCCATAAGCATTGTAATTACTTACAACACCACGAATTCCATTTTCTCAAACTTAGTAACCCACTCAAGTATATTTTCATCCATCTAATGTTAACTAAATACCTATCATGGTGGCTGGTCATCCTGCAACAGTTGAATATATCGTTTTTACCACAAAATCCATCAAAGTTCAGGCATTAATAGATTTCCTAGAATAGAATCCCTTAATAGTGGTGGAACCATTAGATGTTGAGCTACTAGATGAGGATGTATTCTATAATCCAGAATACCTCCAAATGTGGGAAATTCACAATGATGGTGCCTCTAGAATCCCAATAGAAAAAAGTATGGAAAACTACAAAATTTAACAAATTGGATTTGGGTGTCATACTCATATCATAAAAAATTAAAACATTTTTCCCTATTTCATCTTACTATCGAAAGGATTCATGAAAAATGAAGTAGAGTACTAGAACCACACTGTAGGTCTGGAACTAGAAATCCATGTGCAAGATGAACAGTTGAAGTTGAATGGCGATTCAGAACTCGTCATCAAGAAAGTCAATAGTGACTATGCTGTCAATAAAGTGGAGATGATCCATTTTATTAACCGTGACGGAGAACTAATGGAATAATTACCTTAAGAGACAACATTGAATTATGTTCCCTATTCACAACATTTGTAAGCCGATGCATTGGAAAATATATCACTGGCTTCAGCTGACCTAGATCAGAATGAAACAATAACTAGTATTTCCCATCAACAGATGGTCGTAACATACATTCATGAAAACATGGAATATGTTGATGAGATCAGTCACATATTTGATCCATATAGTCCTACCACTGACTGGATGACTCACGTTGTATAATATCTTCAAAAGGAAGAACTCTTATTAGATAGAGCTAGAAGCGAACAAATTCGTAGAAGAGTAGTCAATTTAATGTTATATGAAATAAAAAACTGAAAAACTATTCTTTATAAACAAGAAATTTATGGAGAATAGACTACTGCTATCATGAATGAAGTGCATGTCAGAACTTGTGGGGAACACTAGTCAACATAATAACTCTCTCATCAAATTGAATGACATGGGTACTATTGGCCTACCATGATGCAAGACTATGTTGATTTTACCCAAAAGTGTATTTTCTGCCATGTCCATAACCATTTAATCCATCAACCCCTAATGTATTTTTCACACAGGTAAGTACTAATAGAAAATTTTAATATAGGAATGAATTTTGTGGGACCACATCAACCTACCACTGCCAGAAAATTACAATTTATTCTTATAGAAGCTTAATTCTTTTCTTAATAGGGGCAAGTTGTACCTCTCAAAGTGTTCGGGGAAAAAAATAATTTTCAGATTTTAAAAATATAATATCATAACCATGTTTGGTGTCCCTTCCACAATAATGAACGAAAACAATGCCAATTTATACTCCATTGATTTTAAAAATCACTACCAAGAGTATGGTATCAAATCCAGCTGTTCATCCCACTACCATATAGTGGACAACAGAGAGATAGAGGCTTTCAATAATAACCTATTAAACATACTCTAAAATATAGTAGATAGGGATAAGAAATTATTATAGAAAATATCCTCTATGCTATCTGGGATTACTAGAACCTAACCAAACATCCACTCAAAAAACCCTGTACATGTTAGTATATGGGATGAATAATGTTCTACCCATTTATGTTCAACTACAATTGCTATACACCACTATCTGTGATCAACTATCTTCACATGATCAATCCAAAAAATGATTTGATGAGCTCAAGAAGTTTGATGAGAAAATATTTCACAATTTTCACCAATTGGAATTCTAAAATAAATGTGATTTCAGGATCCTAAAATAATAAGGATCACCTCTGATCTTTCCTTGAATTAGAAATAGTGTTGGTCCTCAGAACCCTGAAGATACTCGAGATGAAGCCTCCAAAGATGGAGCCAAAATCGGAAGGATCATATGTTTTCCACAAAGTATAATCTAATAGAGTGTAATAACTGATTTAAATGGATGGATATCTCACCACATCCCCAACCAATTAAAGGTTACAGAAAAATTAATTTGTATAATAAAAATCAATGTCCTCTTAACTACATGACCTTAAATTACATACTGTTGTAGACATCCATTCCAATCAATGTTAATGTTTTTGGAAGACATCCTTTCCATGTGACATTAAACTAAACAGAATACATCATTTCTTCTTGAAGTTAAAATATGTGGAATAAATCATCTCCAAATGTTGTTTAACTATACATAAAATGTCCTGATCACATGAAAATAAACTGCACGACCTTAACAATGTTCACACCCGAGTGGACATTGTCTCCAGCATTGGTCACCTACCATACCTCCCTACAGAACTACATATGACATGATTCCAATATTCATAAGTGAGTTATAATGAAACAAAAATATTTCATCCTATTCTATCTGCTATTAAATAAAAACATGACCCCCCATTCATGTGCACGAGATAGACTTATATGGGGATCATATTTTTTATGATCTACGCACGACATGATTCATATTTTCTGATTGGATACATAGAGACGAATTGAGCCGAGATCTTGGTCCATCCATCAATTGGTAACAAAATACCTCTATTATACTCTATATTTCCTGTACAACATGAGAGGAGACCCAAACTATTTCTTGTTTCTCACACGGAGCATAGCTCATGTGAGCTTAGAAATAGTGGTATATGTTTTCCATTAGATGAACAAAGGATACGTGTATGTTGTATCCCCATTAAAAATAGTAAAAAATTCCTCCTCCTTCTGTGTGAGCGAAATATATATTGGGAGGCAGTTCCAAAACTATGCATTGATTAATTTTTACCCCTACGGGATACGAAATGACGAACAGATTCTTCTTCCTGGTCCAGCCGCCACCCAAAAAAAGTGGCTCATTTCCCTGTGCAATGATCAGACCTATGCACGGAGTTTCCTCATGAGACCCACATATGGGTGCATTCCTGCCTTTTCGGGACATGTATATTGACCTTGATCTTGAAACATAGTTCATTGTATAGTAATTTATTGATGGAAAATGAATTTTCCTTCTTCATGGTCTAACTATGTGGCAGAGTAATCCCCTATCAACCCTTTTTTTCTCACAGTGTGTGCTACTCATTTGGGATTTGTAGTTTGATCACATGATTCCTCGTAGGCATACCAACTCACTACATGGCCTAAATTCCGTAGATGATGATGTTAAAATGAAGGTTACCAAAAGCACTACATGTAGGATAGATTCATTCATTCATAAGATACATAGTGACGCCCAGATTCACCATCTTGGTCCAACCACCAACCTAAGAAAAAAAAGACATCTTCCTTACGTATGGATCAGAAAAATATAGGGAATTTCCCTCAAATATCTATGTGTAGGCTTGTTTCCATCCCTCGTAGGATATGTATTGACACCAAGATTCTTCATCATAGTCCACCCACCAACATCAGAAAAAATAGGTGCTCCCACCTTCTTTCTTGTGGCTAGAACCAATGTTGGGAGGGCCTTATATAGAACTACATAAAGCTTGATTCTTATTAATCAATGTGATACGTAGAGACACCATTACAATAAGTCTTGTTCTATCCATCATGTGATATGGAATACCTCTTTTATATTCTATGATTCAGCTATAATATGAGGGAACACTTCGTCCCTCCTTCGTTCTCACATTGAGTATAACTCACATGATATTACGAATGATGGGAATGATTTCCCCCACATGGGGAAAGTATAAGGGATTATAATTATACCAATATCATCAAATAATGGTATAAAATCCCCCCTCCTTATGTATAGGCCAGACTATCCAGGTTGTCCAATAACTAAGTGGACATTGATTCCCTACTAACTGGGATACATAGAAAACATCCGCAAGATTCAAGCGTGACACTTCACTCACCTCATCCTTTTCGCATCAGTTCACTTTTGTCATATCCACATGACTTTAAACTGTGAGAATAAGGAAGTCCTAACTATATGACATTAAACTGTATGGTATTTAAAAAAACTACATATGGATTGATTATCTACATGACGAGATAGGTAATGACTCCAGGGGTTTCTTGGGGCCAACCGTTAAATTAAGATCCCCCAATTCCCCACATGTAAGTGGAAAATAAATGCAGCAAAATTAAAATCTAGGCCCTTATATCTATAAAGGTTCAAAAGTCCAAGATTCCATTTAAATAATAATTAGATCTATGTAAGGATCTCGTACCAAATAACTAATCATGGCTGGAATATTCCTCGCATACCAAGAAACTATATTTTCATCCATCAAACTCCATGCCCCAAAAAATATCAATTCATCATAATAATCCATAGATATCAAAAATGGATGGATAGTGTCTTCCAAAAACCTTTGTTTGAGTATGCATAAAAATTCACCGATGTATATGCAAATGAATCCCACAAAAATGGATTATTAAACCAAGGAAAATTCGTCCTCAAGAGTGTTTGTTCCTACATTTTTATGCCCATTGGATTCTAAGCCTCACGTCATCCCTCATGACTTGAGGCCTCCTGCAATCATGGTTTACACCTTCTTCCACCAGTCATGTCTGGGGAATACTGGGAATATCCTTGACTAATTATCTCATATTTATGCACGATTACTTTTAAAATTCTTCCCTACAACATGAAGATTAAAAAGTGTTGTCTACATCCTTTCCACATGATGTCAAACTGCATGGATGATGTCCTCAGCGCATGATTTTAAACTGCATGTCCCAATTTTGAAACAACATGACATTATAAAATAAAAGGTACCCAAAATATAGCTAAAATCCCTACACTCCATGCACATAGACCAAAACATGTGTAGAGAACCTAGTCTTGGGATTACTAGATGTTAAAAACAGGGCCCTAATATGACAAGGAAGGAGAAAAAATATCCCTCATCACATATAGGTGAAATATCTTTAGAGAGACTCCCAATTCAACGATTAATCATGAAATTCTGTGAATAATCACGACCTGAGTGTTTCTGATATGTCCCAAACAACTCGCTCCTTTATTCAAACATCATGCTTTGAGTGATCTGGGATCATCATAATCCTTTATGAACATCAGGAATGGAAGGTAAGTTTCATGAAAACACCTTTGTTTGACTATGCACAATATGTACTGATGGCTCTGTAATTGTTGACAAAAAAATGGCCTCTGAAACAAAATAAAATTCATCCATATGAGAGGATTTTCATATTTTCGTAAGACTAATTTCTTCTCAACCCCAGGACATTCCTCCTGATCTAAGATCCCTCAAATACATGGTCTACACTCCCCTCCCTAAAATGTCCTAGACATGTCATAAAATCCGGGCTCGATTACCCTCTGGTTACTTTGGGCTTCTATATCAATATCATAATTGAGTGATGTTCGAACTTCATGATACTCGATACCTGGTATTCACACTTAGGACAAGTGATACCCAAAGGGTATTTCCCCTCATAACCCTACACAAGAAATAAATCTTCAGAGGAATGTTTGTTGTATGCCTTTCTAAATTGGTGAATCCATGTACAAAATTAAAATGCCAAATCAGTATGCATGAATCAGATCCGCGTATAGATAAACCTTAAAAGTGATACATATAGCATGATTCCTGCCATCATAGGATAAAAAGAGATGTCTGATCTCACATTTTGGGTCCAGTAATGAGAGAAAAATTTCCCACCCCTACCTGTGCAAGGGTCATACTTGCATAAAGAAACAACTGATATGGATATGATAAAAATGCCTCCACTTATTCCCTGATATTCCTAGAAACTTAAAACTTAAATTTCCCCTTTTTATGATTAGGAAACCATCCCCACACAACATAATATATGTCCAGAAACGTTCAAATACACATGGCCATTACTAGAAATCAGAAATTGGCAGCTAGTGTTTTACAGACACCATTGTTTGACTATTCATACAAATGCCCTAGCGGCTCTGCACATACTACCCACAAAATGGTGTGTCAACCAAAGGAAAATTATTCCTCATGATAGGATTTTTCTATCTCAGACTGAAACTATGATATCTACATATCACCTAATTCCCTAGTTTCAGAAACCCCCATATTATAGATTAAATATATCCACTTTTCAACACTTGAAGATAAATAACAATTCCGCATTTTGGAAAATGATTAACCATTTACCCTCCCCTAGTAAGAATAAATTTATTTCATATTAGTACTCTCAAAATTGTCTGTTGTATAATGTTAAACTACACCATCCACTATCCCTACATTGCAAAATTCAAATTCATGAGGGAGTGGTTTCTAAATTAGTACCATTATAAATGCCACCATACTTTCATACATTGTTCCCTTGAATGGTCACTGACTATGGTCCTCAATATCAAAAGAAATCCAATTTTATATAAAAACATCATTGTCATCATAAATAAAAGGTCAATGTCCCATGGACAACATTGTTCGACTATACAAACAAATGCCACAGCGACATTAGATATGTTTCCCACAAAAATTACATGTTAACCAAAGGTAAATTCATCTTCATGACTGGGGGTCATTTTATACCATTCTTTCAAGATGTTAAAATCCTTAAACACTAAAAAACACTAAAGACCATAAAGCCCTATTAAATATTTAAAAGACACCAAAAAAAACATAAATAACCTAAAAACCCTAAAAGCCTAAAAAACCAAGAAGCCCTCAAAACCTAAATCCCCCAAAAACCCAAGAACCCCTAAAGCCCCAAAAAACCAAAAAAAACCTTGAAAATCCTATGATTACTAAAAATACTACAGAACCCAAAAAACCCCTAAAAGATCCTAAAACCCATAGAAAATCAAAACATCCCTACAAGGCCATGAAAACCCTAAAAACAAAAAAAAACCCAAAAAAGATAGATAATATATAAATCCCTAAAAATTCTAAAAACCATTAAAACGTAACATTTTCAGAGATAAAAAATCCTTTAAACAATGAAAGACCTTTAAACTCCATAAAAGAAATAAAAGACCCGAAAATACATAGAATTCCCTAAAACTCAATAATGGACCTTAAAACCCCTAAAAGAAACTAAAACTCTAACTTCCTTAAAAGAACCTAATAGCCTTAAATGAGCCTATGGATCCTAAACACCATTAAAAACACTAAAACCCAAAATGGTACAAAAGCCCTAGAAAAAACCTAAACCACTAGAAACTGTAACAACCAGAAAACATAAAAAACCCTGAAAATCACCTAAACACTCTAAAGAATATAAAAAAAATACATAGAAAACCTTTTAAACCGTTTAAAACCGTTAAAATATGAAAAACCCTCAACTGACTAAAACTCCAAAAACCCTAAATACTCTAAAAACCCATCAAAAAATATAAAAAAATTAAAAATAAACAAAACCCAGCAATATATAAAAACACTAAGAGAAAGATAAACCCCATAAAACCCATGAAGAGCACTAAAAACCCTAAAACCCATAAATCCCATAAAACCACAAAATACCCCAACAACCCCAAAAACCATATAAACTATAAAAATTACAGAACCTTGTAAAAAGTTATAAATACCATAAAATCCCATAAAACCATGAAACCCCAAAAAACCACTAAAAACACTAAAACCCTAAAAATATAACAAACTAAAACCCCCTAAAACCCCATAAAATCCAGTAACAAAGATGACACCCAAAACCCCTAATAAACATAAAATACCTTTATATCCACTAAAGAAAACTAAAAACTCAAAAAACATTAAAAAATAATTACAATAAAAACCCTAACAACCTAAAACTACTAAAAACCACTCAAAACATTAAAATCCCTTGAAAACCCTAAAAATATAAAAACTCTAAACCCGTAAATAATGTAACACCCCAAGTTTCCTCGGTATGTTTCCTTTCGAATAATGAAATGGCGTGCATTGCACACAACTTCGAGATTTTAACACACCATAACCAATCAAACTAGCCGTTATGAATAGTAATACCTACTTTTTGAAATTTTATAAATTCTATCTCTCAAAATGGACTTCATTTTTGGATTTTTAATATCGAAATTAGCCTAGGGTAAAATTTTGTTACTTTTTGGATAACTTTCATATTTTAATGAATAGTGAAAATTACTAAATTTTAATTAAAAACAACTTTTTTAATCAAAATAATTAATAGTGATAAATTATGAATTTGAGTTGTTTTAAAGTATATTTAGAATATATTTTTACCATTTAATATAATTTTGTTCATTGGACATAATTTTACAAATAAACCGAACATAAACAAGTGTCAATCTTTTGATAGTTATTATCTCTTAAAAACACGCTTTTTGTTTTGACAGCGGGAATTAATTTTAAATTAATTTCTGCCACTTCTGTGTTTTGAATTTAGAAAAATGGATTCCATATTTGGAATCAGGATGTTCAAATTGTGTAAATAGGTATCTTTTATTTTTAGACATTTTGAATAATTACTGCGGTAAATATTTTATTTACCATGGTTAAGGGTAAATCCGGTAAATAGGGGTTAAAAAATAATATTATAATAATACTAAATTACCCTAAAACGTGTCTTAACCCTATTGGTTGATACATGGTCGACCATGGGTATCATTGGGTATATTTTGGGACCCCATGGATCCACTTGTAAGTGATAATGACACTTTATTTTAATTAAGTTAAAATAAATACAAAAATGACACAAGCATATATCGTTTAACAAAACAATTGTTACAGAGGGTTATATATGTTGGATTTTAGATTATAAATATTACTTAGAAAGATAAAAAGATTTCCTACATAATGATATTTTATTTATAATTTTTAGACATTAAATAATTTAATTTATTTATGACACAATGATGATGCAGTAATTACTATAATAGTGAAAAATAAAAATAATTGATATTAAAAATACCCAAATAAATATAATATGAAACTTTTAATGAATTAAATTAATTTTCTAGGATAATATGATATATTAGTATTTATTTAATTGACTTTGTTCGAAGTAATCATTCTGTTATGAGTTTCACAAAAATCAACTATTGAATAGTGTCAAAATTGACATAAAAGAGTTTTTAAAACAAATTTTATATTATTAATTGATATTAAATTCCTAAAAATCTAAGGTTCGTCCAAGAGACTTATATCATGATAGGTGTATCATTAAAGGACCACTTGGGGGTCTCTTGTATGTATATGGTAAGTTTATTAACCATATAATATAAAAATACAAAGAGACATTGTAAAAGTGAAACTAATTAACTTAGAGTTAATACTTAAAGATAAGGTTAATATAAGTACCCAAACCTGTATAAATTCTATTGGTTGAGTTGTTTTCGACCCATCCCCACCTTAAACTTTGAATAGTCAACTTTGGAGCCATTGGAAACCGAATATGAATTTATTATAAACTAATATCTCTAGCTTTTCCAAAGGTGCCCCTCACCCCTCTTATAAAAGGGCACTCCTCCTTCTCATTTCTTCACACCTTCAAAGCCCTTTGGTTCGGACAAACCCTGACCAAATACTATCTCAACTTCCCTCACTACAACCTAGAGGCCTCAGTTTGATCACAAATCCAACCTAAGGAGCCCTTTTGATCAAATCAAAAGGAAGAACCCGAAGAAGAGGTAATGTTTTCACCACCCCTTTTCAAATTCCTTTCTTCTTCCACTTCCTCTTTCTTTGTTATTTCCATTATAAAATAATAACTCCAGTATCATATATATACTGTGATGTTATTATAAATATGGTACAACCATATTCAATAACATGTCACCATACGTGCGTACGTACGGCTTACCGTCTCCACGTCGTGGTGTAATTGTTATTCAATATATTATTATTTGGATGGGTATAATAATGATGTGTAACTCATGTAAATAATAAATATAACATGATAATGATTCTGTATATATGATATAAAATCCAATTATATATTATTTTAATAACAAAATAATGATATTGTCGCTTGTGCGTATGTACGGACTACCGTCTCCACGAACGCGATGAGATTCATTGTCCATCATATCCATTCAAGTATAATTATCATTTGATGATTTAAAAATAGCATCTAAGGACTTGATATCATTCTGTATATGAATAATATACATACCATTAATAACGAATATGGCTCACATAACAAAGAATATAAAGTAAAATGAACCCGTTAACACCCGAAATGACGATAATTCTAAGATATTATTAACAAATCAATGTTAAAAGATCATATATGATATCATATTAAAGTAAATGATTCTTGTATAATTCAATAACAATTATTTCACCATTATACAGGAGGTAAACCTACCATCGACCAAGGAAAAAGTACAAAGTATGGGATTTTCTTATCTCACTTTCAATTCCGTGAGATTTCCATTGTTCGCCACGAAATTATTGAAAGTGGTGTAATGTGTACTGCCATTTGATATATATTATCATGATTCTCTTTATATTAATATTATTCTGGAAATAATTTGGTGGTTAGTAACTATTGTCCATACGACTCAGTTGATTAACGTGGTAAGGGATTTTCTTATCTCACTTTCAATTCCGTGAGATTTCCATTTTTCGCCACTAAATTATTGAAAGTGGTGTATTGTGTACTGCCATTTGATATATATTCATGATTCTATTTATATTCATGTTATTCTGTAAATAATTTGGTGGTTATTAACTTTTGGCCATACGACTCAGTTGATTAACGTGGTAAGGGGTTTCTTATCTCACTTTTAATTTCGTGAGATTTCCATTGATCACCACTTAATTATTGCATGTGGTGTATGTGTACTGCCCATGATTGTATTCATTGTGTAATATACTTTAATTTATGGGTATTTACATCATCATGGTATGATACTTCTTTCATGGGTGTATGTTTCGTATGTTACCTAATCGGTAAGGGAATTTGAGATTTCAATTCCCACTCATTTGGCTTTACGCATATTTCATTGATTATATTACTCCATGATTATGTGTGGAATCACTATTCATTTGATTATGTCATAATTTCCACTCCCCTTCCTGTGGATATAAGTTTGATACACATAATCACTCATTGGTAATTCTCAAGTCATTGATATGAATTTGATAAGAGAAATTTTAACTCATTCACCATTTGTTGAGTTAAACATCCAATTCTGTGGTGTTGTTTTTACAAGAATATGTGTGAATATCCTTTGATTGTTTTACACGGAATATCCAATCATATTTAGTGTATTTATATTTGTCACACATAATTATGTCGTTGATTTATCCTTAACCTAAGGATACTGCCTTTATGAGAGATTTCATCTCAATTTACATTCCATTGAGACTTCTTTGTTGATATACACCAAATCACTTTTATGTGGTGTATATAATGTACTTTGAAATAGTATATCATGAATCCCTTTATTCTCATGATATTACAAAGTTTTGATTACCTCAATTATTTGTATTCAAGTGTCTCTTTTGGTTAGAATATCTAACTAAAATACCATTTTGAAATGTTTTAAAGACTTAATCTTCTAAATCTTGCTCATTAATGTCCATGTTTTAAAAATGGTTTTAAGGATTTATTTATATAGACATTAAAGTTTTAGAAATTAAAACTCCTTTAAAAAAAGTTTCAAAGTGGTATGGGACACTTTGATTCAAAAATCTACTTTTAAATGGCTTCTTGACAAATAGTGTGACTTTTAAATGTTTTCAAGAAAAGGGGGATAATTCTATCAAATAGTTTTGATGATTATTTTCATTTATGTCAACATCATTCATTATTCTTGATTGAGGTTAATGTGATACAATACAATCTTCCATATTGTATCGAATGAGTCATGTTTGACTGTGGATTCGCTGTTTTTATACCATTCATGGTTTGTGGTAAAAGTATTGACATTTCGTATGCTAGTTTTAATACGAATGTTTATGTTATGTTTAAACATGTTCATATGAGGAATGAATTGGACTTAATAAGTGACGGGTGGAGCCCGCTATAGCTCCTCGATGCATCGGTAGGTCTCATGAGACAAACTAGTGTCTTGGCACAAGGCCTTGACAAAATCTTATTTGTAGTTTTTGCATGAGGCCTTGGCTATGTGGTTATGATAGTCTGGCATTATGCATTCCAACATTATGAAAGTAGATATTGATATTGCATGTGATCATTCGACTAGTAGAATATCCATGTGAGTAAGTAAATGGCATTATTTCATTTTACCTTTTCCATTTTATGCTGAAGTTCAAGTTTAAAAGGCTTTTGTTTTAGTTATAAATTGCCTTAAGTGTTTATGCTTATTTATGAAAGCTTCTACTATAATGTTATCCTTACTGAGCATCTGAGCTCACCCCTTTCAATGTTTTATTTTTCCCAGGATTATGAAGAAGTAATTTATGAATGAACTGCAGGGATAGTATGAGGGGATATGAAGACAAGATGTTTTTTTATGATGTAATGTAAAAATTTATGGATGTATCTAGTTATTCCAAGGCTACTAAACTAATCGGTCTTTCGAGACTTGATCTTTCTCGTGATCATGACAATGTTATGTAATAATGCACCGACTCTAGGTAACTAGGGTCGGGGCGTTACAGTTGGTATCAGAGGAAGTTTAGTAGAAACCTTGGAAGCTAGATTTAGATAAACTCTGATTAGAGCACATAGACCTAAGATGAACTTTGAGGATTAGTATAAAAGAACTTCCGAGAATTTTGGTATTGTAGAGATTTTGTGAGTTTTCCGAGCAATACATCCTTGTCTGGATACAAGCAGGTAGAGGCGGCTCTGGCACAGATGTACCTCGGGGTAAAACCCGAAAACACCGCTTTGAGCTAGACTCGAACGGGAACTGGTGCACGACAACGGGCCTTGCTGCACTCTTGGTTACGACACTCCCGAGGGATATGCTTAGGATAATTTACATTTTCTTTACAAACCTATTTAAGTAATATATACATAAGATGAGAGTAAATGACCTTGGTTAATCCAAATATGTTTCAAATTGAGAATATGGTGACATTTTAATCTCTAAATGATTTTACGACTACTATTACTCACACAATGCTTTCTGGTTTTAGTCAATGGCTGGATTCCAAGGAAGTCATAGTGACTTTGAGAATGATGTACAAGGTGGGAACGGTGGTGGAAATGAGCAAAAAAATGGAATGTTGATAGGCGTAAATGATATCGTCTTTATGCCAAATCTGTTTTCCAAAAATATGATCAAAAACATATATATTAACCAACTCCCAGACTCAACAAGGAAGAGAAAGGTGATAAATGATAAGATCTCCAGCAATGGAGACCATGGAGAAAAGAAACCTCAATTTTCATCATGCAGGAAATGTGGAAAGAGACACCCAGGAAAGTGTCTCAATGGGACAACAAAATGTTTTATGTGCGGGAAGGAAGGACATAAAGTGAAGAATTGCCGAAGAAAAATGAAGAGTACTATGGAAAAAGATAAAAATGGTCCCAAGAGTCCATTTACAGTCATTTTCCGTAAATGTAGGGGACCTGGACATTACCCGAGTGAATGTCCTATTCTATATGATATTTTCTTGGTTAAAGAAGAAGATATGTGGAAATAAATGGTTGGAGAAAAACATAAAAAGTATTAGCACTCCTTGTTGATGGGTACTTTGGAATAATTTTCTCTTGTATTTGTAACCCCGCAGTTTGCCATGTGAGAATAATATTTGAAGAAGAATTGTCTCTTCTCTTGTGGATATAGGTATAAATAACCATTTGGTTTTATATGATCATTGGGGTTTGAGAAAATTATAAGTTATTATAATTTGGGATAAAAATGCAAAGTATGATATAACATTTGTGATTAAATTATGTTATTTTGAGGAATTTATCTCATTTTGGTATTATTATAAAATATAGTTTTTGAAAAAGGACAACACGTAGACCGTGTGACATCCCGTCGCGTCGGAAAAAGCTGTGGGAATCGAACCCACAACCAAAGTGCGATTGGGATTTATCGCCTACCCCTGGACTACGTGATGTCCCTGGTTAATGTGACTATTTTTTTGTTAAATGATTTCATTGATCAATAATAAGATGATTTGGGTTCTTATGTCTTATCAAATGAATACCCTTGGTATAGGAAAATGATTTGGTGATTAAGTGATAAATGTTATTTTGGAAGATGTTCGCTTTGTTGGAAACACTATATGCCCAATGAAAATAGAATACAATGGGGTTTCATTTGTAGAGTAATGGTGGATTTTTATCTACGTTTTTATTGTTGATTTATAGTGATTTGGGTTATTTATGGAAATTATTAACCTATAACAGAGAATATGTGATGATGTTAATTACTTTTAAGTATGTGACTTTAAGAGTATTTGATGTCATTTGGAGATACAATGTAACATGGGAGACTACATAATCAAATTCTTCTATGATTTGGGTTTCAATATTAGTTTGGATTATATTAAAGGATTTTAAGGACAATTGGTTATTGAATGGTATCTATTTAACTTTGGGGTATTGTTGGTTTAATTTTAGAAATTAAGATTAGTGCATATTTATCTCAATGAATATCCTTTTGGGGGATCATTAGATCATTCACTAACCATTTTGTTTTTGATTAATCTTCAAAGACAATGTAAATATATGGTTTATCCTGCATGGATCATGTGATTCTATAGAAGTTTATTCTAGCTCTTCTAGTGTGACCAAGTCTTCTTGAATACTCATCGTTTTAAAAAAAAATTGAGTTAGTGGTGGAAATTTATTAAAGAATGAAAATTTACTTAAAATGTAAGTATATCTCATAATGTTCTTAGTCAATATCATAAATGAATTCCTCTTCCTTATGTAATGTAACTTTAAAAATAAAATGTTGTCCGTTTACTTTCCTACTAGGAGACTAATGGTCGTTTGTCCCAACACAAGTTTGTGGTTTTCTCATTGTTAACTTTCTTTTGATCATGATTTCTATCCCTCTCCATCAGAACTTGACACTTAGTTTATCATCCATATCCATGTTTTCTTACATGTAATCCTAGTATGGGTTATCTTGGATGACCCTTATACCTCTCTTTCTTTCTTTTAAAGTGATAGTTTTATTGGCTCTTTTTCCGATGTGGGACTTTCCATTATATTCCCAAGAAAAATTTTAAAAATTGCGAGGACGCAATTTATTGAAGTAGTGGAGAATGTAACACCCCAAGTTTCCTCGGTATGTTTTCTTTTCGAATAATGCAATGGCGTGCATTGCACACAACTTCGAGATTTTAACACACCATAACCAATCAAACTAGCCGTTATGAATAGTAATACATAATTTTTGAAATTTTATAAATTCTATCTCTCAAAATGGACTTCATTTTTGGATTCGTAATATCGAAATTAGACTAGGGTGAAATTTTGGTACTTTTTGGATAACTTTCATATTTTGATGAATAGTGAAAATTACTAAATTTTAATTAAAAACAACTTTTTTAATAAAAATAATTAATAGTGATAAATTATGAATTTGAGTTGTTTTAAAGTATATTTAGAATATATTTTTACCATTTAATATAATTTTGGTCATTGGACATAATTTTACAATTAAACCGAATACAAACAAGTGTCAATCTTTTGATAGTTATTATCTCTTAAAAACACGTTTTTTGTTTTGACAGCGGGAATTAATTTTCAATTAATTTCTGCCACTTCTGTGTTTTGAATTTAGAAAAATGGATTCCATATTTGGAATCAGGATGTTCAAATTGTGTAAATAGGTAACTTTTATTTTTAGACATTTTGAATAATTACTGCGGTAAATATTTTATTTACCATGGTTAAGGGTAAATCCGGTAAATAAGGGTTAAAAAATAATATTATAATAATACTAAATTACCCTAAAACGTGTCTTAAACCTATTGGTTGATACCTGGTCGACCATGGGCATCTTTGGGTCTATTTTGGGACCCCATGGATCCACTTGTAAGTGATAATGACACTTTATTTTAATTAAGTTAAAATAAATACAAAAATGACACAAGCATATATCTTTTAACGAAACAATTGTTACAGAGGGTTATATATGTTGGATTTTAGATTATAAATATTCCGTAGAAAGATAAAAAGATTTCCTACATAATGATATTTTATTTATAATTTTTAGACATTAAATAATTTAATTTATTTATGACACAATGATGATGCAGAAATTACTATAATAGTGAAAAATCAAAATAATTGATATTAAAAATACCCAAATAAATATAATATGAAACTTTTAATGAATTAAAATAATTTTCTAGGATACTATGATATATTAGTATTGATTTAATTGACTTTTTTCGAAGTAATAAATCTTTGATGAGTTTCAAAAAAATCAACTATTGAATAGTGTCAAAATTGACATAAAAGAGTTTTTAAAAAACATATTATATTATTAATTGATATTAAATTCTTAAAAATCTAAGGTTCGGCCAAGAGACTTATATCATGATAGTTGTATCATTAATTGACCACTTGGGGGTCTCTTGTATGTATATGGTAAGTTTATTAACCATATAATATAAAAATACAAAGAGACATTGTAAAAGTGAAACTAATTAACTTAGAGTTAATACTTAAAGATAAGGTTAATATAAGTACCCAAACCAGTCTAAATTCTATTGGTTGAGTTGTTTTCAACCCATCCCCACCTTAACCTTTGAATAGTCAACTTTGGAGCCATTGGAAACCGAATATGAATTTATTATAAACTAATATCTCTAGCTTTTCCAAAGGTGCCCCTCACCCCTCTTATAAAAGGGCACTCCTCCTTCTCATTTCTTCACACCTTCAAAGCCCTTTGGTTCGGAAAAACCCTGCCCAAATACTATCTCAACTTCCCTCACTACAACCTAGAGTCCTTAGTTTGATCAGAAATCCAACCTAGGGAGCCCTTTTGATCAAATCAAAAGGAAGAACCCGAAGAAGAGGTAATGTTTTCACCACCCCTTTTCAAGTTCCTTTCTTCTTCCACTTCCTCTTTCTTTGTTATTTCCATTATAAAATAATAACTCCAGTATCATATATATACTGTGATGTTATTATAAATATGGTACAACCATATTCAATAACATGTCACCATACGTGCGTACGTACGGCTTACCGTCTCCATGTCGTGGTGTAATTGTTATTCAATATATTATTATTTGGATGGGTATAATAATGACGTGTAACTCATGTAAATAATAAATATAACATGATAATGATTCTGTATATATGATATAAAATCCAATTATATATTATTTTAATATCAAAAGAATGATATTGTCGCTCGTGCGTATGTACGGACTACCATCTCCACGAACGCGATGAGATTCATTGTCCATCATATCCATTCAAGTGTAATTATCATTTGATGATTTAAAAATAGTATCTAAGGACTTGATATCATTCTGGATATGAATAATATACATCCCATTAATAACGAATATGGCTCACATAACAAAGAATATAAAGTAAAATGAACCCGTTAACACCCGAAATGACAATAATTCTAAGATATTATTAACAAATCAATGTTAAAAGATCATATATGATATCATATTAAAGTAAATGATTCTTGTATAATTCAATAACAATTATTTCACCATTATATAGGAGGTAAACCAACCATCGACCAAGGAAAAAGTACAAAGTAAGGGATTTTCTTATCTCACTTTCAATTCCGTGAGATTTCCATTGTTCGCCACTAAATTATTGAAAGTGGTGTATTGTGTACTGCCATTTGATATATATTATCATGATTCTCTTTATATTCATTTTATTCTGGAAATCATTTGGTGGTTATTAACTTTTGTCCATACGACTCAGTTGATTAACGTGGTAAGGGATTTTCTTATCTCACTTTCAATTCCGTGAGATTTCCATTTTTCGCCACTAAATTATTGAAAGTGGTGTATTGTGTACTGCCATTTGATATATATTCATGATTCTATTTATATTCATGTTATTCTGTAAATCATTTGGTGGTTATTAACTTTTGGCCATACGACTCAGTTGATTAACGTGGTAAGGGGTTTCTTATCTCACTTTTAATTTCGTGAGATTTCCATTGATCACCACTTAATTATTGCATGTGGTGTATGTGTACTGCCCATGATTGTATTCATTGTGTAATAAACTTTAATTTATGGGTATTTACATCATCATGGTATGAAACTTCTTTCATGGGTGTATGTTTCTTATGTTACCTAATCGGTAAGGGAATTTGAGATTTCAATTCCCACTCATTTGGCTTTGCACATATTTCATTGATTATATTACTCCATGATTATGTGTGGAATCACTATTCATTTGATTATGTCATAATTTCCACTCCCCTTCCTATGGATATATGTTTGATACACATAATCACTCATTGGTAATTCTCAAGTCATTGATATGAATTTGATAAGAGTAATTTTAACTCATTCACCATTTGTTGAGTTAAACATCCAATTCGTTGGTGTTGTTTTTACAAGAATATGTGTGAATATCCTTTGATTGTTTTACACTGAATATCCAATCATATTTAGTGTATTTATATTTGTCACACATAATTATGTCGTTGATTTATCCTTAACCTAAGGATACAACCTTTATGAGAGATTTCATCTCAATTTACATTCCATTGAGACTTCTTTGTTGATATACACCAAATCACTTTTATGTGGTGTATATAATGTACTTTGACATAGTATATCATGAATCCCTTTATTCTCATGATATTAAAAAGTTTTGATTACCTCAATTATTTGTATTCAAGTGTCTCTTTTGGTTAGAATCTCTAACTAAAATACCATTTTTAAATGTTTTATAGACTTATTCTTCTAAATCTTGCTCATTAATGTCCATGTTTTAAAAATGGTTTTAAGGATTTATTTATATGGACATTAAAGTTTTAGAAATTAAAACTCCTTTTAAAAAAGTTTCAAAGTGGTATGGGACACTTTGATTCAAAAATCTACTTTTAAATGGCTTCTTGACAAATAGTGTGACTTTTAAATGTTTTCAAGAAAAGGGGGATAATTCTATCAAATAGTTTTGATGATTATTTTCATTTATGTCAAAATCATTCATTATTCTTGATTGAGGTTAATGTGATACAATACAATCTTCCATATTGTATCGAATGAGTCATGTTTGACTGTGGATTCGCTGTTTTTATACCATTCATGGTTTGTGGTAAAAGTATTGACATTTCGTATGCTAGTTTTAATACGAATGTTTATGTTATGTTTAAACATGTTCATATGAGGAATGCATTGGACTTAATAAGTGACGGGTGGAGCCCGCTATAGCTCCTCGATGCATCGGTAGGTCTCATGAGACAAACTAGTGTCTTGGCACAAGGACTTGACAAAATCTTATTTGTAGTCTTGGCACGAGGCCTTGGCTATGTGGTTATGATAGTCTGGCATTATGCATTCCAACATTATGAAAGTGGATATTGATATTGCATGTGATCATTCGACTAGTAGAATATCCATGTGAGTAAGTAAATGGCATTATTTCATTTTACCTTTTCCATTTTATGCTGAAGTTCAAGTTTTAAAGGCTTTTGTTTTAGTTATAAATTGCCTTAAGTGTTTATGCTTATTTATGAAAGCTTCTGCTATAATGTTATCCTTACTGAGCATCTGAGTTCACCCCTTTCAATGTTTTAGTTTTCCCAGGATTATGAAGAAGTAATTTATGAATGACCTGCAGGGATAGTATGAGGGGATATGAAGACAAGATGTTTTTTTATGATGTAATGTAAAAATTTATGGATGTATCTAGTTATTCCAAGGCTACTAAACTAATCGGTCTTTCGAGACTTGATCTTTCTCGTGATCATGCCAATGTTACGTAATAATGCACTGACTCTAGGTAACTAGGGTCGGGGCGTTACAAATAACCCTAAAAGCCTATTTTTTTTGGAAACCTATAAAAACTAATTATATAACTCTAAAAATTCTAAAATCACTAAATGTCCTAAAACAATAATAAACAATAATTTTTTTTAAACCTTTAAACAACCAAAAAAACTAAATGTACTTAAAATCCCCTAGAATCCCCTAAAATCCTAAAACCACTAAAAACCCTAAAATAAATAAAAACACTAAAAGGAGCTAAAAACTCTAAACACCCTAGAAAACTCTAAAACCCAATTAAAACCCATAAAAATTCATTAAAACACATAAAATACATAACAACCATAAATAAACTAAAAAATACCTAAAAACTCTTAAAACCCACCAAAATCTTGTAAAAATAGAAAATGCCTAAAACCATAAATAAATAAAAAACCCCAAAAAAACCCAAATCCCCCACAAAAAACACTAAAAACTCTAAAAACCCCAAAAAACTATAAATCTATAAAGAAGACTAAAAACCAAAAAAAATAAAAAAAAATAAAAAAATCTAAAATTCCCTAAAACATAATAAATTCTAAAAATTGTATTAACCCAAAAAACCCCTGAAGCATTATTAAATCCCTAAAAGAAACCAAAAACCCCTAACCACCCTAAAACTCTAAGACATTTTCATATACCACAAAGCACCATATAAATACTAAAAATTCCTTAATTTTACTAATATCCATAAAAACGAAAAAAGAACTATAAATACCCTAATAACCAAAAAAATCCAGATAACCCAAATAATCAAAAAAACCATAAAAACCTTAAACCCCTAAAAACTATAAAAAACCATTAAATAATACTAAAAACCAAATAACCACAAAAAACTATTAAAATCCAAACAATTTATAAAAACACTAAATGCCCTAAAGACCCTAAAAATCCCATGAAACAGAATAAAACCACAAAACCGTAAAATTGTCTAAAATCCAATAAAACAAAAGCCAATTAGTAGTAAAAAAACTAAAAATCCAAAAACCCCTAAAATAGTAAAAACACATAAATAGTAAAAAAAACACATAATAAAAATAAAAAGCAAAAAATTACTAAAGACCCTAAAAGTCCCTAAGACCCTTATCAGACAATAAAACATCCGAAAAATACCCTAACATCCAAAAACCGTAAGATCCCTTGAACACATGAAAACTCCGATAAACCATAAAACTATAGAACCCATAAAATATACTAATGGAACCCTAGAACCTCATATAAAATAAAAAACTAATAAATCCCCCCAAACCCCTTAAAACCATTAAGTCCACATAAAACTTAAATGTCCAAAAAGACACCTAGTCCCCTAGAAGACAATAAAACACCATAAAACCCATAAAAGATCTTAATAACCCTAAAAACAATGAACAAATAAAACAAATTAGTGTCCTAGAATCACTAACTAACCAATAAAACCCTTTAAGAAACATAAAAACAAAAAACCATAAGAACCATGAATCCCTAAAACCTTTTAAACCCCCTAAAACCCCTAAAACACCTAATCCCCAAAAAACCCTACAAACCCTAGATGGACATAAAATACCTAGAAACCCCAAAAACCCTAAAATCCTAAAAAACATAAAACCCTTTAAAAATCGTTAACTCCCATAAAAGACATTAAAACCCAAAAAAGTCATGAAAACCCCAAAAACACTGGAAAAAACATTAAGACCCTAAAATGACCCAAAAAAACATAAAAAAACTAAAAACCCAAAAAGTCACAAAGAACCCTAAAACCCTAAAATTCCAAAAAAACCTAGAGAACCCTAAAACCCTATTTAATTCCCTTAAGATTCTAAAACCCCTTAAATGACCCAAAACGATTCTAAATATCCTATAAATATTAAAAGACACAAAAAAAACATAAATACCCTAAAAGATCCTAAAATACCATAAAAACCATAAAAACTCTAGAAACCTTAAAAACCCAAAAATAACGTATCAAACCCCTAAAATATCATAAAATTATTTTAAAACATAAAAAACACAAAAAAACCTAAAATTATAAAAAACCCTTAAAACAACCTAAAACCAAAAAAAACCATAAAACCCCACAATAAATGAAAAAAGCATAAAACCACAAAAAGATGCAAAACCCATTAAAACCAGTAAACAATAAAAACCCTAAAAACATTAAAAACCAAAACAATACCCAAAAAACCGAAAACTCTATAAAAACAACTACAATCCAAAAAAACACTAAATATCGTAAAAATAAAAAATACCAAAAAACCCTTTAAAATCACAAAAACACATAAAACCTATAAAAATTCTAAAAAATCCTAAACACACCTAGAAATTCCAAAATATATAAAATCACAAAAACTCATTAAAAACACATAAACCAATTGAAATCCTAAAAACCGAAGAAACAAAAAAAATCTAAAAAAACCCTGAAATGTCCAAAATGCCAAAAAACACAAATATGTAAAAATTCTCTAGAAATCATAAATCATCCTTAAAAAAATAAACAACCAAAGAACCCAAAAATACTGAAAAAATCATAAAAACGATAAAAATAGAAAAAATACATATAAAACCACTAAAATACCTTAGAAACTCATATAGCCTTAAGCCACCCTCTTTATACCTAAAGAAGCCTAAAAATAAACAACCCCTAAATCCCATAAAAACCATAAAAACCATAAAACACTTACAAAATTTCTAAAATCCTAAGATCCCTAAAATCCATAAAATTTGTAAAATCACTAAAAATCCTATAACACCTATGAACCACTGTAACCCTAAAACTTCATTAAAAACCTAGAAGACTCTTAAAGGCCCGGAAAACCCAAAAGTCCCAAATAACCTAAAATCACCCTTAAACCATAATGCACAATCCCTAAAAACACATAAATCCCCACACCTAAAATCCCTGAAATCCTTTTAAACCCCTAAAACCCCCTAACACCCAATAAATCCCGAAAAACTCAATAACCCTGGGAATCCCAAAACATTTATAAACATTCCTGAAAATACATTAAAAACACCTAAACCCCTTAAAACCCTAAATCCCCTTATAAAAATAAAAACCATAAAACTGTAGAAAACACTATAAACCTAAAAATCACATAAATACGAAAACCCTAAAACCCATAAAGCCTCATAACCATTAAAAAACCTAAACACACTATAAAACACAAACCCTCTTAAAACAATAAAATGAAATAAAATTCTCTAGGAACCATAAAGGACCATGAAATACCTAAATATCCGAAAATCCCTTAAAGACCCTAAAAACCCTATGAGAGCCCAAAATACAAAAAAGAACAAAAAAACCCTAAACCCCCCCATAGAATACCCCCAACCCCCTAAAATAGCAAAAAACACCAAAAAATCAAAAAACCCCCTAAAAATAGAAAAACACAAAGACATGTAAAAACAAAAATACTCATAAAAACAAAAAAAATCCTTACAAAATGAAAGAAATCCTAAAAGCCTTTAAAAATGATTAAAACACTAAAAACCCAAAAAACCCATGAACCTTAACAAACACAAATAAAACTAAAACCCTAAAACCTGATAAAACAATAAAAATATTCCAAAAAAACAAAAATAAATAAGACTACAAACACCCAAAATCCCAATCACCATTAAAATAACCATAAACCCCCAAAACCCCTAAAAGAAACAGAAAAACCCTAGAAAAATCTGAAATCCCTAAAATCCCATGTAACCCAAAATAACATAAAACCCATAAAAACCATGAGAATCTAAAAATATGAAACCCCTAAAACCTCTAAACCCACAAAAAACAATAAAACAACATATATCTCCAAAAAACCCCAAAATTTCAAAATATCCTAAAATAAAAAAAAATTCCCATTAAAACATTAAATTAGCCTAAAACCAAAAAACCATATAAAAGACCAAAATAATAATAAAAAACCCAAAAAACCCATAAACAACGTAAAAACAGTAAAAACCCCAAAACCTTTAAAATTCCAAAAACCCTATGAAAATATCAAAAACCTCTAAAAGTCTTAAAAATAAACGAAACCTTCAAAAACCATAAAACCCCTAAAAACCCAAAAAACCCCCAAAAATACCTTAAAACAATAAAAATCCATAAATAAACCTAAAAACCTAAAAAACACTAAAACCATAAAAACACATAAATACCCTAAATCCCCTTGAAAACTCAAAACCACAAAAGAAACAATATAACCACTAAAACCCTAAATATACTAAAAAACTAAAAACATAAAACACCTCTAATACACTAATTCCCTAATTAAATCCTAAAAACTCCAAAAACATAAATTTCCCAAAAACAGAATAAAAACACTAAAAGTCCATAAAAATTCAAATTTGTCAGAGAAATCCCTTAAAATCCAAAAATCCAAAAAACCTAATAACCTAAAAACCCATAAAACCCCAGAACAAACAAAAAATCACAAAACCTCCAAAAACCCCTTAAAACTATGAAAAAAATGGAAGTCCTCAATGACTCTTAAAAGTCCCAGAAATCCCTAAAACCTAATAAAACTCCAAATAATTCCCCAAATTCATTGAAAAACCATTAAAATTTTAAAAAACACCCTAAAACCCCATGAGAAAACCCAAACAAAAAAACACCCTATAGAACCCAAAAAAATTTCAAATCCACTATTATCTAAATAACTACTCTAATTTTAAAACCCCCTTAAATAACCTTAAGTCCGT
Source organism: Viscum album (assembly GCA_963277665.1). Taxonomy (NCBI): domain Eukaryota; kingdom Viridiplantae; phylum Streptophyta; class Magnoliopsida; order Santalales; family Viscaceae; genus Viscum; species Viscum album. The sequence continues at coordinate 981,653,287 of OY728165.1, read as the reverse complement.
AAAAACATGGAAAACACTAAATATCCATAAAACCCACTGAAAACACAAAAACCCCTTAATACCCTAAAAACTCTAAAGGAATCGAACAAACCAAAATAACCCAAAATCTCTATAACCTCTAAAAACCCTATTATCCTGAAATATCAAAAAACCCATAAAAACCCAAAGACCAATAATATAATTTAAAATATATAAACCCCTAAAGCAACCTAAAAACTCTAAAAGGATATAAAACCCTAAAAACATTAAAAGACACCAAAAATATAAATAACATGAAATGACCTGAGAAAATAATTAAAATACGCTAAAAACTATAAAAACCCATTATAAAAATAAAAGATCTCAAAACCCTAGAAAACTACTAAAGATAATAAAAAACCTAAACCCCTTAAACTCCCCCAAAAACCAAAAAACACGTTAATCCCAAATAATTCTAAAAATAAATAAATAAATAAAACTAAAAACCCATAATGTATTAAATACCCTAAAAACACTACAGAAATAGATACATCATAAAAGTTTTAAAAGGACTGTAAAATATAATAGAGAATTTTGAAACACATAAAATCCCAAAAAAATCTTAAAAAGAAACTAATAACATCTAAAACCCTAAAACATGGAAAATATCGAAAACCACTACAAACCAAAAAAACACTAGAAATACTTAAAACCACTAAACACAATAAAACGTCGTAAAAGACCATAAAACTATTTCAAAAACATAAAGACACTAAAACCCCAAAGACACAAACATCCATAAAATTCCCTTATATCCTAAAAATGCAAAAACACCCTAAAAAACATACAAACGTTAAAGACTATAAAAACACAATGGAATCCCTAGATAAGTCTAAAATCATTAAGCACACTAAGAATTATAAAAACCTCTAAAAATAATAAAAACACTTAAATACCCTCAAACCCCTAGAACCCGTTAAAACTAATAAAATACGCTAAAACTCTTAAAAATTGAAATCCTTACAAATCCTAAAACAACCATAAGAACTCATAAAAAATCCTCAAACCGTTATGAAATAAAAAAAAGTTACAATCCCTCATAAACCTTTTTAAACTTGTAAAATATAAAAAAATATAAAAACCCATAGGAATTTTTGAAAACTCTCAAACCAAAAAAATCTAAAAACCATATGTAATTAATAACACCGTAAAAAATCCCTCAAAATCCCTAAGACCCCAAAGCAATCCTCAAAACCCCTAAACACCTAAAAACCCCTTAAAGCCCAAATAAACATGAAAACTGATAAACCCCCCATTAAAACTCTAAAACCCAAGAAAAAACCAAGAAATCCTAAAAAATAGAAGAAAATCCTAAAGATCAAAACGAACCATACAAACCAATAAAATACCAAAAACCCCAAAAACCCCCAAAACCTATAAAAAACCCATAAAACCATAAAAAGGAAAAGAAAAATCCAATAAAACATACTAAAAAATAAAAAACGTAATAAGCTACTGAAACCAATAAAAACTGATAAAAATTTTAAAACCCTTAACACTAAAAAATCCTAAAATTTTTTAAAACCTTAAAAAAACAAAATGCACTAAAATTGTAGAAACCCTAAAACAACTAATACTTATTTTAAAACCCTAAAATCCCTATAAAACACTAAATTACTCTAATATTATAAAAAATATTTAAAATTCATAAACATCATAAAAAACCTGAAAGCAAAAAAAAAATCCCAAAAACCAAAAAACCATCTAAATAGCCTAAAATCATAAAAACCCTAAAAACCGTAAAAACTCCTAAAACACTTTTAAAATCATAAAAATTATTGAAAACATAAACACTAAAAATTCCATTCATAAAAATATAGAAACCCTGTAAAACACATAAGAACCACTAAAAATATAAATATATATAAAACACGTAAATCAATAAAAAAATCCCTAAAAACATGAAATCCTCTTAAAACTCTGGAAATCCCTAGGATTACCTGAAAACCCTAAATACTAAAAACCCAAAAAATTGACTAAAAAACATAAATCCCTGAAAACCCCTACAATCAATATAGTAAACTAAAATCCAAAAAACACTTAAAAACTCTATAATCCTAAAAACCAATAGACCCCATAAACACCCAAAAAAATCATATAAACCCCTAAAAGAATGTAAAAAATCTAAAAACCTAAAGAACCCTAAAATAACTAAAAATTCTAAATGATACAAACAACCTAAAAGAATCTAAAAGACCCTAAAACACTATTACAAATAATAGACACTAGAACCTTTACACTACCTAACAAAACCTAAAAACCTAAAATACCTAAAACCCTAAAAGAAATAAAAACTCTAAAGTCCCTAACAATACCAAGACCCCATAAAACCTGAAAATTCATAAAACAATCTGACAAATCTTAAACCATAAAACCCCCAAAACCCCTAAATCCCATTGAGATCATAAAACCCCCACACTTTGAAAACCCCTAAAACCCTAAAAATCCCTATAAGGCCATGAACACCCCTAGAAACCTTAAACAACATAAACCCCTTAAAACCCCAAAAAACCCCTAAAACCATAAAAACCCTAAAATCCCAAAAATACCTAAAATCAACATAATCCTTAAAACCCCCGAAAATGTCTAAAAACAAATAATTCCCTTAAATCCATTAAATCTTTAATAATCCATAAAAACCATAAAACATTTATATATCATTAAAATGCAAAAATCCCTAAAAACCCAAAAATCAATAAAAATCATAAAAATATAAAAAACACTAAAAAAGCCATAAAATAATTTAAATCCATCAAAAAATAAACACCACTAAAAATCCATTAGACCCCATAAATCTATTTAATAATATAAACCCCTTAAAACACTAAAACCACTAAAAAATCCTAAACCAATAAAATAAACTAAAACCCAAAAATTATTAAAATCCCATTAAAACCCTTTAAACCCTAAAAACCATAAAACTACATAAAACATAATAACCAATAAAAACCCTTAAGGATGCTAAAAGCATAATAAAAACTAAAATCAATCTAATAAATGAAATAAACTAAAATAATAAAACACTATAAATTCATTAATCCACAAAAATGTTAGTAAAATATAAAAATATATAAAAACCATTACAAAATTAAAAACCTGTTAAATCTTTAAAAACTGTTGAAATCCCTAACTAATATAAAAACTATAAAAATAATTTAATTGGCCCTAAAAGTCTAAATAACCCAAAAAAACCTAAACCCACTAAAACACCCAAATACATAAAAAACATTAAAAACTAAAACAAAAAACTATTTATAATACAATAAAACACCTAAAACCCCTAACTACCCACCAAACAATAAAAATTTTAAACTACCATAAAAACCCTAAAAACTCTTAAAAGACCAAAAATGACCATAAAACCCCTAAAATTCAATAAATACCCAAATAATTCCTAAAATACCATAAGATACACAATAAAATATAAAAGTATCTAAAAAAACTAAGGATTCCTAAAACTCTCTAAAGGATCCTAAAACCCTAAAGAGCATTAAACCCCCTATAAATGGCTAAATGACTCTAAAAATATAGAACCCCTTAAAAGAGCCAAAAACCCCAAAAAACCACTAAAGGACCCTAAAACCCTTAACACCCTAAAATAATTCAAAAACCTTAAAAATCATAAAACCCATAAGAACCCTAATATACTTAATTAAATCCTAAAAACCATAAACTACTAACAATACCTAAAACCCTAAAAACATTAAAAATTCATAAAACCCATTAAAGACACTGAAATCCATAAAAAACATTAAAAGACCCGAAAAATAATTAAAACCCTACGGCACCTTAAAAACATAAAAGACCGTAAAAACCCCTCAAAACCCATAAACCCCAAAAAAACTAAAAAAATGTACAAACCATAAAACAACATAAAACCACTAATACCCCTAAAAACATAAAAAACCAAAAATCGATAAAATTGTAAAAAAAATTAAATATTCTGAAAACACTATAAAAAAACTAAAATATCTGAAACCCATAAATATAAACAAAACTATAATGAACCCTGAAGACACTACAAAAACTAAAGGACCAAAAAAACCAATGATCCATAATGGAACCTAAAACACCAAAAAGAATCTTAAAACCCTAAAGACCCTAAAATACCCTAAAACAACACAAACCCTAAAAGATCCCAAATAACCCTATAGAACCCCTACAATTTCATAAAAATAATTAAACATTATAAAATTCTGAAACCCACAAACCCCATAAAAACTAAATAGAAAAAACAAAAACAATTAAAAGAAAAAACCCTAAAAATGAAAAAAACTAATCTCACTAAAATCCCCAAAAACCAAAATATACCTAAATTCCCCTAAAAACAATAAAACCCTAACACCCATAAAAAATTAAAAAACCCGAAAAACCCTAAAACAATAAAAACCCTAAAATATCATATTAATCCATAAATACTCAAGAAATCATATAAAACCATAAAATAATCAAATATATAATAAAACCCCATAAAAACTCAAAAATCCCAAAAACATTAAACCCATAAAAATAATAAAACAATAAAAACCCTAAATGATCATAAAATAATTTCAAAATCCATAAAAATCATTGAAAACCTAAAACACCCCTAAAAACTAAAAAACCATTCGAAGACTAAAAACTCTACAAAATCCGAAAAGGCATAAAAACTCTAAAATCCAAAAAACATATAATACCACAAAAAACAATAAAACACATAAAACACATAAAAAAGACACTAAAACACATTTAAACCCACAAATTTCCTTAACACATAAAAACCCACATTGATTCAGAAATCCATAAAATCCATAAATGTTTGTAAAAACTAAAAGACCATAAATGAACATAAACACCATATAAATACCAATAGACACCCTAAGAACTCTAACAACCCTAAAAAACATTCAAAACTATAAAAACCAAAAAAACCAAAAAATCCCTAAAACCCTAAAATACCATTAAAACCATAAAAACACTAAAGAAACCATAAAAATGGTAAAATCCCTAAAACCCTAAAAAATATAAGACAACTAAAATAACTTTAAAATCCAGAAAAAAATAGATGGAACCCATTAAATAAAACCCCTAAAGTATCTAAAAAATATGAAAATTTCTAAAATACCCATAACACTATTAAATTTTTTTAATACCCTTTCAGTAAACTAAAACCCATTTAAAAACATAAAAAACTAAATACCCTAAATGAAAAATAAAAGTCCTAACACATCTTAAGAAGCATTAAAACCCAAAAAACCCCAAAAACTCCTAAAAAGCCTAAAAATACAAAATAATCAAAAAAGATCCTTAAAATCTATAAAATCCTAATTGAACCAGAAAAATAATAAAATATTCACAATCTCCTAAAAAACAAAACCCTTAATAGCATGAAAACACAAAAAACCATAAAACTAGAAAAATTTATCAAAATACACTAGAACCCCAAAACTGCCGAAAAACCATAAAACCCTAAGAACTCTAAATACACTAAATATCGATAAAAAACTAAAAAATATAAACAAACCCTAAAACAAACAATAAAATACTGAAAATGATGAAGACCCTTTAAAATGCCGTAAAACTCTAAAACACACACCCCCAGAAGTCCAAAAAACCCTATAAAATCTCATAAAAGTATAAATAAATAGAAAACCCCATAAAACTCATAAAATTCTCTCAAAACAATAAAAATTCCTAAAAACCCACAATATAAATTAAAAACAAAATGACCCTAAAAATGAAAATAAACCACACTATCCACCCAAATAATTAAAAACCCGTAAAAACACTAAAACCCACTAAAACCCCAAGAAACCTTTCAAACCCAAATAAAATTAACCCCAAGTAGTCTAAAACCCCATAAAAACATTGAAAACCATAAAAATAGTAAAAACACTAAAAACCTTAAAATCATGAAAAACTTAGAAACCACTAAAACCCCTAAAAACATTGGCCCGAAAACCCCTAAAAGTCATGAAAATCCAATGAAAATAATTAGAAGAATCAAAACATAGAAAATTCAAAGAAAACCCTTTAGAAATATAAAAACCATAAGAAAATTAAAAACCTCTAAAAACACAACAAATACCTAGAAATAGAAAAACCCCATAATGAATCTAAAAACCTAAAACCATATAAAATACCAAAAACCCTTCAGTCCCCCCAATCTTGGAAACCCAAAAGCCCCTTAAAAGCCCATATTAATATTTAAAACCCTAAAAAAACCCCTAAAACCCTACAATCCCTAAAAAAATCCATAAAACCATAAAAACTATAAAAATGATTATAAGGCCTAAAACCCCATTAAAACCATAAAAACCTTAACAACCCCGAAAAACCTGTGAAATCCCAAAATCACAAAAAATCCCTAAAACCCTTAAAAACCAAAATAACCAAAAACACCCTAAAAACAATAAAAACCCAATAAAACAATAAAAACCAGAAAATCCTTAAAATATAAAAAACCAAAAATACCAAAAAATCCCCCTTATTACCCTTGAAAAAAACATAAAACCCTAAATACCATAAAAACCATAAATACCATAAAAACACAATTACCTTAAAAACTACCAATGAACACTAAAATCACCAAAAAATATTATAAACCAGAAATCCTTAAACCCCCAAAAAGATCAAAAACCCCAAAAACCTGTAACTCTAAAAACCATTAAAACCCTCAAAAATCTTAAATCCACTAAAAATATTAAAAACACAAAAAACCATTAAAAATACATGAACACCCTAAAACCCTAAAACCCCATAAATACCATAAAACCAATAAAACCCCAAAAATACCTAATATACCTAAAAAACCTAAATCCCTAAATCCCTAAAACCACTCAAAATCCTAAAAATCCAAAATATACATTACAAAACATAAAACTCAAAAAACACCCAGAAATCATAAAAACCCCAAAATTTTAAGAAACCCCAAAACTATTTTAAAAAAAAAAAACAAATCCATTATAGAAAACTAAAAAATAAAAAACCCAAAAAAAATTGATAACCAAACAAATCTAAAAAACCTTAAACCATTAAAAATACCAAATGAAACTAAACCATATACCATGAACACTTAACCATAAACACTACACCCTATATCATATACCACACCCATTAAACACTAAAAATTTCACCCAAATCCGTATACCCAATACCCTACAACCTAAAATCTAAACCCAGCACTATATGACCTAAACCACACACCCTATACCAAATAACCTAGAAACTAAACGCTAAACCCAATACCTTATAATTAGCACGCAAACCCTTCACCATAAACCATATAACCTACACCATAAACCCTAAACCCTAAACCATACACCCTAAATAGAAAAACGTAAACAGTAAAACCTATAAACTAAATCATAGTCCTTCAAACATAAACCCTAAACCTCATACCCTTCACCCTAAACAGTAAACTATACAACTAAAAACATATATCCTACAGCCTAAAACTGATGGACTACTCCCAAAATCTTATATCCTACACCCTAAATCTTAAACTCCATGCCATAAACCATAAACCATAAACCCTAAAAAACCATAAACCCTAAACCATACACCCAAAACCTTATACCCTTTTCCATAAAAACATTTTAATGAACTTAAAAATATTATAATTACTTAAAACCATAATAACCTTAAAAATAAAATTAAAACATTTAAAACCCCGAAAAAAAAAACAAAACAAAAAAACCTATAAACACAAGAATAGACATAAAAACCCTAAAATTCATAAAAATTATGAAACCCATTTAACCCCTTACATAGCCTAAATCCGTGAAAAATATAAAAACACTAACTCCAAAAAAACTAATTACACCTCAAAACCCTAGCATACCCTCAAATCCCTTAATAACACTAAAAACACAAAAAACCATATAACTCAAATATCAATTAAAACCACTAAAAATAATATACACCATACCATACACCATTTCCAACAAAAACTAATCCATAAAACATATACACTAAACCATATACCCTACACCCTAAACCAAATAACTATAACCCTAAATCATATACCCTACACTATACACCCTAAACCCTAATCCCTACACTATAAACCCTATACCCTACACATTAAAATGTTATCCCAACATCATAAACCCTACAACATAAACCCTAAAACCTAAATTGTAATCCCAATAACCTATACCCTAACCCTAAACGGGCCTAAAAACCAGAAAACCAATAAACAAACCTATATGGCCCTAAACGACTCTAATTTTTTAAACATGAGAAAACACTAAAATACCGAAAACCCCATAGAAATAAAAAATGACAATAAAACCCAATTGAAACCCTAATGGATGATAAAAAATTTAAAAAACACCCAAAGACCACAAAATAGGTAAAAATTCTAAAAGACTCTAAAACCACATAATAAAAAATCTAAAAACCCCTAAAACACTAAAAACTATAGAAACCCCAAAAAAACATTAAAAAACACTAAAATACAAAAAGACCATTATAACCCAAAAATCCATAAAACCTATTAAGGGAACAAACCCCTAAAACCCTAAAATGTATAAAAGACCAAAAAACCAAAAAACAAAAAAATATACAATAAAACTCCGAGAAACCTTTAAAACCCTAAACCCCTAAAAACACATTAAAACACAAAAATCCCAACAACCCATAAATATTCAATAAAAACTAAAAAAATCAATCAATCACAAAAAAATCATTAATCCCTATAAATCCTAAAAATCCCTAAAGACCCTTTCAATCCCTAGAAAACCTAAAAACCCAAAACAAACTAAAAATTCATAACTACAATAAAAACCCCAAAAACCAGAAAAAAAGAGCTAAAAATCACTAAAACACAAAAACCCATAAAACAGTAAAAATATCATAAAAGACTCTAAAATAAACTAATATATCCATAAAATACATTAAATCCCATAACACCCAAAAAACATAAAAACATTAAAACCATAGAAACAATCCTAAATACTCAATAAACCCTAAAACAATCTATAAACCTAAAACCCTACATACCCATAAAATCCTTAAAACCCTAGAAATACTAAAAACCATAAAATGTCAAAAAATACCATAATAACCAAAATATGACCTTAAAAACAGTAAAATCCATAAAAACATTTATTACCCATTAAAAGACATAATTAAATCCAAAAACCCAATAAACCCCTAAAATCCATAAACACTTGAAACTCTAAATATTACAAGAAAACCTAAATATACTCGAAGTACCGAAACACGCTAATAATCTATAAAAAGGCATAAAACCCCTAAAAACCCTTGAAGCCCCATAATAACCATCAAAACCCTAAATAACATAAAAATAACTTAATATCAATAAATTCATTAATATCCCTAAAACCATAAAAAAATAAGCTCCCTAAAAAACTAAAAAACCCATCAAACCCATTAAAACCATAAAAAGACCAAAAAAGAAACTAAAAATGAAAAAAGAACATAAAACCCTAAACATACATTAAAAACCCTATAAAACCCAAAAATGTACTTACACCCCCTAAATGACCCCAAAACCTCTAAAACCCTTAAAAGGAAACTGAAACCCCTAAAAACCCTAAAAACCCTAAAACCCTAAAATACCCTTAAAAGCATACAAGCCACTAAAACAACATAAACAATAATAAAATATAAAATACACTAGTACCCATTTGAAACCATAAAAAGTTCTTAAACCCCTAAAACAAAATAAGACCCTAAAAATCCTAAAAACACTAAAAGACACTAAAACCCCAAAAATTACAAAAACTACCCTAAAATATCCAAAAATCATAAAACCATTGAAAACCCTAGAAGAACCCTACGAAACCCTAAAAGCCCTAAAAGATTCTAAAAACTCTAAAAATCACAAAGGAACCTAAAAACCAATTTAAACAACTAAAACCCCAAAAAGAATAAAAAATCCTATAAACATTAGAATGCCCTAAAAACCAGAAAACCCATAGAATCCCTAGAAACACCTAAAATACCCCAAAATGTAAATACACTAAAAATTCTGAAAACTATAGAAACCATAAAAACCCTAAAAATGATAAAACACCTAAAACCATAAAATCCAATCAAACCAAAAACAAGAAATGCCCAAACCCCACAAAAACCATACAACCCCTAAGAACACACCCCCCTCCCCCCAAACCCCAAATACCAAAAAAACCCTAAATTCTATAAAATTATAAAACACCCTTAAATCCTAAAAACCAAAAAATAAAAATTTTCAAACACCCTGTTAAAGCCCCTTAAAACCCAAAAAAAATATATAAAACCCCTAAAATCCAAGAAAATCCCATCATATAATAATAACAATAGAAAATCCAAAAAACTAATAAATTCCCTAAAACTACATAACCTTATACCTTACACGGTATTTCCTAAAAACTACACTCAAATCCCTTAACCCAACACCTTAAACCCCAATCCCTACACCTGAAACCCTATACCCTACACCAAAAAGCCAAAACCTTACACCATAAACCCTATTTTATACACCCAAAACCCTTAACCCTGAACCCTAACCCCTATTCAATACACAAAAAACCAGAAATCATATACCATAAACCCAAATACATATACAATAAAACCTACATCCTAAAACATAAAAAAATACCCAAAAACCATAACTGTCCAAAAAAATATAAAAACCCTAACAGACCCAAAAAAACATTTAAACCCCCTAAAACCATAAATTACTTTAAAACCCCACAATCCCCACCCCCAGATAACATAAACCCCTAAAAACATTAAAATCCCTAAAATTTTGAAAAAACCTGTATATTCCAAAAAAACACCCTAACCCCCATTCGAAAATCATAAGACTCTAAAACCCTAAAACCCTAAAAAATAAAAAATCCCATGAAGGCCTAAAAACATTAAGACCACTTGAAACCCTAAAACCAGAAATAACAGAAATGTTGATAAATAGAAATAAAAACTTAAAACATCTAAAATAACTGAAAACCATAAAATCTCAAAATACCTGAAAAACATAAAACCCCCAAAAAATCCCAAAAAACTTGAAAATCCAAAAATGTGCTAAATATAGTCTTTATCGGTGATATATAATTCACTAATAATGTAACACATTAGTATTTTTATGGTTAATAATGGAACCCCTTATCAATGCTCTTTATAGAACAAATAATATGTTCAAACTTCTTTATGACTTCACAAACTCTCACACACCCCTCCTCCCCATCTGTGTTTACTAGCTCCGATTTATCTCTTCATTATACTCGAAACCCTCCTCAATGATCTCTAACTCTCATGCCCCATTTTTTCAGTTCTTTAAAACCCATTTCTCCTCAACCTTCTAGTACCTAGATTTCTATCCACTGACATTCATGTCTGGAATCGATCCCATAACCTCCCTAGTGAAATTAGAATCACTTTACCACTACCCAAAGTCTGATTTGTATTATAATTTTTGATATTTTGATATATATATATATAATTTATTCATATATTTATTTAAATATTTTAAAATTATTTATAAACTGAATTTTTCTGTGTGTGATATATATATACATATATTTATTTAAATATATTATATTATAATATTAATTTTCATAAATTAGTATATATATATATATATCTTTTATTTAATATAAAACTGTATTTGAATATAATCATTATATATACATTTTTATAAGTTTATACATATTTTAATGTATTTTAATTATTTAAAAAAAGTTTTTATATATTGTTTTATTTGAATTGGATAATAGTTAATTCTATGAGATTTATAAAAATATTTTTAATTAAAATTTTGAAATATTTCTATATACTGAAAACAAGAAATAAATTTTATACATTTTATATATAGTGATAGTTATATATATATATATATATTTATACATATTCAAATATAATTTTATTTTTACATATAAATAATACACATTCTATTTATAAATATTCACTGTAAATATGTTTATAAACTATATCTAATGATAATGACAATGATAATGATATATTTTTTAAAATGAAGTTATAAATCACATATTTAATAATACTGATAAACAAAAATATACACACATATTTACACAATCATGTACCCATTTATATTTCACTATTAAAAAAAAGTATTTACATAAATTTATTTATTTATATTTATTATAATATATACATAAATATTTAATTTTAATTGATAGATAACTATTTAAATATAAAAATAACTTTTATAGATATATATATATTAATTCATTTTGTAAAGAAAAATAAAATGTATGATTTATAATAAAAAAATAAATCATAAATATTTATTTCATTATGTTTAATAATTTTTAAAATTAATTTCAACGTTAATATCTCTAAATATTTATTTGTACAATTGATATGTTATGTGAAATTAAAATAAAGCTTGTATATATTTAATTACAAATTTAACTACAATATGAAAATGATAAAATTTAAAAAACGTAACATATATTTGGATGTAATCCATGTTCAAAAATTAATTCTCCTATGAAAAATACAAGAATACCCTCTAAAATGAAACTGAAATCCCACTAATTATTAGGAAATTATTGTATCCCCAAAAACGTAGTTTTTTAAGACTCCCAGGACTGTTTGACCTTGAAAAAGTGGTGATCTTGTGACAACGAGGACAAAATTGTGTAGATCGCTTCATAGAATCTAACTTGGTAAGTAGTAGCGCCAAAAATCATCTGGACCCGAATTTTTTTCCATTTGATGGTCAATTTATGTTTTCGACTTATCATAGAATTCACATAAATCTATTGTATTTTTATGTCATCAAATTGTTATTAAATTTTTATTACTCTATAATAATTAAAAAATTATTAATTAATATTATTTTTTAGTTATCTACTAATCTAATTTTCAATTAATATCATATATATTAATTTTAAATTCATATTTAGTCTCCTACAAACAATATTTTATTAAATATATTTTATTTATATCATCATAAATATATTAATATATTAATATGTCATTTGTAATGATATAATGTTTTTTTGTGAAATAAACCACTTATCATTGCTATTAGTAAAGTGTTATTAATATAGTCTTTATTTGATCTAAAAATGTCCATATAAGTAGATCTTTTATCATCCCTGGTAAAAAGTGTCAGTAAATGGTGTCTTTTATCATTATTCTTTTTAGCACTAATTAAAGGCATCATTTATCATTTGTTTTTATAATACTAATAAAGTATCATTTATCATTTCTTTTATATTGCACTGATAATGGCTAGTGATGGATAAACCCAAATCTATAGTAGTTCTTTTCCAATCCACTTTTCACTACAAGGAGACGAAGAAGAAACTTGGAAACCATAACCACAAAAATAAAATCTGGATAAACCTAAACTATATCAAAAGATACCCCTCCCTCAAATGGTACCCCTCATAGGCTATAAATGAATAAAATGAGATAATAACCATTGATTACTTCTTTAGTATGCCTTGATATGGAGATAAGAACTAATATAAAAAAATATCACAAATTAAAGTCATTGGCCTCTAATAATATAATATTGGGGGATATGGTGAACATCCACAAATAAACTTCATTATATAATATAAATGTAAACCCCAAACCATCCCACAATTCTTTAATAATATAACATGATACAATAAGAGAGTCCATGTACAAAAATAAAAAATATATGTCTTATAGAAGAAACTATGTAAAATATCAAACCAAAGGTCAAAATGTCTAGATCAATCCCCAATTCCCTTCTGGAAACCATAAAAAATGTTTTTATATATATGTTGAGTATTCAATTATACTCATTAGGATCATACCCAATGTCTCATGTAAACATGTGAAAGAAATATGGAAATGTGATAGTGAAAAAATATTAATTCAAAAAAGTACCTAAAATAGTAAACTAACAAAACTCAGTCTCACCATGTCTCACTTACAAAACCAAACATCAAATATAGAAACACAGAATTATAAACAACTTAAAGGTTCGTTAATACTGATTCTTGACATATATTCCAATCTCATGCCCCAAAATCATATGTATTTTACTCTCATAGAATTCATACTTATTAAATCCAATTCACATCACATAACATAATTTGCGATATAACCTAGACCATCTCACTACCACAGTCCCATAAATATAGGGTCCATCACACAACATCTCATCACATATCTAGGGGAGTGGGGTATCATGAATATGAATGACATAAACCTCTTTCCATCCTCCCTAAATTCATGACCCCCCACCACATATCACATAACATAACTACCTCATCACATCAAATTGTTTCAAATGTATCATGAGCCATCCAGTCAAATCTTTCTAAGAGACAAATGGGCCATCACCACTATTGGATGAGTGGGAAAGTGGGGGTATCCATCCATCCATATCACCACCATCGTAGAATTTCTAGAAAACACCAAAAACAAAAATCCATTAGGAATTGGTATGGTTATCTAACTTTGGTCTCTCCCTTAGAAAAATTACATAAAATCAAGACACATATTGCATACAATACCAAACCTTTGGTCCATCGAGACTATACTAGACGACACAAACACACTACAACAACACCTCACATCAATCATCATAGCCACTTCCACTACTATATAAAATAAACTACATAAATACCTCACAAAGACACACATTACCACTGTAAACTTCCAAATTCATCATATCTTGGATTAATGATTTACCATAATCTTCTATTTACTAATCCATTTATTTCATACTTTTACATACCAATAATATTTATTTACCAACCCATTAATTTATTCAATTCATTAAACATTATTATTTATTCCACTCCTACCCAGGAAACTAACTCAACCATGCCACAAAACAATTGTCCCAACTCACATCAAACATTAAGACAACATTATACCATCGATGATACACCATGTCAATCATCTGTGTCTCCAAAGCCATCACATAACACAACTGTCAACTACCCATATCACATCCACTCCAATCAACCATCGCATTCCACACTTCATCCCACTCACAACCAACCTGTCACCACCACCACTAGAGGCCATCCTAAAATACACTAGGAAATAAAAAAATAAATCGTACACAATACAAACACATGACATTTTCCATAAATCCTTCATTGTATTACATCACATTACTACTTAATTTTGAATGGATATTGTCACACATAGGATATTTCTTCGGGCCACCATTTTATTATACAAATATAAATTATTTAGCATTCTATTTAGGGTGTCATTAAACAGATCACAAAATGGGTCTCACAACATATCATCTATTGAAAAAAATTATCCCAAAATCCATTATTTTTTTGAAGGAAAAAACATAGAATAAACACATCAATATTATCATTAGTGAAATAAAGCTTGAGATTTCTCCATATCCACATAAACTTCAGATTAATATAATAATTATATCCCTTATTTTGGTCATTACTATTGACCCAAAGGAAAATAAAATGCATGAAATCCAAACACATAGAATGTAAATAAGTGGGAATGAATATCCAATACATCAAGGATTATTTTCCAATCCATTACATACCACATGGAATAGAATAAACATCCTGGAAACCATATTGATATAGGAAAAGCATAGATCAACCTAATCCTCACCTAGGGATCATCAAAACACAACCCAAATGCACCCCAAATCGATGAAAAAAACAAAAGATAATATCTTAATGAAGAATGATGGAACACAGGTAAAAAAATATAATAACTCTCCACATATTTCCAAAAACCATCCTCTAGATTCTGTATTTCAACATTGGTGGAAAGGGTTTAGAAAACCTCCAAAAATCATCTAGGGTTTTCCCAAAACAAATAGGGCGAAAGATTAGAATAGATGGTTTATGAAAAATATGAAATTTATAAATATGGTTAGTATCAACATAATTAATTGTGTTAATTCCGTATTCACGTCATGAATTCCACGGGGCCCATCCAAAAAATGTTAATTGGATATATATCGTGAATTTCCAAAAAAACATAGACATCTACTAAATTTTTTGGCACCCCGGCACAAATTAATTCACATCTTGAATTGCAATTTCACAACATGAATCTTTTTCAAACACCTCTCTTCTACCATTTACTAGCAGTTAGTTTTTTAACTGAACATGATGGAACTAACCATCTCATGTCATGAATTACTTTTTCGTGAAGAAATTTTACCATTAATACCATGTTGTGACTCTAGCCCACTAGAAACCACCTCGAGACTCCTTCAAACACATCTGACAGCACAAAATTCAATAGAATATGATTAGAAGGCATGATCCATTACACAATAAACACTAAAAACAATAAATGAACCTAAAAACCCCTAAAAGACCCTAAATTCCCCTATAAAACCTAACAAACACCAAATGACCATAATAACCCCAAAACCCCAAAAGTACCCTAAAAATCCGAAAACCCCAAGAACAACCTAAAAATGTTGAAGGACCCTAAAAACTATAAAAACATTCTATCCCATAACAACCCAAAATAACCATAAAACCATAAAACCACATACGCACCATAAAATCCAATATAAACCCCAAACGATCTTAAAACCCCTAAAGGACTCTAAATTCCCAACAAAAAGAAATAACCCAAAAACCCAATAAAATACATAAAACCACTAAAATATTTTAAATTGCCCTAAAACTTAAAAATACCCATTAATCCATTTAAACCAATAAAATACAATAAAAATCACTAAAAACCCTAAAAATAATCAAATCAAAAAAAAACCCCTAAAACCCCTAAAAACCTAAAAACAATTAAAACCCAAAACACTATAAAAACAATAAAAAGCTTTATACCCCCAAAAAATTATAAATAATCCCTAAAACCCCAAAAATCCCAATACCCACAAAAACATAAGTCCACTAAATACATTAATCCCCATAAAAACTGTTAAAACTCCTAAAGGATCCATAGAACCCAAGATAACCCCCAAAGTCCCAGAAATCCCTAAAGTACCTTAAAAGATGCTAAAATTCCCAAAACCCGAAAAAACCCTAAACCCCCTAAAAACTATAAAACCTCACAAAAACAAAAAACAAGCCTTAAACCCCTAAAATATCCTAAAAGACCCTAAATAACCATATTAAACCCCTAAAACACCTTAAAACCCATAAACAAACATAAAATACTAAAAACATAAAAATTCAAAAAAAAACTAAAAACCCTAAAAAAACAAAACCCATAAAAATCCTAAAACACTAAAACCCCTAAAATCCTAGAAAACCTAAATCCTCAATACCTTAAGAAAAATAAACCACCCAAAAAACCTAAAAAACCCTTCCGACCACTATGAATCCCTAAAAACCCAAACAAAATCCCACATGCCCAAATCCCCTCTAAACCCCTAAAAATGAAAAAAAACATTATAAATGATAAATCCCTAAAAGACAAAAAACTGTAAAAACCCTAATAACCATTAAAATTTAAAAAAAATTAAAATAACTATAAAAACTATAAAAACCTAAATATCAATAATAACCCCAAAATTCATTAAAACGAATTTGAAACCTTGAGAACCCTAAAAGTGCCAAAAAAATAAAAAACATAATAACCATAAATACCATAAACCTCTAAAACCCGTTAAAACTAGTAACCCCTAAAATACCCTAAAACCAATTAAACCCCTAAAATAATGTAATGCCACCAAAACCCAAAAAAACTTAATACTATAAAGACACAAATAACATGAAGCACCTAAATGACCCTAAAACCAATAAACACTCTAAAATTTCTAAAAAACTAAAAACCCTAAAAGGCAAATAAATCCCTAAAACCCCAAAAACCCATACAACCATAATAAAACCTAAAATAATTCAGTCACCCAAAATACCATAAAAACATAAATATATGGTGATCCCAAAAACAACACTAAAACCCCTAAAAACATTAAAAAACCAAATACCCCAAAATACCATCAGAAAACCATAAAACCGTTAAAACCACTAAAAACCCAAAAAAATCTCTAAAACACCTAAAACCATTATAAATCTATTAAACCTAAGAAGAAACCACTAATCCCCCCAAAAAATGTTCAAAACCATAAAACCCCAAAAAACCAATTTGACACCCTACCAACATTAAAAAAAATAAAAACCCAATAAAGAACAATATAATCCTTAAAAAAAATAGAAAATCCATAAATCACTAAAAATACTTAAAACCATAAATAAAACTAAAACTATATAAGACAAAAAAAAATCTTAAAAGAGCTCTATATGAACTAAAAACACCAAAAACCAAAAAACCATTCAAAATAACACACTAGAAATCCCAAAACTAATGGAAATACTAAAAAACAAAAAACAAAAAAACACAATAATAACCATAATGAACCAAAAATCCATAAAAAAATTTTAAACCCTTAAGATTTTGGAAATACTAAAAACCATAAAACCCCCATAAAGTCAATAAAACCCTATAAAATACAAAAAAAAACCCTTAAAACCAAAAGAAACCCAAAAAATTCCTAAAATCCCAAAAACCTAAAAGTCTCAAAAAATATATTAATAACTCTATTTTGGTCTAAGATGTGTTGTGTCATTTTTTATGGGTGATATGGTTGGACTATGACTAGGTAGTATATCATTTTCTATGTTGCAAAGGAAATTCAATAGTTGATTGGTTCTACCAGGTCATTGTAGGGGGTCAAGGTTTTTGTTCAATAGACCCATGTTGGTTATGATGTCCTCAGATAGTCTCTAATGGGCCTATTCGCATATCCCAAAACACCCAACAAACCCTTTATCAATCATTCATCGACTTTTTTTTTTCAATGGTAGGTGTTTGGTGGATGAATAATTGGAAAATGAAACATAAAGACTCCATTGGTAAAGGGGTTGGTAGGTTGGCCTCATCACTCCCTGTTTGGTGGAACTATTTCCTCCTCGAGGACTCTATTATAGATTTGTGAAATGTTCATATGTTTGTGAATCCTTTTTTCATTCCAATGAATGTGTCTACAGACTACTACTAGTTGGGAAAATAAATCATGTGTATACATGGATCATGAGTTACTGAGTCAATGATAATTTAATCCATGTGATCAGGCACTCTTGGGTTTATCGTCATCTGAGAGGGACAAAAAAAATTTGTTGTTGGGGTAAAACCCATTAGATGGGATTTCTACATATCCATGTGAGAGGAATAAGAACCCATATAGTTCAATGCTGCTTAACTGGACACATCACCTTTTGAGGTTGTGCGATGAGGACCCATCCATGTTGTTTAATGTCATGTGATGAGGATTTCTTGTTGGAAGATCAATAATCATGATTTCTTATGGGACCTACATAGAAGTGGCCTAGTATTCTTTGAAGTGGCATGGTTCCCTGGGTGAATATGGCCTTACTAGGGTTATGGCCCAATGAACAATAGGGTGATTTGAGTGTTGGGTTTGGAACTCCAGGTGTATTTCTACGTATTTTATTTAGTTGGGAATCAAATCCCTCATATTTTTCTTTAATATGTGGCATATACTATATAAGAGGCCCAATTTTGTGGGGGGGATGATATTGGATTAACCTTTTAAAATGATCCCCTTGGAGCTGTGGCCTTTGGAAAGGCATCCAATATGTCATTTTGGGGTAGTAATCAGAGTTATCATAGTTTATTGAGTTTGGGTATTATAACTAATAGTATTCACATGTTCATGGAACCGTGAGGATGATCTTGACTCAAGATTATTTATATTATCAATTGGGTCTTACACCTAGGAGGATTCTTACTTGATCTCAGTCCTTCAGACAGGTGTCATACATGTCCTGGATAGAGCAAGAGTAATATTTATTTTAGTTCATTATGTTTTGGTCTTATACATAAGTTGAGTCTCATGTTTTTCTAACCATGAGGAGGATCTTGAATTAGGATGATTTGGATGTCTTTTTGGGGATTACACCTAGGAGGATTCTTACATGATATTGGGCTTTAGATTGGCATCCTACGTATCCTAGTTGGAGTAGGAATCATAGTTCTTGTAGTTCATTGTGAAATGGAATGGATGTTTTGATCATTGTCAACATATAGGTGCATGTGAGTCATGGTTGGTGTGAGAAACAAGTGGAAGGGGTAGATCTAGAAAACCACACACATTTCCTTATTTTCTAATGGAAAAATGTTTTGATGCCAGAAGAGGCCGAGGTGATGTCTTAATGAAAGTTAGGGGGTCTTTAATGTGCCATTGTCCTCATCTTTTTTGATATCAAGGATAGTGACAATCAGAAATCTAAATGTACATGTCACAGCATGAGCCTAAGAGGAGTAAGAGTGCCACCTCCTATGGATAGTTAATAACATTCCTCAGGAGTATTTCCCTAAAATGGGTTCTGGTAAAGGGTAGAAGCATTTATCCTCATAATAAATAAAAGGCAAACATGGTCCCTTCGACCATCCACCATCCCTCGATGAATATAAAATACAGTGATTATCTGTGATCCCTGGAATAGGTATTTTCTGGTTATTATAAAAAGGATAGACCCTGGGTTACCATGGTAATGTAAACTTATGTAAATTACAGGGGTCCACACCATTGTGGGGATTACCTACTCGACGCTACATACCATGGGTATGTAAACACAACTAGGTGTGCTATTGCACTCAGTGATTTTACCATGTGAGTCTAGCGGCATTGGGAGTAGTTTTGGATAGATGTCATTTGGATGGATTATATAGGGGTCATGGTGGATGTGATGGAAACTAAATGTCATGATCATGACAAGATGGTGGAAATCATGAAGGTACCCTATTATGCATAACATTTTTCAAGGGTTAGGGGGCACCCTACACATGGTGTATTTCTATGCGAGTGGAGGGTTTTCCACATACCAAGGTGTATGTATACCTAGAAATGGTCCACATAATATCATGGTACACGAACCCAGATTCCATTCTCATAGGGTGGTTCTATGTGGTGCTGGATTCAATTCGTAGAGAAAAGTGTTATTCCATGCATGGTGTCGACAAAATAGTGATGCACTATGGAGTATGTTAGATCTATAAAGTAGCCTTAATATTGCGGTTCACATGAAGTTAATTTGTGAATTGAATATGGTTCGGTGTTCACCAATTTGGTTAACAACTAGTTCATTGTTATTTTTTTCCTTCCTTTCATAGTAAACAGTAGTTTAATACCTTCTAGAAATCCTTTTTGGTTCCTTATATCATCGATTGTTTTCCCTCAAATGCTTCCATCCGTAAACTCCATACTCCCCAAA
The DNA here is from genome assembly GCA_963277665.1 of Viscum album. Lineage (NCBI taxonomy): Eukaryota > Viridiplantae > Streptophyta > Magnoliopsida > Santalales > Viscaceae > Viscum > Viscum album. Next base: position 981,632,117 of record OY728165.1, on the reverse strand, counting down.
AATCTAATTCCACTTACCATCTCCCATTAGGGCCTATTTATATAGTATAAAAGAGGCTGTATCTATGGTGACCATGACATTTTTTGTGGAAGCCCATGGGGAAATCAAATGTCCCCTAGAATACTCGGCAAACTGAGGTTTTTGGTATCGAGGTTCCTGGTGGCGATAATCCCCACCTCACACCGCTAAGAAACTTTTCTTCTCAGGAGGATGCCTTCACCCGCACCTCACACGTGAACCATTTTCATTTTTGTGGGATATTCATGGAGGTGTACCAATTTATATCATTTTTTCCAATGACACCCTTCATAGTGGATTTAGCACTGACATCCAAGTCGATGTACTACTTGGTTCGTGGGGAATTCCTTCCCTAAAAATTTTCTATGATTCAATACATAGAACATTTTGGGACCTTAATCAAATTTTTATTCTTCAAATATTTTCCTAAATCCTTCATTCAATATTTTTCCTTCCTTCTCCAAATTTATGGGTGTATTTACTTTCCCTTTGAAATTTCTTTGGACCCTACAAATTCCGCTTGTGAGAATGGATTCTAATTGGGATGAAAAGGAGGATATTTTGATGTAGCAAGTGGTCCTGAACTGAGCTAGTTTATATTATAAATTTGGATCAGGTGGGGGAATACACCAATATATAGATGGGCAAAAAAAGATTTCTGTTAATGGATTTTTGGTGAACTATGTGCTCTCGATTTTTCCCTTGGATTATCTACTTCTACGTACTGTCCCCTTCACAAAATCCATCGACTGAGAATGGTTTTTTGAATTCCATGAATGGAAAAACCCTTCCAAGTTTCTCTCATCCATGATGTAACTTTTAATTCCATGATCTCAACATCAATTATATAAATGGTGAGTTAAATAATCTTCCTAGTTAGTTCTATACGAGGGCCATCTTCATCTATGAACCAAACATTAAATTTACAAACTATAAGTTCTGACATCCACATAGTGAGTGTCATACAAGTTTCACTTACTCTGTGAACAATTCATATCGAATACCAATTCTCCATAGGCTAGTTCCTCATTGGTTCCAAAAACTATTGGTTCTTGGGGAATGCCTTCCCCAACCCTTTTCTGGGGTTTAGTACACAAAGCTGTGTTTTTTTGAATTATTTTAATAATTTTTTTTTATTTTCTGTCTTTTTCCCAAATATTTTAATTGAATAACCTTCTCTATTGTATTTTGTTTATATAAAAGAGAAGTATCTTCCACTTATATCAGTGGAAGCGACCATGAGGAGGGTGGTTAGTATTGAGAACACTGAAGAAAACCTTTGTTCCTACATCATTCCTCAGGAGGGTATCCTCAATGTCATACTCTCACTAGATATTATGAATTATCCATTATCTGTCCAATTGTATCTTTACAACTTTGGCCTCTGAGATAACATTACATTTGCATCTGTTGACTGGAGCACCTTCAAGATTCACCATGATAAATCACTAGAGTATGACCGGTGGAATATTAATTTCATGGGGGAGATCCTGATTACTTCGATCCAAGATGACATATATTACTTTAATGGATCTATGTGGACTCAGATCCATTAATGTCACCTAACTACATTATTCAAATTAGTTGTTCATGATTTACAGACTATTGTTAACTCTTCACGAATCAACACTAATGAAGTGTGGAGCTCCGAATGGAAACTCTAATCTACAAGGTTCTTTTATAACAAGTGGTCTTGGGTTATCAGGGTGTAAAAAAACTTCATAGAGTTCCCTAATTAGTTAGAAGTTATCAATCTATGTCACGCAATATGGGTCTCCCAGTTTGTCATCAATTCACCAGGTGAAATATTTCCTGATCTTCTCAGTCATTGGTGTTTGAGAACTAACACCTTTCATTTGTCCCGCAATGAATTAATGATCTGTTTATGGGATATCTATCAGATAAGGGGACTTCCTATACTCGATGAAATGTATGATGAATATCTTATTGTGGCCAAACCTTGGGAGAATGTTGAACTAGTGTCTCCATTGGTGAGATATTTACTACTCCTCATAGAGGGACTGCTTAGTCATCCTTTTAATAATCACTTGATGATTTTATTCAGATATAAAATAGGATTGTTCTTTTAGGTGAGAAGGATATAGACAAAAGTCTGGTGTAGCTGAACTCATCCAACTCAACAATCTCAGAAAATTCCTAACTCTTATTGCACTACCCTCAATGAGATTAAATACAGTACCTAGGGATGAAATATTCAGTCAGAAGTATCACCCGAGCTCAAATTTGTGGGTTTCCTTCCAATGTTTATTTTTGGATGGATCTTACTCTCTCATGATGTATACTATAGTTTCCGGGCCTACAATTTAATAATTGTGGCCACAATGTATGAGGGACAACCCATAAACCTAGCGATCCCCTCACTTTCCGAATATGTGAGCTATTTTACAATATGTAAGAAGGGAAGCCTCTGCATTTTCTGAGGGGTTGATTATAGTTTTTTATTGATGGATGGTAGAGAATTTCCCCTGTTTTGAGTATCATCATACTGAAATGGTTCTTCATTCTAACAAAAACGTATCCCCTCCCAGTATTTTCGTTTTCTTCCCTCGATCTCTAAATTTTGATATTGATGTCAAAATACTGAGTGATGTATCTTAGTTTTCTTTTTCACCTTTCCCCATCCCTTATTGAATAGTAGTAGATGATAAGAAGGGTTCTTAGGAAGAATTATCATACCACATGGAACATTGGGATATAATATTAAGCACTCATATATAAAATATGACTATCTATAAACATTATGCACCCTACCAGTTTTCTTGGAAGGTGGGACGTCTGTAGTGAGTAACAATCCTCCCAGTTACCTTGTTTAAATGGGAACCTCATCCAGCAATACTTCACTGTTTTTATTTGATGATGATGCAGGAGGACTCTGGCATACATGATTTTATTCTTCAAAAAGAGGTCTATACATACTTATCATTGGAGTATTCCTAATAGTGGGTAGCATTTTGTTCTGAAAATATATTGTCCAAGCTAGTCCAATGGGTGCAATGACCCTTGACTACTTGTAGTCCCATTTTACCTATTCAGGTGGCATCATATACATCCAAACATATTATAAGAACTCATTCTATTCATCACCACATTATTTTGTACGGGGGTTCTTCTATATAGCATATGATTTTAGAAAGTGATTCAAACCCCTCACCATCTGTTGATCAATTACATGGTCCTACTGAAGCTGGTTTGAGCACAACATCATTGAATACCCCTAATGTAGTTTTCAATCCCCTATGATTGGTTCTAGATATCGAACCACCTACCGGGTGGGAAGGTTCCCCCACTTGGGTGACCAATCCAAGGGAAGATCCATCTATCGATGTGTCATTTCCAAACTATATACCTATTGTGTAAATGAAAAAGTGTCAGGGTTATGATATATTTAGGATACACAAGGATAGGTGGATAATGTCATGGATTCAAATCTGTCCTATTATTTCTAAGACTACTCTTCTATAGTATACTACTGAGGAGGACACCCATCAATGGAAATTTACTAACTTGGGATCCAATGGCTTTGACTAATAGCATATCCACCAACTTGTGAAAAATATTTCCATATTTTGAGAGCATATAGCTGCTCATGATGAAAAAATTTCTTAGTTCAATACTTCACACCATCAGAAAAAGTCTTTTTAGGGTCTTACTGAATAACTGCTTCACTTAGTGGATTAAGAGATAGGCTCTCATGAAAAATCAATTTCTCAAGGGGATGAGTTAAAAGAATATGAGGCTCTTGTGGCCAAGCTAAATACATAACAAGCATCAAAGAGTTCCAACATAGAATTCATTAAATAGAAAATCTGATATCTTGGTTCCATACAAAAGAAATTATTTCCCTTAGATGAAGATAAAGATACATAGAGGAATCCTTTAGAGAAAGACCTTGAAATTCTATGCCATAAAACATTGATCTATTGGAAAGAGCTAGGTATGATTTGATATAATATTTTTATATTTTCTTGTGCCATTTTTTTATTTTCTATTAAGAAGAGGATCCAAGTTGTGGACTTCCTTCTTATCAACATTTAATAAAATGAAAACCTTTTGCACCTCAATGTTTTTCTTTTTCCCCTTCCTGTAGTGTCAATTAGTCATGATTTACTATTTTAATAGTAATTTCAACAATATTTCAATTTTAAATACTATTTGGGATGACTAAAATAATAAAATCCTGCATTAATGTTTCTTGAGACATGGGACTCGATGATCATAGTTTGAATATTACTTCGTTTTAATGAAGAACCCTAAAATGTTGAAAATTTTCTATTATTTCCCAAATTATCTATTAATCCAAATTTGGTGTGGTCTTACAGGATATAAAAGGACTTTTTAGAGGCCACTATTATTGTTTTTTTGAATTAACAAGATTTGTGTCTCTTGTTTTTTTTCATGGTCAATATGTTATCCTAAATGGTACATGTCGCAGGTTTAGCGAGTTGCAACTTGATTTTTTCGATGATTCCCTTTGAGGGATTTAATCATTGCGAGTGTTGTCTCTTTTATGGGTAGTTTAATGTCTTGATAACTAGACTATCATTATTTAGGTTTTAGTTCAAGTAGAATGGACACTGATTTGCAGGGCGAGGGCCCCAATTTTGGACTCGTAAATTGAGAATATCAAAACAGCTTTCAAACATGGATTAAAGATTTTTTTTCTTTTCCATGACTTGTGTTGTTCTTAGAAAATAATGATATGGCACATTGAGGCCAATGGTCATACAAAATTATGGAAATACACTCTTAAATAAAAATTCACCTTTGGTTAACAGGTCATTTTTTGGGAAATTTATTCATATTGGTGGGGGCATTGTGTGCATTAATAAACCAAAGAGTCCTTAAGAAACTGGTTTTCAAGTTATGATGGCCAAGAAATATTATGGAAATTCGTATTTGTTTTTTTGATGAAGACCATAGTGGGTGGCCTATTGAGTGAACAATTTCTAAAATTATGTGGGAATTTACATTGGTGTGGACTAGAAACTTCTCCCAAACAAATATAACTTGTGTATAGGAGGGATAGTGCATGGGGTAGTTTAATGTTGTACAATTGGGACATTGAGACTTATTTTTTTATGACCCTTTTTTACTCTATTCATTTGGGGTAAGAAATTTTTCTTTTAAACAATAGTAGGGACAAGAATGATCTATCACCCTTAGGTATGTGGAAATGAGAATGAAAGTGAACTATAATATAGGGGTTTCTAAAACTAGGGAATAAATAGAGAAATAAATGTCACAGGGGTGCACAGAGATAGGAAATCCCTCTCCTGAGGATTAATTTACCTTTGGTGAACAAACCTTTTTTCTTAGAAACATGTGCCAAACTTCTTGGTAATTGTGTGCTCACTCAAACAATGGTTTCCACTAAACATTATCCATCCATTTATGATGGTCTTAGTTGGTTATGGGAATTAAAACCATGTTGGACATAGGTTATGTTGTGTGAAAAGGGATGCCTGATCATGAAAAGGGTGCATTTAATGTTAAACATTACCTATAATGTTAGAACATAGTGGAGGAAATTTTATCCCATCCATGTGAGTTGTTTCCATATATAGGTTTGACCCTTTCAGAAGCTGGGATGAGACAATTCAATTTCATGGCTAGAACACAAATATGAGATTCATATGTCACTGCATATCTTGTGACAGATGGAATCAATCCATACATAGTTCTTTTAAGGATTATCCTTATGTGGGATTGGTTAAACCATATTAATGTGGCATCTTTGTCTTGTGCACGAGGTTTCCACTGAGGTAGGGATCATGTTGAAATTTCCGATGTGGACTCATTTCATGCACATGAACATGGGGCAAGGCACTTATTATTGTGTCAAGACCGAAGAATGAAAATTGACTCTTAGGAATCAGGTAGTTTTAATTTCATTTGATTAGTAAATTCATGTAGAAGCTCTCATTAACAATAAGATGATACTGATGAGGTGTTACAACATATCTAATACGTGGACAAGAAGGAATGAGTAAGCCAAGGATTCATGGGATCTTGGATCAGGAGAGGTGATACAGATCTTGGAAGGAATTAGGTATAAATTAACATGAAAAATACTCTCCTATGGAAGAATTTTCCTTGGGATGACATTCCCTTTTTTGGAAAAAATATGTAGATCCATTGGGGCAGGATGTGCATAATCGAACAAAGGTGTCTACAAGACACTATCAATAAATTTTTGATGGCCTCGAAGGTATATGATGATATGAAATCACTCGAAGCATAGAGTTTGATAAGTGGAAAAGAAGTGTCTGGACCTGCTAGAAACATTAATAACAATGTCACCCTTAGATTTGGGAACACTCTTATAGTGATATTGATCACATGTGGGGTTATACATTTTGAATCCCTTACTACAGCGGGGTTCTATTTCAAATATTCGAGTGACCTAAAATTAGGATTCCTATATAAATATGGAATCCACGTAAGGATTAGGTCATCATAGACACCTTTTGGTGTACCTTCTACTTTAATTTCCTGCGGTTAGGACTTAGTTTCATCATATGAAAGAGAACACACAAACATGCCATTAATAATCATCTAAATAAGTCCAGCGGATTTGTTTTCCATGGTTTTTTAGGGAATTCCCTTCCAAAATTTCTACGGCCACGTCAACTATGCTCGGTGTGAGAAAAAAGGGGAGGTAAGGGTATCAGTCTACCACCCATGGATAGAAGTATCAGCGAAAACAACATTATTGGGCCATGCAGTTTAATATCATGCAGTGAGGATGTGGTTGACTTTATGTGAATGAGCTAGCTATTGTGGGTCCACAGGGTATTAAGTATTTCAAAGAGTATGTTGATAGAAAAAATTAACTTCATGTCGTTGGGATAAAATATAAAAGGATTAATGCGTGAATATGGTCTAATTTGGTCGAGATATCCTTCGTATGCCTAGATGTGAGTGGGAGAATAAAGTGTAAACCCTGATTCTGAGAGACCTTGAATCAAGAGTGATTATTTGATTCTTACTAGAAAATGAGTGTATAGAATTAGTAAAATCCTCTCATGAGGAAGAAATTTTCTTTGATTCAAATTGTATTTTTGTGGACTATATATGCAGATCCCCCAGGGAATTGTATAAATTGTAAATCAATTATGTTTATAGGACATTTAACTTCCATTTTTGATAGTTTTGGGTGATCATAATGATCCTATATTTTCTAAGGTATGGATATTTATTGGTGGAAAAGGGGGAGTATCATGGTACCTGAGAAATATACAGGTCATGATTAGTGATGATAATCATAATCCTCTATAGAGATCTAACTCGTATATAATGGGGGAATGAACTATTGAATAATCTTTATTGCTTGAATAAAGGTTAGTAGTATTTTTCCTAGATGTAAATTTTCATGTAAGAGATTGGCGTATTTTTCCCCCTCGTAACTGGATCTAAGAAAGCCGATGTTTCAGTACATATCTCATCATGTTGAGAATCAACGCTCAAATAGTTATCAAGGTACCAATCAATTTCATTTCTGGTGGTTAGGACATCTTTGGCCTTGAATTTTAACATCATGCTGTTAAAAATTCTTTATCTATGCGGTTTAATATCATGAGATTAAGAATTCATGAAAATCACTTACGCATTTCTGACCTATATGATATGGGTGGAATTTTTTCTTAGCGGCTGGACCAGGATGAATGATCGGGGATTCAATATGTATCCTACGAGGACAGGAATCAAGATTTACATAGTTCATGAGGACTCTCCATGCTAGTCTAACCTATGCATAGAGAGGTGGGAATTTTTATCTTGCAGTTCCTGGTCTATGATTTAGGATCCAGGTGTCTCTACATATCCCATGTGTGAAATAATAAAGACATATGTAGTTCGTGAGGTCCCTTACAATTTAATGTGTTTTAGTTTGGACCTTTCATGTATTCCTCTATTCTATTAAGACCCATATGAAGGGAAAGGGGTATTGTTGACATTGGATAGTTGTAGGATCATGATGCAAGATCAACACATCAATATGTATTCTGTGAGGGATGAAATCAAGCCATAGGTAGTTCTGAGGTTCCCTATATTGGTCTCACTCTTACAAAAGGAGGGGGATTTTATACCATTCTTTCATGTTTGTGGGATTTTCATACTCCTCTATTATATTTCCACATGAGTAAACTGTTACCACCATTACAATACTCACGTGAGTTATATTAGGTGTGAGAAACAATGAACATTGAGGATTTCATAAGTATTGTTGGGAAAACAAGTATATAATTGAGGCAACTCAAGTCATGTGATGGGTAGACCCAGACATAGGGTCAAGGTGCCTCTATGTATCCCATTGATTAATTTAAATCAAGCCATATATAGATATTGAAATACCTTAATGGTCAATTTCATGTGGTTAGTAATTTTTTGGCCACATAGTTTAACATCATGTGGTAAGGACTCATGAATTTTCTTGTGGAAGTATGACCTATACGTATAGAGGGAAATTTTATTCCTAGAAGATTCACTATGATATGGGATCTGGGAATCAATAATTATCCGTAAAAGGTAGGAATCAATCCACATATATTTCTGTAGAAGTACCTCCCTACATAATATGAGGCTATGCGAAGTGAGGGGGAGAATTTTTTTTTGTTGGTGGCTATACATGGATATAGAATCCATGTGTCAATATATATCCCCTTAATGGATGTGAATCAAGACACGCATAGTTCTTAGACACACCCCCTGCGTCATTCTTACCCATACATAGGAAGGGGCCATTTTTTTCTTTTTTTCTTTCCCTTGCACAAATTTTACCCATGCACAATAAATCACAATTATAAATACAATAACCTTAATATAGTTTAATTTCTTGTGGTTATGAATATTTTTACATGATGTTTAACATCTTTTCATTAGGATTATTTTTCCATGACATTTAACATCATGCGGTTAAGATAATTTATGTGTGGTTTGATGTCGTGTAGCATGGACATTGGGGGTTCTATTAAGTTTAACTTCATTTAGTTATGAAGATAATCGTATAATGACACAATGTATTTCCTCAAGAACCACTCATTAGTTATAGATTTGTTGAACTATACATCCATTGAAATTAATGAATATGCTCCATTGGAGTAGACCCTGTGTATGACATATGGTCCATCCCATTTTTGATCCAATTTTAGAGGTATTTTTCTGAGTATATATTGTGTTTTTAGGACCAATAACATCTCTCCTTCATGGAAAGATCAAATGAAATCTTTATTATTGAAGGCTCCTGCAATCTGATTTTGATAAACTGCCAAATGGGGCAGAGTGTGAAATATTTTCTTTCCCAATCACTCCAGCTCCTCAAATATTTTCTAGGACTTCTCATCTACAAATAATTGATTGCATATGGTCACTTGGTGTGATGGAATTTTAACTTCAATGGGTAGAACAACCTATTTTTCATATACTAATGAGAAAATAATTTATTGATTGGAGGTCTGTGTCATGGATCTGTAATCCCACAGATTATGTTGGAGCATATCCAGCCTTGATATCTTTCCTTTTTCTACCACCATCTAGAGAATATTGGATAAGTTATTATTGATGTCCCCAATCATCTTGTTGGTCGCTTCATGGTAACAGGGTAAACCTTTGTCCTTGATTCCATAATCCTAATATAGTATATCCAATTCAACAGAGAAGAAATTTGTGCCATTTCCTTTTAGTATCGTATGTGGGATATGAAATTTAGTGATGTTTTCATCTTTCACAATGGTGATTATTCTTCTTTATATGAATCCATTATGGTTTAAAACGTCTTCCCATTTGAAAATAAGTTTTTTTATATGAGAATATATTTGAATTTCTGGGATATGGTGGTAGGGTATTGTCCATTGAAGACTATTTCCCATATAAAAAATGTCCAAGAGTACACGGATGTGTGAAGTAACTCTGAAAGATAGTTGATGAAATATGCTTGAACATGGTAGGAATGAAACATCTTGGTTACTGTGACAGAATCCTACATCTTAGTGGTACAATAGTACCCATTCCTTCAAATTAGCTGTGAGATCCTGTATACTAATTGATATGCTCTGCAGGTTTAGACATGCACTTCTTCCATGAAAAAAATTGTCTCTTCTCCATCAATGCACATGAAAAGGACTCCATCAGGGCTTCTCTTATAAAGGACCTTTATTTAGTTTGTGTCATCGTACCAGAGGATGTTGGTTGGATAACTCTGGATCTATTCCCTTCCACCCCTATGTAGTGGGAGCTCTACCCTTTTAAGGTAACCTGCAGTGGGAGTCATCTATCTGGTCTTAGGACTATATGGCACAGAGATGGGACAAATTTCAATGATTTCATCCTTGGTGACCCAAATAAAGGTATGACTATCCATCAGAGAGAAATATTGATGGATTTTTAGTTCTAATTCATGTCATCCAGAGTCGTGGTACAATTTTACAATGCATCATCTTGTGTATTTTTTGAATGAGGGACATAGGTAAATGTTGGATCTAACAGGAATTCTACCATCAGTTCTCATACATGGTTCATCAAAGGGATTATCTACTCTTTTTTACAGCATAATTACCATTTACTTGCTGGATGACCTGTTCTAAATCACAATTAATCTTACGGTGTTCTGCTTACACATGGAGAGAAATCTCCAAGACCGTGATAAGGGCCTTTAATTATACTTCCTTGTTTGTTCATCCATCTAAAAATAGGAAGGAATAAGGAAGAACTTATTTTTCTTGGTATATGAGTCTGACTTCCAGCCCTAGATTGTTGAGTCTGGGGTTTTCCATTATTTTTCATATAGGTATTCAAGAGGCACCATCGAAGTGAATTTCCCACATATGGGAGTTCTCTTGATTAGATAAAACTTCTTCATCTGGTAATTCAGCATCCAACAGGGCCACCTCCATTGAGGAATGATCTTCCATGATATCTGCTAATTCATGGCCATTTACATATTTCTAAAATATTACCCATATATTGAACTATTGTTGGATAACCACCCACCATGATAGGAATCTAGATAACATTGTACAATTGAGAACATACTTGAGAGGGTATCTATCTGACACCAAATGGACTTTTTGGTGCTGAAAGTAATGTTTTAGGTTCTAGACTGCAAATATTAATGCAAGGTAGCTCTTATCAATATCTAAATAACGAGTCTCAGCATCGATCATGGTTCAATTGAGGTAGTATAGACTATTATTACTACCAAAATTAATATTTTATGGAAGGATCCTTAGGATAACCCCAAGGTGGTAACATATAGAATTAGTAATCAACCTTAGATATGAGGCACTATCACTAGTGGTCTTAATATTTATCTCTATAGATTATTGAATGCTTCTTAACAATCATAATCCCAAAGATATTCCACCCCATTTTAATCCACCTAGTGAAGTGAATGTATTTCAGTAAGAGGATGTCTATAATTTTCCAAATGTAGCCTAGGTGTGCATGGAATCCACTCAACTCAGTGATGGTGTTAGGAGGTTACAATTCATGGATTTCCTTTATATTCTCAGGGTCAACTTTGATGCCATAGTGGCATACAATGAATCTGAGGAATTTTATTGATTTAACACTAAAAGAACACAATAGGGGGTTCATTTTTAGAAAATAATTTCATAGTTTATTGAATATGGTCTCATTATATTCTAGTTGTTCTGGTCATTTTTTCATCTTAACTACCAGATCATCGACATAGCATTCACCAAATTTTTAAAGGACTGTTTTGAAGATGTGATGAATGGAATGATGATATGTTGTGCCTGCATTTTTCAAATTGAAAGGCGTCTTGTTATATAAAATCTCCCCCTATTGAACTATGAAGGTGGTATAATATTCATCCTCTTAGGACATTCGTATATTTTATATCCTAAATAACTATCCATGAAAGAGAGAGCCTCATATTCGATAGTTGTGTCGATCAAATATTTTGTGATCGAGATTGGAAATTCATCTTTCGAACAATACCCAATGAGGTCCTTGAAGTCAATAAATACACAGATCATCCAATTAATATTTTATAAAGGGAAAATGATGGTCATCCATATGGGGTATTGGACTTCCTAAATGAAGTTATCTCTAATGAGCTTGTCGACATCAGCCTATATTTTGGTAGCATGGGTCGGATGTGTCCTTCTGGATTCTTTCTTGTATCCATGGTTGTCTTTTGGCAGGCCCAAGTGGTGAGTTGAGACATCTTGATCAAGGACTAAAAATTATATATAATTCCATTTGAAACATCATTATTTTTCTTTAGTAAGGAGGTATATGTCACTTCCTCTTCATAAGGCATGGCCGCACTAATCAGAGTCGGTCATGGGTCTTCTTCCATAGCCATGTTTATTTCCTTGAGTTCATAAATGGTGGCAGAGACTCCTTCCTAGAATGATGTATTGGAATACCTTAGGTCATCTTCTTCATCCTCTACATCTCATCATACTCCTCTTCATCGTCTGATGGGGAAACAATTCATGAAACAATATCATCATAGTTGAGGGATGTGTTGCAATTTTGGTGTCTAGGTGGTGAAGTCATCTCTTATACATTCTCCATCAGTAGGGCATTTGTTGAAGAATATGTAGTGATGGTAAAAAGATTTTCTTCATCTTATTTGAGTGATGAAACACATCCTCCTACATCAGTGGGTGAGGAATGTATTTCATGGAGTTTTGATGATGGTTCTAGGGAATTTTTATTCGATCCCTCATCATTATGTTGTGGGTCAATGATATTTTCAACGTTATCAGGTTCAATGGCCATGACTAAAATCACGAAGACCGCGGAATATACATCTAACCTTGGACTTGTACACTTAATCTAATTGATGGGAAGTATGTATTCATCCCAGAGTTTATTGAAGGGATTAGTAGGAATAATTTCCAAACCATTGGGGGTCTCATTCCAATCAACACCATCTATGATAATTTTTCCCCACTAGACTATAAAACCTTTCATAAATAGAGTGTGATTCATAGATGTAAAATGGGGCGTTATGGGAATGAAGGGTCCCACTCTATCATTTATAGCTATATTTGAGGCATTGATGTCAAGAGGAGGGGATTGCTGTTTTTTTTTGCATCCATGGCCTTTCTAGTAGGGCATTGATGACCATATATTTATGGACAACCAAATAAAATGGGAAAGCTGTGAGGTCACTAGACTGGGATTCAGCTTAATTTGGCCTACGAGCTTCGACTTTCTTTTGTCGTAACCAAACATAGTCTGGGTGAAAGGCATCCAATCATCCTCATTGTATCCCAACCGAATAATTTTACATAATGTGTATATATTAACTCCAAATCCATTGATAATTATTACTTTTCATATATCGACATGTTTTATCATTCCAGATAAATATAATGTCTTGATGTTCTCTTGAATGATGGTGTCTTCATTTTGATCTGTGAAGGAGATAACTAATTGGAATTCTGCAGTATTAGTCTCTGTTAGGTTGGCATCATCATTTTCTACCTAATATTCAATCCCGTGGTGTCTTATCAAAGATTCAATATGTGATTACTATAGATCTTATGATAGATTTATTTCATCAATGACTTTCATCTTGGATAGTATGAAATAAAACTATTTCAGGATGTCATATTACAAATCTAAAAGAAGGATCCTCATATCATGGGAACACTCTATCATAAGAACTTTAGGGGAATGAGAATTTCATGAATATTGGTCAGACCATGGGATCAAGGCCATAGGATCTTCCATCCTTTATGGATTGGGTTAGTTGTTTTTCCGCACATATTGATGAAAATTATCCAATTGTTCTTCCTCTGATGGATATTTGAGGATGATTGGACTAGGATGGGTTCTTATTGGGGATAAAGACTTTTCCGATCCCTATTGGCTGCATTGGATGGTCCTTCCTCTGGTTTCCACAACCCAGAAGATTTGAGTGGGGGTGCCACCATAAGCTTGATTTCTTCCATGTCTGTGTCTCCCTTGTTATCCATATCCTCTATGGGTTCTTTTTATAGACACCCAATTGGTTTTGGGAAATTATTATTCATCATTAGAGAAGGAATCAATTAATTATAAGGCATTGATGAATCCAAAAATCAGCTCTTATTCAAATGATGATTTTTCCCAATCAACTTCTTCGGGATGTTCCATTTCGAAGGGCAGTGTCTGTATCTTCATATCTGATGGCATGAAATCTGGGAGTATCAATGAAAATATTTTTTTTGAATGTTCATCTTCATGCACTTTTATTCCAACAATCTAATTTTAATTATTTTTGGGTGGTCCTCCTCTGGAGGATTGGGGGGTTGTGGATTTCGAACATGCTATATCAGGAGTTGTTGGAGGCACTATTTGTTACCTTAACAGTGATTATAAGATTCATTAGGGTCATTTGATTATTTTCTAAGCCATAAAATCATTTAAATTGTTCTCATTTTTAATAATTACCTATTTTCACACCCTTCATTCATCTTGGTCAGTGGTAGAGACATACACCACTTGCACTGGCAGTGGTCCCAGCCTGGCTTGTCTAGAATCAATAATATTTCTCAAGAGGTCTTGGATGAAAAAAACATTTGGATGCTCTATCCCAATATTTGGTGGAAGGGGTAGTAATCTAGCTAATCATCAATACCAACTTCATCATCCCTCTTCACCTCCATGTGTTGGAGAAAGATAATTTTCATGGTAGCTATGAAGTATCCATGTACTTGGCCTTCATGGAATGAGTAAACATTATGTCTCCATTCCTATAATTGATTCCTATCAGCCCTAATTGTCCCATCTTATCATGGTGTGGTAGATGATGATATACATGGGGGCCTTCATGGTTTGGTGTCGACCTTGGAGATGGATCCAGCACATGGGGTGTCTTAAGTGTAACAAAACCCACTTCTTCTCATACCTCACTTTTGACTAGGGATGATGTGGTTTCTTGGGACATGAGATTAATCTGTCGCAAGGAATATTAAATCCATTGGAAAATGGTGGAGAAGTCCCTGACACACTTGTATATTTCACAGGGATGAGTGGTGTTCATAGCTCATTAAGGTGATTATCAATGAACATGGCCAACATCTCATCTAGGGGGAGTGGGTAGTTCGTGGAGTAAGTTGAACGATTATATCTATAAATGATGTATGAAATTGTCTCATTCTATAACTATTTTTAGTTCATGAGGTCACTGACTACTGTTTCTGTAAATGTTGAGACAAACTGAAAAAGGAACTTTTTCATGAGGTCCTCCCATATTATTATCAAATTATTAGGCAATATGTTATACCACATGAAGGTTCAACCTTGCAAGGTTCACACAAATCGTACAAGAATCAAAAATTCTTGTTGCTCTAGGGTTCACATCAAGAGGTCACAGTAAGATTCATAGTGAATTAGATGTTGATATGGGTCCCTAGATCTATTATACACAAGGACTATGGGGTTCCAAATATTTGGTGGTGGCAGAACGTTGTTTACCCAATCATGGTAAGGTTTCTATTCCAAATGTATTGGAGCACGCTGCCCTTCCATTGATCCTAATCAGGTTGTCAATGACTTGATGGTTTTTATGAGCCCTTGAAGAATTTCTTATTGAACTTAAGCATGATAGGGTACAACATGGGGCATGATTTGAAATGATAACACTACTGGGACTTGAGGGGATACCCATCATGGGGCATTATTTTTTTGGATTCACATCAATCTATTCTAGTTACTTATATGATGAAGGGAAGTCTTGATATCCAATCAACATTGGTTTTAGGTAGACATAGGGTTCTGGAACTACCTTGAATGATATTTCCATCAATGATTCATATTTAAAGATGATCCCATGGAGAAGAGGTACATCTGATGGATGTTTTTGTTGATTCTTTACATGGGGAACATACCCAGTAGGACAACTTTCTAATAGAATCTCATCATTAATTCTCATTATCTATTTCATTTCATACTCTTATTGAAGGAATATATTATCATGCATGAGGGAAGTGATCGCATCAAGAGGGAGAGGTGGCTTGCATGAAACAATATTCCTATTATTATCTTTATTAGGGATTTTCATATGAGGAAATGATGTATTATCTAGGGGAGAACCTATATTAATTGTTTCCATTGGCTCTGTGTATGAAAACTTCATTCTCTATGATGACTACCTCAAGAAGGGAACCATATTATATTATATTCTCATCGTTTTCATTATTTTCAATGTGATTTGTGAGACTGATGTACACATAATTCACTTATTCATTCCACATTGGGTGTGGAATACTAGGTTCCAAATTTTAGGAGAGATTATTGGATCCTTTGTTTTATTTTCTTTTCCATTTTGTGGTACCCTTTTGGTTTATTGGAAAAAAGTGACTCAAACAGAGTCATGATTTGACCATTCAATATTCCTTCATCCTATGGGACTTTAATCAAGTGATGGGTAGAATGGGTGACCTACCTATTTTTCATTCTCCTCATTTGAGAGGATAAAAAAATATTTTGGGTAGTAATTTGAGGTAAAAATTCTTTTATCCCAATGGGGAGGGGTAGTTGTTGTTCCATTATTATTGTGCTACAGGGAGGACTTTTTTTTGTCTTATGGGGGTTATTTTTTGTTAAAATTACCCACATCCCTATGGTTTGGGGTTTTCTTATACCATGGTAGTTGATGCTTCTATCACCGCCTTCTCGATATTGTGTATTCTAATATGGGCATGGGCTAGATATAGTGCTAGAACTGCACCAGAATTATTTATTTCTGAAGACATGATTAGTGGTCATTTGTTGGCTTCCTTAAGAGGAAATCCTAATAAATGTTATCAGTGTCTTGGATTAAGGGCTTTTAAAATTCTTTCTCTTGTAATTCCTGATGCTTTGGAGACTTAATCAAGGTCGGTTCATGTCAAGCAAGCCACTTTCCCTAAATAAGTACCTCATTTGGCTTCCGTATTTGGATGATGAAATTGTAGGACACCATTTCTAGTGGGTTCCTCTATATGGGATGTGGGGTGAAATATAGAGCTCCACGATCTCACCAACCACAAATGTGAACACCAAATGGGGAATCATCGATGATTAAATGAAATTTCTATAGCGCATGGAGGCAATCCAACTCAATGTTTTTCATTTTTTTAGGATCGAGGTTGTCGTGAAAACAGAAGGGTTTATAGGTCATTTTTTCAATGAAGCTCTCCCAATATACTGGCATGGTCTACATACCCTTAATAGGGTAGAAATTTCATTTTCAAATGCAAAAGAGTTTTCTAGACATTTAGGTGAATGTTATGCATACATTCATCTCACAACTATTTTAGGATGCTGAACTAAGATGCGATTGTGGGACAAAACATAACTGGTATGGCATCCCTAGATAATTGTCTTCTCACAATAAACATATTATGTGGTTATTCTTATAGGGATCCATCTACTTGGTGTGTCTATCGTGGATACTTTATGACGATTTAATGCTGGGTAGCGGGGCTGGTAGGGTTTTCATTGATGTATGAATGGTGTGAGGGTGGAATAGAGAATGAGCATGGACCAATGAAGTCTCTTGGATAATAAAGGATTTCAATATTTGTTTAAATGTTTTTATTATATCTAACCATGTCCTTCCAAGCACCTTATAATATGAGGGATTTCTTGTATTAGGGCCAGTGGGGGGAGGACCTTCTTACTGGTGTGAATCTTGATTGAGGGGAGGACCATTAGAATCGGTGTCGTGATGGTGAGGGATACCATCACAGCTTAGTGTCTGACCATAGAGAGATTCTCTATGGAGTCTACCATGGCGAGTAACTTCATGATGGACTGCAGTAAGAGAGGACCTTCTTATTATTCGATGCCATTGAGGGGATGAACTTCACAAAGACTGCTATAATGTGAGGACTACAATCATAGTTCTGGATATAAAGAGAATATATGAATTAAAATTATAAAGAGGACCTTAAGGATGAACTCCAGTGACAGGAGAAGCTTTTCATTTCAAGGATTTACTATGGGGAGGGACTTCATAGTAACTGCCATCATAGTGGGGAATGTCATGAAAGCTTTATGTCTGACTACAGTGGGAGAGATATATACAACATATACCCTAGGGAGGAACATAATGGAGGATGAAAACAAGGGGAATGTCTTGTTTATATTTAATATTCTAGTAAACAACATGGACTCCCTACCACACATGAGGAGATAGGCTCTCATAGTTGATTATTTCTGGCCCGTAGAGTATGTCCTCATGGGTGCTCTAAGGAGGGCCTTTGGAGATGCTGGTGGAAATTTTACAGGGATGAACTTAAAAACATCTACTCCTCCTTCCATAATTTGGTAATAGATCGACATGATCTTGACCCTATATTGATTGATGTATTATGGAGTAGAGAACTCCATCTTCCAGTATAGCAGAATCATGAGTGTGCTTTTCATTTTCCATCTACCATTGGAACGATTCATTTTTTGTTTATATCTTCCAAGAAACTAGGGACACATAATATTGATAACATAATTCATATATGGTTCCCTATTTGGTTTTGTCCAATGATTTATTCAAGATATGTTGATGAAAATATTGATTTTTAAAAGGGATATATTCCTACCCTGTAGTGGACACCACGTTTAATCAGTGTCCCCTAGTTGGAACAAGTGTTTTTTCCTGATATGATTTTCCTTATATCAAAGAATATATCCATAGACCCTCTTGGACTGGAGTAGGGATGAATGTCTGCTCTGGAGTAACCATATTATTTTTTGGATGAATCACCCTACTCGGGAAGATGGGATCATGGGCCTGACTCCTCGAATTTTCAACCGATGTGAGGACGTTCTGAATAGATTATACGATATAGTCTGGAATCAATGTTTTATCCTCCGTCATTTCAAAAATGTGATGAGATATGTCTTCATCTAGAACAAGTATAAATTCCCATTCCATTCTCGGAGCAATATTTTTTTCCTACAACGATCCTCAATGTGTTTTTAGTGGGTACGTGATGTTCCCTTATATGGGGGGTATAGGAACAAGTCCACCTCTGAATCATTATCAGTATATGCCAACAACATTTTCCAGTTTCTAGCATATTTTAAGAGTGGGATTTATATTTACATGTATAAATTTTCATCTACACATTTTTCGTTGTATTTGTCTCACGAGTATGATTTTAATCTGTATGAATTTGACTCTACTTATATTTTCTTGCGATCATATTTGACTGGTGGGATTCATATTCATTGGATATGTTTTATGAATATGCATAGTTTTCCTACATAATTAGACTGTGGGTTGGAATATGTTAAAAGGAATTTGAACATGTTGGTAGCTAGTTTCCCCCTTATTGGATGGTGGGATACTTTCTCATCGGCCATGACTTCCATCCACCTATAAGGTGCCTCTCTATCTGCTCGGCATGACCAGCGATCATTGGAAGGAATTTTATTTAGTTTGTATTGTTCCATAATATAGCTATGGAAGTCCTCAAAAGAGGGAGTAGGAATATAAATTCATTCATAATTCACCGTCATATTTTCATGGTTGTATTTATATTATGAGGCATAGTTTTATGTATGAACATGGTATGATTCTTCTTTTTTAATGTAGACCTCCACCTTAAAAATTAGGGTTATTACTTGATTCGGATTATGAGTTCACCGCCCTCAGTATATAGTCTGAGGGGCCGATGTCCATGGGACTTTAGAAGATTCCATTCACATGATTAATTCTTCAGAGCGAGGATATTGGGTTGTATGCTACTGGTGGAGACATTCTTTAGCTGTATCCCTCGAGCAGAGTTCCTATGAATTTTTGGTGAATTAATTAGTGTTGACTTCATCTTCCTCCCTAAGATAAGGGAGGTACTCATTTTCTTATTTTTTGGAAAGACTCCCAGAACAATTTGAGATAGACACTAGGGCTATCAGGTGATTGATTACTAGTTGTGGTTGAAGAGGCGGCTAGCGAGCTTTCATCAATTGGATGGACTACCTTATAGCCTCTATCATGGGGAGCGTATTGTTTTGGTGGTACAAATTCATCAGTTCATTTGAAACCCATCATTTAAGATGTTGGGTTGGCAAGGGATTCATGTTCAATTTCTAGGATTCAGCTAGTGCCTCGACCGTCATGAGTGTTCGTGAGATTATTGATGGGGAAATTGGATTTAAGGTAGCTATATGTAATGCCAACAATAGATATGGAATTTTTTTTACAACAAAACCCCATAAAAGTATAATATCATGATCACATGTATAATTGGTTATTTTTGTTGGATCTCTACATTTTAGATATACAAGGATCTTGAGGTGGGGTAACCTGCGACCATGGCTAAGGATTCACGTCGGGTTCACCATTTTTTGTTTCGACACTATTTATGTTGTACTAGGCCAAAAAATGCCCCGATAGATATTAGATAATTGACAATTATTTTGAAGGGGTTCATGTTGGGTAAAATATTAATTTTTTGAACTAATTTTCATTATACCAGGGCATCAAATTTTTTCCCTAACAGATAGTAACCAATTGTCTTTTATTATGATGGGTTTCACGTCGGGTTCACCATTTTTTTAACTGAGGTGCATTGTGTCCCATTTTGATGGGGGATCTGTTCACATCGGGATTGGGAAGTATATCCTTTTTAATGTGGAAATGTAGGTTCCACAGTTTACTAGTCCTAGATGGTGATTACATGGGGTTGTGTCTTTTGTTTAATCGACCCATGTTGGGTATGATGTCCTCAGGCAGTCTCCAATAGGTTTATCCACATAACCAAAAACTCCCAATGACTGTATTAACCATTATTCATGATCATGCTTTCAAAAGGAATATTCTCGTTGGATGAATAATTTTCCAATGTCACTTAAGGACTTCATTGGTTAAGGGGATGGGAGGTTAGGGTCATCACAACAATTTAGTGGGAACTATTTCTTGCTCTGATGCTCTCTTGTATATTTAATAAATGTTCATATGTTCATGTATCTTTGGTTCATTCCTAGCATGTCTCCAGGGGTTACTCTTGGGTTGAAAAATCAATCATTTATATACATGGATCATGAATTACTGAGACAAAGGTAGTTTAAGCCATGTGATGAGGTGTTCCAGATTTTATCATCATCCATGGAGGATGGAAGTTGTTTATCTCTGTGGATTGAACCCATAAGATTGGATTCCTACAAATCCTCATGAGAGGAATCAGAACCCACATATTTCAATGCTACTTATCTGGACATGTCACCAGTTATGGTCTTGTGATATGGACCCATCAATGTAGTTTATCTTCATACTTCCAGGACGTCTAGGCAGAAGATACCTAGGAAATATTTTGTGGGAGACTTACACCAAAGCGACTGAGGATGCTCAGAATAGGCGTAGTCTCTTGGGTAAATATGGGCATTTTGGGGATATGGTCTGGTGAACAATAGTGTGATTAGGGTGTTGGGTTTGGAACTCATGGAGGATTCCTATATATTCCTATTATATGGGAAATAAATCCCTCATTATTCTGTTTAATATGGGGTTTATACAATTTGGGAGGCTCTATTTGTGTGGGGCATGATTTGGGCTTGAACTTTGAAAATGATCCCCATTGAACTGGGGCCATTATAAAGGTATCATACGTATCCTATTTGGGGGAGGAATAAGAGTTCTCATAGTTCATTTTTTTGGGGCTTATACCTAAGAGGAGGCCCATTTTTGTAGACCGACTACGTGGATCTTGATTCTTGATGATTTGGAGGTTTGGTTAGGGCTTACACATAAGAGGATTCCAACATGAGTATAGGCCTTTGAACAGGCGTCCTATGTATCATGGTTAGAGGTGGAATCATAGTTCTTGTAGTTCATTATATTCATGGTTTATACAAATGAGGATTCCCATGTTTGCGGAACAATGATAATTATCCTGAACAATGATGATTTGGCGGTTTGGTTGGGACTCACACCTAGGAGGATGTCAACTTGAGCTCGGGCCTTCGGAAAGGCACCCAACCTATCCTGGACAGAGAGGGAATCAGATTTCTAATTGATAATTGTGAAATTTTATGGATGATATGATCATTATTAACCAATAATCCCACCAGAGTCATACATGGTGTGAGAAACAAGAGGATGTTGTAGATCTAGAAAACCACACACCTTTTGTTTTCTACTGGTGGAAAAAGAGGACGACAACAGAAGAGGCTGGGGTGATGGATCAATGAGATAGGGGCTTTGAATGTTCCAATTTCCACACCAATGGTAATATCCAATATATTAACATTTGGATATTTATCCAAAAATGTCCCAGGATGAGCCTGAAATGAGGAAGAGAGCCATATCCTTTGGAATGGTTATGGACTTACATTAGGAGGACTTCTATGAAATGAGTTCTGGGAAAGGGGAGAAGTATTTATCCTCATAAAAAGGAAAATAATAAATTATCCCTTTGACATGTAACTTCCCATAACTGATTTGAAAATACAATGATTACTCTTGATAACTAGAATATGTATGTTCACATTAGTATCCCATGGATTGAACCTGGGTTACCCTAAGAATGTAGTCATACAGACATTCTAGCTGTCCTCACTGTTGCAGGGATTACCTATGCGACTCTTCTTACCATGGTTAGGTATACTCAACAGGTTGTGATGATGTGAACTGGGGTTTTACCATGTGAGTCTGGTGGATTTGGAAGAGGATCTGGACTGGTTCTATTAGATTGTTTTCTAGAGGGTTTATAGAGGATGGGATGGATGCAAAAGGGCATCATTGGGACCATAAGGTGGAAATACCAAAGGTACACTATTCCACATACCATTTGTTTATGAGGGATGGGGTACCATCAATATGGATTATTGTTATGAGAGTAGGGGCCTTCAACGAACCAAGGTAGTATGTGGACCTTGATGTGGTCTGAGTACCGTAGTTGTACGCGACCTCAAATTCTGTCAGCATAGGTTGCTGCTACATGGTGTCGAAATCCATCCACGTAGAAAAGCACTACATGGTTCAAGTTTTTGACCATATAGAGATGTGCTATATGGTAAATTAGATTAAATAACGAGCCCTGATCCTACAATTCTCAGGAATCTCATCTATGAAGGTCATGAGGTTCATGGTTTTCTTATTAGGTTTGCGGCTAGTTCAAGTCCAGTTATTTTATAGCTATAATGAACTGAAATTTACTCATTTTACCAAATCCAAAAAATAACCCCACATTTTTCCCATGAAGATGAGTCAGATTATTGTCCCTTTTTTCAGATAATGGGAAACAACATTTAGGAATGTTTCATCTTCAATGAGCTATGGTAGAGAATTAAAATTCTATGAATTTCAAACTCGGACCACCAACAATAGAAGTGTTGTCTATTTTGACCACCGAACCTGATGAGGGAGAGGAGTGGAAGTATTTCTTTAAAAGAAGGGAGAATACGTATGGTAGTTAGATATTCAAACAATAGTCAATCAATCTTGTGGCGTACTATAAGAAAAGCAGAAACAACCAACTTTGCCCCCAAAAAATCATGTTGTAACGTTGTAGACATTCTCGACCCCACACCATCCAAATGCCAACCGTCGAAAAAGATGTTTGACCATAGAGGCAGAGAGAAAGTGAAGGAAGATGAAATTGTGTTAATTTCAAAGTTATCTTTATCCCTATTTTATTTTATGGCCTCATATCTAAAAGCACAGGCACCACCCCACCAAATGAAACCACCAAACATTGTATTTCGTCAGATAATGAGTCGATCGTTGGCTCAATTAATTTCATTCACATAATAGATCCCTTATACAAAGAAGAGTATGGCTCCAAACTAGATCTCACCACACCTAACAAAAAAACCGTATGATGGTGTCATAGAATCCAAGGATACTAGGGAATAAAAATCCATTAATGAAAACATACATATGCCATAACACTACTCAAACAAACAATTTGTTAGAAACTCGTGGAAGAGAACATTTGTTGACCCAACAAGAATAGAAGAAATTATGATAAACCTTCAAGAAGTCACTCCATCCAAGTAATTATTTTATATGAATTGTAAGAAGAATATGTGTCTCATTTCCATCAGTGTATAGGCATACATTCTCAGGATAACCCATAAATAATGGAACAACCTTCAACTCCTACATCAAGGGTTGACCCATATTCATAAAATGATAAAATATTTAAAAAAACATGTAAAATAGAACACCCATAACAGGATGAAGTAGACATTAGACTAGAAGAATGATATTATGTAGTAAAATTCTTCAGTACCATCCAATCTTTCATCCCTATATGCCCTGAGTTTGTCAGAGGACCTCAAGGAAGCACTCATAGAGGCTTTTCTCAACCCCCAGCTATTTGAAGTGGATTTGGGCACCACAATGGTATTTCAGACACATAATAATTCAATATAATGTCACGAAGTTATCTCCTTCATGTATCTAGATGAAGATTACATTATGTAGGGACACATCTGAACCTTATATGTGTCTGTAAGGATCAAATTTGTCGATATCTAAAAATTAGTCATTAACAATGGATCTAGATTTAATCTCATCCTATTGTAAACATTTCATTGGATGGGATACAATGAGGTTATCCTAAAATAATTTTCCACAACATTGTTGGGTTATAAAAACAGAGAGCAAAAGTTGTTAAGAAATATCAATCTCAAATTCTAGTTTGGAGACATTTTAGAAAACACATATGTTTTTTTGGTTCAAAAAAACATGGCATTTAACCACCTTCAAGGAAGTCCCTTGTGGCATCAGCACACAAAAATTCTCGCATCGTACCACTAGTGCATCATATATTTCATCAATAGAAAAAATGGTGCATTGTATATCTATAGGGACCCATACGAATCATGTGGGTCACACGATATTGATTCATGATTCTATTACTAGAATAAGAAGAGACTATTGTATGAGTGTATTTATTGGATCACTACACCAAGAGTTTTATAAATTTTCCATGTTAAACCCTTCCAATAGACCAGTGAGGAATACGTACTACCCATAAGTAATGTTCGGTGTTGGATTCCTAGTTATGATAAATATATGATAGTCCTAATAACATTATTTATGGCCATCAAGTCAAATAGTGTTGAAAAAAACCACTGACCCTAAGATATTGGTGAAATCTTGAATGGATGTGCCCTCAATAAATCCTTAGAGCTCCAAGAAACCCCTTACTCACTCAATAAGGTAGAATAAGTAGAAGAATCCATTCCTTTATCCATCACTGCTTCTCTCTATAAAATCCCCCACTACTAGGTAAGTTGTAAGAAGATTCTTTATCTTCCAAATAAAAATATCTTGACTCTTCTCCAAACTCTAAAGAGATCATCTCAAGAATTTTTTCTCTATAGGAATATGAAGAAGAAGAATACAAGGAAAAATAATAATAGGAAGAATAAGAGGAAGAGGATGAAGATCATATGGAAGCCCCTTGGGAATTCAAAGAGGGTATCTCAACCACCATTTATGAACTCAAGAAAAATAAATATAGGTACAAAAGAAGATCCACAACCCACATTAATTAGTGCGGACATGTCTTTAGAAGAGTAAGTGGTATACACCACGTTCCTAAGGAAAAATTGATATTTATTAACGTCTAACTATATTGAAATTACAATGCATGATCCTAATGTTCCTACTCACCACCTAATCCTATAAGAGGACCACTGATTCTAAAAACAAGCTATCGGGAAGACACACCTGAAACATGATGCCAAAATAGAGGCCGAAGTAGGCAATATAATCATAGAAAAAATCATTTGGGAGGTCTAATATCCCATATGTCAGGTCAATATCATCCCCATCAAAAATAAGAATATAAAAAATAAGATCTTTCATTGATTTTAGAGATCTCAACCATCACTTTCTGAAAGATGATTTCTCATTCCGTATTATAGAACTACTAATTGACTCAACATCCAGATATATAGTTCTCTTATTTAGGGATGGAAATTTAGGTTACATCCAAATATTAATGTTATATAAAGACGAATAATCCACTACCCTTAGGGCCCCCTCAGTAGTAATTTTCTATTGAGTCATTCGCATTGGCCTAAATAATTTTGGTGATACATCTAAACATATTATGCATCACATCATCAAAACCTTCCTATGAAATTTTATTAGAATTCTATGTTGATGACCTGGGGGTT
Source organism: Viscum album (assembly GCA_963277665.1). Taxonomy (NCBI): domain Eukaryota; kingdom Viridiplantae; phylum Streptophyta; class Magnoliopsida; order Santalales; family Viscaceae; genus Viscum; species Viscum album. The sequence continues at coordinate 981,605,996 of OY728165.1, read as the reverse complement.
ATATCTCAATAATACATAGACCACCTAGTCGGTATTCAAACTTTCTTAAAAAAACTAAGACAATACAGTCTAAAAATAAACCAATTAAAAGTTTCCTTCTGCATTACATTAAGGATGTTTCTCAATTTCAATGTATGACCACACAACATTGAATTCAACCACGAGAAGAAAAAGTATATCCTTGGAATGTAACCTCTTCATATCCATGTATAGTTGATAGGAATACTAGGATATTTATCCTACATTTCATGCTTCCTATAAAACCTTAATGTAAAATGTTTTCCCTTCACCAATTTTATGAAAGAAGAGGTTCATATGAGTGGATTGATGATTGTCAAGAAAAATTTGATAGTCTCACAAAATATATCATAATTCAGCCAGTGCTAGTACATCCTCTCAAAGTAATACCACTCATATTTATGTGACTACCCCCAAGAAATCTCTAGGAGACACCATTTTTCAATAGAATGAAACATGTAGTGGAAACAACCTTTATTATCTCATCCAAACCATGATCGATGATGAGACTCATTAATAATGTATTGAGAAGAAAAGTCGGATGATAATCTTTATGGTCTTTAAGATGTTGTACTATCTACATCACCATGAGGTACACCTAGTCTCTTGCACAAACCCCCATAAATACATTCTATTTACCCAATGTTTACCAAGCATCTGTCATGGTTGATGGTCATCATACAGAAATTTGACATTGAGTTTGTTACTCACAAATCTATAAAAGGCCAAACAACAGATGATTTTCTATTGTATCACCGTTGATATAAATGAATTCATTAGATACATAACTACACATTGAAGAGGTTTTCTATGTTCGTGAATACCCAAAAAAACATGGGAGATTAATTTCAATGATTCATCTAGAATCCCTATAGGAAATGTGATTGAAGACCCCAAGATCATAAAAGTGGTATTGGGAGTCTTACTCATATCTCCATCAAAGAAAATCCTTCCTTACTCTTTCCTGTTGTCACAGGGGGGAACAAACAATGAATTGAAATATCCGGCATTCAATGTTGGTTTATATCTGGAACAACAAGTACAGGTAAAACAATTTAAGAAAAAAGGTGATTTATAACTGGTCATAATTCCGGTAAACAGTGATTATACAATAACAAATTAAGAGCTAGTGCGTTTTTAGGCCATGTCCAATGAATAATTGTTGAATGACCTTTATATATGACATTAAATCATGTCCATAAATCACAAAATTCATCGAAAGAGGCATTTGAAAATGTACCCATAGCTCTTGTCGATCTAGATCAAGATGAAATGGTCATTAGCATTGCACACGAATAGGTGGTCTCACCATTCCATAAATGAAACACAGATAATATCAATGAGATCAACCATATCCATGATTTTGTGGGTCCTACCACCAGCGAGATGACACCCATTTTAGACTACCATAAATAGGAGATCTCCCATAAAATAGTACCTGAAGGGACCAAATGAAGAGAAAAGATATCAACATTGATCTCTATAACAACACTACCCATAAAAATTAACTCCATAACTGATGCCTCGATGGGTCCCATCATAGGTTCAATGATAGGTAATAATCCACTTCCATCATGAAATAATTACTTGTCGAATTTTATGGATCTCACTAGTTAGGTCCAATGGTTTGACATAATTTCTAATGTCTTGGATACTACTGTCCCACTAAAATGCTTGAATGCACTAAATTCACCAAGAAGTGTAATTACTAAAATGTTAATGCTTATTTCAGCCACCATCCCCCAGAGTTTCATCACACAACCATGTAAACATGGATATTTTCCATATGGGGAACTAATGTAGTGGGACCATATCATCCATAAATGGGGAATAAATTAAAGTATATTCTTACATCAACCAACTTCATTTCCAATTGGGTAGAATCTATAACCCTCAAAGAGATCTGGGAAATAAATAATGTTAGCTTCATGAAAACTGACTTCATTATCAGATTTGGTGTCCCTCATACAATAATATTAGAAAATAACACCAATTTATGTTCCCCTAAATTAGAGAAACTATATCAAGAGTATGGTAAAATGACCAACCTTTAATCTCACTACCATGTTGTGACTAACATAAAAATAGAGTACTTAAACAATATCATATCCAAAATAATCCAAAAGATTGTATATAAGGATAAGAAATAATATATGAACATGGTCTTTTATACATTGTGGGCTTACCAGACCATGACCCTCACTAAAAAATAGGTAACACTTTACTCATTGGTATAGGGGATAGTGGAATTCATACCCATTGAAGTTCATTTACATGTTCTCTGAATTTCTATATGTGATCACCTATCCACATATGAGAAATCCAGGAAATGGATTGTTTAATTGGAGAGGCTGGATGAGAAATGATTTCATGCCTTGAATAATTTAGATGTTCAAAAAATTGGATATTGTGAACCTTAAACAAAAATGCTTTTCTCTGATCCTTCCTTGAAGAGGAAATGGTATTGGTCCTCCGGACCCCCATGATACATAGAATGAAATATCCAATTTTTGTGCTAGAATGGGTGGGTCCTTACAATATACATAAGGTTTACTCCAATGAATCTTATTTGTTGATTTAAGTTCATGGTAATATCACTATTGTCCAAACTAATTCAATGTCCATGAAGAATTGTTTAATTTACCTAAAAGGAGTTCACTTCCATATTTGATGGCGTTAAACTATTTGAGGCATGTCCTAATCAGATGATGGTAAACTGCCTGATGGACGTCCTGATTGCATGATGTTAACTACATGACATGTCATCCTAACCTCAGAATGATAGAATCTATGGAATTTTCTTCATATCCACCTGACACTAAGCTATATGAAAAGTGTCATAATCACATGATGTTAGTGTAAATGATAAATTTTCTTGATGTATGATATTAAACAGTGAAGCACCATAGTGTTCTCACTTTAGTGGACATTCCACCAACATTGGTCATCCACCATTACATATTCATGGACTATGTTCTTCTTGATTCTTGTCCATATAAGATACATAGAGATAACTGTATTTTATATCCCAGTCCATACACCACAAAATAATGGTTAAAAAATCCTCTTAATCTATGTGTATGGGTCAAGACGGTACATAATATTCTTGTTAAGATTTACTTGTGTCTTGATTCTCATTTCTATGAGAAAAATTATGACGCCCAAACCTCTCAGGATGGGACCGATCGTTGATTCCCCCTTATCCAGGGGATGATTTTCTTTCCATCATTTTGTATCAAGGTCTCTTTTCATATCAGGATTATGTTTCTCGCTAGTTTATGAAATAATTTTTTCCATAGCCGACACTTTTCATCTTGGTAACATGATGTTGAAGTGTATGAGCTCTTCCTCACCCCATAATGTTAAATTTTTGGTTTCTATAATCATTCATGTTGGTTGATCCACAACCATACGTCATCATGTAAAAATTCCAGATTCCTCAGGAACTATGTACTAATTGATTCTAATCCATACATGATATGTAGATAGGCCAAGAATTTATTTATTGGTCCAAGCACCAACAAAAAAGTCACATTTCCCCCTTCCTAGGCTTAGGTTAGACTGGGGAATGGAATATTCATTTAGAAATATGTGTGGCTTGATTCTCGCCCTGATGATATTCATAGTGAGTCCAAGATATTACATCCTAGTATAGCCACCACCAGTAAAAAAATTCATCTTCTCTGCATATGGTTCAGACCTGCGCAAGGAACTTCAAAGAACAAAATATGGTTTTATTTTCATCATAATAAGATATGTAGTGCTGTAAGTTCCCTATTCAAAGTTCATCCATGATATGGACAAAATGATCCCTCCCCTACAAATAAGAAAAATTAATTTTGTGGTATACAATGTGGGTTCTACCCAGAGGATTATTTCCAAAAAAAGAACTTGTTTCATGTGCATGAACAACATCCATTCAAGGAAGATAGTCCAAATCTACGGGTGGCATGATTTATTACCTCAAAGTATATATAGTGATATTTGGATCACCATGCCCTGGTCCAGCTGCAAAAAAGGATCAAAATCCACATATGTATAAATCTAATATTCACAAGGAGGTTTCTATGAACTACATGTGGCTTTATTCTCATTGTGAAGAGACGTGTAGTAATTCCTATTCCTTGAATCGTAGTATCATAAATAGATAAAAGATAATGAGAAACGTCCCCATATTCTATAGATAAATATAGGTCTATACTAAAGGTTTAATCATTGTATCACACTTTAGGGATCTGTTAAGTAATATAAATTCCACCTACATATGAATCAGATCTATGTAGGTAAGTTCATACATCACAACCAATCATAGACTAGATTTTTCTGAAAAGTTTTGATACTTCCCTCGAATTCATAAGATTTGGATCCCTAGGTAATTCTGGATCATTACAATCCTCCTATGGACATCAGAAATCGAGGGCCAGTGTCCTAATGACTTGTTTTTTTGACTATGCACAATATTCCCCAGTTGTCTCTACATATGTTTCCCACAAAAAGGCATTTCAACAAGTGTAAAATTCATCTTCATGATATAATTTTTTTACCTCTATATTCCCCAATGGTTTACATGCACAATATCATTTCTCCTCATCTGATAATACATTGTATCATGGTTTAGAAAATCATTTTCCTTCACACCCAAGTCATGTCAAAATATCCCAAACTAATTAGCCTCCATTTTTTCGTGACTCATTTGACAAGTATTCCTAACCACATGATGATAAAAATATGTAATTTTAATCCTTCCTACATGATGTTAAAGTGTACATAAATTTATCTCATACCATGATTTTAAAACTACATGATAAATATCCTTGTTAAACAAAATTAAACTACATATCCCAAAAAAGATCTCACCTTAGATAAATTTTTCCTCGAAATTGGTAATCCATCATGCCATATTACAGAAATATGTATTTCTTGATTCATATCCAAATAGGATACATAGTGATGTTTAGATTCTACATCTCGGCCTAGCTGACACCATGTTAAAAATTCCTCTCTCCCTATGTATAGACCCAGCCATATTGGGAGTTTTCTTTAAAGAACTATGTATGACTTTATACCCTTCCAAATGGGATACATATCAATGTCTAGGGATTTCATCTTTGGGCCCAGATTCACATCCATACAACCATCTAGCCCCATGTCCAGAGTTTCATTTCATAGTGTGTGATGTGTCGCAGGTCCTCTTAGGTCCTAATTCACTTCAGTTTATATCAGCAGCACTATGAACCTCCCATTAGAATAATTTTTACACTCCATTCACATAACATGACATTAAACTATTCTATCGATGACCTAGTCAAATGATGATAAACTCTATAGTCCCATCGTAATGTCCCCACCATAGAAGAAATTTACCCTTGTATTGGTAATCGATCGTACCATATTTAAAAATCTACTCCTCTATGTATGTGATTCAGATCTTAAAAAGGATTCCCTTTCTTTGTAACTGCATTTGGCTTTTTTCCTATGCATACATGAAACATATTGATTACTAGTCTATGTGTCTTAGTCCCAACATTAGAGAAAATAAGAGAAAAGTGCTCTTACCTCCTACATATAGAGTTATGTATGAAATTTTAAATCGGGGTTCCTTATTCATATATCCATAAAAAAGACAGGTATTCCCCTTCAATATGAGTCAGATATATATAGGGAGTTTCTAACTCCATATATAATTGTGGTTTGAATTTTACTTATATTCATAGATGCATCCTTTACATTTTTCAAACATTGTTCACCATTAAATTTTGGATCTCTTTAAACCTCCCCAAATACCAGAAGTTGAATGTCAGTGTCCTGAGGACACATTTTTTTTGACTATGTAAATATTTACAAGATGGATCTGAATATTTTTCCTACAAAATGGGCCTATCAACTAATTAAAAATTCATCTTCAGGAGTGTCTTTTTCTACCTCTATATACCACAATGGTTTCCATTCCCCATATCATTTCTCCTAATTCGATTATTCCAAAAATCATGGTTCACACTTTCCTTCCCCGTCATGTCTGAGGCATGTCTGAACATCCTTGATGTTTATCATTTTGTTAATCATTTCCTCTGTAACAATGTCATAATCACTTGTCATTAAGAATCATCATAATTTACACCTAATGTTCAACATTGGTTCCAACCTCAACAAAGATTAAAAATTCCCCTTCCCATTGTGTGGGTCAAACCTGCACATAAATTTTCAAGAAACTGTAAAGACTCTTTTCCCCAATGTTTCTATGCAAGAAAAAATTTTCACTAGAATGTCCAATACGAGCCCCCCCCATTGGTATGCTAGTATACAAGACCTAATACCCCAAAACAATAGGTGAAATAGATCTATATATGGGGAAACCTTACAAAGAATAACATCCAGATTGATTCCTGTTGTTATAGGATACATAGTGATGCCTGAACCTCGTATATTGGGTCCAACCATAAGGGAAAATCGTCCCATATATTTCTATCAGTGGATCAAAACATCAAGGGAAGTTTCCTCTCCATGAGACCTTAAAAATACATGGCTAATGTCCCTTCCATTCACATGGGTTAGACCTATACAGGGAACCAGACACACTTGCATAGGGATAATAGCTTTACCTATTCCGTGGAAATCATTACTTGATATTAACATTTCACATTCATTAAAACTCATTTCACACACCATAATATGTGTCTAGAATTTTCAAATCCCCATAATTATCTGTAACTATAAGTAGTATAAGGTTAGAGTTCTGAGGAATTCTATGTTTGACTTTGCATAATATTCCACATTTATCTCTGCATAAGTTTCCCAAATAAATTATTGTTAACCAATGAAAAATTCATTCCCAGGATAGTAATTTCCTTCCTTTGTATGCCCCTATGATGTTTCTGTCCAAAATCACTCCCCAGTTTTAGAAACCACAGGATTACAATTTACATATTAACGCACATTCACGTCTAAATATGTTTTAAAATTATTATTCATACTACCATGAAAATAGTGAATCATTTATCCCTTGGTCATAGTAAATTATTTTAAAATTTTATATCCCAAATGTTTGGGAAGTAAGTCATTAAACTGCACCAACAATGTTATTGTTGTATGACGTTAAACTCTAACATGCTTCAACCCTCCTTTACAAAATCTTAATTCATTCAGAAGTGGTTTCCCATCCAAAATTTATTTATATTCCATCATTTTTTATACATAACTCCTTTGATGATCCACCTATTTTGGTCTTGAAAGAAAATATGAATTCACATAAAATTACTTGGCCATCAGAAATGGATGTTTAGTGTCCTGAGAATACCTCTGTTTCGAGATTAATAATATCCCCATCCTGATATCCTTATTTCCACCCACATAAAAGGAATGTAAACCAATTGAAAATTAATCCTTAGGAGAGGCTTTTCCTACTTCAATATTCCTCGTGTCTTCAATTACCCACATCATGTATCTTATCCAAAAATAACAAACCAGGGTCAAGAACCCCCCCCCCATTCATGGATGAAAAAAATATTAGTATATTCTCGACTTGTATATCCTATTGGGGCCCTTTCCCCACAATTCATTGTAAAAAAGGTTTGACCTACAACATTTTTAAGGTTAGATTGGGTTTTCAAGACATTGAACTACCCATGAAAAGAGAAAAAAACTCACCAGGCTGAAAATATGCAAAGAGAAATCTGGTTATGATTTTAGTATAATCTTTATAATCTTATTCATTGTATATTTTAGTCAAAATATCAATGAATCAAAAATTAAAAGACAAAAAAAGAGTCACAAATATTTTTAGGTCAAAACCCGTAATGGGTAGATTAAGAAAAATTCATGTTATTCCCTATAATCCCGCATCACTATGGACTTATGAAAAAATTTGGGTTATAACAAAAAATACACAAAGTTCACAGGAGTTCTCATATAACCCTATAAATAGTCATAACTATGACCACTGATTCCCTTGGATCAAGAAAAAATTAGACCATTATATGATCATATAAATTTTGTTTTCCAGATCATGATACATTCAATATCTGTAGGAGATTATCACACAAAATGGGATCAACTATAATTTATTACCATTTCATGAAATTATTAATGGGAATGAATTTTTTGAAAAATATGTTTTCATCACATTAAATGGGAGAAGAGGAGAATTTACATCCCTGAGTCTCTCCTTGGTTATACTGAGAACAAAATGAAAAGATTCAGTGGGTATCCAAAATGATTATAGTGGATCCCAATTCTCCGTAGTTATAAAATCGATCACCACCCAACGTGTGCCATCAAGGGACTATTCCAAATCCATCCTATTCTCATCCACAATCTTGGATGTTGAGTGAATTTTTCCAATGGTGGATCTAAGATATCAACCTTTCTTACAGTTGGATTCAAAATATGTGGTATTTAATGAAAGGTACACATTTAAACATCAATGCTAGACTCACTTTCTCGTAGATCCCCATTTTTCACAACCACGTGATCTTGAGAACATTCTTACTCAGTATCAATGTGGTGTACTTCAACGGTGATGACCCATATAGTTTCTATTTGATTATGGGAAGCACTGAACTGAGTAAGGTCTCTTTCATGGTCCACTAAATCATCCCAATAAATTTAAATTTTGTGTGTAAGGGGATGTAGGGATCAATAATAGAACACCTGTAAACCTAGTTCATTGAAAAATAGACGTAGGCTATCTAATTTTTTATCCATCTCTATCAAAGGGGTCTCTATGAAGATGGTATAAATTTGAAGTCAGGCCTGACTTCAGATGGCTTGGTATTTCACCGTGATACAGATATCCCTATATCAATCATTCACTGTCGCTAGTATATGTTCTAAAAGTGCAAAAAATGTAGATAGGTTTGGATAAATTAATGATTAAAAATTGATAAAATCATCCATTCCCACCTCCTAACCAACCTTAGTAACCCGTTTTATAGGATCAACATTAGATGGCAGGGTCCCTAAGGCCATCCCACTAATACCAGTGTTAGTAGAGATTTCATAAGCATTGGGTAAAATGATCGTGTCTTTGTATCCATTATAAATAATGGTTTTGGAGGATGAGGATCCCCAGATATTCTTATATTTCCCATAAGTTATTTGTTTTCCCCTCAAACCAGATGAGGATGGTAAGTTAGACATGGGGATAGTAAAGGTCAGTGGATTAGGTACTCTATGAAATGTCTTTCCTATAATCTTATCTAGATTGTATTATGATCAAATTTTGGAATATTACAATAAATGATTGGAATAATTTCCATCAAAATGTAAGGAAATTATCATTCTATAATCTTCACGCGTCATTTTTGTCCATAGCCATCATTTTATGATGGGGTACAACTATTGAATTTGGGGAAGAGCCAAAGAGGAAACCCATTATATACACCTAAATTATTGATAAAATAATTTTAGATTATATAACACATAGATTGTTACATGGTCCACCCACACAACCAAAAGTATATCTCATATGGATATGAAATAATAATGATCCTCCAAGGTCCCCTCACATTAATCGACCATTGTTTCTGAGAGTGATGGGTAAGGGACAATGGTGAAATAGGAAGAGTCACTCAAATGCTAAAAATGCAATTAATACCAAGGGATATCAGTTGGATGCTAGGCATATTATTTAATATATTAATAAATGAAGAGTGATGAATTGGTATGTTACTCTAGTGTTCATGACTACAACAGTATCCCACCACCAAACTATTCAATAATTTGAATGGACCACAAAGTCGATATAGAGAACCAACTTCCTGAATATTGCCCAATAGTTCGTAAATAAAAGTGAAGGTGGGTATGTATATTTTGATAGTGAATCCTTCCAGCTGTTTGTATACCATCATTATGGTATAGACCCAGACATGAATGTAATCATCCTGATATGGGCTGTTACATCTGCTTAAAACATGTAAAAGAAACATGCCATGATGAAATAATGAGATAAGTCTGGACAAGTATTGTAACCCCATGGGTTATATTGACCAACCTCAATATTATCCTAGAAAGAACTATGAATTCCTAACTTATATTGGGTAGGGTTATTTATACTATGGAAATCATTTGGCCTTCGACCACTAATTTGAAAAGACAACTCGATCCAATCATCAAATGGAATGAATGAGCAGGCATGGAGAGGCTGACTAAAAATCCAGTCTTTTATGATTAAAATATCCCTCACTAGTGAATACACATTCTATGTGTTTTCCCATTTATTTTAGGATGGTATAATTTCTTCATACATGTTTCCAAGAATTTGGATTCCCCTAGATGATAAATGCCCCATAAACTGATCTTGACTTCACTATGTGATAGAAAAAAAAGAATTGGTGATCGAGAACCAATTACTAATTAGTTCAGAAGCACAGTGGTCTAGGAATAAATCAGAAATATAGAAACACACACCACCTAGTATAATCCAACAACCTCCAACGATTCTTCAAAATACATATATTTCTTCTACACCTAGAATGCCTAGTCACATTTATCTGAGAAGCTCCCTCCATACCACAAATTCAACATAGATCTCCACCCTACATTATGATTTCCTCGTGAGAGATTAATATTGGATTGATACTATTGAATAGGAAATTTCAAAGATGTGTCATTGTTGTATAAATTTAAATTTGTCCATATAGATCTACTCAGAACGAAGACACTACCCGATCCTGAACATTGAATAATCTACACTTTAGAATAAATGATTACTTCCATGAAGTCCCCAGACACCGTAGTCCCAGTAGAAGGAAGATTTTTATTAACTGGTAGAAGGGGAGCTTCATCCTAAATACTGAAATTATAAAGTGGTAGTTTATTTGAAAATGGGTATGATAGAAGTTTGGTGAATGCAGGATCCTCTAAATATCCTCCTCAAGAATGATGTGGCATTGAATACCCATATCAGTTTTCTAGACCATGGAATTGAATCTTATGGTCATAGTTATCAAAGTTAGAGACAGTTTTTCTTGTATATAAAATTTAGAAAGTCATTTTAGAGTTATCAGGTAAATGAAAATTAACATGAATCACCTGTGAACCATCAATTTGTGGATGTATTGGTAGACAAACCCATACTTTTTAGAAAAAAATCACCCAAGAAACATAATTACACTAAATAACTGGCATATAGAGAATTTTCTAGAAAAGAAGAATTCTGTGAATTTATCCCTACAATAATCATTCATCTAATTGTGAAGTTTTGAAACACATCATTCATGGATGAAGGAAGTCAGTTTGTTTGATGAGTCATATGCAAAAGTGGAAGTCTGGGGGAGGAAATGTGATCAAGAATATTTTAAGTGAACCATGTTCTATTATAAATATGTTAAATGAAAAATTATTTTGGACCCATATATATTGGTGTGTTCCTCTCTTTCAGGTCCATCAACCTACCACCATCCAGTTCAAAATTGGATCACTCTCCACATCTGAATACCTTCCTCTTCATTCTGATCAGAGCCCTTTCTAATTGGGGAATTTGTTGGTTCTGGATATTTCCCCAAACAATAAATATACATCCTTTTATTGGATAAAATATGTGAAAATAATCAAACTAAAAATTCCCAAGGGTAAAAAATTATAGAGGATGAAGCAATACAATGAAGGGAAAATTCCTCCACATATCACCACCCTGCATGGAGGTCCTCAGCTCCATGAAGCCCCCATGAACCAAAATAGTTAATGGGATGGGTATGGTGGACTAAAAGTCACAAATGAAATAAAATTAATTTGCAGGAAGGTGGTGGAATATACTCATCAACAAAAAAAATATGCTCCACAAACAAAATAGTTTTCATCATTGAGGCAGTGATCTTATCTCCCACATATGACGACTCCCATATGAAAACAACTTCTACACTGAATAATGCATTCACAGGATGGTAATTCTCTATGGTCTTATTCAAATTAATTATCATGGCCCATTTCAGATGACTAGATATACCATTATCCATTTCTTTTGATTCATTATAAATAATTCCCAGAGGGGAACCAAAAAAATAGAAGAGGATCGAAGGATTAGAGACCGGTCTGTGGAAAATCGAAGAGCCAGAAAACTCAGATCCCTTTCAAGAATTCCTATGTGGTGAAACCCAAAAAGAATTATTTAGGTAGAAATAATAATGCATATGTTGTTCCAAAAAAAATCCATCGCAAACCAAATTCCCACAAGAAGAGAATTGATGGACCCTTTGCAGATGAACATCCTGCATAAAAAATACTATGAGTGTAGATCCCTTCCCAATGTAAAAAACACTCAATGGGAGGAACTTGGCCCCATTTAGCAATATTATCTATGGGAAGAACCAAGTCTAGAATAGAATCCCAATACATGGTATGTCCGTAGGACCATGTAGCATGATGTTGTGCTGACAGTCCCCTCACCCACATAGAGAAATGCTATACGGAGGGATCCCCATCTTGCCTATTAACCTATACTGTGAAATGGGAAATCCGAGGGTTTTCCAACCTCAATATACCACTCCCATACATAATGAAAATGGGCTCCATGTCGGACCCTTTGCGAACCAGTTCACCATAATCTATCCAAGGCCCCTTCCAAATCAACCTAACACGAATTATAAAATCATAGAGCACATCAATGTATCATTTCAGGATTACAAACCCTTAGTAAGTGGAGTCATGTGGGTGATACCCATAGAAATAAGGATCCTAAGAATGTTCCCATGTTTATAGTCTCGTGTTAAAGTGGGTTCTGAACTCAGGATTCTCAAGTGATCTTCACTATTTTGGGAATTTATAGTAACCGCATTCCTTTCCATTTGATGAGAGACAGTGTGGAATATTCACCACTCTCCCAAAACCAATTTGAGGGAACTCCCCCTATGGTAAACCGTTATATTTTCTTATTCGAGGTGACAATTTTTATCCTCTTCCCCTTAGATAGAGATTTATCTAGATAGATAACTATATCTGACTATCCTGGATAAAAAAATAAAAGAGGCAATTGGGACACTCAAATACCTCTCTCTCTCACTTTGGGATCTAGCACCATCAATCAGTAGATAGATTTGGATCGTGTAATCATAATTTCTAATGATTCCTATTGTTTCTCATACTGATCATGACTCAAGTCGTCTTAGAGGATAGTGGTGATTATGAAATCTGCAAAACTCAGAAACTAAAACGGGACTCTGACATGGTATATCCCTTTATACCATACTTCAACCATCAAAGGGACATATTACCAATGATGTAGTGCCAAATGGGAAGCTTTCATGTGTTTTATCGGATCATTCACCCTTTATGGTCCTCATCTAAGGTGTATGTTTCAGCGTTACCAAGCTACGTGATCTTTGATTCCTAATTAACATGGATATGTAAGAATCTTATTTGAGGTCCAAACATGATATTCAAGTCACCCTGAGGTAATCTGGGCAATATTACCCATAGGGTTATATTCGAACAGGAGATGATAGCTTGCCTAGACACCTTGGTCCACCTCAGTATAATCCCCAAACCATCTTAGACTAGGCCTCTTTGCCCTAAGCATCATTACCATGTGACTCCAAACTGCATGGTTTGTTCCTTGTCACAAGACCTTAAAAGGTTATATGTTCCAATTATGTGACACTGAACTAAGTTTTCTCTAATTCATCTTGTGGAGATACATAAGAAGACGATATTATTGGTTCGATCCCAACTTCGAAACAACTTGAATATTTACATGATAATATTAAACTATAGAGCACGTCACTATGGATAAAAACAACCATCGTCTCAATAAAAAAACAAGGAATTTTCAATTTTTTTAGAAAAGGTAACATTTATGGTAAACCTTGGATACATATAGATATATCCATTGACGGGGAACCTCAAATACATATAGATGATTCCAAAAACATTTTTATTTAATATTGATCATTATCTAGGGGTGATATATGGACACATTATTGGGAATGAACCAAGGTTTCGAGAACATATCTTAAATATACAAGAGACAATGGGAATAGGAAATAGTTCCCCTAAAAGGGTGTGATTAACCCAAATTTTCATCCACTCAACCATTGTATGTTCTTATGATTCCTTGTCCATGTTACCAAATAAGATTCTACCTTTGGAAAGCAATCCATGAATCAGGGATCTGAGAGTTGTTGTACATTTATGGATCCCTTAAAAAACCAGTTGTAGACCATTCAAAGACGTTGTACCTGATGTTAGTGATTACACACCATTCATCCCCATACAATCAACCATTCAGGCCACAAATGTGTTTTGAGTTAAAAAAATGGAAACCCAATGTGAAGGACCTGATTACGAAACCTCCTTCACAAAATAAAAAGGGATACACTACCCAGTACGAATCAGAGCATTTCATTCCAAACCGCAGATCAACGCCTTTGGGCTAAAAAATCCAAAAATATACTGAAAACCAAAAAAACCCCAATAAACTGTGGAACCACAAAAATAATCTTAAAAATATAAAAAATCCTTAAAATTTATTAAAAACCATAAAAACCCTGAAAAAATATCCCTTAAAACCATAAATAACCCTAAACCCCATAAAATCCCTAAATACCCTAAAAAGACATGAAAACCATTAAATTCATAAAAACCCTTAAACCCCAAAGAAACCCCAAAAAACACTAATGAAGCTTGAATCCCATAAAAATCCCTAAAATCCTAAAATGCCATAAAAACCCCAGAAATCATAAAACCTTATAATCTATTTTAAAAAAAACCTAAAACCCTTAAAAACATAAATATAATTTTATACCATAAAAATCTTAAACCCCTTAAATAACCATAAAATCCAGGAAATCTCTTTAAAACCTAAAATATATACAAACATTAAAAACAATAAAATCCATTGAAAACATTAATAACTAAAAAACATATAACCCTAAAAATTATAAAACCCCTAATGAATGTAAAAAACATAAAATCCTTAAAAAAACCCCAAATACCCTATAACACTAAAAAACATAAAAAAATCCATACAAACTCTAAAACCCTATAAAGGATCCTAAAACCCCTAAAATACACCAAAAAAACCCTTAAAACCAAAACAAATTAACAACCTCCCAAAAACCATAATGCCCCTATGACCTTAAACCCCAATAATGTCCCTAGAACACCTGAAACACATAAAAATATTAAAACAACTAAATCCCATAAAACCCTTAAAAACCCTAAATTCCCTAAAAACAGTTTGAAACAATAATACCCCAAAAACACCCAAAAACCCATAAATAAGACAGATATCCTTAAAACCCCATTAAAAATCCTAAAAACCCTATTTACCGAAAAAACAACTATTAACCCTAAAATGCAAAATAGAACCAAAAACACTAAAAATCACCTTAGAGATTCTAAAACCCCAAAATTACCCAAAATTACCATTAAACCCTACAAGTCACCCAATCATCCTAAAACACAAAAAAATACGAAAAATCATAAAAACCCAAATAACCCTTAAACCCCCTTAAAACCCCAAAATCCTAAAATTCCTAAAAACCATTAAAGTGAAAAATCCCCTAAAAGATCCTAATAACCAAAAAAAATATAAAATACACTAATAAAACCCAAAAGGAACCTAAAAATCTTATAAACCCTAAAACCCCATAAAAACCATTGAAACACTAAAAACATAAAAATTATATAAACACCAAACACCCATAAGACCATAATCATCTTTTAAAACACTAGTAAATCATAAAACCCAAAAAATATATAAAAACTCTACAATAATAAAAAATCCCCATAAATCCTAAAAACCATAAAATTAAATAAAACGCCTAAAAATTCAAAAAAAAATCCCTAAAAGGTCCAAAACCCCTAAAACATTCAAATAGACCATAATAAATCCTAAATACGTAAAAAACAATAGAAACCCTTTTATACCTCAAAACCCAAAAAATTTAAAATACCAAAATAACATTAAGACCTCCAAACCCTAAAAATTTTATAAAACCCAAAAAAATATAAACCCTAGAAAACCCAAAAAATGACAAAAAAACACTACACACTCTAAAACCCCATAAAACAATAAAAATCTACAGAAAACTAAAAACCTAATAAACCAAACAAAAAACTAAAAATACTAAAATATTTAATGAAATGAAATTCCCTTAAAATTCCTAAAAGAACCCTATAACCCTAAAACCGTCAAACAATACTAAAAAACATTTAAATACAAAAAACCATATAAAAACATGGAACCCTAAAACCCCTAAAAACCATTATAACCCTAGAAACAATTAAAAAACCCATAAAACCATTAAAATATCTAAAAAATTGTAATAATATCAAAAACACAACTAAAAACCCTAACACCCCCCAAATAAACTAAGAATCCATAAAACTGTGAAGACCCTAAAAATCCATATAAACCTTAAAAATCCCAATAAACAGATAAAAATACTAAAAATAATACAGGAACATAAAAACCACTAAAACCCCTAAAAACCAATAAAACCCAAAATTATTTTTAAAAAACTGTATAAGAGTCATAAAAAACTCTAAAACCCCCTAAAACCAAAATTAACGTAAAACCAAAAAAATATTAAAACATTGATAGCATAAAATGAAACAACAATTGATAGTAAAAATAAAACCATGAAAATCCCAAGACACACCTAAATGACACTACAAATCATAAAACCCTGAAATACAATAACATGCCTATAATACCCTAAAAATTACTAAAACTCTTGAAAAAAATAATAATCCCAAATAAATCATTAAAAATGATAAAACCCATAAAAATAAAGGAAAGGCCCTAAAAACCCAAAACATCCTAAAAATCCCAAAACACCATTAAGACCATAACACTCTTAAAACCCTAAATACCCTAAATACCTTTAGTGAACCTAAATACCTGTAAAAACCATAAAGACACTAATAAAAGCTACAACACCTTAAAAACCCGAAACCCCCAAAAAACACTAAAAATATATAAAAACCACAAAACTCATTAAAACTGTAAAAACCTAAAAAACCAAAAACACCTTAAGACTATAAAAAGAAGAAAAATAATTAAAACCCCCTAGACCCCTAAATACATCTAAAAACAAATAATACTAATAAAAAAAACTTTTTAAATCCAAAGTAAACCCAAAAAACCCCATAAAACATAGAAAACCAAAAAACCCAAAAAACCTTAAAGGCCCGAAAAACCACAAAAATACCCAAAAACACCATTGAACAACTTAGAGACCCTAAAACCCATAAAAAAATTAAAACCCACAAATACCTTGAAATCCATTAAAAATTAAAATTTCCTAAAACCCCGAAAATACCCTTAAAGTCCCAAATCTCCAATGAAAACCCTAAAATCCCTTAAAAACTGTAAACCCCTAAAACCCCTTAAAACCCCTAAAAACCAAAATAAAACTCTAAAACCCATAAAAAAATCTTTAAAAATCATAAACACCTAAAATAACCTAAAAACTATAACAACAATAAATGCCCTAATACCAACAAAACACTAAAATCCCGTAAAATATTTGGGAAACCAAAAAACCCCAAGAAACCCAAAAAAAATCCTAAAACCCATACAAATTTATAAATACTCCATAATCACTAAAAACACCAAAAATCCATAAATGAATACCAAAATCATAAATAAATCTAAATAATTAAGAAAGACCCAAAAAAACCCAAAAAAATAACACCACGTAGGATTTTTTTTTGAAAACCCCAAAAACCATTAAAACCACTTACCAACCCTAGAAACCCAAAAAACCATATAAAAAACATTATCAAATCCATGAAAAACTATTAAAATATAAAAATCCAAAAAAACTCTAAAAACACTAAATCCCCTAAAACCCTAAATCCCCTAAAAACACTAAAAAATACTATGAAACTCAAATCCAACCCTAAAGACTGATAAAATTCATAAAAGCACTAACAATCATAATAACTCTAAAACAACCTCAAAACCTCAAAACAATTAAAATCCCCCAAATAACTTTAACAAATACTAAAAAACTAAAATCCATAAAAGAAGCATTAACCCCATTAAAACCCCAAAAAAATAATTAGCATCTCTAAAAACCCATCAATTAAATAAAAAACCCAAAACCCTAACAATATTAAAACCCTAAGAACACTAAAAAACACCTAAAAACCATTGGAACCAAAAAACTATAAAAACTCTAAAAGACCCTAAATACCATAAAACCCTAAAAATTACTAAAATCACATAAAAATACGAAATCCCTTTAACCCCCCCAAACCTAAATATGATAAAAAACATAAATCCCGGAAACAACCAAAAATATCAAAAACCAATAAATAACCATATAATTCACTAAAACCCTAAAAGTCTCTAAATTCCCTAAATGACCATAAAAACAAAAAAAAAACTAAAACCAAAAAAACCTAAAAATTCCCTAATTCACCCAAAACTCCCAAAAACCCCACAAATTGTAACAGACACTAAAAACGCTATATGACCCTAGTAACACCCAAACTCCTTCAAAACTGTAAAACTCTTAAAACCCTAAATTAAACTAAAACAACATAAAAAACTCTAAACGAAAAAACCCCCAAAAGGACTTAAAATCCATAAAAATCCTTTTAAACCCCTCAAATAAATTAAAATACATGAAAAGACTAAAAAATTAAATGACCTAGAAAACCCACATATGCTAAAATCCATTGGATCCCTAAATGTCTCTAAGAACCTAAAAAACCCTAAACCCTAAAAACCCCTAAAATCGCTAAGAACCATAAAAATATAAAAAACTCTAAAAGCAAACAAAATCCATAATAACCCTAAAAACTATAAAATCTCCAAAAGAATAAAAAACGACCTTCCACACCAAATAACCCTAAAACTATATAAACCCCCCAAAACTGTAACAGGCATAATGGGTCCTAAAAACACTAAAAGCCGAAAATAAAACTAAAACACATAAACCCTTAAAGGGCCATTAAACCACTACAAAATTATTAAGGAACGTAAAATTGTCTAAAAAACTAAAAAGACCCTAAAACCCAAAACACCCCTATTACACCCTAAAAGACCATAATAAGCTAAAAAATCTAAAAACCAAAAAAATACTAAAACATATACTCAATAACCCTATAAAAACCCTAATGTATAAAAAGTGCTTAAAAATAATAAACATATTGAACACCCTACAAAACTAAGACCCTAAAACCCCCTAAAATAATATAAACCCTAAGCCTAAAAACTGAAAAAAATATAATTAAAACCCCTAAACCCATACAAACCATAAAAATTCCTAAAAACTTTAAAAAAACATAAATCAACAAATAAGATAAATATACATAAAACCTCCAAATATCCAAAAAATATTTATAACTGACAAAATAATTAAAACCCCGAAGAACCATAAAAATTCCTAAAAACTTTAAAAAAACATAAATCAACAAATAAGATAAATATACATAAAACCCCCAAATATCCAAAAAATATTTATAACTGACAAAATAATTAAAACCCCGAAGAACCATAAAACCAATAAAAAAACTATAAATACTCAAAAAATCCTAAGTAAGCACTAAAAAACCATAAAACACATTTAAACCCCTATAAGATGCCAAAAATCATTAAATACATAAAAGGTTATTGAATCCATTAATCCCTAAAAGACCTATAACACCCTAAAAGACACTAAAATATCCTATAAAACCCAAAAAGACAATAAATACTCTTCAACTCCTTAAATACTCTATAAAACCAAAAACCCCTTAAAAATAATAGAAATCCTTAAAAACCCTAAAATATTACGAACCATACAAACATAAGAACATAAAAAATCAAGAATAACCCTATTACCTTAATAACTATAGAAAACCTAAAAACCCTAAATCCCAGTAATGAACTTAAAATCATTAAAACTCAAAAATCAGTAAAAACCCTAAAAACTATAAAAACCCAAAAAAACACTAAAACATAAATAAACCAGAAAGAAACATAAAAATATTTCTAAAAGTAAAACCTAATATAAACCTAACACGCCATAAAAACCATAAAAAAGTGGTAAAAACTTTTCAAAACCCAATGAAATCGTAAAACCCTACAAACCACTAAAACCTGAAAACCCCCAAAACCCCAAAACACAAAAACCACTGAATCAACTAAAATAATTAAAAAACATTCAAAGTCCCAAAAGAAGATAAAACACCTAAAATACAGTAAATCCCCTAAAACCCATAAAAACCCTAAAAACTGTAGAAAACACTTAAAACCTGTAAAAATACTAAAATCCACAAATATCGTTAAAACCCTTTAAACCCCTTGAAACCCAAAAGACCCTAAAAGTAGCTTAAAACCCTTAAAACCACTAAAAACCATTAATTCCCTTAAAAATACATAAAATCCCTAAAAATCCTAAGAACCCTAAATACCATAAAAACACCTAACGACCCTAAAACACCATAAAAACCCTAAAACCAAAAAACTCGAAAACCCCTAAATAACCATAAAAACCCAAAAACCTCTAAAAACACTAAAATTACAATTCAAAATAACAAAAAACATTAAAATCGTTAAAAAAATTAAAATACTATGAACTATAAAACCCTAAAAACCCTCAAACCACAAAACATCATAAACACTCAGCAAATGAAAAACAACCTCAGTGATAATAAAAACACTAAAAACCAAAACACACAAAAAAATCCTTAAAAACCCCTCAAAATTCTTAAAACCCAAAAAGGTAAAAAACTATGAACACCCAAAAACTCTAACAAACTATTAAAACCATAAAATAGCTACAAAATCCTATAAAACTTAATTATCTAAGAATACTAAAATACCAAAAATATGTACAAATCCGTATACCCCCTAAAACTCCAAAACCCTAAAGAAATTCATAATAGATGCTGAGAAACTATAAATCATCCAAACACCCAAAAAATCACTAAAATCATTAATAATACTAAAAACCCACAAAATCCCAAAAAATGATAAAAACCCTAAAAACATAAAAACCCTAATAACCATAAACCCTGAAACCATAAAAACTATAAAACTCCTAAAAACCAAAAAACCCCTAGAAACCATAAAGTAACTGTAAATCCCTAAAAACAATGAAATCCCAAAAAAAACTTTAAAAACCCTAGGAAAAAATTCACCTAAAACACCGAAAAACCACCACATCCAAAAAGTCCAAAAATCCTATTAACACAAAATTTCACTATATCCCCTAAAATCCCCTATAAACAATAAAAATAATAAGTAAAAAAAATTTCCAATGAAGCCCCTCAAACACCAAATCCACTAAATTCTCTTAAACCCTAAAAATAATAAAACACATAAAATTACCTAAAATTCACTAATCACACTAAAAGCACGAAATATCTATTAAAACCATAAAACCCCTTAAAACCATAAAAACCCATAAAATAATTGAAACTATAAATACTATTAAAACCACTAAAATACTATAAACCCGTAATTCAATAAAATATCATAAAAGAACCAAAAAAGATAAAAAAACTTAGAACCCTAAAATACCATAAAAACATATAGACCAAAAAACACACACAAAACCCAAAACCCCTAAAGACCCTAGAATACACTAAAAACCCTAAACAACTATAAAATACCTTAAAATCTCTAATGTTCCTTAAAAAATCTACTAATACATAAAATACCATAAAACCCCTTAAAACAACAAAGGACTCTAAGAACTGTAATATTCCTAAAATCTTATTACTCTATAAAATTCCAAAAATTACTTAAATAACCCTAAAAACATAAAGATAAAAAAACTATAAAATCACTAAAATACCCGAAATCCCATAAAAACACTGAAAACCCACAAAAATCATAAAACTCTAAAAAACCATAAAACATCGAAAAAATGAAAAACCTAAAAAGAACCTTACAACACTAAAATAACCATAAGACCATAAAACCCCCCTTTTAAACGTAAAAACCCGATAAACACTAAAAACCAAAAAACCCAAAGAAACCCTTAAACCCCTTAAAACACACTAAAAACTATAAAACCCCTCAAAACCCTAAATCCAATAAATATAAAAATAAAAAAAATAATGACCATGAAAACACCATGACACATGAAATCCCCTATATTCCCCAAAAAAGCTCAAAAAATGAGAAAATCCTAAAAAACCTTAAAATAAATGAACACACGAAAAACCTATAAAATCCCTAAGAAGACCCTAAAAACCTAAAAACCAACTCAAACCCTCTTTAAATCCCTGAAACCATTAAAACACAAAAAACCCTAAAAATAACTAAAAATAATAATATACTCAAAAAAACCCAAAAAATCATTAAAACCCAAAAATGTTTAAAAACACATAAAACCCCTATAAAAATATCAAAATAATAAATATCTGTAATAATACTAAAATATCCCAGATTCCCAAAAAACCCTAGAACCCATAAAACCCCTCAAAAAACACCAAAAACCAATGAAAACCATAAAAAAGTAGACACATAAAAGACTTAAAAACCCTAAAAACCAATAAGTCCCAAGAATATTAACAAACAAAATAAACCCAAAAACACTAAATACACTATAAACACAAAATACCGTAAAAACACCGAAAAGTAAAAAACCATTAAACCCCATTCATTCCATAAAAACAATAATACATCCTAGAATAAAATAAAAACCCAAAAACATTGGACGACCCAAAAAACCCTAAAATAGAAAAAAATAAAAATCCATAAAGACCTTAAAAAATCTAAAATACACTAAAAAATTACCCTGAAAACCTTTAAAATACATGAAAACCCCAAAAACCAAAAAAATATCCCCCCAAAACCCTAAAATATATAAAAACCCTGGACCCCCTAAAAACTCAAAAACCTCTAAAAATATAAAATCCCTAAAACCACTAAACTCTTGAAATACATGAAAACCCTTAAAACCCTAAAACCATAAAAACATAATACCCCTCAAAACAACTAAAAAGTCCTAAATACCCTTAAATTGAAAACAAACCCTAAAAGCCTAAAAAAATTAAAACCCATGAAGACTATAAATACCTGGAAAAATCCCTAAAACCCCCTAAAAAACTAAAAACCTAATAACCAAAAAAACCCTAACAATATTAAAATCCATAAAACAATAAAACCCCTATAACAAAAAAAAACACAAAAACCTTGTAAATACCCGTGGACCCCCCCCTAGAAAACTGTAAACCCCCCGAAATACTCTAAAAACCAAAACACCCTTAAGAGGATAAAAAATACATAAAAAATATTAAACACTTAAAACCCCTAAAATGTGATATAAATTCGTATAAAACACTAATAAACTCTAAAACACTAATGGACCCCTAAAAATTCCTAAAACCTAAATCCTTGAAAGACTGTTTAATCCCCTAAGAATATTAATACCCAAAAAAACCAAAAAAACCATTAAAAAATTATAATAACTCTAAAAATACATAAAATGCCTAGAAATATTTTAAACCATGATAATCCCAAAAAACCCTAAAACCATAAAACCAACCAAAAGAAACTCATATGCCTAAAACACATATATACCTCAATAACCCTAAAACTACAATAAACATAAAAAATCCCTAAAATCCATAAAATGAATAAACCTAAAACCCCTAAAAACCTCAAAAAACACAGTGAACCAATAAAATACTAAATAAAATTAAAAATTAAAAACCCTAAAAATCACTAAAACCCCTAAATGACATAAAAAATATTTGAAACCGTAAAAAAATAAAAAAAACCTGAAAATCTAAAAACCCCAAAAAATCCTAATATTCTATAAAAATACATAATGACCATGAAAATATCTAAAACCTAAATGACACTAAAACCCATAAACCGTAAAATATCCTAAAAATCACTAAAAATACTAAATGACCCCAAAAACATTAAAAGTCCATAAAGACCATGAACACTCCCAAAAGACACTAAATTCCCCTAATACTTAAAACCCCCCAAATTTCCTAAAAATACTTTAAAAACCATATAAAACCCATCAAATTTTCCAAAATCACTAAAAAAATGTAACAGACCCTTAAGCCCCCTAAAGGACCAAAATTCCAAAATGTACCTAAAACCGCTAAAACACTAAATGACACTACAAATCATAAAGGATGCCAAAAAAACTAATTAATCCTAAAAACCCATATAATACTAAAGGCCATGAAAACCCCTAAAACCCACAAAGGGCCAAAAGTCCCTCAAATATAACGGGACTCTAAAACCCAATGAAAACCCTAAAAGACCCTAAAATCCCAAAAGAAACTTTCTAGGATCCAAAAACACCATAAATACCTATAAAACCTAAAAAAATGACCCTAAAAACATTGAAAACAAAATAAAACCATAAATACCATAAAGTAATTAAATCCTAAAACCCTTAAATTACCCGAACAACCCTAAAAATATTAGTAGAACCTAAAACCCATAAATAATCGCAAACCCCCTAAAATACGATGAAAACCGTAAAAATAACTTAAACCCATAAAACCCACTTAAACCCAAAAAAATTTCAAAACCATAAAACCCCTATAAGAAAAAAATTCCTCAAAATTTTAAGAATCCTTGAAATCAGAAAACCCTAGAAATCCCTAAAAACACAAGAAATCTAGAAACCCAGTAAAAACATAAAATCCATGAAAACCAAAAAAATACAAAACATAATAAAAAGTAAAATCAATAAATAATCATACAAATAATTGAAGGACCCTAAAAAATATTTAATACCATAAAGGACCCTAAAACCCTAAAAACTCCAAAAGACCCTAAAAATCATAAAAGACCATATAAACCCCAAAATTCCCTAGAACACCCTATAACAGCCTATAAACCTTAATGACATTGAAAACTATTAAAACCACTTGATGACAATAAAACCACCTAAATAACAGTATAAAACAATAAAATACCCCCAAACCCCTTAAACATGGTGAAAAACTCTAAAAATCCTAAAAACACTAAATATGATAAATCCTAAAAAAATAAGAAATACAAAAAATCCCTAAAACACCTAAATATAAAAAAAATCATGAAATACCTACAACCTTAAAAACACAAAACCCCCCAAACCCCCAAAAAACCATAAAATTCCAATAAAACACAAAAAACAATAACACTCAAAAAAACCCCATATAACACAAAAATACCTTAAAATACTTTTAATCCCTTAAATCCATAAAAGACTCATAAAACCCATAAAACAGCAAAAAAACCCAAAAAAATACCTAAAATCCCTAAAACCCTAGAAAACATAATACCCAAGAAAGTGTCAGAAACCCTAGAAACTATAAAATACCATCCAAAACCTAAATCCATTAAAATCAAACAAACTTTAAAAACACCCACATACCTAACAAATCCCTCAACACTAAATAACCATAAAAACCTAAAGAGCTTAAAAATAAAAAAAACAATAAAATAGTTCACCCTAATAGTAATAATATTACATATTATCTCCTTTAACCCATAAAACCATCTAAAAGACCATAAATACCCATAAAACACTAAAGACCCGAAAACCCTATAATCCCAAAAAAGAACAAAATTCCCTAAAGGTTTCCTGAAAATAAAAAACCCTAAAAGAACCTAAAAACTCTATACCAACTAAGTATTTTGAAAACCCCAAAACACTAAAAACCTCTAAGAACTATAAAAGTCCCAAAAAAACCCATGAAACACTATAAAGCCTAAAACCATAAAAATTCTAAAAATAATAAAAACCCAAAATTCCATTAAACATCATTAAACCACTAAAAACTATCAATCCCGTAATAAACAAAATAATCCCAAAAATTAGTTCAAACCCTAAAACAAACACAAAACCCTAAAAACCTCAAAAAACACTAAATCCCAAAAAACAATGAAATCCCTAAAACCCTAAGAAAACCAAAAAATACAATAAATCCAAAAAACAATTAAAAACATTAAATACCATCAAATATCTAAAAAAACATAAAACACTACTTTAAAAACCCAATGAAATTAAAAAAAATATAATTTCCATTAAAAAAATAAAAATACATAAAAACCTAAAATAATCCTTGAAAGGTAATAAATACTATAAACCCTGAAAACCCAATGAAATCCTAAAAAACCTGGAAAAAGGTACAAAAATCATATAAAATATAAAAATCCCCAAAAACATTAAGTACTATAAAAAGGAACTATAAACTATAATAACTTCTAAAAGTCCTAAAAACCCAAAAAACCCTTAAAAATCATAATAACCGTTAAAAAACCCTAAATCCTAAAAAACACTTAAAAATACCAAAATCACTGAATGATCCTATAACCCCAAAAGTATAAAAATACCCTAAAAGACACTAAAAATAATTAATTCCCTAATAATTTTAAAAATACCTAAAATAAAGAAAACATGAAAAATTAAAAAAACCAAAAAACAAAAAAATAATTAAATACCCAAAGAAAGACAAATTCCCCTGAAAATCATAGTACTCCAAAACACTCCAAAACCCATAAAAATCATAAAAAACCCAAAACACCACAAAACCCCTACAACCCACTAAAAAAATTAAAAACTCATAAAAATATAAAAACCATAAAATAAATAAAAAACCATAAATTCCAAAAAAAACTGAAAACACATAAAAACTCTCAAAAAACCCAGGAAACCATGAAAACCCAATAAAATACTACAAACTTAAAAACCCTAATAAATCCCTAAAAATACCAAAAAGACCCTAATGCACACTAAAAAAATTTGAAAACCCTAAAACACCATAAAAACCCAAAAAACAATAAAATCTAAGAAAATCCCTAAAAACCGTAAAAATATTCAAGATCCTTAAAAACCCAAAAAATCATAAAAGCCTTAAAACCCCTAAAAACCACAAAACCCATAAATACCCTTAATCCTCTAAAATTACCAATGTCCAAAAGAAACTAAAGTCCTAAATATCATTTAAAACAATAAGAAACATAATACCCAAAAAAACTCAAAACCTAAAAACACTAAAAAACCCTAAAAAGCCAAAATCACAAAAATAACCATAAAAACGTAAAACCCCCCTAAAACCCTAAAATTATTAAAAATAGAAAAAAAATAAAAACATTGAAACCCCTAAAATCACCAAAACTCTAAGAATCCCTTAAAACCCCTAAAAACCTAATAACAATAAAGTCCCCAAAAACCTAAAAACCCAAAATATCATAAAACAACTAATTCCCACCAAATCCCACTAAAATTTATAAAACTCACCAAAAAACATAAATACCCTAAAAAATATAGAGACCCTAAAACCCCTAACCCCCCAACCCTGAAAACCCAAAAAACACTAAAAAGACATAATAAAACTCATAAACACTCTTAAGAGACCTATAAAATATTAAATGACACTAAAACAAAAGAAACACCCTAAAAATATAAACACACTTACAATCCTAAAAAACGTAATTTTTTTTAAAATTGCTATAAACCAAGAAATGAATAATGAACTAAAAACCCTATACCCTTAAAAACTAAAAACCCAAAAATCCCTAAAACCAATAAAATTATGTAAAAAATCCTAAACCCTATACACTAAACTGTAAACCCAATACCCTACACCAAAAATCATTACCGTAGACACTAAACCTTATACCCTACCCCATATACCCAACACCCTACAAACTAAAACCAAAGCCTCACACCTTATTACCCGTATCCTACACCCTAACCCCTACCCGCTACACACTAAACCAAATACAATACACCCTACACCCTATAACCTATACCATAAACCCTATACACTACAACCTAACCATAAACCCTACATACAAAACATTATACCCTTCACCCTAAACGGAAAACCCAACATCAGAAACCATATAACCTTCACACTGAACCCTAAACACTAAACACTAAACCACTGACATTACCCTATAAACCATAAACCCCACACCCTAAACACTAAATCTTATACCCTAAACCCAAAAAACAAACCCTATATCCTACACCATAAATCCATAACTCTACATCCTAAATCTTATACCATACACACTAAACCCTACACCATATACCATAAACCCCATTCCTTACACCCACAACCATATACCCACACCCTATACTCTATACCTAGCACCATAAACTCTATACCCTACATGATAAACCATATACCATGCACCGTAAACCGAACCCCTAAACAACAATCCATATACCTACACTATCAACCACTGAGAATACACCTTAAACCCTATACCATACACCAAAAAACCCTAAAAAATAGACCCTAAACCCAATACATGACACCCTTATCCCTATGACCTATACCCTAAAATATATACCTTATACCCAATAAACTACACTTAAATTCCTAAACCCTAAACCCTTTAACCCTACAACCTAAACCAAATACACTGCATCTTAAACACTATACACTATGCCTTAAACCCAACACCCTAAACCATACAACCATCACTCTAAACATTAAAATCTTCACCCTAAACCCTAAACCCTAAAAGATAAAATATAAACACAACACCATTAGCCAAATACCCCACATCATAAACCCAAAAACGTA
Source organism: Viscum album (assembly GCA_963277665.1). NCBI lineage: Eukaryota > Viridiplantae > Streptophyta > Magnoliopsida > Santalales > Viscaceae > Viscum > Viscum album. The sequence continues at coordinate 981,577,538 of OY728165.1, read as the reverse complement.
CACCTTAAACCCTATACCCTATACACTAAACTGTAAACCCTATTTCCTAAACCATATATCATAAACAGTTAACCTTAAACCCTATACCCAAAACCATATACACATTACCGTAAACCCTAAACCCTAAACCCTAAACCCTAAACCCAACACCCTAATCCATACTACCTAAATCATATACTATAAATACAAAACCTTATACCATATATGCATTACCCTATACAACACACTCTAAACCCAATACCCAAATCATATAGTGTGAACACTAAAATCCTAAACACCCTTAAAACACAAAAAGACCCTAAAAATATTAAATAAACTGTAAAGTAAATTTGAAAATCTCTTGTGTCCAAAATAACAAAAAACCCCCAAAATTGTTTAATGGATTTTTAATACACTTAGAATACCATAGAATCCTAGGAAACCCCTTAAACAAAAAAATACATAAAACCCCTAAAAACAAAAAAACCCCTAAAATATTTAAATGCCCTAAAAATATCAAAATCACTAATAAAACCCTAGAATGCATAAAAAATAGGAAACCCTAAAAACCATATAAAACCCCAAAACTCAGAACGACCCTAAACCCCCTAATAACCCAAAATATCCATCTAAATCCTAAAGACACTAAAAACCCTAAAACCATAAAATAAGCCTAATATCATAAATACACTAAAACCCCTAAACCCCTTTAAGGAACCTAAAAAAATATTAAATATCCATAGTACCCACCTTAAAACCCTAGAAAACCCTAAAAATCTAAACACCCCATAATAACCCAAAAACAACAAAAAATTTCATAAAACTCATAAGAAAAAACTAAAAACACTAAAATCATTAAATAAAACAAAAAAAAAGTAAAACCAATAAAATTTTAATAACCCTATAAACCATAAATGACCCCTAAAAGACCATAAAACCATAGAAATCACCAAAAGACCCCAAATAACATAAAGCCCTAAAAATCCAAAAAACTTTGAAATACCCTATTAATCATAAAAGGATGCACAAAACCATAAATACCCCCAAAAAACCTAAACACCCTTAAAATATAAAATTCCCTAAAAACCACTTAAACCCAATAAAAACACTACGACACCTAAAAATCCTGATACTACAAAAATCTCTAATAGCCCTAAAAACACCGCAAAACCAAAAAAACAAAAAGATCCCCAAAACCACTAAAAGACCCAAAAAACCGTCAAAAAACCCAAAAAATACAATAATGTCAGTAAAAATAAAAAAGGCCCTAAATGACCCTAAAACCCCTAAAAAAACTAAAAACCCACAAAAATCAAAAATTAACCTAAAAATCCTTAAATCCCCTGAAAACACATTCAGCACCGTAAAAAACTGAATAAAACTATTAAAACCTATAATACCCAAAAAAAACTATAGAAAACTATAAAAACATTTAAAATAATTTAATCCCAATAGAACACTAAAAATTATAAAACCTAAAATACCCAAAAAAACCCTAAAAATCGTTTAATCCCCTAATTACCCAAAAATACATTACCCACACTAAAAATCCTAAAAAATATAAATTCCATAAACCCCCAAAAAACTCATGAAAATCTTTGAAAACATTAAAAAAATATAAAACCCAAAAATACAAGAAAAACCTTAAAACCTTAAAAACTGTGAAATCCACAAAAAACCCCATTTCCCTAGAAATCTATTAAACCCTAAAACCCATAAAGAACCCTAAAACCCATAAAACACCATGAAACCCTTAAGACACTAAAAAAATAGAAAAAATAAAACAACAAAACACCATAAAAAATCCCTTAGAATCCTACAAATTTAAAAAATCATCAAAAACACAAAAAAAAACTGTAAAAGACTAAAAACAATAAAAACATTAACTTTAAAATCTTAAACCCCAAAAACTAATAAAATAATAAAACCTCTAAAACATTGAAAACAACTAAACAACCATAAAATCAATATATATGGGAAAACCCTAAAACTGCTAAAATAACCTAAAAACATAAAAATAAATAGGACCCTAAAATATCCAAAACCACATAAAAACTCAAAAGGTTCATTAAAATACTAAAATAGCCTAAAAAACATAAAATATCCTAAAAGCACTAAATCCATTATAGACACTATAAACCACAAAAACCATAAAGACACAAAAATAGCCTAGAAAATACAAAAATATCCCAAAATTTCCAAAGGACCATGAATCCTCATAAAGAGCCATAGAAGACTGTAATGATCCAAATAATACAAATGAACCCTAAAAAACATCAAAACCATGACAACCCCATTAAAAAACATAACAACCATAAAATATCCAAAAAACTGTAAAAATAACATAAAACTCATAAAAATAACCTAAAACCCAAAAACCAAAATGGATCCCTAAAAACCTAAAACACTTCAAATAATAAAATACCTTAAAATGGTTCTGAAAGAAATTAAAAATTCTAAAAACCCACCAAACATCAAAAAACCCTAAAAACCCTTTAAATCAATGAATGATAGAAAATGACCCTAAATGTCACAATAACCCCTAAAAACTAAAAAACTAACCACTATAAAATTTAAACGACCCTAGAAAACACTAAAACCAAAAAAACCTCAAAAACCTTAAAAATATCTAAAACGCCTAAAAACCTAAAAAATTTCTAAATATCCTAGAAACATAAAAACCAAAAAAGACTAAAAACAATATAACCCTAAAATAATTTAAATCCATAAAACCTATAAAACCCCTAATACCCCAAGATGAACCTGAACCCCTAAGATCCTCTAAAACTGCTGAAAACACAAAAACCCTCTAGAAACACTAAAAATACATAAATCCCAAAAAAATTAAAATATGAAAATTCCTTAAAACATTGCAAAACTCTAAAAAATTAAAAATCCTAAAAATCCATAAAAACCTAAAAACATTAACATGCCAAAATTCCTTCAAACCACAAAATGATAAGAAAACCAAAAAATGTTTAAAACAACCCACAGAAACCATAAAAACCATTAATATTCTAGAAAATGGTACATAAAATAAAAATCCCTCACCCTATTCTTTAATCCCTTTAGTCTAAACCACAATGAAAATACCATATTCCCTAAACCCTAAACCCTAAACCATCACCTGAAACCCAATTCCCTAAAATTGAAACCCAAAACCCTGGAGCATAAATCCAATACATTGCACCATAAACCCAAAACCCAACTCCCTAAATAATATTCCATACACCCCAAACCACAAACCCTATAATATAATCCCAAAACCCTAAAACATAAATCCTAAAACATGCACACTAATCCCAAAACCATACACCTTAAACCCTAAAAATCCTAAAAACCTTAAAATATCCTAAAAATCCTAAAACCCCTCTCGGAATCTAAAAACCAACAGAAGACCATAAAAATGATAAAAACCTAGAAAATACCCAAAAAATATAAAAATAAAAATACCTCAAAAGACCTTAAAACAAGAAAAGACGCTAAAATACCATAAAACTCCTAAAAACTGTAAAAACCCAAAAAACCCAAAAAACACTAAAGCATAAAAAACATAAAAAATCCCAAAATAACAAGTAAAATCCATAAAGAATTCATAATATCCCTAAAAATATCTAAAACCCATTAGTATATAATAAAAACCCAAAAACAGTAAAGGCCCCAAAACACCATAAACCCCTAAAAAACCCGAAAAAGATATAAAGCCCAACGAACCCTGAAAACATCAAAATTAAAAAATCATTTCATACCCAAAACGAAAAATTAAATCCATAAAACCCTAAAAGACCCTAACTGCCTAAAATGCCTTGAAATTCTAATAAAATACACTAAACCCCCTAAAAATATTTTAAACTCCCTAAAATCCTAAAAACCCAAAAAAATTATAAATCTAAAAAAAATGTCCATTAATGCTCTAAAAACACCCAAAATAGATTGAAACCCTAAACCCTAGAAATATAAAAACCCATTAAAACCATAAAAGGTCTTCAGAACCCATTAAAGTTCCTAAACTAAATTTAATACCTTAATACCTATTGTGGTTTTCTCAAGGGAGTTTTCTTTCATTTCATTGAGAATGGTTGCACCTATGTGGCAGAGCTTTGGGCTATTATCAAGGTTGTACGTTTTGAAAACCAATTTGTGTAGATGCATCTCTGGATTGAATATGACTCAGATCTTGCGATGGAGGCTCTTTGTCAAAACTCAAGAAAGGTTCCATGGTGGCTCCTACCCCAATAGATTGAATTCCTTATCTTATCCATGAACCTGACTCTCAAGATCACTCATGCATACATGGATGTAAATATGGTGGCTGATGTTCTTTCCAAGATGGCGATTGAAGAATGCTGATCACAGTTGTCTTTTAGTGCACCTTTTTATGCATCTCATGTAGACTCTGACACTAAGGGTACTACCCGTACTCGGATGTAAAAGTCCCCCTGTAATGCTTTGTACTTTTCTTTTATTTATAAATTGAGGCACCAATCTCCTTGCTTGGTCCGCGCCTTCTTTGCCCCTAAAGGATCCAAAATTCATATAAACTGTTAAAATACCTAAAATTATGTACGAAATCCTAAAACCATGAAACCATTTATAGCCCCAACAAAACAAATAAAAACACTAAAATGATTTTTAAAGACTCTAAAACCCCAAAATTTCCATAAAACCCAAAAAAATCAAAAAAGCCCTTAAAACCCATAAATACCCATAAATACCTTAAAACACTAAAAATCATAAAAGACCATAAGAAAACCTAAAACCATTAAAAACCCAAAAAATGCTATATGACCCTAAAAACTAAAATACTATAAAAGGCTAATTTACCTAAAAACTGTAAATTTCAAAAACCCAAAAAACCCAAAAACCCCATAAGACCCCCAAAAAACATTAAAACCCATAAAAACCTACAAAACCATAAGAATCCATAAAAAAATATTTAAATCCATAAAACCCTAAGAGGTTGGTAAAATACCAAAAAACCCAATTAAAACCATAAATACCCTATAAATCACAACAAAACCCCTAAAAAATAAAATACATAAAAACCCATAAAACCTCTAAAAACCCAAAAAACCCTAAGACAAACATAAATGAACCCTAAACCCCTAAAATATCGCTAAAATCCCTAAAAACAAAACATAATCATTGAAACCCCTAAAATCACAAACAAAAACAATAAAACCCCTAAAAAACTAAAACCCCTAAAGTGTTAAAAATTAATAAAAACCATAAAACACAATACTCACTAAAATAAAAAAAATCACCGAAAACAAAATCAAAACAAAAAAATCGTAAAAACACAAGAAACTCTTAAACCCCCTAAAACCATAAAAAGAAAAAAACCATAAAATGTTAATAACACCCTAAAAGCATTAGAACACTAAACCCCTAAACCCCATAAAACCATATAAATCCCCAAAGACCATAAATCCTCCAAAAACAATTAAAACATTAGAAAATCCTAAAACACTAAAATTCTATAAAAACCCTTAAAATCCCTAAATTCAAATGAAACCCCTAAAAATTTTTAAAACACTAAAAGACTATTAAAATCCATAAAATGTAATAAATGTTAAAATCCCATAAAAACTCTGAAAACCCTAAAAACCATAAAAATCCAAAAATACCTAAAAACACATAAAAACCCTAGAACCCCCCTAATCAACCATAAAAAACAAAAACCACTAAAATATCATAAAGATCAAAAAAATACCAAAAAATCACTACAAACCATTAAACGTCTAAAATACTCTAACTAACCCTAAAATACAATAATATCCTTAATGACCCTAAAATGATAAAACAACCTAAACATTCTAAAAACCCTTCAAACACAGTAAATCAATAAAAACAGTAGGACCCCTAAAAACACCAAAACAACATAAAGAATCCTTAAAACACAAACCCATAAAAACTCTAAAAAGTAAAAAATCCATAAAGTCTACTAATACCATAAAAACCCATAAAACCCATACAACCCATAAAACCCCACTAAAACACATAAACGACCCTAAATAATCTTCAAAAACATAAAAAACACCTAAAAGACCCCCACCCCCAAAAATATATAAAACACTGTAGGTCCCTTAAAGGTATCAAACAAAATAAAATTCCCTAAAAATAATATAAACCAAAAACCCATAAACACACTAAAATTGTTTAAATAACCCTAAAAACTATACATGCACTAAATCCCCAAAAATCCTTTAATACACCCAAAACCCCAAAAAAACCCAAAAAACCCAAAAAAACCTAAAAAAAATAAAAATACCTAAAAATTGTAAAAACACTAAAACAATACTAAAACCCCTAAAAATTTAAAACAAATGAACTATAAATTCCCCAAAACTACCTAAAAATCAAAAAACACAAGAAAATCCCTAAAACCACCAAAACAATCCATCAAACCACTTAAAAATCATTAAAACCCCTAAAGACAGGTAAAACCCCTAAAACCCCTAAAATCCTTAAAAATCCCCCAAACACCCTAAACCCCCTAAAAACCCCTAAATGCTATTAAAACCTCTAAAATTCATACAAGCCCTAAAAAAATAACAATCCATTTCAAACACAGAAAACTAATAAAAACCAAAAATCACAAAAATCCATAAAAATAAATAAAACCATAATGAACCCGAAAATCCTAAAATCCCTAAAATCCCTAAAATCCCTAAAAACAATAAAATTACCCTAAACCCTTAATAAAAAATACGAAAAACCGCTAAAAAACATAAATTCCATTAAGGACACTAAAATCCCAAAAAACCCAAAAAAAACTATAAATGCCCAAAAAACCTACAGAGCCCCAAAAAAACCTAAAAAAATATAAACACCCCTATAATTCCTATAAATACATAATAGAACATTATAATTCCTCAAAACTCTAAAAACCATAAAAACCAATAATATAAATTAAAATCCATTAATAATCTTAAATGACCCCAAACCCATAAACTTCCCCAAAAGACCCCATGTAATCACAAATCCGTTAAATGTCCCAGAAACCACAAAAATGCAAAAGGCCCTCAAAAACTCAATAACACATAAAAGATGCTAACACATTCAAATAACATGGAGTGGCTTAAAATGATAAAACAGTAAAATACTCTAAAATACCCAAAAACAACTAAAATAAACTAAAAACACTTAAAAACTAAAGGATCATAAAATATATTAAATTCTAAACGAACCAAAAACTTTAAGGGTCCTAAAAACCAAAAAACCCCACCCAAGAACCGTAAAGGACAATAAAACCCCTTATGGACTCGAAAAACCCTAAGGTGGCCCATAAATACCAAAAAAACCTAAACGATCCTATAATTCCGTATAGGAACCCTAAAAGAACCTAAAACCCCTAAACCTAAAAAAACACTAAAAACTTAAAAATCCCCCAAACCCTTTATGATCTAAAAACGTTTAAATCCCTAAAAGGCCATAAAAACCTTAAAACACAATAAATAACCATATAAGTCTCTAAAAAACCATAATATACACTAAAAATGCTAAAAACAATAAAATCCCAAAATAACATAAAAATTAAAAGATGCTAAAAAACTCTAAAAGACCTTAACATGCCTAAAATCATATAAAATAAAAAATTACAAAAATCCCTTCAAACCATAATATAAAAAATGCACCCCTAAAAACCATAAAAACCCTAAAACCATAAAAACCCTAAAACCCATGAAACACTAAGAAATCATAAAAACCCATAATACACCTAAATATCCAAAATGAAGAAAATCAATAAAATCCATAAACCCCTTAAGGTTACTAAAATATATTAAAAACCCATAAACCACTAAAGTTCCTAAAAATCCTAGAAATATAAAAATGTAAAATAATCCAAAACACTCTAAAAACCAAAACCCCTAAAAATCTGAAAACATTAATCTTCTCTAAAAACATAATAACACATCAAAATCACTAAAATAATAAAAAAAATTAAAAACTCAAAACCCATAAAACCATAAAAACATTAAAACACTACAACTAAAAAAACCCTAAGACCCTTAAAATCCCCAAAACCCAAAACCCCCCTTAAAAACATACAAATCTAAAAACCATAAAAAAAAAAATAACTACAGACCACAAAACCCACAAAACCCCAAATGATCCTAAAATATAATAAAATACCCTAAACCCCCTAAAACACAAAAAATACTAAAATCATTAAAATAAATAAAACTATAAAACCCTAAAAACATAAAAATCCTAAAGACCTAAAAACTCTAAAAATCCCAAAATACATTAAAACACAAAACCCATAGAGAATCTAAAAAACAAAAACCCCAAAAAATTCCTAAAACCTCTTAAAGTACACCAAAATACCTTAAAACAAAATAAAACTCCCTAAATACCTAAAGACATTGAAAACCATTAAAAATTATAAAAATCCTAACAGGCCCTAATATATCTAAAAATCATAACACACCCAAAAATTTCTATAAAACCCTATAACACATGAAAAAACCTTAAGAATCTTGAAATCTATAAAAACCCAAAAAACTCAAAAAACAAATAAAAATACATATTCCTTATAAAATACCTTAAAAAAACATAAAACACATAAAAACACATAAAGATCCACTAAAACCATAAAAACCCTATTAACACCAAAAACTCTAAAAACATAAAATCACTAAAATAATAATAAAACCCTGAAAAAACTAAATAACTAAAAAACGCATAAATACCCTCATAATACCAAAAACCCTAAAAAACCCCTAATCCAGGAAACCCCTTTAAAACTATTATAACACATAAAATCAATAAAAACCCTAAAATATTTAAAAACTTTAAAAAATATATAATATTTTGAAAAAATTTTAACCATGTAAACCTAAAACCATAATAGAATATTAAAATACTAAAATGTCATTGTTTCATATTCTTTTATGCCCCCTCTGTGTGTCGACATAGTTAGCGTGTGCACACTAGTTGTCTTAGTCATGAATTTCCACATTAAAAAGGCATGTGAATTTAATCACTTTAATCAGCAATGTCTGAACCAAGATTGAAATGGGACGATGGGATTTCAGCTCCAGATTCCATGAATTCTTTCTTGAAGATTATCACCTAGTTTGGGTCTCCCTCATAGATTTATATCATTATCATGGAACTCATTCATGGTTAAAAATCTTTTTGGACATTGTTTAATTAAAATCATTCTATATAGATATTCTAAATATGTCTTGATAGGAATGAAACATCCAGTCAGTAGAGTAGTCACATTAGGCATTGCTGGAAAAGTCTGTATACTAGGATCATTCTTCACCAATATTCATCCTCTTAGTAGGGAAGATCATGGGGGGATATTTTTTGTGTAACCCAATGAATCTCATGGTCATCATGTGGTAAGAAATTCAAAGGTGTAATTCCTCCATGAACTTACCATAGGCAGCCCATGTTAAGAATTAGGTATGTATTTTGATTTTCATCACATGATGTATGTCGCGAGAGATGGATCAATTTTTTTGTTGAGACAGATTGAGACACGAGTTATCTTTTTATGAATACAATATATATGGATCAATGTGACCCTTGAGATTGATCTAGGATTGTTGGATCTAATTCCATGTGGAGGAATGACTATAATGGTTAGGTCTAACGCCTCTTGGGGGGGACCATGATGGTTGGATCTAACTCCCCATAGAGGATCAACTAGGATTGTTGGGTTTAACACCCCATGGAGAAAAAACCAATATGGTGGGATCTAACACCATGTAGAGGTAGAAGTAGGATGGTTGGGTTTAACACCCCATGGAGGCATATCTATGGTGGTTGGATATAATTCCTAGTGGAAGAAGAACCTGGAATTATCCCTAGGATGGAACACCATGTGATTACCATTTTTCAAGATTGAACCTTTATGGGGCATCTTATGTACCAATTTAGATGATAATAATAAAAACCCACATAATTCAATGTCTCATTATATGTTTATATGATAGGAATGATCCATGAATTTTAAACACATGCAGTAAAGATTATCATGTCATGAAAGTAGTGTTGGCTTTGGATGGTGTGGTGCTTATGCATGGAAATATACCTTCACAAGAGGATTTATCTTTGTTGTAATACTGTGGTCTTTAAATGTAGAAGATACCTAGGGTCTACTAGTAGTATAAATGTTGTTTATGTGGATTATACATGGAATCATCCAAAGGAGGATCTCATTCCATGTGAGGGTGGGTGGTGAGAGGATTATTGCATGCCAGTCAAACACAAATCATACTATGTTTCTTGAAATGGGTAAGGATAATGGTAGAAATTATTCTTTGGGATGTTGTTTTGAGGTTTAATTACATCGGAATATGAAATGAAACTTGGTAGTTCTATCTCTTGTGTCTCAGTCATGGGGGTACTCACTATCGATCCCTAGGGCTTATGTGACCATTTCTCATACACCTTTGGGTTAGGAATGGATTTCAAAATGGTAGGTTACAATGATGAGAGGGATGGTTAGTCATGATGTCCCTATTATGTTCCATGTTTTGAGAATAAAATTTTTTGTGGGAACCTATCCGTATAATAAATGGGTAAGGGGAGGGTCAAGCGACATGTAGGGTGTTGTGGGTTTCACATGACACTTGGGGAATTGAGGTGTATATAGAAGGGTCTTATCTTGGGGTGGGAGATTTGGATACTCAACCTACTGTGAAGGGGTGGTGGAAGAAGGGATAAGACATGGGTATTCCTAAAATACAAGTTTAGTGATGCTTAGGGAAATACAAAGAGGTACTTCATGATTCCCATGTGCTTTTGAGAGGTTATGGATTCGAGAAGGGGTATTCTTTGTAAAACAATTTGCCCCTTCCTTAGATTGGAATCATGATTAGTGAAAGGAGTTCTTCATGAAGTATTAATTAAATCTGATCCTCATGGTACATAAAGGTTATTATACATTCATGAAGGTAAAATCCCTTTTTTGAATGCATATTAACATGTGGGAGGATGTTAATAATATAAGGAAATGGGTTTTATGTTGCATAGATACCTTGCGGAACCCATTTCTCTTTGGTTTTCAATGCTCAAGAGGATATTGAACTGGGAGTAGTTATAGTGTTTGAATAGTATCACATCATCCCAAAAATATTATAATGAAGGGTGTATTTATTGGATGGTGGTCTTGTGAATATTTTTTGGCCTTCATGATGTGTTGTGAGATTCTTGAAGGGGCACAACTCAGTGAGTTCAGGAGTTGGAGTAGCGAACACACTATCAAATTTTTTTTCAGTCATAGAGTACGTAATCACTATGATAGGTGTTATGTAGAGTCTTAACATAAAGGACTTGTGCGTTCCTGGAAGAACTCTACGATTAAGAATCATTGAGATCATCATTCATTAGTGGTGGAGATAAGATTCAGGAAAAACACTTTGGAGGGGTTTTTGGAAATTTTTTATTGTATTTTCTCTAATCCTCTCATACCTTCTTCAACTATTTAGGTGGAATTTATATTTTAGCATTAAAAAATCACCCCACCTAATGGGAGGCAGTAGGAGAATAGGAGGGTCAGACTCTATGGGTCAATGGTTGAAAATTGTAAATCAAGTCCATTTAGAGAAGATCATTCGTGAATATCGCTCCTGATGGTTGGAAGGAAAAGGCCATCATGAATCCTATAATGATAATACACCAGTAGACATTTTAAAGAGGATCGAAGCCACTAAAAATTACTATGAAGAAAATATTTTGATCTCTTTTTGTGAAGCTCAACGATTATGTATTCTTTCTTCATGAATGCTACATTGAGAACTAGAATTTTAGATGATTTCACTACCACTTATTATTTTTGAATCAGACCCTGCAGAGATCAATTTTTTGAAGAATCCCCAAAAAATATGGTCTTCGTGAATCACCTTCGCGAACTATCTCCATGAAAAACCTTTGTAAACCATAATCAAAGAACAAACAATGTATTGAGTCTAATTATCAGTTACGGAGTTGATTTCACTACTACTAAATGGGATTCTATAACTAGAAACAGCATGACCTAGGAGAGGGTGAAAATATCCTCATAGCATGAAAAATTTCTGATATTGCTAATGGAGGCTCAAAGGGAGTATCTACAGTGCAAGAGGATTCAACAAAATGGATTTGGGATTAGAGATGTGTTCTCCATTCTGGTAGAGAATAGGGACGGTTTTCATTAATGGTGAAGAGATATTTGAGGGTACAACTAGTGGAATAGGGATATTATAATCCTTATATAGAGGAATCACACTCCAATCATAGAGGAACTTCTCTACATCCATATCAATAATATTGAGGGTTGAAACTAGAGGATAAATAATCCCCACCACTGTATGAGATGATCCTCTAAGTGGGTTTGGGGGATCTGCTGAAGGAATGGAACATCAATTAGGATCTATTCCGGGGGGAAATTTAGTGCTGAGTGGGCCCAGGCATTCTAGGAATGTGTCTTATTCCATGAATTAGAGGTAGACAAAAAAATGTAAGACATTATGAGGTAATAAGGGATTCACAATTCCACATTTACCTATTTTGAGAGATTATGACCATGTTATTGGGAAGACGTTCATTGGGGACTACCATGATTCATCTACATCATGGGGATATCGATTCCATCCTAACAAACATTCATAAAATCACAAGAATCCCAATCTCCGGGGCAATGTTTGGCAAGTTCTTCCATATAGTGAATGATTTGTGGACTAAAGGGAAACTGCAAGCTCTTGATAAGTCAAAGTTTGATCTAGTATAGGTAATGGTTGAACACAAGTTGGAGTGATTGATATCCTTTTTAATTAGTGGCTAGGAAACTACCAGAATGATCCAGTGCTTGAACCACATGAGGGGGAGGAGCTAGCTAAAAATTTTTGTACTATGCCATGTACCTGTCCGAGTGGATAACAATTGGGAAAGGTGGGAACTTAAAGGAGTATCATAGAGGAGAGAAAATTATAGATATGGGGATACATTATTAATCATGAAGATCAACCTAGATCCAAGTGGGCTGGACTCATCATCGTGCTAATATAATGTAGGATGCTCCCAATGAGGGATGTAGACATGTTGGTGTGGCCAAGCACCATTATCATTGATATTAAACTAGTGATGGGGAAGTGCATCAACATGGTTGTTCCACTAAGAGGGTATTTATAAAAGGTACAAAACAACATTAGTAAATGTAATAACCTATTGTGTCATTGTGAACCTCCCCTAATGAGAATGGAAAAGGAGACCATGTTGGTTAGAAAAAATAAATTAATCCAATTGATGGAGGTGCAGATATTATGACCTTGTTATAGGGGGTTAAGGAAAGTATCACACAAAGGTTGTATGAAAGATATCTAGTGGATAATCCCATCATTGAGGTTCCACCTAATATGACCATCAAATTCAAATATATCATGAATGAGGCATAAATAATTCCAGAATCTAGAGGCGTTTTCCAGGCTACATTAGGGGTTCTTATCTCAGAATTTCCAAGAGTGGTGGCTGTAAGACGATAATTATAGGTTTCTCCACATAAAAGGGTAGATGTGGGGTCCGATGTTGTTGCATCCTACTCATTTGTTCTAGAAGTTACAATGGAGGCTTCCGTTATATATGAAAAGGTTGGAGAAGATCTATCAATGTACATGAATATTCATTCGAAAATTCCAAAGAAATCTACACTAAGTCGATATAGATGATGATATATTGTTGATATTAACACTATAAAATCTTGTAAATCCATAATATTTTGAAGATTCGGGCTCATAAACTACTGAGGAGAACTGGAATTTCTATCATTGTGTGTGGAGGAATGTACATGAAATTGTAACCTATGCTCAAATAGAAGAACTACAAAACTGGGTGGGGTATCTCTGCATTATAAGGTAAGCTTGGGGATCGGAAGGGTGGAATTCATTTTCCCCAATGAAAAATCATGATTCTTATTTATTGATAGGTAAGGTTACAAATGGAAGGTTATTGAAATTTCTTAGATGAAATACAATGTCAAAGGATCCAAAATGACTGAAGAGGATATAAGAGAGATTTACCATTTTGAGGGGTTAGTACCAAAGAACATGACAGTCATGAAAACTTTGGATGAGATGATTAAAATCCTAATGGCCTAGTTGGTAGCTATCAGGGACATGGAAATGGATGCAATATCCTTGGTGGATGATTTTCAGGATGAGAAAACCTGGTGTGGATCAGGGTCGAGGATGCCATATCCAAGGCTGGTGTGGAGAAACAAGACTTAGTGGTGTGGAAATGGATCATATAGGACACTCAGTAGAGTATATACGTTCCTCATAAATCAATCATTTTTGTAAATATTTAAATTATTTTATCAAAGGATAGGATCACATAAGTGGATGTCCCTTTGAGACTTTGAATAGTTTTTTCTAAATTTCTGAACATGTATCTTTCACTTTTACTATCACACATCGACCTTATTTCTAAGACATCCAATGAGAAATCCCTAATCTCAGAGGAGTAATTCTTAGTGTGCGAAACAATGGATTTCCATGTGTTTTTCAAACATATGATAGTATTTAAAAATCATTGAACACTCATGGTATGATATTATTTTTGGAACCCCATGAATTTTTTCTCCTAGAGAGATAGTGGATAAGAAATAGAGATATCTGTACAATTGAAAATCTTTTCTAGAATACTCTTCTTTCAATTAATGCATGAAGGGGATGGTATCTATAACATTCACAACAGATGCTTCCAGATAAAATTTTAGGTTCTGGATAGTACTAGTAATATCCTTCTACTGATCGACTAACTTTCCTGGAACCACTATCTACTGACTATTGGATGGTCGAGTCATAGACATGGATAGATGTAGTAGACTATGGTGTTGTCACGAATACTATTATTGGATAGTTATGATAGTCAATTTTGGATGATCTAATCAATGAGTTAACATGGTCAAATGTGGATGAACATATGATATAGTGGATTGGGAAGACTATGCATGATGAGCTTAGAAAAACACTTGTTATCTGGACATGATGGAGTTCATGGTTTAACCGGGAGAACTAGCCTAATAATTCTAGAAGATTACATTCCTTAAACAATTCGTATTAAAATAATAGTCATAATAACTGGGGGTTTATCACATAACTTTTCATAATTTGGAAATTTGATGCGGTCCACCAACTCAAATTCATCCACAAAGGCATACTAATACTCGTTATTTTAGAATTCCTCCATTTCTGGGTGGAACATGGGGAGATTTCAATCTCTAGAGGTGTGAAATTTCATAGGATATGGTACTTCTTTAACACATGTAGGGGAATCATATTTCCCTTGCACCATCAGTTCTTATATCTCTGAGATTTAGGAGGCTTTAGTGAAGATGCAAAAGTCGTGTATATAGTATATGAGTAGACCATCATTGGATTTTTTTGGCCTAATAAGGAAAAAATTATTCCAAGGTCACATGAGACTACTCTTCATTCCAAACAGTCATCATAATTAAGTCTTCCAATGTTGGACGTATTTTAATTATTTTGAACCCTCACTATTTCTGTCAAGTTCATTGGAGATTCATGTTACCTAAACAGAAACATTTCCCAACATGACCATACTATTCTCCACTTGGTCCTAAAGACAAATTTTTAACACATAACTATTTTTATGGTACTTCCAAGGATCCTATGGTATGGAGAATGATATGGGATGTTTGCGTAACTAACTCGGTAGGGCCTCTTTCACTTTGGAAGCTTTAGATCCCCCTTCTATAAGGAAATGAATAAATAACTAAGGAGGGGTTCATATTTAAAATAATTGGTAATGTTTGTCCTATTTGGGAAGGGAAATCTTGGATTCTCCCTATAAATATGGGCCAAATCCTAATGAGGGTCCAGAGACACATTCTCTCATATAGTCGGATCTATATGGCGATGAGGTGCTAGTCGATTATGCACTTGGAAAATTTATTCTTGGTAGGGGATGGACTCAGTGATGGGATTTAGTTGGAGGGGAAAAATTCTAGTGGTTTAGGGTGTCCTTACCTAAATGGTGGGGGGATCGTCTTTGGATCCTCTTCTCAAAGGAGATGGATGAGGAAGTATTCCTTCTTGTTTATCATTCTATAAAGCATACTCTAAGGGCATGGTATTGTTAGAAAAAATTATAGAACCTTTAGTTGATGTTTTGAGCGATGAGTGTAGGGACTAGATCAGTATTGACATTCCCTACAGACATATTTATCAAAAAATCTTTTATCAAGGACATGTTGAGTTAGTACGTGAGGCCTTTCCACCATACAAATTTTTTTGACTCACTCATCATGAACTTTCTTATTATTGAAGAAGTATTAAATAATTATCATTCATTTAATGGAGCCTAAATGGTGTATGAAACGAACATAGTGGTCATCCCATCCGGTGATGGACCCTATGGGTAAATGGTTGTACTATAGAGACATAGGTCCATCCAATATCTAGACAAAACACCAGAGAATAGTGGCCTTCTACTACACAAGAGTTACCAACGTAGGGTCAAACCTTGATTTTATGTATAGAAAATGCTATAATGGGTAACCGACCCCCTTTAATGGGGAAAATATTGGGTTTTTAAAATATGGGGGGTTCTATAAGGTCATCCATTAATGCCGGGTAATATTTACTATTAGGTGGGGTCACCTCCTTTCAAATATCTAAAGCCTCATCGTGAGAGATGAAGGAAGCCATCATATAATATTTGCGAGGGTAACTATCATGATGGGAAAATTTGACAACCAATTCATTTGTAAGCTCATCAAGCAAGATAGTTGGTTTAACTGCTCAAAGAGAAACTTGCTCTGGATCCCATGGAGTGTGATCACACTACTCATGAGATTTTAGGGGATCATTATTCAGTTGATTTTCATACACCCCAGCCTCTATGATCTCAATATGTGTGATGTTATTGAATTAGACATGGGGAAATTGGACAATGAGTATTGGAGGTAAAATGGGATCCTATCATGTTATGTTGTAATATAGGCACTCATAGGCCAGGAATTCCATGAGGAACCACTTGTTCTCTACAATATGATAGAGTAAAATGGTCACAATGGGCTCTGTCTATATATTTGGTAAAAACATAGGTGGATCAAAGGGTGTGACATGCTATATACCATAGTCAATGTTTTTACAAGAACACAGTGTCTCCAAGGGATCCCCAAGGCGATGTTCCATCCTTTGATGATGGGTGAAGACACGTGTATGAGGGTCCAACTGGTACTATTATTCCCCTAGGTGAAGGATTTCCTAGTCAAACCCTACATTAGATCCTCTATCCTTGGAATACTTAGGAACAACCTTGCATACCATGAATGTGTACAAATTAGAATTCATATTGGTGAAATGTAATTCATGTGGTTGCAGTATAGGGATAAAGTGAATCACAATGTACAATAAAAAACAACTCATATAAACATGTGTATATACCTATTACTTGAGTAGGTAGAGTACTATGATTCTCAGGATGCATATCAGTTGGAGGGTCGGGCGGTAGGATAGTGAAGTGGGGCACTGAGCCATAGGGATCACCATTAACTCAACTCTTTCATCACTAATGATAAAATTTATTTGGAGTGACCATGGCTTCATTAGTAATAATAATTATGATATTATAGGTTGTGTAACATATCTTATATGTTCATTGAGAAACATGTGTCCAGGACCAATTAAAAAGAAACTGAGATATCTAATATGGAAGTTTTATTTGAACAAAACATGACAAAAACTGAACAATAGCCATAGTCTCCAAATGGATCTCATTGTTAGAATTAGTATATTCTCTTGGTTAGCCTAAAGATCTATAGGTGGTGGTTGAGAGATAGGTGGAATCATATACGTGGATCAATGATCATGTGGGTTGTCTAGTATAGGAGTGACTGAGTGATTCTATTGTCCGCTGCATGCTGGAGCATATCTCAAGGAAAGCACCAACCACATCATCAATTCCCTATAGGAATGGGTGTTCTACATTACCTCATGAACAAAGGGGGAGACCCTCATTAGAAGATCATTGAATTGCTCACCTTCTGAGGAGTCATTCTAATCAACATTATCTCTCATACATCAATTGTAGAAGAAGAGATTAGGTTAATTTGAGGTGATGAGGATGGTTGGACCATGAGCTCCTAGAAGGGAGAATGGACTTCTTCCACCTACATGTACTAGTAGAGGGATCCAGAGACCTTGTGGATTTCACCTTATAGGATAGAGAGCTTCACCTTTTGGGACCCTTCCCTTGACTCTAACAGTTGGTTTATAGATTCTATTATCAAGGCATTTATATCCTCGCAGTTGGACAGGTCAATGTGGTTGATGTAGAATTGGCATTTCCTAGGCTTTCTCCTTCTCAAGAGATTAGCCTCCCTTATGCACTAGGATGGTTATTCATGATAGGGTATCTCTTTGGCATGGGGAGGACCTATGTGATTATAGGATGGAGAATGAGGATGGATTTCCATCTAATAGAGATTGATATGGCTAAAACCTTTTTGTTGAGGTGCGGTATTATGGGGAGCACCTCTGTAATGATTGGTGAAGGATTGAGGATGACCTCTTCTTGGGATTGAGGGAACATGGGAAAACCTTCATGTTGATTGTTGAAGGATCATGGAGGAGCCCCATTCATGTGGTCTACCATATGGTTAGGTCCTCTATGTTGTTATCTGTGAGTATGAGGAGGACCTCCAAACTGATTATCAATGAGGTAGAGAGGACTTCTGGCTTGGTTGGGGATTTATTGGGGAGTAAATCCTCTTTATATGTGAATATAACATGGACACCCTCCATGGTGATTTTTGAAATAGCATTGATTATATCTTCTCAGTTTAGTGGTAGTATGGGGAGGACCATCACATTAAAATGCATCGTTACATGTTGGAATGTAACTGTTGTCATTGTTTTCTATAATTGATGGGGTTAACCCAGCCTACTTGTTAGGTTGATGGGGTCTTCATCCCAATTCATGATAGATATATTCATATTCATATATTGTAGGGACCGGGTATAATACATAGGATGTTTAAGGGGGAAATAGATCCATGGAAGGTGATTCCCTTTTTGGGAATTCTCATAGGCTTACGCTTGATGTGGGTGTTAGGTGGCTTTGAACAGGACCAAAAAAGATGGGGTGAAGTCCACCAGTTCATTGGCCTGAGGTATTAGTCATTTTCGGTATTGATAAGTCCATGTATATGGTGTCTTTGGGGTACATACAGCAATATACATGGCTTGAGTGACCTAAGAATCCCCTATATCCTCTGTGTAGGAGAGTGAGCCATAAGATCACTCTATTTAAAGGTTCTCGAAGTGTGCTTCCTTTGTAATGGGATGCGATTTATCACTATGAGGGCCTTGAGGGTGGCCATTAAAATGATGTGATAAAGACTCTTGGTCATTGTGGGCTATATCCCTTATGGGAATGACCCATTTTTACTTGCACCGACTTACGAGAGTTTCTATCACTCTCTATTGGACGATCTCTGAGGGTGAGATGGGGCATGGGTTCTCGATTTCTATAGTCTAGGTATAATTCGTGGAAGAACTAAATTTATAATAGTTTCCACTTCCATATTTCTCATACCTTAATTCTTGTTGTAAATTGGTGGTATGGTTTCCATATCTATGGTCTTTGAAGAATGGTTGATTCCACTATCTATGTATGTTCAACAAAAATGATGCCCAATTACCCAACATCGTTGAATATTTCTATGATTGTTATGGATCCATGATGATGATGTCATAGAATATTTATGCCCACCTACACCAAATCTAATTTATAGTGAGTTCCATTCATGGATCATAATTTTATTTTGGGACCTAGAATCGTAAATCATAATATGGCGATATGAAAATATGATAATTCCTTAATGCTACTAACCTCTAATATCGAGGAAAATAGATTCACTTTGGGTTGATAATTTTTTTCTGACACATTCCCTGGGGCCCACCAGTTTTTTTTGACAAGGTTCGTATGTGCATGTCGGCTGGTATGGAAAATAATTCCATATTTCCATATGTGGGAATATTTCATCACATTGATCAGTGATATTTAATCCACGATTAAAACATGATAATGGCATGTCGATTCCTCCTTCCATGGATTCCTCTCGGAATCGTATCTTCTAATTAGGGTCTCCCTCATAGATTTAATTTAGATTATTGGAACTCATTTTGGGTGTCATATCTTTTTTTATTTCAATTAATTAAACTTCTTCTATCTAGAAATCATGATTCCATCTTAATATGGAAGAAGCCATCAATCAGGAGTGTAGTCATGTAAGTCATCATTGTGGATGTCTAAATGTGGGGAACAATAGTCACCTATATTATTCCAATTAGTAGGGATTCTCGTGGAGGTATTTTAGGCTTAAAATCAATCAATTTTATATAGATTATAAGTTCACAATGATAGATGTGTAGTTTTCCATGGCTTTACCTTGGGAACCCACTATTTATCATGAGGTATGTATTTTGGGTTATGCCATATGTTCAGAATCCTGTAGAGACTGATCAAAATGTTTGACTGAGATGGTTCGAGGAATGTGTTTAGAATATTTTTGATATTATATATATGGATCAAAACAACTTGTGAAGATCTATCCATGATGGTTGGTTCTAATTCCCCATTCACATGGAACCATGATGGTTAGACCTAATTCCCTATAGATGTGGAACCAAGATGGTTTGATCTAACTAACCATGAAGGAAAAACAATGATTGTTTTGTCTAATTCCCAATGTAGGTGGAACTAGGATGGTTGGTTATAATTCCATGTTGAGGTGGGACCGGGATGGTTTGGTCTAAATCCCAATTGAGGTGGAAATATTCTGTTTGGATAAAATTCTCTATAGATGATGAAGTACGAAATGTCCCTATGGGGGAACACCAAGAGTTTACCATTTGTCAAGATTAAACCTTGGGGAGGCATCCTCATACCTATATATAGGATAGGTACCAAAAACCTTATACGTGTGACATGACTGATCAAATTATTTTAACATCACGCTGTAAGGATTCTCATGTAACAAAAGAAGAGTTGAAGAGGGATGGTGTGGTACTAATATTTAGAATTTTCCCTTAACAATAGGATTTAACATTGTTGAAATGTTGTGGGGTTTATGTTTGGAAGCAACTTGCAGGATTTTATGAGAATTATAGTTTTGGATGTGGTATATGTGTTTAATCTTCCCAAGGAGGATATCATTCCATGTTATGGTGGGTGGTGTAAGGACCATCCCATGAGAGTTATACACAGAGCATCCAACATTCACCATGTAAGGCTATAGTTTAATGCAAAGTGTTAAGGATGATATAGGGAAGATTAAAATAGAATAAATAGGACATGTACCTAGGAGGTTTTACAATATTATTCTCAGAAATGGGGGAACTCACTCCTCACACCTAGGGATTATGTGACCATAGCTCATGCACCTTTGGGTGGGCCATGACTTTGGCACTTTCATGGTATAATTATGGGAGGAGTGTCAAATCACATGGTCCACTTGTGGGTCCCAATGATTAGAAGAAAAATCGATTAATATACCATTTCATATAAGAAAAATTAAGGAGGGAGGATCAATCCAAACTTGGGGTGATTAGGTTTGACATAAGAGTGAGTTTTACAAGTCACAAGGGGACTCGATGTGTAGCTGGAATGGTCTCGGCTTGCTGTAGTGGCATTGGGAACTCATCATTCATGAAGGGGTGTCAGTAGATGGAAGGTAACATGGATAAGACCAGGATAGAGGCTCCATGATGGTTAGGTCTTTAGGGATCTGTGGTTCACAAATCATTGGTGCTTCGTGGATGTTAGGATCTTCGTGAAGGGGTATTCTCCCAAAAGTGGGTACCCCCACCTTAGAGTGAAGTCTTGATCCATGAATAGAGTGCATCGTGAAGTCTTAATGCTTAGTGAAGCCTCAATACCTATGCGGGATTTATTATTTTTTGAAGGGAATATTACTTCACAAAACTAATCCTCACATGGGGTGTAGAATATTAAGAACATAAGGAAATAGGGTTTTATAAGCTTGTATACCTAGAGTGATCCACTTTTCTTTGTTTCATAATTATTAAGATATTAAAAATTTGGGAGAAGGGTTTTAATTAGAATGATCATGCTTCTTCCCAAAAATATAAAAATGAATGGGTATTTATTGAATTGTGTTATTGTGAAGATTTGGATTCCTTTTTGATGTGGTGTGACATCCACAAAGGGGTGAAACTTTGAATATCTAGGTTTTTGACTCAAGATGACACTACCAAATGCTCGCATGGTCACGAAGAATTTTGTGACTCTGATACCCACCTTTTGGATTAATACCATCAAGGATTCATGAATTCAGGAAGGACCATCACAAACATGTTGTTTATTGATCTCCGACCATTCATGATGGAGTTTGGCTTTACGAAGTTGACCCTTTAGATTGATTTTGTCCCGTTTTGGATTGGATTTTCTCCAAACCACCCATATCTTCCTCGAAAATTCTTGTGGAACATATATTTTCAATAAAACCACCCTAAAAACACTAAAAACACAAAGAAAACTATTAGATAACCTAAAAACCCTTACAAATACAAACAAACCCTAACAACCAAAACCCCCAAAAACCCTACAAAACGTCAAAATCACCAACAAAACAAAAATAACCTAAAATCCTGAAAACCCCTAAAATAACTCTAAAAATCCAAATTGGAACCTTAATGGAAAAAAACCCCTAGAACATATAAAAACTCTAAAATCCATAAAATCCGTAAAAACCCATAAAATCTAAAACCCCCCAAAAAACCTAGAAAACCCTAAAAAGACTAAAACCCATAAAAGGCACTAAAGATCCTAAAAATATAAAAAAACACATCAATCACATAAAACACCCTAGAACTCCATAAAAGCTCTAATCCCTTAAAATTCCACAAAACACCGACAATTCCCTGAAAACACTTTAAACCCCTAAAAGGCATAAAACCATAAAAGACTACAAAAACACTCAAAAAACACTATAAAATACCAAAACAATCCGAAAAATAATCACAAAAAAAAAACATAGAGAACACCTATGAACTAATAAAAACCCATAACACCCTTTAAAAACCCTAAAAACTTAACACAATTCATAAAACTCTAAAATAACTAAAAACCCCTAAATCCCTCAAAAAAATCTTCAAAAATCATAATAATCCCAAAATACCCAAAACCCCTAAAAATCCATAAAAACCTAAACAACCCTAAAAAACCTAATACCCCCCAATACCTATAAAAACTCATTAAATAAAATCCCTATGAAAACTATATGAAAACATTAAAACCCTAAAAACCCTAAATAAATAAATACCTTAAAAACAAAAAAAACCCAAATAACCGAAGAAACAATAAAAACACATAAATATCGTAAAAACCAAAAAAATATAAAAGAACATTCAACCCCCTAAAAACCTAAAAAAGACATTAAAAGAAATAAAATACCCTAAAAATACTAGAATCAAAAAAATGCGCAATGGCCAAAAAAACAGACAGGAAACTATAAAAAAACCCATAAAGAAACTAAACACCAGAAAAAATTCCTTAAACCATCAAAACAAATAAAACATCCTAAAAATTAAAAAACTAAAAAAAACCCATAAAACCCGAAAACATTAAATCCCCTAAAAAACCCAAAAAACCCCTAAAATCACTAATAATCATAAATGCTATCTAAACATTAGAAAACCCAAAAATAAAACTTATATCACTAAAACCCTTAAAACCCCAAACCCCCTAAAACCCCTTTAGTCTCTAGAACCAAATAAAAGACTAAGAGTTTCCTAATTGAAAAAACCCCAGAAAAACCCAAAAAAAATAAAAGACAATAATAACAGTTGAAACACCACAAAACCCCTAAAAACCAAAAACCCCAAAAAACAAAAAAAAAACAGATAAAACACTAAAGAACCTTCATAACACCTAGAACCTATTAAAACCCTAAAAACCTATGAAAACCATAAAAACCCAAAAAACCATTAAAAACCTAAAAAACTCGTTATATCCCAACAAAACCCAAAAAACTACTAAATATTACATGTAGCCATAAAAACCAAAAAAACTCATAAAAACCATAAAAATCCTAAAACTCATAAAAATATAACAAAACTAAAAACCTTAAAAAAACCTAAAACTCTTATAATATATTAAAAACCCAAAAAAAAACACCTAAAAATATGAAACACAAAATAACACTAAAATACTAAACCCCCAAAAAACCCAAAAATCCACAAAACCTGTAAGATCACTAAAATAACTAAAAAACCTAAAAATCCATAAAAACATTGAAAACCCCAAAAAAATCATAAATCACTAAAAACCCACAAATAATATAAAACCATTGAACCTAAAAAAAAAATCACCTTAAATTATCTTCAATTTATAAAACCCCCAAAACCCCCAAAACCCCTTTAAACACCTTAAAATCATAAATCCTTAAACCATTGAAAACTATTATTACCCTAAATCCACAAAAACCCAACAAACCCTAAAATAACCAAAATACTCTAAAACACTAAAACACAAAATTACCCTAAAACCACTAAAAATCCTAAAAAACCCCTAAAAACAACTAAAATGCACAAATAAACCTAAAATCCTATAAAACCCATAAAAACACATAAATCCATAAAAACCCATAAAAGACCGTAAAACCAAAAAAAACACCATTCCACACCAAATACCATCAAATCCATTAAAAATATAAATGACCCAAAAAAACTAAAAATGAAAAAAAGAACCTAAAACACATTAAACCTAAAATAACCAAATAACCAAAAAAACCCTAAAAAGAAACCAAAAACTATAAAACCCCTAAAAGTCTATAAAATACATAAAACCCCCCTAAATAACCACTAAGGACACTCAACCCCTAAAATTTCTTTAACAGAAAATTATCTAATAGGCCCTACAATCTAAAATCCCTTAAAGGGCCATATAAACCCTAAAAACCATAATTGACTTTAAAATATAAAAAACCCACCAAAAACGACACTAAAAACCCTAAAAAACCAATATAAAAAATCATAAACCCCTGAAGAACCATAAAAACACCAAAAAATCAATAAAGAATCCTAAAACCCCTAATGAATTAAAACCCTAATATCCCTAAAACACATAAAACCCCTGAAACCCAAAAGACCCTAGAAAACCCTAAAACCCCTAAAATTGAAAACCTATGAAAAATTTAAAAATACTTAAAAATATCAAAAACCACTAAGGACACTTAAAACCTAAAATTCTCATAAAAACCCTAAAATCCCTAAATACCCTAAAACCCAAAAACCACAAAAAATCCATCAAATTCCAAATAAACTTCTAAAGGACCAAAAAAATGCTAATAACTATAAAGTAACTTAAATACCAAATATTCCTAAAGGACACTAAAAACCTAAATAGCAACAAATGGCTCTAAAAACAAAAACAAAAAATACACATATATATCCTAAATCATCCTAAAACCCCTCTAAAAATTAAATAGCCCTAAAATCCCTTAAAATCATCTAAAATCATTAAACAACCTAAAACCCTAAAAAACATTAAAAACACAAAAAAACCCTAAGAATCATATACATCCATAAAAACCAAAAAACCACTAATCCCCCAAATATCCATAAAACCCATAAATACTCTAAAAAAATAAAAACTACTAAATCCCTAAAACCCATATAAAGACTCTTAAAATTCTATTAAAACTGGAACCCCTAAAACCCCTAAAAACAATAAAAACAACAAAAACCCCAAACTTTCCAAAAAACCTAAAAACAAAAAAAAGCTAAAAAATAATAAATTCCCCAAAACCCTAAAACCATAGGAAACCATAAAAACCATTGAAAAACACAAAAACCCCATAAAAACCATAAAACCCTAAAATAATATAAAAGATAATAAAATACATAAAACCCAAAATACAGCAAGACCCCAAAAAATCACTAAAAACACTAAATAACAAGGAAAACAAAAAAACCTAAAAACACTTAAAAACCCATAAAATACATAAAAACCATTAAACCCAAGAAAAACCAAAAAACCATAAAAACCCTTTAACTCCCAAAAACCCAAAAAACCCTAAAACTCCCATAAAATACAGTAAAACCCTTAATCCCCTAAATGACACAAAAACACCTAAAAGATATTAAAACCCATACAAACCAAAAACACCCAAAAATATTGAAAAAATTAAAACAGTCTATTAAGACACTATGATTCCCTAAACCCCGTTAAGATCCCTAAAAAACCAAAAAACCCTAAATTCCCCTTAAACCCCAAAACCACGTAAAAACCCTAAAAACCCTAAAACCCTGAAAAAATATTAATCATCATAAAACACCCCTATAAATCCCCAAAAACCATAAAATCCTAAAACCCAAATAACCCATGAAAATCCTTATATAGATTTATAAGAAACTAATAACCAATTAAAAAGATGAAAAATCAAAAAAAACTCTAAAAACATAAAAACAAAAAACACAAAAAACCTAAAAAAACTAAGAAAATACTGAGAAACCAAAAAAACCGCAAGAAAACCCTAAAACGAAAAAAAACCTCTAAAACCACCTATAAACCACTAAAACCCCTTTAAACCACTGAAAACCATTTAAAATTTCTAAAACCCGTAAAAAACATAAAACCAACTATAAAACGTTTCAAATTCCAATAAAACCATACAAACCCTACAAAGCCATATAAAACCATACAAACACTTAATAAACAATAAAAATACTAAAATACCCAACGCGAACCCTAATAACTCAAATAGGACCTTAAAACACTAATAGAACCTAAAACCCCTAAAACTCCCAAAAACACTAAAAACATGTATACCTTAAAAATCATGAGAAATCCAAAGAAACTCTCAAATCCCATAAAAACTGTAAACCCTTAAATGCCACAAAAAAGACATAAAAATATCTACAAATCCTAAAAATACTAAAAAACATAAAACCGGTAAAATATCCCTAAAACCCAAAAATCCTTAAAAGATCCAAAAAAACAATTAATACCCCTTAAACACATAAAAGCCTAAAAATAACTAAAACCCCTAATACTCTTTAAATCCCTAAAATAAATATTATAAAGGGCATAAAAACAATTAGAGATCTGAAAATTTCCAAAACCCCAAAATTCTCTAAAAAAACCCTAAAACCAAAAAAAACGATAAAACCCTAAGAACAATAATAACCCTAGGAAAGACCTAAAGCAATTTAAAATCCTAAAAATAATTAAAAATCCCAAAAATCCCCTTAAAAACAAAACAAATCCTAAAAACTATAAAGAAACCCCAAAACCCTAAAAAACCACGACATACCCTAAAACCCCTAAAAACCCAACCCCCACCCCAAAATAAACCGTAAAACCCAAACAATATAACTAAAAACCCTAGAATCCCTAAATACAATAAAGACCCAATAAAAATACTATAAAGATACTGAAAACCCTAAAATAGCTAAAAACCCCCAAAAATCCATTAAAAATACTTTTACTGTTGAAAAATTCTAAAGACTCTAGTAAAAACATTAAAACACCTATAAAACAAGAAAAAAAATCATAAAACCCATTAAAGTCCCTAAATAAGCTAAAATCCATTACAACATTAAAAACCCCAAAGTTCGTAAAACTCCTTGAAATTATTGAAAACCATAAAAATCATAAAAAAAATATTATACACCTTGGAAAAAATAACATAAAACATCTAAAAAGAACATAAAACCCTTAAAACCCTAATAACCTACCCCCCAACAAATCCTAAAAACCAAAATACCCTAAAACCCAATAAAACCAATAAAAACAAATAGAGAACCCTTAAAACCGTCAAAAAAATTAAAAAACATTAAAATGAAAGAAATTATGTAAAAACCCTAAAACATAAAAATAAATAAAAGCATTAAAACTCTAAATAATCCATGAAAACACAAGAAACCACCTAAAACCCCTAAGATAATAAAAAAATTTAAAAATACCAAAAAACCCATTAAATAATTCAAAAATCCTTGACAACCCTTAGAATTAATAAAAACCATGAAATAAAAAGAAACCAACAAAAACCCTTAAAAATGTTAAATCCATTAAAAAACCATAAACCCCATGAAACCCCTAAAATCCAATAGCCCCTAGCAAACTATGAAAAACCAAAAATGGTTAAAATTATGAAAAAAATAAATACAATAAAAATAATGAAACCCCAAAAACATTAAAAAAACATAAAAACCCAAAAAAAAACCATAAAAGTCCGTAAACCTTAAAAATCATTAAAACCCTAAAAATCATATAAAATTATAAAATACCTAAAAACACTAAAAACTCAGGAAAAAACTAAAAACCCAAAAAAACATTATTGAATGAAAAAACCCTAACACCGCAGAAAATATTAAAACACTAAAAACAATATAAAATACTAAAACTATTCAACTAAATAGGCATAATAACCAAAAAATGTAAAATAAACCTAAAACCAATATAACCGAAATAACAGGAAAACATTCTAAAAATCACAAATAACCTAAACACCCATGAAACCCCAAAAACCGCCCCAAAACCATAAAATCCCAAAAAACCCCATAATACACTTAAACTCATAAAAAACATGAAATTCCCTAAAAATTGAAAAAATTATTCACAAAAAAAAACATTATGAAATAAGTTAATTATATTAAAACCACTAAATATACACTATACCCTCTAAAAACCATCAAAAACACTAAGAACCCATAAAAGCCCTAAAACCCCTAAAACTCCAGAAATTCTCAAAACCCCTTAAAATCAAAAGAAACCCATAAAAACCATAAAATACCTTAAAACCCACCAAAAAATCAACAACCATTAAAAAACATAAACCCATGAATAAACTAAAAACACTAGTTTCCCAAAAAAACACTAAAACCACTAAAAATAATAAAACCCCCCTAAAAACCACTACAAGAAACTAAAATCCTAAACACACTAAAATCTCTAAAAACCCATAATGACACTAAAAATACATATAAAACCCAAAAAAAATAAAAAATAACTTAAATCCCCACGAAAAAAATAAAACACATAAATTCTAAAATACATTAAATTCTAAAAAAAAATCCTAAAACCCCCTATAAAACCCCATGAATCCAAGAATCCAAAAATCCCAGAACCACCCCCCCCCTAAAACAACCATATAAGACCGTAAAACCCTTAAATTTAAATGTAGACCACAAAAAAATTAAAAAACATAAAGTCACTAAATCCCCAAAAATACTAAAAAACCCTAAAAATCCTAAAACCCTAAAAGACATTAAAAAGCCTAAAACAGTAATAGATCCTGAAACTCCAAAAAGACCCAAAATACCCTAAATACACTAATGATGAAAAAAACAATGAAACTATAACATCATTATAATACTTAAAGGATGCTAAAAAAAATAAAAACCACTAAAGTACCCAAAAAATCTAAAAACATTATGGGACCCTAAAAACCCTAATGGGTGTAAAACCCCAAAATAAACAACAAAGGATGCTAAAAATAAAAAAACCATAATGGTGTAAAAACAATAAAGGTTGATAAATCCCATTAAAACCTTAAAAGTCCCAAAAAATGATGAAAAAACAACATACCCAAAACCCCTAAAAACCCATAAATACCCTAAAAACCCCAAAAAGCCAAAACCCCCAAAAAACACTAAAAACCCAAAAAGGACAAAGAAACGATACAAATCCAAAAAATACCATAAGAAAACCCTAAACCATAAAACACACTCAACCCCACAAAAGACCCTAAAAATCCCTAACAACATTAAAATATCCTAAAATCCTAAAACATTAATAGAACCTATAAAAAATAAAAACCCTAAATCCCTAAATAATACATAGAACACTAAAAACCTCCAAAACCCCAAAAATTCCAAAATTCCCTAAAATTCACTAAAATACTCAAATAAAACCCTAAAATTACTAAATACCAAAAAAAAATCATAGCAATATATAATAACCCATGAAAAGCTCAAAAACATTAAAAATCCCTAAATACACCAAGAAAACCCAAAAGACCCACAAGAAACCCCTAAAACCCTAAAACCCCTAAAACCCCTAATGAAACCTAAAAGCCAAAATCCAAAAAAACCATAAAAATCTCTAAATATCTAAAACTACCAAAAAACATAAAAACCATGAAAAAAAAACCATAAAAACCCTAAAACCCATAAAACACTAAACAACCCAAATATCCACAACAAAACTAAAAAATAAAATCCCTAAAATACCCAAAAAACATAAAATCGATAAAAGACCCTAAAAACCCCTAAAATAACGTAAACCCATAAACACCCGAAAAATCCCAAAAACCTATAATATCTTTAAAAAACCCTAAACCCCAATAAACTAGATAGACATTAGAAACCATTAAAATGTAAAAAAACTTATAAACATGAAACCCCTGAAAAAAATTAAACACTAAGAAAACTGAAAAATTAAAAACACTAAAAATTCCATAAAAATAAAAATAATAAATACCTCTAAAACTAGGAAAAAAAGAAACCCTTAAATACCCATAAAATTCATAAAAAGATTAATAAATCATAAATAATCCTAAAACCCTAAAAAGGATAAAATCCCTAAAATACATTTAAAACCAAAAACACCTTAATACTCCTAAAAACCCCAAAACCATAAAGAAAACACTTTAAAACCGAAAAAAACTAATGAAAACCCTTGAATTACCTACAAACAATAAAAACCATAGAAGACCCTAATATACAAAAAATCCAAAAAAACAATAAATACCCAAAAAGTCCCAAAACAATATCCCTAATACCTATAAACAATTCAATAAATACAAAAAACCTAAAAAATGCTAAAATACACAAAAAAAACTTATACTTGATAAAGAATCCATTGAATACCATATAAATAACCTAAAAACAATACCCTACATCATAAACACATAATCGAAAAACCTAAACCCTAGACCATGTACACTAAACCCTAAACCCTACACCATATACTATAAACCCAACACACTATATCATAAACCCTACACCCTACACCCAACACCCTACATCCTAAACCTAAAACCGTACACACTAAATCCTAAAAACAAAAATATATTCCCAAACCATTAACCCAACACTATATACCCTATATCCTATACACTAAATCAGAAACCATACACCCTAAACCTACACCAAAAACCCTAAACTTATACACAAAATCCTAAACCCTACACCATAAACCATATACCCAACTCCCTAAAAGAAAAAACATTCACCCAAAACCAAATACCCCAAACACAAAACACTAATACATATACCATACACCATAAACCCTAATCCCTACTACATATACCTTATACCCTACACCCTAAACCCTAAAATATAAAGCCTAATCCCAACACCCTAAATTGTAAACCATAAACCTGAATTCCTACACACTAAACCCAACACCTGACACCCTAAACACTAAAACCTACAATCTACACCCTAAAACATATACCCCAAACCTAAAAACCTAGTCCCTACATCCTATATAATGTTGGGTCTAGAAAAATATTCAATGAAGAAATCAAGTACTATAATGAATTTTGAAAAGGAAGAAAACATATCGAAGGGAGAATTTATGAATAATATATGAAGAAATTAAAATTTCGGAAAAGGAAGGAATATGTGCCACAATGAAAAGATCCTGTATGGTCCACTTCCCCATATATTGTTTTACATTATGATGAACCCATTAAGTAATTAGTTCTCTAGATGGAGATGACAGTGCATGTCCCATGCAAATGAAATCATTTTCGAGATGGAGGCATAGAAATCTGCCCTACATAAGGTCCTTATGAACTCAAATAGTTCATCAGCGATGTGATGGTGCTGGATTCCCAGGAAGTAAATGAAATCATTTACAGGACTGAGGTGGTGATCCTTGTTTCCCCAAATTATGACCTCATGCCACCACTAACTGAGTTTTCCAGGGTTCGGGTTTCTTCCATGGGATTTCCTCAAAAGATGTTAAGAGGCCCACTGAAGTATTTACTCTACCTATCTAAAAAAATATACTAAATAGAGTACTAAATGAGATATTTTTTGGGATAGGACTCTTGAGAAAATTGATTAATGAAGGAACAGATAAAAAGAGAGAACTGAAAAAATGAATCTTTTGATGATTCTCTAGAGGTATAACCCACAACATGGAATTAAGGAATTAAATCTACTAATAATTGAATGACCACAAACCCATATTCCTTCATGGATTAATTTCTTGTGAAGCACGGGACCAATTAGCCACCATTAATATGGAATCCTTCATAGTAATATGCTATGCTATTGGAACCTTAAAACACATAGAAATTCGTTTTGCTGATGGATCCCAACCCCATGTTGCATCATGCTAGACCGAAAGAACTCAGTACCACTTTCCTAAAATATATGTGCATGAAACCTATTCCAACCTACAAAAATTCTATGTATATAGACTTTAGGTCTGAGAATCATCAAAATATGCAGACAACACCTTCAACCACATAAAAACACACTAATCATGGGAAATCTTATTCCTCATAAAGAATCATACACGAAAGGGGTATTCTCGGGTGTTCCACCCTCTGGCATAAATCATTTCCTTTTATTTCCCTCACATTAAGTGTATCCCCTCCGTGAACTAGTGCAATGAAACTTTGAAAAAGCTCTTCCATAGCCACTAGAATCATAGTATTAAACCATTGGGATAATCGGTGTGCCCTTCTATGTTTTCATGCCTATTGTAAGAGGAATTTAGTGGGTAATCCCTGAAATAAAGAGGAAACTCATAAATTCCCTTAGTTGACATCCCCATTATAATGTGGGATTGCCTCTTGGTATTCACACATTTACATCCCCATTCTATGTATTAAGGTAAATAATTTTTATTTCCAAGTGGTGAGAGTCAGTTATAAAAAAAGAGGATATGCATGTATTTTCTTTTTACAAGAAATGATGCTCATCTTCTTTCTCAGAACTAAATTTAGGTCACTCCATCTGAGGTAAGACTCTATCCTCTATTCAAGTAATTTTCATATCCCCAACCCCTTTTGCAGTCATCCTCCTCCATTTCAACTTGTAGAGAAGGGAAAGAGTGTGATTTTTCATATCTACCACTTCCTCTTGTTTCTCAAATTGAGCATAACCTATGTGAGTTTAGAGATTAGTTGTTATCATGACATCTTCATGGTTCAATCATCTAATTGAACTATGATAACTCTGATTCCAAACCTAGCCGGGATACATATGATGAAATTATAAGGGCCAATATCATTGGGCCTTCTCCATAAATATATGTCCGAACAAGAGATCAATGGGGATCCAATTCAGTGTAATCCCAATGATACCCCCTCAAATAGGATGATTCAATGTGTATGTACCATCTTTCAGAACTACCACGACTATCATTCCTAGTTAGATGGGATACATAAGAAACCACCCTGAGGTTCAAGCCCGACACATTCATTTTCATGGCGGTCTACTATCATATTGAAAGCTTGATTTTTAACTGTATCGTTCATTGAACGACGTGGGTTTTGATTCCTATCATAAGGATACATAGAAATCCCATCTTACAGGTTCAATCCCAATGTTGAAACAATTATCATCCCCCTTGTATGATGAAATACTTAAGATTTCCATCCCATATGGCTTAAAAACAGTAGTGTCTTAGTGAAAAACTATGGAATTCCTGATTTTTCCATAACATGATAATATTGAGGAAGGACCTCAGATACATACATATGGCTCATTTATGGAAACCTCTGATTTATATAGATAATTCAAAAACTATATATATTTATGATTTTTCTAACTCAGGGGTTGTCCATAGAAGCATTCATGGGAATGATCTAACGATTCATTAAAATATTAACGTGGAATAAATCAATAAGAGAGCCCTGAAAGAAGAAAAATTCCCCCCTAATGGTGTAATTATACCGAGTTCTCATCCTATCGACCAATGTGGGTTATTAAGTGATTTTTTCCAAAACATCTGTTGAAGGCCTACCTATGGAATGAATTTCCATGAATCATGGATTTGAGATCTGTTGGGTGTTTATGGCTCTATGAATAAACCCATTGGAGATCATCCTAGAAAATTGTATCCAACATGGAGCGATTTCACAAAAACATAACACCTTGTAAGCACTCATTGTACCCAACACATCATTAATTCAAATCATACTGGTGATCCTGATGTGAAAAACATAACTACAGAACCTCCTTTGTAGGATATAGATGACATACTACCTAGTCCCCATCAAACCAATCAATTCAGGGTACAAAAGACATCTTTGGGTCAAAGCTGAAATGGGGAACCTGACATGAATGCTTAACCAATGTGGCGATACTACCCGACATCATTCCCTTATCACATAATAAAGAACGAGGGAAATGAAAGATCATCAATTATATATGTTTTCATGAGATGTTACTTTTATAGGGTTTTGTTTTCTGTACTTGTCACCTATATTTCATGCATTCCATAGATATTCCTTCAATCCAATGGCATCCCATAGGTTTACATAGATTATCATGCCAACCAATTCATCGGCTGGCCCCTCCAAAAATCATAGGACTCTATCACTTACCCAGCATCTCTAGCACTGGTCTAGATTTTATAGATCTGAGAGTACTATCAGAATGGCATTGTCCTAAGGTTGGAGGAAGTATGATAGGCCCTACAGTCAATGAAGTCCCTCCAGGCTCCCACATAGCTGTGGAAAATAGTCAAGAACCAGGAGTCTCCACTAGTATTTTATAATCATTTTGGGAGAATATCCATAGAATTGGACATTGAGTACCTCCATTGTCTTATGGGGAAGAATATGTTGTCATCAATGAATTAGTCCATACTACACAGGGGTTCTTCTCAATGGGCCATTCTATAATACATCACATCCAACACCATGTGACCCAGTATCCTCATTCTGGAGGGCATGTCACACTGAGGGATCCTTCTGACGTTCAATTGACATGGGTCCCCCGAGGTTCCCACCATGGGAGGAAACATATAAATAGTAGTATGTTTTCACACTAGTAACTGAGGAAGATATATTCCATTAAAAAATCGTAGAAAACTATTTTCAGGATAACATTCAGGCTCCCTTTTTTGAATCTCACCATGAAAATACGACTGCATATTACAAGCAAGAAAGAGATTCTACCAATAATTACCAAGACCACTATAAAAATAGGGTGAAGAATTATAGGATGATGAAAATACACTCAAAAACACAACAGGACCATCATCCAAATATGGTGGAAACTAGAAATGTCTAGATGCTAATTTTTACTGATGCATACTAAGACCATCATCCATAAAGGATGGAAAATGACAGGAAGGTTCACATCCCTGCCAAATAATATAAATACCACCAGTAAAATATGGTTTCAATAAAGTATGAAAATTTTCAAATACCTAATCTCTCATATCAATCCCATCATTCAAATATGAAGGAAATAAAATTCAAGCAGATTCAAATTCCTACAGATTCATATCATGCTCTTCAAAAAATAGAGCTGAGAAAATGAGAAAATGAAATTTCATGATCAGAAATATGAAGCCCATAAGTAAAATAAACTGTAAAATGCATCAAATATATGGTGTATCCTAGCTATAAACAAGGGTATGAATTTTCCCACTATCCCGATATAGGAAAATTTCTAGTTCCCACTGGCAGAAAAGGGTGGACCGGAGCTGGAACAAACTCTTGTTCAAACATTAGAATGGGAAATTTTTCCCATTCTAGTAAATGATATATCTCAATACATACTAGAAATGATGGTGGATTAGACATTGATTACTGATCATATCCTCTATAATTATCAATATGTAATCATTTCCATAATAATAACAAAGAGTCAGGACCATAACCTAGTCTCCCCAAGTGGGTTGACATATCCACAAAATAAGATAGTTACTCCTGAGTAGAACTGAATCCCTTATATAGTATAAAAAGGGGGACATCGATATTCCATGATATAGGGAAATAAATATTGGGAACAAACACCCATTAAACTGGGTGACAATGGTCCACCATGGTGGATGATCCTGGGCATCCATATATCCTTATCAGAACTCAATATGCAAGTCAATGTATCCCAACAACAAAATGAGAACCAAATAAATAAGCAACTGAATATGTATGTTGTTACGAATAGAATGTGGCCCCAGTTTCATGTAATAGACAACCCCAAATTGAATCTTTCCAAAGGAAACTAGAAAATAAAGAGCACATTCATGATCATGATCTACTGAAAGATGGAGTTATTGACACCTTTAAGAAACTATAAATAGAGGGTCAATATCATGTAAACCCATTATATAATACTTGTAGTGGTAGTAGTTATTGTGAAGGTCCTCCGTACTTTATTATTTCTATGATTTCTGAAGGTCCTCCTCAGAGAACCCAGGATGGGTTATATCATGGGAAAGAAACGATCGATCACAGGAACCTATTTCTAGATGAGTGTCATGGTAGATCTCCGCCTAACCAGATGATTGGTTATAATGATGGTCATCCCATTTCTGTCATCCTCTCTGATGGTCCTCCCAGAGGGTATACACTACATAAATTCTCCTTGTAGTTAGACATCACACTATAATGTTATTCCTCTTCGTGATGTAAGTCACTATAAAGGCCCTCCCCTAGTGACATCAAACAGTGAGAGGGTCCTCCCCATGTTTCATCCCATCATGAAGGTCCTCCCTAGGATGTGAACTATAGATATTATTCCTATATCTAGAAATACAGATATGATGGATGTCCTCCCCATGATGAAATTCACTATGAAGGTCATCATCACAATGATATCAAGTAGAAATAAGGACATCCCCTTGTTGTGGTCATTCTTGGAGGTCCTCCCTATGATATATTCCAAGAAATTATCCATGTGGTCCAAAATTAAGCCTTAATGGTAGCCCTCTCCATAATGGTGGATACAATGAAGGTCCTCCCCCTAGTCAAAACTCACACCAACAAGAAGCTCCTGACCTTGCCGAGTCAAATTCAAGAAAGCCCTTATATTGTTAAGCACTTTGGAAAATGGATTCCGACAATTTAGATAACATATCTATGAAAATAAAAATACATTCTCATCCAAAACATTGTCTGGGACCACCCTCATTTTTTGATCCACCCTCACACCAATCATATATCAATGAGGCTCCTACTTAACCCACTAATTGGGAAGAATTCATCAAAAATCATCCAAATTTGGAGGACCAAGTAGAGAATTCCCTGACATAAGAACAAAAGGACATGTTTCTCGTGAGCAGAAAATTATCCAAGGATGTCATAACCAATATTTCATATCCCAAAACCACTTCATAGTTCGACATACCAAGAGAGTTTTCAGAAAAATTCATGCTCGAAATTCATCTCAATATCTGGAAAACTCTCTATAAGATGAAAGATTTTTTTTCCATACCATGGTTACACAATCCATGTCAATATAATGGGGGTGATTCCTCATAGAAATTTTCATGATGATATTACATATTACTAAATACAAAAAACATGAGAGGTTGAAATAAGATATTGAACATATAAGTCTCTACTCTCTACACAAGTTGTGTATCCTTATTGGAAACACACTATTTGGTTTTCATATCCAGGATTGGGGAGAGCACTTAGATTTTCACTTCACCCCAATTAACATTCAGAAAAATTAATTTGAAATGAAATCCTATAATGTAATTATCCTAATATGATAATCAATGGAAATCATTTTTTAAGAAACAAAATATTTTCAACATGAACCATCCTTATGTAAGTCTCAAAAGTGTCAAGACTAATGAGAATGAGCCATTGAAAAACTCTTGAATTAGTCAACTGAGAACATCTAGTGCAATTCTCTCCTAAGAAAATCCAATCAACAAGAATTTCTCATGTCCTTAGAATGAAATGATTCACATCTATACCATACATTTTATCTAATTCACCCATGAATGGGAATGTGTGAGAGCATGAAAGTAGTACTAGAAGCATTAATAGTTGTAGTGTGGTATTAGCCATAACCCACAGAGCTGGGAGAATTTTGATACAAAATTCACCCATAGGACAAAAAACATGGGGTGAGGATGGATTTTTTCAACTGGAGGAAGAAATTAAAGAGTCCAGGAGAGTCAAAACTGATCTTCTTAGAGTAATATGTCCTATTGAATATGTTCCCCATGTAGAGATTCAACAAACTCTTACATCATCTTAGCCTATTCAATAAGGTATTATCCTGACAAATTTCATAAGTAGTGAAGGATATTTAGGATACAACCAAATTAAAAAGTTATATATGATGAAGAAACCATCACAATCAGGGCCCCATTGGTATTATTTTTCTATAATGTAATTCCCTTTTGTTTGGAAAATTCTAGAACCACATGACCATGTTCCATGCATCGCATTTTCAAACCACTCATGGGAAGATTCGTTGAATGCTACCCTGATGATCTGGTGGTTAATTCATGATAATCTTCAGACCCATATGAAGTTCATGAAATAGTATTCAATAAACTACAATAGTGTAGTATGAAAATGAGCCCCTTAAAATATTCTTTTGGAGTTACCTTAATGAAATTCCTTGTTTCATCATATTCCACTTTTACATCAAATTCAACCATGAGAGGACAAGGGAAATATTTTTCATGTTGCCTCCTCACATCCTCGCTGAGTTAAGAGTAATTTTAGGAAATTTGTACTACATTTGGTGTTTCATATACAACCATTCAAGATATTGTTTTTCCATCACTGGGTTGATGAGAAAAGGGGTCACATATCAATGGACTGATTATTTCCATGAATCATTCGAAAATATCATGATGTATCTCTTAATACATCCAAAGATAATGATCCATGTCGATTAAAGGCCAAAAATTCTATATATGACTACCATGGAGCAATACCTAGGTGCCTTACTTGTAGAAAATAAAGATGTTGAAAGAAACAATAGTCACTATTATATCATCAAAAACATTATTGATGTTGAGACTCATTATTCAAATATTGAGAAGAGCTGTCTGGCCATGATTTTTGTTGTCCAGAAGCTACCACACTATCTTCTACTATAGATACCCAAATCTTGATGTACATGGAAATTACATTACTATTTTGGAATAATTAATACATAACAAAAATAGACACACAAGGATCATAATATTTTAGTGTCATTGGAAACTCAGAAAATAAACATCCAATCGTGGTGAAATATCTTCAACATCTCCCATAAAGATCTTCCCCTTTTGTTTTCTTACCTAAAACCATTATTTAAATCCTAAGGAAAAACATATAAAGGGTGAGATAAAATGATCAGTAAGGGTAATCATGGATAAATAATACAAACCATATACATTTGATCCTAATAACATGAACAAAATGTTTAAACATTGAAATCATGAGCAATGACATAAAACATGGAAGTACATAAGGAATAGATCATAATAGAACATCAATCATGATAAAATATCATGGGAATAAAAATTGTAATTATGGAAAAACATTAAGCACATGATATGATTTTCATGGTAGCCAAGGAATTGCTGCCAAGACCATCATAGTGGACAATGTCCCTTTTTGAATCGAGTTCACTCCTCATTTCAGTCCTGTAAAACTGAATCAGATTAACTTACCATTCCAGCCATGTCCATCTCGTGAGATGTAAATATTTACCCAAGTCATTAGAGAGAGATATATGTCCCACTCATCTCATAATGAAATCATTCTTACTTGGGCCACAACATAAACCAAAATCATTCATCATATCCCAAAGAATAAAAATGGGTTTTATAAACATCATCCCATCATAACATAATCCGTATAAAACAAATGGATATCATTTCCTCATAAGAAAAGTGAAACCATTTAAATCATAGAGACATTATACTTGGACCATACACATATGAAATAATGTCATCTTACATGGAAAATGGTTTTGATAAAACACTTGAAATGAATTCTTGAGGAAAATATTCTTTATTCTTCAATATCAATTTCTTTTCAAAAAATGTCCTGAAATTTAAAAAGAAAAAGATTTTGTTTAAAATTTTTATGAAATCTTTTGGATGAAGCTTCATGAAAATAAGGCTTTATAAAACTGTAAGAATCCTTTCATTTCATATAAGTTAAAAAAACATTCTCCTCGTACTTTTGTCAGAAAAGTCAAAAAGTGCCTCATAACGTAAACAAAAGAAAGATTCCTTACATACCATGTTGTGAAATTCAAAATGGGTAAAAAGGAAATTAAACATACATAAAAACACATTTAGAAAACATGTACATTAATGATATCAATAACCCCAGTAAATACTTACATATAATAAATCTCGGATAAAAATGAGATTTGCAAAATTATCCCTTACCTTAGGTCTGATATGCTTTATACATATCTGAACATCCATTATAATGATTTAAATAATTTCATTGACTTATTAAAGAATCATATTCATTGTTATTATTTCATATATGGTTCACTTATTACTTTATATAACCCGTTCTTTTGTAAATTCCATGTTAAAGAGTGTTTTGGGTAAAATCGTTTCATTTGTCATCTGTGTTTTGACTTGTAATTATTCATATGATTACTTAGATCATGATTACATAATTCCAGAATATAAAACATGATTGATATATAATATATATTCAGAATATACATATATATAATAGATCTATAAATGGTCATAAATACACCATTCATGGAGACGGTAGGTCGTACATATGCTTGAACGTTGTTTTCATTTCCTCATTGAATTGAATGGAATTAATTGGATTAAATACATATATATATATACATAAATATAGTATCATTATTATGTCATATATTTCATGATTACTTATTATATATACTTTATAATCATTCATGAATGGTTAATCATTGATAATGAATCTCATCGCGTCGTGGAGACGGTAGTCCGTACGTACGCACGAGCGAGGATATCGTTCCCATAATTATTGAATTGAATTGTAGTGGATGATACAATATATAAGAATCGTTATGATGTTATATTAACTATGTATAGTTATTTTTTAAACCATTATACCCATCCAAGTAAGGTGGTGTTGTAAAAACATATTACACCACGGCGTGGAGACGGTATTCCGTACGTACGCACGCGCGGTGATTTCATTTTCCGTAGGATGGAGAGAAGGTGAAATGGGGTTGTTTAATATTTATAATGAAATATCAGTATATAAGTGATACTTATGTTATTACTTTATAATGAAACAACTAAAGAAGAATATGTTGAAGAAGAAATAATCTTGAAATAATCGGTAGAAGAGATTACCACTTCTTCAACACACCTCTTTTAATGCTCCTCTTAGGGCACTAGGGTTGGTCTTTTGAGAAGACCAGTACCTCTATACGGTTTCTAGGGAAGTGGGGAAGTGAAATTCACAGAGTTTGGCCGATATTCAAGGCTCAAAATGGTGTGAGTAAGAGAGGTAGGAGGTTCCCTTTTATAAGGGAGGAGAGGGGCACCTTTGGAATCCACAAAAATATTAGTTTAATATAATTTCAAACCCCACATAAAAACCTCCAAAAATGACCCAATTCTTATATTAGATGATATAGGGTTTTAATATCATCAACCAATAAAATTTATACATGTTTTTATCTTATTTTAAACCTTATCATTTTGGTTTATCCTTATTTAATCTATTTATGTTTATTTATGGTAATAAAATTCTAAATTTTTAATGGTTATAAATAATCACTTATGTGTTGTTAATTTTCCATAATTGGATACTTTATGACATTTTAGACTATATAAATTTCAATTTATATTTTTTAAATATTTGTGTGATTTTTAAACAATTTAATAATATGTTGTTTTTATAAAATAACAACAGTGTCCATTTTGACACTATTCATTTATTTGAATTTAAATAAAATACATAAAGAAGATATGTTCTAACTAAAAGATTTAATAGATTAAAAAAATGTCATATGTATATATAAAATTAGTGGAGAACATCAAATAGTTCATATAATATTTATTTTAATATTATTAAAACCATTTATTTGATATTTATCTTAATAAAATAATTTCAACATCACTATTATGTCACCTTTAATGGTAATTATTTAATCCCTAAAAATTATAAATAAATTCATATGATGTGGATAATTTTATTATATTTCTGGAGACTATTAATTTTTTATGTTTCATGAAGTTAATCACTAAATTAAAATTAATATACTTATAATATTTAAGAGAGTGACATGTTGTCACTTTCTTTGGTGTTAATAATATTTAAATTACTTTCATTGAACAAAGTCAATTTAATGAATCTAATGCTACCCTTAGGTGATATGGGTCTACTTTTAGTCATACAATAGGATTTTGGAATGTTTTAGGGTAAT
Organism: Viscum album; assembly: GCA_963277665.1. NCBI lineage: Eukaryota > Viridiplantae > Streptophyta > Magnoliopsida > Santalales > Viscaceae > Viscum > Viscum album. The sequence goes on along the minus strand of OY728165.1, from coordinate 981,535,224 downwards.
TTTATAATCTTATTTTTACCCTTAATTACCTGATTTACCATTAACTGTTGTAAATAAAAATTACCGTAGTTACTATTCATAATTTCCAAAAAATAAAAGTAACCTATTAACATAATTTGGACCCACTGAATCCAAATAATGAATCCATTTTTTCAAATTCAATACACAGAAGTTTCTGAAATTAAATTAAAATTAATCTCGTTGTCGAATGAAAATGGGTTTTTGTTAAAAACATTGCAAATGATTGAATTTATTTAACCTACGAATTCAATGTAAAATCAATTATAATGAAATAAATTATATTAAATGGTAAAAATATATTCTATTTATACTTTAAAACCATTCAATATTATAATTTATCCATATAAAGTTGTACGATGAAAAAAGTTGTCTTTAATTAAAATATATTGTGTTTTTACTATTCATTAAAATGTGAAGGTTATCAGAATAATATGAAAATTTTATCCAAAGTAAATTTTTATATCCTGATTCCAAATTAGAATTTTATTTTATCAAATTGAACTTATAAACATTTCAAAAACTAGATTTAATGTGGGTGCGCCATCAAAAGGCGGCAAAACTACATTTTTAAAAAAATACTTATTTCACCCGAAAAATGTATTTTTGTTCTCATACCATGTTCTATAAAATATGTAAGATGAATAATAATGTTATAAAATTCAAAAATTAGTTAATACTATTCATAAATGAAAGTTTGTGATAATATTATAACCATATATCGTTGTTTAGTGAAACCTGGTATTACGTAAAACACACGCTATCGAGGAAGGTCGCAATTGTGTGTAATGCAAGCCAAATCTGGGTTTCGTATAGAGAAAGACTCCTTTTTTTATTATAACAAACTACAACCATATTCCATTTATACATTGAATATATATATATATACACTCAATGTTGCATAGAATAATAACTATCAAACCAACTTGAAATTGTGAGTAACATGATCCAAGAATAATATTGTGTATACTGAAAGCTAATACGATGTTTCATATAGCGCAAGATAATCTTGGTGTATATTACAACAGAAAATATTAATGAAATTAAAAAAAAATATCTTATAAAATCTTGGGTTATTACATTCTACCCCCCTTAAAATGAATTTCGCCCTCGAAATTCATCGGGGTTATAAATGGTTTTCTACTTGAAAGATTCATTAATTGAAACCCACATCGTAAAAAGGAATACCAAAACATATCTTTAAAAACTATAGTATGAAACGTAATGGTTACCCAAATAAACTAATCATCGGGTTTCCACATAAGAGAACATAGGTGAAAATATGGATATGGAATAGAAATCCAACCATCATGTTCTGATAGAGAGTGGTAGAGAACATGGCTATGAAAAAGCCAAAAATCACAGATCCATAGATTTGTGATGATCTAAGGTACCATCTGATTCATCTGATATAAGGGCACTAGGACAACATTTTTGGTTTTCAAGATTATTTCCCTAAAGTTGATGAATTAAAAGAAATTCATACATGATTTTGGTAAAATCTCACTATTGTTCGTGAATTGAACAATTTACACATCATCCCTTAAAGAAATGAAGTTGAATTTGTTATTAGTGATGTGTTAGCAGATCATGTGATAAGAAGATGGGTCGTTCCATCTGCTTCAAACAAAAGGTTAGAAAAAGTTATTAGTCCATCTTATGGTTAGATTAATCGTAAACGATTCCAAAAATGATCTTATACTTCATCTATCATGCCTCTTAACAAAATAAAACTAGTTTCTACTAACCAGGGACTTTTTGCAGGCCAGTGGTAGGAAATAAAGGCCAGTCGCACCTCAGTTGTGGGTTCGACTCCTATAGCCTTATCTGACGCGATGGGTTGTCGCTCGTCCTGCAGTTTGTCCTATTTTTCTAAAAAATACATTATTATAACTTTCCATCAATAATATCAAAAAAGTTCTAGACTTAAAAAATACACACTTATGTCCAACATAATTCATTCCAATATTTAGGCTTATCCAAAATACTTCTGTCCAATCTCAAATTATAGTGAAAATGATTACCAAAGAGTTCATATAACAAGCATGATAATACCATCGTTGATCCCCATATATCATAAGATATATATTGTTGGTCACATTCCAAACATTCTAAGGACTTAATCATGTGTTATCATGAAAAAAAAATGAATACCCATTGAACCATAGTGAAAACATGAATTCAGTTAAAAGTTAACACTTTCCACATTCCAAAATCCTTAATATTATATATACTCAAACCACGATATCACTTAGTCATTATGTCATCCATGAGCTCATGAATACAATCAACCATCTCATTATCTTCTTATCACTTCGTTATGCGCATATCATCTTCTTTACAAAAATATCTGAATAACCTTCCATGGTTACCCGTACCATTCAACATATACTCTCAAATACTTTATAAAAAACAATAGTGTAACAATCCTTACATGATTCATTATTCCATAGTACCATACATTATTCTTTATAAACATACAATCATTCCACTAACTTCTTAAACCACTGACTGAGCTTCATCATTTCTTTCATCTCATATTTCATTTTTAGTCTCTTCATCATTATCCACATAAATACTACTCATATGACCATGCTGATTCTCTTCATGAGATTCTCCCTTAGGGCATTGGTTTGAATAATACCCATACATTCCACATTTAAAACATCTAATCATTGTTGATGTCGTATCAATACCATTATCCTTGTCCATGGTGTTAACTGAAAGTTTTCCTTTGCACTTACTGGCTATATATCCTTTTCCACACCCAAAGAATCTTCCAATTCCTTTGAAACAATCTCCGCAGTGCCTCTTCCCACATGATTTACATGAGGGAAATTGAACTTTTTTTCTTCTATGATCATCATGAAACTCCATCTTTCTCTTATAATCTGAGTCGGGAAACTTACCAAAGTTGAGATTATCGATCATATTATGAGATTACTGATTAGGCATAATAATGATTTTTGGACTTCCAAATCCCGATTCATTTGGTTTCTCATGAAGAATATCATTCCATTGTCCGTTAAATCCTCCATTATCATGAATCATCCTGTTTCCAGCCATTTTCTAAAACCCAAAAAGAATAGTCTGAGAGGGAAAAATCTTGCTAGGGAAAACAACATAGTAAAGGGGGAGTACCCTCAATATCTAAAATCTTAGGTTAATTTCTAGGATTGTTACCGTAGTTGTAGGACTATATCCTATAATCATACTTATACTTAGAGACATCCCTTGACATACCTTAGAAATATCTCTATGGATCTCACTAATGTTTTCACATCCTAGTTTCCAAAGGTTGACTAAACATTTCCACTGATACCAACTGTAGAGACCTGAATCTTGATTTACATGGACATTACATTACTTTTGCGGAATACTTAATACATAAAAAAACATACACATAAGGATCGAAATAGTTTAGTGCCTTTGGAAACGTGGAAAATAAACTTCTAATCGTGGTGAAATATCTTCAACATTTCCCATAAAGATATTCCCCTTTTGATTTCTTACATAAAACCTTTATTTAAATCCCGGGGAAAAGAAAACATATAAAGGGTGAGCTCAAATGCTCAGTAAGGGTAAGCATGAAGATAATAAAACAAACCATATACATTTGATCATAAAAACATGAACATAATGTTTAAACATCTAAATCCTGAGCAATGACATAAAACATGGTAGTACATAAGGCATAGATCATAATATAACATCAATCATGATAAAATATCTTGGAAATAAAAATTCTAATTGTGGAAAAACATTAAGCACATGATATGACTTCCATGGTAGCAAAGGTGTTGCTGCCAAGACCATCTTTGTGGACAAAGTCCCTTTCTGAATCGAGTTTACTCCTCATTTCAGTCCTGTAACACTGAACCGGATTAACTTACCATTCCATCCATGTCTATATTATGAGATATAAATCTTTACCCAATACATTGGAGGGAGATATAGGTCCCACCCATCTCATAATGAAATCATTCTTACTTGTGCCACAATATAAACATAAATCATTCATTATATCCCAACAAATAAAAATGGGTTTCATAAACATCATCCCATCATAACATAATATATATAAAACAAATGGATATAATTTCATCATAAGAAAATTGAAACCATGTATATCATAGAGACTTAATACTTGAATCATACACATATGAAATAATTTCATCTTAGATGGAAAATGGTTTTGATAAAACACTTGAAATGAATTCTTGAGGAAAATATCCTTTCTTTTTCAAAATCAATTTCTTTTCACAAAATGTCATGAAATTTTAAAAGGAAAATATTTTTTTAAATAGTCATGAAATGTTTTGGAGGAAGCTTCATGAAAATAAGTCTTTATAAAATTGTAAAAATACTTTCATGCCGTATAAGTTAAAAAAACATTCTCCTCGTACTTTTTTCAGAAAAGTCAAAAAGTACCTCGTAACGTAATCAAAAGAATGATTCCTTACATACCATGTAGTAAAAGTGAAAATGTTTAAAAAGTACATTAATCATACATAAAAACACTTTTAGAAAACATGTACATGGATGATAATAATAACCCCAGTAAATACTTATGTATAAGCAATCTCAGATAAAAATGAGATTTGCAAAATTATCCCTTACCTTAGGTACGATATGCTTCATACATATCTGAACCTCCTGTATAAAGATTTAAATAATTTCATTGACTTATTAAAGAATATTATTCATTGTTATGATATCATATATGGTTCACTTATGACCTTATATTAACCGTTCTTTTGTAAATTCCATGTTAAAGAACATTTTGGGTAAAATCGTTTCATTTGTCGTCCGTGTTTTGACTTGTAATTATTCATATGATTACTTTGATCATCATTACTTAATTCCAGAATATAAAACATGATTTTTATATTATATATATGAAGAATATACATATATATAATGGATCGAAAAATGGAAATAAATACCCCGTTCATGGAGACGGTAGGCCGTACGTACGCATGAACGTTGTTTTCATTTCCTCATTGAATTGAATGGAATTAATTGGATGAAATAAATATATATATACATAAATCCAGTATCATTATTATGTCATATATTTCATGATTACTTATTATATATACTTTATAATCATTCATGAATGGTTAACCATTGAGAATGTATCTCATCGCGTCGTGGAGACTGTAGTCCGTACGTACGCACGAGCAATGATATCGTTCCCATAATTATTGAATTTAATTGGAGTGGATGATACAATATATCAGAATCCGTTTGATGTTATAATAACTATGTATAGTTATTCTTTACACAATTATACCCATCCATGTAAGGTGGTGTTGGAAAAACAGATTACACCACGGCGTGGAGACGGTATTCCGTACATACGCAAATGCGGTGATTTCATTTCCCGTAGGACTGAGAGAAGGTGAAATGGGGTTCATCAATATTTATAATAAAATATCAGTATATTAGTGATACTGATGTTATTACATTATAATTAAACATCTAAAAAAGAAGAAGTTGAAGAAGAAATAAGCTTGAAATAATCAGCAGAAGAGATTACCTCTTCTTCGACGCACCTCCTATAATGTTCTTTTTAGGGCACTAGGGTTGGTATTTTGAGAATACCAGTACCTTGATAATGTTTCTAGGGAAGTGGTGAAGTGATATGGGTAGAGTTTGGCAGAGTTTCAAGGCGAAAATGGTGTGATTAAGAGAGGTAGGAGGTTCCCTTTTATAAGGGAGGAGAGGGGCACCTTTGGAATCCTCAAAAATATTAGTTTAATATAATTTCAAAACCCACATAAAAACCTCCAAAAATGACTAAATTAGAGGATTAGATGAGATAGCGATGTAATATCATCAAAAAATATTATCTAGACATGTTTTTATCTTATTTTAAACCTTATCATTTTGATTTATCCTTATTTAATCTATTTGAGTTTATTTTTGGTAATGAAATTCTAAATTTTAAATGGTTATAAATAATCTCTTATGTGTTGTTAATTTTCCATAATTTGATACTTTATGAAAATTTAGACTATATAAATTTCAATTTATAATTTTTAAATATCTTTGGGATTTTTAAACAACTTAATAATATGTTATATTTATAAAATAACAATAGTGTCAATTTTGACACTATTCATTTATTTGAATTTAAATAAACTATATACAGAAAATATGTTCGAAATAAAATCTTTAATAGATTCATAAAATGTATTATGTGTCTAGAAAATCAGTGGAGATCATTAAATAGTTCATATAATATTTATTTTAATATTTTTAAAACCATTTATTTGATATTTCTCTTAATAAAATAATTTCAACATCACTATTATGTCACCTTTAATGATAATTATTTAATCCATAAAAATTATAAATAAATTAATATGATGTAGATAATTTTATTAGATTTCTGGAGACTATTAATGTTTGAAGGTTCATGAAGTTAATCAGTAAATTAAAATTAATATACTTATAAGATTTAAGAGAGTGACATGCTGTCACTTTCATTGGTTTTAGTAATATTTAAATTATTTTCATGGACAAAAGTCAATTTAATGAATCTAATACAGTACTTAGGTGATATGGGTCGACTTTTATTCATCGAATAGGATATTGACAAGTGTTAGGATAATTTTATAATCTTATATTTACCCTTAATTACCAGATTTACCTTTAACTGTAGTAAATAAAAATTATCGTAGTTACTATTCGTAATATCAAAATAACAAAAGTAACCTATTAACATAATTTGGACCCACTGAATCCAAATATGGAATCAATTTTTTCAAATTCAATACAGAGAAGTTGTAGAAATTAAATTAAAATTAATCCCATTGTCGAATGAAAATGGGTTTTTGTTTAAAACATTGCAAAAGATTGAATTGATTTAACCTATGAATTCAATGTAAAATCAATGATAATGAAATAAATTATATTAAATGGTAAATATATATTCTATTTATACTTTAAAACAAATAAATATTATAATTTAACCATATAAAATTTTACGATGAAAAAAGTTGTTTTTAATTAAAATATATTGTGTTTTTACTATTCATTAAAATATGAAAGTTATCAGAATAATATGAAAAATTTATCCAAAGTAAATTTTTATATCCTGATTCCAAATAAGAATTTTATTTTGTCAAATTGAACTTATAATCATGACAAAATCTATATTTAATTTGGGTGCACCATCAAAATGCGGCAAAACTGTATTTTTTTAAAAATACTTATTTTACCCGAAAAATTTATTTTTGTTCTCATACCATGTTCTATAAAATGTGTAAGATGAATAATAATGTTATAAAATTCAATAAATAGTCAAATATTATTCATAACGGCTAGTTCGTGATAATATTAAAACTATATATCGTTGTTTAGTGAAACCAGGTATTGCGTACAACACACGCTATCGATGAAGGCCGCGATTGCGTGTAATGCAAGCCAAATCAAGGTTCCGTAGATTGCAAGACTCATTTTTTGTTGAGAATAACAAAATAAAACCATATTTCATTTATACATTGAATATATATATATATATACATACATAATCAATGTTGCATAGAATAACAACTATCTAACAAACTTGAAATTGTGTGTAACATGATCCAAGAATAATGTTGCATATACTGCAAGCTAATATGGTGTTGCATATAGTGCAAGATAATCTTGTTATATCATACAATAGAAGATATGAATGATATTAAAGAGAATATATCTTATAAAATCTCGGGTTATTACATTCTACACCCCTTAAAATAAATTTCACCCTCAAAATTCATCAGGGTTATAAATGGTTTTCTACATCAAAGTTTATTTAATTGAAACCCACATCGTTAGAAGGAATACCAAATCTTATCTTCAAAAACTAAAGTATGAAACGTAACGGTTACCCAAATAAACTAATCACCGGGTTTCCACATAAGAGAACATAGGTGAAAATATGGATATGGAAGAGAAATATAACCATCATGTTCTGATAGAGAGTGGTAGAGAACATGGCTATGAAAAAGCCAAAAATCAAAAATCCATATATTTGTGATGATCTAAGGTACCATCTGATTCATCTGATATAAGGGCACTAGAACAACATTTTTGGTTTTCAAGATCATTTCCCTAAAGTTGATGAATTAAAATAAATTCATACATGATTTTGGTAAAATCTCACTATTGTTCGTGAATTGAACAATTTCCACATCATCCCTTAAACAAATGAAGTTGAATTTGTTATTCGTGATGTGTTAGCAGATCATGTGATAGAATGATGGGTCATTCCATCTGTTTGAAACAAAATGTTAGCAAAAGTTATTAGTCCATCTTATGGTTAGATTAATCGTATACGATTCCAAAAATGAACTTATACTTCATATATCATGCCGCTTAAAAAAATAAAACTAGTTTCTGCTAACCAGGGACATCCTGTAGGCCAGTGGTAGGTGATAATGGCCAGTCGCACTTCGATTGTGGGTTTGATTGCCATAGCCTTGTTCGACGCGATGGGATGTCGCTCGTCCTGCATTTTGTCCTTTTTTTCTAAAAAATACATTATTATAACTTCCCATCAATAATATCGAAATGTTCTAGCCTTAAACAATACTAACTTATGTCCTACATAATCCATTCCAATCTTTAAGCTTATACAAAATACTGTTGTCCAATATCATATTATAGTGAAAATGAATACCAAAGAGTTCATATAACAATCATGTTAATACCATCATTGATCCTCATATATCATAAGATATGTCTTGTTGGTCACATTACAAACATTCTAAGGACTTAACCATGTATTCTCTCGAAAAAAATGAATACCCATTGAACCTTTGTGAAAACATGAATGCAGTTAAAAGTTAAAACTTTCCACATACCAAAATCCTCAAAATTCTATATACTCAAACCATGATATCACTTAGTCCTTATATCATTTATGAGCTCATGAATACAATCAAACATCTCATTATCTTCTTATCCCTTCATTATGCGCATATCATCTACTTTCTAAAAATATCTGAATATCTTTCCATGGTTACCGGTACCATTCAACATATACTTTCAAATACTTTATGAAAAACAATAGTGTAACAATCCTTAGATGATTCTTTATTCCATGGTACCATACATTATTCATTTTAAACATACAATCATTCCACTAACTTCTTAAACCACTGACCGAGCTTTATCATTTCATTCATCTCATATTTCATTTGTAGTCTCTTCATCATCATCCACATAAATACTACTCATATGACCATGCTGAATCTCTTCATGAGATTTTCCCTTAGGGAATTGGTTTGCATAATGCCCATACATTCTACATTTAAAACATCTAATCATTGTTGATGTTGTAGTAATACCATTATCCTTGTCCATGGTGTTAACTTAACCTTTTCCTTTTCAATTACTGGATTTGTGTCCTTCTTTTCCACACCCAAAGCATCTTCCAGTTCCTTTGAAACAATCTCCCTAATGCCTCGTCCCACATAATTTAAATGAGGGAAATTGAACTTTTCTTTCCTCTATGATCAACATGAAACTCCATCTTTCTCTTATTATCTGAGTCGAGAAGCTTACCAAAGTTGAGATTATTGATCATATTATGAGATTGCTGATTAGGCATAATAAAGATGTTTGTACTTCCAAATCCCGTTTCATTTGGTTGCTCATGAAGAATATCATTCCATTGTCCATCATATCCTCCATTATCGTGAATCTTCCTGTTTCCAGCCATTTTCTAAAACCCAAAAAGAAAAGTGTCAGAGGCAAAACTCATTCTAGGGAAAACAACATAGTAAATGGGGAGTACCCTCAACATCTAACATCTTAGGTTAAATTCTAATATTGTTACCGTAGTTCTAAGACTATATCCTATACTCATACTTATCCTTAGGGACATCCCTTGAATTACCATAGATATATCTCTAGGTATATCACTAACATTTTCGCATCCTAGTTTCCAAAGGATGACAAAACCTATCCTCTGATACCAACTATAGAGACCCGAAACTTGACGTACATGGACATTACATTACATTTTCGGAATACTTAATACATAACAAAAATAGTCACACAAGGATCGTAATATTTTAGTTTCTTTGGAAACTCGAAAAATAAACTTCTAATCGTGGTGAAATATCTTCAACATCTCTCATAAACATCTTCCCCTTTTTTTCTTACCTAAAACCTTTCTTTAAATCTTGGGGAAAATAAAACATATAAAGAGTGATCTCAAATGCTCAGTAAGTGTAGGCATGGAGAAAATAAAACAAACCATATACATTTGATCATAAAAACATGAACAAAATGTTTAAACATCAAAATCATGAGAAATGAAATAAAACATGGAACTATATAAGGAATTGATCATAATAGAACATCAATCATGATAAAATTTCTTGGGAATAAAAATCGTAACTGTGGAAAAACATTAATCACATGATATGATTTCCATGGTATCCAAGGCATTGCTGCCAAGACCATCTTAGTTGACAAAGTCCCTTTCGGAATCGAGTTCACTCCTCATTTCAGTCCTGTAGCACTGAACCAGATTAACATACCATTCCAGCCATGTATATGTCAAGATATATAAATTATTACACAATTCATTGGAGGGAGACATAGGTTCCACCCATCTCATAATGAAATCATTTTTACTTGTGACACAATATAAACATAAATCATTCATCATAACCCAAAGAATAAAAATGGGTTTCATAAACATCATCCCATCATAACATAATCCATATAAAACAAATGGATATCATTTCATCATAAGAAAAGGGAAACCATGTAAATCCTAGAGACTTTATATTTGAAACATACACATATGAAATAATTTCAACTTAGATGGAAAATGGTTTTGATAAAACAGTTGAAATGAATTCTTGAGGAAAATATCCTTTCTTATTCTAAATCAATTTCTTTTCACAAAATGTCATGAAACATTAATAGAAAAAGATTTTGTCTAAAATAGTTACGAAATCTTTTGGAGGAAGCTTCATGAAAAAAAGCCTTTATAAATCTGTAAAAATCTTTTCATGACGTATAAGTTAAAAAAACATTTTCCTCGTACTTTTGTCGAAAATTTCAAAAAGTACCTCGTAACGTAAAAAAAGAAAGATTCCATACATACCATGTAGTAAAAGTAAAATGGGTAAAAAGGACATTAAAAAAACATAAAAACACTTTTATAAAACATGTACATGGATGATAATAATAACCCATGTAAATACTTACGTATAAGCAATCTCGGATAAAAATAAGATTTGAAAAATTATCCCTTACCTTAGGACCGATATGCTTCATACGTATCCAAACCTCCTGTATAATGATTTAAATAATTTCATTGACTTATTACAGAATCATATTCATTGTTATGATATCATATATGGTTCACTTATGACTTTATATTACTCGTTCTTTTGTAAATTCCATGTTAAAGAGCGTTTTGGGTAAAATTGTTTCATTTGTTGTCCGTGTTTTGACTTGTAATTATTCATATGATTACATAGATCATGATTAATTAATTCTATAATTTAAAACATGATTTTTATATAATATATATTCAGAATATACATATATATTATAGATCGATAAATGGAATTAAATACACCGTTCACAAACACGGTAGGCCGTACGTACGCATGAACGTTGTTTTCATTTCCTCATTGAATTGAATGGAATTAATTGGATGGAATTCATATATATATACATAAATCCAGTATCATTATTATATCATATATTTCATGACTACTTATTATATATACTTTATAGTCATTCATGAATGGTTAATCATTGAGAATGAATCTCATCGCGTCGTGGAGACAGTAGTCCGTATGTACGCACGAGCAATGATATTGTTCCCATAATTATTGAATATAATTGGAGTGGATTATGCAATATATCAGAATCATTATGATGTTATAATAACTATGTATAGTTATTCATTACACCATTATACCCATCCATGTATGGTGGTGTTCGAAAAAAAGATTACACCACGGCGTGGAGATGGTATTCCGTACATACCCACGCGCGATGATTTCATTTTCTGTAGGATGGAGAGAAGGTGAAATGGGGTTTTTTAATATTTATAATAACATATCAGTATATTAATGATACTTGTGTTATTACTTTATAATGAAAAAACTAAAGAAGAAGAAGTTTAAGAAGAAATAATCTTGAAATAATCGGTAGAAGAGATTACCTCTTCTTCGACGTACCTCCTTTAAAGTTCCTCTTAGGGCACTACGGTTGGTCTTTTGAGAAGACCAGTACCTCTATAAGGTTTCTAGGGAAGTGGGGAAGTGAAATGGGAAGAGGTTGGCCGAGCTTCAAGGCTCAAAATGGTGTGAGGATAAGAAGTAGGAGGTGCCCTTTTATAAGGGAGGAGAGGGGCGCCTTTGGAATCCACAAAAATATTAGTTTAATATAATTTTAAACCCCAAATAAAAACCTCCAAAATGACTCAATTCTAATATTAGATGATATAGGGTTGTAATCGCATCAACCAATAAAATTTAGACATGTTTTTATCTTATTTTAAACCATATCATTTTGGTTTATCCTTATTTAATCTATTTAAGTTTATTTGTGGTAATAAAATTCTAAATTTTTAATGGTTATAAATAATCACTTATGTGTTGTTAATTTTCAATAATTGGATACATTATGAAATTTTCGACTATATAAATTTCAATTTATATTTTTTTGTTATTTTTTTGATTTTTAAACAATTTAATAATATGTTATTTTTATAAAATAACAATAGTGTCAATTTTGACACTATTCATTTATTTGAATTCAAATAAAATATATACAGAAGATATGTTCTAAATAAAAGCTTTAATAGATTTGAAAAATGTCATATGTATCTAGAAAATTAGTGGAGAACATTAAATATTTCATATAATATTTATATAAATATTTTTAAAACCATTTATTTGATATTTCTCTTAATAAAATAATTTCAACATCACTATTATGTCACCTTTAATGATAGTTATTTAATCCCTAAAAATTATAAATAAATTCATATGATGTACATAATTTTATTATATTTATGTAGACTATTCAGGTCCGAAGTTTAATGAAGTTTATCACTAAATTAAAATTAATATACTTGTAAGATTTAAGAGAGTGACATGTTGTCACTTTCTTCGATTTTAATAATATTTAAATTATTTTCATTGCAAAAAGTCCATTAAATGATTCTAATCTGACCCTTAGGTGATATGGGTCGACTTTTAGTCATCCAATAAGATTTTGGGAAGTGTTTGGGTAATTTTATAATCTTATTTCTACCCTTAATTACCCGATTTACCTTTAACTGTAGTAAATAAAAATTACCGTAGTTACTATTAATAATATCAAAAAAATAAAAGTAAAATATTAACATAATTTGGACCCACTGAATCCAAATATGGAATCCATTTTTTCAAATTCAATACACATAAGTTGCAGAAATTAAATTAAAATTAATCTCGTTGTCGAATTAAAATGGGTTTTTGTTTAAAACATTACGAAAGATTGAATTGATTTAACCTACGAATTCAATGTAAAATCAATGATAATGACATAAATTATATTAAATGGTAAAAATATATTCTATTTATACTTTAAAACCATTCAATATTATAATTTATCCATATAAATATTTATGATTAAAAAAGTTGTTTTTAATTAAAATAAAGCATGTTTTTACAATTCATTAAAATATGAAATTTATCAGAATAATATGAAAAAATTATCCAAAGTAAATTTGTATATCCTGATTCCAAAGAAGAATTTTATTTTTTCAAATTGAGCTTATAGACATGTAAAAAACTATATTTAATGTGGGTGCTCCATCAAAAGGCGAAAAAACTGCATTTTTTAAAAAATACTTATTTTACCCGAAACATTTATTTTGGTTCTCATACAATGTTCTAGAAAATGTGTAAGAAGAATAATAATGTTATAAAATTTAAATATAGTTAATACTATTCATAATGGCTAGTTCGTGATAATATTATAACCATATATCGTTGTTTAGTGAAACCTGGTATTGCGTACAACACACGCTATCGAGGAAGGTCGTGATTGCATGTAATGAAGGCCAAATTAGGGTTGCGTGTAGTGCAAGACTCCTTTGTTGTTGCCTATAACAAAATAAAATCATATTTGATTTATACATTGAATATATATATATATATATACACACTGAATGTTGCATAGAATAACAACTATCAAACAAACTTGAAATTGTGTGTAACATGATCGAAAAATACTGTTGCGTATACTGCAAGCTAATACGGTGTTGTGTATAGTGGAAGATAATCTTGGTGTATCATACAACAGAATATATTAACAAAATTAAAAAGAATATATCTTATAAAATCTCAGGTTATTACAACCACATCACGAGGTCCATTTAGTCTCGCGCAGCAACCCAATCAAGTATATTTGCAATCATTCGGTATTGAATGGCATCTTATCATGGTTGTTGGTCATCTTGCGGCAGTTTGGAATATTTTTCATACATCTGAAAATCCATAAAAGGAAAACCATTAGTATATTTTCTTTAAGAACACCCATTAGAATAAATAACCCCATTGGAAGTTGAACAACCCAATGAATAAGTGTTCTATGTTCGAAAGGAATCCCAAACATGGGAGATGTATTTTGACAAATCATCGTGGAGCCCATCATGAAAAAGGATGAAAGGCCAGAAGATCAAAAAAGTGGGTCTAGGAGTCATACTAATATATCCAAAAATGGAAGCCTTTTCTTACTCATTCCCCCATCAGAGGGTTGTGGAATAAATGAAGCATAGTTCTGGGCCCTCATTGTAGGACTGGAGTTGGCACTTCTAGTACAAGAAGATAACATGTAGATAAAATGTGACTCATAGTTAGTCATCAAGCAATTCAATGGTTATTATGCTATCATGAAAGAGGATATAATCCCTTTTATAGAGAACACACAAGATCTTATGGTATAATTACCTTCATAGATGACATTAACTCATCTCCCCGAGTCCCAAAATTATTGGCTGATGCATTAAAAAATATGACCACCTCTCTAGATGACCCAAATCTGTATGAGACGGTCAAAATCATTTCGCATTGATGGATGGTCATACCATTCAATCCATCCAACATGGAAGAAATAAATAAGATTACTCATGTCCATGATCTGTATTTTCTTATCAATGGTGGGATGAATCTGATGCAAATTACATCAAAAAGGGTATGATCCCACCAAATAGGGTTGTAAGGGGGAAAATATAGAAATGAGAAATTAATTTTGTTCAATATGATGGAACAAATAAATAAAAGGCCCTCTATAAGAGAGGCCTCAATTGGGCCATTCTCTGGTGAGTTAATGGAGAATGGATTTTTACCTTCATGAATGAAATGCATGTTGAAACCAATGGGGAACACCAATCAGCATCCAAGCTCTGTCATCAAATTCAAATGCTTGGTTATAACTAGCCCACACTGAAAAAAGAATGCACTAAATTAAAATAATAGTTTGATTCCTTCCATGTTCTTGCCAACTTCATCCATCAACCCTTAAAGTTTTTCACACATCCACGTAATCATTTCCATTTTACAAATGGGGAATGTACGTCTTGGGATCGTAACCTCCTCTTATGGACAGAAAATTCAAGTATATTCTCGATGAAACTGACTTATTTTGCAAATAAGAAAAAGATATACCCCCTAAAGAGGTAGGGAAAGAATAATTTTCAATGTTTTAAAATAAAATATAATTACAACATTTAGTGTCCCTCATACGATACTAATAATAAATGGCACTAGTTTCTACTCATATGAGTTGGAAAAATTTATATTTTGAGCATGGTATCACAAACAATCATTCATAACACTACGAAATAATGTATAATAGGTAGATATATGACTTCAATAAGAACTTTTCCAACATACTATAGAATATGGTAGACATGAACAAGATATCATGTCCGAACAAGCTCCTCCATGAACAATGGTCTTACTAGACCACGACCTGCACAACCACTCAATCAACCACATACTCTTTAGTATATGGGACAAAAGAGGTTTTACACACCAATTTTCAATTACCCTCACTCTGTGTTTCCATTTGTTATCAACTATCCAAATATGAGAAATCCCAATGTGGCTTGATGGGTTGGAGAGACTGGATGAAAAATTACTGAGTAACTTGCAACATTTAGAAGTTTACCATTATAGGATTGCACAAAGATTTAATAAAAATTATATCCTTCAGTCCTTCCTCGAAGGAGAACTGGTGTTGGTCCACATATATATGATGATACTCAGGAAAAAACCCCCTAAATTGGAACCAAAATGTGAAATACCATATGTCATACATAAGTTCTACACTGATGCTTCATATTCCATAATTTCAATTGATGGACAACTCACCACAGCTCCAAAAAATTAAATGTTCTTTAAAAAAATCACATAGACAAAATAATACTATCCCGATCACGTCATGAAAAACCACATGATAATACATCCTGACTGTATGACATTAAACAGTGAGGTAGTGTCATATCAACATAATGTTAAGCTATACAACCAAAAATTTCATTATCATAGTACATTAAACTTCATGAAACAAAAAACCTTCCCCTTTATATTGGGTGATCATTTTCCTTTCAACGTGATGTTATACTACATGGTCAAATCATCTTAACCATATGAAATTATAATATACAAGGCCATATTTTTCTAAACAATGATTCTTCACACATGAGTCGGATCTGTGAGGTAGAAAAAAAAATTCCCATGTTCCTATTTGAGATTCAGATCCATATTATGAAAAATCATTCTAAAGAACCATTTATGCCTTGATTATCAATATAATGAGATACATAGTGATTCCTATAACTCATTCCTAAGACTAGCCACCCTAAAAAATTTCCCTATCAATGTATGTGATATAAATACACATGAATGATTCTTTAAAGAACTATGTATGGTTTAATTCCCATTTTTAATGGGATATATAGAGACACCTCGATCCTCGATCTCGGTCAAGCCACCAAAAGATGAAAATGCCTCTGATGAACCCTCTTCTTCCTCTGAGTGGTAATATAAGCCCCTAGTATTCCTTGTTTTTTTCATCAATCATAGCTAAAATGAGGTTAGGAATTGTAGTAGGGGATTCCCCTACGTGAATAAATATTACTAGTACATGAAAACATCATCATCTAAAAGTAGTGGTTAAACATGCCTCATCCCTATGCATGGGCCAGATAGGTACATGGAGGGTACCTTGAGACAACTACATGTTTCTTGATTCTCTCCCAAGTAGTATACTCAGTGACATCCAGATTCTACATCTTCGTCCAACCACACCCAAAAAATTCCCCCTTCCCAATGTAAATACCAAAATTATGTAGGGAAGAAAATATAGAACTATATGTGTCTGGATTCCTGACACCATAGGATATGTATTGACACCTAGATTCTATATCCTGGTCCATCTGCCCTCAGAAAAAATCAATTTCCTTGCAAATGAGTAAGACTTTCATCATGGAAATTCAATGAAATAAACCATGATTGATTCATGTTGACATATGGTACATAGTAATACCCATGTCTCTGAACTTGGGACTAGCAATGATAAATTATCTAAGGAAACTCCCCACATATGAATCAATTTTATAAAGAAAAAGATGATAAACTGCAAGGTACCTCAAGAAGTTCATATTTCTTGATTCTCAATATAACGAGATATGTAGTGATGCCGAAAATTCATGCCCATGTGTAGCCCCTGTAAACAAAAACACGCCCCCAATCTTCTACATGAAAAGAGAAAATAAATGAAAATGTTTCTAGACCTTGATTCCTACAATAATAATTTTTCAAAATATCATGCACACTATATATGATTCGGATCAATGTATGGGATTCCATACATCACTTTTAGTTATGGTCATGATATTTGTTATGTACCCAGATATATCCTTTTCATCAATCAAACATCATTCCCTACTAAATCGTGCATCCCCATAATCATTCATGTGTATCTGAGATAGAGGGTCAGTGTCCTACATAAAACATTGATTGACTATGCACTAAATGAACTAGTGACACTGTATATGTTTCCCACAAAAAATGTCATTCAAACAAGGGAAAATTATTCTATAGGAGTGGTATTTCCTACCTCTATAATCCCATTGGCTCCCACTCCCCATATCATTCCTCCTAATCTGAGGTCCCCATGAATCATGGTTTACACTTTATTTCCCACCTAAATTATGACACAATCCATAATAACCTAGCCTGATTAGCCCATACATAATCATGATTTCTCTAAAAATTCATCATCGTAACATTACCTTAAACTATGTTGCTAGAAGATTATAAAAAGATGTTAAACTACATATTCCACATAATCCATATTCATTGACGTCAAGTCACCAGTGTCCTTACCACATTATGTTAAACTTTATGGAATGACAGTGTTCTAACAAGAGAGGATATTTCCCTCCTGGCATCGATCACTTATCATACCACGCCACAGATCTATGAATGCATTGATTGAATCCATCAGATGACACATTGGGATTCCTGGACTAGCGTTCGGGTTCAGAAACCTCCAATATAGTGAAATTCCTCCTATGTATGGGCTTTCCCTTGGTAGGATGATTTATATAAAGAACATTGTGTGGCTTGATTATAATCCCATGAGATATGTAGAGATTCTTGGATCCTATGACCTGGAAGAAGCCGTAGAACTCATAAAAATATCCCTCCTTTACAAATGAGATAAGTCAATGAAATGGAATCCCACTTCTAGCACTTTTGAGGGACCATTTCAAGAATACCTAAAAGTACCTTATTTCATGTCAGGTCATCCTCATCCTCACCGTATGATTATTAATCTATATTGTATCAACTTTCATTCCTTATGATTCTAAATTGTACATCAATTTTTCTTATTGTATGATGTTAAACTGCATGATAAAATGTATATGAGATACAACACTAAACATAAAAACACCAACCAAAATATAAAATGTTTTCCTCCTTTATTATGACATCCCTTGGTGGGGGATTTAACTCTTTCCATCCCATGATTCTCACACTGAGCACATCTCACGTGGGATTTGGGACCTAAAAAATGGATTCACCACAAAAAATGGAATATCAACCCATAATGTTTTCCCTAGTGGTACAACCATAAAATGAATGTTGGGGATTTATCATCCCCAATTATGAAATTAATTTCCTATCCACATGATGTTAAACATTATGTTTTTCCAAAAACAACATCGGTCAATATTCCAGAACATACAGGATATGTGGTGACACTACGATGATAGATCTTCAACCCAACCACATTTAATGGAAAAAAATGTAACTGATATGCCACCTCCCTATGTACGAAGTTATCCTTTTCAGTGATATTAATTTCATGACACCCTTATCTTCAAATTTTGGTCCAGCTATAACAATGAAATCAAAATTCCAATTCCTACATATGATTCAGGTATATGTAAGGAATTCCCAAATTCCATGGGTAATAATGAACTGAATACTTCTAATATTTTAAAACAGATTATTTACATCCATAAAAATATGTGCTTTGAGATATTTTGGATCACCACAAGCCAACATGGCCATTATAAATTGATGGTAAGTGATCTATATGGACGTCTTTTGGACTATGCACATAATTCAAATGTGGCACTACATAAGTTTCCTTAAAAAAATGTCTGTCAACCAAAGGAAAATTCTTCCTTAAGATATGACTTTCTGGCTTCTGTACACTCAATATCTACCAATCCCACATCATTTCTCCTGATCTATGAGCCCTCAAAGCTATGGTTAATGCTTTCTTTACTATTCACACCTCATACATGATGGAACACCTCATCCTGGTTATCCTCAAGTTACTTGGGGATTCTATATCAATGTCATAATCAAAGGACATTAAAACTACAAGATACGTGATACCCAATGTATACCCTTGGGCCCAGACACATAATATAATTCCCCCCCCCCCCCATTTTCATGTGCATGAAACAATTCTTCATAGGAAACTCCGTATGAGTCCCACCTCATTAGAGAGCACATGTAGAAGAAAAACAAAAAAAATCCACCATTCCAATGTGTGAACCAGATTCGAATATGGATGAAACTTAAATGAACTATATACAGCATGATTCTTATCATCATAGGATATTAAGTAGCACTCAAGTTCCATGACTTCGGTCTAACCATGAAACAAATTTCCCCCTAC
Source organism: Viscum album (assembly GCA_963277665.1). Lineage (NCBI taxonomy): Eukaryota > Viridiplantae > Streptophyta > Magnoliopsida > Santalales > Viscaceae > Viscum > Viscum album. The sequence goes on along the minus strand of OY728165.1, from coordinate 981,514,977 downwards.
TTCCCTATGAAATGGTCAAACATGTGTAAGGAACTTCCTCACAGCTATATGGGATGAATATATCTACCCATTCTTGGTAAATTTAATCCTAAAATCCTTCATTTCATGTTAAGGAACCCCATTAACAAACCATACTGTGTTTCTATAATGGTATGAATCCCCATAACCATAAATTTCCAATGAAAATTGAAGTTCAGCATCCTTAGGACACCTATTATTGACTATAAAAACAATTCCCTAGCGACTCTGTATAAGTTTCTAAAAACAATTCCTATCAATCGATGGAAATGTAATTCTCATTAGAGGTAATTTATACCTCTGTACACCCCTATGATGTTTATTTACCACCTCAATCTTGTTTTTCAGAAACCCCTGGATGATAGTTTATATCCTCTCTCCCCTTTCATATTAGAATATGATAGATCATTTTCCGTTATAATAACATGAAAATATGAATCATTTCCCCCTATAGATAGAGTAAAATTAAATTAAATCATAAATCTCAAATGTCCCAATTATACAATGTTAAACTGCACCATGCTTTAACAATCCATTACACAAGAAAAATTAATGTGGGAGTGTTTTCTCAACCAATGAGGAAGCAAAATTCCTCTACTACATTTAGATACTATTCCCTCAAAAGGCCCAAAATTTTTTCATTATAAAATAATTAATATTTCCATAAAATTTCATGTCCATTGGAAATGGATTGAAAGTGTCATGAGGATTCTTTTATTTGACAATGTGCACAATGCCCTAAAGGCTCTTCATAACATTCCACAGAAAAGGCATATCAACCAAAAGAAAATTAATACTTAGTAATTTTTTTTTTGACTTTTGTATTCCCTACGGATTACATTCCCTATATCTTATCCTACATCTAGATACTAAAAAATAAGGGTCAGGAAAAATATTTCATTTATGTTTGAATGATATTTGGACATCCTAAGTCAATGAGTCAAAAATTGAGGCCCTTTCCCTGAAAATCATGGTCAAAACTATTCAACCTAAAACATCAGTCTAACTCAATGTTTTTCAACCTAAAAAAATCAGTAATGATAGTATGGATTTCTTGAATTTAATCTACATAATAAAAAGGGATGATACTCTCCAGGATGAAAACCGACAATGGGAACCCTGGACAAAATTCTAGTACCGACACTCTAAACCTATGATCATTAAGGTTTAAGAATCATATCAGGAAAACATAAAAAAAATCAAAAGAGATACAATTCCTATTAAGTAGAAAATCCCTAAAGGACCACAAAAATAAAATTAATTTTATATCTACTAAACCCACACCAAATCAGGCTTAGGAAAAAATTAGGGTAACAACGGAAAATGCACAATGATTTTAGGGACTTCTAGAAAACCCCTGAAATAGTCAAACTACTCTCGCTAAGTCCCTCAGCTCAAAAAAGAATTATATCATGATTATATAATTATACCAAATTGTAATTATAATTTCTAATGATTTTAGAGTAATTATGAAAATGTGTTCAATTATAATTGAATAACATTTCTGAATAAGATAATGGAGTTGAATTGGAATGAAAACATTTCAATTCTACTAAATGATGATAAGAATGGAATACAAAACATAAAACCTCTCCATATGTATAGGAAATGATAAATAAAGAAGATGATTGGTTGATTAATCAAATTGTATCAGTGTATAATTCGATTTTTTGACGGCTTAGAAAAGCTCCAAAAATGATGCAGAATTAGATTCCACACCTGCCTATAATGCCTCTACATCCTTAATTGTGTTAAGTACATCCTTTACCCCTCCTACAGTAGTATCTACCCCTTATAAACTAAAACCATGAATGAAACCCATTGATGATTTGATCTCTCCAATTATTTTCTCTACAACTCCAATTCCTGACCAAGATACTCCAGTAGAAAACTATACATTGTGTGTTCACCCCATTACCTTGTGACTCACCCACCATGCTCAACAGCATCATTAATAAGGGTATTTATGGGGGTGGATGTTGAACCATGAAATCTATAATGGAGAGTGGAGATTCTAGCATTCTAGTATCCACCCTGGATGTGACCACCTACTTCACTATGTCGTGAATACCATGGTAATTGAACCCCCCACCAATACCCAAGAACTGAAAACATATGGTGTAGCTTGGTAATATTCATCAGCACGTTTTCAAGGGAGAACATTTGTGAAATTAGCTTCCAAATGTCTCCCCATACATTTTAGTGAATAGTATAAAGGATAAATAATCTCTCCTGGTATAATTTAGAATCACTCTTAGTGGGTAAAATGTATTCTGGAATGATGGCCATAATGGAAGGTCATGATTAAATGGACTCAGTGAGATTTTTCCCCTCAGCTGCCACTTCTCTAGTGGTATTTAATGAAGGAAAGATCAGATACTCAACTAAAATTGAAATTACTCCTGGTTTTTCTCTGAAAATAAAAGTTAAAGGAAAATTGGTGTTTGAATCCTAAGAGAGAAAAATTTTTTTTGGATAAGTGTAAAAATAATGTTGACTCGCTAATGTACCAACATCTCTATTATATATTATTCAATCTCCACCGAACAAGTAGGTGATTCACCTTCAATCCATTAATGGACCTCGGTATCATCAAAAGACGCCCCTAAAGAAGAAATATGCATGTCCCTATCAAAAGTCCACTAAAGGATTCTCATCAAATCTATGCCAAAAAAAATTACGATTGTAGAATAAGGAACGATGGCTAGTTCTAGGCTTCCCAAGGATGGAAATTCCCCTCCTCCATCATTCTATTCCAATTAGGACATGTATATGTATGATCAATAGGGGTGTGGATTCATGAATATACCCCTTCATGGAGGGAATAATCCAATTGTTTTGGGACAGTTTATATCTCAGGACTCAGAATCTCCCTCATGATCTTCAATATTGAGGTGCCCCACCAGGCATAACCGATATCGATACAATTTTTCCCATAGTCTCTATGAGGGTAGGATCTCCATGCGTAGTTGATGTTTCCACTACCAAATATTAAATCCCTAATATGATATGGGTGTTCTCATCTTAAACGATCTCCCTCTAAGGGCTAGGAACACCCCAAATGGAAACAATTGTCCTTGCTCCACCTACCTGTATGGCTGCAATTGCCTGGGGTACCTCTTCTACTTTAGAATGATCAGGATCCAAAGATGACTAGGTAATGGATGCATGGTTTCTCATCGGTCCAATGACATGACAGATGTATGATAATTGAACAAAAAAGGGAATCATTTAGTATGACAACCAGATAATGGGGTACAATTGTTACATGTTAAACAAACATTTATACATATCGGCATAATTTTTAGTTCTTGACACATCATTGTGTTCTGGCGAGATAAACCTATTGTAAATGTAGTAGGTAAACCTAGGTCTGGGAATACTCGTTTAGGTTCTTCAATGACAGCCTCCATATGCTTTCTAGCTTTAAGGGATCCTTCTGCAGAAACACCCACATTCAAAGGGGCATGTTCCCCATCTACAGTGCCCCTATAGTTATACACTGGAGGAAGCATTGTCTTATGATCCTCATAATATTTTTATAAGAGTAAGGATTAGGGTTTATAATCCTAATAATTAAGTAAAGTATGGTTGATGTTAGAAACTATAACTAACTCTCCTTATATATCATCCAAATATGAGATTTTCACCATGCATGAAACACGGTTTGACCAATATGGTCTATCTTTGGATGAATAAAAGAATGTGTGCATCTTTTTCAAATATGTGGTTTCATTACCCACATGTTTTTGAGAAGAAATCATTATGGGTTTAATGTCTTCTCCAAAATGAGGAATATCAATGCATTCATCTTGAAGAAACTCCCAGATATCTTCATTGGAAGCACTCACCCTTAAGTAATCCCATAACATCGAATATATAGAAAATTAATCCTTAATAGGGTTTCCTAGTGATGAAGGATTAGTCTGAGGAAGAAAATATGGTCCCATTAACTATTACTACTTCTTAGGTTCTTATGCATCCCTCGAAATCTCAAGGGATGTAATCTTGAGAGGCTCTATATGCGAGTGAGGAAATACCCCTTCTACAGTCACTGCAGGAAAATTGAAAATATTATCTCCCTCATAGGTGTAACCATCATCAACATCATCATCATCATTGAACTCAAGACTTACCATGGAATGTAATGGGAAAGAATATTTCTAACGATTCTGCCGAGCATGGATTAAGGAATAATTCTCTTGAAGGAAGAGATCAACATTTTCAAGATCATCATTGTAAGAAATGTTAGTGGGTGATGAGAAATAGAAAAAATCAAGTAAGATAAACTTATTTCTCCTAAATAAATTTCGAAAAATTTCAAGGGGATTGAGTGAAAAATGATTGAATAATCCTTAAATAATCCCATTGCTCTGAGTCCATGGGAAATTCTTCATCAGAAGGGATAAACGTATGGTATTCAACAGTGGCACTAGCAGCCTGGGAGGTTGAACCGTATTCTCTCAAAACCTTCATTGTGGGTTCAATGATAAGAGATTTCTATCCTATCTTTCAATGTTTGGGGTTCCTATAGGTGTTGTTCTATTTCCATTTAGATACAAATTTCTTAGGGACTGTGATGATGGGAACAAACCTTGCCAATTTACTAATTGGGTATGACTGAATCCAAATGTCAGCATTACATTTTTTGAGGGTTGGTATAAAAACGCATAGAACATGGCAGTTCAATCAAACCCTAGGTATCTCCCCCAATGAACATTATCTAAATCTATCAGGCTATCATAAATTGTTTCTCCTGCTATGTACTATTGAGACTATGAGGGCACAACATCAGGATAAAATTGAATTGGTGGAAACATATATAGGGATTATAACCCTCACAAATAATCTCCCCATGAATATGGGAAATTGAAACACCCTATCTAATGGAAAAGAGGTAGCCTCATTTAACAAAGTCAAATGATTCGGTGTTCACTATATCACTGATGGGGTAAGAGTAATGATTATAAGTAAATAGATTATAGAAATTGAAACGGACCATAAGTTCCCATTCCTTCCTCTTATCTTGTTCATCCTGGTTATCCTTATTATCTATATTATCTTGTGTGACCCATTCAATCGACATGATCCCACTTATATTTTGATGGTATGTCCAAAATCTAGCAATCGTAATCGGATGTTCGTTGATAAATGTATAACCTCCCATATGGGATCCCATCCAACCTCAGAATATTTCTAAAGGACCAACCAACTGATGGGGTGGATTCTCCAAGATAATCTAGGCCAATAAGTGGTGTATTTTTTCTAGTAATTTAATGGATAGGTTGATGAATCTACTAGTGGGTAGCTAAATTCCAAGGTAAAGGTTTTTACTGTCACCTTAGTTGTGGAGTTATTCACCAATAAGATCCATCCACATCAAAAAATGGAAAAAAAATGCCTCTAGGAAAAGAAAATAGTCTTCATCTGGAATAAGTTCTCATCCCCATTCATGGAATCAACCCTCCACTAGGAAAGGTCGGTAGGAACCTGCTCTCATTTAGATATCAATGGTTGGGCCTTACATTGGCCTATTCACACAAGGATCTTCACCAATCTATATATAATATACATTAATCCAATTAAAAAATGTGATTTCATGATTTGGGAGAGGGTATGTATCATTCTACATGTCTTTACTTTTGTTATTGAGTATCCTAGAAAGAGGAGGACTCCTGTACTCATCATATCAGATGGAGGAAGGTGGATGAAACCTGTTATACATATATCTTATTATGGGAACCCTTGGAATAAAACAGATATCCTAGATATAGATACTAACATCCCTGTGAACCATTTGAAAAATATTAGAGAATGGGATTCATCTGCTAATTAGCTAAGGAAGGTGGAAAATGCATCTATGAGCATTGGATTGGGATTCTCAAATGGCTTCAAACATCCCCATGACTTGTAATCCTAGTAAAAATTATGCACTTTTTGGAAACCAACAAAGACCACCCACTTGTCTATTCCAAATGAACAACCAAATTGAAGGTCCCGCATTGATGACCAGCTATTTTTCTCATTCATTGTATCCTTTCACACAATTGTTTGATACGAATGATATTTGTTCTCCGGTCCTCATAGCATATCCTCTAGTGACCAAAGGGGTATAGGTCAACTACGTTCCAGTAGTGATTCCTTTCCATATGAACAACCACTTCACTGAAATTAGAGTCTTAGAAATAGTTCTATCATCAATTATCCAGGTTGTGGGTTGGATGGATGAATGTTGTTCTAGGATTGGTTCATCTGTTAGTGGTCCAAATCCGTAAATAGGTAGCATGTAAGAATTGGATATTCATTTCTTCCAGAACTAAGTATTTTAGTTAAAAATTATTCAATGGGATGAAGGGGACCTTTATATCAGTATATATTATCATTTCCTTCCACCTTTCATCAGTAGTTGAAACTGGAGCAACAATAAGAGTAGTAGTAGAAGCAACTTGTGAAGGATCCATCCTAGTATGCATTGAAATTCCATGAAACAGGTTATTCCAACAAGAAATATGCAATAGACATAAATTAGTTTGTATACTAAAATGGAGATGAATTCATTGTCCATGAAAGGCACTATTTGTGAATTGAGAGTTTGCAGAATCTTGTGAGGATGAGATATGTGAAACATTGGATAGTGAATTGATAGTTTGTGAAGAATGAAAACCTCGTACAAACTCATTCTATGTGGACTCCCAAACTATCCATTCATGGAAATAATTTATTCAGTTGGTATATGAAAAGGACGTTATGTAGATAATGACGTCTACAAAGGATATTGTTCAAAAAATCAAGGAACCTAAGAGAATTGATGGAGTGCAGAGTTTTTTGAGAAGCATGGTAAAAGAAAAATGACTTTCACCCCCTTATTTATAGGCATGATCCGCCTACGGGACCACCCCTATACTGCAAACTAGTTCATGTCAGGAAAATTTTATATATCATAATAGCCTCTACTTCATCCTTATCGGAACCCATTCCAATAGGGGGAATTTGTTGGGTCCTAAAAAATTGCACAAGGAAATCAAATACTCCCATGAATTTTGAAAAAAAACATATCATAGGGATAAATGAAGATAAATATTTGAATGATCTGAAAACCTGTAAAAGGAAAGAATAAAATCTATGCTCCTTCATGGACTACCCCTCTGTATAGTGGTCTGCTTCACATGGTTCCCTTGATCAAATCAGTTTGCAGGATAGAGACGACGATGCTGGTCACCAGAAAATGAAATCATTTATGATAAGGATGTACAGAAATATTCTTCATGTACATTCCCCGACACACTCAAATGGTTCATGAGTAAGGAAAATATTGTGACTTTTCATGAATGAAACAAAATCGTTCATAAGACTGAGGTAGTAATTCTATTCATGAAAAATGATAATCCCATTCCCCTATTGACTGAGTTGTCTTTGGGCTTTGTATCTTAATTGCGGTTACACAAATGAGGTCATGCGGCTCACCGATCATATTTCTCCGCATCTCATTAAAAGGATCATGAGTGGAGGAATAAAAGTACATATTTCATAGAAAGGCGACTCTTGATGATATCGATCGACAAAGGAATGGAAGAATAGAGAGAAATATAAAAAAATGATTGTTTCAGTGATTCCTTATTGTTATAACTTACCGCACAACATTGAATAATGAATTATAATAGTAATTGGAACATCATGAACCCAAATTCCTTCGTGGGAGAATTTCTTATGAAGCATAGACCCAATGTATCGTCATCAATCTGGCATCCTGCATAGCAAAATGGTATGCAAATAGAACCCTTCATCACACATGAAATCACTACGTGGATGGATCACAACCCCACATAGCATCATGCTCTATAGACCAAACTCTGTGTCCCATAGAAAAATTCTATTTGGAGAGAACACGGTTCTATGTTTAATGACATTTCAAGAATCAAATCTAGTTCCTTGTACCATCATGGTATGTGAATGGGCCCTTCACCCATATAAAAACACTCCACACATAGGAAATCCCATCCAGTATAACGAAATGGTTTGTGGAACGAGGTTATATTAGGTGATCCACCATCAAGATTCAATCATTTTCATTCATTTCCATCACATTATCCATTGCCCCTCCGTGAACAAGTCCAACAACACTAGGACAAAGACCCTTCAAAATCCATCAGATCCATATGGTAAAACCATCAGATACATTAACACTCCCTTATGAGTTTATATAACCAAGGTAAGAGGTGTCACATGGGTAATCTCTACAATAAGTAGGACCCTCATAATGTCCCTAAAATTACATCCACATGGTAATGAGGGTTCCGACGTCGGGATGCTCATATGTACCTGAATGTTCTAGGGATTAATGGAAATCATTGGCCTTTCCATTTTACATGAATCAGTGATAACAGTGGAGGTTACACTTGCATTTCCTTTATTCATGAAATGACGCTCCTCCCCTTTCCCAGAACTATCTTTAGGGAACACCATCAGAGGTATGACCCTAGCCTATCTTCAGGGAAGTAGTGTATCCCCAACATCTTCTTCCATTGGATTTATCCATTCCCTCTACCAGGGAAGTGATTTTTTTTTTAATTTCTAGTTCTACCACATTAACTTGTTTCTCAGACCGATAATGACTCACATGGGCTTAGAGATTGGTGGTGTTCATGTCATCCACAAGATTCACTCAACCATATGAACAATGAGAACATCAATTTCTACTATAAACAAGATACATAGGATGCCTATCTAAGTCTAGATCCCAATGGGCCTTCTCCATAGATATATGTTCCAAAGGAAGACCTAAGAGGCTCCTATTTGGTGTGAGCCTCACGAATTCACTCTCAAATGGTCCTCTTGAATGCATAAGTCCCATATTTCGGAATTATATGGGATTTGATTCCCAATTTTCTAAGATACGTAAGAAAACTCCATGGGGTTCAATTCTGATAGAATCATTTTCATACTGGTCTACTCTCATCCTAACTGTGTGATTTTAACTATATGATCCATTGAACTTGGTGGGTTCTAATTCCTCTCACTATGAGACTTAAAAATCCCATCTTACAGGTTCGATCGCAATGTTGAAACAATTTTCATCCTCCATAGAAGATGACAATCTACTAAGTGCCATCCTATATGGATTAAAACCATTGTTGTGTCTATTAATGACTATGAAATTCCTAATTTCTCTGTAAGAGGGTAATATTGGTGAACTAACTCAGATTTATAAATATGTCATCATTAATATAAAACTTAGGATTCATACAAATAATTCCAAACCCATGTGTATTTATGATTTATCATACCTAGTTTATTCTCCATACACATTCTTGGGAATGAACCATTGTTTCAAGATCATATGAACATGGATTAAATCTATAAGATCTTGCAACAATAGAAAATAGTTCTCCCAAGAGGGTGTGATGAGCCCCAGTTCCCATTGTCTCATCCAAAGTGTGTTCTTAAGCACCTATGGGAAAATCATCTAATGAATGCCTTCCTTTTGAAAGAAGGTTCATGAATAATGGATGTTATATTTGTTGTGTATTTCTTGCTCTGTGAATAAACCCATGGGAGACCATAAAAGGAAATTGTACCAATCATGGAGCGATTTCACAAAAACAATATCACCCTTCAATCACTCATCAGACCAAACAAACCATCTAGTTGAAACAAAATGGTGATCCTTCCATGAAACACTAAACTGTGGCATCCCATTCGTAAGATAAAAAGGATATACTACCCAGTCCTTGTCAAACGATTCTGTTCCGGGTACAACACATATATTCAAGTCGAAATATTCCCTAAAACAAGACACACTAAACCACAAAATCAATACCCTAAACCCTATACCCACCACCTAAACCCTATTCCCAATACTATAAATCCTAAAATCAATATCCTAAACATTAATCCTAATACACTAAACCTATACCCTACACCATAATACCTAAACCCTAAACCCTAAACCCAATACGATACACCATAAACCCTAATCTCTACACCTAAACCAAACACCCAACACCCTAATAACTAAACCCTACACCCTAATCCCTATAACATGTACCATAATCCATAAAACATATACCTCAAACCCTATACCCTACACCCTAAAACCAAAACCCAAAAAATTACAACAAAAACCATATTCCCTCTATCCTCTAGAAAAAACCCTATACCAAAAACCATAATCCTTAATCCCTGAACACTAATCCTGACAATATAAACCCAATACCCTGACCCAAAAAGATAAAAATTATACCCTATACCATATTCCCTACACCATTAACACTGAACCCTATAGCATAATCATTATATACTACTAACCAAACCCAAAAACCAAAACCCTAAACCATATAACCTATCCCTAAACTCTATCCCTACATCCTATACAATGTGCCCTACATCATATACTTTATAAGCTAAAAAATAAAACAAAAACCCTATACCAAAAATTCAATACCCTACACCAAAAATACTATACGATACACCTAAAATCCTATACCCTAAACCAAAATCCCATAACCCTACAGCTTAAAACCAAAATCCCAAAACCCTACACCATAAACCTTATACCCTAAACCGTAAACCAGAAACGCTACACCCTAAACCCTATAAAGTACACCCTAAATCCTAAACCCTGCAACTTAAGCCCCAAACCCTAGACCCAAAACCCATTACCATACTCCTTATCCAATAAACCCTAATCATTAAACCATACAAGATAATCCCTAAACCATACACCCTAAAACATATACCATACAACCAAAACCCAAAACCCTAGAGCCTAAACCATATACCATACAACCTAAAACAGAAACCCTACACCCTATTCCATATAACCTACACCCAAATCCTTAAACCCCACACCCTGATACTTATACCATACACCCTAAATCCTAAACCGTAAGCCCTAAAACCTATAACTAGGAACCTCACCCCTAATCCCTGCACCTTATACCATATACCCAACACCCCAAACCTTAAACCCCACACCCTAAACCATATACCATCCCTCTGAAACCCTAATCCCTAATCCCTAATCCCTAATCCATATACCCTATGCCTACACAATAAACCCTAAACCCTAAACCCTACAGCCAATACCCTATATCCTACATAATAAAACAGATACCCTATACCCTCTACCCTATACCCTACATCATAGAAATGATACCACACACTCTGAGTCCTAAACCGTACAAACTAAACATTATACACTTCACCCCAAACCTTAAACCCTACACCATACACCATAAACCCTAAACAAAAAACACTAAACCCCAATCCCTAATCCCTAATCCCTAAACCCAAAACCCTAATCCCTATACCATACACCCTAAACTGTAATCCCAAACACTTAACCCTATACCTGACACCCTAATCCGATACACTGAAATAGAAACACTATACCCTACACGCGAAAACCTAAACCCTAAAACCTAAACCCTAAAACAACAGAGAACACCCTAAAATATGAAATAACCCTACAAACCTATTAAAACAGTAAATCCATAAAAAACCATGAAATTCCCAAAAATCATAAAAATACATTAAAAATCCAAAACATCCTAAAAATCATAAAAATCCTAAAACCCATAAAATCGGATTAAAATCAAAATTAAACCCTAAAAAATGAACAATAACTAATAAAATCCAAAAAACCATAAAAAACCTGAAAGCCACATAAAATCATAAAAACCACAAAACCCTAAAATAACCTAAAACCCTAAAACCCCATGAAACCATAAAAATCTAAAAATCCATGAATATCCTTAAAACCCATCAAAACCCTAAAATCCATAAAAATCAATATAGGAACCCTATAACCCAAAAAAGAAGCATAAAAACACTAAAAGAACACCAACTATAATTTAAGACATAAACACCGTCAAAGAATCATTAAACTTCTAAAAACCATAAAAATGTAAAAAACCATAAAAACCCTAAAACCCAAGAACCCCATAAAAACCCAAAAACCCCAAAAAACCCTAAAATACAAAATAATCCAACAAACACTATAAACATCAAAATGACAGTAAAAACCCTAAAAATCCTAAAAACTATAAAAACCTCAAAAAACCATAAAATCTGATAAAACAATAAGCATCCCTAAAAACCCGAATACAAACTAAAAGAGCCTAAAATCCCCTAATACCAAGAAAGATTCAAAAATCCTCTAAACTCTTCAGAATCGTACAAAACCTTAAAAACTCAAAAAAACCCATAAAAATACATAAAAAAAAATAAAAAAACCCAAAATTATACAAAAAATACTAAATACCCTAACACCATTAAAAACAATTATAACCACCCTAAATATTCTAAAAACACCAAAAAATAGTTAAATCCTAAAAATCCATAAATACCAAAAAAACCCCTAAAAAACCTTTAAAACACTATAAAACACTATAAAACCCCAAAACCCCCTAAAAATATTAAAACCCATAAAAACCGAACAATATTCTCAACGTCTTGAAAACTATTAAAATGTTAAAACCCATACAAATGATAAAAACCCAAAAATCCAAACTAAGAGGCCCAAAAGCCCATAATATACCATTGAAGACCCTAAAATCCCTAAAGCCCAGAAATACTCTAAAACCCTAGAAACCCTAAAACACATAAATGACCCAAATGATCCTACAAATCTTATAAAACCCCTAAAATAAATTAAAAATCCTTAAACCTGATAAAAACACTGAAATGGCCTAAAACCCCTAAAACATACACCAAAACCGTAGAACACAATGAAAACCATAAACCCCCTAGGCACTAAAAAACACCATAAATATCCTTAATCACCATTAAACCATATAAAAATCCAAAAAAAACAAAAACACTACGAGACTATTAAAAAAACTAACAACAAAAAATCTAGAAAACCATCAAAACCCTAAAACAATCTCTAAAATCCATTAAAACCCTAAAAATGATAAGACCCATAAACTATAAAATCCTCTTGGGAACCCGAAGAACCCTAAAACCCATAAAAACTACTAAAAATCCATGTAATAATAATAAAATTTTAAAACACCCTAAAAATCAATGAAAATCATAAAATCCCCTTGAAACCTAAAAAAACCAAAACACATAAAACCATAAAAATCCTGGAAACCAAAAAATACTTAAAAACCACTGACAAGAACTAAAAACCCTAAAACACTCTAAAAACCTAACACCTAAAACAACTATAAAAACCACAAAAACCCTAAATGAATCCTAAAAGACCCTAACACTCAATGAACCCCTAAAAACAAAAAAATACTCTAAAACCCAAAAAAAAATTCTTAGATCCATTAAAAATTCCTAAACCCCGTAAAATTATATAAACCCAAAATACCCTAAAACCCCATATAACACTATAATCCCCAAAAATATAAAAAAACTTAAAACATGAAAAACCCCTAAAACACTGTAAAAACCCTAAATCTCTTTAAAACACTTAAAACCCCTAAAAGACTAAAAACCATAAACCCGTAAACACCATATAACCCCTAAAACCCTAGAAAACTAAACACACTAAAAATCATAAAAACCCCTAAATGTCCATAAACCCCTAAAACCTCTAAAAGAAAATAACACCCCCCCAACACTAAAATATTCTAAAAATAATAAAAACCCTTAAAATTTCAATTAGACACAAAAAATCCCAAAAGAACCTAAAAACCATAAAGCCCCTAGAATCCCCAATAATAACTACAAATAGCAAAAACTAGAAAAAACACCTAAACAACCCTAAAAAATAGTAAAAAATAACATTATCTAAAATTATTAACACCATACAACACCTGAAAACTCAAACGACACTAATAACTTTTAAACCCTAAATACTCTAAAAACCCCTTAACACGCTTTTCCATATCTAAAATCTCGAAAAATCTAAAAAATATAAAACCCTTGAAAAACTATTAAAAACCAAAAAACCCTAAATACTCTAAAATACCGTAAAACCACCAAAATAATCATAAAGAGACTAAAAAAACTAAAAAATAGAAAAGCCTAAAAACCCTAAAACATCCTAAAAACCTTAAAACATCCTAAAAACCATCAAAACCCATAAATTTCATATGAACCCCTAAAATCCTTTTAAATTTTAAATACCCCTAAAAACTCAAAAAACAAAAAAAAAACACATAAAAATACATAAAATCCATGAAACCTTAAAATACAAAGGCCACTAAAAACCAAAAAACTATACATAAATGTGAAAATTTACCTTAAAATTAAAAAGCCTATACAACCCCTAGAAACTAAATGAAAAACTAAAAGACATTAAAAACCCTAAAAAATAAAAAACTCTCCAAATACCTAAATATATTATAGAATCCTAAAAACTCATAAATGACCATAAAACCATAAAAATACTTTAAACCCTACGGTCTCTAAAAACACATAAAACCTTAAAAATATAATAACCTAAAACCTTAAAACACCTAAAAACACTAAAAATTACATAATAACAAATAAAAAACACTAAGAAAACGTAAAAACTCTAAAAACCCTAAGAACACTGCAAATATTTAGGAGATCCTAAAAAATAAAAAACCCAAAAAACCCTAATAAACTAAAAATCCATTGAAACATAAAAAACTGTAAACCCCAAAAACCCAAAACACCTAAAGACCCTTTACAAATCGTAAAACCACAAAACCCAAAAAAACCTCAGAATACATTTAAAAAACCTCTAATTACTGAAATAACCAAAAAACATGTAAACCACCTTAAACACCCAAATAACCTAAAACCCCTTTAAACCCTAAAAGACAATAATACACCTTTAAAGAATATAAATCCCCAAAAATTTAGGAACACTCTAAAATCCTTTAAAAAAATTCATAAAAACAACACCAAAAATCTAAAAAAATTGGAAAACATTAATGGATTCCTAAAACCCTTAAATCCCTTAAACCCCCAAACCCCCTAAAACAAAAAAAGACCGATAAAATCCCTAATAACCGATAAAAATTCAAGAAAAACCCAGAAATCCCCTTAAACTCTGAAAACCCCTAAAAATCCTAAAAACATAAGAAATATACAAAAATCTAAATCCCCTAAAATATCAAAAACACTAAAGCCTTTAAAAAACATAAAATACCCAAAAAACAAAAAAATTATAAAAACCATATAACCTTGAATTCTCTAAAAAACACAGAAATCCCATAAAAACTCAAAAAATCCTAAAAACAATAAAAGACCCATACAACCCTAAAAACATTTAAAATATGAATAATAACCTAAAACAGACTAAAAACACATAAAGCACCGTGAAATATCCAAAAAACCACTAAAACAATAAAACATCCATAACCCTGTAAAAACCCTAAAACCCCTAAAAATCCCAAAAAATCCTAAAAACAATAAATAACTGCAAATGCCCAAAAATTCCCAAAAATCAGAACATCAATAAAAATCATAAAAATTATAATAATCCCTCAACACAGCTAAAAACTCTAAAACACCAAAAGAACATAAAAAACTATAAAAAGTATAAAACATAAAACGCCACGTTGAATAACCCAAGAAAACCTATAAAACCCATAAAACACTATAATAATAATTAAAACCCCTAAAATCCATATATATCCAAAAAAACTCTACAAAAGAATATAACCATAAAAAACTCAAAGAATTTCAACCTGAAAGACATAAATACCCTAAAACCCCAAAAAAATTCTATGACTCTTAAAATCCATCAAAACAATAAAAACATTAAAAGGTATAAAAAGGCCAAAAATCCAAAAAAAACCCCTAAATACATTAGAATATCGTTAATGGAATTAAAAAACTAATAATCCTTAAACCCCAAAATACTAAAATCAGAAAAATCCCAAAAACCAAAAAAAAAACCATACAAACCCTAAAAACCAGTAAGAATCCAAAAAAAACCAAAATACCCTAAAACCCAAATTCCCTAAATACCATAAAAAACCGAAACACCCTAAAATAATTAAAATACTAAAATACATTAATAACCATATATATATATATATATATAAATACAATAAAACCCTAATAGACCAAAAAATACCCAAGAACCCCCAAAAATATTCTATGAACACATTATAATAATAAAGGACCCTAAGAACTCAAAAATTCCATAAAACCCCCAAAGGACACAAACACCCTAAAAATTCCGAAAGGGCCTAAAAACCGTAAAAGACACTAAAAGAACAAATATAACCCTAAAAATGAAAAGGCAAAAAATTCATAATGCCCTAAACTGGCCTAAAAACCCTAAAACAATAAAGGACCTTTAAAACCCTAAAAATAGTAAAATAAAAAATTTAACCATTAAACCCCTAAAAGTCCCTAAAAACCCTTTAAATGGAAAAGGCACTAAACCCACTAAAAACCCTAAAACCCTTAAAAACCCTAAAACCCTAAACATACAAAAAACGCTTAAAAATAAACAAATAATAATACCACCAAGAAAATAATACCCAATAAAAATAAGAAAATTCCCAAATGATCCTGAAAAACCCTAAAAACCTAAAACACATTAAATCCTAAAAACCCTAAAACCCATAAAATCCCCTAAAATCGTTAAAAATGATAAAACCCAAAAAACTGTAAATAGAATTAAAAAACCATAAACACCTCTAATGGATTTTAATAATTACTAAAGGAACCCAAATCCTCAAATCATGTATAGGACACTAAAAACAAAAAAATGACCAAAAAAACAGAAGAAACCCGAAATGACACTAAAAACCCTAAAATGTTAATAAATCCAAAAACCCCAAAAACCATAAAGGACACAAAAATTACAGAAAATCTAAACAAACCTAAAAAATATTAAAAAGACTAAAAAATTTAAATATTCTTATAAAACCCATAAAAGTCCCTAAAAACCCTTAAAAATCATAAAGATGATAAAAATGATAAAAAACCCTAAAACCTATAAAACCATAAAAACCCTAAAAATATAAAGCCCTGTGAAAACAGAAACCCATAAAAACCATACTCACCCTAAAAACCCTAAAACCCCCCAAATCCCATAAAACCCCTAAAAACCACTAATACACTAAAACCCCAGAAAAACTCAAAAACACCCTAAAATACCTAAAAGCCCATAACAACCTTGAAACCCTATAAAACCCAAAAACCCAAAAACCCCTAAAAACCATTAAAACCCTATAACCATAATGGATTGTTAATGAGTATAAAAACTCATAAAACCCATTAAAACCATAAACCCCCTAAAAATCTAAAACCCCTAAAAGGAAAAAATCCCTAAAAATAAAAAAAACCCTAAAAACATAAAATTGCGAAATTCCATAAAAATCCATAAAAATCAATAAAATCACAAATACTATAAAAATATAAAAACCCCTAAGTCCCGCTAAAACACCCCTAAAAGACCCTAACAACCCCTAAAAGACCCTAGAACCCCTAATGAACCAAAAATACCAACAAATTCCAAACAACCATAAAATACACTAAAAAAATTAGAAAGCACTAAAATACCTAAAACAACCTATGACAATCTAAAAGGCCCCCAAAACATATATACACCATAAAAACCATAAATACCAAAAACCCACTAAAACCATAAAAACACAAAAAACACTCAACAACAAAATAAAAACCCTAATAACTCTACAAAAAAAACAAAAACCCCATAAAATCTAAAAAAACATAAGGAAACCTAAAAAACATTAAAAACCTAAAAAAATAAAACATTAATAATTCATGAATACAACAAAAGAACACAATAACCCCCAAAAATTTCTAGAAGCCATAAAAACTCTATAATAATAATAACCCAAATATAAAAAAAACTCTAAAAACCCAAAAACTCTAAAACACACCACAAAACCCTAACAAAAACCAACAAACCTTTTGAAATTATAAAAAACCCTGAAGCATAAAAAACTCTAAAAACCCATATAGACATTATAAACCCCTAAAAATACTTTAAATACCATAATACCTGAAATCACCCTTTAAAATCTAAAACAAAATTAAAAAATCAAAAAATACTAAAAACTCCGAAAACCCCAACAAAATCCAAAAAAATACTAAACCCTCTGAAAACCATAAAAACTATAAACCATAAAACACCTAAAAATATCATAATACCCATAAAATCACTAAAATCTCTTAAAACCCATGGGTGCGCCCGGTCCCTCAGGATGTGGCGGGGTTTTCGTACCTCTTAGGGCTTTGTCAAAGAATGCTTTTACCACTTCCTTGGGAGCGGTACCGTGTATGAGGTAGAACATTGTGCCATCATAAAGGTGATTCAATATGCAACCCATTTCAGATGGAATAAGCTCTGCATTGAATCTTATTCATCATTGGCGGTGGAGGCCTTCAGGAAGCAATCACGTCTTGTACCATGGTGGCTTCTCCAACACCGGATCGAGTACCTCGATGCTGCCAAGACTTTAACCCTGGGCATCTCACATGCATATAGGGAGGAAAACTGTGTTATGGACGCTATTTGCAAGAGATCGATTGATGAAGGGACTTCGGTATGGTCATTCAGGACTCTAGACTTTTTTTGGTCTTCAGTTGACTCAAACATGAAGGGGAAGACCCACAATAGGATATGCAAGCCTCCTTTGTAATGCATTGTACATTAATTTTATGTTCTTTAATAAATCATGAGATCACCTTTGTTTGATCCCACACCTTTTCTTCCCTAACACCCTAAAACCCCAACAAGCCTACAATCCAAAAAACCCAAATGAAACCTCAAAACCAAAAAGACTTAGAAATTCATAAACCCCAAAAAACTCAAAAAACAATACACCCCACCCCTAAATGTTCCTAATACCCCAGAAAACTCTAACAAATAAGATACACATAAAAATAATAAAATTTTAAAAAGAACCTAAAACACTATAAAACACTAACAAAACCAAAATACAATACACACGTTAAAAACCGTAAACCCCTAAAACATTTAGAAGTCATAAAATACCTCAAAACGAAAAACACCCCATTAATACAATTAAACAAAGTAAACCTAAAAACATAAAATCTGGAAACATTCTAATAAACCATAAACATAATAAAAACCCCAAAAAACACAAAAACCCACAATAAATACTAAAAAACCATAAAAACCCTGCAATCCTTATAAAAAACAGAGAAATATAAAAACAAAAAATAACCCTAAAACCTAAAAAATCAATAAAAAAACATAAACCCCTATAAACATCTACAATAACCTAAAACCAAAAAATAACACTAAAAAATATAAAAACCCTAAAACCCTAAAATAATTAAAAAAACTATCCTAAAAACCCTAAATACACTAAAACCCTGATATACCCTTAAAAAATAAAACCCTTTTTAACCACTAAAAACACAAAAATCACTAAACATCCATTAAAACTACTTACAACTTTTAAACCCTAAATTCCCCTAAAAATCATTTCATAACCATGAATATAATAAATAACCTAAAATATGTAAAAATACTAATGCTCATAAATCTATAAAAAAACATTACAAACCACTAAAAACCTAAATAATCTAAAAACCATTAAAAACGTAGACCTTAGAAAACCCTAACAAACCTAAAAGAACCCAAAAAATTCTAAAATTCCATAAAAATCCTTAAAAACCTAATAATCTCATTAAAAACCTATAAAAAGAATCCCAAAAAACACTAAAAAACCTTTGAACCAATAAATTGTAAATTCATAATTCCGTGAAATAATTGAAAATTTAACACCATAAAAAACCTAAGGACCCTAAAAACATTTAAAATATCCTAAAATACTCTACAACCCCTTGAAATTCTAAATATTCTAGTTCCATGAATAATAGTAAAACCCATTAAAATGATTGAAACCATAAAAAAAATTAAGGACCGTATCAACCTAAAGGATCCTAAAATCCAAAAGGACCAAAAAACCCCACAAAAAACCCCCCAAAACCCATAAAACACCAAAAACCATAAAACATAGAAAACATATAAAAATCCTAAACCCTATTAGGCACTAAAACCCCTAAAAACATTGCAAACACATAAAACCCAACAATATACCCAAAACCATAAAAACATAGAAACTATTGAAAATGATAATAACTATAAAAGTGCCTACACAAACATGTAGACAGAAAACTCTAAAATTTTTAAGACTATAAAACCCTAAAAACCTCACAAACCCAAAGACTCCAGAACTATAAAATTCTAAAAACCCTAAAACCACATAAAACCCGGTAAACCATATACCCTAAACCATATACTCTAACCCATAAACCCTATACCATACACCAAAACCGTATACCATATACCCAAAACCCTTTACCAAACACCCTAAACCATAAACTTTAAACCCTACACCCAAAAACCTTTTTCCTACACTGTAAACCCAAAACCCAAAACCCAAAACCTTAAACCCTAAAGCCTGAAACCTGAACTCTGAATGCTAAATCCTAAACCATAAACCCAAAACCCTATAGCCAATATCCCAAACTCTATACCCTATGCCCAAAACCCTTCACCATGCACCTAAAACCACATACCCTACACCCTAAACCAAAATCCTGAAAAGAAATTCTCTTTACCTGACACCCTAATCCTTACACCCCTAACCCTATACCATACACCCTAAACCCCAAAAGATAAAAACTATACACTCCACCCTAGAACTTAAACATTGACCCATAACAATAAATCTTTCACACTAAACCGTAATCCTTTTACCATACACTCAAAAACATAGACCATATACCTTAAACCATATAAATGGAACCATATTCCACAATATATACACCCAGAACAATATAAACTACACCCCAAACCCAAAAAAAGAAAACCCAAAACTGAATAGCATATAACATACACCCTAAACTCTATACCCTACACCCTAAACCCTATAACATACACCATGAACCATATACCATATACCCCAAACCCCAAACCCTATATCTAAATCCCTATACCCCACATCCTAAACCCTAAACTATACTCCTTAAACCATATACCCTACACCCAAAAAATATACCCCACACCCGAAACCCTAAACCCCACACACTAAACCCTATACCCAACACCTAAAACCTTAAACCATTCAACATAAAACCAATACCCAACACTATATACCTTAAAACCTACAAAATATACCCTACACCCTAAGCCATATACTCTACACCCTATACCCTAATCCCTAAACCCTAAACCATATACCATATAGCCTAAAACCTAAACCCTACGGCATGAACCCTATACACTACATCCTAGACCCTAAACCATACACCCTAAACCCTATACACCACACAGTAAACCCAAAACCCAACACTATAATCCTTATAACCTACACCATATTCCCTTAACCCTACAACCTAAACCATATCCCCACCACCATAATCCCTAAAACCTACAACCTAAACCCTAAAACCAGTCCCATAAAAATTATGCCATACAACCTAAACCCTATACCCTACACTAAAAATGTTATCCATTACACCAGAAACCCTACATAGTAAAACATATACCATGCACACTAAACTATAAACACTATTTTTTTAATCCTATATCATGAAACATAAACCTTAAACCCTACAAATTATGCCCTATAACCTACATACTAAACCTTAAACCCTACACACTAAAACCTATAGCTTATTCCCTAAACCTTAAACCAGGAACCAAAACTCTTATACCCTAAACCCAAAATCTTATATCCTACACGTTAGCCCAATACCCCACCCTATAATCCCTAAATTCTAAAAACCCTAAAAGACCACTAAACCCTAAATATTATGAAAAAACCATGATAAGCCCTTAAAAACTGTTAAAATGCTTTTATCCCAAAAAAAATTAAAACACTTAAACCTAAAAAACCATAAAATCACTAAAGTCCCTAAAATACATAAAAATCCCAGAAAGATACATAAAACCCCAAAAAACTACAAAAACCCAAAAACAATTAAAAACACATGACACCCCTATGAAAACAACATAATCCCTAAAAACTCTACGAAAACACCAAAAGGCTCTAAAAAATCCTTAAACCCCCTAAAAACAATAAAATTCATTGAATAACCTAAAAACCCCCTAGACATCTTAAAACACCTAAAAACCTAAAAAACACTCAAATACCCTAAAAACTCTAAAGACCCTTGAAAACCCTAAAAACCATACAAAAACAAAAAATTCCCTAAAAACAGTAAGGAACCCTAAAACCCCTAAAAGAATGATAAAAAAATAAAATTCATGAAAAAGACAAAATGAAAGAAATACCTTGAAACCTGAAAAATCCTTGAAAACCCCAAAAACCCAAAAAATAACAAATATCATAAAGATAATCAAAATACCTTAAACACGATAGAAACCCAAAAAACCTATAAACTGAAAACCCCCAAAAGGTCTAGAAATATTTGAAAAATACAAATCCTCATCGAATACACTTCAAAGAATCTAAAAACTCTAAATACATTAATAGGAAATTAAAAGCATAATACCCACAAAATATCCAAAAACCCATAAAACCTAAACACTTCTAAATATCCTAAAAACCATAAAAACCATTCAAACAATGAAAGGGAAAAAGACCATACCAAAACCTAAAAACCATTAAAACCCCATAAAAACACTAAAACAATAAAAAATACTCTAAATACCTAAAAACCCTAAAATACATCGAAAACCATAAAAACCCATGGACCCCTAAAAACCATAAATACCATTGAAAACTCTAAAAACAAAAAAATATCATGAAAACACTAAAAAATAAAAAAATCCTAAATACCATAAAACAAAACTAATAACCCACAAAACATCAATAAATCTAGAAATCCATTGGTAAATATAAAAACCGTGAAATCTAAAATCCCTAAAACTACTCAAAAACACTATTATCCACTAAGTATCTGTTAAAAGCATTAAAAACCCAAAAAACCAAATACCTAAAAACCAAAAAAGTACCTAAACCCTATAAAAACCTCTTGAAGATGCTGAAACCCCAAAAAACTGTAAAACCCTACAAACCCTAAAAGACCCAAAAGAAATACTAAAAACGCAAAAATACACTAAAGACAATAAATAACCATGAAGGAATATGAAAGCCCTAAAAGACCATAAATAACCATAAAAACCCTAAAACCTTTAAAAACCTATAGTACACTAAACCCCCTAAATACCTAGATACCACTAGAACCCCTTTAAAACCCCTAAAAACAATGACACCCCTAGATAACTCTTAAAAGAATAAAAAGAATAAAAATATTAGAAAATCTAAAATCCCAAAAAAACCATAAAAACATGAAAATCATTAGAAACCCTAGCACCCAGTAAAACCCTAAACACCCTCCCAAACCCCTCAGAAAGACATGAAAACCCGTAAAAACCCTTAACGTCCCTAAAAACCCTAAAAATTCCTAAAAATTCGGAATCCCCAAAAACATTATAAAATCCTTAAAACCCTAAAAGTACATTACACCCAAAAAAGACTAAAACTTCTGAATTTCCCTAAAATCCCCTAAAATAAAATTAAAAACCTAAGAATCAAAAACAAAAAAATTCCCTAAAACCCTAGAAACCCATAACGACCCCTAGAAGACCTAATATCCTTAAACCCTATAATAAACCCTAAAACGTCCCTAAAACCTCTAAATAATTCCTACAACCACTTAATATCATAGAATAACCATAAAATTAAAAAAACCACCCCCCAAACAATAAATAAACCTAAAATTCAACAAAAACAATAAAAAATTAAAATTAGAAGAAATCCATAATACAATAAAATAGCTTAAAAATATAAAAACCAAAAATATCCCAATTATCGCCAAAAAACACATAAAAAACCATAAAATCCCCACAAAAATAAGAAACACATAAAAATCATAAAACCCCTAAATGACCCAAACACTCTAAAAAACCATAGAAGGCCCTAAAAATCCTTTAAAATGTTAATAATGAAAAACACCCTAAAAACACCTAAAACCCAAAAGGACCCTAACAACACTATAAAACCCTAAAACACCCCAAAACCCATAAACACCATAAAAAATACTAAAACCGCATAACATCACTAAAACCCTATTAAACACCAAATAAATCCCTCAAAATACAATAAATACCTAAACCCCTTGAAAATTTATAAAACCCCCAGCACCCCTTAAGACACATAAAAACTCTAGAAATCCATAAAACCCTTAAAAATTTTAAAAACCTACAAACACTAAAAACCCATAATAATATTGGAAACCCTAAAACCATAGAAACATGAAAATACCTAAAAACCCCATAAATTCCCTTCAAACATTAAAAAAACTAAAAACCCCTAAAACCACAAAATCATATACAAGACCCTAAAATGCTAAAAACTATGAAAATCACGAAATACACTAAAACCCATAAAACCCCAAAAATCCATTAAGCCACTAAATAACCAAAAGACCATAAAAACCCCTAAACCCCATAAAACCCAAAAAATCCATCATGCCGTTTCTTTTAGGATTTTCCCTCTTATGAAGAGGGTTTTGCTACGAAATTCATGGCAGAAGGAACAATTAGTTTCTTCAATTGCGTTCCCAAAATGGCATGAGTTCGGTTGATCATTTTTCTGACCATCCAGTCATCATATTTTTGTGCATTTTTGTTCATGACTTCTTGCCACTTGCCTTCCTCCTCAAGGACTATAGCTGTACGAAATGCTACCTAAGCTGAAGAAACTTTTAGTTTGACTGGTCCCAAATCGACCATTTTTTGTAGGAGGTATTTGAAGACAAAACAATCCCGGATCGGATGCCCCAACATCTGAGGAAATGGGAAATAATTAGGACAGTCATTATCTCCTTCTTCTTTGGCCTCTTGGGCCATGGTAATTGAACCGAATTATTTTCCAGAGCCGAAATGAAATAACCATGAACCTGTTCCTTTCGTAAATAGTAAATAGTGATTTTCAAATCATCAAATTGTTTTCGTCTTTGATCTATTTGATCATATTGACGAAACGTCCTTTGTTTTTGGTGCTCAGAAGGTGGAGCCTTCGAGAAGATGAAGGTTTTGATGTAGAAGAAGGTACAAGTGTTTGTTTAAGCATAACTATAGCAGTCTCTGCTTTACCAATTCTCCTTCCTGGAGCTGATGGAATTACACGAGCTTTATCCTTAGTCTTTATAAGAAAATCTTCAATCTGTTGAGCGATTGAAGTAAGGTCCCAAAACCATCCTATGTATTTCATAGGGATCAACGACGTGCATAATTCATCAAGGAAATTTTCAACATAGATTGGCAACAGTTATTCTTGAGGGAGTGCTAAGATTATGGAATACGTTAATCCCTTCCAGCGAGCAAGGAAATTTGAGACCCTTTCATTCTCCCTTTGCATACAGTTTGTAAGATCAAAAACTGTCGTCTTTGGCAACGTTGAGCTGAATTGAAGAAGGAATGTTTGTAGAAGATCCTCCCATCCGGTAATTGACTGGGATTGAAAGCTTGTGTACCAGACAAAAGCATGTCCTTAAAAGGTTCGCACGAAGCATCTGATTTTCACTGCTTCTTGTTGTTTCGGAGTTCCCATCATAGTATCGCAACATGACACGTAATGTGTCAAATGCTGTTTAGGATCACCTGATCTGTTGAAAATAGGGAATACAGGGTTCCCAAAACATGATGGGGGAGGGACTGAATCTACCCATTCAGGGTATGCTTTCTTTTTTGGTTGAATCTTATAATGCGTTACCTCCATAGCTTCAAACCGAGCTGTTAATGACTAAATAGTAGTTATTAACTTTTGAGAAAAATCCAGTTGAGCTTTGACCTGAACAGGTGCAATGACAAGATCTGGTACAGATGAGGTGGCTGATACTGCAACTGATGGTAGCACCACCAATTGTTGTTACACCTGACCCGTAGAATTGGACATTTGAGGGTGTATTGATAGAGGATGATATTCTTGATCCATCTCAGTGGCCACAACAAATTCCCTTGGCAGACTAACTCCATCACGCTTAGGAGGAAGACTACTTTGAAGTAGGTTGCATTCATCCTCTTCAATTCCTTCATTTCTTCCTCTTGTTGTGAAAATATTTTCTATAGTGAGACTGATTGGCCTTCTCCAGAGGAAGGGTTTGTAACCTGGTTCTTTCCTTTCCCCTTATTGGCTCCCTTTCAGAATGGGGGAAGTGGGTTACTTAAATGATTACCTAGATTATGGGTAATCCTTTGATTTCATGTACGCACACCTTCTTCATTTGTGTTTGTGCGTACAACATATTGAGCATGAAATTCTTCATCTGAGTCCCCTGAGTGAGCCTCATGTTCTGGAGGATCATAAACAATAGCATTAATGACATTAATTGATGCATAACACATCACATACATTCTATCATAATTTATATGTTATTGTCTTATGTCATTCCCCTGATGAGACATTGCCTTTTGTTGATTTGATCCTTCAGGAACTTCGTGGCGAACCGTAATTTGGAGATAATCTACTGATAAATTGGCTCTTCATTCCTCTTGAGGCTTCTTCCCCAACCGAGAGAAGACCAACATTTTCTGAGGAGGGAATTAATGATTTGAAAAAGTCCCCACTCTAGTGGACTGAGGCTGTTCCTGGTGTCTTTTCTCAACCCCTCGAATTATATTTGTTGATTCGGAGGGTTGGATTAAAAGAGTCCACAATCTGGAAAGTTGGGGTGGCTCTTGACATGCTATGTCTAAGACTTTCTTAAAGGCTCTCCTGATCTTGCGGACCTTAGTCCAGAAATTAGTTGGATGCATCAATCGACATCCACTTTTATCACCCAACTCAAAAGACAGTTGGGTGATTTCTGACACTTCTGTCACTTGGTGATGTGCTTGCTCCAAACGAGAAGCATGTTCAATATTATCGTTTTCGTGATGTAGGAGTAATTCAACAACTTGTTCTTTGTATGCTTCATTTTGAGAAGAACTAGTCGAATCATTTCCTTGGGAAAGCATTTGATTACAAACAAAACCCATTGACTGTGGCCAGCCACGGGCAATAACATTGCATGAGACCATTTTCAGCGGGCTTTTCTGACTGGAGAGCATAGTGAAATGTAGTGCTCTATGAACACCCCATTTTCTAGCATGAATACCTGATGGGGCATTGGAAATTAACTGGTACAATCTTCATAGTGTGCCAAGGCATGAATATTGAAGGGCTCTCTGCTGCTTTTCAGCCCTCAGATATCGAGATACTAATAGAGATTCCAAGTCAATTCGGTGTTGTAACCCTTATATTATCTTAATATGATTTTCATATTCATCATAAGATAATAATTTCTTTTTCAACTGACAACAATTTTCCATATGTTGAGACGAATATTATGAATTCCATCTTCCGTCAACATCTCTGGAATGTCATACTGAGAGTCAGCCAGAGGCCAAAACATGAATGGCACTTCACCTTTCGCCAGTTGTTTTCTCATGTTCAGTACTTACTCTTTATCATTCTATGAATATTATTCTACCTGATTAGACCATATCTGGTTCTCACTTGTTGCTTCATTGGATTCGACAAGACTGGTAGATAAATCACTGATCAAACTAGAAGATGCATGACTTAGGTGTGGTTCGGAGAATGACCCACACCCTGAGCTATCTTCTTGTTGATAAAGTATTTCACTTACTAATGGTAAAGCATCAGACATGACTAGAATCACATTTTCAAGTGCCTCAAGATAAGAGGGCTTTCTCATCACTACATTTTCTATTGGATAATTTTCCAAGCAATGTGAATCACTACTATGGAGAGGACTCTCACGGTGAAATTCATCGTCATGGGGAGGACCACCATGGTGGGTTACAACAAAAGGTAAAACATTTTTCTCTATAATCTTTTGACCTAACAGAGGGTTTTTGTGGCTCTCATCTGAAGATGAAACTTTGAGATCGACTGAATTGTCATGATGTAAGCCTTCATGAGGAAGTGTATGGTACAGACCTTCAAAAGTAATGTCCCAACTATTGGGAAATGAGAGAGAAGAATATTGAGCTGCAACAGATAGTTTTTTGAGTGCATCAACAACTCCAGCATCGAGTAAGGACTTGTTACAGCTTGGCGCTTGATTTCGTGACTGTTCTGGGTGGTTCTTCTTCGTAGACTCCTTCTTACTCAATTTGGCAGGTGTGTGTGCCTACTTAAGAGAAATGATCAGGTTAGTCTGATTATCTCCGCTCAAACTAGGTGTATGTGACTGACTTGGTTGTCCGTATGACATGGTGGAGTACGCCCCACTACCCTCTTGGACTGGAACAGATGTGTGTGTTTATTCCGGAGTGAACTTTTTATTTGTCACTCCACTGGTAGGGATTGATTTATGTGTCTTTCCCTGAGATGCTGCTGAAGCTGTTATAATATCCTGGCAGGCATCCAAAATATGAGCAGGGATTTGCTTCTTCTCTTTCTCTATTGATAGAATATTTTTTGTGACTTCAGCTTCCAGAACGGGTATACACTTCCATTCCGAGTCTGGAGTAGGTGTGTGTGCCTAGTCTTGTCCTCCTTTTCTTGTCAATGAATCCTGACAGTACTCAAGTGTGGGGGCTGAGAGTTGAGACTGCTTTCTGTTTGTCATCGGAGCTTTCCGATTGACTTCTCCGGATACTACCAAACGAGACTGTTGGTAGTCTTGATCAATACTAGCATGTGTATGTGACTACTGATTGCACTTCATCGAACGCAGTTGACGAACTTCTTTAAATACTGACAAACGAGACTGCTGGAAGGATTGATGAGTGTAAGCAAGGGCATGTGCATGTTTACTAGTTGTCAACGCATTGGGTTGGCGGGATCCATCGTATGTAGTCAGAAGATCTTGCTGACTAGCTGATGATTTATAAACAGGTGTATGTTCATATCTATAATAATCTGCAAAACTTTCGTGGTACGATTGGCGTGATGTTGCGAGACGAGTCTGCTGGATAGTGGGATTAAAACGGATGGGTGTGTGTTCCCGGTCGTTTCTTGCAACCAAGTTAGGTTGGTGGACTTCTCCGGAAACAGCAGAGATAAGAACCTGCTCACTGTTAACTAGTTGTCTCCTCTAGTGGTTCGTCTTTCCTACTCGAGTTCGAGGAACCTGAGCTGAACGCCTGGAGTTGATACCCTCATCACGTTGAGGGCGCACTTCCGGATGATTCTGGCGGCGATTGTTGATGGGAATCCTCGGGAAGGACTCATGTCTCCTTGAATTAAGGCCCTGAGGGACCTGCTCATTCACCTCCTCAGAATATGGGAGTGAGTGGTGATTGCGTTCCGGGGATAATGACCCGAAACAGTTGGAGACGGTGGTTAGAACCGCCTGCTTCTTAATCTTTGTTCATCATTGTCAGGATGACCAGGTTGAATTATTGTCTTGGAGGGCTTGTCGAGCGGCCTCCAGAGTCAGAATAGTACTGTTTTGACGGTACTCCTTAACTAGCGTATTTGATACCCATTGTTGAAGACGTTGTGTAGGTGATGTCGTCCTCAGAGCATATGATGATCCAGTCGGAGTAGCAGCGGTGGAATTTCCAGCAGAAGATTTCACAGCAGACATATTCATGGGTGTAAACTTGAGAGAAGCCATTTTGGAAATGTAGAAGATCTTGGAAAAGAGTGCCTATTAGATATAACAAACATAATCAAGATAAGCTCGGCTGTCAAATCTTTTGGATGAGCACATATGTTATTTATTGTTTTGTTGGCCCTACCATTGAGTTTTAAATAGGGGCCTAACAAATAATCAAAGCATCATTTTAACTTGGTTAAGGATTCATGTTGGGTTCACCATTTTCTATTTCCTCTGGAATTAGGGATGTCCTCATTGATTGATGGTTCACAAATTCCAATCGGTTTCTAATGGGTTTGTTTGTAGAACCGGAAACATCCAATGATTCTGTATCCATTAGGACATACTTTCCAAAGGTAGGTGCACATTAGTTGTGGACTGATGAGGCATAGGAATTTGAATTGGTCGAGAGGATGGGAGGTCGGGCTCATCACACCTTTTTTAGGGGAATTATTGTCTACTCTGGGACTCTCTTTATAGATTTAAGTTATGTTCATGAATCTTTATTACATTACCAAGTATAAAATGATATTTCCTTTAGATCTAACAATCAATGATTCATATGAAGGAAATTTAGAGAAACTTTTTATGTATTCGAGGTTCTTCATCGACAGAGAATTATCTGTATTTTTTGGAGATTCTTAGTCAATGGTATCCTTCAGTACATAAAAGTATCTTGGTCATTATGATAACCATACTGGTTTTAAAGCCACTCAGTGGGGCACCTGAAACTTATTGTCATTTAGAAGGACATGGTTTATTTTAGAGTTGGGATCATACCTGCTGATGGGCTACCTACGTATCCATTGTTTTGGAAAAGGAATCAGATACCACGTAGTTTGAGTAAAGGAGTATGATGTTTATGCATGATTGATGGCTCAAAGAAATATGTCATGATTACTTTTACACTCTAAGATCACGTGAGTCATACTCGGTTTGTGAAACAAGAGGTATTGGTGAAACAAGACAATTGTGCCACGATTGATGCAATGATGTGGGGATTATGTATGTATGACTGCCCAAAATAGTTGAGGATTAAAAATTAATTCAGGGATGAAATCCAGGAACAAGGTCCACAAAGGTATATGTACTTCATGGAGATCTGGGTACTCTAACATGGGGCTTACTCCTGAGGAAGTTTCCCAAATTAGGAGGGGACTCATGATTGGGTTTTACTCCTGAGAAGGAATCCCAGATCAAATGTTAATTAAGACTGGTTTAGAGGAATTAAGACTAGGGCTTACTCCTGAGAAGGAAGCCCAGGTTAAGGGACTTTAAGACTCGGGCTTACTCTTAAAGAGGATCCCCAAATCAATGAGGACTTGGTGCTTACTCCTAACGGGGATGCCCAAATTATGGGACTTAGGGCTTACTCATGAAAAGGAATCCCAAGTTAAAGGGTTTTGAAAATTATGGTACTTGGAGATTACTCCTAAGGAGGATGCCCAAATTTGGGAACTTTAAGACTGGGGCTTACTCTTGAAAAGGAATCCCAGGTTAAGGGACTTTAAGACTGGGGCTTACTGCTGAGAAGGAAGCCCAGGTTAAGGGACTTTAATACTGGGGCTTACTCCTAAGGAGGATGCCCAAATTAATGAGGAATTGGGGCTTACTCCTAAAAATGAGTCCCAAATCAATGAGGATTTGGGGCTTACTCGTAATAAGGAGGCCCAAATCAATGAGGATTTGGGGCTTACGCCTAAGGAGGATGACCAAATTAATGAGAATTTGGGGCTTACTCCTAAGGAAGATGCCCAAATTAATGAGGATCTGGGGCTTACTCCTGAAAAGGAGGACCAAATCTATGAGGATCTGGGGCTTACTTCTTAGAAGGAGGCCCAAATTAATGAGGATCTAGGGATTACTCCTGATAAGGAGGCCCAAATCAATGAGGATCTAGGACTTACTCTTGAGAAGGAGGATCAAATAAATGAGGATCTGGGGCTTACTCCTAAGAAGGAGGCCCAGATCAATGAGGATTTGGGGCTTAATCCTGATAAGGAGGCCCAAATCAATGAGGATCTGGGGCTTACTCCTGAGAAGGAGGCCCATATCAATGATTCTTTCATAAAATTCTTCTAAAACAACCAAAAACCCAAAATTTTCCTCAAAACAATTATGGAAACTAAAAAGACTAAACAAACCCTAAACAACCCCAAAACCTTAAAAATCCCAATGCATCATAAATAACCATAAAAATAACATTGGTCCCGAAAAAACATATAACCCATAATTTACACTTAAATTTCTGAAGTTTGAAAACCCCAAAAAGAATAAAAAACCCTAAAAACACCTAAAATCCCTTAGAAACTAGAAAAGACACTACAAACCCATAAAAATTGTAAATGACTTTAAACACTTCTAAAACCTAAAACCACTAAAATCATTAAAATAACCTGAATCATGAAACCCCAAAAGCAATAAAAGTCCCTAAAATCTCTAAAAACCAAAAAATCCTAAAATCACAAATACCCTAGAATCCCAAGTACCCCGAAAAAATCCAGAAAACCCAAAGAACCCTGAGAAACCATAACACCTTAATATACCATATATGATTATAACTGTAAAACCCGAAAACCTAAAACCCCTAAAAGAACTGAAGAGACTCGAAAAATGTGACATACCTACAAAATTCCCTCAAGAAACATAAATCCTCATAAAGTATCTAAAACCATAGAAACTATAAATGAACTTTAAAATACCAAACCCCCTAAAGATCCTAAAACCACAATAAAACCTAAAAATCCCAAAAACCATAAAGTAACTAAAAAGACAAAAAATATTAAAAGGTCTTAATAATATGTAAAACACATAAAAACTACCCAAAAGCCAAAAAATTTTAAAAAATAAAAAAACCCAAAAAACAATAAAAAAAATAAAAAACCTAAAAAACACTAAAAAACCAAATTACCATAACATCATTAAAAATACAAAAAACACTAATAAACATAATTACCCTAAAAACTCTAAAAACACTAAAAACGCTAAATACCAAAAAACCGTAATAACTATAGAAACTCTAAAAACCAATTAAAACATGAAGCCCTATAACTCCGCAAATATAAAAAAAGTCCCCCAAAACCCTAGAAACTGGAAAAAATATCTAAAATCCGAAAAAACACCCTTAATCCACCTAAAACCCCAAAAAAACGAAAAAACCTTGAAATTAATAGAAAACAAACCCCTTAAATACTAAAACTGAAAAAATCCCCAAAACCTTAATATAATAGAACCCAAATAACCAAAAAATTATGAAAACCCTAGAAGCCCTACAAAACTCATAAAAACTACAAAATCCCGATAATAACTGAGACACCAAAAAAAACATAACAAACCTAAAGGAACATTAAAACCCTAAAAGCCACTACAAAACCCCACAACCCTAAACATTACTAAAACCCCTAAATACATAAAAACAAAAAAATCCCTAAAATCCAAAGAACTCTAAACACCCCTAAAAACCATAAAAATCCTAAAACCCTTTAAAAAACTAAAACCCCAGAAGATCTGAAAACCCCTATAAGTATCTAAAACCCCATAAAAGACCCTAAAAATCTATAAAACCTCTAAAAGACCCATCAAAATCTACAAACCCTTAGAAACTAAAACCCCTAAATACCTTAAAAACAATTAAAAACACAAAAATCCATGAAACCCATATACAATCTAAAAAATTTAGTATAGTAAAAAATTATTAAAACCTTGAAAATCATAAAACCAAAATAAATATAGAAAAACCTAGAACCATAACATTCCTAGAAACACTAAAAAATAATGAAAGACCCTACAACCCTAATAACCATAAAAAATAAAAACCATAAGAAAACACTAAAAAATTACAAAGACAGCTGAAGAACCCTAAAAAAATAAAACCCTTTAAAGACCCTAAAACCCTTATAAAACACTTAACAACCCGAAAAAACCCATAAAACCCAAAAAACATAGATAACACTAAAAAAACATAAAGATACAAAAATCATAAAAATAATCTAACAAGATTAGAAACACTTAATATACTAAAGGGCATTAAAAACATAAAATCTATAAAAAATATTAGAAACCCTAAAACCACTACAAATTATTAAAATACCCTTAAAATTCATTAAAGGCCATAAAAATCCTAAAAAATTATAATACCCCTAAAAACCCTTATATAAAATTTAAAACCATAAAATATCATAATAGCCATAAACACTAAAAATAATAGAAATTCATAAACCCGTATAAATTCAAAAAACACATAAAATCCATAAAACACTAAAAGACAATAAAAACATAAAAAACATAACTCCTAACCACTATAAAACCCTAAAACCCCCTAAATATCCTAAAACCACCTAAATCATATTTAAACACAAAAATTTAAAAACCCACAATAACCTGAAAACACCTCAAAACACAACAACCCTTGAACACCGATGAAAAGAAATAAGAGTCCCTAAAATTCATTAAACCCATAAAACCCAAAAATATCCTAGAAAATTCAAAAAATACCTAAA
The DNA here is from genome assembly GCA_963277665.1 of Viscum album. NCBI lineage: Eukaryota > Viridiplantae > Streptophyta > Magnoliopsida > Santalales > Viscaceae > Viscum > Viscum album. Next base: position 981,480,985 of record OY728165.1, on the reverse strand, counting down.
AACACTAAAATGGTCTAAACAACTAAAAAAACATAAAACCCATTAAAACCCATGAAAAAATGTGAAAACCCTAGAAAAATATATAATCTCCTAAGACCCCAAATGAATACTAGTAAACCCCTAAAAAAAGACCATGGTTGGCCACCATGGGCCTCATAAGGGACATATGGCATGTAGGTGGTGTAAGGACGCACCTATACCTCGTTACTCAAATACACATTTTACCCATTGGGGTATGGTGGAGTGGTAATGGATGTGGCGCACTGACCCATAGGTTCTGCCTTTGAGTCACCACAAGGAAATTCCTATAGTGCTTGTAATAATTACTTCTAGACCCTATACCCCATTAGTAACTAGCCCAAGCCCATGGAAGGTCACTAAAATCCTTTATAGGGAAGTGTGGTGCATAGATGGTGCATGGTTGTAATAATAATTCATTATGCGAATACACATTTTCTAATGTGGGCATGGTGGAGTGGTTACAACCGTGGCACCATGACCCTGAGGTTCCAGTTTCGAATCCTCGCAATGAAACTCTTGTGATGCCTTTAATAATTACTCTTGGACCCTCTATCCCATAAGGCAACTATCCCATGACCAAGGTTTTCCACCGTGGGACTCACTGGGGATATGTCGTGCATAGTTGGTGCAAGGCCACAACAATACCTCACTACCTAAATAAAATTTTAAGGCTATGGGGAAATGGTGGAGTGGTTATAGATGTGGCGCCATGATCCCATGTTTAGGGGTTCGAGTCCTCAAAATCCAATGCATGTGATTACTTTAATAATCATTTGTCGATGCTCTACCCTATTGGTCACTAGCCGATTCCCTAGGTTGGCCACCTTGGGCCTCACTAGGGATGTGTGGCACACATTTTGTGCAAGGCCACAACTATACCTTGTTACATGAATACACATTTGTGGTCTCATTCAGAGGAACTTTTCGTCTCTCTATTTGATATATCTGTAAAAATCATTGATGGTAATGAACACTATGACCCTCCCTCCCCCCTTTGTGGTGGAGTGATATTCACCATCTTTTGATGGAGCTCTAAAACATGTATGCACTCCTTTATCTAGCCCTAATTTCCTACCTCCATTTCATCATATTGAGATTTTCCCTAAGGTTCCAGATTTTTATGAGGGTCATATAAAACTCCCCATCTTGATTTCAGAGTTCCATGAGGGGTCTTATCTTCTTATCTATACTGTTATAGATCAGTTCATGAATCAATTACCTTAGGGTTACTCATTAGACAAGTTTATCTTCAGATCTTGGGGTCTTCTAGACCGATATACAGTGGGGTTACATGTTTGACATCATATCATAATATGTTTGACAAAGGAGGAGGACATGATCCATGCATGGTCCTCAACCCCCTCTAAGATTCCATTGAGTCAAATTCATACACATCATATATAGTAATGATATTCAAATGAACATCGACTCACTAGTGACTACTACATGGGTTAGATTTCGAGAAAATTCTCTTCCATTCCAAAATCCTTCTATCAGTCTTATGATCAATAAAAATAATGGGAAGCTATCTATGATCGGATAAAATGACTCTGATGGTTTTTCATCCCATTTATCTCAGCGTGTGTGTTTACATGGATGATTCTAGAGCACCCATCAATTTTTTGGTGGATTGTTGGTGGTGAGGGGTTTCATTTACAAAAACCATTCATATTTGAATTGTGGGTGGACTGTTTTTATTCCTGCATGAAATCGGGTCACTCGAGTAGGGTTTGTAGGAATGATATACAGAATAGAGGGGGTGTGGGGTTGGATCAAGGGATATCTGGTGTAGGATCCAAGTATCTTGAATAGTCTACGATTGAAGATCAGGTTGTAGATGTGGTAGGGGATGAAATTCCTCCAATGAATGAAAAATGAGTTTCCCCAGTTAAAATGGTGATTGCAGTCTTTGTGAATATAAAACATGACCTGGGGATTGGGTGAGGTAAGGGCCAGTGGAGTCTGATGAAGGAAATAAGGGCATGTATTCCGATTTGATTTGTGTTTATTATATTGTATCCAGTGTAGGATCTGTTCAAGCTAGTGCAGGTGTCCCAAAATTAGATGTTCAAGTGGTGGGGCTATATAAAGATGAGTAGAAGTCACTACCTTTGGTACTGAGGTTTCCCATCATGGAGGCTTCCCTAGGGGATTCGGGGGAGGGAAGAAACATTAGAGAAGGGATGGAATGTCATTTGAATACTGGAAGCGTGAATCATACCAAAGTCAACTTCTCATTGTTCAATTGGTTTGAATGATTTGTCTTTGAGGAAATGAGACATGAGAAGAAATATTTTCAATATGATATGGTTGTAGTATAGGGTACCATTCCCTATGAGACTAACCCTAATGTGGTTTATAAACTGGATGTTGATATGGGTATGCAGTTTGAATTATCAAACCACCTTACATAATTACTCTGAATTAATAAGTTTGCATTGATGAAGTTGTTAGGGAGAATCCTCAAGCTTTGGCCTTGGTGGACATTAATTGGAATCCCCAATTTATGGGCCAAGGTTTTATGAAGTCAAATGGATTTCATATTCTTGTGTTGAAATAAAGTTATAGAGACCATGAAGGATTATTACAACATACCAACTATTGAATCTACTAGGTCCTCTTCTATGGGTTTGAATATGATTGATGTTGATCCCAAACGAGGGAGTGTTACCAAGGAATTATCCAGGGAGCATATCACATCAGAGAAACTGAGGATTTGGGAGAGGCACATCACACTTTTCAATCAATACAACTCACAGTATAGAAGGGAACCAGTTAATGCTGTTTCAGCCTCTGATTATGATTATGGTGAGGAGTTTGATCCTTTTGATATGTATCTTCTTTTCTTGTTTTTTTATTCCTATCTTTCATTTTATTTTTTTCTTTGAACATTTTATTTTGTTAAAAAATTTGGTGGACAGAGAACGCCAGGTCATCTACCTTCTCTGTTTAATAACCAAACAAATATGAAAAAACATTAATTATTAGATGTCCCTAAAAACCCCAAAAACATATCGAACCATTAAAACATCATAAAAACCATTTCAAACCCTACAATAACTTTAAAACTCCCAAAAATCTAAAATACCCTCCAAGCCCCCCTAAAATCCCTAAAGAAATTAAAACCCCAAATAACCATAAAGCACCATAGAGAACTATTAAAACCCTAAATCCCTAAAAATACTAAGAAACATAAAAACCCTTAAAACAATAAAACATCTAAAAGATCCATAAATGACCCTAAGACCAATAATTCCCAAAAAGAACATAAAAACAGAAAAAATATAGAAGACCATAACAACCCTAAACAAACCTAAACCAACCTAAAAATCATAAAGAACCCATAAAGACACTAAAAACCATATAAATAGTTCCCTAAAACCCCAATAAGACTCTAGAAACCCTAAAAACCCAAATTGATTTAAAACCCTTTAAATCGAAAAATACCCAAAAACCCCAAAATAACCAAAAGGACCCTAAAACCCAAGAAACATAAGGGATTATAAAAATTCAAAAAACCCTAAAAGACCATAAAAACTTAATTGTCAATACACAATTCCTATATATCCCCAAAAAACCTAAAACCTAATATAAATGAAAACCACTTAAAGGGTCTTAAAACCCCCTAAACCCCCATATAAACCCTATACCCCCAAAAACACAGAAAAATAACCAACAAAACGCTAGAAACCATAAACAACCATAAAACCTCTACAAACCCTAAATGACCCTAAAACCCTGAAAACCCCTAAAAACCCCTACAAATCCTAAATTACTCTAAAAATCCCCAAAACCATAAAAGATAATAAAAACCATAAAATCCCTATAGAATAATAGAGGACCAAAAAACACTACAAAACATTAAAACCCATATAAAAAACATAAAAAATAATAAAAACCTTAACACCTTAAAATCCTTTAAAAATACAAATACTCCAAAACACCTTAAAATCTCTAACAACCTAAAAATCCCCAAAACCCTAAAAACATTATAAACCATAAAAAGCTAAAAAAATAAAAAAAAACCACTATGAACCATAGAAAATCACAAAAACCCATGAAGGACCCTAAAACCCACAATTCACCCTAAAACACTAAAAACCATGAAAACCGCCTAAAGGACTCTAAAACCCATAAAAATTCTAAAAGGAACTAAAACCACCTAAAACCCCTAGAATGACACTATAATCCCTATAAACCCCTAAAAATTTGAAAAGTACCTAAAAGAAACTAAAAGACCCTAAAAACTTAATAATCACTAAAAACTCTAAAAACACTCAAAACCCAAAATAAATCACAAAACCACTTAAAAATCAAAAAAAAAAATAAAAAACCCCTTAAAGCCATAAAATCCTCTAATATTTGTAATGAAATACATAAAAACTGTAACACCCTTAAAAACCGTAGAAAACCCTAATAAACAATAATAAATTATGAAAAATCATAAAATGCATAAAAACAAAAAAACACCAAAAAACCCTTGAAACACCTAAACCCCCCAAAGACCCCTAGAAATACCCAAAAATCCTAAACATTAATACCCACTAAAACATCAAAAAAGTTGTAAAATTTGTAAAAACCCAAAAAAACCCTAAAAAATCCTAATAATTACTTGAAACCCCTAAAAACCTGAAAACCCATGAAAAACACTGAAATCCCTTTAAAATCCCAATAAACCATTAAAATCATATAAAACTATAAAACCCTAGATAAAAACCCCTAAATAAGCTTAAAAACCCCTATGATAGACCAAAACTCATGAATACTCCTAAAAATATCAATGAAACCCAAACCACTAAGAACACTAAAGACAAAAGAAAACCTAAAACCCCTAACAAACGCTAAAAAACTAGAAACTTTAAAAACCACAAAACCCAAATAAACATTAATAGTTATATAAACCCTAAAAACCCTTAAAATACCCAAAAACCCATTAAACCCTTTAAAGTACCTAAAACACCTAATAATCATAAAATACCCAAAAACCCATAAAACACCATGAAAAACATAAAACCTATTAAATCCATAAATTCCCCTAAAATCCAAATTCCCCTACAAGACTCTAAAACCACTAAATAAAACTAAAAAAATGCAAACCCTAAAATACATCAAATATACCTTAATGATCCTTAAAAGTTTAAAACAATATAGGATCCTAATAAATTCTAAAACCCCCTTTAGGACCATAAAAATACTAAAAAATCCTAAAGGATCAACAAAATCCTGAAAATCCAAAAAACCCTAAAACACTAAAAACCTTCAAGTAACCTGAAAAATGTACTAACACTAAAATACTAACAACCAATTAATACACTAAAAACCATAAAACCGTAAGAAAAATTTAAAACCCTTAAAATAACACATGAAAAACAAAACCCCTTAAAAACAATTGAAACCTCTAAAACCCAAAAAAAATTACAAAACACAAAAAACCATAAAACCTTAAAACCCCTATAACACATTAAAATCCCATAATACCCATAAAAACCTTAAAATTCATGAAAAATACTAAAAACTAAAACACCTCATACAAAACTTAGAAACCCTAAAAATACTAAGAACATTGAAAACCTCTCAAAATCTCTTAAAACCCTAAAAAATATTTCACGACAAGTAAAAATACCTCTAAACATTTAAATAAATCCTAAAAAGAATTTAAATACCGAGACACTAAAAACCCAAAAAATAACAAAACCCTAAAAATCGTGAAGAAGGTCTAAAACCAATAAAATGCTAAAAACACAAAAAAACCCTAAGAAACTATATAAACCACAAAAACTAATAAAACCCTAAAACCCTATAAACGCCCTCAAAACACCTAACTACACTAAAATATCCAAACACTATAAAATCCTATAATACCACAACACAACCTAAAATAAAAAAAAATTAAAAATATCCAAAAAACCTTAAAACCCATTATGAAAAAAATCAAATCCAAAATAACCCTAAAATCTTTAATTCCCTGAAAAACATTGAAACCCTAAAAACCATAAAAACCCAATATTCATAAAATCGCAAAATTCATAAACACTAAAATACCCTAAAATACCCTAAAACCCATAAAATATAAAAAAACACTAAACCCTAAACCCAATACCCTAAACCCTAAAACCAAAACCTTAAAACCAATACCCTGAACAGGTAAACCCTAAACCCTATACCATAAACCCTAACCCCTACACCCAAAACCCACAACCCAATAACCAATACCCCAAACCTAAAAACCAACAAACAAACCCTATATTCTACACGATAATCCTTACAACCTACACCCTAAACACAAAAACCTACACTGGAGAGATAAAACCCTACACCCCAAATAGTAAACTCTACAACATAAACCCTAAAAACTTCTCCATATACCCTAAACCCCATAGCCTTAAACCTAAAACCCCCCCAAAACCCTAAAATAACCCACAACCCTTAAATTACCTAGAACACCATAAAAACAAGATAACCATAAAAGCCTTAAAACCACCCCCCCCTAAACCATTCAATGACACTAAGGACCCAAAACAATTAAAGACCCTAAACCCCGAAAAACAATTAAAACCCATAAAATACCCCAAAAATCCATGAAATTTCATATGTCCCCTAAAACCCTAAGAACACTAAATCCCTAAAAACACTAAGACCCATAAAAATATATAACCCTTAATACCCTAAAAGTTTATAAAAAAACCTAAAACTCAAAAAATGAAAAAAAATACTAACATCCCTAACGAATGATAAAACTCACAAAATAAAAAAAATCCATATATATATATATATATATATATAACCTAAGAAACAATAAAAACACCCTGAAAAGGCCTTAAAACACCTTTGACACATTAAAAGTTCATAAAATCATAAAACATCCTAAAGAGCATAAAAACACTAAATGGCCTCAAAAAATAAAAAACCCAAAGAAACCTAAAACACCTTTTAAAAACACAAAAAGATTCTAAAATCCCTTAAACACCCTGTAATACTCTACAAACCCAAAAAAATTACATGATAACCCAAAAAACACAACAAAATCCTAAAAATCCTAAAATTATAAAAACACTGAAAACACATCAAATCTTTAAGAACCCTAAAAACCCAAATGTTCTAAAAAACAATAAAACCCCTAGAAATCTGAAACACCCTAAATGAAACTAAAAAACACTAAATCCGCTAAAAATACTAAATAACATTAATAACACTAAAAAAACTTTGAAAATCCCTATCAAATGGAAAACATCACTAAAAATACATGAACCAGAAAAAATAAAACCCCTAACATCATTAAAAACCGTAAAACCCTTTATAAACACAATAAAACCCAAATAAACCCATGATACCTAAAAACACTAACATCTCTAAAAACCCAAAAACCAATAAAAAATTTAAAAACCCTAAAACCCTTAAAAATCAACAAAACCCTAAAACTATAAATCACTAAAACTATAAGAAAATCAAAAAATTCATAAAAACCCTTAAAACTCTAAAACCCCTAATAACCCTTCATAATACATAAAACCCATTAAAACACCTCAAACCGTAAAAATCTATAAAACACCAATATAATCCATAACAATCCATAAAACCAATAAAACATTTATAAACCCTACAAAACCGTAAAAAGACTAAGAAACCCTAGAACCCTGAAGACCTAAAAAACATGAAGACCCATAATAACCCATAAAAGAACCCAAAATCACCCAAATCCTAAAACACCTAAATACCATAAATCACATAAAAACAACATTTTATAAAAACACTAAAAATCCTAACATACCATAAAACCCTAAAATCCATAAAACCGAAAAACCCATACAAATTATATAAAATCATAAAGTCCATAAAAACACAAAAAACATAAAGACCCTAAAAATCCATAGATACCACAAAATTCGCTAAAACGCCTTAGAAGACCCTAAAACCCCCTAAAACCTAATGAAACCATAAAAACCATAAAAACCTAAAGCATATATAAATCCTAAAACACCTAAAAACACTTAAAAACCTAAGAAACCCAAAAATTACTAAAACACCATAAAACCCCTAAAAAGGGTTTAAATCCTTTGAAAAGCTATAAAAAATTGAGAATCCTTGAAAACTATAAAAACCCGAATAAAACATAAAAAATTAAAACCCATAAAACCTGACAAAACACTAAAAACCCTAAAACTACAAAAAACCAAAAATCCCATATATCTCTAGAAAACACTAAAAAACCTAGAAATCCCATGGAACCAAAAAAAACCAAATAACCTTAAACACCATATAATTCAAAATCCCCAAACCCCTTATAATCCCTAAAAACCCAAAAAACCCTAAAGCACTAAAAGAGTGAGAAAACCCAAAAAACCCCTTTAAAACAAATACATATCCTAAAGACCCTTAAACACTATAACACCCTAAAAAGTCCTAAAACCACTAAAATCAAATAAATATTTAAAAAAATATATAAAACACTAAATAATATAAAGACTGAATCCAAAAATCCCAAAAAAATAAATAAAACCCCTATATACTAAAATAATGATGAAACCCCGTAAAATACCAAAAAAATATATAAATACCCTTTAAAATAAAAAACCCCAAAAATCCATAAATTATTAAAATACATAAAAATTCCTAAAGAACCCTAAAACACAGTAAAAACCCAAAACAACCCTAAATCATAAAAAAATTTTAAAAACCCTAAAACCATTCTACACAATAATGGACCCTTAATATCATAGAGAAACCTAAAAACCATAAAACTTTTAAAAATCATTAAAAAACCATAAAAACCATAAAACTCCTACGAAATATAAAACCCCTAAATATACCTATACACATTAAAAAAACCTTAAAAACTAAAAACCTATAGAAAATCTTAAATAACAATTAAAACTAAATAAAATCAATAAAAAACAACGCCAACCATTATAAAATCCATGAAAAAAATTTGAATCCTGAAAATCCTATAATACACTTGAAAACCCATAAAATGTCTAAAAGCCTTAAAAAATCTAAAAATATATGAAATATACTAGAAATGTATAAGAATATTGTAATCCTCTAAGAACACTAAATAACTCCCTAGTAACCATAAAAACAATTAAAACTCTAAAAAACAAAAACAATAAAACAATTAAAAAATCCTAAGTTAACAAAAACCCACCAAAAACATTGAAAATGTAAAACATACAAAAACAATTAAAGAACCCTAAAACTCTAAAAAACATTGAATTAACCTAGTAAAGTTAGGTAACCTTAAAACCCCAAAAACATAAAACACTAATAACCATTAGAAAAAATAAAAACTCTGTGATTCCTAAGAATCCATAAAAATGTTATAACCCCTTAAAAAGACCTAGACCCATAAAAGAACCTAAACCCCTACAAGGACCTAAAAACAATAAAAAATGAAAAACCATAAAACCCCAAAAAACCATTAAATAAACAAAAAACCATAAAAAATCTGAAGACCCTAAAACCCTAAAAACTCGTACAAAACACTAATTACCCATAAAGGTCCTTTAAAACCCCTAAGAAACCTTAAAATCCCTACAATCGTAGAAACCCAAGAATACCAAAAAAACCTAAAAACCATTGAAATCCTAAAAAAATTCTAGAAAACTAAAAACACCTATAGTATTAGAATACCATAATTATCCCTATAAATCATAAAAAATAGAAAACCCATTAAAACCAAAAAACCAAAAAAAAATTCAAAAACCAAAAAAACTCCGAAAGACATTAATATCATTAAAAATAATTAATGCCCCTAAATGACCATAACACCCCCTAAAATGCATAAAAAATAACCCCTAAGAGTTCAGAATCACTATAAAACCCATAAAACCCTGAAATACCATAAACACTGAAAATGACCCTAAATCCCTAAAAATCCTAAAACCCTCCAAAAACATTAGAAACTCTACAAATCCCTAAAACATATGAAATCAAAAAACCCTAAAACCCCTAAAAATCCGTTAAATTCCAAACAGATTATAAAATTTCCTAAAAACCCAAAAAAACCCAAAAGACCCCTACAAACCCATAGAATCCCTATATATTAGTAATCCCCACAAAACCCCAAAACATTAATAGCCAAAAAACCATTAGTGATACTAAGACCCCTAAAAACCAAAAATGATCCTAAAACCGTAAAATGAAGAAAGGCCATTAATTCCCTAAACCCACTAAAACCCCTATAAAACTAGATGATCCTAAAAATCATAAAAAGAACTAAAGGACACTATGAAATTTAAAGACCATAAAATTATAAATATATATTAATAGATTCTAAAACCCCTAAACAAAAACTAATGGTATCATAAAACCCCCTAATAATCCTAAAATACTCAGAAAACCAAAAATGTACCTAAAATTCCCTAAAGATCCAATGAAATACTAAAAACACAAAATTAATATAAAAACCATAAAACCCAAAAGAACCGTAAAACCTCCTAAAGGTCCCTAAATCCCTGAATGTATTCAAAGACCCTGAAAACCATTAAGGTTAATCAAAACAAAAAAAAACCCCTATATAGAGCCTAAAAATTCTAAAAGTCTTTAAAAAACAGAAAACCCCCTAAAATTATAAAAGAACAAAAAAACCCATAAAATACTCTAAATGAACCTAAAATACCTTAAACCCATAGAAACCCCAAACCCCTTATAAAATTATAAGATTTTAAAAAAATTAAATCACCCTAAAAAACATAAAAACCCTAAAAACACAAAGAGCCCAAAAAAATGAAACAACTCAAAAACCCCTAAAAACAATAATGTCCCATAAAAAATAAAAACCCATTAAAATACCTAAAACCCCTAAACATAAAAAAACCATAAAACCTCAATAGATCCCTAAGAACCTTAAAAACCATAAAACTGTACAAAAACTTAAAGGACCCAAAATCCATCAAATTCATAAATATCACAAAAACCATAAAAACCCCAAAAAATAAAAAAATCCCTAAAAACACTAAAAACTATAACAAAAATTAAAGGGCCCAAAACCCATAAATCTCCCGAAAAACTGTAAAACCGTAAAATACGACAAAACCCCTAAAAACTATATAAGAACCTAAAACTGACAAAAAAACCTAAAACTCTCTAAATGACCCAAAACCCTAAAAACCCTAAAAACCCTAAAATTCCAAGAAAATATTAAAAGTCCCAAAAAAGATATAAAAATCCTGAAAACCCTAAACACCCTAAATTACCTTAAACACCCAAAAAACAGAAAAACCCCTCTAAAACCACTAAAAAGAATAAAAACCCACAAATCCTCAAAATGCTAAAAACCCATTAAAACATTTAAAAAAATTCATTAAATCCTAAAAACCCATGAAAATTCTAAAAAATCCCAAAAACCCCTAAAACACCCCAATAAAAATAAATAAAATCCTAAATACCCCAATAACCCTAAATAAACCTAAGATCCCAAAAAACCTATAAACCATAAAACGCCAAAAATCTTGAAAAATGCATAAAACCAAAAAAAATAAATAAAAAAATTATAGAAAATCTATAAAACCATAAAATATCTCTAAAACCACCTAAAACCCCAAAAACACAAAAAAAATGAAACACAAATATACTTAATAACCCTAAAAACCCTAAAAACCCAAACAAAACCATATAAACCAAAAAAACCAAAAAATCCCTAACAACCCTAACAACCCTTGAAACCCACTAAGAACACTAAATCTCCTAAAAACAGAAAACCCAAAAAAATAACAGCCCAAGAAACCATTGAAAATTTTGAAAACTCTAAAAACACAAAATATGAAAATAAACACAAAAAATCCTAAACATCTTAAAAATACTAAAAATCGTAAAACCAATTTAAAATCATAAAATCTCATAAATACCCTAAAACTGTTAAACCTATTAAACCCAATCGAATCATTAGAATCCTGAAAATAATAATATCTCTTAAAACCCTTTAATGACCCTAAACCCCCCAAAAAACACTAATTGAACAAAACACCACTTCAAATCCAAAAATAACCTAAAACACTTTAAAACACCTATGAGATATAAAAATACATAAAAACCATAAAATCCCAAAAAACCACAAAATCCCAAAAAAACTATAAAATACATAACACTATAAAATACTAAAAGCACTAAAAACTCCAAAACACTCTAAAAACTCAAAAAAACCCAAAGCCATCCTAAAAACATAAAACCCCAAAAAACCATTAAAAACTAAGACCCCTAAGACAATACTGAAAATCATAAAACACTTATAAAAATTAAAAATATTATATAAAACAGTAAAACATGAAAAATACATAAAACCCATAAAATCCTTGAAAACCTAAAAATCGCAAAACCCTAAAAAACAAAAAAATACCAAACCAACGGAAAAATTACATAAAAATGATAAAACTCCCAAAAAATCTAAAAAAACCTATGAAAATACTAAATACCCTAAAACTACCAAGAGATCACAAAAATCCAAAAAATAGTATGGAAACCCAAAAAAAACAAGAAATATTAAAATCCAGTATAAAACATTTAAAACCCCCAATACCCATAAAGCCCCAAAAAATAACCATTAAAACCCTAAAAATTCATAAGAACTCTAAAAAGGATAATGAAACACTTAAAATCCGGCCTAAATACATGAAATATTCTTCAAACCCATTCAAAATCCAATAAACCATCAAAACCTTAATAAATCCTTAATAACCTCTAAAAATACTAAAATCCATAAAACCCCAAAAAACATCCAAAAAAGTATAAAAATGAAAACCTGTAAACATAAAAAAAACATAAATAGGCTTAATTATAAAAAAAAAACACCCTAAAACCACCAAAAACATTAAAAACCCAAAAAACATAAAAGGAATAGAAAACACTAACAACCCACCAAAACACCAAAAAAACCATAAACCCAATTAAATTCTCTAAAACCCTAAAACCACTAAAAATAAAAAACCCATAAATCTCATTAATGTTATTTAAAAACATTTAAACCCTCTTAAAAATAGAAAATCCTATACCTTAAACCCTAAACCCTACACCCCAAGACCTACACCCTACACACTAAACCCTAAACCATTCACCCTACACCATATACCCTAAACCATTCACCCTACACCATTCACCCTGTACCATATACCCTGCACCATATACCCTGCACCATATACCCTAAACCATTCACCCTGCACCATAACCCCTAAAACGAATTCCATACACCATTAACCCTCAACACTACAGCCTACACCCTTATCCCAATCTTCTACACCCTAAACACTAATCCTTAGACAATATACCATATAAAATACGCCCTATACCATACACACTACACCCTGAACCTTATAACCTACACCATAAACTATTATCCTACACCGAAAACCCTTTACCCTACACCAGAAACCCAAAAACCTACCCAATGAACCTTAGATCCTACACCCTAAACCCCAAACCCTGCACCCAAATCTCAATTCCATATACAATAAACCATATTTCCTTAACACTATACCTTATAACCTAAAACCTAAAACCTAAACCCTACACACTAAATATACACCGACACCCAAAACCCTACACCCTAAAAACATGTACCCTACACCATACACCCTAAACCATAAATCCAACAACCCAAATCATATTCCCTACAATCTAAACCCAATACCGTACCCCCTAAATCCTAAACCCTACACCCTAAAAACTATGACCTATAGCCAAAACCCTAAATCCTACACCCAAACCATAAACCCCACACCCTAAACATTAAACCGTACACCATATTCCCTATACCAAACACACTAAACCCTAGACCTTACAACCTAACCCATATAGCATATAGCCTACACCATAACCCAAAACCCTACACCCTAAACTATATACCATACACCCTAAACACTAAACCCTTTACCCAAAAACCTATACCGTACACCCTAAAAACGAAACACTACACCCTAAACCAGAAATCCTATACCCTGAACCATAAATAGTACACCCTAAACCCAATACCTTACACTGGAAACCCTAAAGTATAAACACTACATCATTAACCCAAAACCCAAAACCCTATAGTCCAAACTGTGTACCCGACACCCTAAACTATAAAACCTACACCCTACACCTTATTCACTACACCTTGATTCCTAGAACTTTCCCCACATCCACTATACATGATACTCTAAACACGAAACACAACAACCGGAACCATAAACCCAAAACCCTAAATCATATACTAGCATCATAAACCATATACCATACACCCTAAACACTAAACCTCCAAACCCCTAAAACAACCATAAAACCCCAAAAATAACATGATAAACTAAATATCCTTAAAACTTTTGAAAAAAATTAAATTATTAGAAAAAATGATATAAAAAATCATAAAACCCACACAAACCATAGAAAACCATAAAAATAATAAAATCCATAAAACCCTAAATGAACCCAAAAAGCTCACAAATCAATAAAAACATAATTACCCTAGACACTATAAAAACTCTTAATACCCATACAAATCCATAACGCCCCTAAAACCCTAAAAACCTCAAATTATTACTAAAATACAAATAACACTAACAACACTTAATACCCCTAAAACATTAAAAACCTACAGATCCATAAAAACCATAAAACCCCCAAATCCTTAAAAACCTGTGAACCCCCTATAAACATCACAAACCCTAAAACCCCTAAAAACACTAAAAAACCCTAAACCACCTATAAATACCTAAAAACCCCTAAAAATACTAAAATACCATAAAATGAAAACATAAACTTAAAAACCTTAAGAAACCCAAATATAAAATAGCAAACCATAAAAATTCCTATAAGAGCCCAAAAACCCCTAAAATACAACAAAAAATATAAAACCCCCTACACCTCTAAAAATAGTAAAAACCAAAAACAACACATAAATCCCCTCAAAAAATCAAAACCTCATAAAACATGAAACCCAATAAATATAATGAAAATCCAAAACCCAAAATAACAAAAAAAATCAAAAAACCCAAAAAAACCAAAAAAAAACAAATATACAATGAAATGATCTAGAAAGGACATAAAACCATAAAACCCACTTAAAAACCTAAAAATGATAAAAACCGAAGAAACCCATAAGAATCCCTAAAACCCCAAAGAAATAAAAAACCCCTAAAAACACAAAAAAAAATCTGAAAACCCTAAAAACTATAATAAGAACCTAAACCCCAAAAAAACCCCTAAAACTTCTAAAAATTGTGAAAATCCCTAAAAACAACCAAAAACCCCTAAAAACATAATTTTAATTTCAAAACTACAAAAACCAAAAAAAACCTAAAAACCTCCAAAAATCTTGAAACCACATAATAACACCAAAAAACACATAAATCCCTAAAAACCCATAAAAACCATAAAACCCCCTTAAAAACCAAATATCCATCAAAACAAAAAAACCCTAAAAACCACTACAAAAAACCAAACAAAACTAAAACAATAGAAATTACTAAACACCGTAATGCTGACAAAAACCCCTAAAACAGTAAAATGATAAAACCCCCAAAACACCAAAACTCAAAAAAAATCCCAAAATTGATTAAACACCAAGAACACTGAAAACCCCAAAAAACTAAAGTAACCAAAACACTCTAAAAACTCTATTAAAACCCTAAAATATCATAACACCCCCTTAAACACCCATGAATCCCCCAAAACATTAAATATCATAAAAAAATATAGAACCCATAAGAGAGACAGGAAAAAAAAAACCTAAAAAACTGAAAAATTCTAAAAAAAACCTTAAAACCCCTAAAAACCATTAAAACCCAAAACATTAAAACCCACAAAAACAAAAAAAAACCTAAAACCCTAAATAAAATAAAATACCATGAAACCCAAAAAATTATTAATAAATCTGAAAAATTCTAAACTCCCTCAAAAACCACAAAACCCCTAAATCCCCTAAAAATCCCTAAACCCTCCAAAATTCTAAAATCCCCTAAACAAATTAAATGACCCTAATAAATCATAATCACCTTAAAATCCAAATTAACATAAAAATATTAAAGATAATAAAAACCGTAGAAACATTTAAAATCCCTAAAACCCCTAAAAACTATTAAAACAGATAAATCCCTAAAAACTATAACATCTCATAGAACCCCCACAAACCCTGAGAAACCATTAAATACCATAAAACCCATAAAAACACAAAAATCCCTTGAACCATAAATATATTTAAAACCTATAAGAATCTAAAAACCATACCCCACCAAATTCTCTAAAAAACCTGAAACCCATAATGCACCCAATAGAACGAAAACCATACAAACCATAAAAACAAAAAAATCCCAAAAAATACATAAAAACCCTAAAAACACAAAAACCACAAAAAATATAAAAATATAAAAAAATTAAAGCACCTAAAATACTATAAAAACCAAAGACACTTAAAAAAATCTAAAAAACCTTAACCCCCATCCCCCCCCCCCACCTTTAAGACCCCTAAAACCACTAAAAAGTGTTATA
The DNA here is from genome assembly GCA_963277665.1 of Viscum album. Lineage (NCBI taxonomy): Eukaryota > Viridiplantae > Streptophyta > Magnoliopsida > Santalales > Viscaceae > Viscum > Viscum album. Next base: position 981,464,509 of record OY728165.1, on the reverse strand, counting down.
ACCTACAAACCATAAATATCCTAAAACATCAAAAACCATACAAGAACATGAAAAATGATAAATAAAACCTTGGAGGAACTTAAAACCCATATGAACAAAAATAATAATACTATAACCCATGAAAACACATAGAGTAAAAAAACCCAAACCCCCAAATAAATATAAAAAAAATAAAACTCACAATGTACTCTAAAGACCCTAAAAACCATAAATGACTCTAAACACCCCAAAACCCCAAAAACCTTAAATAAACGTAAAAAAACACAAAACCTTTAAAGGACCCTATAACACAAAACATGCCCTAAAAAACCCTAAAACCCAAAAAAACATTATGTAACTGTTTCATAGTTCCTTGAAACGTGTGTTCTAGATTTAAGAATAATTGATGCCAGGTAGTTTGCATTGGATTTATTCATGGAACTAGAAACATCCATCAGTTATTTATCCAAAGAGGACCTGCTTTCTAAAGGCAGGTGTTCGTTATGTTTTGAACTTTAAAAAACATAAGATCGTGCATTGGTCGAGTGGATGGATGGTTGGACTTACCGCACCCTTTTGGGAGGAATTATTGTCTACTCCGGGAATATCATTTCAAAATTAAAATATTTTCATGAATCCTTATTAATTCACCAATTATATCATAAGTATCCCTTGGAATTTATAATCACTTATTGACATGTGTAAAATTATAGAATCACTAGTATGAATTCATTGTTCTTCATTAATGGAAATATCCATATGTACTAGATATTTTCCATCAATGGTATCCTCTAATATACTGCTTATATATTATTATAATCATCATTGTGATTATACTAGTTTTTAATCCAATAAGTGGGGAAATCTGGAATATTATTTTCATCTAGGGAGATGATGGTTGGATTTGATTTTGGGATCGTTTCCATAAGATCGGCTACCTATGTATCCTGGTGAAAGGAATCAGACCCCACATAGTTTGGTGCCACTAAATGGTACACATCACACCTTTGAAGGACATGTGATAAGGACCTATAAGAGAGAGGTGTATAGTGGAAACTTAGTATGGGACTTATGATGAAACAACCTAAGGCACTGGGAAAAGGATATGGGTTTCCATGTAAGATCAGACCCCATTAAGAATGTGGCCCAAGGAGGACCGGGTTGATTTGATGTGTAGGGTTTGAACCTCAAGGAGGCTTCCTACCTATCCCATATAAATGGGAATCAAAGGCCCACGTAGTTCAATAAGTCTCATAATAGAGTATGGTCCTATGAGAGAGATGATTTTGGGATTACATTATGAAAAGGATGCCTTGATGATTTGATGATTGAAGTTGGGGCTTATTTCCTAAGGATGATTCCAAAATTGGGGGAATTAGTTTTGGATTTCTGATGAGGATATCCAGTGAGATCGTGTCCTGAATGATCTTCCTATGTATTCTAGTTTGAACAAGAATCAGAGTTCTTGTTGTTCCTTCTGATGAGTGTTTGCACACATTTTCTAATCATCGCGTATCTCTAAGACCATGTGAGAAATGATTTGTGTGAGAAACAATAATATGTGAAAGATTCAACAATGAAACTTCATACTTTTCCTCCTCCACTGATGGAAGAGGGCGTGTCGACCATGGAAGAGGGTGAGGTGACGATCCATTCCTCTTTTCTAATTACATTGGACAAGTGACCAATGTATGGACGAAGGTGTCAATGTGATAGGATTATACAAGGATGGCTTCCCTTTTGATTTTTGGTTGGGGATTACTCCTAAAGAGGATTCCTGTTTGGGAATTGGTTGGTGCTTACTCCTAAGAAGGATGACCGTTTTAGAATTGGATGGGTCTTACTCCTAAGCAGGATGGCCATTTGAGATTTAGCATGGAATAGGAGTCAGGTGATGATTTTTGAGTAGTTTATTGAGGAATATATCGACTCAAGGTAATCAATGAATCCATAAGGAGAGTCCAAACTCATAACATGTGAATGGAACCCAGAGAACTATGTCAACTGAAGGAACTACCTTGAGTGTAATGGAGTGTCTCAGATCATGGTATTCCATGGTTGGAAGTTGAGCCACATAAAGGGTGCAACAGAAAATGTCGTCGACCAGATCCGAAAAGATCGCGGTGTGACACTCCATTTTTCATGGCAGTTAGTGAAGGAAGGGAAGGGACTGGCTAGGACCGCAGCACGGTACTAAGCCCGAGCAGGGGTTCAGGGTCGCAACCCCCACAGTATGGACTAGTGTGGTCACATAGGTGGTCTGCCAAGGTGGCTTGTGTAGGTGATCCACGTAGCTCCCCCGTGTAGGTACTCCGCGTCGGTGCTCCGCGCAGGTGCTTTGTGCAGGTGCATCGCTTCTGTCCGTCACACAGGTCCTTGTGTTCTAGATCTTGATGATTCTTTAAAAACTTTTCACCATTTAATTATATCTTCTCTCATTTTTTTAAAGATCCACCTGAGAATATTTTGGGGAACTTGGTGAACGATCTATGCAATAGGAGCTTTGGGACTTCTTCCAACTTTTTCTGTCTTTCAAAAGGGGTGCCCAGGGGACCTATTTATAGGAATGGAGGGGATCTCGTTGAAGGGGATTTTTCTACAAAGGTCATCCATGTTGTTCCTTTGTGTGGGTGTTAAAAAATTATACTACCACATTGTTCCTCAGCATTGGTCCTTGGCATAGGTCCTTCTCATAGCTCTTCAGGATAAAATGTTTCTGTCTTCCAGGTGCCATAAAATTTGATCCGTAAGTCTGTTTGGGCTCCACGACCAATAAAATAGAAGGACATGAAGAGATATACAATTCTTGAGATCGTAAATACATCATTTATTCTTAGAAAAAACTCAAAATTTGAATTTAATTCGTTCATACCATTTCGTTATCTATCTTGGAAATCCACTACATGCATCTTCTTCCTTCATGGTGAAAATATATTTACTCATACATGAATTTTTTTTATATGTGAGATTAGTATCTTCAATCTAAGGAATAGTGCACGGAACACATTTCATGGTGTCAATAGAATCCCCCCCCCCACTTAGAATTTGATTCGTTCAGAATGAAAATAATCATGTTCTAAGGTAAAGGTGGGGCACTTTGATGCAATGAAAATGTCATTTTGTTAGATTTGGAGCTACATAACGTTTTAAAGGATGCTATAATTTTTTCATAATCCATGTGGCCTAAAGATTATAATTTAACAATTTCTAGGGTCATATGGAAAACCCTACATACATTGTGACTTTTGACATTATATTCCTCAAATGTCTCCTAAATCATAAAAAATGTACATTAAGTGAGCTGGGAATTGAATTTTGTTCAGAGTTCCCTTTGTAGGTTCCAAATCTTGTATGTACCATGTCTTTTGTTTCCAGAAGTTTAGATTCATGCATGTTGGATATAAAGGGATAATGTTTAAGGTCGAAATAGCTTTGACCATGAACTTTGAATTAGATCCCAAAAAAACACTATTGTTATGAATTGCATTAATATTATTTAAATATTTCCAAGTGCAATCTTGAGTCATGATTTTTATGGTCACCCAGTTTAAAACTTGTATCAACATAAGTGGTGTCTTTTCCAGGAACAATGTTACCATTATTTGACAAACCTGTTGTGGGGGATGTATTATGCAAGGCCAACTGGGGTATATGTTATATATCCGAATAGTGGAATATTTTGAGTGACAGACATGTTATGTAGGCAACTTATCCAAGGCTACCTAAGGGAAGGTGCAGCATAATCACGAAAAATAATTCTTTTGGAATTTAATGTTCCAGAGCTAATAAATAGTGGAAATAAGATTTCTGTGACCCAAGACCACATTGGGTAGTTTCTCTAAGGAAATGAATTTTATGAATGAAAGTGAAATTTTATACCGATATATGTCATGCAAATGAAGACCATTACTATACAAATTTTGAGTATGAGAAAAGGCTAAAAATTTATCAAAAAAGGGGAGATTTCTGATATCATACTATGAATTTTTATGTCAAGAAATGAAGAAATTGGTACTGTGCAGTCTTAAGTCATGTAGTGAGGACATTGTGTGGCTTTAATTAAAGGTCTTTATCCCAGACCAATGGTATTATAAAACTCTCCCAATTTCTTGATAATTTATTTGGAAACAAACTATCATATTCAGGTATGAAAGTAAAAATTGTAAACAGTGATATGGGAATTTTGGAGATAAGGAATGATACTGTAGAAGGGATAAAATAATTAAAGGAAGTAGTTTCCTCGAACAAAGATACGATTACTTGGAAACCCGTTATGGGGGCTATATTATGCAAAGCCAACTAGGGAATATGCTGCATAGCCAAATAGTGGCATCATTTGACTAGAAGGCCTGTTATCTGGGAAACATATTCAAGGACACCTAAGGGAATGTCCACATAATTAGGTAAAATAGAGCTCAAAATATTGACATTATATAGCTAAAAGATGAAAACGTTGTGGTGATTCTGATTTTACAAAGCATGTAATTTGGGTTATGAAAAAGGGTACCTGAATATGGAAATGGTATTTCCAACCAAGATATCCATAGAATTAGTTGAATATGACTTTTATGAAGAAATAAACCAAATTTAAAAGATATGGTGTCTATAGTTTTAGGTCATATAACTAGGACTAGAAATTGAAAACAATATATAATTTGTGGCCATGTGATTTCCATGTTATTTCATAGTGAATCAAACACATGGTGAGGGAAATGTGTAAACCATGGTCTTGAAGACTTTCAGATTATGAGAAATATAATGAGACAGGTATACATTAATGACTGTTTTAAAATATAGATTCATGTATATTGTCATCCACTATTAAAGGGGGTTGAGATATTAAAACCAAGATAAAAAATTACATTATTTTATAAACTCGTTATGGGGGTTGCATTATACAGAGCAAAATAGGGCATATGCCACATGACAGAATAGTGGAATATTTTGAATAAAATGGCTATTATGTAGGTAAATTATGCAAGGCCGCCTAAGGGCACATTCTACATAGTTAGGAAAAAGAGCCCTTGGGTATCAGAATCTATGTCACCAGAAACCTTGCGAATGATTTTCAAAATAAAAAATATTCAAAATTAAGAGTGTGGGATACAGACGAGAGTTTATGTTAAATGTAAATGAGAAATATTTGATTCAATATTGACCATGACTTCAATTTCCATTACATAGATCTCACTCATATGTAAAATGGAGACTTTCTTTGTTTCCTTTGAATGAATACGTGGATGTGTAGTATTGTGTCATGTAGTGAGCACATTATATAATGCAGCTTTACGTCATGCAGTGAGGACATTATACTATGAAGTTTTACCTCATGTAGTAAAGACATTATTAACCCCATAATATATTAAAACACCTTATATAAAGAATCCATTTACCCAATTCCTAAGCTCATGTGAGGTATGCTCAGTGTGAGAAACAAATAAAACTAAGGGTTTCTTTTACAATTCAACAGTGATAGAAATTAAGAATAAGGGTATTATATTTCCAAGTATTTTAACATCATTTGGTAAAGATGAATATTAATAGATGTAAAAAAAACATATTGCAACAGTATTAAAGGATAAAACCCAAGTGTCACTATATGTCTTGTTGGGGAATGAATAAAGTCATACATAGTTCTTAAAACATTTCCTATACAGATTTGATTCTTATAAAATAAATAAAGGTTTTCTTCACTTATGTTCCCAATATTGGAGATCTAGGAATATCTATGTATCTCAAAAATAGATGAGAATCATGCCGTAGATAGTTCTTAAAAATCATTCTTCATGTTAATCGAGTTTGACATGAAGAATGGGGGCTTTTGAAAAGTTCTGAGAAAATGGAAAAATATTGAGACATAAATTGGTATATGGACCAAATCATATATCATAAGGAAACACTCTTTATATATCTGATTCATATACAAAAGGAGAATATAAAATAAAAATATTTTTTGATTGTGGCTAGGCCCAAAATTAGAGATTTAGGTGTCTCTATGTATCTCATTAAAAATGAGAATTAAGCCCTATGTAGTTCATGAAACATGGTATTTGTGCAGATTAGACTCCAACATAGGAAAGAGAGAGACTCGTGTACTACTAAGAAGTATTGATGATTTAAATGATGTTTTCTTATGGAATCTTCTAAAATCAAATAGAGAAAATGTTGGTTGTACAAATGATGACATGCAGTTTAACGTCATGCGACAAGGAGAAATATGATCCACTATTTAACTTCATGAAGAATGCACGAATATGCTACACACATTAACATCATGCAGCATTGACAATGATGTTTTTCACTTTAACTTCATGCAGCATGGATGCTTATGGTTATTATACTGTTTAATGTCTTGTAACTAAGACATGGGGCTGTGCAGTTTAAAGTCTTGCATTGAGGATGTAGATGTATAATTACACAATGTATTTCGTTAAGAATATCACATTTTTTGGAGTTGTAATGATCTCCCCATCCATTAAGATTAAATCATAAGCTCCATTTGAATAGTCCTTATGTATAGAATAAGGTCCTTCCCACTTTGGCTCATGTTTTGGAGGATTCATTCCTGGTATCAATGGAGTACTAAGGACCAATAACAATTCTCCTTGAAGGAATTAACGAAGGAAAATTTATTATTAAAATCTCACGCAATTCTATTTTGATAGACTTCTAGATGATGTAATGTATACAATACATTCTCGTCTAATCTTTCCAAGTCATTGAATCATTTTTGAGACCTCTCATTTATTCAAATTTTATCACAGATTTAAACACTAAGTGAAGGAAATTGAATTTCAATTGGTAAAACTACTTCGGTTTCATATACTAATGAATAAGGAGTTTCTTGGGTAACAGTATGGGTAGTTCATCAATAATCCCATAAATAACTCAAAAGAATATCATGCCATGAATTCCTATCAATATCCACCATCTTCTGGTGTATATTTGATATAGTTTCATTGATGGCCTCAATCAGTCCATTGGTCGCCGCATGATAGAGAGATGAATGGTTGGACTTGTTATTATGTTCCTGATATGACTTTTTTACTTCAACAAAAAAACAATTGGTTCCATTGTCTGTCAAAATAGTATGACAGACCCAAAATCTGGTGATGATGTTAGTTTAAAAAAACAACAATGATTTTGGCTCCGACATCCTTGAGAGGTATTGCCTCAGTATATTTAGAGAAAAATTCAGTAGAAATGAAAATATAATTGAATTTCCTAGCCATGGCTATAGGATAAGGTCCTAGTAAATCCATTCCCCATGTGAAAAATGGCTAGGAGTATTTGTATGTATGTAGAATCTATGGGCCTTGATGAATAAAATTAGCATGTACTTGGCAGGAATGACATTTTTTAGTGAAATATGTAGAATCATGCGTCATTGAAGGACAAAAGTATCCATGCCTTTGAATCTGATCAGAGATTTTGTGCCCAGATTGGTGCGTACCACAAGCTCCTGGATGTACTTCATTCATGAAATATGATGTCTCTTCTCCATCAATACATATGAGGATAATTTCATTAAAGACACTCTTGTAAAGGATCTTTTGGTGATTTGGACTATAACAAAGAGTAAATTTGGCCGCTCATCACTAGATTTGTTCTTTCTCATCCCTATCTGGTAGAAGTACCCCATTTTAATGATATTTCATGATATATGTTCTCCATATAGTGATATGACCATATGGTTCAAAAATAGGGCAAATTTCATTAATTTCATCCATTCTGGTTTCATCAAAATGTGAGAGCACATGGCGATGGGTTATGATGATATCTATCTCATCACGATTTGGATATATCAAGGCTGTAGATGCATTCACCAATGCATCTGCTTGGGGATTTTGTGATCGCGGGACATAAGACAATGTCAGTTCTGAGGGAAATTCATCCATTAACATTTTGATGTAATCAAACAATGGGATTAACTCTTCTTTTCTGATATAATATTCCCTATTTATTTTTTTTATTACCAATTCTGAATAACCTTTTACCATTAAATAATCAATTTTCACCTAAAGGTCCAATTCAAAATCTATGATGACAGCTTGATATTTTGCTTCATTGTTACTCCCACCTTCCAATAATAGGAAAGAATAAGGCTATAATGCCTTTTCTGGGGAAATAAGTACAATTCCTAATCCAACCTTGTTGATTATAGGATTTTCCAGTGTCTTACCTATTGGAATTCTTGAAGCACCATCAAAATAAAATTCCAATGTTTGGGATTTATCTAGAATATAGAATACCTCTTCATTAGTATGTTCATTATTAAACGGTGTATCTTCCACAGATGGATGCTAAACAAGGAAATCATCCAGAGCATGGCCCTTTATTTCCTTATGAGGCACAAAATAGATATCAAACTATTTCAAAATAACCACCCACCGCGCTAGATGCCCTGTAAAAATAGGATTACTGAGGATAAATATAAGTGGATTATTATGAGATACCAATTGGACCTCATGATGTCATAGGTAGTGTATCAAATTATGAACCACAATGATTAATTCTAGTCAACACTTTTCAATATTTGAATATCATGTTTATGCATCAAGCATAGTGATATTGAGATATGAAAGGCTGTTTTCATTCCCATATTTGTTCTTTTGGGAGAGGAATGCACCTACTGAGTGCTCTAAGGTTGTCACATAGAGAACAAGTGGTCTTCCTTCAACAAGTGGCATCAATACTGGTGGATTCAATAAATATTTCTTGAGGGAATCAAATTCTCCTTATAAATCTTCAGTCTAATGGATGGTAACTCCCTTCTTCATTAATCTAGTGAAGGGAAAGCATTTTCCAGCCAAATTGGTGATGAAGCATTGAATATAGGCCAAGTGTCCTTGGAGTCCTCTCAATTCATTCAAATTTATATGAGGTGACATACCAAGGATTGATTTTGTTTTCTCAAGATCAACTTTGATTCCACGATGGCATACAACTAAGCCAAATAATTTTCTTGAGGTTACCCTGAAAGCACATTTCAAGGGATTCATCTTCAAACTGTGTTGCTGAACATTATTGAATATAGCTTCCAAATCATCCTTGTGATTATAAAATTGTCTGAAATTGACCACCAAATAATCAACATAACAGTCAACAAATTTCCCTAATAATGGATTGAATATATGATTAATGGCACGTTGATATGTTGCACCTGCATTCTTTAAGCCAAAGGGAATTATTCGATAGAATAACACACCTTGAGGGTCTCTAAAGTCTATATATTCTTCATCCTCTGGAGCCATTCAGATTTTTTATACCCATAGTATCCATCCATAATGGGAAGAGCATCATAGATAGTGGTTTCATCAATTAAAAGTTTTTTAATCGGAATTAGAAAATCACCATTAGTTCAATGCTAGTTAAGATCTCTGAAATCAATGCAGACTCTAATTATCCCATTCTTATTTTTCATTGGGACAATATTGGATAACTATTTGGGATAAAGAACATCCCTAAAAAAGTAAGCCTATGTAAGCTTATCAACTTCAGCTTCAATTTTAGAGGTATGAGTTAGGTGTGTTCTTCTGGCTGCTTGCTTGAATCCACGATGTTCTTATGGAAAACAAAAATAATGGGTGGAAACATCAAGATTAAGACCTTGCATTTTTGTATAATTCAGTGAAAATATATCTCAATATTTCATTAGAAAGTAAGTATACACCTTTTTATCTTCATAGTTCAGGGCCGCACTAATTAGAGTGGGGTGTGGATCTTCTTTTGTACCCAGATTTATTTCGTTGCGTTCATCAACGATGGTACAGACACCTTATTCAAATTCTGAAGGAGTATCTCCAAGATTTTTCTCTTCTTCTTCATTATGTGTTACCGCTTGTATTTTTATTTTCATAGTAGATAATAACTCAAAACATCCAATGTTAATGAAAAAATCAGTACTTGAACATCCCGAAGAAAAGGCTACCATATCGGACCCTACTAATGACGAAGGGTTTTTCTTATGGTAAAAAAGAGGGATTGATGGATTGAGAATCAACATTTTTGTCTTACCCTAGAATTACCACAATTTATTCTACTCTAATTAACGAAGTAGTGGCTTGTTGTAGTTCAGAAGATGAAATGAAAACATCTCCATTCAGGCATCCATCATTGGTTGGTGTATCAAAAATTTATCCTATGTCGTTATGCTCATTTTCCACAATTGACATTATGGAAATTACTAGATAAGTCTTTGGATTTGGTTTTACCCTTTCAATCTTATTGATATGAAACAAATAATAATTTCTCAAATGAATAAATGGATTTGTTGGGATCTTTTCCAGACCATTTGGAGAATTAACTCTTCTTAACTCCTTTGCCGTGGGATTTCTTCATTTTCTGTGATAAAACTCTACCTCAATGTGTTGAGATTTACATGTTTTCAATGGAGCCTTGTCACCATACAATGTCCCGATTTGACCATTGAAACATAATTTTAGGCATTGGTGTTATGATGAAAGTATGGCTGCATTTTGATGCATCCAAGTCCATACAAGAAAAATATGGTTGTTTGTGACCTAAAGAACAACCATGAAATCTAAATTTGACACAAAATCTCCAAATTGAGTTCTGGGTGTAATTTCACCCATAGGTTATTGTTCATTATTTTCTTATCCTTTCAAAAGGATATAAGTCCGATTCAGTCAGGACTAATCGACGAAGTGTACAATCAGGATTGAGGTTGACTCCATAGCCATTATCAATGATGGCTCATAGGATGTCTACATCCTTGACCTTTCTAGAAAAATACCAAGGATTGATATGTCCAAGTACTACATGGTCTTCATCTTCATCATTAAATGATATGACTGAATGAAATTATGCAGAATCATTCTCTACACGGTAAACCTCAACAGTAGAAACTTCGGTTTCAAACTCTTTAGGAATTGACAAAGCCTCAATGTTTTCCTCTTGAAGATCCTTTGACAGATTAAATGAATCCAAAATTTACAACTTGTCTGGTAATTGGTCCAATTATTTCAAGACATAATACTTTTGATCCAATGGTTTACGTTTCCCAACATGGTGATGTGGTTTTGGAGGTGTTTTCGAAGTCTATCCATCTATTGAAGATTTACATTCTGTTGGAGGAGACAATAGAAATACAGCTGGCTTTGGTAAATTAGACTGACTAATTTTATTTGTTTGCTGATAATAAGATCGTCTAGCTTCTAATCTGTCTTCCAAAATAATTTTGTCAGAACCAATCTTGTCTTTCATATAAGAAACTCCATATTCTTAATGGGCCCTTCCATGATTTTCTACCTCATATATGGTTTGATATGGGGTGGAGTTAAAATGTAGATTTTTAGAATTCCCACATCTTCCCCTGTATCCTCAAACATTGCATCTTCCTCTTGTTCCCTAATTATGTACAAGGAAGTTTGTCTCATTATAATCTGAATCACCATTGGAAAAAGGATCCATTATATGGATAACATTATCATAACCAAATATTGGTTCTTCATCTGACTAATATTATTCATGACATGTTATTTCTAGTTGTGCTGTTTTCTTGGGTGTTGCCCATGCTTTTGAAACATATGGTAGAAAATTAGGCAGGGTCAAGGGAAACATTGGCCTTGATACGAGCTCGACTTCTTCTGACTACTATTTATCATTATGATCACTTCTCTTATTTTTATAATGACCTTTTGATGAAGATGGTTTTTTGTGGCGGGAGTGGCAGGAGACACAATTGGTTGTTTCAACTGTGTTCATAAAATAGAATGATTCCAGTTGATCGTTTTCCTAATCATCCAATCATCACATTTCTACACATTTTTTCTTTTGACCTATTTTCATTCTCCCTCTTCCTCTAGATTGGTAGTAGTAAAACATACTACTTGAGTTGATGAACTTTTAAATTTCACCTATCCAGATTCTACCATCTTTTGTGGAAGGTCTTTGAAAATAAATCACTAATGAATGGGGCGTCCCAACATCTGATGAAAGGGACAATAATTTGGAAGATCTTTATCCCGTTGTTTTCTGGGTTTTTTCAGCCTTGGAAGCTGAACCAATTTGTTTTCTAAGGCTGAGATAAAGTAACTAGGAACTTCTTCAAACCAGAAAGAATAAACCATATTCTTTAATTCCTCAAATTGATTCTACCTTGGATCTCTATTTCGCGATGATGTGTTGGAAAACGTGCACTACCCGACAGTTGATTAGAGAAGGTTGGATTCTGCTTAATCACTCGTATCAGGTGCACTGTTTTCGTCTTGAAATGCCCAATGATTCCATATCTAGCGACACATGGACCTTCCTTCCAAAGGAAGGCATTCGCTAGGTGATTTGTCCATCGATGCTTAATAACTCACATTGGCTGAGAGGACGGGAATTCGGTCTCATCACACCCTTTTGGGGGGAATTATTGCTTCTTTTGGGACTCTGTTATAGATTTAAGACGTATTCATATGTTCACAAATCTTTGGTGTATACCCAGGCATAGTATCCATAGATTTCTCCTTGTTGAAAATGGTCAGCTGAACACAGGGATTCGGAATCATTTAGGCCCAAGGTTTACCAGATCTCATTGGATTAATGACTCTGAAGAGTTTGGACTCATTGATATGGAACTGGTTTGAAGCCCCATAACTGGGCACTCTAGAGTTTATCGTCATCCATGGAGGATAGATAACAACTTTAGCATTTGGATCGAACACATGATACGGGCTTCCAACATATCCTCGTGAGAGGAATCAGAATCCACATAGTTTGGTTTGGGTTCGGTATTACACCCTGAGGAAGCCCAAGGTGGTATGTGGCTTACACTATGAGGCGGCCCAAGGTGTTGGTGAGCCGACAAGAAGGAGGTTGGAATGAACAGTTGTTGGGCATGAACCTCGGGGAGGCTCCCTACGTACCCCACATAGGAGATAGGGATCAAAGTCCACGTAGTTTGGGCGAAGGGTGTTAGAAACACAACGTGAATATGGATCTTGTTCCGACGGGAATTGGGCTTGAACCTCGTAAGGCTTCCTATGTACCACGACTTGACATGGATCAAAGACCTCGTAGTTTAGAATGGAGAAATACAGTTTAATGTCATGCAGGATGGGGGTGTTGTCATGGTCGATGCTTACTCCAAGCCCACGTGAGTCATGCTCAGTGTGAGAAACAAGAGGCAACATGGACCTGACGGTCACATTGCGAAGGGTGCGTCCATGGGAATTGAAATGGGGCTTATGCATGGCTAGCAGCCCGAGAAATGGAGATTGGGGCTTACTCTATGATGGAGGCCCGAATTGGTGACAAACCCAAATGGGAGAGAGATTTGGGACCGAATAAAGGAGGGGTGTAGGAACCACCTCATGCGATAAGAAATAAGGGTTTACACTGGGATGGTTGCCCTGAGAGATTGGGACTTACTCCAAGAAGGAGGCCCGGTCACTCCCAGAAGAAGGGAGAATTTCTCCCTGATGGCGTCGAAAGGAAACGCAAGTGGGGTCCCCCAATCCTAGCAAGTGGAGAGGCAGGAAAGGGACTCCCGGGCTTAGAACCTGCACTACCGTGGGTATGTGAACAGAGGAATGTTTCAGAAACCCACTCAATGGCTGGAAAAACCCTTTTTTCCTCACCTACCATGGGTATGTGAACTCAAAGTGGGGCTCTCATACGTGTGAAGGTTACATCATACGGATCTGGTGGCTTTAGTAAAGTCCTTACCTTGAGGCCGATGAATAGGCCAATGAGGGGATTGTGAAGGATCAGTCTAGACTGGAAGGATTTTATCTGGCTCGGGGAATTGAAACACCGAAGGAGTTGGTGGGCCACATGGGTGTATGAGGAGTGGATCCCTTCACGTAGGGGGGTGCTACGTGGCAAGAGATTCCATCCATGTACCAGGTTAGTATGCTAACTAATAGGCATCCCACATACTAGGGCGGTATGCGGCCTCGGGTTCGGACCGCGTACCAGGTTGGTACGTAGGGGAGTCCACGCGAGCAGTGGTGGTTAGGGGAGACGCCTTTTGGGGGATCATTGGTCAGGAAATAACCCATGTAAGAGGGTGATACGTGGATCATTGGATTGAAAAAGGAGCATAGACTCCCTAGTCCGCGGGGAGTACATCCGTGGAGGGGCCTTGGCTTCGCAGTCTTCTTTTATTTGTTATTTTAAGTTTGCATTTCACCAAGTTGTTATGCGTTTTTCGGTTCCTTATTAATTAATTTCCATTTTCATACCTATCACGAATTGGAACTTCGTTGTTTGTGAAATCCTAAGCTTATTCCTCCAAAATCCTCCCACCTAAGTTTGATCTCTTCTCCCTTTCTTCCCTCCGATGTCCTTTTATATTGGGGGGGAAAGAGATGTATCTGTGGTTATGTGGTACCTTTTGTGGAGACCCATTACCAAAAACCCTCTTTACGGATGAATTCTTCAATCCGCAACTTGTGTGGCATTGAATGCACCTCACTTGTGAACCAAATCGTTTTGGGGGGTGCGTCACAGCCGCACAGGGTTCTGCCTCTGTTCTGTGAATGATGACGTATGTGGTCCGGGACGGTTGCCGCGTCTTGATACTGGGGTGGTTATTTATGGCGGATTGTCTTGGTGCCCATCCTTCTTCATGCCCACGGATGGTCCTTACCTCTGTTACATGAACGACAACGCACCGTGGAGGGGGAGTCTTGTGGAACCGACCACGTACCATCAATATTGGATCGGTACACGGACCGGTCCTTCTTTTTCCAAACATTGAGTATTATCCACTTTTTTGTCCAATTCCTTGAGGGAAATTGGGTAGAATACTCTCTTGAATTGAGGGGAATATCATTCTCATTTGTGGATTTTTCAGGACCCTGCAAATGCCCCCCATCAGAATGGGGTCCGATTGGAATGAAGAGGGGACTATTCTGATGTAGAGTGGTCCTGAAACTTCGATAGTTTGCAATAGGGGAGTGGACCCGATAGGGGAGAACACCTATAAATAAGAAGGCCCATACCCTTTGTCTTTTACCAAATTCCTCGTGAACACAAAGATCTTTCTTTTTGCCTCCGCTTGCTTGCTCCTTCGCGAAACTCCTCGTCCGCAAAATAGCTTCCATTTCTGCAAATCATTCCTTGTTCGCGCCTGCCTTCACCTGCGGACCAATCTCCCTGCCATGAAATAAAACTTTTAATCAATTATAAAGTAAGTTATAATGGACCACATAAGAACTCGCTAGGCAGTTTTGATGGTCCACCGACCGGAAATCTTCAAGACTTTGAAATTTCCTTAAGTCTTCCAAACATAAACATTTAAATCCAGGATTGAGATTCGACATAGTAGCTTGGTTCATGGTTTTCTGGCCAACACTCTACATGCCAGAGTACCATGGACTTCTTCTACGTAGGGTTGTTTCGCAGTGGGAGTACCCCTTTTCCAACAGCCTTCCAACCTATAGGTTTGGTTTACTGTTTGATACACCGATTCTGGTACCATCTCGCGACAACAATCCCACAACATGGATATTTACTAGTAATATTCATCGAATTGTGATTACTACCAGAGGGTGGCCTACCCCAGGGGATACAGCTGTCGGTTCTATGCTAAATCACCTTCCTGTGTCCCTGAAAGGAGAGCAACGTCAACAGGATGGGGAAATTCACTATTACCGGAGCATTTCATATAATGCTATGGTAAACAACCAACATGGCTGGTTAGTGGACCGAGACCTCAAGCCCAGAGCGGCGTTTAAGTCATTGGATTGGGGGTGGACCTTCTGGGTTTTCCAGAGCTGCATGGATTTTGAAGCGGAATTGTGAGTCGTAGGTTTTTATGACGCTTCCAGGGTACCCTAGACCTATTCCCATCGGCCCCACACCCTTGGCAAGTAGTTTATGAGCCGTTGGAGTCCAGATACCAACACATTCCATCTGGCACATGGGAAGGTGGTTATCAGTCTTTGGGATGTCTTCCAGATTTTAGGATTCCCCATTGTTGGAGGCATGTATGATGAATTCCTACCATCCCCTTTTGTGTGGGACAACAAATAGAAGAAACCTCTCTTAGTGAAGAAGATCATTGATTAGGACTGGGAGCATTCAAATGATATATCTCTGAAATATCTTGTCCCATATCATAAATGGATAAGGATTTTTCCCGAGAGAAAACGTCCATTTCCCTTCTATGTAGCCCCACGAAATGTCCTATGATGGAGTCACGAAGGCAGAGGGGAAATTATTGGCTGATCCTGGAGGAAGGTCAGTTCAACAACTGGGGCTGGGAACTTGTTCCGGACATTGATCAGCTGCTCCATCTGGCGGCGTTTCTGGCCATGTTCTTAAGGGGCTAGTTGTTTCCCATATGCGAGACTGGCACCGTGCGGGTCTCTACTATTGTTATGGCAGCACAGCTAGCCACTGGCAATGTCAAAAACATTGTTGTCCCAGTACAAGCTAGGATTTATCGATTGAATGGCAATATTACTGAGTGGAGTCGGCCAAACCGGGTAGCCGACTCCTTTCAAATCCTCTGGGGGTGGTTGGGAGTTCATTTTAAGAATTTCAATACTTTCATCAATTCTTTTCTGATTTCTAGCACTATAGTCCGGCCATATTTGCAATTGACCAGCGGGGTTATGCCCGAAGAGTGGGTGGCCCAAGAGAAGGATGGAAAACAGACAGTTCATCATATGCATCTGCTGTCGAGCCGAATCTCGAGCTATGATCATTTCAATTTCCCACTATATCCCTCCCAGACCGGTGCAATCGCAAACACCATATCAGAGAAATTTATCAAGTGGGGATACCTCTTTTCCCTCCGAGAGGGTATTCTAGTGGCTCGTATCGGTGAGGAAATGATCTGTGAGGGGTATGCGCCATGCCGATTCAGACGTCAATTTGGTTGTGTCCAGGTGTTGTGTCCTCAAGAACTCAATGGCCCTAACGAGAACCTCCATCAAATATTGGCCAGACAATTGTTGTTAATGTTCACCTAGGAGGATACTGACTGTGAGGTTATGATCCCTGTGCTTGCAGACTCCATGCCTTTCTTATCCAAAAGCTATGCCAACTCTTGGGTGCAATCGTACCTGAATGGAAAGTTAGGGCTGTGGGTGCCGACTATATCGAGTCATAAGCCATCGAAGATCAAGAGGAATCGTAAGGGGGATAGTGACCCAACTAGGCGGGGAATGGTTCTCTGTAACCCTAATGGTCTCGTACTTTTGAGGAAGGTTTTAAAGGACAGAGTTGTCTCCTCACATGCCCTCGAAGCTTCCCGGAGAGAGTTGGACATTCCTACTGATGCTGCCTTCCTGATGGCCTGAGGAAAATTTGACGAATTAAAAGGCCATTAATCCTTTCGCAGCTAATACCCCCATTCTTTGTTACATCATCTCTAGGAATAAGAAATGGAATTCGACGGTCTGGGCTAAATATCTTCTCCTACTAACATCCTTTATGATGTGGACCCAGATAATGTCAATTGGTATCTCTGGGACCTCGAGGCATACAATCATGCACGCCAGGGTTATGTCGTGTTATGTCACATAGTCCAGGCCCTGCTGTGATTGGTGACTGATGAGGAGGAGTAAGAGAGAGATCATTCATTAGGGGGTGATGATTCTACTTGTTCCCATGCTACGGCTGAGGAAAGGGAATTCCCCCCTTCCCATGTGGTCCCACCCAGAGGTAGCTCATGAGAGTTATAGGGTGGCAGAGAGATCTAGAAAATAACCACGACTATTGGCACCTCCACCAGCCTCTATCGCTGCCCTACTTTCTCAGGTTGATCCTCCCAAGCTAGCTATTCCTATTATGGTCGCATTTGTGGCTGCATAGAGGATTTGGGATGACCTGAGGGCCAGTGGCTCAGATTAAGAGGTTTAGGCGTTACACCAAACGAGATGTCTCAAGGTTCCGGGTATTCGGACTATCTTTGCTCTGCCTCAATTGCTATTAGAAGAGGATCGGGATGAAATAGCCACCTCATTGAAGAAAATGGACCAATACATGCATTCACTCTGAAAACAGCTTTATGGGTCTAATAGGGTGTCCATGATGATAAAGCATCCAGAATCATCTGATCCCAAGGAAGAGGTTACCCTGCTCAACGGTCCCAGCCTTCTTTATTTTTTTATTGTGAGGGTTCTAAAGTTTCTTCCCTTTATGTAGGGTGTCGAGGAATCCCAGAGGGTAATTCCTTCCCGGGAGTATACTCCCTAGGTTACCGCAATAGGCGAACACGTTGCTTCGACTACAGGGTTCATCGAGGAGGGTTCTCTTGGTGCAGTTGAGCACATGGAAGTGACCATCGCGAACAAAAATAGGGTATTTCCTCATACAGCTCCTCCCAGTGATCTGAGTGGAGAATTTTCCCTTGGGTAGATCCAGAGACATCAGCAGGCATCCTGACTATCGGAATGGCTCATACATGGAACGACGGGTAATCACGATTCATGTTTCCTCTATTACCACCTCATATATTCTAACTCCACCGGTTATTAACTATTTTGTTGCAAGGATTCAGGGCCAATCAGTGACCAGAATATGGATACACAAGTGTTCATACCTTCCTCCACTTTATTATCTGAGGGACCACCAACAGCCATACCTAAGCGCGATAAAATGGAGGGCCCTGCTGAAGGGGCAAGTGGTATGGATGATTTCTTTTCCATCTTCAACGGTCGGGGTTATGTCAGAGGAAGAGAAATTAGAAGACGAGACTCCCATTGATCACACAGCCTCTATAGCTACAGGGGAGGATGGGGCACCCGAGATTACCAAGGAGGCCACAGATCCGATGAGGTCAGCTGTCTCAAATCCGATAGATCCCATGGCGATGGAGGAAGAGTCTGTTATCAGGATGGTTTTCAGAAACCTAGAGCGGGCCATCATTTTGTTTACCAGGGGATTAATTTCCCCGAGAGTGATCTCCGTAGATGACCATGTGGGGACAACTTTGGGATTTTATGGCCTTGAGTGTGGCCTTAGGTCCTGGAAATGTAACAGCCCAAGATTTTATAAAAAAATATTCTTTTTAATTTTATTAAAGTCTTGTGTTGTACGCTACACCAAAAGGAGCTTGCACAACACGCATCCTTGACTTTCCTTGCATTACACGCAATCACGACCTTCCTCGATAGCGTGTGTAATACGGAATACCGAGTTTCACTAAACAACGATATGCTATTAAAATATTATTAAAACTAGCCGTTATGAATAGTAATAACCACTTTTTAAAACTCTGTAAATCTTATTTTTCAAAATGAACTTCATTTTTGGATTCGGAGTATCGAATTTAGCCTAAGGTGAAATTTTGGTACTTTTCGGATAACTTTCATATTCTGATGAATAGTGAAAATTACTAAATTATAATTAAAAACAACTTTTTTAATCGAAATAATTAATAGTGATAAATTATTAATTTGAGTGGTTTTAAAGTATATTTAGAATATATTTTTACAATTTAATACAATGTTGGTCATTGGATGTAATTTCACATTTAAACCAGACATAATCAAGTGTCAATCTTTTGATAGATATTGTTTCTTAAAAACACGCTATTTGTTTTAACAGTGGGATTTAATTATAAAATTAATTAATGCAAATTCTATGATATGAATTTGGTAAAATAGACTTCATTTTTAAATTCGGAATATGAAATATAGCTTAGGATGAAATTTTGGCATTGTTCTGAAAAACATCAATTTTTGATGAATAGTGAAACTACTAAGTGGTAGTTAAAAAAATTAATTTCTTCATAAATCTTAATTTTACCGCTTCTGTGAATGGAATTTCAAAAATCCGAGAGACACGGTTGATGTAAGTAAGTAAAATGTGGTTCAATGAGATGAAAATAATTTTTGGTGAATAGTAACATTTTACTTTTTTTTACCACAGTTAATAGTAAATAGGGTAACTAAGGGTAAATATGATATTACTATTACCCTAACACATGTCCTAATTCTATTGGATAAGTGTAATTCGACCAAAAACAACCTTATGAATATAATATGACCATTTAGGTCCACTTGGATTAGATTATGACATTTAATATTATATTATTTAATGAATAGTTAAAATAGTTAAAATCAAAGTTTAATAACTAAAACATTTTTAATATGGGGTTATACATAAGATAAATTCGACTATAAATATTCATTAGAAAGATAAAAAGATTTCCTACATAATGATATTTTATTTATAATTTTTAGACTTTAAATAAATTAATTTATTTATGACACAACGATGATGCAGTAATTACCCTTTTAAGGAAATATTAACATAATTGATGTTATAAATGCTCAAATGAATGTAATTTGAGACTTTTTATGAATTCCACTAATTTTGTAGGTTACTATGATATATTAATGTTGATTTAATAAACTTGGTTCGAACATATAATTCTGTTATGACTTTCACAAAAATCATATATCAAATAGTGTCAAAATTGACACAAAATAGTTTTTAAATCAAATATTATATTATTAATTGTTATTGTATTTTTAAAAATCTAATGTTCGGCCAAATGACTTAGATAAGGATATATATATTAATAATAAACAATTTGGGGTTCGGTTGGCATGTTATAGTAAGTGTATTAACCATATAGTGAAAGAAAACAAAAAGACACGGTAAAAGTTAAATTAATTAACTTAGAGTTAAATCTAATTGATAAGGTTAAAATAATACCCTAAACATGTCTAAATCCTATTGGTTGATAGGATTTCGACCCATCCCCACTTTAGCTTCGAAATAAGACCCTTTGGAACCATTATAAACCGATTTTGACTTTAATATAAAATAATATTTTGAGATATTCCTAAGGTGCCCCTCTCCTCCCTTATAAAAGGACACCTCCTCCCCCTCCTCCTCACACCAATTTGAGCACTCAAGCTCGGCCAAACCCTGCCAAAATATCTTCTCCACTTCCCTAGAAACATCCTAGAGGTTATGGTCTTCCTCAAAGACCAATTTTAGTGCCCTAAGAGGAGGTCTCAAAGAGGCTCTTCAAAGAAGAGGTAATTACCGTTACCAATTCTTTCATCTTTATTTCTTCTTCCACTTCTTCTTCTTAGGTTGTTTCATTATGAAGTAATAACATCAGTATCACTAATATACTGATATGTTATTATAAGTATGAAACAACCCTATTTCACCATCTATCCATCCTACGGAAAAAGAAATCACTGCGCGTGCGTACGTACGGAATACCGTCTCCACGCCGTGGTGTAATCTATTTTCCACCACCACCTTACATGGATGGGTATAATGGTGTAAATAATAACTATACATAGTTATTACAACATCATATTGATTCTTATATATTATATAATCCACTCCGATTCAATTCAATATTTATGAAAATGATATCATCGCTCGTGCGTACGTACGGACTACCGTCTCCACGACGCGATGAGATTCATTCTCCATGTTAACCATTTAAGAATGATTATAAAGTATATATAAGAAATAATAATGAAATATATGACATTATAAAGCTACTGGATTATGTATATATATATATATGTATGTCATCTACTTACTTCCATTTCAAGACAATAAGGAATGGAAAACAGCGTTCATGCGTACGTACGGACTACCGTCTCCATGAACGGTGTTTTTCATTTTATTTATCTATCTATTATATATATATATATACTGAATATATATGATATATAAATCAAATTTTATATTCTTGAAGTAAGTAAATCATGATATAAGTAATAATAATGTCACGAACAACAAGTCAAAACACCTACGATAAATGAAACGATTTTACCCAAAACGCTTCTTTAACATGGAATTTACAAAAGAACGGGTAATATAATGTCATAAGTGAACCATATATGATATCATAAAAATGAATATGATTCTATAATAAGTCGATGACATTATTTAAATCATTATACAGGAGGTTCGGACACATACGAAGAAAATCGGACCTAAGGTAAGGGAAATATCACAATCTCATTTTTATCCGAGATTGTTTATTCGTAAGTATTTACTGGGGTGTATTTTATCATCCACATCCATGTTACATCAATATGTAATATTATTTCCATCCACCTAGAATTGTTTAAATCCATTTTTACCCTTCGGTGAGTTTTTAGTAAAGAATATGAAAGGAATCTTTTGTCGCTTTTTCGTACGAGGTGATTTGTTGACTTTTCCGACAAAAGTACGAAGAATGTTTTTTTTAACATATACGGCATTAATGGATTTTTAAAAAATTATTTCCAAGAATCTTACTTTACAAGTTTTCAAGTTTATTTTAAATCAACTTCTTTTAGTTTAAAGTTTTATGACATGTTAAGAAAGGAAAAAATGTTTTTAAAGAAGAAAGGATATTTTCCTCAAGAATTCATTTCAAGTGTTTTTTTTAAAACTATTTTTCCATCTAAGATGACGTTATTTGATATGTATGTTTCAAGTAAAATGTCTCTATGATTTAAATGGTTTCATTTTTCTTATGATGAAATGATATCAATTGTTTATGGATTATGATGGCATGATGTTTAAGAATCCCATTTTATTACATGGGTTATGAAATGATGTATGATTTTTGATTTTGTGGCACACATAAGAATGGTATCATTATGAGATGGGTGGGACCTATATCTCCCTCCAATGCATTGGGTAAAGATTTTATATCTCATGAGATAGACATGGCTGGAATGGTAGGTTATACCGGTTCAGTGAAAGAGGACTGAAACGAGGGTTACTCGATTCAGAAAGGGACTTTGTCCACTAAGATAGTCTCGGAAATGAGTCTTGACTAACAAGAAATTATTCTCTATGATTATGTGTGAATTCCACAAAGTTTCATGTTTTATGTTATGATTATTGTGATTACATTTCACTGCCATGATTTACCCCATGTTATGAAATTATGATCTCTTTTGCAGGTTAAGATTTCCAAAAGTTATGTGCTTATGTATATGATGTGATTGATATTTCTTTTGTTTACCCTTACTGAGCATTTGAGCTCACCCTTTTATGTTTTCTTTTCCCCAGGATATAAAGAAAGATTTTAGGTATAAAAAAAAAGAAGATCTTTATGGGAGATGTTGAAGATCTTTCACCATGATTAGAAGATTATATTCCGAGTTTCCAAAGACACTAAACTATTACGGTCCTTGTGTGTGTGTTTTTGTTATGTACTAAGTATTCCGCAAATGTAATGTAAGGTCCATGTACGTCAAGATACGGGTCTCTACAGTTGGAATCAGAGGAAAGGTTTAGTCAACCTTTGGAAACTAGGATGCGAGAACTTTAGTGAGATCCCTAGAGATATTTCTAAGGTATGTCTAGGGATGTCTCTAAGGTTAAGTATGCGTATAGGTTATAGTAATAGAATTACGCTAACGATCATAGAATTAAACCTAAGATGTTAGATATTGAAGTTACTCCCCCTTTATTATGATTTTTGCCTCTCACACTATTCTTTTGGGTTTTAGAAAATGGCTGGAAACAAGATGATTCATGATAATGGAGGATATGATGGACAATGGAATGATATTCTTCATAATGAAATGGGATTTGGAAGTCCAAACATCATTATTATGCCGAATCAGCAATCTCATAATATGATCAATAAAGTAAAATTTGGTAAGTTTCCTGACTCGGCTAATAAGAGAAAGATGGAGTTTCATGATGATCATAGAGGAAAGAAAGTTCAATTTCCCCTATGTAAATCATGTGGGAAGAGGCATCAAGTACAATGTTTCAAAGGAACTGGAAGATGCTTTGGGTGTGGAAAAGAAGGACACAAAGCAAGTAAATGCAAAGGAAAAGGTTCAATTAACAACATGGATGAGGATAATGGTATTGCTACGACATCAACAATGGTTAAATGTTTTAAATGTGGAATGTACGAGCATTATGAAAACCAATGCCCTAAGGGAAAGTCTCATGAAGATAATCAGTATGGTCGTATGGGAAGTATTTATGTGGATGATGATGAAGAGACTACAAATGATATGTGAGATGAAAGAATTGTTGAAGCTCGATCAATGGTTTAAGAATGTAGTGGAATGATTACATGTTTATCATGTGTAATGTTGTATAAGTAATCTCATGGCACTATGGAATAAAGAGACATGTAAGGATTGTTACATTGTTGTCTGATTAATGTTACCAGTATCCATGAAAGGTTATTCAGATATTTTTGGAATGTAGATGATATGCGCATAATGAAGGGATAAGGAGAAAATAAAATGTTTGATAGTATTCATGAGCTCATGACTGATATAAGGAGAAGGTTATATCATGGTTTGAGTATATTGAATTTTTGGATTTTGGTATGTGGAAAGAGTTAACTTTTGACAGCATTCATGTTTTTACTAAGGTTTAATGGGTATTCATATTTTTCAAGAGAATACATCATTAAAGTATTCACATGATTGGAATGTGACCAACAAGATATATGGGGGATAAATGATGGTATTCACATGCTTGGTTGGTGACATTTCAAGTAATCATTTTCTTTATACTATGAGCTTGGACCGAAGTATTTTAGATAAGCCTACAGATTGTAATGGATTATGTCAACCATAAGTTAGTATTGTTTAAGTATAGAACTTTTTTTTGATATTATTTATGTGATGTTATAGTAATGTAGTTTTAGAAAAAGGACAACCTGCAGGACGGGCGACAGCCCATCGCTTCGGACAAGGCTGTGGGAATCGAACCCACAACCAAAGTGCGACTGGCCTTTATCGCCAACCACTGACCTACAGGAAGTCCCTGTTTAGTAGAAACTAGTTTTATTATATTAAGCAGTATGATATATGAAGTATAAGTCCATTTTAGGAACCATATATGATTAATCTCACTGTAGATCGACTTATGCATATAATTTTTGCTAACCTTTTGTTTGAGACAGATGGAATGACCCGTCATTCTATCACATGATCTGCTAACACTTCATGAATAACAAATTCAACTTCATTTATTTAAGAGATGAAGTGGAAATTGTTCAAGGCACGAACAACAGTGAGATTGTACCAAAATAAAGTAAGTATTTATTCTAATTCAAATTTTCAACTTTAGGGAAATGATCTTGAAAACCAAAAATGTTGTCCTAGTGATCTTATACCTGATGAATCAGATGGTACCTTATATCATCACAAATCTATGGATTTGTGATTACTGGATTTTCCATAGCCATGTTCTCTACCACTCTCCATCAGAACATGATGGTTAGATTTCTCTTCCATATCCATATTTTCACCTATGTGGAAACCCAATGATTAGTTTATTTGGGTAACCGTTACGTTTCATACTTTTATTTTTAAAGATTGGTTTTGATATTCCTTTTTACGATGTGGGTTTCTATTAAAGAAACTTTTTGAATAGTAAACCATTTATAACCCCGACGAATTTCGAGGGCGAAATTCATTTTAAGGGGGGTAGAATGTAATAGCCCAAGATTTTATAAAAAAATATTCTTTTTAATTTTATTAAAGTCTTGTGTTGTACGCTACACCAAAAGGAGCTTGCAAAACATGCATCCTTGACTTGCCTTGCATTACACGCAATCACGACCTTCCTCGATATCGTGTGTAATACGCAATACCGAGTTTCACTAAAAAACGATATGCTATTAAAATATTATTAAAACTAGCCGTTATGAATAGTAATAACCACTTTTTAAAACTCTGTAAATCTTATTTTTCAAAATGAACTTCATTTTTGGATTCGGAGTATCGAATTTAGCCTAAGGTGAAATTTTGGTACTTTTAGGATAACTTTCATATTCTGATGAATAGTGAAAATTACTAAATTATAATTAAAAACAACTTTTTTAATTGAAATAATTAATAGTGATAAATTATTAATTTGAGTGGTTTTAAAGTATATTTATAATATATTTTTACAATTTAATACAATGTTGGTCATTGGATGTAATTTCACATTTAAACCAGACATAATCAAGTGTCAATCTTTTGATAGATATTGTTTCTTAAAAACACGCTATTTCTTTTAACAGTGGGATTTAATTATAAAATTAATTAATGCAAATTCTATGATATGAATTTGGTAAAATAGACTTCATTTTTAAATTCAGAATATGAAATATAGCTTAGGATGAAATTTTGGCATTGTTCTGAAAAACATCAATTTTTGATGAATAGTGAAACTACTAAGTGGTAGTTAAAAAAATTAATTTCTTCATAAATCTTAATTTTACCGCTTCTGTGAAAGAAATTTCAAAAATCCGAGAGACACGGTTGATGTCAGTAAGTAAAATGTGGTTCAATGAGATGAAAATAATTTTTGGTGAATAGTAACTTTTTACTTTTTTTTACCACGGTTAATAGTAAATAGGGTAACTAAGGGTAAATATGATATTACTATTACCCTAACACATGTCCTAATTCTATTGGATAAGTGTAATTCGACCAAAAACAACCTTATGTATATAATATGACCATTTAGGTCCACTTGGATTAGATTATGACATTTAATATTATATTATTTAATGAATAGTTAAAATAGTTAAAATCAAAGTTTAATAACTAAAACATTTTTAATATGGGGTTATACATAAGATAAATTCGACTATAAATATTCATTAGAAAGATAAAAATATTTCCTACATAATGATATTTTATTTATAATTTTTAGACTTTAAATAAATTAATTTATTTATGACACATCGATGATGGAGTAATTACCCTTTTAAGGAAATATTAACATAATTGATGTTATAAATGCTCAAATGAATGTAATTTGAGACTTTTTATGAATTCCACTAATTTTCTAGGTTACTATGATATATTAATGTTGATTTAATCAACTTGGTTCGAACATATAATTCTGTTATGACTTTCACAAAAATCATATATCAAATAGTGTCAAAATTGACACAAAATAGTTTTTAAATCAAATATTATATTATTAATTGTTATTGTATTCCTAAAAATCTAAGGTTCGGCAAAATGACTTAGATAAGGATATATATATTAATAATAAACAATTTGGGGTTCGGTTGGCATGTTATAAAAGTTTATTAACCATATAGTGAAAGAAAACAAAAAGACACGGTAAAAGTTAAATTAATTAACTTAGAGTTAAATCTAATTGATAAGGTTAAAATAATACCCTAAACTTGTCTAAATCCTATTGGTTGATAGGATTTCGACCCATCCCCACTTTAGCTTCGAAATAAGACCCTTGGGAACCATTATAAACCGATTTTGACTTTAATATAAAATAATATTTTGAGATATTCCTAAGGTGCCCCTCTCCTCCCTTATAAAAGGACACCTCCTCCCCCTCCTCCTCACACCAATTTGAGCACTCAAGCTCGGCCAACCCCTGCCAAAATCTCTTCTCCACTTCCCTAAAAACATCCTAGAGGTTCTGGTCTTCCTCAAAGACCAATTTTAGTGCCCTAAGAGGAGGTCTCAAAGAGGCGCTTCAAAGAAGAGGTAATTACCGTTACCAATTCTTTCATCTTTATTTCTTCTTCCACTTCTTCTTCTTAGGTTGTTTCATTATGAAGTAATAACATCAGTATCACTCATATACTGATATGTTATTATAAGTATTAAACAACCCTATTTCACCATCTATCCATCCTACGGAAAATGAAATCACTGCGCGTGCGTACGTACGGAATACCGTCTCCACGCCGTGGTGTAATCTATTTTCCACCACCACCTTACATGGATGGGTATAATGGTGTAAAGAATAACTATACATAGTTATTACAACATCATATTGATTCTGATATATTGTATAATCCACTCCGATTCAATTCAATATTTATGAAAATGATATCATCGCTCGTGCGTACGTACGGACTACCGTCTCCACGACGTGATGAGATTCATTCTCCATGTTAACCTTTTAAGAATGATTATAAAGTATATATAAGAAATAATAATGAAATATATGACATTATAAAGCTACTGGATTATGTATATATATATATATGTATGTCATCTACTTACTTCCATTTCAAGACAATAAGGAATGGAAAACAGCGTTCATGCGTACGTACGGACTACCGTCTCCATGAACGGTGTTTTTCATTTTATTTATCTATCTATTATATATATATATATACTGAATATATATGATATATAAATCAAATTTTATATTCTGGAAGTAAGTAAATCATGATATAAGTAATAATAATGTCAAGAACAACAAGTCAAAACACCTACGATAAATGAAACGATTTTACCCAAAATGCTTATTTAACATGGAATTTACAAAAGAACGGGTAATATAATGTCATAAGTGAACCATATATGATATCATAACAATGAATATGATTCTATAATAAGTCAATGACATTATTTAAATCATTATACAGGAGGTTCGGACACATACGAAGCAAATAGGACCTAAGGTAAGGGAAATATCACAATCTCATTTTTATCCGAGATTGTTTATTCGTAAGTATTTACTGGGGTGTATTTTATCATACACATCCATGTTTCATCAATATGTAATATTATTTCCATCCACCTACAATTTTTTAAATCCATTTTTACCCTTCGGTGAGTTTTTAGTAAAGAATATGAAAGGAATCTTTTGTCGCTTTTTCGTACGAGGTGATTTTTTGACTTTTCCGACAAAAGTACGAAGAATGTTTTTTTTAACGTATATGGCATGAATGGATTTTTAAAACATTATTTCCAAGAATCTTAATTTACAAGTTTTCAAGTTTATTTTAAATCAACTTCTTTTAGTTTAAAGTTTTATGACATGTTAAGAAAGGAAAAAATGTTTTTAAAGAAGAAAGGATATTTTCCTCAAGAATTCATTTCAAGTGTTTTTTTTAAAACTATTTTTCCATCTAAGATGACGTTATTTGATATGTATGTTTCAAGTAAAATGTCTCTATGATTTAAATGGTTTCATTTTTCTTATGATGAAATGATATCAATTGTTTATGGATTATGATGGCATGATGTTTAAGAATCCCATTTTATTACATGGGTTATGAAATGATGTATGATTTATGATTTTGTGGCACACATAAGAATGGTATCATTATGAGATGGGTGGGACCTATATCTTCCTCCAATGCATTGGGTAAAGATTTTATATCTCATGAGATAGACATGGCTGGAATGGTAGGTTATACCGGTTCAGTGAAACAGGACTGAAATGAGGGTTACTCGATTCAGAAAGGGACTTTGTCCACAAAGATAGTCTTGGCAATGAGTCTTGACTAACAAGAAATGATTCTCTATGATTATGTGTGAATGTCACAAAGTTTCATGTTTTATGTTATGATTATTGTGATTACATTTCACTGCCATGATTTACCCCATGTTATGAAATTATGATCTCTTTTGCTGGTTAAGATTTCCAAAAGTTATGTGCTTATGTATATGATGTGATTGATATTTCTTTTGTTTACCCTTACTGAGCATTTGAGCTCACCCTTTTATGTTTTCTTTTCCCCAGGATATAAAGAAAGATTTTAGGTATAAAAAAAAGAAGATATTTATGGGAGATGTTGAAGATCTTTCACCACGATTAGAAGATTATATTCCGAGTTTCCAAAGACACTAAACTATTACGGTCCTTGTGTGTGTGTTTTTGTTATGTACTAAGTATTCAGAAAATGTAATGTAATGTCCATGTACGTCAAGATACGGGTCTCTACAGGAAACCTCTGGGGGTTACCAGGACTCCCTTGTCTCTTGAAGATGTAGTGTCTTCCTCGAGTGGTAGTGACGACATAGAGCTTGAGGGAAATGACACCTTGATGATCAGGTGTAAGCATCTCAATCTCTTACCACTGACTCCATTCACTTCCCTTTTCTGATTAGGGATACTTATCTGTCTTATAAAATTTTGGGTTTTAGGACCATGACTTTCAGCACTGGAGATTGTTCCATCAGATCCAATCTTGCCCGTGACCACAACCGCGGGGGCGGATTTGCCGCTACATCAGAGCTTGTGGTTGAAGACGCATCAGGTCCTTCATTGGTGATGTTCATCCTAGAGTATGTATCTTCATCAGGTAGAGACTTTGAGCCTGATTTATGAGTCCTTTCCGGTCTTCGACCTGCTCGCCCAAGGGCATGGGAGAAGATCTGGAAGCTGATTTCTCAGAATCCCCTAGCCGAGATTCCAACTAAATTGCCAAAGTTGTGCGATCTAATTATGCTGCTGGGATTTGAAAACTTTGAATAACATGGTATTTATGATGTATTCAAGCATGTGGTCATTGATTGGGAGAGTCTCGGTGGTTTTGAATCTCACCTTTCTACTGCTCAGTCTGAAACCTACCTTTCCATGACCCGACAAATTTACCTAACAGAAGCTCAGGATCATGCTGGGGTTGACGCGAGACATTAGGGAGAA
Organism: Viscum album; assembly: GCA_963277665.1. Classification (NCBI taxonomy): domain Eukaryota; kingdom Viridiplantae; phylum Streptophyta; class Magnoliopsida; order Santalales; family Viscaceae; genus Viscum; species Viscum album. Next base: position 981,434,251 of record OY728165.1, on the reverse strand, counting down.
GTCCTTAAGCAAAATTCTTGACTGGAGGCGCTGAGGAGTGATATACATTGGCTGTAGTAGGAGGATACTAATTTCACAACCATAATTTAAGAAGGGGAGCGGCAGATGGTGGAGTGGATGAGGGCGAACTCAAAGGCGGCACAGGAGGCGGAAGCACTGCGGGCTGGTGCAGAAGTTGAGACATCCTTGCTGCAGAATCTCCATCATGCAATTGAGGATTCTCATCATCACCTGATAAAACATTTTTAATCCACTGAATGCCTCCTGTAATATCCTTTTATTCTAGAGGAGGCTCCGGATTGTGGAAGACCTTCTCATCAATGTTGTTATGGAACAAAGAGATGTTTTTTTCCTCAGCTCCCTTGATGTCTTCTCCTATGACAGAAATTATTTGACATGATTTCTGTATATGATAATTCACCAAAATTAGAATAATTAGAGTTCAAGAAAATTAATTAAATAGAAACGAGCTCTAATTTTTACTTGGACCATGAGATCCAGCGATCATAGTTTGACTATTGTCAGGGTTTCATAGAAATACCCCACAAAGGCTTTTTATTTTTCATCTATAACCTAATTCTTTCATGGGCCCATTTGGTGTGTACCCAACATTTATAGCCTGACTCTTACTTACGTCGCCCTATTTGGGTTTTCAGACTAGCAGTCTTTGCACCTGTTTTTGTGAGTGGTTTAAAGTCCCGCAAACAAGACTATCATTACTTATGTTTTAGGTCGAACAACTTTGACCAGATATGGTGGGGCGAGGTCCCCGATGAGGTTTGGTTGATTAAAGTATGTCTCAATACCTTTAAGACGCACGTGGGGAGAACATTTTTAGATTTGAACAACATATAGGGCATGTCTCAAGGCATGGGAGCCGTATCAGCGTATAGAAGTTGGAAATCATTACCTAAGGAAGTCATTCATTTGTTAGATGGGACAGGGTGATCAATATGTCGAGCCGCTGAGGGAATGGTATGCATAGTCATGAAAAGGTGTTCTTAAGTCAACGACTGTCCATTTCTGATGGCCTATGGACTTCATGGAAGTCCGGATTATAGAAACCAACATGGGTGGCTTGAGGAATTATGAAAAACCACCAGGGGTGGATTAGAAAGGGTATGCGACGTCTGAAAGGGTTTGGGAAAATCTATGTGAATCGGGAATGTGGACGAAGGGTCCTTTCCCTTTACATTTAGTCAACGTAAAGGATGGGTGGGTCTTGGCGTAGTTTAAAGTCATGCAGCTGGGACATTATTTAAAATGGAACAACTTATCCTGGTTCTCAGTAATCTCGTCAGAGGCGTTCCAGCATATTCATGCATGGTTGTGAAAGAGGTTGGTAAACTACAACTCAAAAGTTTTCTGAATCCCAGGATGGATATGGGGGCTCAGAGTCCTAGAGGAGAATGGAGAGAAGCACTAAATAAGGAAATATTGCCTTTGGTAGATGATCCAGGGGCGATCAATATGCAGAGCCGCTGAGGGTGTGGGATGCATAGTCATGCAAAGGTGTCCTGAGGTAAATATTCTCCCGATTGCTGAGAAATGTCAAGGAAGTTGTGATTCAGGACCACCAGTGGTGGATTAAAAGGGTTCGGCTCTTTCTGAGAACATAGAATGGTTTATGAATAGAGGTTGCTAGAATTCATGAGAAACATCTAGGTTAAACTTCTCGGGAGTGGGTTAAGACATCCCTTCTCATGCTGGTGTGAGACGGTGGTTTGGGCAGGTCTAACCCATGCACTGAGGGACAGAGGAAGATCTCTGTTCCTAATTGAACTCGTGAAAAATTAAACCACGCAGTTTAACCTCAATAGGAAAGGACGAAGGAGATTATTATTATTACTAAATTTTTGTAGTTTAACGTCATGCAGTGAGGACAGAGGGAATTTTAAATTCTGTGCAGTTTAATTTTATGTGGTAAGGACGGCTTCCGTGCAGTTTAACATCATGCGGTAACGACAGATTCTGTGTAGTTTAACATCATGCGGTAAAGATGGGGAGCATTAGTAAAGACACTGGGCAATTTAACATCGTGCAGCATGGACATGGTGTTTGTTTTTTTAAATCCATGAAAATGATTCTAGTTGGTGGAAATTCCGTGGAAGTTTAATGCTTGGTCATTATAGCTTCATACCAAGTGACAAAGACATGTTCTATGCAGTTTTAATCATCATGCAGTAAGGATGTAGTTTCAAAGGCCACTCTTGATTATAATGTAACTGGGATTGAATATCATGGCATGTCCAAGACATGGGGAGGGGTTGATGGTGTAAGTTGTAGTTTTGGGGATTCTTGGATCCGGAGAGATGATATGGGGGCTCTGAGGCTGGTAAATTTAAATGGCTATAAAGAATATTGCCTGAGGAAATATTTTCATTGGTAGACGTTCCATGGGGTATCAATATGAAGAGCCACTGAGGGTATGGTATGAATATTCAAGCAAAGGGGTCCATGGGTTGATGACTTTCCACTTCTGTTGGCCACGAATGATTATGATGATCCGTGATTGTCCGGGACATGAACTCTGTCATTTGGTAAAGAAATATCTGAACATGCCGGGGATATTCATCCCTGGTTGCTGTTAAAACTCGAAGAGTTCACTGTGCTGATTTATCTTGCGCATTGGGTGTACCTTTACTCCCTGTAGTTTAACATCATGCGGTAAGGATGAAGAACTATTAGTCTAACGGTCATAGAGTTTGGACCATTGGGTGACTATTACTACAATCACCCAAAGGGAAATTGAGTTAGGATGCTATGGTATACTCTGAATAGGTGTGAGGGAATGCGCATGTAAATTGTAACTCTAGGGTTTCCTGGATCAAAAGATATGGTATGGGGGCTCTGAGGCTAGTAAGCATACAGAGCTAGGAAGAGTATCACCTAAGTAAATATTTCCTTTAGTAGACGGGCCATGGGCTATCAATATGCAAATCCACTGAGGGCATGGAATGAATAGTCATACAAAGGTGTCCATGGTTCGATGAATTTCCACTTTCGATGGCCATTGATGATTATGAAAATCTGGGATTTCTCATAGCACAGAGTTTAGAATATGGGGATAATGGTGTCCAAGAATTCAAGAAACATCTTCACCGCAATTTCCTGTTGAGTCAAAGTATCCCATCCCCAGCTTGACGTTTTTAGATGCAGATCATTATGTGAACCATGGGTGGATACATAGGCTAACCAGGTAGGGATGCCCTAGAAACGTTTGGATGTGAGAGGTGAATGAACTTGTAAACCACTGCTCCATAAATTTTTTGATCATGAGATATGATATGGGGGCTCTTAGGCCAGTAAGCGTATAGAGATAGGAAGAGTATCGTCTGAGGAAATCATGCCTTTGGTAGACGGGCCAGGGGCCATCAATATGCAATGATGCTAAGGGCATGGTATGCATAGTCATTCAAAGGTGTCCACGGTTCGATAAAATTCCACTTCTGATGGCCATGAATGATTATGAAGATCCACAATTATTCGGGATGCGGAGTCTGATGTATGGAGAAGATGCATCCAAACATTCTAGGAGTACTCCTGTTCCATTTCTCCGTATATCTAGGGTGGGTCGCAACACAGTCCATGCAGTTTAACGTCTTGTGGTAAGGATGAAGTCTGTGAAATTTTAATGTCATGTGGTGAGGACGATGATGAACTGACGTGAGAAGGGGACTCCGTTCAGTTTAACGTCATGCGGTAAGGATGAGGGGTATATATAGTTGTGTTTTCTTTTATTGGTGGCTGGGATAGGAGATAAGATCTCAGAATCTCTATGTATCATGAAAGGGCCGGAATCAAGCCTCACGTAGTTCTTTTAAGGGATACACCCCGTGCGGGTCTGGTCCATACGGGGGAAAGGAGCATTTTTAGCTTCATTTGGGGTGGCTAGGCCACAATGTGGAATTTTGGCGTCACTATATATCTTACAAGGGAAAGAATCATGCAGTAATTTGTTCTTTAAATGAAAATACACCCTGTGCAGGTCTGGTCCATACACCGGGGAAAGAACATTTTCACTATTTCTTATTTGTGCAGTTTAACGTCATGCGGTAAGGATGGTGAATACACCTCATGCAGGTCTGGTTTGTACACGGGGGAAGAGGGAATTTTTAAACTACATTTCGGGTGTGGTTGGGCCAGGATATGGATTTCTATAATCGCTTCATATCCTGCGAGGGCATGAATCAAGCCTCACATAGTTCTTTATAGGTGGATACACCCTGTGAATGGTTGGTCCGTACAGAGGGGAAAAAAGGTACATTTAACATTATCCCTAGATGGTTGGGCCAGGATATAGAATCTTGGCATCGCTACGTATCCTACAAGGGAAAGAATCAAGCCATACGTAGTTCTCTTAAATCCGTGCAGTTTAACGTCGTGCAGTGAGGAAGAAATACTCTTAGTTTAGGGTCATAGAGTTTGGACCGTTGGCGCTTGGTAGTTTAACCACCTATATCTCAGACAATAGGTGCTTGGTAGTTTAACATCCTGCAGCTCGGACGACAGGTGCTTGGTATTTTAACATCCTACAGCTCGGACGATAGGCGCTTTTGATTATGCAAAATACTTCTTCCTAAATCTCACATTCATAGGAGCGGTAGTGAACTGCCCGTCCCTAGAGATCAGGACATATGCTCCGTTGGAGTAGACTTTGTGTATAACATATGGTCCCTCCCACTTGGGCTCCAGCTTTGGAGGTTTCTTTCTGGGTATCATTGGGGTCTGGAGAACCAACACCAATTCTTTTTCCATGAAAGACAGAAGACAAAACTTTTTATTGAAGGCTCATGCAATCCAGATCTAATATACTTCCAGTTGGTGAAAAGTGTGAGACCGCTTCTTATCTAGTTGTTCTAATTCACCTAGTTGTTTTTCTGATTGCTCATCATTGGATAACTAATCACAAATGGCAACATGGAGCAAGGGAAATTGGAGCTCAAAAGGAAGGACTTCTTCTGTTCCATATACTAATGAGTACGGAGTAGCAAGAGTAGTGGTGCAGATTGTGGTTCGATAAGCCCACAATGCATGAATGAGTTTATCCGGCCATGATTTCTTGTCTTTGTCCACCATTTTCTAGAAGATGTTGGACTGGGTCTTGTTGAAAGCCTCTATCTGTTCATTGACCACTGTATGGTAGTGGGATGAGTGGTTATCCTTGATACCATATTCTTGGTATAGTTTATGCAATTTAGTAGAGAAGAAATTGGTGTTGTTATCCATCAGTATGGTATGAGGGATGCCAAATCTGGTGAAGATATTGTCGTTCACAAAGCTGATAATGTTTCTTGCCCCAACTTCCATGAGAGGTACAACTTATACCCATTTGGAAAAGAATTTAGTTGGTGTGAGGATATACATCAGTAGTTTGGCCGTGGCAGGAGGATATGGTCCCACGATGTCCTTTCCCCAAATGAAAAATTTCCAAGAGTACTTGTCATGTTAAAGTAACTCTGGGGGTTGGTGAATGAAGTTGGAATGAATTTGGAAGGAGTGGAATTTTGCGGAAAATTACTCAAAATCTCATGCCACAGTGGGCCAATAATACTTAAGCCTTCAGACCTGATGGGCAAAACATATACCCCGGCTCATGTGATCCATATACTCTGTCATGTACTTCATTAATTACAGCAGTAGTTTCTTCCCCATCAATACATCTGGTGACGATTCTATCGAGGCCTCATTTGTAGATGACCTCTTGTTGACCCGTACCGCCATTTAGGACAATGTTGATTGGCCTTCTCCGTATTTTCTCTCGTTCAGCCCTATCTGATGGAAGTTCTCCCTGATGAAGGTAGTTTTCAATGGGGGTCATCCAACCAGTTCCATGAGCATATGGTTCATGGACATGAATGAATTCCTTGATTTCTTGTATCTTAGTCTTAACAAACGACAATGCCATTCGATGATGATCAATATTGATAGTTGTTTCATCTTGGTATGGGTCAGCTAGGGCTGTGGATGCATTAGCTAATGCATCAGCCTGGGCATTTTGAGACCGGGGAATACAGTTTAATGTTGGTTCGGTGGAGAATTCCACCATTAACCCTCGGACATGGTAAAACAGGGGAATAAACTCCTCCTTTATAATACCATAGTCACCATTGACCTACCTTATTACCAGTTCCGAGTCACCTTTTACCTTAAGGTGTTCTACTTGTCCCTAGAGTGTGAGCTCCATTCCTACAATGAGGGATTGATACTTTGCCTCATTGTTTTTACATCCTTTTGACATGAGAAAGGAATATGGAATGGCTACCTTTTTCAGGGACATGATTATTAACCCCAAACCCACCTTGTTAAATTTGGGATCCTCCATCCTCTTCCCAGTTGGGCTTCAGGATGCACCGTCGAAGTACATTTCCCATGTTTGGAACTCCGTTTGAACCGAGAAGATGTCATCATTGGGTAGCTTGACATCTTGTGCGGTGGTCCCTGTCAAGGGGTGCTCAACCAGAACATTTTCTAATGCCTAGCCTTTGATGTCCTTATGAGGAAAAATACTGGATTTCAAACTGTTGTAGGATGACAGTCCATCGAGATAGGCACCCGGTCAGCATCGGGCAGCTGAGGATATACTTGAGCATGTTACTATGTGAGACCAAATGAACATCATGATGCTGTAGATAATGTCATAATTTTTGAACTGTGAAGACCATGGAAAAACAAATCTTCTCAATGTTTTAGTATCAAGTTTCAGTGTCGATCATAGATCGACTGAGGTAATTGAGACTGTTTTCACTGCTGGAGTCATTTTTCTATGCGAGGAAGGCCTGCAGTGACTGTTCGAGGGTCGTCACATATAGGATAAGGGGTCTCCATTTAACCGTGGGCATGAGAACTGGTGGGCTTAAGAGGTACTTCTTTAGGCTGTCTAATGCCTCTTGGAAATCATCTATCCATTGGTACGTAAACCCCCTTTTCATTAACCTGGTGAAGGGAAAACATTTACCCGCCAAGTTCGCTATGAACCAACTAATGTAGGCCAGGTTTCCTTGGAATCCTCTCAACTAAGTGAGATTGTGGGGAGGTGGTAATACAAGGATAGTCTTTGTCTTTTCAAGGTCAACTTTGATTCCAATATGGCATACGATGAAGCCAAGGAATTTCCCTTTGGTAACCCCGAAGGCACATTTCAAGGGGTTCATCTTCAGGCTATGTTGTAGAAGATTGTTTAAGATGGTTTCAAGGTATGACATGTGATCTGAGAGCTGTCTTGATTTGACCACCAAGTCATCCACATAGCATTTGACGAATCTCCCCAGAAATGGTTTAAAAATACGATGCATGATGCATTGATATGTGGCGCCCGCATTCTTGAGACCAAAGGGCATGACCATGTAACAGAATACTCCTTGAGGGGCCTTGAAGGTAGTGGATTCTTCTTCTTCTTGGGCCATCCTAATTTGATTATACCTAGAATACCCATCCAAGAAAGAGAGTTACTCATACCTGGCCATTGCGTTGATTAATAACTCGGTGATTGAGACTGGGAAATCATCCTTTGGGAAATGCCGATTGAGATCTCTGAAATCGATGCCGATGCAGATTTGATCATTATTTTTCTTGAAAAGGACAATGTTGGCTTGCCAAATGGGGTATTGGACCTCCCGAATGAATCCTGATTTAATTAGGTTGTCAACTTCAGCTGCTATTTTTGCTGCATGTGTGGGGTGCGTCCTTCTTGCAGCTTGTTTATAGCCTCGATGGTCTTTTGGCAGACCTAAGTGGTGTGTTTACACATCGGGATCATGCCCCAACATTTCTGTGTAATTCTAGGAAAAAACACCTCAATGTTTCTTCAGGAAAGAGGTATATACATCTTGATCCTTGGGAAGGATATCTGTACTTTTGAGAGTAGGCCTCAGGTCTTCCTCGGTACCCAGGTTTATTTCCCTGATCTCATCCACAGTGGTGGAGATACCTTCCTCAAATGTGGGAGGTGCATCCAAAAGATATTACTCCTATTCTTCCCCCACATTCTCATCTTCTTGATCCAATGGGGGGAGAGTTCCTGGCATGGGATCTTGGGAGTCCGGATGCGAGGCATCGTGGGCATCCCCGCTCAAGTATTCGCCCCAAAATTGAGGGTTAGCAGATTTTTCTATATTGTCACGCTTGGCCGTTATGGATGAAGTCATGAGGACACCTAATTGTGTGTCCTAGCTTGAACCCCATCTCTAATCATTGTTGATGGGTAGTAGGTTTTCCCCGCCAAGCCACCTAAGGGGTCATCTTGAACTATTTCAAGACCATTTGGAGCAGGGATCCAGTCAACACCATCGACCGAAGGCTAATTCTTCTTTTTCCCATAAAACCCAGCATCAAAGTAGTGTGACTCAGAGAGCTCTAAAGGGGCCTTTTTAGCGTGCCGTGTCCCACTATTTTCCATTGACGCAATACTTAATACACTGGTTGTAGGATTAAGGAATGGCCATGTGCTTATGGAGCCATGGCCTTCCCAGCAGGTCATTGAATGTTGTGTTCTACCGAACCACCAGGAATTCTAAGTAGGAAAATAGGTCTCCAAAATGGGGTTTTATATTGATTTGTCTCATTGTATTCTATTCACTCTTGATGTAAACCAACATGGTAGTGGCTGATGGTATTAGATCATCCTCACTGTATCCCAACTTTCAAAGTGTCTGTATGAGAAGTAGGTTAACTCCAGAGCCGTTGTTAATAAAGACTTTCCAGATCTCAACATCATTTAATTTACCGAACACATATAGTGGTTTGATGTGTCCTTGCATGATGGATTCATCATCCGGATCGGTGAAGGAAATCACCGCATTACACTCAGCCGGGAAAGTATCCGTCCGGTAAATCTTGGTGGTGGATACCTCGGCTTTAAACTCCAGTGGGCTAAGCAAGGCTTCCACAAGCACCTCCCTGAGATTTTCTGACAAACTCAGGGCATCTAGGATTGATAGTTTGGCTGGTACTGACGCCATATTTTTAAGGATATCTTATTTATGCTCCAGTGGCCGACTCTTTTTCTTTGTTGGGAGAGTCTTAGCAGGCACATTAGGAGCTGTAGTATGTGATGGGGAGGGACTGTGTAACACCCTGACCCTAGTTGCCCAGAGTCGGTGCATTATTATATAACATTGGAATGATCACAAATGGTCATGTCTTGAATGAATGATTAGTTTAGTAGCCTTGAAACACTAGTTACATTCATAATTTTTACATTACATCATGATATACAAACAACAACAACATCTTGTCCCCTATGAAAACACTTATCCCTTAGTCTATCCCTGCAAATCAATCATAATACACTTATTCACATCCTGAAAATAATAAAAATAGAAGGGGTGAGCTCAGATGCACAGTAAGGAGAACAATATTGTGGAAACTTTCATAAACAAGGATAAACATTTAAGGAAATTGTATAACTAAAAAAAATCCTTTTAAACATGAACTTCAGAATAACATGGAAAAATGAAATAAATAACTCCATTTATTTATTCACATGGATATTCTACTATTCAAATATTCACATGCAATATCAATAAACACGTTCATAATGATGGAATGCATAATGCCAGACTATCATAACCACATAGTCAAGGCCTTGTTCCAAGACTACAAAAACGATTTTGTCAAGGCCTTGTGCCAAGACACTAGTCTGACTCATGAGACCTACCGATGCATCGATGAGCTATAGCAGGCTCCACTCGTCAATTATTAAGTCCAATTCATTCCTCATATAAACAGGTCTAAACACAACATAAACATTCATATTAAAAATAGCATATGAAATGTCAATACTTTTTCCATAAACCATGAATAGTATAAAAATAACACATCCACAGTCAAAAATATCACAAAACCATCAATACAATATGGAATTATTGTATTGTAATAAATAAAATTCAAATAAGCATAAAACCCATCAACGGATGTTAACATAGATGAAATCAAAACTATTTGAGAGAAATATCTCTTTTTTTTAAATCATTTAAAGGTCACATAATTATAAAAAAACATTTACTTTTAAAATATTCTTTTAAGCTTTCAAGGGATGCTTCAACGATTTTATAATGGTGGAAAATAGTTGCACCCACCGTATAATTTAAAAAAGACATTATTACCATATTTTTTTTCGAAAAGGTTAAAAAGTACGTTGTTTGGAAAATGACAAAATGATTACATTATAAACTTCTTATAAAATGTCAAAAAAGGGTATAAATGACTTTAACCCATATTCTTTAAAATAGTATGAATGTTTTGAAAAACATTTTTAAGAATCATGGATGTGGATGATAATGAGGTCCCAGTATATAATTACATATAAACAACCTCAGATAATGAAGAGATTGTGAAATAAACCCTTACCTTGTACTTTTCCTTGGTTGAGGGTAGGTTAACCTCTTGAATAATGATGAAATATTTGTTATTAAATTATAAAAGAATCATATACATTAATATGATATCATATATGATCTTTTAACATTTCTTTTCTAATAATAACTTAGTATTATCGCCATTTTAGGTGTTAACTTACTTGTTTTCATTTATATGTTTTGTTACATAAGTGGTGTTTGTTATGGATAGGTTGTATCTTATTCATATACAGAATGATATCAAGTCCTTAAAATTTACTTTTAATCATAAAATGATTATTAGTCATGAATGGATACTTTGGGGAATGAATCTGATCACATTCATGGAGATGGTAGTCTGTACATACGCACGAGCAACAATATCATTCTTTTGATATTTAAATAATATATAATTGGATGGTATATCATATATATAGAATTTTTATCATGTTATATTTAATATTTAAATCAATTACACATCATTATCATACCCATCTATGTAATAATGTTTTGAATAATAATTACACCATGACGTGGAGACAGTTAGTCGTACAAACGCACGTATGGTGACATGTCATTCAAAGGATTGATAGAAAACTGAATATGGTTGTACCATATTTATAATAAAATCATAGTATATAGAAGATAAATGAGTTATTATTTTAGAATTGAAATAACAAATAAAGAAGTAGTTTAAGAAGAATGGATCTTGAAAAAAGGTGGTGAAAACATTACCTCTTCTTCGGGTTCTTCCTTTTGATTTGATCAAAAGGGCTCCATAGGTTGTCTTTAAAATAAAACTAATGCCTCTAGGATTAAGGAAAGAAATTTGAAAGAATAATTGGTCATGGGAACCAAAATGCATTTAAGGTGTGAATAAGGTGGTTGAGGTGGGAGCCTTTTATAAGAGGAGAGGTGAGGCACTTTTCGAAATATTGAAAATATTACTTTATTATGAAATTATTTTCGGATTTTAAAGGTCCCACAATGATATATTTCGAGGATAAGGTGATAAGGTGTCTAAATCCCCCCATCCAATAGGTTTTAAAAAAGTTTAAGTTATATATTTTACCTTATCATTTCATTTTATTTTAATCGTTTATTAATGAGGTAATCATTGTATCATCATGGTGTCATAAATAAATTTATTTATCTAATGTCTAAAAATTATAAAAAAAATACCATGATGTAGGAAATATTTTTAGCTTTCCAATGAATATTTATATTCTAAGATATAATTTATGTATACATTATTAAAATTGTTTTACTTAGGGGTTACATACTTTTGTTATATTTTCCTTTCTTTAAAAAAATAAAATAATAAAATGTCACTATCACACAAAATGATTCCATGGGGTCCCTAAGTTGGAACAAGGAATCCCATGGTCGGCCATGACACAACCAATAAAGGACACATGTTGTGGTCATTTTATATTATTATGATATTATTTCATTACCCTTAACTACCCGATTACTAATTAATCATGATAATTAACGATAATTGTCGTTGTTACTATTCATAATGTCCAAAAACAAAAATGTCTTAATTACATAATTTGGAACTTCTGATTCCAAATATGGAATCCATTTTACCAAATTCATAACACCAAAATTTCAGTAATTAATTTAAAAATTACTCCCACTGTCAAAACAAATAGAGTGTTTTTATGAAACAATAACTATCAAAAGATTGAAAATTCTTTATGTCCAATTTTAAAGTGAAATTAATTATAATTACAACCATTGGAATAAATGGTAAAAATATATTTTATTTATACATTAAAACCACTTAAATTCGTAATTTATCACTATTAATTATTTTGATTAAAAAAGTTGTTTTTAAGTATTTTTTCACTATTCACCGAAAATTGGATGTTCTCAGAAAAATACAAAAAATTCAACTTCAGATAATTTCGATATTCCGAATGAAAAAATGAACTCCATTTTGAAATATAAAATTAATATAAATCAAAATGTGGGTATAACTATTCATAACGAATACTTTGATCGGTCGCGGTGTTTTAGAATCTCGAACTTGGGTATAATGCAAGCTATTGCATTATTCAAAGCGAAACGTACCATGTAAGATTGGGGTGTTACATTCTCCCCTTATTCAAATAATTTCATCCTAGAAATTTCTAAAAAATTACTATATAAAAAGACTCGGGTGGTTCTTCATCATAAGTTCCTCAGGTTCCCACAGTGCCTCTTCCATCTTATGGTTCCTCCATTGAACATTTACTAGATAATTCGTCCGGTTTCTCAGCACTTGTTCTCTCATATCAAGAATTCGGATAGGCTATTCGCAATAAGAAAGATCAGGTTCCAGTTCTAATTCCTTATAGGTGAGTACATGTGTTGGGTCAGGAATGTATTTTCTCAACAGTGATACGTGGAACACATCGTAAACATTGGAGAGACTTGGTGGCATTTCCAAATGGTTAGCTACATCCCCAATTCAGTCTAGAATTTCGAATGGTCCGATGTACCGGGGACTCAATTTTCCCTTCTTACCGAAATGTATAACACCCTTCCATAGAGATACCTTCAAGAAAACATGATCTCTAACCTAAAATTCCAAATCCTTCCTTTGTTTATCGGCATTACTCTTCTGCCTACTTTGAACTGCTTTGATGTGATTTTGGATTATCTTTACCTTTTCCATTGTTTCCTCCACCAGTTCAGGGCCCACAAGTTTTCTTTCACCAACTTCATCCCAACAAGTTGGTGTGCGACATCTCTTTCCATATAACACTTCATATGGTGCCATCTGAATACTTGAATGGAATCTATTGTTATAGGAAAATAATACCTGTGGTAAATATTGATCCAACATACCCTGAAATTCAAAATAGCAAGATCTCAACATAACTTCTAAGGCTTGAATAGTCCGTTATGATTTTACATCTGTTTGAAGGTGGTAGGCAGTGCTCAAACGAAGTTCAGTATCCAAGTCCTTTTGAAGAATTTCTAGAATCTTGATGAAAAATGGGGATCACAGTCCGAAACAATAGATAGGGGTACTCCGTGAAGTATTACAACTTCGTTAAAATATAGTATTGCTAAACATTCAAGTGGTAAATCTTCTCTTATAGCAAGAAAATGTGATGACTTGGTAAGACGATCAACAATAACCCATATTACATCATTACTTCTAGGAGTCATTGGTAGTCCCATGACAAAGTCCATCATAATATTATCCCATTTCCACTCAGGTATGGGAGGAGGTTGCATAACTCCTCCATGAAGTTTCCTCCCAGCATTCCCTTGTTGACAAACCACGCATCATGACACAAAATCAGCATTCTCCCTCTTCATGTTGTCCCACAAAAAATGTTCCTTCAAATCACTATACATCTTAGTGTACTAGGGTGTATATAGAAATTTTAACTATGAGAATCATCCAATAATTCCCTTTTTAGACCAGCTATATCAGGAACTCAAAGTCTCTTCCCAAATTTCAAAATTCCATCTTCATACACAAATTCACTCAATCTCCCATAATCAAAATCATTAATCTTCTTTTGAAACTATTCATTATCGGTCTGAGAACTCTTAATCCCTTATTTTAAATATGGTTTGGCAACCATTTGAAAAAGAATTGATGTTTCACCTTCCATAGTTATTCACATGTCCATCATTCCTAGATCCATGAAAATAGGATCCCTTTCAATTCTCATATTGTTCAAAACTCCATGATCTTTTCTGCTCAATACATCTGCCACCTTATTTTCCTTCCATGGGTGGTAGTGTATCGTGCAATCATAATCCATGAGTAATTCAAGCCATCTCCTTTGCCTCACATTGAGTTCTTTTTGTGAGAAAATATACTTCAAACTCTTGTGATCAATACAAATCTCACATTTTTCACCATAGAGGTAGCTTCTCCATATCTTCAAAGAAAAGATCACAACTTCTAACTCGAGATCATGAGTAGGATAGTTTTTCTCATGAATTTTTAGCTATCATGATGCATAGGAAATAACCCTATCATTCTGCATAAGGACACAACCAAGTCCTTTCTTTGAAGCATCTCTATAAATAACAAACGCATCATTCCACGATGGTAGTGTCAATATAGGAGAATTAACTAATCTTATTTTATGTTCATTAAAACATTATTCTCATTCTTTTGTCAAAATAATTTAACCCCTTTACATGTCAGCTTCATTAATGGGTTATCCAATTGGGTAAAATTCTGGACAAAATGTAGATAATGACATGCTAAACCAATAAAACTATGTACCTCAGTTATACTCGTCGGTGTTGGACATTCTTGGATTGCTTTTTTCTTAGAAGGATCAACAGAGATTCCATCCTTATAGACAATATGACCAAGAAAAGAAATCTCAAGAAGCCATAATTCACACTTGCTAAACTTCTCATATAATTCTTGTCTTCTAAGAGTCTTTTGAATAATGCGCAAGTGATTTTCATGATCTTAATAGATTTTGTAGTATACCAAGATATCATCAATAAATACCACTATGAAGTCATCAAGATATTCCTTGAACATTCAATTCATTAGATCCATGAAGACATAGGGTGCATTGGTCATTCCAAAAGGCATTACTGTAAACTCATAATACAAGTACCTGGTTTGAAATGCTGTATTCAGAATGTCTTCTTTCTTCTCACACAACTGATGATATCCATATCGAAAGTCAATCTTTGAAATGTATTGAGATCCATGTAGTTGGTCGAATAAATCATCAATGCGAGGTAGGGGATACTTGTTCATTACTGTTATAGCATTGACGTCCCTCTAGTCAATGCACAACCTCATAGATCCATCTTTCTTCTTAACAAAAAGAACAGGAGCTCCCCATGGAGAAACACTGGGGAGAATAAATCCCTTATAACTCAATTCCTCTAGTTGTTTCTTTAGTTCCACTAATTCCACAGTGGCCATTCTATATGGGGTCTTTGATATGGGCCTTGAACTAGGAATTAGGTCAATAGAAAACTCAACTTTTCATTCTGGTGGATGCCTTGGTAAATCTTCTAGAAACACATCAACATATTCTCTCACAATAGATACATCCTCTATTTTAACATTCCATTCCTCTCCCACAGTTATTTCATTCTCTTCCTCCCTAATAATTGAATTTAGTTGATCTAATGAGGGTGGATCTAGATAAGAATTAGGTGGTGACGATTCTTCTCAAAAGATAAGGTGTTCCTTATCATCATCATCAAAAATTGTAACCTCTTTCTTCTTACAATAAATATTTTCATCATGGTCTGAAATCCAATCCATACTGAGGATTATATCAAATTAAATCATGGGTATGACAATGAGATCAACAGATAAAGAACATTTATGTGCTCTAATGGGCACTGAATCACAAAACATTGTTGCAATGATACATCCCTTAGGAGTTTTGACTGAAAAACCCCTTGTTAAATCAAATTGGAAATATATAATTTTCATAGAAAACTGGGAAGATATGAAACAATGTGATGATCCAGAATCAAATAATGCATTTTCTAAACATGAGGAAACCAATAAATTACCTACCACCACATCTTTTGGAGCTTCTACCTCAGCGGTAATGATAGCATAAGCTCGTCCTTTATCCCTTGGAATTTTCTGAGGTAAGTTTCCCTGATGATTAGGACATTCATTTTCATAATGTTCCATATCCCTTCAATTGTAGCATTGAACATCGGTAGATTCTTTCTTCCCCTTGCAATCACAAGCTTGGTGGCCTTTTTCACCACACTTCTAACAGACTCCCATTCCTTTCAACCAAGTACTAGGGTGTTTCTTCCCAAATTTACTATAGGATGGATAATCAACTTTTCCCTTCTTCCCATTCTTTCCATTTCCAGAGTGATCAACATATCACTTCTTCTCTTTCTTTGCTTTAAATTCGTAAGACGTAGAGAATTAATTTTCCATCTTAATAGCACATGAAACAATGTCTTCGTATGATGAGAAGGATTATGAGACCAATGCTCGACGGAGAAATGGTTTTAAACTATCAAATAAATGATCAGTTTTACTTCTTGGGTTACATATATAATCTGCAGCATACCTCGCTATCCTTGTAATGTTATCCTCATACTTTGCGACATTCTCATCCTCCTTTTGTCTCAGACTCAGAAATTGTCTTTCCATATCTGCCTGATGGTCACAAGGAAATTATTTTCTAAAAAAGATCTTTGAACTCCCTCCATTCCATATTTGATACTTCATCATCTTCCTTTTTGTTTTGAATCAATGACCACCATTGATCAGCATCTCCAGTGAGGTAGTAAACTTTCATGATAACCTTTTCCCTTTCACTACTCCCCAAGGAATTGAATAATTTCCCTAAGGAATTTATCCATTGCTCAGCTACTAAGGGATTTGTACTCGCATTGAATGTTGGTGGTTTTTTACTAATGAAGCAATCTAGCATTGATCCTCCACATTGCGAAGCAGGGTACTCCATACGAGTAAGGTTATCATTCATAACCTGAGTGAGTTGTCCCAGTATGGTGATAAGATGATCAACACCAATTGTATCACCAGCTCTAGTATAATTATCTTGAGCAGGAGGGAAATCTCTACCTGTAGTGAGTGCATTGATACAGTTTCCATTCCTTCCAATAGGCCCCATTTATAAACAATATCATAAGCTAGATTAGTTTATGAATCGAAATACATAATATCAAACTTGAAAAACACCTAACATAAATTGGACTATTTATGGATATAATCCATAATCATAAAAAAATGTTTTCATTGAGGAATTATAAACTCATAAACCCTTCATAATGGTTTGTAACGAAAATGATAATTATCCTATGCATATCCCTTCGGAGTGTCGTAACCAAGAGTGCATCAAGGATCATTTTCATGGACCAGTTCTAGTTCGTGTCTAGCTCAAAGTGGTATTTTCAAGTTTTACCCCTAGGTACATCTGTGCCTGAGCTACCTCTACGTACTCGTATCCAAACAGGGATGTATTGCTCCGAAAATACATAAAATCTATACATTACCAAAATTCTAGGATGTTCTTCTATACTAATCCTCAATGTCTATCTTAGGGCTTTGTGCTCTAATTAGATTTTATGTAAATCTATCTTCCAAGGTTAGTACTAAACTGCCTCTGATACCAAATGTAAATTCCCCAACCCTAGTAACCCAGAGTCAGTGCATTATTACATAACATTGGCATGATCACAAAAGATCAAGTCTCGAAAGACCTATTAGTTTTGTAGTCTTGAAACACTAGTTACATGCATAAGTCTTACATTACATCATGAAATAAAAACAACAACAACATCTTGTCCCCTTTGAACACACTTATCCCTTAGAATATCTCTACAAGTCAATCATGATGAACTTATTCACATCCTTGAATAAATAAAACATAGAAGGGGTGAGCTTAGATGCTCAGTAAGGATAACAATATAGTGGAAACATTCATAAACAAGCTTAATCATTTAAGGCAATTGTATAACTGAAACAAAATACTTTTAAACTTGAACTTCAAAATAACATTGAAAAAGTGAAATGAAATAATTCCATTTACTTATTCAAATGGATATTCTACTAGTCGAACATTCACATGGAATATCAATAACAACTTTCATAATGATGGAATGCGTAATGCCAGACTATCATAAACACATTGTCAAGGCCTTGTGCAAAAACTACAAAAAGCATTTTTCCAAGGACTTCTTTCAAGACACTAGTTTTTCTCATGAGACCTACCGATGCATAGAGGATCTATAGCAGGCTCCACCCATCACATATTAAGTCCAAAGCATTCCTCATATGAACATGTCTAATCATAACATAAACATTCTTATTAAAACTAGCACATCAAATGTCAAAACTTTCTCCACAAACCATGAATGGTATAAAAATAACACATCCATAGTCAAGAATATCACAAAACCATCAATACAATATGGAAGTTTTTTATCGTAATAAATCAACTTCAAATAAGCTTAAAATCCATCAAAGGATGTTGACATTAATGAAATCAAAACTATTTGAGGGAAATATCTCTTTTTTAGATATTTTAAAAGTCACATAATTATAAAAGAAAAAATTTACATTGAAAATATTCTTATAACCTTGTAAGGGATGCTTACACGATTTTATAATGGTATAAAATAGCTGCACCCACCGTATAAGTTAAAAAAGTCATTCTTACCTTAATTTTGTCAAAAAGGTTAAAAAGGACCTTGTTTGGAAAATGATGGAAAGATTCCTTTATAAACTTCTTATAAAAAGTCAAAGAAGTGTATAAATAACATTAATCCATATTCTGTAAAATAGTATGAATGTTTTGAAATACATTTTCAAGAAACATGGATGTAGATGATAAAGAGGTCCCCGTAGATAATTACATTTAAACAACCTCAGATAATGAAAAGATTGTGAAATAAACACTTAACTTGTATTTTTCATTCGATGAGGGTAGTTTAACCTCCTATATATTGGTGAAATAATTGTTATTAAATTATACAAGAATCTTATAAATTAATATGATATCATTTATGATCTTTTATCTTTTCTTTTCTTATAATATCTTAGTATTATCGTCATTCCGGGTGTTAACTTACTCATATTTTTATATGTTTTGTTACATAAGTTGTGTTTGTTATGGATAGGTTGTGTCATATTCATATCCAGAATGATATCAAGTCCTTAAACATTACTTTTAATCATCAAATGAGAATTATTCTTGAATGGATACGATGGGGAATGAATCTCATCGCGTTCGTGGAGATGGTAGTCCGT
This sequence comes from Viscum album, assembly GCA_963277665.1. NCBI lineage: Eukaryota > Viridiplantae > Streptophyta > Magnoliopsida > Santalales > Viscaceae > Viscum > Viscum album. The sequence goes on along the minus strand of OY728165.1, from coordinate 981,415,168 downwards.
ACGTACGCACGAGCAACGATATCATTTTTTTTGATATTTAAATAATATATATAATTGGATGGTATATAATATATACAGAATTTTTATCATGTTATATTTGTTATTTACATCAATTACACATCATTATCACACCCATCCAAATAATAATGTTTTGAATAACAATTATACCACGTCGTGGAGACGGTAAGTTTTACGTATGCACGTATGGTGACATGTAATTCAAACGATTGATAGAATACTGAATATGGTTATACCATATTTATTATAACATAATAGTATATATAAGATACTTGAGTTATTATGTTAGAAATGAAATAACAAAGAACGAAGAAGTTGAAGAAGAAAGGAACTTGGAAAGGGGTGGTGAACACATTACCTCTTCTTTGGGTTCTTCCATTTGATTTGATCAAAAGGGCTCCTTAGGTAGGCTTTCTGATCAAACTAAGGCCTCTAGGATGAAGGGAGGAATGTTTTCAGAATTATTGGGTAGGGTTTGGCTGATCCAAAATGCTTTGAAGGTGTGAATAAGGTGGTAGAGGTGGGGGCCTTTTATAAGAGGAGAGGAGGGGCTCTTTTGGAAAGATTGAAAATATTAAATTATTATGAAAAGCTTTTCGGATTTTTTAGGTCACAAAATGATATATTTCTAGGATAAGATGACAAAGGTTCTAAATCCACCCATCCAATAGGCTTTAGACAACTGTAATCCTTTTATTTTACCTTATCTTTTCATTTTATTTAAATCGTTCATTAATTAGGTAATCGATGTATCATCATGGTGTCATAAATAAATTTATTTATTTAATGACGAAAAATTATAAAAAAAACCATGATGTAGGAAATAGTTTTATCTTTACAATGAGTATCTATAGTCTAAGAGATCATTTATTTAGGCAAAATTAAAATTGTTTTACTCAGTTGTTACATACATTTGTTATATTTTCCTTTCTTTAAAACACTAAAATGATAAAATGTCACTATCACACAAAAGTGGTTCCATGGGGTCCCTATGTTAGAAGAAGGAATCCAATTTTTTGAAATGACACAAAAAATAACATTTGGACACATGTTGGGTTCATTTTACATTATTATGATATTATTTCATTACCCTTAACTACCCAATTACATATTAATCATGATAATTAAAGATAATTGTCGTCGTTACTATTCATAATGTCCAAAAATGAAAGAGTCTTAATTACATAATTTGTACCTTCTGATTCCAAATATGGAATCCATTTTACCAAATTCAAAACAGGAAAATTGCAGTAATTAATTTAAAAATTATTCTCGTTGTCAAACCAAATACCGTGTTTTTGAGAAACAATATCTATCAAAAGATTGACAATTGTTTATGTCCAATTTCAAAGTGAAATTAATTATAATGACCACCATTGGAATAAATGGTAAAAATGTATTCTAATTATACATTAAAGCCACTAAAATTCATAATTTATCACTATTAATTATTCTCTATTAAAAAAGATGTTTTTAAGTATTTTTTCACTATTTATTGAAAATAGGTTGTTCTCAGAAAAATACCAAAAATTCAAATTAGGTTAATTTTGTTATTCCAAATCCAAAGATGAATTCCAATTTAGAATATTAAATTAATTTAATTTAAAAATTTGGTAATACTTTTCATAATGGCCAATTTGATTGGTCGCGGTGTTTTAGAATCTCGAACCGGCGTACAATGCAAGATATTGCATTATTCAAAGGGAAATGTAATATGGAAGATTGGGGTGTTACAGACCATCCGCAGGGTCAGAAGTCGAAGGTGTTCCCACGTTCTAGGGTCACGGCCCAGCCGGTTTGTTTGTGCGCACTAGGCGGCTAGACACTTGTTCCTCCTCGGATGGGTACCGTAGAATGACGGGGCCAGAGTGGCTACTTGTGGAGACAGAGAGATATTATTTCTCATGTTGAGTCCATTGAAGGAATCTCACAAGGGTTTCTATGATAATAGTGGTCTGGGCCAGGGTAAAACCATAGGGTTGGTTCTGGCTGTGACTGTTCCTCCCCTTGTATCTCGTGCTTCTACAATTCCCCCTCCCAGATCCTTTTGTTGGGAACTCGGGTTCATAACCATACCCTTATTCCGGGAAAAACTGAATTAGATGGATGATGTAGATGGAACCAAAGATTAGTTCCTCATCCTATGACAGATCAACCTGGTCGGTTGTCTCTGATGGTGCCGTTTGGTGGGTCGGTGCCCATGGTGCCATGTTTGGGGGCCTAAAACATGACATTTTCGGGGCTAACTTCAGCATCGTTGTAGACTACACCTCTTGTGCTTATCTCATCCCCTTTCGATTACGCCTAGATGATCGAATCGTGGAGGGTTTTGAGGCTGATATTGTTAGTTTTGCAGCATTAGGGGCTGTTAGTGGCAACACCGGCTGCTGAAATTTAGCTCGGAGTATGTCCTAGGCTTGATTTATAGTCTTCCAAGCATACAACCATCAAATTTCTGCCCATTCTTGCTGGTGACTTCCTGCCACCTCTCCCCTATGTCAAAGTAGGTGGTAGAAATATACATCCCTTGTGCTGGGGGTGGTCCCAGCTCGACTTGCCAGGAGACTACCATCCTTTGCAGGTGGTATTTAAAGACGAGGCATTCCAAAATATTGTGCCCCAACATTTGATGGTAGGGACAATAATATGGCATGTCATCGTGGATGGATTCTTTGGGAATCCATGGTTCTGGGAGGTGGAGAGAATTACAATTCATGGAAGCGATAAAGTAGTTGTAGACTTGGTCCTCTCTGAATGAGTATACTTTGTGTCTTCATTCCTCGAACTAGTTCCACTTCGATCCTCTATGATAATCCCGCTTGGGCGGATGCATCTGCTAATAGATAGGGATCCATTGACGATTTGGTGGAGGCCTAAGCAGTAAAGAAGGTGTAGGGGCTGGCTTGAATGTGACAGAGGATGCTTCATCTCTAACTGTTCTCTTTGCAGGGGCCTGTGAGGCGATTCGGGAAATTGGATTTTCCCGTTACAGGGAGTCTTCAAATCTATGGGAAATGGCAGAGAGATTGTAGAAGCCAGTGCTACACTCCACTGTTATGAGCGGTGTTCGTTGCCCATCTCAAAGGTTATCTATGCATATGGAAAGCATCTCGTCTAGGGGAATTGTCCTGTTCAGAGAGTAAGTCAGACCCTTCCATCTGGCGATGAAATCTGAGACCCTCTCATTCCCCCTCTGTTTGCAATTCATGAGGATTTTGACTGTTGTTTTAGGTAGCATTGAGTAGAAGTGGAACAAGAACTGTTGTCGAAGGTCTTCCATGCTTTTTATTGACTGCTCTGGGAGATTCGTATACCAGATGAAGGTAGATCCTTGCAAGGTCCGCACAAAGCATCTGAGTATCACTTTTTCTTATTCTTCCAGAGTTCCCATAATAATGTCACAATAAGACGCGTATTGCATCAAATGTTGTTCCGGATCACCTGATCCATTGAAAATAGGGAATACAGTGCTCCCAAAATTGGGTGGGGGGGGGCGTGTTGCTCACCCAATCTGGGTAAGGCTTCCGATATGGCTGTATCGGAGCGTTTCATCCTTCCATTGCTTCCAATCGAGCTATCAGTGCCTTGATGGTGTTGGTGAGACCCTGTTTTACATCCTATTTGGACCAGTCGATGGAAGGTGTATCCCAAGGCATTTCATGAGTATCTGGATCGGCTAACACCAAGGGTGTATTTGACGTTTGTGGTGCCTTCGGAGGGTTCAGATGAACTTACTCCAGTTGCTTCCTGATTAGAGGGAAGTATTTGTATTCATATGGATCCATATTCAAGAAGTTGGATGGGCCGAGTTCGTAATTGGCCAAGAGCCCTGACCGCTCTTCATTCTCCAGGGAAAATCTTGGTCTTTGAGGTGCACATAATGGGAGTTCAAGGTGTGTCTCATCATGGAAAGCACTTTCAATCAGACGGCTCCTCTAGAGTCGCTCAGCATTAATCCACCTCAATTAGTTCATTTCCTCTTCATGCCGATCGAATCTCTCTTCGAGCATAAGGAGATCATTTTTATCGAGAGAGGGGGATTAGTTAAGGGTAACTGGTCCTTTTTTATCCTTGTTTAGAGATCATGGGCTAAGAAGATGAGGGTTAGCTAGAGGGGAGGCCATATTTAGGGTGGCCCTTTGGTTCCAGGTGTGCACACCTGGTGGTTCGTTGTGAGTCAAAGCCGGACTGGAACCATCATCTCCTGATCCATCCAGATTTTCATCATCTCTGGTGTCACATGTGGGGTTAAACACTATATTATTGATGGATTCATACCACAGTATGGAGGAGATGTCATATTACAAATATTATGAGGATATCCCACAACTTTTACTGGTTCTCCCTTTCCTATCCCGAGATTTCTTTTGAACTCCTTGACGAAGGGTGACGCGGAGAGTTCTTTGATGCGTCCTTGCGATACGCCTCCCTCTGGAAGGGGATTATGATTCAAAGGACATGATAGGGCATGAACCTCCTCTCTTGGATGTCCTCCCTAGGTGAGAGAATACTAATTATCATGGTGGAGGTTGTTGTTGAGGTGGTAAAAATTCCCCCAGCCCTAAGGGCTGGGGTTGGCTCCGTTCCTTGGATGTTGAGTCTCTTCCAGTTTTTATTGTTCTTACGGGGGAAGTTTTTTTTAAAAATGTCCCTAGCCCTGTAGTCTAGGGTTGAACCTGGATTGTGACAGTGGTTGCTACTATCGCTACCTACCTAATCTTATGTGCCCCCATTCGGGGGTGAACTGGATTCGTTGTCGTGTTCTGCTGTCAATGAATCCCCTCCGGGGAGGCAGGTAATGAATGCCGATTGGCCTCTCTTAGGCAAGAGGCCTATTGTATTCTTTTGGTGGAATGATTCAGGATCTCTAGAATGGCTTTTCCCGTCAAGCCTGATGCTTCTGGGACTTACTCAAGTTATGTATTTGTTGGATGTGTCACCTTTCATGAACTGGGACCCCACTCGATTGCTGCCTTTATGTGATGACGTTGCAAGACATAATGTCGTACGAGTTAATCTGGGTAGGGAGCAGAGTGAAATGCAGTGCTCAATGTTCTCCCCATCCACTGATATGGACTCCCATCGGAGCATCGCCAATGAGGCAGTGTAGAAGGTGAAGTGCACAGAGATAGGCTATCTCAATGTTTCTTTTACGCCTCTTGGGTCAATGTTGTCGTGTCGAAGGAAGATCTTCCAGGTCGATGCGACACAAGAGGTCTCCTATTGTCTTGACCTCCTCTATATACCCTTCGTTGGGAAGGAAGATTGATATCAGCCAGCATAGGGTTTTCCATATATTGGAGCGGATGTTGAGCATACATTCTTTTAGAAACTTTCTGGGTATATCGAATTAAGAGGTGGTCATGGGACAAAACATAACAGGTACGTCATCTCTGACCAGTCGTTTCCTCAGCTGCAACTTGTCGGCATACACCTCCGCTAGTGATTCTTCTACCTAGTAGGCCTAACTGAGATGCTTACTGATAGTGTGGTAAGAGGCAGTGGGGCCGGTAGGTATTGAATTATCATGTGGACAATTCCGAGGTGGTTCAGAAGATGACCATGGCCCTAGACCATATCCTGATTTATGAAAGGTGTTTTGGTGACTAGATGTGAATCTCACATGCTCGATCCCGTCCTTCTGAGTGCTTCGGCATATGAGGGATTTTATGTGCTTGATTCGACAGGGGCAGGACCATCCTGTCAATATGATATCTCACTATGGGGAGGACCTTCATAATGGCAACCGTAATCACGAGGACTGACATTACAGCTGCCGTAGGGAGAGAACCTATGGGGTACACCCTGGGTAGGGCCTTCAGAATGTACCGCAACAAGGGGAGGGCCTTTTCATTGATTGACATCTAGGCAGGGAGGGCCTCCGCGATCCGTGTTTTAATGGAGAGGGCTACCATTACTACTTGATGCCTCACTTCATAGAGGACTTTTGCAGTGCATACCCTCAGGAGGACCTCCAAGGCGTATCATGGTGAGGGGAGGACATTATGGCTGCATAGTATTGTTATGGGGGGGGGGGCTTTGAAACAACTTCCATCATGGTTAGGAAGACCATCATGGTTTGACGTTCTATGTGTATCCTAGGGAGGACCTTCAAGACACAGAGCGACAAGGGGAGGACCTTCTTGTTTCTTGGGATCATTGCTAGGAGGACATTCACAGTGGTGGTCGTGGTGGCGATGACTACCATCACAACTAACACAATGGCAAGGAAAACCATCACAGCTACCTCATGAAAAATATATGCGGGGTACACACTGGGGAGGGCCCTCAAAATATACCACAATAAAGGGAGGGCCTGCTTGTTGCTTGACATCTCTACGGGGAGGACCTCCATTATCAGGGTGGCAAGGACAACCATCGTGATCTGATGCCCGACTGTGTGGAGTGTCATTGCAACATAACCCCTAGGGAGGACCTTCAGGGTAGGCCATGATAAGGGGAGGGCCTTCTGGTCAAGATGAGATGTCACGGAAGGGATGGCCTGTAACACCCCGAGATTTTATGAGAAGTATTATTTTTAATTTATTTGATGTGTTGTGTTGTATGATACCCCAATATTATCTTGCGTTATACACAACACCGTATTAGCTTGTAGTATATGCAACACTAATCATGGATCGTGTTACACAAAATTTTAAGTTCGTTTGATAATAGTCATTCTACGCAACATTGAGTGTGTGTCTATATATATATATATATATTCAATGTATAAATGAAAAATGGTTGGATTCTGTTATAACGAAACAATGAAGGAGTCTTGCAACCCTGACTTGGCTTTCATTACACACAATCAAAACCTTCCTCGATAGCGTGTGTTATACGCAATACCAGGTTTCACTAAACAACAATATATTGTTATAATATTATTATGGACTAGCTGTTATGAATATTACTAACTAAATTTTGAATTTTATAACATTATTATTCATATTATAAATTTTCTAAAACATTTTATGTGAACAAAAAAAAAATTTCGGGTAAAATAAGTATTTTTCAAAAAATGCAGTTTTTCCGCCCTTTGATGGCGCACCCACATTAAATCTAGTTTTTTACAAGTTTATAAGTTCAATTTTACAAAATAAACTTCTTCTTTTGAATCATGATATAAAAATTTACATTGGATAAAGTTTTGATATTTATATGATAACTTTCATATTTTAATGAATAGTAAAAACACGCTATATTTTAATTTAAAAAAACATTTTTCATCGTAATAATTTATATGGTTAAATTATAATAATTAATGGTTTTAATGTATAAATAGAATATATTTTTACCATTTAATATAATTTATGACATTATCATTGATTTTACCTTGAATTCGTAGGTTAAATCAATTCAATATTTTGCAATGTTTTAACCAAAAACCCATTTACTTTCGACAACGAGATTAATTATAATTTAATTTATGCAACTTTTGTGTATTGAATTTTGAAAAATGGATTCCATATTTGGAATCAGTGGGGCCAAATTTTGTTAATAATCTACTTTTTATTTTTCGGCATTATATATAGTAACTATGGTAAATTTTATTTACCATAGTTGAAGGAAAATCGGGTAATTAATGGTAAATATAAGATTACAGAATTACCCTAACACCTGTCAAAATTGTATTGGATGACTAAAGGATGACCCATATCACCTAAATGTCGGAATAGATTCCTTTTATCTACTTGTTTCCTTGAAAATAATTTAATTATTATTAAAACCAACGAAAGTGACAACACGTCACTCTCTTAAATATTATATGTATATTAATTTTACATTAGTGATAAACATAATGAAACTTAGAACATGAATAGTCTCCATAAATATAATAAAATTATATACATCATATTAATTTATTTATAATTTTTAGGGATTAAATAAATATCATTAAAGGTGACATAATAGTGATGTTGAAATTATTTTATTAAGAGAAATATCAAATAAACGGTTTTAAAAATATTAAAATAAATATTATATGAACTATTAAATGTGCTCCACTAATTTTCAAGATACATACGAAATTTTATTAATCTATTAAATCTTTTATTTCGAACATATATTCTGTGTATTTTTTATTTAAATTCAAATAAATGAATAGTGTTAAAATTGACACTATTGTTATCTTATAAAAATGACATATTATAAAATTGTTTAAAAATCAAAAAAAAAATTAAAAAATATAAATTAAAATTTATATGGTCAAAAATGTCATAAAGTGTCAAATTATGGAAAATTAACAACACATATGTAATTATGTATAATAATTTAAAATTTAGAATATTATTACCACAAATAAAATTAAATTTATAAATAAGGATAAATCAAGTTGATAATGTTTAAAATAAATTCCTAACATGTCTAAATTTTATTGGTTTATGAGATTAAAACCCTATCTCATCTAATATTCGAATTGAGTCATTCTGGAGGTTTTTATGTGAGGTTTGAATTTATATTAAACTAATTTTTTTTAGGATTCCAAATGTGCCTCTCTCCCCCCGTATAAAAGGACACCTCCTCCCTCTCTTCCTCATACCATTTTGATCCTTGAAGCTCGGACAACCTCTAAACATTTCACTTCTCCACTTCCATATAAAACATATAGAGGTACTGTTCTGCTCAAAATTCCAACTCTAGTGCCCTAAGAAGAAGTTTAAAGGTGGTGTGTTGAAGAAGAGGTATTCTCTTCTACCGATTATTTCAAGCTTATTTATTCTTAAACTTCTTCTCTGTTAGTTGTTTTATTATAATGTAACAACATAAGTATCAATAATATGCTTATATGTTATTATAAATATGAAAAAAACCCATTTCACCTTCTATCCATCCTCTGGAAAATGAAATCATGGCACATGCGTACGTACGGAATACCGTCTCCACGCCGTGGTTTAATCTGTTTTTCCAACACCACCTTACTTGTATGGGTATTATGGTGTAAAGAATAACTATATATGGTTATTATAACATCATACTGATTCTGATATATTATACCATCCACTCCAATTCTATTCAATAATTATGGGAACGATATCATCGCTCGTTCGTACGTACGGATTACCGTCTCCACGACACGATGAGATTCATTCTCCATGTTAACCATACATGAATGATTATAAAGTTTATATAATGAATAATACTAAAAAATATGACATAATAATTCTACTGTATATATATATATATATATATATATGTTTTTCATGTATTTAGTTTCATTAAATTCAATAAGGAAACGAAAACAGCGTTAATGCGTATGTACGGCCTACCGTCTCCATGAACTGTGTATTTCATTCCTTTTATCGTTCTTTAATATACATGTATATTATGAACATATATTATATATAAATCATTTTTTACATTATTTAATTAAATAAATCAGGATATAAGTAATAATATCAAGAACAACAAGTCCAAACATGTACGATAAATAAATCGATTTTACCCAAAACGTTGCATTACCATGGAACTTACAAAAGAATGGGTAATATAAAGTCATAAGTGAACCATATATGATATCATAACAATGAATATGATTCTTTAATATGTCAATGACATTATTTAAATCATTATACAAGAGGTTCAGATACGTACGAAGCATATCAGACCTAAGGTAAGGGATACATTTTCCGATCTCGTTTTTATCTGAGGTTGTTTATTCGTATGTATTTACTGGGGTTATATTTATCATCCATGTCTAAATTTTCTAAAAATGGTTTTATGTATGTTTAAAGTCCCTTTTACCCATTTTTTACTTTTACTACATGGTTTTTAAGGAATATTTCTTTTGTTTACCATATGAGGTACTTTTTGACTTTTCGGTAAAAGTACGAGAAGAATGTTTTTTAACTTATATGACATGAACAGATTTTTACAGTTTTATAACGCCTTATTTTCATGAAGCTTACTCTACAAGATTTCATGAATATTTAAAACAAAATCCTTTTCTTTTAAAATTTCATGGAATTTAGTGAAAATAATATTATTTTGAAGAAGAAAGGATATTTTCCTCAAGAATTCATTTCAAGTGTTTTATCAAAAACATTTTCCATCTAAGATGACATTATTTCATATGTGTATGTTTCAAGTATAATGTCACTATGATTTACATGGTTTTACTTTTATTATGATGAAATGATATCCATTTTTATATATAGATTATGTGATGATGGGTTGATGTTTATGAACCCCATTTTATTCTTTGGGTTATGATGAATGATTTATGTTTATGTTGTGGCACACGTAATAATGATTTCATTATGAGATAGGTGGGACCTATATCTCCCTCCAATTCATTGGGTAAAGATTTATATCTCATGAAATAGACATGGATGGAATGGTAAGTTAATCTGGTTTAGTGTTACAGGACAGAAATGAGGAGTGAACTCGATTCAGAAAGGGAATTTTTCCACTAAGATGGGCTTGGCAGCAATGCGTTGGCTACTATGGAAATCATGACATGTGCTGAATGGTTTCCACAATTACATGTTTTAATCCAATGATATTTTATCATGATTTATGTTTCTTTATGATCTATGCCTTATGTACTTCCATGTTTTATGTCATTGCTCAAGCTTTTGATGTTTAAACATTATGTTCATGTTTTTAAGTTCAAATATAGATGATTTGTTTTATTTTATCCATGCTTACCCTTACTGAGCATTTGAGCTCACCCTTTATATGTATTCTTTTCCCCAGGATATAAAGAAAGGTTTTAGGTAATAAAACAAAAGGGGGGAAGATATTTAAGGGAGATTTTGAAGATCTTTCACCACGATTAGAAGATTACGTTCCAAGTTTCCAAAGACAGTAAACTATTACGGTCCTTGTGTGTCTGTTTTTGTTATGTATTAAGTATTCCGCAAAAATAATGTAATGTCCATGTACGTGAAGCTTCGGGTCTCTACAGTTGGTATCAGAGGAAAGGTTTAGTCAACCTTTGGAAACTAGTATGTGAAAATGTTAGTGACATCCCTAGAGATACTTCTAAGGTATGACTAGGGATGTCCATAAGGATAAGTATGTGTATAGGATATAGTCCTAGAACTACAGAAATGATCTTAGAATTTAACATATGATTTTAGATATTGAGGGTACTCCCCCTTTACTATGTTGTTTTCCCTAGCATGATTTTTGCCTCTAACACTATTCTTTTTGGGTTTTAGAAAATGGCTAGAAGTAGGAAGATTCACGATAATGGAGGATATGACGGACAATGCAATGATATTTTTCATGAGCAACCAAATGAAATGGGATTTGGAATTCCAGACATCGTTATTATGCCTAATTAGCAATATCGTAATATGATCAATAATCTCAACTTTGGTAAGTTTCCCGAATCAGATAATAAGAGAAAGATTGAGTTTCATGATGATCATAGAGGAAAGAAATATCAATTTACCTCATGTAAATCATGTGGGAAGAGGCATCGGGGAGATTGTTTCAAAGGAACTGGAAGATGCTTTGGGTGTGGAAAAGGACACAATTCCAGTAAGTGCAAAGGAAAAGGTCTAGTTAACACCATGGACAAGGATAATGGTATTTCTATGACATAAACAATGATTAGATGTTTTAAATGTAAAATGTATGGGCATTATGCAAACCAATTCCCTATGGGAAAATCTCACGAAGAGAATCAGCATGGTCATATGAGTAGTATTTATGTGGATGATGATGAAGAGACTACAAATGAAATATATGATGAAATAAATGATGATGCCCAGTCAGTGGTTTAAAAAGTTAGTGGAATTATTGTATATTTATAAAGAATAATGTATGGTACTATGGAATAAAGAATCATCTAAGGATTGTTACACTATTGTTTTCCCTAAAGTATTTGAATGTATATGTTGAATTGTACCAGAAACCATGGAACGTTATTCAGATATTTTTGGAAAGTAGATGATATGTGCATAATGAAGGGATAAGAAGACAATGAGATTTTTGATTGTATTCATGAACTCATGACAGATATAAGGACTAAGTGATATCATTGTTTGAGTATATAGAATTTTGAGGATTTTGGTATGTGGAAAGTGTTAACTTTTAACTGCATTCATGTTTTCACTAAGGTTCAATGGGTATTCTTTTTTTTCAAGAGAATACATGATTAAGGCCTTCGAATGTTTAGAATGTGACCAAAAATACATATCTTATGATATATGGGGATCAATGATGGTATTAACATGCTTGTTACATGATCTCTTTGGTAATCATTTTCACTATAATATGAGATTGGGCAACAGTATTTTGGATAAGCCTAAAGATTGGAATGGATTATGTTGGACATAAGTTAGTATTGTTTAAGGCTAGAACGTTTTCGATATTCTTGATGGAAAGTTATAATAATGTATTTTTTTGAAAAAAAGGACAACTTGCAGGATGAGAGATATGCCATCGCGTCGGGCAAGGCTATGGGAATCGAACGCACAACCGAAGTGCGACTGGCCTTTATCGCCTACCACTAGCCAACAGGAAGTCCCTGGTTAGTAGAAACTAGTTTTATTTCATTATGCGGCATGATAGATGAAGTATAAGTTCATTGTTTGAATCGTATACGATTAATCTAACCATAAGATGAACTTATAACTTTTGCTAAATTTTTTTTTGAAATAGATGGAATGACCCATCATTATATCACATGATCTGCTAACACTTCACAAATAACAAATTCAAATTCATTTCAAAGTGTAAATTGTTTGATTCAAAAAAAATAGCGAGATTGTACCAAAATCATGTATGTATTTCTTTTAATTCATCAACTTTAGGGAAATGATCTTGAAAACCAAAAATGTTGTCCTAGTGCCCTTATATCCGATGAATCAGATGGTACCTTAGATCATCACAAATTTATGGCTTTGTGATTGTTGGCTTTTTCATAACCATGTTCTCTACCACTCTCCATCAGAACTTAATGTCTAGATTTCTATTCCATATCAATATTTTCACCTATGTTCTCCCACGAGGAAACCTAGTGATGAGTTAAATTTGGGTAACCGTTATGTTTCATACATCACTTTTTAAAATTAAGTTTTAGTATGTGGGTTTATATTAAAGAAACTTTCAAGTAGTCAACCATTTATAACCCAGAAGAATTTCGAGGGCAATATTCATTTTAAGCGGGGTAGAATGTAACACCCCGAGATTTTATGAGAAGTATTGTTTTTAATTTATTTGATTTATTGTGTTTTATGATACCCCAAGATTATCTTGCGTTATACACAACACCGTACTAGCTTGCAGTATATGCAACACTAATCTTGGATTCTGTTATGCACAATTTCAAGTTCATTTGATAATAGTCATTCTACGCAACATTGAGTGTGTATATATATATATATATATATATTCAATTTTTAAATGAAACATGGTTGGATTCTGTTATAATAAAACAATGAAGGAGTCTTGCAACCCTGACTTGGTTTGCATTACACGCAATCATGACCTTCCTCGATAGCGTGTGTTATACGCAATACCAGGTTACACTAAACAACGATATATTGTTATAATATTATTATGTAGTAGACGTTATGAATATTATTAACTACATTTTGAATTTTATAACATTATTATTCATCTTATAAATTTTCTAAAACATTTTATATGAACAAAATAAATTTTTCGGGTAAAATAAGTATTTATCAAAAAATGCAGTTTTCCCACCTTTTGATGGCGCACAGATATTAAATCAAGTTTTTGACATGTTTATAAGTTAAATTTTACAAAATAAACATCTTCTTTTGAATCAGGATATAAAAATTTACATTGGATAATGTTTTGATATTTTTCTGATAACTTTAATATTTTAATGATTAGTAAAAACATGCTATATTTTATTTAAAAACAACTTTTTTTGTCGTAATAATTTATATGGTTAAATTATAATATTAAATGGTTTTAATGTATTAATAGAATATATTTTTACCATTTAAAATAATCTATGTCATTATCATTGATTTTACCTGGAATTCGTAGGTTAAATCAATTCAATCTTCTGCAATGTTTTAACCAAAAACCCATTTTCTCTCGACAACGGCATTAATTTTAGTTTAATTTATGCAACTTGTATGTATTGAATTTGGAAAAATTTATTCAATATTTGGAATCAGTGGGTCCAAATTATGTTAATAAGATACTTTTTATTTTTGGACATTATGAATAGTAACTACGGTAAATTTTATTTACCATAGTTAACGGTAAATCGGATAATTAAGGGTAAACATAAGATTACAGAATTACTCTGACACCTATCAAAATTCTATTGGATGACTAAAGGATGACCCATATAACCTAAATTTCGGAATAGATTCCTTTTATCTACTTGTTTCCTTGAAAATAATTTAATTATTATTAAAACCAAAGAAAGTGACAACACGTCACTCTCTTAAATCTTATAAGTATATTAATTTTAATTTAGTGATAAAATTAATGAAACATCGAACATGAATAGTCTCCAAAAATATAATAAAATTATATACACTATATGAATTTATTTATAATTTTTAGGGATTAAATAATTTTCATTAAAGATGACATAATAGTGATGTTGAAATTATTTTATTAAGAGAAATATCAAATAAATGGATTTAAAAATATTAAAATAAATATTATATGAACTATTTAATGTGTTCCACTAATTTTATAGACATATATAACATGTTATGAATCTATTAAATCTTATAGTTCGAAAATATATTCTGTATATTGTTTATTTAAATTCAAATAAATGAATAGTGTCAGAATTGACACTATTGTTATTTTATAAAAATAACATACTATAAAATTGTTTAAAAATCACAAAAATATTTAAAATTTATAAATTTAAATTTATATGGTCTAAAATTTCATAAAGTGGAAAATTATGGAAAATTCACAACACATGTGTAATAATATATAATAATTTAAAATTTAGAATATTATTATCACAAATAAAATTAAATTGATAAATAAGGATAAATCAAGATAATAATGCTTAAAATAAATTCCTAACGTGTCTAAATTTTATTGGTTGATGATATTACAACCATATCTCATCTAATATTCAAATTGAGTCATTTTTGGAGGTTTTTATGTGGGTTTTGAATTTATATTAAACTAATATTATTGAGGATTCCAAAGGCACCCTCTCCTCCCTTATAAAAGGTAACCTCCTCCCTCTCTTCCTCACACCATTTTGAGCCTTGAAGATCGGACAAACTCTTCCCATTTCAGTTCCCCACTTCACAAGAAACCTTATAGAGGTACTGGTCTTCTCAAAAGACCAACCCTAGTGCCCTAAGAAGAAGTTTAAAGGGGGTGCGTCGAAGAAGAGGTAATCTCTTCTACCGATTATTTCAATCTTATTTCTTATTCAACATATTCTTCTTCAGTTGTTTCATTATAGAGTAATTACATAAGTATCACTAATATACTGATATGTTATTATAAATATTAAATAACCCCATTTCACCTTTCTATCCATCCTACGGAAAACGAAATCACCGCGCGTGCGTACGTACGGAATACCATCTCCACGCCGTGGTGTAATCTGTTTTTCCAACACTACCTTACTTGGATGGGTATAATGGTGTAAAGAATAAATATATATGGTTATTATAACATCATACTGATTCTGATATATTATACCATCTAATCCAATTCTATTCAATAAATATGGGAACAATATCATCGCTCGTGCGTACGTACGGATTACCGTCTCCACGACGCGATGAGATTCATTCTCCATGTTAACCATACATGAATGATTATAATTTTTATATAATGAATAATAATGAAATATATTACATAATAATTCTACTTAATTTATATATATTTATATGTATGTTTTTCATCTATTTAGTTTCATTCAATTAAATAAGGAAACGAAAACAGCCTTCATGCGTACGTACGGCCTACCGTCTCCATGAACGGTGTATTTATTTCCTTTTATCGATCTATAATATATATGAATATGATCAATATATATTATATATAAATCATTTTTTACATTCTGCAATTAAGTAAATAAGTATATATGTAATAATATCAAGAACAACAAGTCCAAACATGTACGATAAATAAAACGATTTTACCCAAAAAGCTGCTTTAACATGGAACTTACAAAAAGAACGAGTCATATAATTTCATAAGTGAACCATATATGATATCATAAAAATGAAAATGATTCTGTAATAAGTCAATTACATTATTTAAATCATTATACATGAGTTTCGGATACGTACGAAGCATATCGGGCCTAAGGTAAGGGATAACTTTTCCAATCTCGTTTTTATCTGAGATTATTTATTCGTATATATTTACTGGGGTTATATTTATTATCCATGTCTCTATTTTATAAAAATTGTATCATGTATGTTTAAATACCTTTTTACCCATTTTTTACTTTTACTCCATGGTTTTTAAGGAATATTTCTTTTGTTTACCATACGAGGTACTTTTTGACTTTTCGGTAAAAGTAGGAGAAGAATGTTTTTTTAACTTATACGACATGAATAGATTTTTACAGTTTTATAACGCCTTATTTTCATGAATCTTACTCTACAAGATTTCATGACTATTTTAAAAAAATCTTTTTCTTTTAAAATTTCGTGGAATTTAGTGAAAATAAAATGATTTTGAAGAAGAAAAGATATTTTCCTCAAGAATTCATTTCAAGTGTTTTATCAAAACCATTTTCCATCTAAGATGAAATTATTTCATATGAGTATGTTTCAAGTATAATGTCACTATGATTTACATGGTTTCACTTTTCTTATGATGAAATATATCCATTTCTGTTATATAGATAATGTGATGATGGGATGATGTTTATGAAACCAATTTTATTCTTTGGGTTATGATGAAAGATTTATGTTTATGTTGTGGCACAAGTAATAATGATTTAATTATGAGATGGGTGGGACCTATATCTCCCTCCAATGCATTGGATAAAGATTTATATCTCATGAGATAGATATGGCTATAACGGTAAGTTAATCCGGTTCAGTGTTACTGGACTAAAATGAGGACTGAACTCGATTTAGAAAGGGAGTTTGTCCACTAAGATGGTCTTGGCAGCAATACCTTGGCTACTATGGAAATCATGACATGTGCTGAATGGTTTCGACAATTACTTGTTTTACTCCCATGCTATTTTATCATTCTTTATGTTTCATTATGATCTATTCCTTACGTACTTCCATGTTTTATGTCATTGCTCATGCTTTTAATGTTTTAACATTATTTTCATGTTTTTATGTTCAAATGTATATGATTTGTTTTATTTAATTCATGCTTACCATTACTGAGCATTTGAGATCACCCTTTATATGTTTTCTTTTCCCTAGGATATAAATAAATGTTTTAGGTAAAAAAACAAAAGGGGGAAGATCTTTAAGGGAGATGTTGAAGATATTTCACCACGATTAGAAGATTACGTTCCATGTTTCCAATGACACTAAACTATTATGGTCCTTGTGTGTCTGTTTCTGTTATTTATTAAGTATTCCGCAGAAGTAATGTAATGTCCATGTACGTCTAGTTTTGGGTCTCTACAGGGCCTCCGTAGTTGCGACTAAGATAGCGAGGACTACTATCATAATATTTGGACCCACGACACAGAGAGTGTTTACAGTCTATACCTTTGAGAGGACCTTCAGGGTGGACCGTAGAAAGTGGAGGGACTTCTTTCTTCTCGATCTTCTGGTCACATCGAGGGCTTCTGTGACGCGCAACATAAGAGAAGCTCTTGTGATCGATCATTTTATGTTCGTGGGGGAGGCCCTCACGGGTGCTCTGGGGAGGACCTTCAGAGCTGCTGGTAGCGATATTGCGGGGAGTAACATCACAACTGCTAATACCACTCCCATAAATTGGTAATGGGTCGGTAGGGTTTTGAGCCTTCTATATGTTCTTAGCGGCATTGGGAGCCTTATGTTTTAGCAGAGCGGAGTCGTTAACCCGCTATTTATTTTTTGGCTACCTTTTGCGCATTCGGGGCACTTTCATGCGGGCATCAGGGACCATCTACTATTGATAATGGCCTTCAGCTTTGGGTACCTTTCTAATTTGGTCATGCGATGCTGTCGGGATATGCATATGAACGTCTCGACATTTAGCAGGGATATGTGCCTGCTTTAGAGCCTCCACCGTGATGGATGGTGGTCCCCCAGTTCGAACGAGTGAAGCTTCTCAATCTGGTTTCCCTTATATCACAGAATATGGCCGACGACCCTCCTGGTCGGAAGCAAGGATGTAAATCTGCTCCGAGGCAGCTATCTCGTCTCTTAGTTGAGTCCCCTCAATTGGGGAGACGGTCTCTTGGGCCTGAGTCCTTTTTGTTTCCACTAATGCAATTACATTCTAGAAAGTCTGAAAGATATGATCTGGGATTGATACCTACTCCTCCATCATTTCCAGGATATGAGGAGAGACATCTTTAGTTGGAATGGGTATGGTGACCCATTCCGGTATCAGAGTATGAATATCCTACTCTGGTCCTCTGGTGGTGAGTGGGTACTGATAATTTTCCTGTGTTGGGGCAAGTGAATGAGTCTACCCCTGTGCCAGGATATGCTATTTTATCTCTCCATTTTCCACCACATCGGGATGGCGGACTTTACTTGCATCCACAGGGAGTTGACCCGACATATGTTAGTTTCCCACCATATCGAGTCGGTGGCCTTTATTGGTAGGGATACGTGCCTACCTATCAATTTCTACCACATCTGGATGGGGGTCTTTGTTGATCACCACCATATCAGGATGGTAGGCTTCAAGAGCATCTTCTAGGAGATGGTCCTGTAGGTGCTGGGTCTCCACCATGTCTGCTTGGTGGGATTCACTACCCTAGGCAAGGAGAGGTTCCTGCTGGGTAGGTGTCGTCCCATGTGGATTACGGGCTTGATGAAGCTCGGTAGGGATGCACTCTTACTCATATGATGTTTCCATGTCTAGACGGTGGTCTTTGGAAGAGCAGACAGGTGTATGTGCTTGCTTGCAATATGTCTCCATGACTGGGCAGTAGAGCTCCTCCTCAGGGACAAGGGTAATGACTGGTCCCTGATTGTACGTTTTCTTCCCTCATCATGTGTTCTGAGGTGTCAGAGCTCAGGGATTGTGGGAATGGATCCTTAGGTCAAATCCTCTTAAGCATGAAGATATTGAGTTGCGGTGTAACTGTGAGGATGTCTTCCGGCAGGGGAATTAGAGCGAAACACCTGTTCAGCAGGGATGAAGTCCTTAGTGTCGACATCATCCACCTCCCTAAGGTAAGGGAGGTACACATTTCCATGTTCTGTGGATAGACTCCCGAAATGGTTTGAGATGGAAACATGAGCCATCTGGATCTACCTTCACGGCCGCTGCTGGGCAGGCAACCAGCAGGTCTTGGCAGATTGTAGGGCGTGCATGGCCGCCTCCACCATCGGGAGTGTACCGTTCAAGTGGTACTCCCAGATCAATGTATCTGAGACCCAGCGTTGAAGACACGGGGTAGGTGACATGGACCTTCATTGGTGGGGATGTCTAGTCATTGTGTTTTTCGAAGTACACGTTCAAGAGTTCCTCCATGATGCCATTGGATCGAAGGGAGTACTGAGTGGTACCTGTAAAATATTTTGAAAAATACAAATAGAAAACCCGTCAAAGCAGCATCTCATGATCCCATTCATAATTAATGACCTTTCTTAGCCATCCTTGTGAGTATAATGGGTCACATAGTGAGATTAGGTTAAATTGGCCAGGCTTGTTTAAAGATTCACGTCGGGTTCACCATTTTTTGTTTGGCGACGATGTGTGAAAAAAACGTGCGCTTTCCGATGGTTGATTAGAGAAGGTTGGATTCTGCTTAATCACGCATATCAGGTGGACCATTTTTTGTCTTTAAATGCCCAACGGTTCCATATCCAGTGACACATGGACCTTCTTTCTAAAGGCAGGAGTTCGCTAGGTGATTTGGCCAACGACGCTTAAAATCTCACATAGGTCAAGAGGATGGGAAGTGGGGCTCATCACACCCTTTTGGGAAGAAATTTTGCTTGTTCAGGGACTCTCTTATAGATTTAAGACATATTCACATGTTCGTGAATCTTTGGTTTATACCCAGGCATAGTATCCATGGATTACTCTTTCTTGGATTTGGTCAGCTGAATGTAGGGATTCAGAATCATTTAGGCATGAGTTTTTCCATCCCTCATTGGATTAATGAATCAAATCAGTTTGGACTCATTGAGATGGAAATGGTTTGAATCCACATAAATGGGTGCTCTGGAGTTTATTGTTATCCAAGGGGGACAGATGATGACTTCAGCATTTGGATCGAACACGTGATACGGGCTTCCTACGTATCCTCATGAGAAGAATCATAGTACACGTAGTTTAGTTTGGGTTGGGTTTTGCATCCCGAGGCATCCCAAGGTGGTACGGGGCATACACATTGAGGAAACCCAAGGTGTTAGTGAACCAACATGAAGGAGGTCGGAATG
Organism: Viscum album; assembly: GCA_963277665.1. Classification (NCBI taxonomy): domain Eukaryota; kingdom Viridiplantae; phylum Streptophyta; class Magnoliopsida; order Santalales; family Viscaceae; genus Viscum; species Viscum album. The sequence continues at coordinate 981,394,688 of OY728165.1, read as the reverse complement.
ATCGGTTGTTGGTATTGAACGCCGGCGAGGCTTCTTACATACCATACCTAGGAGACAGGGATCAAATTCCATGTAGTTCGGGCGGAGGGTGTCGGCGAGACAACATGAAGATGGACCTTGGTCTAACAGGAGTTAGGCTTAAAGCTCATAAGGCTTCATACGTACCATGCCTTGACATTGATCAAAGAACTCATAGTTCAGAATGGCGGAATATAGTTTAACGTCATGTGGGACATGGGTATTTTCATGGTCGATGCTTACCCCAATCCCACGTGAGTCATGCTCTGTGTGAGAAACAAGAGGCAGTAAGTACCTGATGATCACATAACGAAGGGTGTGTCCGTGGGAAGTGAAATGGGAATTATGCATGGCTAGTAGCCCGGGGAAATGGAGATTGGGACTTACTCCAATATGGAGGCCTAAATTGGTGGAAAACACCAATGGGTGAGGGATTTGGGACAGAAGAAAGAGGGGTTCAGGCACCACCTCACGCAAAAAGAACTAGGGGCTTACACTGGGATGGTTTCCCTAATCGATTTGGACTTACTCCATGATTGAGGCCCAGTAACTCCCAGAAGAGGGGAGAAGTGCTCACCAATAACATCGAAAGGAAACGCAAGTGGGGTCCCCCAATCCTGGCGAGTGGAGAGGTAGAAAGGGGACTCCCGGTCTCGGACCCTGCACTACCGTGGGTATGTGAACCCATGAATGTTTTGAGAACCCACTCAAGGGATGGAGAAACCCTTTTGTCCTCGCCTACCATGGGTATGTGAACTCAAAGCGGCGCGCTCATACGTGTGAAGGTTAAATCATACAGATCCGGTGGCTTTGGTAAAGGCCTTGGCTCGAGGCTGACGAATAGGCCAATGAGGGGATTGTGAAGGATCATGCCGGATTGGATGGATTTTATCTGAATCGGGGAATGGGAACAATAAAGGAGTTGATGGGCCACATGGGTGTATGAGGAGTGGATCCCTTCTCATAGGGGGGTTCTACGTGGATGGAGAGGTAGTCCGTGTACTAGGGTGGTACGCGGACTGATAGGCATCCCGCGTAGTAGGGCGGTACACAACCTCTGGTTCAACCCGCATACCAGGTTGGTACGCGGGGGATTCCACGTGAGCAGTGGCAGCCAGGGGCGACGTCAGTCGGGGGTTCATCGGTCAGGGCTTCACTAGTGTAGGAGGGTGATACATGGTGCGTAGGATTGAAAAGGGGGCGTAGAATCCATGGTACATGGGGAGTACATCCTCAGAGGGGACTTGGCTTCATGGTCTTTTTTTGGCATTTAATGTTTGTGGTTCACCAAGTTGTTATGTGTTTTTCAGTTCCTTATTAATCTGTTTCTAGTTTCATACATGTTGCGAGTTGGAACTTTTCTATTTGAAAAATTCTATGATCATTACTCCGAAATCAGCCCACCCGAGTCTACCCTCTACCCTTCCTTCCCCCTGATGTCCTTTTATAGAGGGAGAATGAGATGTATCTGTAGTTATGCGGCACCTTTTATAGAGTCCCATTACCGAAAACCCGGTTTACTGATGACTTGTTCATTCTGTAACTCGCGGGGCATTGAATGCACCTCACTCGCGAACCAAATCGGTTCAGGGGGTACTTCGCGGCTGAGTGGGGCTCTGCCTCTATTCCGCAAATGATGGTGTACACGGTCTATGCCAGTTGTTGTGTATTGCCCCTAGGGCAGTTTGTGATGGCAGACCGACCTAGTTCCCATCCTGTTTCATGCTCGCCGAGGGTCCCCGCCTCTATTTCGCGAATGACAGTGGTCCGTAGAGGGGGTGGCTTGCAGAACCCGCCGCGTACCTTCAATATTGGACTGATACATGGACCAGTCCGTCTTTTTACAACCTTTGAGTATTCTTCACATTTTTTCCCAATTATTCGAGGAAAATGTGGTAGAATCCTCTCTTGAATTGAGGGGATTCGGATTCTCCTTTTTGGATTATTCAGGACCCTACAATCTCTTTGATCATATTGACGAGGCAGTATTTTCAATTGATTATCCGGAGGCATAGCCCTTCGATATGATGAGGCTATTGAAGTAGAAGTAGGTACATGTGCTTGGTTGGGTGTGATTGTAGGAGCTTCTACTTTTCCTATCCTCCTCCCTGGAGTTGATGGAATTATATGAGTTTTAGCTTTAGTTTATATAATAGAGTCATCTATCTGCTGAGCGATTGAAGTAATGTCTCGAAACCCTCCTATGTATTTCAAAGGGATCAATGGTTTGCATAATTCATCATGTAGATTTTATACACATATTGTAATCAACTCTTCTTGAATGAGTTCAAGACTTAAGTAATATGTTAATCCTTTCCATCGTGCAATTAAATCTGAAACCCTTTCATTCTCCATTTTTTTACAATTGGTAATATAAAAAACTATCATATTTGTTAGTGTTGAGCTAAATTGAAGAAGTAATTTTTGAGAGAGATCATCCCATCTAGTAATTGATCAAGATTTCAAACTTTTATACAAGACAAAAGCTGGTCTTTATAATGACTAGACAAAACACCAAAGCTTAACTGCTTCTTTTTTTTGAGAGTTTCCCATCATAGGATCTCAACAATAAACAAAATGTGGTAAATGTTGTCACGGATCTCCCAAACCATTAAATATTGTGAATCTGGTATTCACACAATTTGGTGGGGGAGGAATTTCATCCACCCATTCAGGGTAAGATCTATTTTCTGGATGAACTGGTGCACGTCATTCCTCCATTTCTTCCAATCATGTTTTTAATGCCTCAATTAGGTTCATAATAATTTTTGGAACATCCAGATGGGCTGAATTCTGTGTAGATATATCTCTAGAGTTTTATTTGGTGTAACGATCAGTAAAACCACTGATGGTGGTGGTGATATATGCCTTGGATAACCCATGAAAATTGGCCTATCGGGATGTATATGGTCATTCCATGATTTTGTACCCAATGGAGGGAATTCATTATCCGGATATGTAGTTACTTCAAAACAACTTTGCTGAGGAGCTCCCACAGGATTTTCAAGTTGAGGACTATCCTGGGGAGTACGTCTAGTATAAATTCTATTTCTAAGTAACTCTTTATTGAGTCTTTTCTACTACTTCATTTCCTCTTTTTGCTGTGAAAATTTCTCTTCAAGTTAAATATATTGACCTTCCCTAATGGAAAACTGAGATGCAATCTGACTTTTTTCATTTCCCCTTGTAATATTCCTTTCAGAGAGGGGGAGTTGGTCATTTGAAAGAATACCTAGATTCTGGGTAAGCCTCTGATTTTGGGTACACACACCTTCTCCATTTGCCTCGGTGTATACTGTATTATGGACAAGAACTTCATATTATGATTCCCTTGAACTGGACGTTTTTTCTGGAGGATATTCTGCAATGTTGTTAATGACATTTATTGATGCATAATGCATTGAGGGAATTATGTCAGTGTTTCTGCTAGATCACCTTCCTTTTTTTCTTCCATGAGACTATGTTCTCATATAAAAAGAATTACATGGAACTGTTTGGTGGATAGTAACAAGAAAGGAATCATGGGATAGTTCGGTTGTATGCTTTCCTTATGGCTTCTTCCCAAATCGGGAGAAAACTTAGATCCGTTGAGGAGTAGATTGCAGATGTGAAAAATCCCCCAGCCCTACAGGCTGGGGTTATTCCTGTTCTTCATCCTCAAATATTTGAACATTGTTTAATTAATTTAAATGTTGAATTAGATTATCCCCAACCTTACATGTTGTGGTGATTCTTGAACTGCTATGGATGAAATTCATGCAACTGTTCTTTTGATTTTGCGGATTTTGGTTCGGACATTAGCTAGGGGAATTATCTGACAATCACTCAAATCACCCATTTTGGAAGATTGTCATTCTATTTTAGAAATTTTCATCCTTGGACGCATCGCAACCTCTAAACGGGATGCATGTTCAAGATTCTCAAATGCTTTATGTAAATTTAACTCAACAACTTCTTTTCTTTGGGCCTGATTCTGATGAGAACTGTTTGATACCTATTCTTGATCGTACATTTGATTACATACAAAACCTATTGATTGTGGCTGACCACAGGAAATAACATTGCATGAGACCAAATTTGGTGGAATTTGATGATTTTGTATTGCAGTGAAATGCAATGCTCTATATGAACCCCATCATCTGATAGGAGCACTAGATGGGAAACCAAATATTAATTGGCATAGTCTCCTTAGAGCATTGAGACATGCACACTAAAGGGTTATTTATTGTTTTTCAACCTTTGGATGTTGAGAAACTGAGAGAGATTCCAAGTCAATTTGGTGCTGCAACCTTTCTATTACCTTTACATGATTTTGATATTTATCATATGGTAATACTTTGGTTTTCAATTGATGAATATTTTTCCATAAGTTGAGATGAATGTCATTAATGAAATCATCTTCCATCAATTCGGGAATGTTATAATGAGAAATTTCCAAAGTCCAGAACATGACTGGTATTTCTCCTTTATCTAATTGTTTTGTAATGTTTAACACATATTTTTAATCTTTCACTAGTGCTTTCTCCACTCGGTCTAACCAAAGTGGATGCTCTGTATTAAAATAAAAATGACCCAAGGGAGGTTTAGCGAATGACCGTTCTATTATGATGTCTTCTGGTTGAGAAAGTATTTCACCCATAAATGACAAGGCATCATACATGACTGACCATGTGTTTTCTTGTGCCTCGAGAGATGAGTGATTTCTCATCTCTACATTTTCAATTCTGGATTTTTCTTGACAATGTGAAATACTAGTGCGGTGATTACTTACCTAGTTAATTGAATCATTGGGAGGATCACCATGATGATTTACTACATGGGATAAATCTTAGTGATCCTTGGTATTTTGGCCACACTGAGGGTTACCGTGGATCTCAATCAGAGATAGGCACTCTGGATTGATTGAATATTCACGATTCAAGCCTTTATGATGAAGTTTCCTAAAAGGTACTTCATAATTACAACCACCACTGCCATAATTTGGTAATGAGAGGATATAATCTTGAGCAGAGATAGATAAATGTATGAGGGATTCAAGAACATTAGCATTAAAAGGAACTACATTGCATCATAACTCTTGATTTCTATTAATTCCTGAAGTGAATTCTTCTTGGATGTTCTCTTATAATTAGTTTGGGACACTTTCTGGTAAAAGTGGTTAATCATGGGTAGGTATATGTGCCTTCCATGGATTGGTTACTAGAATAGACCAGTTGTCTCCATTTAGAAAGGGTATATTTTCCCAATCTTGTTGTCTGTATGACTTGGGGGAGTATGACCCATGACCCACCTGGACTGGAATAGAGGTGTGTATCTGCTCCGGGATGGAATGATGATGTGTCATCCCATGTGTGTGGATATATTTATGTGTCTTTTCCCCTGATATTGGTGAATTGATTAAAATATCCTGGCATGATTCCAGAATATGGGCAGTGATTTGCGTCTGCCCTTTCACCATTGAGAGAATATGTTTGGTAACTTCAATAGCCTGAATGAGAATATTCGTCCATTCCATATTGGGAGTAGGTGTATGTTCCTAATCATGTCCTCCTTTTGCTATAAATGGGTACTGAAATTACTCATGCATGGGGGAAAAGATTTGGGTCTGCCCCAAATTTTCCATCAAATATTTCTGAATGACTTCTCCGGGTGCTACTAAATGAGACTATTGGCAGGCTTGATGAACATTTGCAGGTGTATGTGCCTGCTGGATGTTTCCCATCATGTATGGTTGATGAACTTATTTCAATACCGGAAGACAATATGGCTGACATAATTAGTGTTTGTAAAAAGGTGTATGTTCTTGTTTACCAGTTTCCACCATGATAGATTGATGATAATATTTAAATGCAGTCAGATGAGCCTATTGACGAGATGACAAATTATAAGCAGGTGTATGTGATTTTTCACTATACTCCAATGGGTTTAACCTATGGGATTGGTGGGTTGCTATTATACGAGCCTGCTGAGCATCAAAATTAGGACAGATGGATGTATGTGCTCTATCGTTGTTTGCCATCAAGTTAAATTGGTGGACTTCTCAAGATGAGGAAGAGGTGAGAACCCACTCCCTATTGACTAGATGTTGTCTCAGGTGGTTCATCTTGCTTGCCCGAGTATAAGAGACCTGGGATAAACTTCCATACTCAACACCCCCATCATGTTGGGGGTTTACTACCATGTGATTATGGAGGTGATTTCTAGTGGGAGTCCTTAGGAAAGACTCATGGATTCTTGAATTGGGTCCTTGAGTGACTTCTTGATCAACTTTCCTGTATTATGGGAGGGATTGATTATTTCATTCTGGGGATAATGACCTGAAATGGTTGGATATGGTGGTTGGCACTGTTTTCTTCTTGATCTTTGTTTTTCTTTGGCTAGATGATCGAGGATTGTTGTTGACCTAGAGGTCTTGTCGATCAACCTATAAAGTCATGATTGTACCATGCTGGTGATATTCCTTTACTAACACATTAGAGACTCAATGTAGAAGATGATGGGTAAGTGATAACGTCCTTCCCATGGATGTAGATCTAGCTTGAGAAGCAGTTGGGAAGTTCACAAATGTTTTCTTAGAGAAATTCAATCTTTGGATTGAATGGAATTCTATGGAAATCTTAAAACAACAACAAGATCTATTAAAGAAAATTATTTTTAGATGGATACATGAAATATTAATTTCATTTTATATCCTTACTTTATCAATTGATAGGTTCCTAACATGTGGGTAATTTTATTAACATGGTTAAGGATTTACGTCGGGTTAACCATTTTTGTTTTGTAGTTACTTGAAACTTGTTTTCTAGATTTAAGAATCATTGTTTCTAGGAGGTTTCCATTGGATTTATTCATTGAACCAGAATCTTCTAACAGTTCTTTATCCAAAGAGGACAGAATTCCCAAAGGCAAGAATTTTTTATGTTTTGATCATTACAATACTTATGAATGTGCATTGATCGAGAGGATCAGAGTTTGGACTCATCAATCCCATTTGGGGGGAATTATTTCCTACAACGTGATTCTCTTTGTAAAATTAAAATATTTTCATGAATCATTATTAATTCACCAAATATATCACAAGTATCACTTGGAATTCATAATCACTTATTAACATGTGTAATATTATAGAATCATTAGTATGCTTTCAAGGTTTTTCATTAATTGAAATATTCGTATGTATAATGATTTTCCATCAATGATATCCTCTAATATACTACATATAGATTATTTTAATCATCATTGTGATGATAAATTTTTTTAAGGAACTCAGTGGGGCTCTCTGAAATTTTATCATCAACCAGGGAGACGAACGTTTGATTTTGTTTTGGGATCATTCCCATAAGATAGGCTACCTACTTATCCTTGTAAAATAAATCAGAAACCTCATTTTTCGATGCCACTAAATGGGACATGTGATACTGTTTATGGTCTTGTGATAATGACCTATAAGCGAAAGGTAAATAATTGAAACTTAGTATGGGACTTATGCTAAAGCATCCCAAGGAACATGGAAAAGGATATGGGTTTCCAAGTAGGATATGTCCCTATGGGGAATGTGGACAAAGGAGAACAGGGTTGATTTGAAGTGTTGGGTTTGAACCTCAAGGTGGCTTCTTACGTATCCCATATAAATAAGAATCAAAACCCACAAAGTTTGATAAGTCTCATAATATAGTATGGTCCTCTAAGAGAGATGAGTTTTGGATTACTTCTTGAAAAGGAATCCTCGATGATTTGAGGATTGAATTTGGCGATTATTTCCAAAGGACGATTTCCAAATTAGGGGAATTAGGGTTGGATTCCTGAGGGGTATATCCAGTGAGCTCGGGCCCTGAAAGTGCTTCCTACATATCGTGGTTTGAATAGGAATCAGAGTTCTCATAGTTCCTTAAGATAATTGTTTGTGCACATGTTGTGTCCATCACATATCTCTAATCCCACATGATCCAGGCTCGGTTTGAGAACTAATAGGATGTGAAAGATTCAATAATGACAATTCACACTTTTCCTCCTCCACTGATGGAAGAGGGAGCGTTGACTGTGGAAGAGGACGAGGCAAAAATCCTTTCCTCTAATCTATTTACATTGTACTAGGGTCCAATGTAAGGAGGAAGGTGTCAAGGTGAGGGGATTATATTAGGATCGCTTCCCTTTTTCTATTTGGTTAGGGCTTAATCCTAAAGCGGATGCTCTTTTGGGAATTGGTTGGGGATTACTCTTAAAGAGGATTCCTGTTTGGGAATTGGTTGCGGATTACTCCAAAGGAGGATTACCATTTGAGATTTATCCAGGCATAAGAGTCAGGTGATGAGGATTGTGTAGTTTCTTGAGGAATGTATTGACTCTTGGTACTCGAGGAATCCATACTGAGAGTCCAAACTCATAACATGTGAATGGAACCAAGAGAAATAAGTTGACTAAAGGAAATTCATTGAGTGTAATAGAGTGTCTCAGATCATGGTATTCCAAGGTTGGAAGTTGGGCCACCAAAAGGGCGCAACAGAAAATGTCATCGACCAGATCTGAAAAGTTCACAATGCAACTCTCCATTTTTCTTGGGGGTTAGTGATGGATGTGAAAGGATCGGTCGAGACAGCAGCCCGGTACGGATCCCGAGCAGGGGAGTGGGGGTGCAGTCCTTGCGGTATAGACTAGTGGGGTCATGCAGGTTGACAGTCAAGGTGCCTCACGTAGGTTCTCCATATAGATCCCCCACGTAGGTATTATGCATAGGTTCTTCGCGCAAGTGCTCCGGAAAGGTACTCCGCGCAGGTGTGTCGTGCAGGTCTGTCGTGTTGGTCCGTCGCGCAGGTCCTTGTGTTCCAGACCTTGTTGAGACTTTCAACCACATTTCCCCATTTAATTATCTCTTATCTCATGTTTTTATTGGGCTACCAGAGAACATTTGGGGGCTCTTGGATAAATATATACACAACGGGAGGATTGGGATTTCTTCCAAATTTTTTCATCATTGTAATGGGGTTCCCAAGGGTCCTATTTATAGGCAAGGAGGGGAACTGGGTGAAGGGAATTTTTCTGCACAGTACCTCCCCATAGGTCCTCCTTGTAGGTCCTTTTTATAGGTTTGAAAAAATAATACTACTGTGTAAGTCCTCCGCATAGGTCCTCTATGTAGTTCCTTCGCGTACCTCTTCATGATAAATGTTTCCGTCTTCCAAGTTCTATAAAATTTGATCCGTAAGTCCTTTTGGGCACCGTGTCAAATCAAATCGAAGGTCTTGAAGATATCTACACTTCTTGAGATCATAAATACACTAAGTCTTCTAGAAAAAACTTGAAAATTGAATTCAATGTGTTCACAACTTTTCATTATCGACCTTGGAAATCCACTACCTATATCATCTTCCTTCATGGTGAATGTATCTTTACTCATACTTGACATTTTTTGTCTATGTGAGAATAATATCTTCACTCTATGTAAAAGTGCATGGAACACATTTCATGGTGTCAATAGTAACTCAGAAACCAAAAGAGAACCTATAAACCTAGAAAAAGGACCCTAAACCCCACAAAATCCACAAAATAACCTAAAAACCTTAAACAACCTTAATGAACCTTAAAAAGTCCTCAAACACCTAAATCACCCTCATACCCCAAAAGGCCCTTAGAAACCACTGGAAACCTTAAAGGTCCATAAAAACCTTAAAAATACTAAAATTCCTTAAAACCCTAACAAACATTAAAATACCGTAAAATTAGAAAGAAACCCTAAAACCCCTAAAAACACTAAAATACTATAACAACCTAATAACCAAAAAACCCAAATAATCCAAAAAACACTAAAAATTCAACAAGAACCCTTAAACCCCCAAAATTTATAAAAACCATAAAACCCATAAAACCCCTAACATATTAAAAAACCCTCAAAAACCATAAAACATTAATGTCCCCCAAAAGACCCTAAAAACACTAAAAACCCCTAAAAACCCTTGAGAAACCTAAGTACCTAAAACCGACCCAAAAACCCTTAAAAAGTAATATCTATAAAAAAATCTAAGACCCCTTAAATTATATAGAGGCCCTTAAAATCCTCTAAAGGAATCAATATACCCCAAAAAAATTTAGAAGTACCTAAAAACATTAAAAACCAAAAAACCACAATGTCCCTAAAGACTATAAATATTTAAAATGCTATGAAAAAATATAAAAAACATAATAACCCCTAAAACCCTAAAATATCATAAAATAAATAAAAACCCAAATAATCATTAAAAATCATAAAATCTCATAAAAACTCAGAAACTCGGATACCCTAAAACCCCTAAAACCATGAAAACCCATTAATCACCCAAAAAACCCTAATAACCCTAAAAACGTTAAAACCTATAAAATCTCTAAAATCTATAGAAACCTTAAAAGCCCTAAATAACACTAAAAACACCCAAAAAATCCTAAATCGTAAAAACATAAAATCATCATAAAGAACATAAAAACCTAAAACCCCAAAACCTAAAATCCCCTAAAAATATAAAAATAAATGAAAACCCTAAAAATCCTAAAATCCCTATAAATCCAATATCCCCTAAAAACCCTAAAGACCACTAAAACCATAATAGACCCCTAAATACCGTAAAATACCTAAAACATCAAAATTCCAAAAAAATCCCCAAAACCACTTAAATTGCTAAAAACTGTAAAATAATTAAAACCAATGAAGACCATAGAAGGCCCCAAACATTAAAAAATTATAAAACACCTAATAACAAGTATAATCCCCTAAAAATATAAAAATCACATGACACTAAAATACCTAAAACCCCCAAAAATACTAAAATCCCTAGAATACCTAAAACCCTAAAAAACATAAAACAACCAAGATCCCCAAAATGCTAAAAAACCCCAAAACCCATAAAAACTGAAACCCTTAAACAACCCTACAATCCATTCGAAGACACTGAAAATCCTAAAACCCCTAAAACTATCTAAAAAATCTAAACTCATAAAAGAATCTAAAACTAGTAAAACCCCTAAAATACCCATACAACACTCTTAACACCATAAAATCCCCCAGACAACCATAAAACCCATTATAACCCAAAAAAAACTATAATAACCCCCAAAAACTCTAAATCCATTTAAATCACATGATGAATCTTGAAAATTCTGCATTTGAAAATCATAAAATTCCATCAAACTCAGAAGAAGAGATAAATAAAATGATGAGGAATAGTGATGAAGAATATTAAATCAAATTAGTGGTTCCATGAAGCACATGTTCCTTCATGGGTTTCCATTTCATAGGATGATATGTTTCTTGGCGAAGTCCCCATGAGAAAAATTGGTCATAGAATAGTGATGGTGGCTTCATCACCCACAATGGAAACAAACTACTTTTTTCTGGATCAAGGTGATGATTAACACCCCCCCAAAAAACATCATTGTGAACAACATAGTTCATGGTATGAGGTGGAATTGCCTACACCCAAAAAACGCTAGGCCCCAATGACTATGTAATTCACATGCTGGAGCACCTTCATTAGACTCCCTCAAAAGAATCCCCATAGTCCATCATGGACAACCTAAAATTCTAGTATCCATTCCTACCATTCATATATAAAATAACCCTATGTGGGACTGAAAAAAGATATCAGAAAGGGTACAAATCATGTAAAAAAATATAGAGGGTCCAAGAGAAGTACCTCCTGCAACCGAATCTCCACATAGACTCTATCTCATTAACTATATGAAGGTTTCCCTTCATGTAATCCATCTCAAAAACTATATTCAAAAGAATCTTGAAAGAAGATAATATGTGGAGGTAGCTTTGTTGCAAATTGGGGATTTAATTTATATACCCATAGAATGTATAAATTTCATCAAGGACCCCCCCCCCAATGAAAGACACTTGTTAAGAAGTCCTCTACATGAACTCATCTATAGATTTTCGTTTGTGGATGATTCCATGCAGAAAACCCTTTTGAGAAATACTTTGCCTCTAGCTTCTATGCAGCCAACACTTCCCAGAAAATGATATGTATACGTGCCTTCACGGATAGTCCTATATTGAGATCTCTGATCTGGAAAAGTGTTCAATCTATCCAGTCCATACCACCGAGGCTACACCCCTACCTATCCATAGTGTAGTGGCTACGCCCCTACCATTCCAAACCCCGGGGCCTATCCCCATCACCTCTAATCCGGATCAGTATTTGGCTGTGATCCTGGCCCTCTAGGCCTATTCCTTTACTACCATCACAGAACCCCATGAAAAATCGAGTGCCTCCCAATAAAATTTTTAGGTTGGGTCAATAATATTTTATATTTCTACCTTTTTTGCCCTCAATGTCTATCCCTTCAATACCATTATTTGAAAAACACCACATTACACTCATAAAACCCCACCGCCTTCCTCTTATGCCAGGTCTATGTAGAACACCCTGGAAAATCATGGTCTGAATATTTCTTAAATGCCCGAACACATCATTCCATTCATAATACTCTTTGTCCTAGGATATTTTAGATATTTATAACCCTCCCCATCCATCCAAAATGTAAGTTTAGTGTCATGAGGACAACATTTCGTGAATATACAGAATCTTCCATGGTTGGATTTATATAAGTTTCACACAAAATGGCATGTAAACCAGAGAAAATTCAACCTCAAATGAGGATTTTACTACATTAATATTCTACAATGGATCCAATACCATGTTTTATTTTTCTTAACCCATGAATCCCCTGAATCAGGGTTTACACATTATTTCGGTCTCAAGTTTGAGGAATGTCATAACATCATGACCCGATTATCCTATGGATAATCATGGAATCCATAACAAGTGGTCTAGACTCAATGACCTTAAACTAGGAGTTATAATCCTTACCAAATGACATTAAACAATATGGAACTAATCTTCACCACATGATGTTAAACTATATGGTATTATTCCCTCCAAAATGACATTAAACTATGCTACCATAGTCCCTACAACACAACATTAAATAATGAACCCATTTTCCATCATATATACATTAATATATAGTATTACCAATATTCCATTCAAATGGGTGCTCATGAAAAGTTAATCCCCTAGAATTTATTATGTGAGGATGTAATTTTTTTATCCTCATTACCTCTACCTAGAACGTAGGTGGAAACATCACCGAACCTGGCTATCCCATTTTCCAAAACATAAGTGTAGATGGGAGAACTCAAAGACCTATTTCTCTTTCCCTTTGGGCTCCAATATAATCCCCTAACAGATATAGTAAAATCATTCGATCTTCATATCCACTGGTTCCTTTTGTTTATCACACCTAGCATGATTCAATGATAAATAGATAACTGTATTGGTAAAAATTCTCATTCCAACTAGGGGACATTGGTTCACCATGGTGGATGATCGAAGGAAGGCTTATATCTATTCCAAAACTCAGGATTCTCACTGGCATATCTAGGAAGAAACACATGAGTCACTCCAATAGGGTCGTATATATTAAGGTTTTCGTCCACAACAATTATCCTGATTTTCCCTCGAGAGAGTTCCCAAAAATAAATCATGCCAAAGGTAGATATAAAATGAAGAGGATACTCATGACCTTCCTCTTATTGATTCTTTTTTTTTGGATTCCATCAAACACTTATCTCTAGTGTCTAAGGATCCTGCTCATCCCTTAAAAACTTATAAGGGTGGAATTAGTATTTGAATGTGATCTCCCAACAATATTGTAATGAAAAACTCTAAAGGTTCTCCATATAGAATTACTATGAAGGCTTACATCATGGTAAACAAATGATCGGTCATGAGATACTATCTCCTGACATGCATCAAGATACCAATCCTCGTGACTGTATGATCAAAAAACAAGAAGTTCATCCCCTTTCTATATTCCTCCCTGATATTCCTCACTATGGTATACACTACAAATATTCTCCCTACATCCAGACATCAAACTATTAAGGGAGTCCTCTCCATGATAGTGTCAACTATGTATGTCATCCCCACAATGAGGTCTCAGTTTAGCATGAATTTATTCCCCATTCTATCATATATTATGAAGGTCCTCCCTCGGGTATACACTACAATAATTCTTCTAATATTCATAAAAAACTATGGTTTTCTCCCTCACCATTGTGGAACCAACTATGAAGGTCCTCCCCGCATTCAAATTCTGCATTGGTACAAAGGTCCCCCCTTACCAAATCAAATTCAAGAAATCAATCTAATGAAGAGGTGCATAGAAGGATTGGGCATTTCATTTCTGATAACCTATCAATAATAAGTGACATCCTTTTTCCACCAAAAGATGGTATGTTGTTACACTGATCCTCTTATACACCTCTGGAATATTCACATATCAATGAGACCCCTAATAGACAAATACTTTTGATAAATTCATCAAGAAGAATTCAAGTTAGTATGATATTGTAGAGTTATCCCTGGAGGAATACAAAATTGATACGTTACTCATGAGAAAAAAATAATCCAGTCATTAAATACAGGTTATATTTTATCCAATAGACACTTCCCACTGCGACATTCCAATAGTGTTTTTGAAATAATGAAAACACCTCATTCTTCTCAATATCAGGAAAAATATACACCAGTTGAAATACAATTTATTACCCTACATTGGTTACATAGACCATGCAAAAATATTGTGAGAGCTTCATTAGCAAATCAACTTAGAATCCATTCCATATACACGGACACCACAATCTGTGTGGTCATTGAAAGATCTTCAAATGACATTCCTCCATGTGCTGCATAAGTAATGTCATCATATCGATGACACCGCATCTAGTATTCAAATCTACAGATAAGGAGAGCATTAGGATGTGAATTTATCCCCAGTTAACATTTATCAGAATCAACTAGAAATGGCATCATGTAATGAAATTATCACAATATGGTGAACATATGATGTCCCTATTCCGAAAAGGTTACATTCTCTATATGAATTGTCGTTAATTTAGTCTCAAATGCATCATCCCCGATAGTACAAAGTCATCAAACATATCTTGAACTATAAAACTAAATTTTTTTATTGTGATTCTCTTTTAAGGGGATCCAATAATAAAGTATTTCTAATGTCCTTGGAAACAAACAGTTCACATGAAAATCTAGCACCATATCTAGATCAAACTCAAATGGTAATCTAAGAGACCAAGAATGTGGAAATAGAAGAAGAAACCTACACATTACAAGATAAGAAAAATCCCTTAGGGTCGGGGGAATCTTTAACCAAAAATTCCCCTATAAGATTGAAAAATTTGGGGAAGGGAATAAAAAAATAATGAGAACAACCCCATCCCATTTGACTTGGGTTATTTTTACTTCATCCACCCTCCCATAGAAAATCATACATTTCCCATTTAAGTAGAAAAAATCATAGATAGGATCCCATTCAGTCCCATATTATGACTAATTCCCCTAGAAGGGAGGCATACAAAATTGTCTAATAGAGAATCCATTCGAGTTACCCTTCACCAAGAAGCATAAGGTGGATCCCATAATCGAGGGAGAATATCAAATAATGGAGAAATATGACCATAACATTCAACAGCTGGTTTTCCACCCACTATGTGTTATGTATAAGGGTTTTTTTTGATTTCAATCCTACAAACCAGATGGAAAAGATTGAAAATGTGGAAAACAAGGAGAGGATAGTTCCTTCCAAAATCTTATCTACATGGAGAATGAAAGTGTGTGTACATGGAACTAGTGGGATGCACTAAATTTGGGTGTTCCCCCCAGACAATAGTCCACAACTTCCTCAAAAAATTCATAACATTGGGATGAATAATAACAAGGTCTCACATGAACCGCCTCCTCATCCTAGTGAGAATTAGCACCCAATGCTTGAATAATTATTTTCTCCGAAGGATAATGAAATGAATGTGTTGAGGTGAATCATTATTGAATTACTATAGAGTGTACCTCCACTAGAAGTTTTTATCCCAGTAAATGACGAAAGTCCAAGTTATCCTCCCAACATAGTTCTTAGTCCATCATCCCAAATATACCTAGTCATAGACAGATATCAATATTCCCCATATTGAGGAAAAAACAGGCATGGGTGTAGGAAGACCTCCAAATATTCCCCCACTCGAACACCCACCTCTAGTACCAGTAAAATGCCTCATAAAATCGTGACCCATGCTATGACCTCCCATGATCATATCAAATAGAACACACATTAGAGGATGATTAAAATAATTGATTTATGGGAATCTCGGTTTAAATCAATGTAGGAGTAGCACATGCCAGTAAAGCTAGAACAAAAACCTTACCCATATAGGGTGAGAAACACTCCTCCACTAATCTTTATGATCGTTGTGTTTCTAATATTCAATGTCTCAAGTAACTGAGAGAAACGTTTAATGACCTATGCATGCTATTGTGTTACCATTATGGAAACGATGGAGAAACATGAATTGTTGAAAAGTAGATTCTTCGTGAAAACCCTATATGTGTCAGCCTTCTAATGGTACACCAGTTAAACAGTTCGATCAATATTATGATGGGAATATCTTTTTTGGCATTTACTCATCTAGTTCATCTCATACATTATGAAGAAAACTATATGTTCACTATCAATATACAAATTGTTGGATAATGATAGAGTTTTAGACTTTATTACTAGGTGGAAAGTACAGACCTACTCTTTGAACTGACCACTCCCCTCAGAAAAGTTGCTTACTTTGTTCATCGAAAACCACAACAAAATTCTGCAAATTCCACCCATCCTGGTGAAATATACACATTTTGGAATATTCTCTAGAATTTTTGAAAGAATAAAAGACCCTTGACAATATACTAATCTCAAATCATGGGTAACCCCACCAGCCATAGGAATGAGTCTGGGAAAAGATGAAGCAAACTTCATCACACATAAACATGCACATGCGCCATCTTTGGGGCCTACATTGTATCATATAGTCCTCCCTAGGTGTAAAAAAAATCATTCTAATAAATAATATTAGTGGATTCTACATAAGAAAAATCCTTTTGAGGAATATAGAGATAATTTTTACTCACTATGAGACGATTAAGTCCAAGTCCATTTTATAGATGCCATGAGTTGTAATTTTATTCATCTTCTAGTGACGAAAAGGTTTGTTGAAGTATGTTTCAATGAATGACTATATTGTCTTCCACTTTAAAAAATATTAGGGCACATCATTTAGGAATATTTTCTCTTCCGATACCCTTTATAAGAATGATTTATTATGGGGAATTAAACTTGGATCACCACCAGTAAAAGTGAAATATTTTTCCATAGCCAACACGGATGAGGGAGAGGAGTGGAAATAAGTTGTAGAAGAAGTGATAAAATTTAAGATAGTTGGTTGACATAGAAAATAGTCAACAAACCTCACGGAATACTCCATGAAATTTTTAAGCAACATATTATTCCCCCATCAGCTCCTCTAATAATGTAATCGACATCATCTATCCCACAACCATCCAGGAGTCAAATGTCCAAGAATTAGTTTGATTAGAAAGGTTGAAAGAATGTTAAATAAAATGAAATTGTATAATTTACAATGTAAACCTTGAACATATCATATTTTATTCCTTATATATAAAAAATGGGCACTTACCCATAAAATGGACCCACCAAATTCACTCAGTCAGACTGTGTCATTTTCAAAACAAGAGTTGCTTTTCATCTCCATGAATTTCATTCACATAGTGAAACCCTTCTATAATGATTTTTATGAATGTGAACCCGAGATCCCCACACCCAATTGGGGAATTTAAGGATGAAGCCACAGGTAACATTGATTTTTAGGAAGATACAACCCTGGAAGAAATCATTCTTATAACTACACCCCTACACAAACTTTCCAAGTTGGAGAAACTTGTGGAATAACCCCTTGGTGGACGCAATAGAAATTGGGAAATCCCCCTTCACTATTTAGAAACCACTATATCCTGATCATTCCAGAATATCAATCATAATAAGAACATGTTTTTAATCACCCATGAGTTATGGGAAGACCTACCCAGCTCAACACATAAATAATGAAGGATCCTCTAGAACCTATCCCAAGGGTTGATCCATCATCATCTAATTTTCAAGCCCCTAATGTGTGTGTGAAAAAGAATCCCCATGATGGGAAGGACCTACATTTAGATCAAAATTACGAAATCCAAAAACATTTATCCTTCATACCAAATATGCTTTAAATCCTGTATTCCTTTAATTTATCACAATATATTAGCAAACAATTCATAGAAGCTTTTCAAAGCCTCAAGGAGTTTGAAGCTTAAGTGTTCACTACAATATTCTATTGGATGGAGATCAATCCTATAGAATTGTATGTTTTTATCTCCATCATGAATCAATATGAAGACTCTATTATGAAGGGACACATCAAACCCTTATATAATTTCAGTAGGAAAAATTGTATTGATGATAGAAAAGTCTTCATTGAAAATTTCTGTAGAGTTATTATCATCCTTATGTGAGCACTTAACCAGCCATTCTATAATGTGGATAACTCGACCCCCTTTGCCACAACCCTATTGGGTTATGAAAAACGTGATTAGAACCCATTAGGCTAAATCAAGCTCAAAAATCTGTTTGGATACCACATATCCAACTAAAAATTTCTAGTGGTATTGCAAAACACGGCCTTTAACATTCTTAAAGGAAGGGATTGGTTGCATTAGCACATAATTATTCCTTCATCCAACCACCATTGCAAAAAATATTACACAGATGGAAAAAATGGGATGTTTCTCGATGATAAGGACCCATGTGATTCTTGTGAGTCTCACTATATTGATGCATGATTCTATGAGTAGAAAGTGTTTCAATCCTCGATTGATGTTGTTTATAGGGTAACCACACCAAATGGGTTGGAGATGATCCTAAAAACCTTTTAAAATAGATCAATGAATAGTTCTTGTTGCCCATAATCCAGGTTGGTTGTAAGATACCATGTTCAGATTCATATTCAGTAGTCCTCATGATTTCATTCATGGACACCAAGTCTAACAGTGTAAATAAATCCACTAACCCTTGAGAAAATAGTGAATGACCTGATGTAAACTCCATCAATATATCCTCAGAGCTCCAAGAAATTCATTCCTCAGTTGTTTATCCATAATATTAACTAAATAATCCTCTATCCCTCAATCTATCTTCTCCAGAAAATCCCCCACTAACAACCGGGCTTGAACAAGCCACATCATCTTCTAAATAGCATATTATTGACTCTTCTACCAGCTATGAATAACTCATCTTAATAATTATTAATCCATCTAAATATGATGAAGAAGAGGAAGGATAAAAAGTGAGGATGATGAAGAGTAGGGGGAGGAATAATTTAAGGATTACCCTCCTTTATTTGAGGGGGTGTATCTACCAACATTAATGAAATCGTGGAAATTAATATTGGTATATAAGAAGATCTATGATCCACTCTGATTAGTGTAGACATTTTTTATGAATAGAAAGAAGTATATACATCTTTCAATAGGAATAATCTATGTTTATTCAGCTAGAAACACAAATAAATGCCAGGAATCTATCATGAGGTGGCCACTCACCATCATGACCTGCCAAAAGATAATCGAGGATATGAAAAAAATTCCGAAGGATGCACCAGAAACATACCGCAATAATAGGGGTTATGGTTGATATTCTTATTTGATCCTACATCATTATTGAAGTCCAATATCCAATCTAGCTGGCCAATATTATCCCTGTAAAAAATAATAATTAAAAATTTTTGTTTTTCATCGATTTAATTGATCTCCACTAGCATTGATGAATGCTTGATTTTCCGATCTGAATCACAAAAATTTCTTATAAATAAAATAACTGGATACTAGGATCTCTCTTTCATGGATGGATATTCAAGATACAATGAAATTTGAATGACCCGAGAAGATGAGTAATACACTACCATCAGGGGCCCCCATGGAGTTTTCTTCTAACAGTTAATTCCCTTTGGTTTGAAAAATGATGGTACCACAGATCATTGTTCCATACATTTCATCTTCAATCTATTATTGGGAATTTTTTTCAAAATCTATGTTCATGACCATGTGGTTAAATCAAAACAAGGCTTGGACCACTTGTTAGATCTTGAAATCGTCTTCAACAAGCTGAGATAACACAATCTTAAAATGATCCCTTTGAAATGTTCCTTCAGTGTTACCTCATAGAAGTTCCTTAAATTAATCATACACCATTGTGCAGATGAATTAGACCCTAGAAATACAAAGGATAACATCCTAGGAATGTCACCTCTTTAAAGCCTCATGGAGATGAGAGGACATAAAGAACATTCAGGCTACATTAAAAAATTCATAATCAACCTCACAGGAAAAAGTATTCCTTTTACAAGGATGGTGAATAAATGTGTTGACTATTAATGGAATGTTAATTTCTAGAAATCAGTAGAAAATATCATGAAATATCTCATATGTATACTAGTGATATTACCACTCATCAAAGGAAGACAACTCATTTTGTCTGTGATAACCCTAGAGAGATCCTGGGGAACCTTACTCAAATATAAGGTTTTGAAAATATCGATTATTATCTTGGATGAACCATGATTGTCACAGAGACTCATTCCTTAGGTATCAAAAAGATCATTATATTGTGCATCTCTACAGTCCCAAAATTTAGGCACTACCTACAACATCATGTGGTCAACTTGTTCTATTATATTAACACCTTCAAGAACATTCTTAACCATCCAATTAAGGTTGGATTACAATCACGATGGGAGGCCATCCTCCAGCAGTTTGAAATCTAGTTTGTGCCTAAAAATCCATCAAAAGTAAAAAATTGTATGATTTTTTGGAAGATCACCCCTAAGAATAAATGAATTCATCTGATGTATAAATACCCAAAGAAGAGGTTTTATCTATTAAAAAATACCACCTTATCTTGGATTTTTATTTCGATGGTTCATCTAGAAGCCCAATAGAGAAAACGATGGAAAACCTCTGGCTCAAAAAATTAGGGCTTGGATTATTACTTATATCTCAAAAAAATTTAGTACTAACAGTCTCCATCCTCCTATTTGAAGGGTGCACAAATAATGAAGCAGAATACCAAGCTCTCAATATAAGGAAAGTGTTGGAAATATTAGTACATGTTAAACAATTGAGGAAAAAAGGTGATTCCGAACTAGTCATCAAGAAGTGGAATGGTGATTATGACATCAAAGATGAAATAACTAATCCCCTTGATAGACCACATCTAAGGGATAATAAAAGAATACACTTTTCAACTAACATTGAATCATGTCAAAAAATCACAAAATACAAAAGTTGGTGCATTAGAAAATATAGCTACATATCTAGACAATTCTTACTAGGATGAAACACTCATCAGAATCCTACATTGTTGGATGGTCTCATAATTGTTTTATTCCAAAAAATATGATATCGAAGAAGTCAATCTCATCACTGATCCATATGGTCCTACCATCAAATGGAAGATACACATTTCATTCTACCTCAAAAAAAGAGATCTCCCACTAAATTGAGATGGGAGAGAATAAATCTGAAGATGATAAATTCAAATTCTTTTATATGATAGAACATACCATTAAATAGATCCCTATAAATAAGGCCTTGATGGTTTCCTTATTAGAATAATTGATGGAGAAGGAACTGCAACTATCATGAATGAAATACATGTTGGAGGTTATGGAGTTCACCAATTAGGATCTAAGACTTCCCATAAAATTATAAGACTATTATACTATTTTCCCACTCTAACACAAGAATACATTAAATTCACCCAAAAGAGCCATTCATTCAAATTTTGACGCCAATTTCATCCACAAACCCAGCGATCTACTTCATACATCCATGTACTCTTGGAAATTTTCCATATGGGGAATGGATGTTATGGGGAAATATTCTCCCACCGAGGCCAAAAAATTCAAGTATATTCTCATAGCATCTGTCTTATTTTACAAATGGGTAGAAGTCATACTTGTAAAGAGGTTGGGGAAATAAAAATTGTTGGATATTTGAAATACAACATCATCACCAGATTTGGTGTCCCTCATATAATATGGAGGGAAAACAACACCATTTTTTCATCCATGTTGGAAAAATTATATCAAAAGTATGGCATCAAGACTAATTGTTAACCCCACTACCATGTATATACAATGTACATGTAGAGGCCTTCAGTTAGAACATGTCGAATATATTCCATAAAATGGTTGATAAGGATTAAAAATATAGGCCAAAAAAATTCTCAATACTTTGTGGGACTACTAGACCATGACCCACACTTCCACTCCGGAAATCCCATACTAATTAGTATATGGGATAGATGTAGTCCTTCCCATCAAAGTTTAATTTTTCTCCCTCCATGTTTCCATTTGTGATAAAAAATCAAAGGATAACCAATTTCAGGAATGGCTAGATGAAATGGAGAGACTCAATCAAATGAGATTGCATAACATGCATCATTGGGAGATTTAACAAAACCAGATTGTAATGAGCCTTTAACAAAAAGATTCACCTTTAGTTTTTCCCAGAAGGATAAATGGTGCAGGTTTTCAAGACAATGATGATACATGATAAGAAACATCCAATTTTTTTTTTCAAAAATAAGAGACTATATTCCATAAATGATGTCAACTCTAATGGAGCATATTCATTGATTTTAATTGATGGGTGGCTCACTATGGCTCCCACCATTGTAATGTTTCTAAAGAAATAAATCATGTAATTACACACAAATAATCGCGATCGAATCATACCAAAATTAAAAGAAACAATATCCCCCCTTCTCTTCATGTCATGAGATCAACTTCTACACAACAAGATGTTAAATTTCCTGGCATGCATATTCACCGCAAGAAAATAAACATCATGGATAAAGTTCTAATAGCATGACGATAAACTACATAGATATTATCCTAACCACATGATGATAATCATAATTGAAATATTCTTGATCCCATTACATTAAACTATCATATAAATAATCATGATTGTATGATATTAATATTGAGGATACTTAATTCCACTTGTACTCACATTGGGTAACCAATTTCCTCACCACATGATATTAAAAAGCATGGATAAATTCCTAACTACATGATGTTAAACTGCATAGATCCTATCCCAAAAAATTATTTTAAATTATATCACAAATTTCCGGATAAAATAATGATAAAATACTGAATAATTCATTCTAGTTACATCACATTAAGCTGCATGGTGATCATTACTTCAATCTAAAATTTCCCTCACCTAATACATATCTATATTGGAGGGATAATAAAATTTCCCTACTCCCATGTGAGAGTCATATCCACATAGGAAGCCTCCTTTTCAGGAACTACATACAACTTGATTCCTTTCCACACAAGATATGTAGAGACACCTTATTTTTATATCTTGTTCTAGCCACATAAAGATGGTTAAAAATGAATCCTTCCGTATGTACATGGTTCAGACCTGTGTAGGGTGCTTCATGATTTATGTACACCTTGATTATTATCAACACATGATATGTAGGGATTCCCAGATTTTTCATTCTTGTCTAGCCATACCAGAAGTGAAAAATCTCTCCTCCCCACATATGGGCTAGACCTACA
This sequence comes from Viscum album, assembly GCA_963277665.1. Lineage (NCBI taxonomy): Eukaryota > Viridiplantae > Streptophyta > Magnoliopsida > Santalales > Viscaceae > Viscum > Viscum album. The sequence goes on along the minus strand of OY728165.1, from coordinate 981,371,110 downwards.
TGGGGAATGTTCCTATAAATAACTAAATGTACGCTGGTTCTCATTATACGAGACACATAAAGATTCCTAGATCCTACATTCTAGGTCCTTCCATGAAACACATAAAATTCCCATCTGTTACATACAAGTCAATTTAATATAGGGGAAACGCAAACATGTCCTATTAGAAGGACCTGCACAAGATTAATTTCCCCATCCCTATGTATGGACCTGATCTATACGGGGATCCTTTACCTCTAGATAAACATGTGAAATGATACCTATTTCAATAGAGTACATAGCAATGCTCGGATGCTACATCACGTTCCCAACCACCTCAAATAAAAAATGTACACCATATTCTGTATGTAAACACACATCTATATAGAATGTTTCAAGAATGGATTCCAAATTAGGGATCAACCATGGAATAAAGATTCATCCCTACATAAGTGTTGTATATATGTAGATAAATTCATTCTTCTTGGTCGATTATGGTTTGAATGTTTCTTACATATTTTTATACATCCTTTCCATCTATCAAACTCTATGCCCCGAGGAACCATTATAAATGGAAGGTTAGTATCCTAAGGACACCTTTTTTTGGACTATGCATAATACGAACATACGGCTCTCCAAAAGTTTCCCAAAAATGATCTATCAACCAAAGGAAAATTCATCTTTAGGAGAGTATTTTAATACCTTTATAAAACATAATGGATTCCATGCCTTCTATAAGTCATCCCGATCTAAGAATCCATGGAGTCATGGTTTACAATATCTCCCCCTTCACTTATGGATCATGTTAGAACATCCTGGCTATATTAGCCTCTTTTTTATTCATTATTTCTCTTGCAATTATACTAACATGTTATGATATACAACATGGGATTTTTCCTAGTCTCATCACATAAAACAATATGATAAATCATCCTTACTTCACGATGTTCTTCTATATGGTTCCTCAAAAAATATGTATGGCTTGATTTATATCAACACAAGATACGTAGTGAGGCCCATATTCTATATCCTTGTTCAGTAACCAACCATTTAAAAATTCCCCCTCCATGTGTATGAACACAACCTATTCTGTGAGTTTTCTCAATAACTACATATGGCTTGATTTCCACCTATATGAGATATGTTGTGAAATCTAGACATTTCGTATTTGGGTTCATCAACAAATCCATTCAACCTTATAGCACCATAGAATGAGATTTATTTATGAGTTCATGGTATGACATATGGCTTATTAGGTCTTCATTCAAGTCACGTCATAGAAGCTGCACCATGCACCTCCCATTGGATCACATTCACATCATCCTAGAAACATTATATTAAAATGTGCTATCATTATCCTTTCCATAAGATGATAAACTACACAGAACCATCATGATACACTTGTCTGAGAAGGAGTTTCACCTAGAATCATTCATTCACCATGGTGCATCCAGAAATCATCCTTCTTGATGTATGGGATATAACTACATGGGAAATTTATACATAGAAAAATTAATGCCCCCCTAAATTACTATGCATTAAAAAAATATACACCAGAATGTCCACTGTGATCCCTACCCCACTGGTGATCCTTTATAATTTCCTCACCAAAAGATGTAAAACTGCATAGATAGCGTCCCTTCCTTGTGTATAGTTTGGACCTATGTAGGGAAATTCCTCACACCTTTATATGGGAAACACCGGTATCCTTTTTTTGGGAATTTTTAACTTGAAATGTACCCTTCATGATTATACACTCCTCTTTAAAAAACCAAACTCTTTATTGGTAAATCCTTGAATCCCCATAATCTTCCCTGTCCATCGAAGATAAAAAACCAGTGTCCTGGGGACTCATCTGTTTAACTATGGATAATATTCCTCGATGGAACTGTAGAATTTTCCAAAAAAAAGGCCTACCAATTAGAGGAAAATTATTTATACAGAGAGGATATTCCTACCATCATACACCCAATGACATTTACCTTCCATAACACATCGTAGATTCTAAAACCTACCAAATTATATCTTACATTCTTTCTTACACTTCATCCCTAAATATCAATGAAAATTTTAATCCAGATTACAATGAAAAGTAAAAATCATTTTCCCCTTTCATCCAAGTAGAGTGATAATTCCCAAAAGTCCAAGAAGTAAGATATTAAACTACACCACCAATTTCCTAATTTCATGTTCATAATATGTGTATGATTCAACCATCCTTTACAAAAGTTAAATCCATGTTGGAGAAGTCCTCCATCAAAATCTGATACATATTTTCTCATAGTTATTAGACATCACTCCTAATATAGCATTTTTTGTATTAATTAAAAAAGGAATCTTCCCAAATTACCTAGCCATAAGAAATGGATGTCTAGTGTCCTTGGGACACCTTTGTTTGACTATGGAAATATGACCTTGTGGCTATGCATATATTTCAAAAAAATGGTGGGATGTAAACTAGAGACAAATATATCCTTGATAAATTATTTTCCAACCTCATTACACCACTAGAAACATATTCTTGGAAACAATTCTAATAGTTATACCTCCCATACTTGGCCCATATCATGTTAGGGATCCAAAAATCATAAAATTAGAGTTAATAAAAATCTCACCTTCAAGCCTAGAAAAATATCAGTACATTCTCATACAATAAACCATATTAGGGCCCTCAGCTTGAAAAACATTGTCAAACCTGTTTGACTTAAAATTTTAATAAAGATAGTCTGGTTTTTAAGACATTAAACTACTATTGAAAATAGACACAAAATTCTCCAGAATGAAAACACTCAAAGGGAACTCTAGGTAATAATTGATTTCCAACTCTCTAAACCTACACTTAATTTGGTGTATTAAAAATATCATGAAATAAAAAATTAATGAGACCCAAATCATGTTAGGTCAAAAATTCAAAAAGGGAAACATAAGAAAAAGTCCAGTTATACCCATTAAGTCTGCATCATAAAAGTGAATTGGAAAAATATTAAGGTCATAATTGCAAAGACACAAAGATTTTAGGTTTTTTCATATAGAACTAGAAATAGTCAAACTATGATCCCAACCCTCTGGGATGGTCCCTAATCGTCTCCACTGACCCCCATGAAAAAATAAGATCCGTACTATGAACATTTTTGGCTGGGTCAAAACCATTTTCAATTGTCCCCTTATGCCTCCATAACATCCATCCCTTTAATACCATCAGTGAACCTACTCCCCATGACACTCATAAACCCCCATCACATTCCTCCCATTCTAGGTATATCCAAAAATCCATGTACAATCGTTGTTTGAATGTTTCTTACATGCCAAACACATACATTCTATTAATCACAGTCAATGTCCCTGATGATTTCAGATCTTCATAACCATCCACAACCATCAGAAATGGATGTCCAGTTTTATGATGACTCATTTTATTGACTATGAATAATATGATCTAGTCAGAAATTCCTATGTTTCCCACAAAAAATGCCTATCAACCAGTGGAAAATTCATCCTCAAGAGAGGATTTCCCTAACTATGTAAGCCTTAATTGCTTCAATGCCCCGTATCATTTCTCTTGATTTGAGAATACCCTATATCATGGTTTAAACATTCATTCCCTGTCTAGTTCAAGGAATTTTAGAACACCATGACACAATTATCCTTTATTTAATCATGGTTTCTATAACAAGTGTTCTAGACTCTATGATCATAAAATAGAAGTTAACATCCTGATCACATGATGTTCAACAGTATGGAACTCATCCTGACCACATGAAGATAAACTCTACGGAATTTGTCCCTACAACATTACATTAAACTATGAAATCATAGTCCCTAAAACATAACATAAAATATGATTCCCTCATCCATGCTATATGACTTCAAACATTAGTATAGACATCTGATATTCAAATGGGATCTCATCTTGAGGTAATCCCCTACCAATTCTTCTGAGACGTATAACTACATTATCCTCTTCACCTCATCCTGAAACATAGATAAATAGATCACCGAACATGGATATCCTAGTTACCAAAATAGATTAGGAGATGGGCAGACACAAAGCTCTATTCTATTTACATTTGGGCTCCTGTACCATCCATCAGCAGAAAAGGTAAGATCATGCGATCATTATATCGACTCTTTCCTCTTGTTTATCACACTGACTATGACTATTCTGGGATTAGAGACTAGTGTAAATCATGACATCTACGTGATCTCAGACCTCAAAACATCCTCCTACATGGTATAATCCTCGGAACCATACTTCAAACTTCAAAGGGTCATATTCACAATGAAATAACACCATGTTGGTAGTTTTTACACGTTATCCCCAACCATTCCCCATTATGGGTCTCCTATAATGTGAAAGTCCCAAATTACTGAACTATGAGGGATTTGATTCCCAACTGATCGGTATATATAGGAATCATATCCTTAGTCCAAACCAAACACTGATGTAACCCTTATGTTTTATAGGCCATATTACTAATAGGGTCAAATACACCTAGTATACCACATCTCATAAAGGTACCTTGTGCCGCCGCGGTAGACGTACCACACCATTCATGACCAGGAACCTTTTTCCTATGAAACCTCACTATATGATGTTAATTTTCAGATATGGGTCCTTGTCCAATGACCTTAAAAGGTGATGTTTCTAATTGAGTGCCACCATAATACATGTTTTCTAATTTATCTCATGATTATATATAGGAATCCCATTTAATGGGTTCTATCCCAACATCAAAACAACTTTTGTCCCTCTAGATGATGGTAAACTCCAAAGCACCCCATCATATGGTTTAAGAAAAACATCATCCCAAAAATTGAACAAATAATATATGATTTTTAACCAATCGGTATCTTTGATGGAGAACCTTAGATACATAAATATCCTTCTGTAAATGGATAACATTGAATAAATATAGATGATTCTGAACCCTTCTGTATTCGAGATCCGTTACGACCTATTGGTAATATGCTGAAAATTTATTAGGAATGAACCCATGATATGCGAATATATTAACATGACTTAAATCTATAATTTAGTCAATAAATAGGAAATAGTTCCCCCAAAATGGGTGTGATAATCCCGAATTCCCATCCACTTTACCAATGTGATATCCTTATTGTCATTGGTCAAAATACCAATGAACACCTAACTATAGAAAGTAAGGTAATGAATCGTGGATATAAGAGTCATTGGACGTTTCCAACTCCATGAACAACACCAATTGGAGACCATTTAATGACACTGTATCTGATATCAGTGATTAAATACCATTCATCCCCCTTCAATGGACCATTTATACAAGAAAAATTCCCTCGGTGAAAACCAAATGGTAACCTGATATAGGCAACTTCACTACGATACCTCCTTCACAATATAAAAAGGTTATACTACCCAATCCCTATTAGACTACTTCACTCATGACCTAAGATCAACTCTTTCAAGTAAAAAAATACTAAAACCCCTAAAACAATAGTTAAAGCCCTAAAACCCAAAAAAATAGAAAACCATAAAAACCCTGAGGATACCCTGAAACCCATAAAATCCCTAAAAACCAAAAAACCCTATAAAAACTAAAAGACCATAACTACCTAAAAACCATAAAAACCCTTAAAACCCTATTAAATCTGAAAAAATAAATAAAAACCAAATACCCTAAACCCTAAAATACACTGAAAACCCTATAAAACCCACAATTAGCCATAAAAACATTAAATCCAAAAAAAACCACAAAATGTTAAAATTGTAAAAAACCAAAACCCCATCAAAAAAATTCAAAAAAACACTAAATACACTAAAAACACAAAACCCCCATAAAATGATAAAAATGATAAAACAACTCAAAATCCCCTTAGAAAAAACAAAAAAAATCACAATACCCTCTATAAATTCGAAAAATCCCTAAAAACCTAAAACCCCCTAAAATACCTAAAATTCCCAATAACCCAAAAAACACTAAATGTCCATTAAAAACCTAAAAACCCTAAAAACCAAAATAACAAAATAACCATAAAAACCAAAAATCCATAAGAAACCTTGATAAATAAATTCAATAAAAACCATAAAAGACACTAAAAACCCAAAAACTATAACACCCTAAAAATAACCTTAACCCCTGTCCCCCTAAAAACCCTAAAATCCCTAAGGACCCTAAGAAACCTTTTAAACCACTAAAAAATATTAAAAACTCTTAAAAACAATAAAAATTCTAAAAAACTCCCTAAATCCTATATAACCATAAAACCATAAAAAACCCAAAAAAACACTTAGAAACCCTAAAAGTCATCAAAAACAAAAAAGTAAAAAAAATACCTATAAAACCCCTAATGAAGCCCTAAAACCCCAAAAATCACAAAAAATACAAAAAAACTAAAAAACATTATAACCATTGAAAAACTCAGATCCATAAGAAAACCCTAAAAATGATTAACAGTAGTAAAACTCTAAAACCATGAAAACCCATAAGACCCTTATAAACTAATAAAATTGACTAAATCCCTAAAAAAGAAAATAAAACCCATAAAGAAACTCAAATATCACAAATATCCCAAATAACACGTAAACCCATTGAAACCCAAAATAAAATTCATAAAACCTAAATAACCATTAAATCCTGAAACCCTTAAAAACATAAAACCCTAAAAACCCTAAGAAACCCCTAAATGGTAGTAAAATTTTGAAACCCCTGAAATATACTCAAAACCAATAAAAATAAAAAATAATTGTAAACCCCTTAGACACCTTAAAACCCCTAATAACATAAAAAAACAAAAACCCATAAAACAAATAAAATGTCATAAAATCCTAAAACCCCTAAAACAATAAATAACCTAAAAACAATAAAACCCTTAACCCCCCCCCCCCCCAATCCCTAAAAACTAAAAAACACAAATCCATGAAAATGCCCAAAAAAATTATTCAAACTATAAAAACCAAAATACATTAAAAATCCTAAACTCACTTAAAAAACATAAAAACCATTAAAATATCATCAAAACTATAATGATCTTTTAACACTCTAAATACTATCAACAACCCTAGAAATTAAAAAAAATCCCTAAAACCATAATTCCCAAAAAAAACCATACAATCCTTAAAACATAAAAAAATAATAGAAACCCGTAAAAATCTATAACCCTTAATACCCTAATGAACACATAAATATTCTAATAACCTAAAAAAAACATAAAACCCCTAAAAACCCAAAAATTACTCCTAAAACCCTAAAAACATCAAAACCCAAAATCGCTACGAAATCCCTAAAATAACTCTAATAACCCAAAAAACCCTTAAACCACATAAAAATATTAAAACCCCTTAAAACCCACGAAACCATTAATAACACTTAGTAATATAAAATCCCAAAAATCATAAAAATCGTGAACCCCATAACACACTTAAGAAATCGTAAAAAACCTAATGAAAATAAAAATTCTAAAAATCTAAACTACATTAAAAACCCTTTAAAACCCTTGAAACCCTAATCCTCTTATAGAAAAAAACCATACGGAAATGAATCCCCCCCAAAACATAAAAGTCCCATAAAAGGCACTAACCCCCCCCCCCCCCCCCGCGGAAAACCTATAACATAATACAAAACCCTAAAAACCCAAAGAACATGTTGTGTCCTAAAAATTTTGCAATGTTGATGAACTGAAATTAATTTTACTTGGAAAATGTTAGAAAAGAAATCGAGAAAAATATAAATTAATTGTTCAAAGGGATGCGACCATGAAGAAAAAATCACTTCACGGACTAGTGCTTTGCATGGTTTTCACTACTTCACAAAGTACCCACAAATGAAAATTGTTCACAGGAAGGAGATGGTGATGTTGTTGCCTGAAAATGAATCTAATTTCATTTTTAGGAAGGAGGATTTGATTTATGACGATGAAAAAAAAACATTCCTTATAAAAAATTTAGATTGTTGGATCATCCCATACCATAAAATCCTGTAAAAAATAATTTTTTTATCCCAAGTTGGTGATTTACACCCTCAAAAAATATGCTCTACCTTTTGCAAATGATGTCCTCCGTGACTAATCCATTTACAAGTTATGGAATCTTCTATGGGATTCTATAAAAGAATACATGTGGTCCACCATATATGACCATCCAGGACAGTACCCAGTCCCTCTGTTGTTTTAAAAATAGACCCCAAGGGGGTATGGGAAAAGGGGAGGAATCCACACTTAGACATATGAACCGAAGAAATTGAAATCAAGCCACCATGAAAACTAGACATTATAAATGATTAATAAAAGGTAAAACCCCCCCACATAGCTTTAAGGATGACTTAATAAGCCATATAATGATCAAGTAACTTGAAATTACCCTCAGGACACAGTCCCTCAACGTGAAAACTGATGGAACCTTTGCAGATAGGCATACCACATAGCAATGCACTATGTGGGATATTTCCTTCACCATATATTGATTCAATATGTGGGAGGAACTAGGTCCCACATAATAAAATGCTGTATAAGTCGTACCTAAATCTATGTGGCACAACACTACATAGACCATACCCTCACCCACATAGAAAAATGCTATCCGAGAGGAACCCCATTCCACATAAGAACATGCTACATGAAATGAGGAATCCTAGGGAATCCAACTCACCAGATCCCTTCATTCTCTCCATTCATGTCATTATTCCATGAATTGGCCATCTCGACATTAGACTAAGGCCCCTTCCAATGAATCCTAACTTGTATTATATGATCATCATGAGCATCAATATGTCCTTTAATGTTTACAATCCCCTGGTATGTGGAGTTTCATGGATTACACCAGTGATAGGTTGGACCCTTGAAATGACCTAAGATTTATATTCCCATAGAAAAGAGAGTTCAATACATGGGGCTCTCACATGAACCTCCTTGTTTTGGGGTGTGAGGGAATGGATCCTTCTTTCCTTTACATTTGATAGTGAATGAGGTACTCCAACCAAAACCAATTTTAGGTTAATTTTATTGAGATAATACCCTTATAGAAGGTAGAAAATTTTCTCTTATTTACCTCCCCCATGGGGAAATATCTTGATAGATAAAAATTGTGACTAACCTGCATACCAAATCAGATGAGGATATAGGAACACTCTACACCATCTTCATGTCCCTTAGGGATAAAACATGTCATCCATCGATGAACCAAATAGATCATGTGATCTTCAGATCTAATTATTCATCTTGTTTATCTTGCTTAACATGACTCATGTGTGCATAGAATTTAGTGGCAATTATGACATCCACATGTCCATGAACACAATATGGGCCTTCCAAATGGTATAATCCCCAATCATATCCCCTTAAATGGGCCTTCTACAAAGATGTTATCTCTAAAATCAATCTAAATGAATAGATTCCATCTGAAATCTCTAATAATTCCCCCATTTTAACATAAACATTCCATATATGTAATCCCCAACTCATATCTAACAATATAGGCATTGATTACAAACTAATCGGGATACATGGGAATCATCCCTGAGGTGAAAACCCAATGTCTACATCCATACTAATATCCTCCAAACTATGCCCTCGGTATGATCATGTCCCTATATAGGAGACTATATCTCATCTACACCCATTATGCCACCTTAGTTTAAGTCCCATTACATCATTGACTAGGTACATATCTCCTGTGTTTTCATGTCATATGACAATAAACTGGTCTATGTCGCGTGAACTTAAAAGGTGATGTTCTCTACTAATTGGAACAGAACTAAGTGGGTTCTTATTCCTCTCACAAGGTTACATAAAAATACCATATTATGGGTTCGATCCGAACATCAAAATATGTTTCATCTCCCTAGATGATAGAAAACTCTAGATCACCACACCACATATCTTAAAACTGACATCAAATTAATAAATGGAAAAGGAATCTATAATCCACCCATAAAAGGGTAGTAATTATGGAGAAACTTGGACAGATATAGATGATTTAAAACCCATTATCAATCATAATTGATCATTCCCTTGGGGTAATCTTCTTATACCTATTGGGAATGAACCAATTATTCATTAACATATCTTAAATATATAATAGAGTATCAATATGAGAAATTGTTTCCCCCAAATAGTGTTTCATTAGCCCAATATTCCCTCCTATCGACCAATGTGATTTCTTAAGCGTCATTACCTATGTCACCTAATTAATTTATTCCCATGAAAAGTAAGTCCATGAGTCATAGATGTGATATTTATTGGGAGTTTCTAGATCTACTAACAGACCCATTGAAGACAATTCAAATATGTTTCAATCAACATCAGTGATTGCACACCATATAACCCCTTGTAATCAAACATCATGGGCACAAAAGGCTCTTTATAGTTAAAAAAATGATAATCATAGCATGAAATACATAACTACAACCCCTAATTCACAATATAAAACTAATATATTTCCCATTCATTTCCCAAAATTTTATTCCTCACATAAACTCGTCTTCTTTGGAAACACAGTCGTCAACCTAATGTGAATCCTTAAGCAAGGTGGCGGTGTCACCCCACTAAAACTGACCTTCACATGAAAAATGTATAATTTATAATAATGAACATATATTAGGAATGTGTTCATGAGATGATACATTGAAATGGTTTTTTAATTCTCTTGTTACATGAATTGTAGTCTCTCTTCACAGCTATATTAAATCCAATGGCATCTCACCATCTTTCAAAAACTCATGTTTCAACCACTACACCAGTCAATTCCTCAACAAAAATGGCAACACTATATCCCACCCAGTGTCTTAAATGCGATGTTTCAAACTCATTCGTTATAGAGTACCACTATATGGGAAATCTTCCCACCGTAGAGGCAGCTAGATAGTCCATCCAGTTCATGAATCCTCACCAGCCATCCACCCAACAATGGTTAGCGGTACACAACCTGACAACTCCGCTTTCAATCTCCAATCATTTAGGAATCATATCTTACAAATGTGATAATTATTTCCCCCCTTATCTTAGGGAGGTTGATAGTGTCTTTAATAATGAATTCAATCCTACAACACAGTGGTCCTGCTCAATGGATCCTTCTAGATGTTGTTGCGGATAATGTTGTGCATCCCAACATCTTAATAATGAAGGTGATACAACCCCAATGGACCCAGATGATGTCATGATGACCTAGGTTCCCAAGATGGAAAAAATGGTGATGACCATATTATCTGGAAGGTAAAATCCTTCTCAATACTTCCAATGAAGCATTCCAGTCAAATACAGTGGCAATCCACAAGCAGACATATATTCCTTCCCACCCTCATGAAGCCCGCCAATCAAATGCGATGGAAAATTATTGGAAGTCATATAAAACTAAGAATTATCCTAATAATAGATATTTAAATATAGTTTCATGTGTAAAAATTCAAATCCTTACTCAAAAATTTGATGCTCATTTTTCATATATGGTGGAAAACTATGAGATGGTGCATATTCATATAAATGAGAATGAATCAATCTAGACTAATATGATGACATCCAATAAGATGTTGTATATTAATTCTGAATAATATCACTACCAGAGTCAACTATGATGGTAAAAAATGAAAATCATTTGAAAATAAACATAGATGCATATTAATCCATTATACAAATACAATTGCATCTAACGAGTAGATCAAAATTCATTGTTGTTCATATTAAGACTCAAGTCAAATATGGTGTCAATATGAAAAAACAGATGAAAAAATCTAGAAAATTCATACCTCTACCCCCATCAAGATGAAATTTTAGTACCCACAAGAATGAAATGGATGATTAGAGTAGGAGCATATTCCCACTCTGACATTATATTGGGACTACATCCCCATTCTCACCAAAGAAATCTTTCAATAGATCCTTGCAATGATGGACGGTCATGTATCAATCTATGAACACATCTCATATACTTGTCAAGTTGTAATCACGCCTATAGAAATAGAATGGTGTCAAGCCCACAATATAATCTCCCCAAGTGGGGTGAATCATCCACATGATATTGTATTTTATAAGGATAAAACCCACTTCCATACTCCCATCTAATAGGGTCTTCGACAAAATTATATTATAAAAGGGAAATAGGATCGGGCATAAACACCCATTACAAATGGGGTACAACTGTCTACATCGAAGGTTGCTCCAGGTATGGCATAGATCCCTTACAAAAATCGGGTAACATATCTACTTATCCCAGTATCACAAATGGATATACTCAAATAGGAATTCATAAATGAAGGTTATCATCTACAACAAGCATCCCCAATCACCCAAAAGAGATCTTATAAAAATTATTTTTGTTAATGTCAACTAGAAAATGGCGAAAAAAAATCATAAACCTAGTGTACTGGAAGTTGGAGTTATTGAATGCATAAAACATATATCAATGATGGATCAAATTCATACTAATCTATTAACAAATTACAAAAATAGTAGTATTAGTTTTAAAGGTCCTCCCAACTACATTGTCAATCTCATCTCTAGAGGTCCTCACAAGAGCATCAACCATGATGTCTTCCATAATGGAAACAAATTGATTGATCATTATATATTATCTCCTGATGAATGTCATAGTATCCCTCCTCCTTTCTAGAAGATCAAACAAAAATATGGTCCTCATATTTCTATTGTTCACCCTGATGGTCATCCCTAAGGTATAATCTGCAAAAATTCTCCCTACAGTCAGGAATCAAGCTATTATAGTTGTCATTGCCATGATGGAATTAACTATGAAGGTCCTACCTATAGTTACTTCAAACTACAAGAAGGACCTACCCTTATTATCATCCACCCCGATTTTTATCCCCAGGGTATACATTGAAGCAATTCTCCCCACACTCAAACATCAAACTATTATGGAAGTCCTCTCTTTAAGGGAATTCAATGTGATGTTCCTCATAATAGTGACATCAAACAACAAGAAGTTTCCCCTTTCTATCATCCACAATAATTTTCATGCTTAGGGTACACAGTATATTATTTCTCCATATATTTTAGAATCATGCCCTGATATTAGTCCTCTTCAAGAAGTAATTGGTTGAAAAGGCCCTCCCATTGTGATATAAAACAACAATAATGCCCTTCCCTTTATATTGTCCAAACTGATGGTCCTCCCCAAGGTATATTTTTTAGAGATTCTCCATGAATTTATGCATAAAAATATGATGGTAGTCCTCTCTATGACGGAATCTACAATGAAGGTCCTCTCTATAGTCAAATTTTATATCAGTAAGACGGTTCTCTCCCTTCCTAGTTAAAATGGAGGAATCCATCATAATTTTATGTTCTTGGAAATATGGGGCAAAATATGTTGGATACCCTATTAGTAACAAGAAACTTCCTTTCTCAACCTGGAGATGGACTAGGGAAATGATCTTCCTCTATGTCCCACATGGACCATTAACATAACAACAAGACTCCTACCAGCCCCACAACTTGCACAAAATCATCCAGAAGAATTCAAGTTGGGAAGATAAAATAGAGGACTTTCTGGAAGAATATCAAAGGAATATTTTTCTTTTGAGAATAAAATTGGTCCGGGATGAAACACTAGATATTTTTTGACCCTTGTATACTTCTCGATTCGAAATACCAAGGGATTTTTTGGATGAATTTAGACATAACATTAAATAAAATATTTAAAAAACTCTCCACCATCTAAGAACAAAATGCTTTCCCTATGATGTTTATGAATTCCATTTCAAAATATTTGGGGGATAATTATCATCAAAATGACTTATATGACCCCACATATGAAAAATGAACACAATCAGAGGGGTAGTGGAAGGAACTCTAAATGGAGTCCCTTAAAGTATTTCATTATTTGCACCTCCTAATTGATGATGACCCACCTAGTGTTCATATTCAGGGATGTGGGAGAATTTATCTATTCATTATACCCCATTCCCCATTCTGCATAACCCACTAGAAATGTAATCTTATAATTCCATTAACCTAAGGAAGTAATTCATAAAATATCTTCTTAGGAATGGTGACATGTAAAATAAGAGGTGGCCCCAAGTGAGCCTCAAAATAATAAGTCCTAATGAGAGAAGGCCATCAAAAAATTACATGACCAAAGAACCGAGGACATTTAGTAGGCTTCTCTCCTAGGGGAATCCAATCATCCATCACTATTAATATCCTCATAAACAAATAGTTCATGTGAAACTTCGGCACCATTCCCCGTTCTCACTCAAACAAGAATGAATGAGATTAAGAGAGTAGTGACATCAAATTCAACCATCACAGTATGGAATCTACACCCACCCATAGGGATGGAGTAATTTTTAATAAAAATACCCTTGTATGATAAATAAATCATGGTCATGCCATGATAAAATAGGAATGTGGGAATCCCAATCACATACGGTTGGGGACAAATTTACATTGACCACCCTCCAAATGGAAATCATTATTTTCCCATTTAGTAAGGGAAAAAAGTAGATAAAACTCTCATTACACTTTTCTTATGATATATTCAAAAAAGAATATATATACAAATAGGCTGCATAGAGAGTCCATCTAAGTTACCCTTCACCTGGAGGATTGAAGGGGATCCCAGAAGGGAATGAAGATATCCCAGAAAGACACATACATATCAACAACCCTTTAGTATTCAATACGTCACCCATAATGCATTATGAATTGGTAAACACCATGGATGTCACCATCACAGACCTCTTTGAAAATTTATGGAGACACATAAGAGCAAAGATAGTATGGTTCTACCTAGAATCTGATATAGACAATGAATAGAGGTGTACTTAAACAGAACAAAAGAATCACCCTGAATTTGGGTGCTCCCTTGATCAATCCTCCACCAAACTATCAGGGAATATATACTACATATTAGAATATACCACTATCTATGTATTACCTACCTCCTCCTCTTGATGAGAATGATCCCCTTACACTCGAAGAAATATCTTCTCATTAGGAGGAAAAAATTAATGTATTGAGGTGAATCAAACTTGAGAGACTCTAAGGTATCCATCCTACCAAATATAGTCACTTGGGAGAGCCTCAATGTACACTTCCAGTAGGTGTACAATAGACACATGACTTTATTTCAAATATTTATGTAAGGTCGGGACATCCAACCTACTCGGAGTCACATCAATACATTCACATGGACATGATCCTGGATTAATACAAGTATTTCCTTACATTAAAGAGACAATAGGAATGGGTATTGATAAATCTTCAAAATATATCTTCATCTTGATATCCATCTCAAATAGCGATGGAACCAATATGTCAAATCTGACACTTTTCTTCACCTTTCCAAGGTATGGTTCCATAGAGCACTCATCTGGGGATAATTATCACCATCGAGTCATTTGATGCTTGATAAAAAGTGGTATAGGAATGGTGTGCACCATTATATATAGAATAGAAGCCTTTCCTAGACTGGGTAAGTGACACCTTGCCACCCCTAAAAGTTGGGAGTCCACTGTTTCTAGTGTTTAAGGATTCAATTGACCCAGAACAAAATTTGATTCATTATATACCCCATTGTGATCCCATGATTGGAACTCTAGATAAAAAAGAATTAGTTAAGCTCATATTCTTCATATGATCTTTATAAGGGCATGACTTTTTGTAGTACACCATCTTTCATACTCATTCTATGATATTATTGGAAGACCTCCATTGATAGTTCCCCTTCAAGTTCAACTCAACATTGGAAAATGCCACACTTGGTGACCTCTCAAAATAAAAAAGAGAGAGATAATGAGAGAGTGACAAAATTTATCACCTGATGGAAAGGTTTCACCTATTCCCTGAACTGGTCACATGCCCATGATGATATTCATTCTATGTGAATAGATGTCCTCCACGAAGAGCTATGAATTCCACTCATTCGGGTTAAATATACAAGTCAGTTTATGGTTTTCTCAAATATTTCCCAAAATATGACAAGATATATTCAACTCCAAGGTAAACCCACTGATCTTGGGGAATAGATAGAGATAGGGAGGTAACATCAGTAACACTTAAGTCATCCCCCATGCAAGCTCCTTCTCCCAAGCCTACACCATATCATGTGGCACCCCATGGGAACCAACTAAGACTCCCTCATTGACAAGAAGATCAGAGGGGACTAATAAGAAATAAATTTTATGAAAAAATTAATAAATATTATTCATTCCAATTTGATCATGTTCATGGATATTTTATACCTGCTATAGACCATGAAATACTCCATTTATCGGATCCAAAATGGTTGATGAGTCAGTTCCTAATGATGGAATCGATTATTGTCCCTTTCATTATATATTAGGACACCCCATTTCAGAATGATTTATCTTCAAATATCTCCTAAAAATTTGATATATTCTAGACATGTAAAATTAGGACCATTTCCAGCACAAGTGGCATATGTTTTGATTTACATCCCTAAAAAGGATATGAGATAAAAAAAATTGTTAGTATGAGGGCACAAAATTTAAAATGTTGGGTGAATCAAAAGAAAATAAAATGAACACATGGTATTATCTAAGAATATCTAAAACAACCAAATATTCTCATAGATTCAATCACTCTAACACAGACAATGTCCTCATCCCCAAAAATGTCTAAAATATGGTTGTTCAAAATGAATTTGACAAGAAAGGTAGGGGGCATGTACAATAATAAAAACATGCATCAAGTACAAAGTCATCTTTGACCCTCTCATATTTTAAGACCTTATATATGAATGTATGATCATTTATCCTCCAAATGAAACCATCAAAAATATTCATCCATGTAGATTCATAATTTCTGTGGAGTTTATTTTCATTTCCATTAATTTCATTCACTTAGTAGATCCCTTCTTCAATGATGAGTATGGCTACAATCTCGAGTTCACCACATTCGGTAATGGAACTAGAGGAAGTTGCTTCAGAAGATAGGGATTCCAGGAATTACCCAGCCAGGGAAGAACATATACCTCAATCTGCACCACTTCTCAGACTGTTAATGTTGCAGAAACTCACAAAAGAGCCCTTTAGCAGATCCAAATAGATTACTAAAATATACCTACACATTCCAGAATCCACTCTAATCAGATCATTCTATAATACGCATTTGAAGAGTATCATGTGTCTAATCTCCCTCGACATGTAGGTAGACTTTCAGAGAGAAACCCACAGAGAATAGGAACGCATCTGTCCCCTATCTTGGGGGATGATCCATTGACATTCTTTACTCAAGCCCTAAGGTGAATGTAAAATAGAATCCCCATACCAAGAATCACAAAACTTTAAACCATCTGTTTGATATCGTGAAACAATTATACATGGTTCCATCTAAGCAATCAATTTTAGATTCACGATGTATGTCGAGAGACCTTAGGAAAAAACTCATAGAGGCCTTGCTAATCCCTAAGGAGTATGATGTTAAAGTGGACACTGCCAAAGCATATCTGAAAAAGACCTATCCATTAGAATGTCATGTGGTTATATCCTTCATAGATCAAGATGAATATGAAATTATACAAGGGAATATTAGGCCCTTGTGTTTATCTAGAATGATAAATAGTGTCTATATATGAATGTTTTTATTGATAACGGATCTGATGTTCATCGCATTCCGACTTGAACACTTCACTTGTTTGGATGTAACAAGGAAAATATAGAACCTTCAACCATAACCTTGTATGGATATGAAAAAATTAAGAAGAATCCATTTATACAAATTAATCTTAAGAAGAGGTTTGGAGACCTCACAGATAAGTCATAATTTCTGACCATTCAACAAAATACGACCTTCAATATCATAATAGAAAGGTTGTTGTTTCAACAATACATGAAAATACCCTCATCATACCATCAATGGATCAAATATTACATTAATTTAAAAAATTTGAAGTTTCACACTGATAAGGATCCAGTTGAGTCTTACGAGTCACATTACATCGATATTGGATTATATCAAAGAAAGGGGAAACGACCCCTGGTCAAGGGTGTTGATTGGTCCAGTGCCCTAGATGGTCTAGAATTGATCCTGGATGTCCCCTTAAAAAAATTCAAGTAATGAATTCTTCTGATCAAATAAAAAGAGATCATGATTCCAAATTTAGATACATGTTCTACAGTCCTCATTATTTTGTTAATGACTACTAGTCTTACAATGTTGAAAAATATGTTAACCTCCAAGATAACATCGAAAGCTCATATGGAAATTATTTCAATCAATCATCAATGTTCCAGGAAGTCTTTTCATCTAAAACCATGGTAGATGAGTATGCATCATCACACAAAGAGGTTGAAGAAACCCCTTCATACCCCACTCCCTCCTCTCTAGTGTTTAAAAAAAATCCACAATGTTTAGTCGGGTCAGAGAAAGTCACTTCATCTTTTGAATACTGTGATAATGATTCCTCTATTAAAACTAGGGAACTAATCTCAATAATTTTTTCCCTTCTAAAAAATGTATGAATATGAATAAGTGGAGGAGGAGGACATTAGAGACATCCCTACAATAGTTGAGTTGGGTGTATCTACTACCATTGATGAAAACATATGAATAAATATGTGAATATTTGAAGATACTTGGCCAACCATGATTAGTGTGGACATGTAATCCAATGATCAAGAGGTATATTCCCCTTTCCTTAAGAATCGTCAAGTTTTATTCACTTGGAAATACATGGAAATTTTTTTCCTTGATGTTGAGGTGGAAACACACCACTTAGGACATCTAGAGGATGACTAGGGCTATAAACAGAAAGTAAAAAACGATGCACATGAAACATTCTATCAAAATAATGGTTTATCTTCACAAGATCATAAGATAAAACATCATTTGGGAGGTTCAATATCCCTTTTGGTAGGCCAATATAGTCTTCATAAAAAAGTAGAATAGAAAAGTCAGTGTTTGTATCAATTCTGAGATCTCAATCAGATCTGAATAAAGGATTATTCCCCATCCCCAATCACAAAACTATTGTTTGATACAATAATCAGATACCAAAATGTCTCCTAAGTGGATTCCTTTTCATGATACTACCAAATCTAAATGTCCTATGAATTTCAATATTCCACCAACTTCATGGCCCCAAGGGATTATTTTTTTGCTAGGTAATGCCCTTTGGATTGAATAATACATGCACTATGTACAACTCTGCCATGCATCACATCTTCAGAAATATATTGGGAATGTATGTTGAATTATATATAGAAGACCTGGTGGTTAAATAATGACAATTCTCGGACCACCTTGACAGATATTGAGACTGTATTTAAAACACTATGAAAATATATACTAAATATGAACCCCTTAAAATGTGATTTCGTTATAACCTAAGGGATGTTTATCACCATTATTTTACAACATCATGACATCAAGGTTGAACCTAATAAGACAAAATCTATATATTAAATTTCACCTCCTCAAAACCTTATGAAGTTAAGAGGACATCAAGGACACAGAACCTACATTCGGTTAATAATATCAATTCCTGTAATAAAATGTATACCCTATCCTAGGTACATGAAAAAATAGCTATATATCAGTGGTCTGATGATTTTAAAGAAGCATTTGAATGTTTTATGAAATATCTCTTATGCATGCTTGTGCTAACTCCACCAATCAAAAAAATAACACTTATATTGTATGTGATAGACTTGAAGCGATCAATATGAGCATTTCTCAGACAAAATAATGATGGTGGTAGTGAAAAAACCATATTATCTCAGTCAAACCAGGATCAATGAGGAGATTTGTTACTCAGATCCCGAGAAGAGTTATCCGGTGCTAATTTGTGTAGTCAAAAAACTAAGGCACTTCCTACAACATCACAAGGCCCATTTGGTCTCTCATACTTACCCACTCAAATACATTACCAACTATCAGATGTTGAATGGATATTTATCATGGTTGGAGGCCATCCTGAAACAATTTGACATTCAGTCCATGCATCAAAAAGTGGTCAAAGGCTAGGAGTTATCATATTTTCTTGTAGATAACCCTTTATGTTAATTATTTCATCATATTTAGAGCTACCCGATGAAGATGTATTCTCTATTCACATGGACCCCCGAACATGTGAGATTAATTTTTATGGTGCATCTAGAAGCCTGATAGGAAATTGAATGGAAGAACCTAGGCACAACAAAGTGGACTTGGGCATCAATGTCATATCTTCACCAACGTAGTTATTCCTTACTTATTCCTATTATCTGAGGCATGTAAGAATAATGAAGCACAATATTAGGTTCTTAAAATAGGGATAGCGATGCAATTTCATGTACAGGTAAAACATGTTCTTATAAAAGGCGTTTCAGAACAGGCCAACAAGATGGTCAATGGTGATTATGCTATCTAGAAGTATTAGCTAATCCCTTTGATAAACCTTGTTTGGGGACTATTGGAAGAGTTACCTTGGTATCTGACATTGATCCTTGTCCCATGATTTTAAAATATCAAGATGATACATTGGAAAATGCAACCACAACTATGGTCGATCTAGATCAGGATGGAATATTCATCAGCATTTTGTATTGTCAGATGGTGTCTCCATTCATTCTAGCCAACATGGATGAAATCGATTAGATTAGCTCTATCCCTGAGTTGTATGGTCACTAATCTAGATGGAATACAAACATTTGGGACAACCTTAAAAAAGTATATCTCCCACTAGATAGGTAATGGAGGGAGATAATACGATGATGACTAATTAATTTTGATCTTTATGTTATAAAAAATCATAAAATAGTCCTATATAAGTAGATCCTTAGTGGTTTCCTTTTGAGGTGAATTGTTGGAGAATAGACTGATGTTGTCATGAAATATGGTTACACTAGAGACTATGGTGCCCACCATTCAGAATCTAAGAATTCCCAGAAAATTTAAAGGCTTTGATACTACTATTCCACCCTAATGCAACCTTATAACAAATTCAAAAAAAGATCCATTCCATCTATCTTCATTCCATTTTCATCCACCAACCCCCATAGTTACTTCACATAGCCATGTACTCCATAAAATATTCCATATGGGAAATGGACATCATGGGACTATATGATCATGATATGGTGAAATAGTTTAAGTATATTCTCACCGGAATTGACCTCTTATCATTGTGGGGAATGTGGTACCCCAAAAAAAGGATGGGGCATGGAACATTGTGAAATTCAGGAAGGATAACATCATCACCAGATTTGGTGTCTATCATACAATATTGGAATCCAATAGTACCAATATTTGTTCTGCTAAATTAGAAAAAATATATCAGTAGTATGAAATCAAGTCCAATCATTCCTCCCACTAGTCTATAATGGGTAACCATCAGATAGGGGGATTCAACAATACCCTATCCAATATACTATATAATATGGTTGATATGATAAAAATTCGTGGTTATAAAATCTCCAAAATTCCTTGTCATCTTACCACACCACAACTCACATTTCTACACATGGAACCTCAACTCATTTGTATATGGGATAGAGGTGGTCCTTCCCATTGATGTTCAATTACCATCATTCTCTATATCCATATTTGGTCTATTGTAAACATATGATAATTCAATGAAATGAATCGACGAATTGGAGTGAATAAATGAAAATATGTTACATACCTTTCACTATTTGGAAGTTCACTAATATTGATTTTCATGTTCTTTTAATAAAACGGTTCCCCATTAGTCCTTCTTCGATGGATATATGGTATTAGTTCTTAGAACTCCAATGAACCTTGCAATGAATCCTCTAATATTGGAGCTGAAATGGGAGGGTCCTAATAACACGTAGAGAGTCTACTCCAATGGATAATATTCCTTGATCTAGATGGATGAACAACTAACCACGTCTCCCACCACCACATGGTTACTAAAAAATTATTCTGTTTAACCCAAAAATTATAGATAAATCATCATAATTATATGACACTAAACTGATGGATGCATCATCAAAGACTCACAACATTAAATAACCTAACATTAGTGGTCCTTTTTGGATCACCTTAAAGGGAATGTACCATTTCCATCACCGCACGATGTTAATAAATGTGTGAGTCATCATTTCAATCAAAGATTCACTACACATGAGCTAGATCTTTGGGGGTAAAAGTAAAAAATTCCCCCTCTATGTATGGTCTATAACATTATAGAGATTTCCCAATATGAAATATTTTTGGCTTGATCCATACCACTATAATATATATAGAGAGGCCAAAACTACTTGAGTTAGGCCTATTCTAAAAAATTCTCCCATTCATAAGATTATTTTATTTCCACCTTATGGCCTCAAGTACTTCACTCATGTTAGGATTTTTTATCTCAAAGGTCTTCAGAATTTTCCTCCCCATAGCTATGGGACCTTCAGCCTTATCACATGATGTTAAATGAATGGAACATTGTCAATTTCACAAGACAGTAAATGGTGTAACACCAATGTCCTAATTTTATGAAATTAAACAACATTGAAGTATGTTGTTCTCACCCGACATTAAATGTCATTCAACATTGGTCATATACCATGACATTATTAAAGAAATATGTATGGATTTTTTCCTATCCACATAATATATTTAGTGATTCTTGGATATTACATCTTAGTCCATCCACCCTAAAAAAATTCTCCTCTTTTTGTATGGGACAGACTTATGTATAGAAAATACCATAATGAACTATATATGGATTGAGTCTCATTATATGGGACATGTTGTGACTTCTGGAAAAACTTTCATGGAACCAGTCATGAAAAACATTGAATTTTCTCTCCCTAGAGTGTAAACTAAATCAATATAGGCGGATTCAAAAAATGCCATATCTATAGGGCCATTTCAAGCCAATTCCCTGTCCTAAAACATGAGTTAGATCTGTGAGGGGAAGTGAAAGATGAACTTTGTGTTGAATGATTACTATTTTTACTTGATACATAGTGACATCTGGATATCCAATACTAGCTTCACTACAACATCAAAAATAGTGAATTTCCCCCTGTGTATGAGTCTGGACTACATAGTGATCCCTTTTAAAGAACTACACATCGCATGATTCTTATTCACATAGGATACATAGTATCACTCAGATTCCACATCTTGGTTCATCCACCAAATATTCAATGTGTCTATATAGTTCATTTTATCACCTCTCTGAGGAAGGTAAACATTTTATACATCTTGTTACTCACACCGATATCAGATCATGTGGGCTCAGGAGGTTTGTATGGGGACCCTCGACACAACCAAGGCATGCTAATCCACATTAGAGTTTACATGATCCTAGTTAAAATTCATCAAAGGTGCATCAAGTGTACTTTATAAATAATATTAATGTGCATAGTTTTTCAGTAATTACATATGGGTTGATTCCTGTAATCACTGGATTTGTAGCGACACCATGATATTTTAATATTGGGCCAAGTCTCAATACTTCATATTTACATCATGGAACCTAAGTCCATACCACATGACAATGAACTGCATGGTACCCCATGAATTTTGTATAGCTTGGTTCTCATCTCGATGAGATATGCAGTGATTCCTAGGATCTATATCTTATTACAAATGATGTATACAAAAAATCCCCATCTCCTGTATGAAAACAAGAATCCACACAAGAAATCTCAAGTTTGGGTTCGTCGTTCATAGACCCATCAAAGAAACACAAATAAACCACCCCTAACGATGTATTAGTTTGTTCTATGAAGATTATTTAATACTGTAAGTCTTGTCATGGTCATGATGATTCATACATACCCAGAAACAATCGTTCCATTCTTCAAACTCCATGCCCCAAACTTTTTTGAATCTTCACAATCTTCCTATGGCTATCAGAAATGGAGGGTCAGTGTGCTGAGGAAACATTGTATAACATTGTACAATACGACATAGTTTGATCTATATTAGTTTACCACAAATACTACTATTAGATAGATGTAAAATCATCCCCATGAGAGGATTTTCCTATACCATACATAACAAATGGATTCATTCCACCAAATCTGAGAATCCTTGGGATCATGGTTTAAAATATCCCCCATCCCTATGTCTGTGGTATGTCAGAACATACTATCTTGATTAGACTCTAATAAATCATTTCTCATATGATAAATCATCATGAATCCATGATGATAAACTGCATGTAAATCTTCTTTTCTACATGAAATTTAACTTCATGGTTGATGTCCTAGTCACATGAAACTAATTATCATGATATTTAGAACAATGTAATAATTGATTACTTACATCACAGAGTATGTAGTGAAACCATAATTTTTAATCTTGGGTCTAGACATAACATGAAATAAAAATTCCCCTTCCATCTTCATGGGTAATACATGAATGAATAATCTTAAATGATCTTCATATGGCTTGATTTCTGTTATCACTGGATGCATAGTAATTCCTGAACCACACAACTCATGTCCATATACAAGGTAAAAATGCCATATATTTTATAGTGAAAGAATCATAAGTACATTGTAAGTTTCTAGATTGAAAAAATAATAATCACCCCCTGTGATCTTCTGAATGAGATACATCTTCATACAGAAGTATAATATGAGACATTAGACATTTTTGATATCATATTCAATGAAAAATTCCCATTTTCATATGCATGTGTTAAACCAACAAGGATATCCTCTTAGGAATATGTATGAATTTATTATTGTTTTGATGAGATACATATTGATGTATGGGACTCAGGCCTTGAAGCCTTCCAAATCAAAAAGAAATATTTCGTATATTTATGTTAGACAAGGTTAATGTAAATATCACAACCTATTACCCATAAATTCTATCTTGAAATACCCCATTTATTTTCATAAACATTCTTTTCAGAAAGAATACTTTTTGTTTTGAAATGTCTAAATCCTCATCGACCACCCCGACAATCAGAAATGGAGGTCCATTGTCATGGGTAAACCTCTGTTTGACTATTGACAATTTTCC
The DNA here is from genome assembly GCA_963277665.1 of Viscum album. Classification (NCBI taxonomy): domain Eukaryota; kingdom Viridiplantae; phylum Streptophyta; class Magnoliopsida; order Santalales; family Viscaceae; genus Viscum; species Viscum album. The sequence continues at coordinate 981,346,261 of OY728165.1, read as the reverse complement.
CTAGATGGCTTATCATATGTTTACCTTAAGATGACCATCAATTAGAAGAAAATTCATCCCCAAGAGTGAATTTTCCTACTTCCATACACCCCAAGAGCTGTTTATATCACACATCATTGAATAGATTTGAACCCCCCACCCCATTACAGTTTACAACATTCTCCCTATTCATGTCTGCATATCATAGAACATTTCTAGTTATATTACCATGACAATATAGAATCAATTATATATTGTCTAAGGAAAATAAAACTTTTGTTTAAGCCCACATCTTAGTAGTATGATTTAAATCTGCATTACCCATGTCCATGCTGTATAGTGTTAAAATGAACATTTATTTAATCTTTCTTTATACAAACTAAATTCTTGTGGGAGTTGTTTTCCATTCATGATCAAATATGATGAAACAAACTCATTGATTTTCGGAAACTTTCTCCTAATAATCCAACCATATTGTTCTTGAGAAATTCAAATTCCCATAAAGGTACACGAACCTTGAATATGGAGGGCTAGTGTACTGGGAAAACCTTTTTTAGACTACGCACAAAATTCCTTGGTTGGATCCGCATAAGTTTCCCACAAAAAATTCCTTTAAATCAAATACAGATACATCCCCATTAGAGACATTTCCTATATCCACAATCCCCAGCAATATTATTTTGGAAACCATTCATCTGGTTAATCCTTGGGTAAATTCCCCATATCTTGTTTAAGTTTTTGAAATAAAAAACTAAGTTCAAGAAAATTCCCTGATTCATGACTGAAAAATATCGGGACATACTCAGCTAGTAAACCATATTGGGGACCTTTTCTCCTAATTCATGGAGAGAGATGTAAAACCAAAAAAATTTGTGATAGTAGCCCAATTTAAAAGACAATAAAATTACCATGAAAATAGAAACAAACATGCCTAGTTGAATACCTATAATGGGATGCCTGGGAAAATGTTGAGTATCAGATTTCTAAACCTATGATTCAAATATCCAAGCAGTAAAAATTTAAAGTGGAAAAAATATTTTTACGTAGAAAACCCACAATCAGAGGTTAATGAAAAAGTCATGTTATTCATGCTAAGCCTACATAAAAATGTTCTTAAGAAAAAATTAATGTTATTACAAAAAATACATAATTTTTTTTGGGTTTTACATGTAACCCTAGAAATAGTAGAAACCATGCTCATTGAGTCCCTCAGCCTAATAAAAAATTACGGCATTAATTGTTCATATATATTTAATTAACCCAAATGGTAGTTTAAATTGATATCCAAGGGTAAAATATACAATTCATCTAAATGATATTACTTTCTGTGCATATTTACAATTGTTATTGATGGATATATCATGAAAATATAAAATACACACATTGGAGAGAAAATAATTTTTTCATTTCATTAACTGTGAATGGAGGAGTATCCACAACTTAAAGTATATCCATATGAGAATTTCAGGGTAATTATTGGATTCACTCTGAATATTTGAGTCCAAAATGGCTTGGTATGGCTCTAGAAATGTTATAGTCTCGGCCTCTACATCAGCCCACATCGCCTCTACCTATTTAGAAACGGATGATCCTGCAAGTTCATCCTCCTCCACTAGCCATTTACCTTCTTCAATTTTATCCTCAGTAAGAACCAATTCTTACTTAACTACTCCAGTTCTTTGTTAATCCTCTCTAACTCTAGATGAAGTCACTTCGATGAGGTCCTATGCTAAAAAATTTTAACTTCTCACCTCAAATATATTCTGACAGGCTTGACAATAATATTAAAAAGTATCTTCTAGAAGCAGTAAGATGGGGCATGGACTGTGCATATGAGAGATGAGAGTGGATAATTCTAGCCTTATCCTGGGAAGAAATCACTTGATTTACTATTTCTTAAATGGAATGGTAATCAAATACCCCATACACAATGAATGAATACATGTGAAAAAACATAGGTAGTCTCATTGGAATGTCTTCCATGGGGGTTTGAGATACTAACTTCCATATATCCATCCATATTTGTTGATATCTAATATGGAGGTCATCCATTAGTTCGTGGCCTTCCTCAGAGTCGTTCACAAATGGTGGAATATATTTAGTTTTAAGTTCCACTATAGAGTGCCTTATCATTTAATCATCATTGTGTCTTGACTCCACAAAAGCTATCTTCCTTGAGATGTCGACATGTTGGGATATTGGGACACCAGTTGTAACATTGGGTTTGGATGTAGAAAAAATGAATCCAAGATGTCGAAATAAATAGTAACTATATAGTGATGAAAAAAAGGAATGCTTGGAAGGAAAGATAATTAACCTACACATTCTAGGAAATCAACATCACTAACCACCATTTTTTCATCATCACCTGTCAAAGTGCATATAAAATCTTTAGTTTGAAAATCAACATTGGATGCTTCCATAGATACCGGGGGTGAATATTCATGCTTGACCAGACCATAAATCTCCAGATGGTCAATCACATGTACTGTTCTTGTAAAAATAATCATCACCTAATTAGGGGAAACTACTTATTATAATTCTTCTTGAGCCTAAAACACTCCATCTTCGATCGATTCACTCCCTAGAGGGGTTGGATTAGTATGCACCGTCTGATAACCATATCATAATGATACCCCCTATATGGGGGAAGAATTAATTTGATCTTGAGTGGTCAACCACCTAGGAGTTTGGATCTTCCTTATATCCTTAGTTGTTTGGGGCCATCATTCAGTACAGCTAAAACCGATGAAGTCCTTATATTCATCTCCATAATACTATGATTGATTTAGTCAATTTAATCTTGAACCTCTAAATACTCTCCCACTAATAGGACAGAGGTCATTTATTCTAGAGGAGATAACCTTCTTGGATGTGGGATGACCACAATTGTCTCAGTTTTGTCGAATTCCCGATCTTGTTCAGATATAGGCTTCGATGGTAAGACCATTACATTAGAATGAGTAGAATATATAGGCCTATGGGGAACTATAGTTGGGTTTCACATCATAACTACACCAAGTAATGTGCACAATGATTGGCTATACAATGAAGATTCACATCATGATAGTTAAATTATGAATTAAAAAATTAACTATGATCCCCACTTTCAGAAATGTCTTCAACTATGAAACTTGATAACGCTATATGGTATACGATGGGGATGACCCTCTAGAATGAGAAGTGGTTGGGGGTGGAGTTGAAATTCTCCAAGAGGGTTTACAAGGACCACCTCCATGCGCTCTATGGCTCCAGGGATCCCTATTTAGTGACTTATGTGTCCTAGGGGGCATCCTCCCTAGTAGCGGTACCCCTCGGTGAATATTTTGATGAAGCAGGTGCCTGCCGAATCTCCCCAGACACAATAAGTACCAGGAGTGGAGATTCAAATTCATGAGGGTTAAAGTAAAAGAAGTTTACGAAAACAACCTCTTTATAAGTATCATATACATTAGTTATTATCATTACCATTTATTCTACATGATTACACCAATAAATTTTAAATGTGAAGGAGTGAAGGTAGGCATCCATCTCTTCAAGATATGTATAAACCTCACATAGTTTTTCTCAAGGTTAAATGCATATGCTAGAAGTGATTTCATGGAATAGCAAAACATTAAGGTAACATCTATGAATTATCTCCCTAATATCATTGTCATATGTTCTTACTCTATACGTATCTCATTTCTTCCATGCTTCTGGGAATGTCATGGAATTAGGGATATGTAAATGCCAGCAGATCCTCTTGAAGATGAAAGGAAAGTTCCAATAACATTATTTTCGTTCTAGGTGCCTCAACTGCCACGAAACCCTCTAGGGATCGATGCTTAATAAACACCAAAAAAAGAGGAACCTTTACAAATCCCTCTATTACATGAGTTTCAGCTTCATCCATATCCCTGGAGGCATGGCTATCATACTTATCATGTTCATTGACATCATACCTCACCATGGAAATCACCAGTTATTAATATATTTTCCGATTATTCAATGATTGGATTGAATTACCTTGTTATTAAATATGCCTAACCACCGTTTTAATATTTTAATCATAATAGATAGTGTCAGGAACTGATACATATCTCTATCAGGTCAATGAGACCTTCTTTTCCTATAGTATGTGCCACAACATGTGAGATGAATTGGCACTCCTCAAAGAATCCCACTGTCTCTAGGCCACTAGACATGTGGAATCAAAATTTATGGATGCTTGAACATGGGTGGAAGTGTCAGAATCATGGGAATTTGAAACCTAGGATTTAGTAATCATCCTTGTTGGTTAATAAAAATTTGATTTACTTGGATTATTTATGGTCCTGGATTGACCAACGACTTTCAATTTTTTCCCATCGGCCTCAGCAACTTTCTAGGAATCAACAAATGGAACTGGATTTTCTAGTTGTTCTTCTAGGTATGATTGGTTCCAAGAATAAACATATGATCTCATTCATATAGGATTGAAACCCATGGATGGTGGGAGTCCAATATGTCCTTGTGTGTCTTCCTGAATAAATGTCTACCAAATCTATTGAGTTGTGATTAAATGTTTATCCTATCATTCATTTTTGAGGGTGAGAGGAACCTCATCTGGGTATATTTGAAGTGGAATCCAAATATGTAAGGTGTGTATACCCCAAATATAAGTTATCATTCAATACAGGAAACCACGATTACTTATATCAAATATAATATATAGCCTCTCTTGAGCATGTCCTTAGATTTTTCATTTACCAATGTACTGGAGGGGGAAACTTGAGAATCATAGGTGATGTGATCATGGTGGTTGATCTTATTCGCAATTTCTATCTCGTTATTCTATGATGGCATAACCCCACTTATGAATTGGAAGTATGTATAGATGTTTGAATTTGGTATCTACTGAGTATTGATGATTGTGTAGCCACTCATATGAGTTGCTACCATCCGCATAGAATATGGAAGGTTCCCACCAGCCATTGTGTTGCCTACCCTCACTAATCCATTATAAAAATGGTATATTTTCTCCACTAATGGGATTAAAAGTTTAAAAAAATCTGGTTTCTTGGTTATCTGCAATAATAAATGTTATTACTCTCGACCGAGTACCATAATAACACAGAGGAAGAATCCAACCACCCAGAAATATGGACATAAAAGATTCAAACCAGAAAAACCTATCATAATTAGAAATGACCTTCCAGCCTCATTCATTGAATCGAACCATTTACCTAATGGTACAGTAGGTTCCCATAATACGTTGCTCATCAATGATTGGGAATGTCCTCATTTCTTTTCATAGTTTTCTTGTACACTTCACATAAAAAATTTATTAATCAAATTAGAAATGGAATGTCTTTTTCTAAATGATATTTATCATTGCAAATGTCATTTTACTTATAAATGAGTTTCTTTGTAAGAGGGGGAGTCCCCTACGCATCATCCCAAGCTGATGAGGGAGGTATAAATTCATCATACCTATCACTGATGATGGGAACCATTGAAATTAGAGGAACATCCCAATGGATAATTCTGACCACCCCATGAATCAAGTGGAAGGTGTTAGGGTCCGATATCCATCTACAAAATAATTTTGTGATAATCACTTGGTTCCGATGGTACTAGGTCTACAACAACCATACTACCGCATATAACTCCACAACCTATAACTCAACTTTTAATTCCTCATAGCTCTTACAGACCCAAAAAGTACACCCCCAATCCAAGATGAATGAATACAGAGGGAGAAGGACCCATTTTTACGACCCCTAATTTCCAATTCATTGTGGCCTTCAACGAAATTCTATGGTAATAGTGGAGTTTATCATCTGTTTTCCACATATTTTCCTCTAAATACCAAGGGTAATAAATCAACATAGATAGGTAAATATTTATATTCTTGATAAATTCACATTTTTCTAAAATTATGGCCTGAGGAATGTTGCTTTACACATATCTAGGATGGAAGTTGGTTTTCTTGGCATGATGATAGAATTTCTACATCAGATGGAATCCCAAATCAATAAATTAGAAACATGGTTGGCATAGGATACCCTATTTGTAAGGCCTTATTTGGTCCCTCCATCAATTGTTGAAATACTATGATGAGAATTGTACTGTCAATATAATCTATCATAGCCTTTCTCCATTCATTTCCATCTGAGAGGGTCACAATAGCAACAAAAAAAGCTACATGAGAAGGTTCCATCATTTTTCCTATATTAATGTTTAGTGGTGGATATTTTTACAAATAGTGGAATAGTATTAAAACCAAAAATGATCATTTTACAAAAGAATTGGTTTGTGAACCATTATATCAAGAAATTACTTCGACCGTGAACCCATAGGTGTGAATTTTCACTTCTGCAAACTCATCCACCTGTGAAGGCATTGGCCCATGAATTATTAGCCAGTGAAGTGTTGGTTAGTGGAATGTTTGAATATTATTGGTAACCAATCAATATGTGGAGTTTCAAACATACCATTCATAGCTACGTTTTTTAGATTTTAATAGATGGAAATCACTTCTCAGAAGATACGACCTTAGTAAACACATTTTTTGGGATGTAGTACGTGATGAAGCGAATGTGAGAGAGCCAAATTCACCAAACATGTGGTAATTTAGAAATTACATGTGGCCATATATATAGGCATGGTACCCTTTTCTAGTTCAACATGCATACCTTAAACCTGTTAAAAAAAACACTTTTTATAACGTAATAGCTTCTTATTCTTTTTTTCAAAACCCATTCTAATGGGGATAATTTTTTGGGCCTAAAAACTCCACAATGGTGAAGAAAGTAATTCCATTTAATTTTCATAATAGTATAACGAAAACCTAGAATAATTTTATGGGAAATGTATAATGGGATGCTATCATAAAGAAAAATCAATTCAATGACTACGGCTTCACATGGAATTTTGCTGCTTTGTGAAGTACCCACAAAAAAATAGTTAACGGGATAGAGACAGCGACTCTAGTTCCTCTAAATGAAACCAAAATAATTTTCGAAAAGGAGGCGGTAATTTCAACCCCCTGAAAAAAAATATTCCCCACGAACTAAATATTTTCCAGGACGAGATGGTAATGTTGTGTCCTACAAATGAAATGATGTCATTTGTGGGACCGATGCAGTGATTTACACCACCAGAAATGAAACGAACCATTAAAAAATGACATCCCTTCAGACTAAGTAACTCTCAAGATGGGGAATACTCCATGGGATGTCACAAATTATGTCTTTGAAACCACAATCGATAACCAGTTCAGATGGTACCCAGTTCCTCTTTTCTTTTATAAATAGAACCCATGGGGTCCCAAGAGAAGAGGAGGTTTCCACACCTGAACATATGACATGAATAAAGAAAAAATAATGTAAACCCAAAAGCTGAATCCCTTGGATGATTCGTATCATGTAAACATCATCACATAGCCTTAATGTGCATTTAATAAATCATTTTGTGGTCCTGGAACCCAAAATTTTATTGTGGACACAATCCCATGAGATGAAAAATGATGTCCCCATTGTAGATAATAATACTTCACAGAAAAGAACTGTATAAGAGAAAATATTACCCACAAAGTGATACACTACATTGGTAGAACTTGGTCTTGCATAGAAGAATGCTCTGCAGGTGTGTTTCATAGTTCCTTGAAACATGTGTTCTATATTTAAGAATCACTATTTTGAGGTGGTTTTCATTGGATTTATTCAGGGAACCAGAAACATCCAATAGTTATTTATCCAAAAAGGATATACATTCCAAATATAGTAATTTTTTATGTTTTGAACATTATGATACTTAGGAATGTTCATTCGTTGAGAGGATGGGAGATCAGAATCATTACTCCCATTTGGGGGGAATTATTGTATACTCTAGGACTCTCTTTGTAAAATTAAAATATTTTCATGAATCCTTTTTAATTCACCAAGTACATCATATGTATCCCTTAGAATTTAGATTGACTTATTAACATGTGTAAAATTATAGAAATATCAGTATTCATTCATGGTTCTTTATTAATCAAAATATCTATATTTATTCGAGGTTTTCCATCAATGGTATCCTCTAATACACTACATAAAGATTATTTTAATAATCATTGTGATGATAATGGATTTTAAGCCACTTACTGGGGCCCTAGGGAATTTTATTGTCCTCTCAGAAGAGGAAGGTTTAGTTTGATTTTGGGTTCATTCCCACAAGACAGGCTACCTACATATCCTTGTGAAAGGAATCATAACCCTTGTAGTTTGGTGACAATGAATTGGACACATCATTCCATTTATGGTCATGTGATAAGGACCTCTAAGAGGAAGGTTATTTATTGAAACTTAGTGTGGGCTTATGCTGAAGCGGCCCAGGAACATGGAAATGATATGGGTTTCCAAAGAGGATCAGACCCTATTAGGAATATTGCCCAATAAGAACAGGGTTGATTTTAAGTGTTGGGTTTGAACGTCAAGGAGGCTTCCTACGTATCCCATATGGATGGGAATAAAAGCCCACATAGTTCGATAAATCTCATAAGAGTGTATGGTCCTCTGAGAGAGATGAGTTTGGGCTTCCATCCGGAAAATGATGCCTTTATGATTTGAGGATATTAGGGATTATTTCCTAAGGAGGATTCCCAAATTGGGAAAATTAGTGTTGGATTCCTAAGGAGGATATCCAGTGAGCTCAGGCCCTGAAAGTGCTTCCTACGTATCCTACATTGAATATGTATCCAAGTTCTCGTAGTTCCTTTGGTGAGTTTTTGTGAAAATGGTGAAATAATCACATATCTCTAAGCCCACATGTGTCATGCTCAGTGTGAGGAATAAGAGGATGTGGAAGATTCAACAATTAAACTTCACACTTTTCCTCCTCCACTGATGGAAGAGGGCACATCGACCATGGAAGAAGGTGAGGCGATGAGCTTTCCCTCTATTTTATTCACATTGGAAAAGGGTCCAATGGAAGGAAAAGGGGGTGATGATAATGTAATTATACCCAGATGAATTTACTTTAATTGATCTAGTTAGGGGAGGTATAATTCTCCTATTCTTGCGTGGAAAAGAATGTTGGAAGGATACCTTTCCTACCAGAGATAGGAGGTTCGGGGTCGCCTCTTTGAGAAGGGAGAGGTCAGTTCCCAAACCCTTCTCCAAATCGGGAACTTCCTAACACTATTTCTAGGATAAAAGACCATGTGACTACGAATATACAAACCCACAAACATCTCATGAATCATAACCCCATTGTGAAACAAATGTTTGAAACATATTACTACATAAATACAATCCCAAAATAGGAGACACACAATTTTTCCTTTCCAAAAGGTTTGATAAGTCATTAGGTTTTGGTGGAGGCTTCATATTAGTCTCTTTTAGGTAAGGGAACCAAGGAAGGAGATACCCTACCAAGAATGGATTTTAATAAAGGGTACTTGAATTGGTCACGTAGGTCCCTTTCATATGTATTCCACGTAGGTACACTGCGTTGATGTACCACATAGGTATATCGAGCAGGTATTACATGAAGGAATGTCGTGTAGGTATGAATGATGATTGAAGAATATGTTTTAAATTGGATAACCAAACCAATGTAAATTTTGTAAAAATAATTTCAAACATGCTTATCTTGTTTAATTATCTCTTCTCTCATGGTTTAGAGAGCTACCTAATAGAATTTGATGGATCTAAGGGATGTGTCTATGCAATGGGAGTTTCAAAGAGTCTTTAAAATTGTTTTAGTCCTCAAATGGGGAGCCTATGGGATCTATTTATAGGCACAGATATGTCCTGGTAAAAGATATGTTTCATGTGCTGGTCTGTTGCGTAGATCTGCCACACAATTACTCCGCTTAGGTGCACAAACATCTTCTGGCATGGAGCCCTACCATGTACGTACGCCACGTAGCTCTGCCATGTAGGCCTGTGAAGCTTGTCCATCATGAACCTCTTTGGGAGTATTTTTATTTTACATAGTACTCTTAGATCCTTGCTTTGGGATCTAAAATATTCAAAATTATCTTCATAGTCTTTTTGATTACATTCTCAAGTAGTCTCAACAAAATCCCCCACTAAGATTGGAACCAAAACATACAAAGAGGGTCGAGTCATGAGGAAAATGTTTTCAAAAAATTTATGGATGGATTGATGAACAACAAAGTTTTCTACACAGGTTCTTCACATAGGTACGACATGAAGAGATTGCACATAGTCTTGACACATAAGTCTTCGTTTTCTAATAAATAAGTGCCAACTTTCGTAATCTTTTTCATAACCTATGATTTCTCTCAAATTTTATGGATCTTATTGCATAGCTCGTTCACCCAACTTCTTCACGTTGTGATCTTGCGTAATTCCGTTGAAATTTTTTCAAGGTAAAATTATTTAATTGAGGGAGATATTCCAATGGACTTCATCGAAGGGGTTGTGCTAGGATCCTTGTCGAAGGACCTTCGCGACAGACCTCGTCGAAGGACCTTGTCGAAGGACCTACGTGAACAGTTTCCTTTAGAAAATTTTTCACATTCTTCTTTTACAATTACAAACTAATAGTGGATGTTTGGTAATTCTTTTGTAGGAGAGAATAAATCATTTAATGACCCATAATGAAGAAGCTAAGGATCATCAAAATGAAATGATGAAGATCATTAGACCGGACTATTAAGAAGTAATTTACTAATAATTGGTATCTTCAATACTCCAACTGTAATTGCATGAATATTTGTGCAAGGGGGTCCTAGTATAAGATGGAACTATCCCTATTAGTTGAATCCTTCATCACAGTGGTTGCACTCTAGATACGAAGGATCATGTTGTAGATCCAAGACCACATTGTTATGATTCCACTTTTAGGGATTCTCAAACAGATCATTCTAAGGAGGATAAAGAAGACTGGGACCTTCATTCTATAGGGGTTGTAATACCTGAGTGGATGTGGGCATTCTGAGTACGTCAGACTTTTACAGAATTCAGAAAATATTTATCAAATGTTCATATCTATGAAGTTGTCTGGATGGGGCAATCTTATATTTATAAAAATGATTTCATTCTTGAATTACTGATCCAATGGAGTCCATAAATGAATTCCATTCATTTAAAGAATGGTGATGTTGGTATTAGTCTTTGGGATATTTACCAAATAGATGGAATTCCCATTCCTGGTTAAATGTATGATGAATCCATCCCGACTACTACAATTTGGGGTGATGTTAGTAGAAACCCACCGCTGGCCCATGAATTATTTAATATAGCGAAGAATTTACCAATGGATAAGAAAGATATCCATGATAGAGTGTGGATGGAATTCTTCTTAGAACCAACAATAGATAAAGGTCCAACATGTGGACGTCCTACTCTATGTCCCTATGTAAATAACCGAGGAAGTTCAGGCACATATTGTCCTACACTAGAAAGAGGCGATTAAAATCAATGGGGATATAAGGCCAAACTGGATATAGATGAAAACGTTTGCTTAGTTTCCTTCCATGCTATGTGACTAATCATTTATTTGCTTCCAGTCCGTGATTTCGGAGGTGGTGTAAGATCATGGAATTTTTTCATTGCAGCTAAATTGGTAGAAATTAAGTATATTGGGTTAGCAACCCCTGTATTGGAAAGAATGTACCATCTCATATGCATTTATACAATGGGAAGGCTCCATTTAGAATTCTAGGGACATTCCATGTGTTGTGGGGCTGGATTGCAGCACATTTTTGTTCATACTCTGTGTTGAATTCAATAATAGTTCCCAATGGTTGATTCATCCCATTTTTACAGAAATATTATAGTATTCAGCCTTTTAACTTGAGACCTGACGTGGTACTGAAGGCATTAAATGTCTCGATAGAATTCAGCTTCTTTCCATTTAGTAACCCACCAGTTGGAACATTTATTAATGATGGTAAAAATAATAATTATGATCTGAGATTTTATATGATGGAATTCTGCGATGGAGTATTATCAACCAGGATTGATGGTGAAATTATCTATGAGGCTTACACCTCCAATAGGTTTTCTCATCAGTTCAGATGTCTTTAACAATCAAACACTTTTATAGCCACATTTCTAAGACATGAGAAGAACCCAAAGGTAGCATGACAATTATGGATTCTAAAATCTTTAGAGGTATCCAAATTGTTGATTATGTTACCACCACCATATGTGTCAATCGAATTGGATGCTGGGTACGCTAAAGCATGTGATTCCCCATATCATCAAGGGGCTTTGAAAAAATGAATATATCAAGTGGTAGCTACAACGACCATTGCACGTGGAAATCGTGGTAAGCAGTCCAAGGCCAGAGATGATACAAAAGTTTCAGAGGTTTCGGAGCCCTCAAAACATCTTCGTAGTAGGTATACCGGGAAGACTAGGACTAGAGAAGAAAAACCTCCAATTCCAAGGTGATCTAGTCACCCCCATCAAACAGAGATTCCAATTCCATCTATTGAAATTTTTAAAGAATGGAGGCCTGAAGAAATTCCTCAGTAAGAAGGTGTTGAATATCCCCCACAGTCAACCACACCATGATTTAATTATGTGCGACCTTAAGTGATTCATCATTGAGAGGGTGTAACCCATGATCATAGGGACGCATCAAAATTTCTCCAGAATGGAATTCAAATACATGATAATGGTGACCTAAAGGAACCACCTGATTTCAATATGGACAATAACTTGGTTGAAGTACTGAAGTATGTTACAGAGTTGGAGGCCTTTAGATATGAAACTGATGAACAAATCGTAGCCTCTAATCAAGTATCTCATATGATGGACTTAGCAGTAAACGAAGGGGTAATTATCGACTCTAAGGAGGAGTGGGATATTTTTGTTAATACAGAGAATGTATTTCCTTTTTTCTTTCCTCTAAACTCTCCGTTATCATTTATCATCATTAATCATGATGAAAATGTATTTATGTAGCTTGAATTTAGAGAAGGAAGCTCCATACCAATTCTCAAATCACCTAAGTATGGTCTTCCAGGCTCTCTTATGGACACAAAAAACGATCCTCCCAGTTCTCCAGAACATTCTTCAGGATAAAGAATAATAAATGGGGTAATGGTAATCGATAATCCTCAACCATTACTTCATGTTTTCCCTGCTAAGAGTAGTGTTTCCATCTCCCCCCTTGATTTTGAATAGAAACAAAAAAGAGAAATGAGATTAATCTGAATTTTTCACCAAATGAGTAAGTATTTATATTTTCATGAGGGCATGTAACATGATGAATAAACTCAGGAACCCATGTTTTATCCTCTTGTAGGATCAATGTCTCTCTCCTCTCTTAAGGGATTAAGAGATGATTCTTCATGACCAGAAAATGAAACCCTAGGGGAAACCCAGGTTCATGTTGACGAATCTGTAATTTTAGTAGATAAATCGTCAAAAGAATCATAAATACCTGCTCCTAGATTTGCTAAGAGAGAGGAACGAAATTGTAAGATTAAATACATTCCTCAGTTTCTTTTGTCAAAGGATCATGAAAATAATCAACACTGATATTCCTATTTATTAAGAAGAAAGGAATGAAGATCCAAGAGAATCTAAGACAAATATTAATGTTGACACAAACATGGAATGACAAGATGTTGTTGTACCAATTGAAGATCCAATGGAAAAAAATGTCAGTGGAGCCAATTTGGGTATTAACCAGTCTTTGTGGGATACCTTAAATGGTGAGGATGCTATAACATTTCAGGCTGTATACACTGAAATGATGGTCACCCTTAATCCAAATATTGATATTCAAAGTTCCGTCAAGGAGTTTGGGGATTTTTATGAGGAATTTCAAGGTCTTAAGATCCTATTCTTTCATTTTCCATACATAATTGGTTCTTAAACTTGATTGTTTACATCAAAGTTCACCATATGTAGCTTTATCTGTAGAAAATTTTTCAAATACTCTTCATGAATGGGGTATTCTACTTTATCGTTCTGCTAGAGCACAAGAGATACCTACAATGGACCCTTCATCAAGAGATGTTCTAGAGCCTTCAAATTTCATAACTATGAAAATTCAAGGAAACGACCCTTCACAAGAAACATCTAAACAAAACCCTGGATTGGAGAATATAGCGGATAAATCCAATCAAGTAGATAACTTATTATTTGATAAATATAATCAGTTATCTGAATCATATTTTCTTCCTCCATTTGAAACTAATGATGTCTTTGATTTATCATTTAGCGTTATCAGCTCCTAGTTTAAAAGGTGAAACTTCTACAGTCCCAAGAGAAGTAGAACTCGTCATCTCTTTATGTAACCTATTTCCAGAGTACATTTTACCCCATGGTAGTGACTCAGATTTAGACATAGTGATGCAATATGCTCATTGTATAACATGTAAGAAGACACATCAACATATCTCGAGCATAATTTCTGAAAATCCTTTAGATGAATTTTTGTCCCATTTTTCAAAACTCCAAGCATTATTCTGCATATTGGGATTTGGTGGATTTAATTATCGACCAGTCTATGATGCCATGAAAGAGACTATTCACCGACGGTAGTAGTATTATATGCTACAACATGATTATGTAGAGGCTAAATGACTCATAAATATTTAGGTCTTTCAAGCTGTAGTAGTTGAGGAGGAGGTAAATCATAACAATAAATCACTCAAAATTAGCCTTCAAATCAAAGATACCATGAAGAAGTTTTTATATCTTCAATAGAAACTAGATTCTATTCATAACAGACTTTAGTAGTTGAATGAAACATTCAGAGAAACCCAATTACATGGGATAACTTCCATTTCAACTTCTAGGGAAGCACTTAATCAGGCAGAGGAAATTGGAGTTGCTCTGATGTCTCAACTTCAACAAGCAGGTGATATGGCTTATGAAGCGGTCCAACAAATAAATATTCATGCTGAGAGTTTGTTCAAAAACATGATACAGAGGCTCCATTTTGTGGATGGCCCCGTATTTTCATATGAATGAAATAAATTTTTTCTCAATCATATAGGTCTTCATTCCTGTTTTTCATGATTGAAATTTGGAAGGTAAATGGTGATAATTATTCCTTTATGTTAAAAAATCATTATTATAATAAAAATAATGAAGTGATAAATATTTTCTTATTGATCTGAGGGATCAAATGTGCATAATTTGATTGTTTCTACAGTTATATGTATAACCCCTCAAATTTCATATTTTTACCCCCTTTTTTTATTACTCAATATTACCTAAATCATAAAAAAATGTATATTTAGTGAGATGGGACTCAACTTTTGTTTAGAGTGCTCTACACGGGTTCTCAATCTAATGAGCACCAAGAATTTTATTACTAGTAGTTTAGAGTCATAATTGATGGACTATAAAGGGCTAAAATTTAGGGTCAAATATCATTGACTGTTAACATTGAATTAGACCCCAAACAAAACTCTATGTTTAAGAATTTCTTTAATTATATTTAAATAATTCCAAGGGGAATCTAGGGAAATGGTTATTATGGACACAAAATTTAAATTCTGTATCAACATAATGAGTGTCTTATCCAGGAACGAAGTTACCATTACATAAAAACCCCATTATGGGGGATGTATTATGCAGAGACAACTGGGGAATATGTTTCATGGACAAATAGTGGCATCTTTTGACTAACAGTCTTGTAATGTAGGAAACTTATGCAAGGCCAACAAAAGGAATGTGCTGCATAGTCAGGAAAAAGGTCTTATTAGGAATTTATCATTTTGCTGCTGATAGATAAGGGAAATAAGATTCGGGAGATCCAAGACCACAGTGGGTGGTTTTGAAAAGGAAAACAATTTTAAGAATGAAAGGGATATTTTATACTGACATATGTTATGAATAGGAAAACCATTTCTATACATATTTAGTGTATGAGTAATGGCTAAAAATATATCAGAAACGAGAATATTTCTGATATCACACTATGCAGTTTTAAGTCATGTAGTGAGGACATTGGTAATATGCAGTTTTAAGTCATGCTGTAAGGACATTGGTACTATGCAGTTTTATGTCAGGTAGTTTGGACATTGGTACTGTGCAGTTTTAAGTCATGTAGTGAGGACATTCTGTGGATTTAATTTGAGATCTTTAGCTCTGAAAAAAGGTATGAGAAAACACTTCCAATTTCTTGATTATTTGTTTAAAAACATACTATCACATTCAGGTAAGGAAGGGAAATCTGTAAACTATTTTTTGGGAATTTCGTAAACCATGGAATGATATGGGAAAAGGGAAAATAACATAAGAGGAAGTCTTTTCCAAGAAAGAAGTTACCATTATTTGAAAAACCCGTTATGGGGGCTGTATTATGCAGGTCCAACTAGGGAATATGATGAATAGACAAATAGTGGAATCTTTTGACTACCAGGCCTGTTATGTTGGAAACTTATACAAGGCCACCAAATGGCACGTGCTGTATAGTCAGGTTGATGATCTCTTAGAATTTTAACATTCTATTGTTAATAGTCGATGAATGTTTATGGAGATTCCGATTTTCTAAAGTAATGATTTTAGTTTATGGGGAATGTTAGATGAATATGGAAAAGGGTATTTTCATCCAAGATGCACAAATAATCGGAGGAATATAACTTTCAAGAAGGTATGACCCAAATGTATGAGATACAATATCGGTAGTTTTTTTTTCATACAACCAGTACCATAAATGGAGAGAATATATAACATGTGCCCAAGTGATTTCAATGTTGTTTAATAGTGCATCAAACACATGGTGAGGAAAATTTGAAAACCATGGTCTTGAAGACGTTCAGATTGTAAGAGAGATAATGGGACAATAATACTTGAATGACTGTTTTAAAATACAGATTTATGTATATTGTAATTTGATATTAAAGGAGACAAAGATAATATAACTAAGAACGAAGTTACCATTATTTGAAAAACCTATTATGGAGGCTGTATTATGCATGACCAAATGGGGAATTTATTGCATAACCAAATAGTGGAATCTTTTGATCGACATGCTTGTTATGTAGGCAACTTATGCAAGGCCACCTAAGGGAACATGCTTCATAGTTAGGCAAAAGAGCTCTCAGATATTGGAAACCCTATCACCAAAAACTGTAAAAAATATTTTGAGGATCTGGAAATATTCAAGATTAAAAGTGTGAAATATGGAATATGGTTATTACCAATAAATATGAGAAATATTTGAACCAATATTGTCCATGAGTTTTATGTCCAATACTAATATCTGACTCATATGTAAAATTAAGGCTTTTTTTCCTCTGAATGAATATAGTGAAGTGAAGTTTTCGGTAATGCAGTGAGGAAATTTTCACCCCCATAAGGAATTGAAACAACATACATATATAAATAAGCACCTTATCATATTCTTATGTTCACACGATCTATGCTCGGTGTGAGAAAAAAGGAGTAGTATGTGTCTCCTCTACAATACAAAGGTGACACAAATAAAGAATGTGGGCGTTATATTTCCATATAGTTTAGCTTCATGCGGTAAGGACGACAATGAATCTTTGGGAAAATAAGGACATAATGTAACTGGATTAGCAGATAAAACACAGTTGTCACTATATGTCTTGTTGGGTAAATAATCAATTCATACATAGTTCTTAAAACATTTCTTATGAATATTTTATTATAATATAATAAATTAAGGGTTTTTTATCATAGCTGGGCCCAACATTGGAGATCTAGGTGTCTTTACGTATCTCAAAATAGATTAGAATTGAGCCATACATAGTTCTTTAAACAATAATTCATCATTTTAATCGAGTTTGGCATGAAGAATGGGAGATTTTAACACATTCTGAGATAACGGTAAATCATAAGACATAAAATGGTATAAGGAAAAAATCATATATCTTAATGAAACACTATATATAGATCTGATTCATATATAGGAGTAGAAAATAAAATAAGATGATTTTGTGATTGTGGATGGGCCCAAAATTTGAGATTTAGGCCTCTCTGCATATCTCATTAAAAATGAGAATCAAGCCCTATGTAATTCTTAAAACATGATCTCTACGCAGATCTAACTCCGACAAAGGAAAAAGAGGGACTCATGTACTACAAAGGATTAGTGATGATGTCAATGAGGTTATCTTAAAGAATCGTCTAATGTCAAATAGAGAAAACATCAATTGTACGAATGATGTAATGAAGTTTAATTTCATGCGACAAGGAAGAAGATGCTAAACACTTTAATGTCATGCAGCATGGACGCTTATGGTTGATGTGTAGTTTTAAGTCTTGCAGCAAGAAAGTTTTATTGTGCAGTTTAATGTCATGTAGTGAGTACAAATATGAATAATTACATGAAGTATTTCTTCAAGAATATTTCATTGGTTGGAGTTGTAATGAGCTCTCCATCCATTGAGATTAAAGGATAGGCTCTATTTGAATAGACCTTATGTATGAAATAAGATCTTTCCCAATTTGGCTCATAATTTGAAGGATTCTTTACTAGTATCATTGAAGTCCTAAGGACCAATACCAGTTCCCCTTGAAGGAATGAATGAAGGTGAACTTTCTTATTAAAATCTCACGTTAATAAGATCTGATAGACTTCTAGATGATGAAATGTATGAAATCTTTTCTCACATAATTGTTCCAACTCATTGAACCTTTTTAGAGACCATTCATATGTTGACAATTGATCACATATTAAAACTCTATGTCAAGTAAATTTTATTTCAATTGGTAAAACTGCTTCAGTTCCATATACTAATGAATAAGGTTTTAATTGAGTAGCAGTATGAGTTGTTTTCCTATAAGCCCATAAATCATTCAAAAGTTTATCAGGCCATGATTTCCTATATTTATTCACCATCTTTTGGAGGAAATTTGAAAGGGTTTTATTAAAGGCCTCTATCTGTCTGTTGGCAGCCGCATGATAGTGAGATGAGTGGTTGGACTTGATATTATGTTCCAAATAAAACATTTTTAGTTCATCAGATCAAAAATTTGTGCCATTGTCTATCAAAATAGTATGAGGGACACCAAATCTAATGATAATATTAGTTTCGACAAAACTAAAAATGCTTTTTGCTCCAATTTCCATGAAAGGTATTGCCTTATCACATTTAGAGAAGAAGTAAGTAGCTGTGAGAATATACTTGAACTGGTAAGCTATGCCTAGAGGATACGGTCCTAATACATCCATTCCCCAAGTGGAAAAAGGCCCTGAATATTTGGTTGTTTGTAGAAACTCTGGGGTTGATATATGGAATTAGCATATACTTGGCATGGATGAATTTTTTTAGTGAAAACTATACAATCGTGCGTCATTAAAGGCCAAAAGAATCCAAGCATTCAGATCTGACAAGAGTGTATGTGCCTAGAATGGTGGGCATCACAAGCTCCCGAATGTACTTCTTTCATGACAGCTACGGTCTCTCCCCCATTAATACATTTGAGGAGAATTTCATCAAGGCCTCTCTTGTAACGGATCTTTTGGTGTTCTGTACTATCATAAAGAGTAAAATTGGTCGCTCGTCACCTGATCTGTTCTTTCTCATCCCTATCTGGTGGAAGTACCCCATTTTGAATATATTCGATGATGGATGTTCTCCATACTGTGATATAACTATATGGTTAAATATAGGGGAAATTTCATTAATTTCCACCATTCTAGTTTGAATAAAAGGTCAGAATACATAGACATGGGTTATGATAATAAATGTCTCATCCCGATTTGGATCTTCCAAGGGAATAACTGCATTAGCCAGTGCATCTACTTTGGCATTCTGTGATCGTGGGACATAGGAAAATGTCTGCTCTAAGAGAAATTCAGCCATTAAATATCTGACGTAATCACACCAAAGGATTAACACTTATTTTCTGATAGAATAATACCCCATTGATTTGTTTTATTACCAATTCTAAATCACCTTTTACCTTTAAATGATTCTTTTCCACCTAATGTGTCAATTTGAATCCTTTGATGAGAGCTTGATATTCTTCTTCATTGTTGGTACAACCTTCTGATAATAAGAAAAAATAATGTAATACTTCTTTTTATATGTAAATGATGACAATTCATAATCCAACCTTGTTGATTTTAGGGTTTTACAGTCTCTTCCCTAATGGAATTCTAGAATCACCATCAAAATACATTTCATATGTTTGGGAATTATCTTGAATCGAGAAGACCGCTTCATCAGGAAGGTTAGTATTAAATAATGTATCTTCCACAGATAGATGCTCGACAATGAAATCATCCAGATATCGGCCCTTTATTTCCTTTTGAGGCACAAACTGGATATCAAACTAATTCAAAATAACCACCCACCCTTCCAGATGCTCTGTAAGCATTGGACGACTGAGGATAAATTTAAGTAAGTTATTACGAGATACCGATGGGACCTCATGATGTTGAAAATAGTGTCTCAATTTCAATAAAGAAATGTTTAATTCTAAGAAACAGTTTTAAATATTTGAATATTGTTTTTCCGCATCAATCATAGTGGGACTGAGATAGTAAAGGATATTTCCATTCCCGTCATCATTCCTTTGGGCGAGGAAGGCACCTAATGATTTCTCTAAAGCTATCACTTAGAGAACCACTAGTCTTCCTTCAATAGGCTGCATCAATAATGGAGGACTCAAGAGATATATCTGTATGGTATCAAATAATTCATGGAAATCTTCAATCCATTGATAAGTAACTCCCATCTTCATTAATCTAGAGAAGGAAAAACACTTGTCTTCCAAATTAGCGATGAAGCACTGAATGTCATCCAAGTTTCCTTGAAGTCCTCTTAATGCTTCCAAATTTCTAGGAGGTGAAATACCAATGATTGATTTTGTTTTTTTATGATCAACATTTATACCATGATGGCGTACAACAAAGCCATGGAATTTTTTTGATGTTACCCCAAAATCACATTTCAAGGGATTCATCTTCAAACTGCGTTGCCGATGTATGTTGAATATAGTCTCAAAATCAGCTAAGTGATTGAAACTTTGTTTTTATTTGAACACCAAATCATCCACATAAAATTCAACAAATTTCCCTAAGAAGGGATTGAAGATATGATGCACGATACATTGATATGTTTCACCTGCATTCTTTAAGACAAAGGGCTCTACCCGATAGAAAAACACACCTTGAGGAGCTCTAAATGCTGTTTATTCTTTGTCCTCTAGGGAAATTTGGATCTCATTACAACAAGAGTATCTAACCATGAAGTAAAGTGCTTCATAGCTAGTCATTTTGTCAATTATAAGTTCTGTAATTGTAACTGGAAAATCATCTTTAGGATAGTTCTAGTTATGATCTCTGAAATCAATGCATACTCTATTTTTTCCATTCTTATTTTTCATTGGGACAATATTTGCCAACCATTTGGGATAATTAACTTCCCTAACAATTTTAGCCTTTATAAGCTTAATAACTTCAGCTTCAATTTTAGGGGCATGAGCCTGCTGTGTCCTTCTTGCTTCTTGCTTGAATCCATGATGTTCTTCTGGAAAACCCAAATGATGGGTGAATATATCAGGATTAAGACCTGATATTTCTGTATAATTCCATGGAAATATATATCTATGTTTCTTTAAAAATTAATTATACACATCTTTCTCTTCAGAGGTCATGGCCTCACTAATTAGAGTGGGGCGTCGATCGTCTTTTCTACCCAGATTTATTTCTTTGAGTTCATCCATGGTGGTAGAGACACCATCTACAAATTTTGTAGGAGAATCCCCGATATGATATTCTTCTTCTTCATTATGTGTTACTTCCTTTGTTTCCATTTGCATTGTAGATGATGAGGCAAAAATCCCAGAGTTAGGGGAAAATCAGTATTTGAACATCCCAATGAAAAAGGCTATCATATCTAACACAATGGATAACGAAGGGTCTTCCTATGGTAATAAAGAGGGATTGATGGATTGAGAATCAAAATATTTGTCTTCCCTTATAATTTCTACAATTTATTCTACTCTGATTGACAAAGTAGAGGATTTTTCAAGTTCAATATATGAAATGAAAACATCTCTATTCAGGAATCCATCATTTCTTGGTTTATCAATCATTTCTCTCATGTTGTTAGGCTCAGTTTCTACAATTTACATTATTGAAACTACTGGAAAAATCATTAGATTTGGTTTTACCCTTTAAATTTGACTGATGGGTAGCACATAATCTGTACTCAAATGTATGAATGGATTTACTGGGATCTTTTCTACTCGATTTAGAGAATTAATTCTGGGTATCCTCTTTTTCATGGGCTTTGTTCCTTTTGTGTGATAAAACTCTGCCTCAATGTATTGAGATTCACATGTTTTGAACGAATCCTTGTCACCATAAAATATCCCAATTTGACCATTGAAACATTATTTCAGACATTGGTTGTATGATAAAGGTATGGATGCATGTTCATGCAACCAGGGCCTTCCAAGAAGAATATTGAAGGCTGTGTCCTGAAAAACAAAAATGAAATATGAAATAAACCCAAGATCTCCAAACTGAGTTCCGAGTGTAATTTCACCCAGAAGTTCTTGTTCATTCTTGTCATATCCTTGCAACATTAATGTCAAAAAAGATAAGTCAAATTCAGTCAGGCCCAATCGACAAAGTGTACAAATATGAATGATACTGACTTTAAATCCATTATCAATGAAGGCTCGCCGGATGTATATGTCATTGACCTTACCGAAAAAAATACAGAGGTCTGATATGTCCATGTACCTCATGGGCTTCATCTTCGTCTGTAAAAGTTAGGATTGTATGACATTTTACATGATCATTCTCTATATTCTAAACCTCAGCAGCAGAAAATTCAGTTTAAAACTCTTGAGGACTTGAAAAATACTCAATGAGTTCCTCTCGATGATCCTTTGAAAGATTCAAATCATCCATTATTGGCAATATGGCCGGTACATGGGAAATTTTTTTCAATAAATCATACATTGAACCCAAATGTTTTCATTTACCAGCATGGAAATATGGTTTTGCGGGTAGTTTAAATGTTGATGCTTCTGTTGTAGATGTACATTGTGTTGGAGAAAAACCTATAAATACTACTCACTTTGGTACATTAGACTGACTAAGTCTATTCATTTGTTGAGAAGAAGACAGGTCGGCTTCTAATCAATCTTCCAAAATAATTTGGCCCGAACCGAGCTTGTCTTTTGTAGAATAAACTCCTTGTTCCTATTGAGACTGTTGAAGGGTCCTTCCTCCATTTTTTTCCACATATATGTTTCGATCAGGGTTAGAGTTAAAAAAGTGGTTTATAGAATTATCACTTCTTCCCATGTATGATCGACCTTGGCCTCTTCCTCTTGTTCCCCAATTATGAACAAGGAATTCTGGCTCATAATAATCAATATCACCATTGGCATATGGATCTGTTAAATGTATAACATTAATAGAACCATGTATTAGTTCCTCATCTGACAAAGATTCTTCTCTACAGCTTAATTCTGGTTGTGCCATTTGGTGGGGCAGTTCCCCTGATTTTGAAACATACGGAATAAAATTTTCCAAGGTCAAGGACAACTTTGGCCTTAATACGAGCTCATCTCCTTTTGTCTTCTCTTTGTATTTATCATCACTTCGCTTAATTGAAGAATCACCTTTTTATGAATATGGTATTGATGTGTCACGAGTGGAAGAAGATAAAATTGGGTGTTTCAACTGTGTTTGTAAAATATAAATAGTCTGATTGATGGTTTTCCTCATCAACCATTTTGACCTCTTGCCATTGCCCCTATTCATTTGGATTGGTATTAGTAACACATGCTACTTGAGCTGATGAAATTTTCAATTTTACTTATCCAGAGTATACCATATTTTTTAGAAGGTCTTTGAAAGCAATGCACTCTTGAATGGGGTGTCCCAAAATTTGATGAAATGGACAATAATTCAGAATATCTTCATCTCCTTATTTATTTGGTTTCTTTGGCCTTGACCACTAAACCAAATTGTATTCTAAAGCCGAGAAGAAGTAACCAAGAACTTTATCCTTCTTGAAGGAATGAAATTTATTTTTTACATCCTCAAACTATTTCCGCCTTTGATCTCTTTGATCATCTTGACGAGGAGGTCATTGATGTTGATGATCAAGAGGCGGAGACCTTCGGTATGATGAGGGTCTTGAAGAAGAATCAGGTACAAGTGCCAGTTTGAGGGTGAATATAACATCTTCTTCTTTGCCAATCCTCCTCCCTGGAGCTGGTGGAATTACATGAGTTTTAGCCCTAGTTTCTATAATAGAGTCTTCTATCTGCTGACCAATTGAAGTAAGGTCTCGAAACCCTACATTGTATATCACATGGATCAATGGAGTACATAATTAATCACACCGATTTTCCACACATATTGGTAGCAACTCTTATTAAGGGAGTTATAGACTTATGGAATATGTTAATCCTTTCCATCATGCAATGAAATCTGAAACACATTCCTTCTCCCTTGGTTTACATTTGGTAAGATCAAAATAGGTCATCTTTGGTAGTGTTGATCTAAATTGAAGGAGGAATTTCATGGTAGAGATCCTCCCATCCAGTAATTGATTGAGATTTCAATATTGTATACCAGAGAAAAGCTGGTCCTTGTAATGACTTCAAAAAAACTTCTAAGCTTAACTAATTCTTGTTTCTGAGAAGTTCCAATCATAGGATCACAACGATAAACAAAATGTGTTAAGTGTAGTTCCGGATCTCCCGAACCATTGAAGATTAGGAATGTGGTTTTCAAAAAAATTGGTGGGGGAGGAATTGAATCCAACCATTCAGGTTAAGATCATTTTTCCAGCTGAACAAGTGCATATTGTACCTCCATAGCTTCTAATCAAGTTTTTAATGCCTCAATTTTCTTCATAAGAATTTTTTGGACATCCAGATGAGCTAGATTCTATGCAGGTTTAGCAACTGGAGTTTGAGCTGGTGAAACGATCAGTAAAACCACTTATCGTGGTGATGATATTTTCCTTGGATGACATACGAGAACATGTCTATTTGGATGTATATAGTACTTCCTTGATTGTGTACCCAATGGATGGAATTCATTATCTGCATTTATAGTTACAATAAATCCCATTTTGTGAGGATATCCTACAATATTTGCAATTTGAGGACATGTCTTGGGAGTACGTCTAGTAGAAATACTGTTTCGAAGTAACTCTATGTTGAGTCTTTTCAACTCTTCATTTCGTCTTCTTGTTGTGAAAATATCTCTTCCAATGAAAGAGATTGACCTTCTCTAGCGTAAAAGTGATATTCAATCTAAGTTTTTTCGTTTCCCGTTGATTGATTCCTTTCGGAGAGGGGGAGTTGGTTATTTGAAGGTATACCTAAATTCTGGGTAAATCTTTGATATCAGGTACAAACACCTTCTTCATTTTCCTCGGTTTGTACCATATTATGGACAAGAACATCATATTCTGATTCTCCTGAACTGGACGGATTTATTAGAGGATCATGTACTATGGTGTTAATGATATTTACTAATACATAATGCATCAGTGGCATTATGT
Organism: Viscum album; assembly: GCA_963277665.1. Classification (NCBI taxonomy): domain Eukaryota; kingdom Viridiplantae; phylum Streptophyta; class Magnoliopsida; order Santalales; family Viscaceae; genus Viscum; species Viscum album. Next base: position 981,320,868 of record OY728165.1, on the reverse strand, counting down.
AAGTATTTTTTCTATATCGTCTTCCTTTTTGTCCTCCATGACACTGTGTTCTTATATATGAAGAATTCCCTAGAACTATTTGATGGACAGTAACCCGAATGGAATTATTGGGTTCTTTAGTTGTATGCTTTCCTTATGGCTTCTTCCCTAATCAGGAGAAAACTATCTTCCGTTGAGGAGGGGATTACAGATATTAAAAATCCCCCAGCCCTCCTGGATGGGGTTATTCCCATTCATCTGCTTTAAATCATTGAACATTTTTTAATGAATTTGAAGGTTGTATTAGATAATCCCCCAACCATGCATGATGGGGTGATTCTTGAACTGCTATGGCTAAAATTAGTTCAACGACTCCTCTTATTTTTTGGATTTTGGTTCAGACATTAGTTGGGTGCATCATCCGACAATCAATAAAATCATCTGTTTCAGATGATTTCTATGCTATTTCAGATATTAGCATTCTATGATGCCTGAAATCCTCTAAACTAGATTCATGTTCCATGTTCTCAGAGTCAAGATATAAATGTAACTCAACAACTTATTTTATTTGGGCCTGATTCTAATGAGAATTAGTTGAGGTCTATTCATGAGCATATATTTGATTACATACAAAACCTATTGATTATGGACGACTGTGGGCAATAACATTGCATGAAACCACTTTTGGCAGACCTTGTTGATTTTGGAGTGTAGTGAAATGAAATGTTCCATATGAACCCCATCCTCTAATATGAACACTAGATGGGGAATCCAAAATTAATTGGATTAGTCTCTTTAGAGAATGGAGACATGCACACTGAAAGGTTCTCTGCTATTTTTCAAACGTTGGATGTTGGTAAACTGAGATAGATGCCAAGTAAATTTGGCGATGTGACTATTTTATTACCTTTACATGATTTTGATATTTATCATATGGTAATACGTTGGTTTTCAAATGATGAATATTTTTACATAAGTTGAGACAAATGTCATGAATGTAATCTTCTGTCATCAATTCTGGAATGTTATACAGAAAATTTTTCGACGGCTAGAACATTACTATTATTTCGCCTTTAGCTAATTGTTTCCTCATGTTTAACACATCTTCAACCTATTTATCTATAGGTTTCTTCACTTGTTCTGACCAATGTAGATTATCTATATTAGAAGAAAAATAACCCAAGGGAGCTTCAGAGAATGATCATTCCCATAAAATTTCTTCTAGTTGAGAAATTGATTCACCCTTAAAAGACAAGGCATCAGAAAGGAATGACCATGTCTTCTCAATTGAATCGATATAATAGGGATTTCTCATCGCTACATGGTCAATTATGGAATTGTCATGAAAATGTGAAATACTACTACGAGGAGGACTTTTGCAACAAATTAAATCATGGGGAGGATCACCAAGACGTAATATAGGAAGGGATAAATCTTCTTGCTACTAGGCCTTCTGGACACACGGAGGGTTGCTGTGGCTCTCATCCATAGATGGGTACTCTGGATTGACCTAACTATCACGAAGAAACCCTTCAGGATGAAGTTTCTGAAGAAGAAATTCAAAATTACAACCACCATTCCCATATTTTTGTAATGAGAGGATAAGATCTTGAGCAGCAAAAAATAAATGTTTGAGGTCTTCAAGAACTCCAGCATTAAGGGGAGCCATATCACAGCTTGACTCTTTATTTTCCCACAATACTTGGAGAGACGTATTCTTTGATGTTATATTATAATTAGTGGAGGCCACGTTATAGGAAAAGTGGCTATCATTGGAAAGTATATGTGCTTTCCCGGGATTAATTACCAGAATATACCGATTACCTCCAATTAGAAAGGGTGTATGTTCCTGATCATGTTGTATGTATGATATGGGGTAGTACGCTCCATGACCCTGATGGACTGAAAAATAGGTGTATATGTACTCTCGGATGGCATGTCGATGTGTTATCTCATGTGTGGGGACAGATTTATGTGTTTTTTCCCCGAATACTACTAAAGTAGTTGTTAAAATATAATGGGAAGCTTCTAGAATATGGGCAGGGATTTGCATCTGCCCTTTCACAATTGATAAGATGTGTTTGGGGACTTTAGATACAAAAATGGGAATATACATATATTTCGTATCTGGAGTAGGTGTATGTTCTTTCTCCTATCCTCCTTTTCTTGTCAATGGAAATTGAAAGTACTCATTTATATGGGCAGAGAGTTGAGTCTACACCAAATTTGATGTCGGAGATTTCCAACTGACTTCTCCAGGTGCAACCAAACAAGACCATTGGCTGGCTCGAAGAAAATTGGCAGGTGTATGTGTCTGCTGACTGTTTCCCATCAGGTATGTTTGAAATATATCCTTCAATACTAGAATATGAGATTCCTGACAGAATTAGTGACTGTAAATAGGTATATGTTCCTGTTTACCAGTTTCCACCACATTAGATTGGCGATCTGCTTTAAATGCAGTCAGATGAGCCTACTGACTAAAAAATGACACGTAACCAGGTGTATTTTCCTATTCATACTACTCCATCTGGTTTATTTGGTGGGATTGGTTGGTTTCTGTTAGAAGAGCCTGCTAAACTAAAAAATTAGAACGGACGGGTGTATGATCCAACTCATTGTTTTCCATCAAGTTAAATTGGTAGGATTTTTTTGTGGAGGCAGAGGTGATAACCTTCTCCCTGTTAATAGGAAATTATCCCTATCCATTCTTCTTGTGTGCCCGAGTCTGAGATACTTAGGCTGAATTTCAATAGGTAGCAGCCCCATCATGTTGGGGGTACGCTACCATGTGATTTTGGATGCGATTGTTGTTAGGAGTCCTTAGGAAAGACTCATGCATTCTTGAATTAAAGCCTTTAGTGACCTCTTGATCCACTTACCTATAGTAAGGGATGGATTGATTATTGATTTCTAAGGATGAAGACCTAAAGTGGTTGGATACATTGGTGGGAACCGTTTGCTTCTTGATCACTGGTTAATGTTGGACAGATGATCGAGGATTATTATTGACCTGGAGGGCCTATCGAGCCGCCTCCAAATTCAGGATTGTACTATGATGGTGACATGCCATTACCATAACATTATAGACCCAGTGTTTTATGATGATGGTATGGTGATAATTTCCTTCCTGTGGAAAGAGATCTAGCTTGAGTAGCAGTTGGGAAGTCACTTATGTTGCCTTGGAAAAATCTATTCATTATATTGATGGGAATTCTGTGGAAAACATAGAAAAATCAACAATCTCTATTAAAGATACATCTTTTCAAATGGATGCATGCATGATTAATTCCTTTTTCTGGACTTCCATTATCAATTGATAGGGGCCAAACATGTGGGTAACTTTATTAACATGGTTAGTGATTCACGTCGGGTTCACCATTTTTGTTTCATAGTTCCTTGAAACGTGTGTTCTAGATTTAAGAATCACTATTTTCAAGTGGATTCCATTGGATTTATTCATGGAAATAAAAATTCCCAATATTTAATTATCAAAAGAGGACATTCTTTCTGAATGAAGGGATTCATTATGTTTTGATCATTACGATACTTATGAATGTTCATTGGTCAAGAGGATGGGAGGTCAGACTCATTGCACCCTTTTGGGGGGAATTATTGTATACTTTGGGACTCTCTTTGTAAAATTAAAATATTTTCATGAATCCTTATTAATTCACCAAGTACATCATAATTATCCATTGGAATTTAAAATCATTATTAACATGTGTAAAATTTTTAGAATCATCAGTATGCATTCATGGTTCTTCATTAATGGAAATATCTATATATATTCGAGGTTTTCCATAAATGGTACCATCTAAAATAAAACATAGAGATTATTTTAATCATCATTGTGATGATACTGGTTTTTAAGAAACATAGTGGAGTACTCTGTAATTTTATTTTCATCCAGGTAGATGAAGGATTAGTTTGATTTTGTGATAATGACCATATGATAGGCTACCTACATATCCTTGTGAAAGGAATCATAACCCTCGTAGTTTGGTTCCCCTGAATGGGACACATCGTACCATGTAAGGTCATGTGATAAGGTTCTCTAAGTGTAAGGTTCTTAGTTGAATCTTAGTGTGGGACTTATGCTGAAGCAGCCAAAGTAACTTGGAAAGGATATGGGTTTCCAAATAAGATTAGACCCTATTGGGAAAATGGCCCAAGGAGAACAGGGTTGATTTGAAGTGTTGGGTTTGAACCTCAAGAAGGCGTCTTACATATCCCATATGTATGGGAATCAAAGCCAACGTAGTTCGATAAATCGCATAGGAGAGTATAGTTGTATGAGAGAGATGATATTTGGGAATACTTCTTGAAAATGGTGCCTTGATAATTTGAGGAGTTTGGGGATTTTATCTTATTTTGGACGCCAAAATCGGGGGAATTAGAGTTGGATTATTGAGAGGGATATCTAGTGAGGTCGGTCCCTAAAAGGGCTTCCTACGTATCTTGGTTTGAGCTGGAATTAGAGTTCTTGTAGTTCCTTTGGTGTGTGTTTGTTATCATATTGTAATCATCACATATCTCTAATCCCATGTGATCCATTCTTGGTGTGGGAAACAAGAGGTTGTGAAAGATTAAACAATGACACTTCACACTTTTCCACCTCCACTATTGGAAGATGGCACATCGACCGTGGAAGAGGGCCAGGCGACGAACTTTCTATCTGTTATCGTCACATTGGTCAAGGGTCCAATGGAAGGAAGAAGGGGAGAAGGTGATGGACTTATACAAGGATGGATGCCAATCAATTGATCTTGGTAGTGGAGGGAGACTTCTCTAATTCTTTCACGGAAAAGAAATTGTGAAGTGTACCATCCCAACCAGAGACATGAGGTTCCAGGTCGCCTCTTTAAGAAGGGTGAGGTCAGGTCCCAAACCCTTATCCAAACCGGGAACTTCCAAATATTGTTTCTGGAGGAAAATTCCATGTGACTGTGGATATACAAACCAAAAAACATCTCATGAATCCTAAACTCATTGTGAAACAAATGTGGGAAAACTCTGACTCTGGAAATACAAACCCAAAATAGAAGACATACTAATGTGGTTTTCCTAAAGGTCTGATAGGTCAAGAGGTTTTGGTGGAGGCTTCAACATAGTCTCTTTCAGATAAGGGAACCAAAGAAGGAGATACCCTACCATGAATGGCATTTAAAAAATGGTACTTGAATTGGTCGTGTAGGTCTGTCGTGCAATTATTCCTCATAGGTACACCATGTTGATGTTCCACGTAGGTATACCATGCAGTTATGGTGCGTAGGTATTATGCATTGGTATGAATGATGAATGAAGAATATGTTTCACATAGGAGAACAAAACCTATATAAAATTTGTAAAAATACATTCAAATGTTCCAATTTTGTTTAATTATCTCTTCTATCGTGGTTTAGAGAGCAACCTGATAAAATTTGAGGGATCTTAGTGAAAGAGCTACACAATCGGGGCTTCATAGATTATTTAAAATTTTTTCATTCCTCAAATGGGGGAGCCCAAGGGCTCTATTTATTGGCACAGGTAGGGCCTGGTCGAAGAGATGTTTCGCGCACAGGTATGTCGTGCATCTCTGCCATTAAACTAGTCTGCGTAGGTGCACAAACATCTTCTGGCACGGAGCCCTACCACGTAGGTCTGCCGCAAATCTCTTCCACATAGCTCCACTGTGTAGGCCTGTGAAACTTGTCAATCAGGAAGCTCTTTGGGAGTATTTTGATTTTACTTTTTACTCTTTTAACCTTTCTGTGGGATCTAAAATATATACAGTTTTCTTCATAGTCATTTTGTTTACATTATCAAGTAGTGTCAACAAGGTGGAACCCAGGTCCATGTGTCACAATGGTATGTGGAACATACCCTATCCCATATAGAGCCATGCTACTGGGAGTAACACTATCCAATGTAAGAACATTTTATGCCAAATTAGGCATCCTAGGGTGTTCTACTCACTAGATCCCATCATTATCTTTATTCATGTCATCAGTCCTTATATTGAACCCTCCATGAACAAGTATATATGAATTAAGATAAGGCCTTGTCCAAAGCCACCTGAAATGTTTGAAAACATCATTAGGAACATCAATTTTTCAATTAACGATGACATGTTTATTTCAAGAAGAGTTTCATGGGTGACCCCATCGGAAAAATTAAAAAATAAAAACGTAAAACAATACAAATAATCCTAAAAAACACTAAAAATTGTAAACCCCTTAAAACAAATAAAATAAATCCTTGGAAACCACTAAAACCCCAAAATAAAAAAAACCCTAAAACAACTAAACACCTTTTATATTCATAAAAATTCAAATAAACCCTTAAAATTCAATAAAAAACATAATAAAAGTAAATAGAATTAAATGGACGTAAAATCCCTAAAACCTAGGAAACCAATAAACATACCTAAAAAACAAAAAACCATTAAAAACAATAAAACGCCCTAAAAAACAAAAAATCCATCAAAACCCTATAAACATGAAAATCCCTAAAAAGGCAAATAACGTACAATCCCAAAAAATACAAAAAAAATAAAAAAAAATCATAAAATACTAAACCACATAAATCCTAAAAACCCCACTAAAACAATAAAATATCCTAAAACCCAAATGTAACATAAAATCCCTAAAATCTTGAATTAACCTAATAACTTGAAAAAAAACATAAATATATCAATATCTGTATGTAGATAGAGATATATAGATATAGAGATATATATACATAGATAAATGTATATATAGATATATATATATATATAGATCTATTTATATATATATATCTCAATATCTATATGTATATATCTATCTATATATACATATATCTATGTATATATATCTCTATATCTATATATCTCTATCTACATATATATCTATACATATATATGTATATATTAATATATATATCTCTATCTCTATATACATATATCTCTTTATATATCTGTATATATACATACATATATACATACATCTATATATATATCTACCGATATATCTATCTATATATACATGTATCATTATACATTTATATTTATCTATATATGTATCTATATATATGTGTGTGTGTGTGTGTATATTTCTATCTATATGGGCATATATCATTATATATTAACCAAAAATGATATTATATATAAACATATAATTATTATTATATATAATTATAATGTGTGTATAAATATATATATACAACAATATATAATTATATATATAATAGTTTGTATATATAAACAATGATATTAATAATATGTATCAATTAAGTGTGGTTTTTAAAAATTCATTAATAATATGTGTGTGTGTGTGTGTGTGTGTGTGTGTATGTATATGTATATGATTTAATAATATATATATATATATATATATATATAAACAAAGCTATTAATAAATATATATATATATATATCAATGATTTAATATTACATATATATAATAAATCTTTGTATATTAAAAAAAATAAGTATGGATTTTAAAAATCCATTAATAATATATACATATATATATGTATGTATATGTATATGTATATGATATGATATATATATATATATAAATGATTTAATATAATAGTGTATATGTATAAACAAAGCCATTGATAATATATATTAATTAAGTGTGGTTTTTAAAAATCCATTAATAATATTTACATATATGTATATGTATATGTATATGATATAATATAATATATATATATATATATACAAAGCTATTAATATATATCTATATATATCAATGATTTAATATTATATATATATATATATAATAACTTGTTGTATATCAATAAAAAAATAAGTATGGTTTTTAAAAATCCATTGATAATATATATATATGTGTGTGTATATATGTATATGTACATGATATAATATAATATATATGTATATAAACAAAGCTATTAATATATATATATATATATCGATGATTTAATATAATAGTGTATATATATAAACAAAGCCATTAATAATATACATCAATTAAGTGTGGTTTTTAAAAATCGATTAATAATATATATATATATATATATGTATGTATGTATATGTATATGTATATGATTTAATATTATATATATATAATAACTTGTTGTATATTAATAAAAAAATAACACACTCGCCTAATGATGTTCGTGCAAGTCCCTCAACTTCATTAATTTTTTTAAGTACGTTGCAACGTGCATAAATTATATATACTATACATATATAAATCTATTTAGAAAAAAAAATTAACTCACCTAATGATTTTTGCGCACACCCCCAATATATATATATAAACAAATCCATTATCTAACCCAATGATGTTCGCGCACACCCCCTAATTATTTTTTTACAATTTTCTCATATTATATATATATACACATATAATAACTTATCATATATTAACAAAAAATAACTACTCACTAAATGATATTCGCACACCCCCAACCTCATTATTTTTTTTTAAAATATGATAAAACTTTCATATATTATATATACTATATATACATATATAAATTTATTTAGAAAAAAATTAACTCACCCACTGCTACGTACCCGCTAAGAGTGTAATTTCAGTCCAGACAGGGCCGGGTCGGGCCTGCCCTGCAAAAAAATTAAAAAACGTTTAAAAAAATATTTTAAAATAAACAAACGATAAAAAATACTTAAGATAAAAAAAATAACTGATAAAAAACATTTAAATAACAACACTTTAAACTAATCACTCACTGCTGCGCACCCCCAATAACTCATTATTTTTTTTAATTTGTACATAATATATATAATTTCACAGACATGTATAAATCTATACAAAAAAATAACATATTCACCCACTGTAAAATGTTTTAAAAAAACCGTGTAAAATGTTTAAAAAAAATACATGTAAAAAATATGCGTTCAAAAAAACTTTTTAAATTAAATGTCTAAACATAAATTTAAAAAAACGTTTTAAACAAGTGTTTAAAAATGGTTTAAATAAAAATGTTTAAAAAGTTTTAAAAACAAACATTTAAATTAATTTTTTTAAAGTAAACACTTAAAAAATACTTTTTACATTAAAATGTGAAAAAAAGTTAAATTATTTAAAAAAATACTTGTAAAAAGCATGTGTTTAAAAAAAATTAAAAATGTTTTAAATTAATCATTTAAAAATAAATGCAATTTTTTTTTTAAAAAGATGTTAAAAAACAGTTTAAATAAAAATGTTTAAATAAAAAAAACTGAAAAACGCTTAAAAATTTTAAATAAGTTAAAAAAATAAATGTAAAAAATATTTTAAATAAATGTTAGAAAATCGTTTAAATAATAAGGCTTTAAACTCACCCACGACAGCTGCGCACCCCTCATTGTTTTTTTTACAATTTGCAAATAATATATATATATATGTATATATATATATATATAGGCAAAAAAACATATCCACCCACGGTAAAATGTTAATAAAAAATAAAATAAACGTTTTTACAAAAAACATGCATTTAAAAATAAATGTAAAAAAACGTTTTAAATTAATTTTATAATAATGTTTAAAAAAAAATTAAGAGACAATTATTTTGAAAATAATAAAATCCCACCACGGCCCGATTTGAAAAATTCCGGTCCGGCCCGATTGTTTGGGCCGGCCCGAGGCCGGGCTCGGGCCGCCTCATGGGGTTGTTCGGGCCAGCCCGACCCGGCCCGAATAGTGGTCAGCGGCCGGACACTTTGCATGGTAGGCCCGGGCCGGGCCGGGCCGAAAATACGGCCCTACCTAAACCCTAAACCCTATACCCAACATCCTAAACCCTATAACTTACACCCTATGTCCTAATCTATATACCTTATACACCCAAAACCCAAAACACTATAACCTATACCCCAAACCCTACACCATAGACCATAAATCCTACAACCAAAACCATAAAACCAACACCATAAACCCTATATCCAACACCCTAAACCCAAAAACATACACACTAAAATGTCTACCCTACACCCTAAATGTAACACCCCGAGCTTCCACGATACGCTTCTCATTCAATAATGCAATAGCTTGCATTGTACGCAACTTCGAGTTCTAAAACACCGCGACTAATCAAAGTAGCCGTTAAGAATAGTAATAACCACTTTTTAAAATTTTAGAAATTTTATATTTCAAAATGGACTTCATTTTTGTATTCGTAATATCGAAATTATTCTAAGTTGAATTTTTTGTAACTTTCTGAGAACTTCCAATTTTTTTATGAATAGTGAAAAATACTTAAAACAACTTTTTTAATCAAAATAATTTATTGTAATAAATTATACTATTTAGTGGTTTTAAAGTATAATTAGAATATATTTTTACCATTTTATCCAATGGTGGTCATTAGAATTAATTTAACATTGAAATTGGACATAAACAATTGCCAATCTTTTGATATAAATTGTTTCTTAGAAACACGCTATTTTTGTAACAGCGGGAATTAATTATAAAATTAATTAATGAAACTTATATGTTTGGAATTTTGTAAAATAGTCATCATTTTTTAATTAGGAATATCAATTATATCTTAGGGTGAAATTATGGCATTATTCTGAAAAACTTCAATTTTTGATGAATAGTGAAACCACTAAGTGGTAGTTAAATAACTGATTTTTCGTTTAAATGAAATATTACCACTTCTGTGATTTGATTTTCAAAAATCCGACATACATGGTTTTCATTAAGAAGTAAAATTTGGTTCAATGAGATTAAAATAATTTTTTTGGTGAATAGTAACTTTTAAGTTCTTAATCGCGATTAGAGGTAATTAGTGTAGTTTAAGGTAAAAACAATGTTTTAATAATATGATATGAGCTTGAAACTTGTCCTACTCATATTGGATGAGTCATGGCCGACCAAGAAAACCCATGGGTCAACTTGGGGACCCCATGGAGCCACATTAGTTGGAAAATGACATTAATATATATTTATTTAATGTTAAAATTAAATTGACACAAAGATGAGCTGTTTTACTAAAACAGTTTTTAAGTGGGGTTACACAAGTCCAAATTTTGACTATAAATATTCATTAGAAATATAAAACGATTTCCTACATCATAGTAGTTTTTTTATAATTTTTAGACATTATATATATTAAATTATTTATGACATAATTATGATGCAGCGATGACCTCATTATTTAACGATTTAAATAAAATGAGAAGATAATGCTACATCCAAGGCTTAAACTTGTCCAAAGCCTATTGGATGAGGAGATTTATAACCCTTATCACCTTATCCACGAATTATATAAGTGTGGGACCTTTAGAATCCGAAAATAATTGTATAATAATGTAACATTTCAATATTTCCAAAAGAGCCCCTCCTCTCCACTTATAAAAGGCCCCCACCTCTACCACCTCATTCACACTTTCAAGCCATTTGGCTCGGCAAACCTCTGCCCAAATACTCTCCCAACTTCCCCCTCTTACTCCTAGAAGCCTCACTTTGGGCAGAATTCTTCCCAAGGAAGACTTTGGCTCAAATCAAAAAGAGTTACCCGATTTTTAAGGTAATGTCTTCTCTAATGTTGTTTTGTTTTATTTTGCTTCTCCAACCCCTTAAACTCTTTTCATTCCTTCCTTGTGTAACAACACCAGTATCTACAATATACTAGGATGTTTTTATGATAAGTATTTGGTTTACACTTAGACACACCTTCGTCTAATGGTTAAAGAACATACTGTTTCTGTGGGTGGCGAAATACTGCCTCACGAAACGATGATTGTTCAAATTATTTTAACACCTATAATGGTAGACATTTTGATGACACTATTTTCATATATGATATATATATTATGTTTATGTTTTCCTTATGCTTCTTTATTTCTCATTTATGGCATACTTTATGATTTCCATTATGGGTAAACGCGATAATTTCATTTTAGGAAGTGCGGACTACCGCCCCTCAAAGTGATGAGAATCGTTAATGCCATATGTGGGATGTATAAAGAATGGAGTAAATGATTTTATATATGATATTATACTGGAACTATATTATACCTTTATATCATTATGATTTCATTCCATTAAATACGAAATAGAAATGAAAGTAGCGTTCATGCGTACGCACGGCTTACCGTCTCCATGAACGATGCATTTCATTTCTTACCTCTAAATGTTACGTGACATTATGAATGAATGTATATACTGTATATATATGATATATATTATATCTAAATCATGAATATAATTCTGGATATAATGGATATTTCACCACATGAACAACTTGTAATTATAAAAAGTTTATTTTTGACTCAAGTACCAAAGATCGAAAAAAACGACCATTATTAACATAAATAATTAAATAATGTTCATAAAATGGTAATAAGGGATATAAAAGGAATAATGAACATGAAAAAGGTTCTTAAGTAAATATAAATTAACTCTAGTTTATTATTTAGGAGGTTAAAGAACGGCCGAGTCTGGACAGGACGCAAGGTAAGGGAACTTCTTAATCCAACTTCCATTCTTTGGGTTAATCTCCTACTTTCAAATTATGTCATGATATTATTATGTCCTATTTTGTATTTTTTACATTCTTTATGTGTACCTATAGTTAGTACACATAATATATCTATTTTATTTTAAAATGATCTTTTTAAGGACTTCGTCTCAATCTCCTTTCATTGAGGCATATTTGGTTTTATACACAATTTTCTTTTATACGGTGTATAAACCCCTTTGACTTTTACGTTTATTCAAAAAGTTTTCTTTTATAATAATGTGATTTTTAAATGATTTCAAAAAAGAGATATTTCTCTCCAATATATGAAAATACAGTGCAAATGTATACGTATTTAACGCAAGCTTAAAAATGTTTTTAGAAAACCCGACTCTCGAGTGTGGTAGACAGGAAGGGATTGGGCGTGGACCCATCATGGCCTGTAATTAGTCGAGAAGTCTCAGAATTAGTTATTTTGTTTTCATAATCTTGCATAATGTTTTCAGAAAAACACTGGTGTATATTTGTGCAATTTTAAATGTAAGTATCTTCTAAAAAAAATTGTATCGGCAGGTCTCATGAGACAAACTAGTGTCTTGGCACAATGCCTTGACAAAATCTTATTTGTGGTCTTGGCACGAGGCCTCGACTACGTGGTTATGATAGTCTGGCATTATGCATTCCAACATTATGAAAGTGGTTAGTGACTTTGCATGTGATTATTCGACCAGTAGAATATCCATGTGAAGAAGTAAATGGCATTCTCTCATTTTACTTTTTCCATATTATGTTGAAGTTCAAGTTTAAAAGGCTTTTGTTTTGGTTATACATTGCCTTAAATGTTAATGTTTATTTATGAAAGCTTCCGCTATATTGTTAACCTTACTGAGCATCTGAGCTCACCCCTTTCAATGTTTTAATATTTTTCCAGGATGTAAAGAAGTATTTTATGAATGACCTGAAGCGGTAGTCAGAAAGGGATATGATTGTGGACTATGAAGACCATGTTATTGTATTTTGTTTACTTTTTGATGTAATGAAGGACTTATGAATGTATCTAGTGTTTCCAAGGCTACTAAACTAAACGGTCTTTCGAGACTTGATCTTTTGTGATCATGCCAATGTTACGAAGTAATGCACCGGCTCTGGGTAGCTGGGGTCGGGGCGTTACAGTTGGTATCAGAGGAAGTTTAGTACAAACCTTGGAGGCTAGATTTAGATAAACTCTGATTAGAGCACATAGACCTAAGATAAACTTTGAGGATTAATATAGAATAACTTCCTAGAATTTTGGTATTGTAGAGATTTTGTGAGTTTTCCGAGAAATACAACCCTGTCTGGATACGAGCAGGTAGAGGCGGCTCTGGCACAGATGTTCCTAGGGGTAAAACCCGAAAACACCTCTTTGAGCTAGACTCGAACGGGAACTGGTGCACGACAACGGGTCTTGCTGCACTCTTGGTTACGACACTCCTGGGGGATATGCTTAGGATAACTCTCATTTTCTCTACAAATCATTATGAAGGGTTTATGAGTATATACATCCTCAAAGAAAACATTTTTATGATTATGGATTATATCCATAAATAGTTCAATTTATGTTAAGTGTTTTATAAGTATAGGATTATGTATTTTGATTCATAAACTGATCTAGTTTATTCCATTGTTTAGAAATGGCACCTAGTGGAAGAAATGGAAACCGTATCAATGCACGCACTCCATGTAGGGATTGCCCTCCTGCTCAAGATAATTATAGTGGGGCAGGTGATGCAACTGGTGCCGATCAACTTATTACCATACTGGGACAACTCACTCAGGTTATGAATAATAACCTTACTCGTATGGAGCCCCCTGATCCGCAACGTGGAGGATCAATGCTAGAACGTTTCATGAGGCAACAACCACCAACCTTCAATGGGAGTACAAATCCTATAGTAGCTGAGAAGTGGATAAATTCCTTAGAGAAAATATTCCATGACTTGGGGAGTAGTGAAAGGGAGAAGGTTGTCATGGCAGTTTACCGCCTCACTGGAGATGCCGATAGATGGTGGTCACTAATTCAAAACACAAAAGAAGATGATGAATTAACAAATATGGAATGGCAGGAGTTCAAAGAGCTGTTCTTAGAAAAATACTTTCCTCGAGACCATCGAGCAGATATGGAAAGGCAATTTCTGAGTCTGAGGCAGAAGGAGGATGAGAATGTCACAAAGTATGAGGCTAACTTTACAAGGTTAGCAAGGTATGATGGAGATTACATACGTAGCCCAAGAAGTAAGACTGATCGTTTCTTTGATGGGTTAAAACCATTTCTCCGTCGAGCTTTAGTATCACAATCCTTCTCATCATACGAAGATATTGTCTCGTGTGCTATCAAGACAGAAAAGGAATTCTCTATGTCTTTTGACAACAAAGTAAAGCAAGAGAAGAAGAGAACGGTGGAACAAGAGACAGATAAAGGGAAAAAGGGAAAGAAGGATTTTCCATTATGTGATAATTTTGGGAAGAATCACCATGGTACGTGCCTAAAAGGAATGGGAGTTTGTTATAAATGTGGAGAAAAGGGTCACCAGGCTCGTGATTGCAAGGGAAAGAAAGAGGCTGTCAAAGTTGAATGCTACAATTGTAGGGAAATGGGGCATTATGCAAACGAATGTCCTAAGCGTCAAGGAAACTTACCTCAGAAAAGGCCAAGGGATCAAGGCCAATCTTATGCTGTGACTACAGTTGAAGCGGAATAATTAATGTATTGGTGCTTTTGGACTCAAGGATTATATTCTGGTTATAAGAATAATGTGATATATATAAAGATTGTACTGCAGTACTTTTTGATTAAGGTAATATGATTAAGGTAATCATATTTTTAGTATGTGATAATAAGAGAAACTTTTCTTTATTTGGGGAATCTGATGTTACAATTGATTTTGGAATTTAGAGACCTTTTAGAGAAAGTCTGGACGGAGGTATTTTGGATAACTATTAAGGTTGGAATGGATTAAGTTAAACCATGGATAGTATTGTTTAAGGATAAAGAATTTATGAAGATTATTTTTTGAAAATTATGATACTATAGTTTTAGGAAAAGGACAACCTACAGGGTGGGGCGTAACCCGTCGCGTTGGACAAAGCTGCCGGAATCGAACCCACAATCATAGTGCGACAGGCCTTTATTTCCTACCACTAGCCTACAGGAAGTCCCCAGTTATTACAAAATAATTTTACTAATCCAAATGGTATGTGTTAACATTTGGAACCTTATACAATTAGGATAAGTATAATATTTTTGAGTTCTATTATCTTTTTGAGTGAAAGATGAGTTGAAGGTTGAAACTCTAATTGTCAAGCATAAATATATATATACCTATCTCTTATTAAAAGAATAAATTAATTCTTAAACTTTAGTAAAGGGATATTAAAACAAAAAAAATGTGTTATCCTAATACCTTATGTCTTGTTGAACTGATGATATTTTAAATCAACATAGATTGAAGGCTTTGAGGCCCTCAATTTGACAGTTGATTGTGATTGATGACCTCAATCACTCCCTACAAATATTTATGTTTTTCCTCCAATTATATGTCTCTATTTGCCACCAATGTTCTCCTAATCGAGATCAGAATTGGGTGGTGACTTTTTCATTTCCCTTTCCCTCTTATTAAGGCTAAATTTTATTAATCTTATTTCCGATGTGGGTTTTCCTCAAAGGTATTTTCTCTTTTCAACCTTTTACTTTCAAAGAAAAATTTCAAATTGCGAGGACGCAATTTATTGAAGGAGGGGAGAATGTAACACCCCGAGCTTCCACGATACGCTTCTCATTCGATAATGCAATAGCTTGCATTGTATGCAACTTTGAGTTCTAAAACACCGTGACTAATCAAAGTAGCCGTTAAGAATAGTAATAACCATTTTTTAAACTTATAGAATTTTTATATTTCAAAATGGACTTCATTTTTGTATTCGTAATATCGAAATTATCCTAAGTTGAATTTTTTGTAACTTTCTGAGAACTTCCAATTTTTTTATGAATAGTGAAAAATACTTAAAACAACTTTTTTAATCAAAATAATTTATTTTGATAAATTATACTATTTAGTGGTTTTAAAGTATAATTAGAATATATTTTTACCATTTTATCCAATGGTGGTCATTATAATTAATTTAACCTTTAAATTGGACATAAACAATTGCCAATCTTTTGATATAAATTGTTTCTTAGAAACACGCTATTTTTGTAACAGCGGGAATTAATTATAAAATTAATTAATGCAACTTATATGTTTGGAATTTTGTAAAATAGACATCTTTTTTGAATTCGGAATATCAATTATTTCTTAGGGTGAAATTTTGGCATTATTCTGAAAAACTTCAATTTTTGATGAATAGTGAAACCACTAAGTGGTAGTTAAATAACTGATTTTTCGTTTAAATGAAATATTACCACTTCTGGGATTGAATTTTCAAAAATCCGACATACATGGTTGTCATTGATAAGTAAAATGTTGTTCAATGAGATTAAAATAATTTTTTTGGTGAATAGTAACTTTTAAGTTCTTAATCGCGATTAGAGGTAATTAGTGTAGTTTAAGGTAAAAACAATGTTTTAATAATATGATATGAGCTTGAAACTTGTCCTACTCATATTGTATGAGTCATGGCCGACCAAGAAAACCCATGGGTCAACTTGGGGACCCCATGGAGCCACTTTAGTTGGAAAATGACATTAATATATATTTATTTAATGTTAAAATTAAATTGACACAAACATGAGTTGTTTTACTAAAACAGATTTTAAGTGGGGTTACACAAGTCCAAATTTTGACTATAAATATTCATTAGAAATATAAAAAGATTTCCTACATCATAGTAGTTTTTTATAATTTTTATACATTATATATATTAAATTATTTATGACATAATTATGATGCAGCGATGACCTCATTATTTAACGATTTAAATAAAATGAGAAGATAATGCAAAATCCAAGGCTTAAACTTGTACAAAGCCTATTGGATGAGGATATTTAGAACCCTTATCACCTTATCCACGAATTATATAAGTGTGGGACCTTTAGAATCCGAAAATCATTGTATAATAATGTAACATTTCAATCTTTCCAAAAGAGCCCCTCCTCTCCACTTATAAAAGGCCCCCACCTCTACCACCTCATTCACACTTTCAAGCCATTTGGCTCGGCCAACCTCTGCCCAAATACTCTCCCAACTTCCCCCTCTTACTTCTAGAAGCCTCACATTGGGCAGAATTCTTCCCAAGGAAGACTTTGGCTCAAATCAAAAAGAGTTACCCGATTTTTAAGGTAATGTCTTCTCTAATGTTGTTTTGTTTTATTTTGCTTCTCCAACCCCTTAAACTCTTTTCATTCCTTTCTTTTGTAACAACACCAGTATCTTAAATATACTAGGATGTTGTTATAATAAGGATTTTTTTTACACTTTCACACACCTTCGTCTAATGGTTAAAGAACATATTGTTTCTGTGGGTGGCGAAATACTGCCTCACGAAACCATGATTGTTCAAATTCTTTTAACACCTATAATGGTGGCCATTTTGATGACACTATTTTCATATATGATATATATATTATTTTTATGTTTTTCTTATGCTTCTGTATTTCTCATTTATGGCATACTTTATGATTTCCATTATGGGTAAACGCGATAATTTCATTTTAGGAAGTGCGGACTACCGCCCCCTCAAAGTGATGAGAATCGTTAATGCCATATGTGGGATGTATAAAGGATGGAGTAAATGATATTATATATGATATTATAATGGAACTATATTATACATTTATATCATTATGATTTCATTCCATTAAATATGAAATAGAAATGAAAGTAGCGTTCATGCGTACGTACGGCTTACCGTCTCCATGAACGCTGCATTTCATTTCTTACCTCTAAATGTTACGTGACATTATGAATGAATGTATATACTGTATATATATGATATATATGATATCTACATCATGAATATAATTCTGGATATAATGGATATTTCACCACATGAACAACTTGTAATTATAAGAAATTTATTTTTGACTCAAGTACCAAAGATCGACAAAACGACCGTTATTAACTTAAATAATTAAATAATGTTCATAACATGGTAATAAGGGACATAAAAGGAATAATGAACATGAAAAAGGTTCTTAAGTAAATATAAATTAACTCTAGTTTATTATTCAGGAGGTTAAATAACGGTCGAGTCAGGACAGGACGCAAGGTATGGGAACTTCTTAACCCAACTTCCATTCTTTGGGTTAATCTCCTACTTTCAAATTATGTCATGATATTATTATGTCTTATTTTGTATTTTTTACATTCTTTATGTGTACCTATAGTTACTACACATAATATATCTATTTTATTTTAAAAATGATCTTTTTAAGGACTTCGTCTCAATCTCCTTTCATTGAGGCATATTTGGTTTTATACACAATTTTCTTTTATACGGTGTATAAACCCCTTTGACTTTTACGTTTATTCAAAAAGTTTTCTTTTATAATAATGTGATTTTTAAAGGATTTCAAAAACAAGATATTTCTCTCCAATATATTAAAATCCAGTGCAAATGTATACGTATTTAACGCAATCTTAAAAATGTTTTTAGAAAACCCGACTCTCGAGTGTGGTAGACAGGAAGGGATTGGGCGTGGACCCATCATGGCCTGTAATTAGTCGAGAAGTATCAGAATTAGTTATTTTGTTTTCATAAGCTTGCATATTGTTTTCAGAAAAACACTGGAGTATATTTGAGTAATTTTAAATGTAAGCATCTTCTAAAAAAATTGTATCGGCAGGTCTCATGAGACAAACTAGTGTCTTGGCACAAGGCCTTGACAAAATCTTATTTGTGGTCTTGGCACGAGGCCTCGACTACGTGGTTATGATAGTCTGGAATTATGCATTCCAACATTATGAAAGTGGTTAGTGACTTTGCATTTTATTATTCGACCAGTAGAATATCCATGTGAAGAAGTAAATGGCATTATCTCATTTTACTTTTGCCATATTATGTTGAAGTTCAAGTTTAAAAGGCTTTTGTTTTGGTTTTACATTGCCTTAAATGTTAATGTTTATTTATGAATGCTTCCGCTATATTGTTAACCTTACTGAGCATCTAAGATCACCCCTTTCAATTTTTTAATATTTTTCCAGGATGTGATGAAGTATTTTATGAATGACCTGCAGGGGTAGTCAGAAAGGGATATGATTGTGGACTATGAAGACCATGTTATTGTATTTTGTTTACTTTTTGATGTAATGAAAGTCTTATGAATGTATCTTGTGTTTCCAAGGCTACTAAACTAAATGGTCTTTCGAGACTTGATCTTTTGTGATCATGCCAATGTTACGAACTAATGCACCGACTCTGGGTAGCTGGGGTCTGGGCGTTACACTAAACCCTATAACCTATAACCTATACCCTACACCATAGACCATAAACCCTAAACCCTAAACCCTAAACCGTAAACCCAACTCCCTAAAACCAATACCCTACACCTTAAACCCCAAATCCTACACCATAAAACCTAAATCATACACCCTAAAACATATACCCTATTCCCTAAACCATAAACCATTCACACTACAACCTATACCCTACACCCTGCACCCTAATCCATACATCCTTCACTCTAAACCCGAAACTGTATATCCTGAACCCTATACCATACACCATTAACCTTAAAACTGATACAATAAACCCTATAACATACACCCGAAACCATAAACTCAACACCCTAAAACCAATACCTTACACCATAAACCCTAATACCTACACACTAAATCCTATACCATTCACCCTAAGTGCAATACCCTACACCCTGAACTCTATATTAGAAATCCTAAATCGTAAACCCAAAATTGACTAAAACAACCATAAAAATCCTAAAACAATTAAAAGTCAAGAAAACCCCTAAATAACCCAATAAAAACATAAGAATCCCCAAAAAAATTAATACAATAGAATTGAATAAAACCCATAAATCCCTAAATGATTAAAAACCCTCAAAAACCTAAAAATACTGAAAAACCAAAAAAATCCATAAATCCATTAAATCCAAAAAAACATATAATACTCCCAAAAATTCAAAAAACATTTAAACTAGTAAAAACACGTATACCATAAAAACCAAAAAAAACTAAGAAAAATATAGAAACATTAACAACATAAGAAAACCCTAAAACCCCTTATCTCTAGTAAAACACCTCAAATGTCTAAAAGCATTAATATCTATAAAACCCTAAAAACCATATCAATTTAAAACCACTAAAAACATGGAAAACAATATAAACCCATAAAATCCTCCAAATACCTACAAAACCCTAAAACCCATAAACTCCCTAAAAAACCTAAAACAAAGAAACCCATTAAATAAACCTAAATCCAAAAAATATATAAACCCCCTAAATACCCCATTAGAACCCAAAAAACTCTTAAAATAACACAAAATCCCAAAATTAGCCAAAAACCCCATATGCACCCCATATACACCATAAAAAACATAATGCCCCAAACACCCCAAAAACCCAAAAATATTTACAAAATCCAAAAAATAATTAAAATACTAAAAACCCTTATATGTAACTAAATACCTAAAATCAATAGAACCCTAAAAACATAAAAAACATAAAATATCTAAGACCCTAAAATTCCTAAAAATAATACAATTCCCCAGAGGACCCCTAACAGTCCTTTAAACCCTGAAAAATCCCAAAACATCTTCGGACCCCATAAAACACAAAAAACCGTAATACTGCTATGAAAACTATAAATCCCTAAAAAACAAAAAAAACCCTAAGAACCGGAAAAAAACTAACAAACAATACAAACCCAAAACCACTAAAAACATTAAAATAAATATAAAACCCTACAAAAACACCAAATAACTAAAAACCCAAAACACTTAAAAACACCTAAAAATACAACCCCCACACTATAAATAGGAAAAACCATAAATACCCCATAAACACATAATACTCTAAAAACCCAAAAAACCCATAAATTTTTTTAAAACCCATAAAACAACACAAAAATAAATATAATAATAATAACCATAAAAACCCTAAAAATAATATAAAAACCCTAAAACTATAAAAACTCATAAAAATACTAAAACCCCTAAAACAAAAACAAAAACTCTAAAACCCTTACAACTCTATAAATACATGAAATCCCAAAACACTATAAATACCATGAAAACTTGGAAGAATACTCAAGAATTGTAAAATAATTAAAAAACTAAAAATCTGAAAAACCCCAAAACCACTAAAAAAATAAAAACCATAAAACCCAGAAAAGACCGAAGAACTCATTCAAAAACTTAAAATCCTTAAAAACCATAAAACTCCAAAACCCCTAAAAACAATTAAAAAAAATAAAAAAACTAACAAAACTAATAAGTCCTCTAAATCTCCCTAAAACACCTAAACCCTATACCATTGATACTAAATCCTAACCCCAAATCCCATAACTTATACCCATCATCGTAAAACCTACAACAGTCATCCAAAATCTTAAAACCTAAGGACTACATACCACACACTATACCCTACACCTAACACCATAAACACTAAATCTGACACACCAAACCCAATACTCTACTCTATAAATCCACAATCCTACACCGTAAACCATATAACGTACACATTAAAACATAAACCCTAAAGCTGAAACCATACATCTAAATACTTAAACTCTACACCTGAAACCCTATAATCATCACCCAAAAACCTAAACCCTACAAACTAAACCCTTGACCCAACACCGAAAACCCAAATCCATACACCCTAAAACCTACAGACCACATCATAAATCCTTATTCTTACACCCCAAGACCATTACCCTACACCATATTTGCTAAACCTAAAACCTAAACAATGCACTCTAAACGTTATACCATACACCCAAAACATGAAACCCTCCACCTCAAACCATATACAACACACCCAAAACAGTTTACCATAATCCATAAACACTATACCATACACTCCAAACACTATATCCAAACCACATACATAACAAACTAAACACTAACCCCTAAGCCCTTAACCCCATACTTTACACAATAAACCCCAAAACCTGCCCCATTACCCTAACACATAAACCCTAAATACTAAAGACCACACCCTTGACCTAATAACCTACAACATAATACCTATACCCAACACCATACCCATATACCCTATACCCTACCCCCTAGACAACAAACCTGAAACCCTACAGCCAACAACCTAAACCCTAAACTCTTCACCCTATAACCTACACCCTAAAGCCTAAACCCTACACCATAAACTATATACCCCACACCATGAAGACTAAAACCTACACCCTGAACCATATATCCTACACCCAAAACCCTAAATGATACACCCAATAAACCATAGCCTAAACCCTAAACCGTACACACCAAATCCTATACAAAGAAACCTAAAACATAAAACCAAAAGCCTAAACCTTTTACCCTACACCAGAATCATTAAATCATACACCCCAAACCCAATATGAAACACCATGAACCCAAATCCATAAACCCTATGCCTTAAACCCTTTACCCTACACTATAAACCCTAAACCCTACACCTAGAACTATATACCCTACACCCTAAATACCATACCATACACCCTAAAATGTATACCTAAAACCATATACATTATACCCTATAATATACTCTCTAAATCCTAAACACTAGAAACCCTTAAAACCCCTAAAAGGGATTCAAAAATATAAAAACCCTATAATATCATAAAAACTATAAAAAAACCCAAAAACTAAAAATACCCAAAAAACTCATAAAAATCCTAAAAACCATAAAAAATAGAAAACTCTAAAAATCCAATAAAAATTTGAAAACCCCTAAAAACATTAAACCCCTAAAAACTCTAAACCCCATAGAAACACAAAAATACCAAAAAATCCAAAAAACAAAAAATTCACCAAAACATATAAAGCAACAAAAAACCATTAGAAAATAATAGAAACCACAAAACCACAATGATAAACATAAAACTGGTAAAAAAAAAGTCCCCTAAAACTTATAAAAACCATAAAAACTGAAAAACATCTAAAAAATCCTAAAAAACAACTAAAACACTAAAATCCACAAAAACATGATAAACCCTAAAGGAAATTAGGGACCCTAAAAACACTAAAAACCCCTACAAATAAAAATCCACATAAAAATCCCTCAAAACCTTAAAAACGCTACAAAACCCTAAAACCCCAAAAATACTAAAACCCCCCAAAAATACATAATAACAGAAAACATAAAAAATACATAAAAGAATCGTAAAACCCTAAATTCTTCTAAAATAACTTTAAACCCCAAATAATAGCAAAAAAAACTAAAAATCGACAAAAAACTACAAGCCTAAAAAAACCCAAAAACCTCAAAAAATAATAGAACGCCTATAAAAATAATGAAAAGCCTTAATATACTAAAAATCCAAAAAGACACTAAATACCTACAAAACCCAAAACAAATCCTTAAATCCTTAAAATTCTAAAACATATTATGATCTTTAAAAAAACCTAATAACCCTAAAAGATCACGAAATTACCCTAAACCACTTAAATCCCACTAAAACACCAAAAACCCCTAAAAACCCTAATAACCCAGAAAACCCTAAAACCTAAAAAACCCTAATTATCATAAAAAGTGATTAAGACTATAAAAGACCCAAAACATCCTAGAAAAACCCAAAAATCCCTAAAAACCAATAAAAACCCTTAAAACCACAAAAACCTTGAAACCCCTAAAAACACCCTAAAATCCATAAAAACCCTTAAATACCATACAACACCTAAAAAACCTAAAAAATATTAAAAACCATAAAAAACCCTAAAAAAACAAAAAATACCAAAGAGACCACAAAAACACTAAAGAAACGATAAAACTATAAAAACCCCGAGAACACCTTGAAAAAACTTTAAATCCTAAAACCCCAAATAGAAATAAAATTCTAAAAACATTAAAAACCACAAAAAACCATAAAATACAGTAAAAATCCAAAAAAATATAAAATATAAAAATATCTTTAAAACCCTAAAACTCCTATAAGACCCTAGAAACCCTAAAAAATTCTAAAACCATACATAACCCTATGATACCCTAAAACCCTAAAACCCCAAGAAGACCCTAAAAATACCATAAACTAAAAAAACATTTAAAAAACATAAAACAACAAAAAATAGTAAAATTCAATAAAAATAATAAAAAAAACTAATAACCATGAAAACACCTAAAAATACCAAGTCACTTAAATAGCCTAAAAATCATAAAAAAACTAAATCCCTAAAAATCCTAAAATTCCAAACCCCATAAAAAACTAGAAACCCTAAAAACCTAAAATATAAAAAAAACTCTTTAAACACCTAAAAACATATAAAAACCCTAAATACTCTAAAACCCCAGTTATCCTTAAAAACCATAAAACACATAAAATCACAAAAAAATAAAAATGATGGAAATAATAAAATAAATTAAAAACCTAAAATTTCAAAAAACATCGTAAAAATCCTGAAAATCTCTAAAAACATTAAAAACATTAAAACACCCTAGAAACCCCTAAAATCCCTGAACCCCCAAAAACCCCATGAAATAATCAAAACAATATGAAACCTAAAAACATAAAACCCCAATAAAATTCATTTAAACATTAAAATAACTAAAAATTCACTAACTCCTTAAAACCCCTAAATACCTTAAATACAATAAAACACCTTAAGAAGAAAATAAACAACAAAAAATACAAAAAACCATTAAAACCATAAAAAATGGAAAAATACTAAAAAACTACAATAGACCCTAAAACCACAAAAATAATCTATAAATACCCAAAACCACTTAAAATGCTAAAAATGATAAAACCCTTCCAAATCCAAAGGAACCAAAAACACTAGAACACCCTAAAAACTATTAAACACATACAAACCCTAAAACTCCGTCGCATCCTAAAAACATCACCATGGGAAACGAAAATGCTCCTAATGATTTGAAAATGTAAGGAAAATAATCTATGTGAAAATTTTTAGTGTAATGTTCAATGAAGCCAATTATTGGTGAAGGGAAATCGTCCGCCACGAAGTTCGTGTCTTTCGCGTATTGTTGCTTTTTCATGGTGGTCTCACGCCTCGCAATGGAGCCTGTGAACTGAATGGTTCAAGAGAGAGTGATGCCAGTTTTGGTCCCTCAATAAGGAAGACCAATTATATATAAGGAAAATCAAAGTTACATTTCACTTTAACCAATGTTAACATTCCTTTTTTTTCAAAAACAATTTAATTGAATCCCACTATAAGTATGTTGCACATATTGTAGGTGGTGGATCTCTTTTCCCGGCCACTTCTGTTATCATACTATTCCTTTTACACCACCCGAAAAGTAATAGTGTGTGATTTTTTGAATATACTGCTTCCTCTATTTTCTCATACTCAGCATGAGCCACGTGGACTTAGAGGTTTATGATGATCATAGAATCCACACGACTCGCCCAAAAATAGAACTACAAGAACATTGATTCCTATCCTATCCAACACAAATAGGATTTATTTCTATGTCCCATGATCCAAAGGGTGTTCGTCAAAGATTTAATCCCCTACTAATTCCACCTTTATGGGAAGATTCCATACATAATCCCATTCTTTCTGAACAATGTTGTATTTATTTCCCAAATAACTGAGATAAATAGGTAGCCTCCATGAGGGTAACACCCATCATTGAAAACTAACCTAATTTTTTTAGGCCGTATTCCTTACGGGGGAACCCTTAAACCAAAGACAATTTCACTTTTAGTTATCTTGGGATACTTCAACATAATTCCCACACTAAAACTTGACTGGGTACCATTTTCCAAAATGTCCTTGTTGCTTGACGTTAAACTATGTGGGTTGGTCCTGGGTACAAAACATGAAAATGTGATGTGTCCAATTATGTGTCACTGAAATATGTATTTATTGATTCCTTAAACAAGGATACAATGTTAAACCATCTTATGGGTTCGATCCTGACATCAACATAAATCTCGTTCTTCCTAAATGATGGTAAAATCCAGAACACCTCATCAAATGGATTAAACTCACGTTGGCTTGATAAATCTTTAAGGGGATCCCGATATGTCCACAATAGGGTAATGTTGTTGGAGAACCTCAAATACATATATATTTATTTCTTGATAGATAGCCTCATATAAACACAATAGATTATATACCCATGTGTATCCATGATTTATCTCGAAACCAAGGAGTAATCCACAAACTCATGCTTGATAGAGAACAAATGCTTGAATAACATATGAACATTGTTTAATATCTAAAAGAGATCCCCAAAATAGGAAATAATTTTCTGAAAAATGGTTTGAGGATCTTAAGTCCCCATCCCATCAAGAAATGGGATTTGTTAGGTGTCATAGACCAAATCTTAAACCAATGACCACCTGCCTTTTGAAAGAAGGTTATTAGTCATGGATTAGAGGTATGCTAGTTGTTTTTGCCTTTTTAAATATACCTATTGATGACCATATGAGAATATCACACCCAAAAAGGATTGATTTCATAAATACTCAATACCCTACAATCATCCTTCAGGATCACGATGTGATTTAGGTGGAAACATAAATGGTAAGCCTGACTCAAGGCACTTAACTATGGCTCCAACTTCACAATATAAAAAGGATTTACTAAATAGTCCCCATTAGACAATATCTTCCCACATATGTTGAATTTCAAGACAAAATAAAATGGTTAACCAGACATGAATCTATAACCAAGGTGGTGGTGTTATGCCAACTCAAGCCCAATTTTCATTCAAAAGGAATAAGGACGAGAAATATCATTAATTAAAAATGAGTTCATTACATTATACATTGATGGGGTTTTTTTTATACTTTTTATACATATTTCAGGAACTATCAAGAGATACATTTAATCCAATAGAGTCTAAACCATTTGCTCAGACAAGCACGTCTGCAAATGCACATGATATTGGTTCTTCAATGAATACTATGGAACCATCTCCCATAAAAAATGAACAATGTTTGGTTTAAAATGTGTTGGTTATGGAGTACCATAAAAACTATACTATCCCCACATTGGAGGCAGTAAGAAAAGACCTATAGGATATAAATCCCCACTTAGTGATCACATAGAAGTGACTGGTGTTCTAGAACTGGGTGACTCCACTAGCAAGCTCCAATAGTTTCAAGAGTCTATCCCTGAAATGTGATGATGAGTTACTCCTTTATCATATATAGGAAGACAAAACTGTGACTGAGGAAATATTCATTTCTACACAGGGGTCCCACTCAAGGTCCCCTTCAAGAATACATTTCTGCCAATGCAGCATAAACTATTATCGTCATTAAGAAAATGATATCACACCAAGGGCCCCTAGAAACGTCCAATAGAAATAGGCCCCATGGGATTCCCACATTGGGTAGATAATGTATAATTAGGATAAGTTCATCACCATATTTCCTATGAAGGAGTTCCTCCATAAAAACATGGCATTAAACTACAGGCAAACTTACAAATCCACCCCCTCTTCTAAAGAACGCCATAGATAAATGGCGTCAATCTATGAGAGGATTCATATCTGCACTCCCTCTTATGAATCCCTCTAGGGAAACATGGTGGAATAATATGAGCCTGTAAAAATTCCATCCAACACTCGCCTCTCTCCCCATGCATATAGTGAATAATATTACTGGTAGATGAAAATTCCTGCTGATGCGTGTGAAGACCATCATCCAAATAGGGCCTCAACCAGATACATATAGGCACAACATATTACTGAAGCACGCCAAACCCTCCATATAAATGGGGAAGAAAACAATGGACTATTATAAAACTCTTCAAAATCATATGAAGGCCATCTATCAAATACGATGCCAATCAATAAACAGACGTAAACTTCTGCCTACCATAATGAATCCAACTGTCAAATACAGTGGTAAGAAAATACGATTAGATTCATATTCATGTGGATTAATACTCGGACTATGAAAAAAACACAGTACAAAATGAACAGATTCATGTTCCAACTTGCAAATATGAATCCCACTAGTATAATATGGTGTAAACTGGAGAAAATAGTTTGTGTATCCCAGCTATAATCCAAGGGAAGACTCATTCCTATGTCCCAACATAGGAGAACTACTAGCACCCACTAGAAACAGAAGGAGTACAGGATCAGGAAAAAACTCCTAATTTGATATGAGAATGTAAATTTATCCCTATTCTAACCATAGACAGATCTCAACACATCCTGAAAATGATGGAGGACCAGACATCAATTCCAGATCATATCCTTCAAATATTTCAGTATGTAATTACATATGTTGAAAAATCAAGGAGTCCGTCCAATGACTCTAACTCCCCAAGGAGGGGTGATTCATCCCCAAAAAAAGATAGTCACTTCGAGACTTACACGCATCCCGACTATAGTCCAGGATGGTGGACTACCATATTCTACGATACAAGGACAAACAGATCAGGATGAAATACTCATTCCAACTGGGGGACACCGGTCTAATGTGGTGGCCACTACAGCGTAGTCTTGTATCCCAAAAATTACTGAATTTTATCATTGATATATCATAGAATCATCAAATGAATCAACCAAATATGTACCCATATATGATAGTTATTAGCAATTATAGGCCACCCTTTTTCCCCGAAAGAGAGTGCCCAAAAATAAAAAACTTAATGGAAGCTAGAAAATGGAGAGCACATTCATGATCCTGCTTTACTATAAACTAGAGTTTGTGATTCCATCAAACAAATTTCAATAGCGACATAAGATCCAATCAATCCATTACCAAATTCGGGAAGTGGATGTAGTTGTTGCAATGGTCCTCCCTACGATGTCACTACCAGCAGATTCGAAGGACTTCCCTAGAGCACTCATGGGGGATTAACATGTAGGAAAGAAAAGATCAATCAGAAGAGAATATATCATGATTAATGACATGTTATCCCTCCCCCTAACCAAAATAAAAGTCATAAAAAAGTTCCCCCCCTTACTGTTATCCTCCGTAATGTTCTTTCCCTGGGTATTTTCTATAAATATTCTTCTAACAGTCAGATGTTATGGTATGATGGTAGAACTACCCATGATGGAAGTTACTGTGAAGTCCCTCCCTACAAGTACATCATGCAATGAGATGGTCATCCCCTTATTTCCACCCATAATGGAGTTCCTCCCCAAGATGTGCTTCATAGATTTTCTCCCAACATCGAATAATTCATCTATGATGGTATAACTGACCATGACGGAGGTCACTGTGAAAGCCCTCCCCATAGTGACATCAAGTTTCCAGAAGGTCCTCCCCTTACTGAGGTCCACCATAAATGTCATCCCCATGGTATACATAGTAAAACGTCTCCCTGGGGCGAAACACTAAGTCACGATGGCAGTCCTCAGCACCACGAAATTGGATACGGAGGTCCTCCCCATGATCAAAATTCTCCCCAAAAAAGAAGGCCCTTCCCTCATCAAGTCCTGCTCAAGGAAGCCTACATATTCTTGGATTCTTGGAAATATGGAGATAGAAATTTTATTTTTACAGTAAATGATAAGATACATCCTTTCTCAGCCATAAGATAGTCCAGGGACACACTCATCATCCAAGCAACCCCCGTACCATTTGTATATTTATGAGACTCTTATAATCCCTGATGTATGGACCAAAATCATTAATAGTCACACAACCTAGGAAGACACTGTAGAGGTATCCCTAAAGGATGAAAAAAAGATATATTTGTTATCAGAAGACACTTTGATAGGGATGACATATCAGTAATTTTCTATCCCATGAGCACTTTAGAGATTAAAATAACAAGAGAGTTATCAGAGGAATACATTTAGAAAATTCGATTCAATATATGGAAAAATCTCTACCAGTTTAAGTCAAAATCCAAACCCTATGATGGTTTTTTAGACCATGTTAATATATTAGGGGAGATTCACCATCAAATTGATCTGGAATATCTTCCATATATACAGAGGACACAATCAGAGTGGTGGAAGGAAGACCTCGAACTGGCCTGCCTCCATGTTCCACACAAGCTACATTGTCTTATCAGTGACACACAATCTGGTGTTCATATCTGGGGAAGGTGAGAACATGGAGCTTTACACTTCACCCCATGTCTCATCTAGAAAATCCCACTAGAAATAAATCCCTTCAATTTAATTATCCCCAGATGGACATCAAATGAAATCCCTATTTATGAAAGGTGGCATGCTTGAAAAGAACCATCCTTGAGTACGTCTCAAAAGAATCCGGCCCGACCAGAGAAAGGAATTTAAATTTTCCTAAACTAAGAAACCACTAATATGTAGAAATATTATTTCCTAAATTAATTCAATCAATGAGTGATTCTCATGTCCTCTAAATCATATATCTCACCTACATACCCAACACAGTATCTAGATCAAACCCAAATTGGAATGGGAGAGATTGATTAAGCGGCCATAGAGGGAGAAAATACTGAATTACGGGATCAAACCCAACTTTTATAGATGGGGGAATTTTTAACACAATATTCCCCCATAATAGCATCAACTGTAGGCTACGGTACAATAATATAGGATCGGGAGAAACCCCAGTCCATAGGGATGTGTGCATTTTTACCTCAACCACATACAAAATGTTTGTTAATCTTTTCCCACACGGGGAGAACAATGAATAGAGTGGTCACATTTTACACCCCGTCTCATGATTACTAACCCCCAAAAAAGGCATACTACAAAGTCACATAATGATTTTCTTTTGAGTTACACTTCACCAAGAAACCTGAAGAGTACCCTGAAATGGAGGGATAATATCCAACAATGTATGGAATAATCTCTCTTATAATTCATCACATAATGCACCCCTCACAATTCGATATTCATTAGTGAACATCCTAGATGTAAATCCCATAGAACTCACTGAAAATAATGAAATGGATTATGATGCATGTCAAGACAATTCTCTCTTAGAGGCAGTCCACACCGAGCTCGAATGTCTGCATTCCTAGAACCAACGAGTCGCCCTAAATTTGAGTGATTCCATATAAAATACATCATTACCTCTACTTTGAATTACTAACAACTAGTAGTATATGTTAATATTCATATAGGACCAACACAACCTCCACATGAAAATGATCTCCTAATGCTCGGTAATATGTTTTCACTATAAGAGGAAGAAATTAATGAGCTAAGGTGAATCAACGCTATGATACTTTTAGGAATCCATCATTCTGAATATTTTCCCTAGGTAGAGAATAAATATAAACTTCCAAAAGAGGTGCCACTTCCATGAGGTATCATCTGAAAAAATGAATTATGGTCTCGATGATTTTCCAATCTAGTACTGGGACCATCAGTCTACATAAATCCAGCCCTAAAAGTATATCAATATTTCCATCCAATAAGGAAATAGATGAAAAAAATGTAGGGGTATCCAAAAAGGATTCCCCTAGCCGAGTATCAATATCATGTACCAGTAGATCTGGAACATTCAATATTACCCCGTGTAGTGCTCATTCATACTCAGGTTCAACAAGACATGCAACAAGTTCTCATCAATTCCAATGAGTCATTGGCCACATGATTTTAATCCATGGTGGGATGGACCACTCTGATACATCCAAAATAGAACCCCTACCCTAACTAACTGCGAAAATTCCCCCCACCAAAAAATTTACACAACCCTATATTCCTAGTATTCAATGGAACATATGGTGTAGAATAGAATTTTGTCCACTATATATCTTGTTATGACCTAATAATTAGAACTTCTGAGTAACAAGAAAATGTGAACATCAGATTCATTGTGTGAACCCTACAAAGATTAGTCGTTATATCGTATACCATTTCTCTAGATAATTCAATAATAGGCTGGGAGGATCTCTGGAAGTAGTTCTTATTCCAATTCTTTTAAACATTTCTATAGACAATAGTCAATGACCTCTGAATTTCTAACAACTAAATTGTGATATTGTTTTTAAAATCATTGCCTAATGGATTTTTATGACCTACTTCTTGAAATGAAAACTCCCCCATGAAAAGATTCTTGTTATGTGGATTTATGAACTCTACAATAAGGTACAAAAACCACTCATCCTGGTGATGTATATGTGTGGGTTTTGGGATATATCAACCATTTACTATAGAATATATGATTCCACAAAATAGTCTAATATCAAGTCCCGATAATTCCCATCATAACTAGGAATAATAGTTGGAAGTCATAATGTGGCATCCGTTATTCTCAAGCCACACCCTACACCAACATCATCTCCAAGGCATATACCAAACCAGTAAGGGCCCTCTGGATGAAAAAATACACCCTCATCGAGAAAAGAATGGAAAAGGGGGTTCTAAGATAAATCAATTCTAGGAATGGAGGAATAAATATTACTCATTACGAGATGATCATTTTTGTGTCTTCATTGTTTCTTACATGAATTACAACTTGATCTGGATACGAGAGTTGAATAGCGATGATGATATAGGTCTTGATGAATGGTCAAATTATTTTCCCTTCTAATGGATACTGGGACACACCATCATGGAGTGTTTTTTATATGAATACCTCCTACAATGAATGATAGATTCTAGATAGGTCAAGTTGGGACCACCACCAACAAAAGTATAAGATGATTCCACTACTAATCCTAATAATGG
Organism: Viscum album; assembly: GCA_963277665.1. Classification (NCBI taxonomy): domain Eukaryota; kingdom Viridiplantae; phylum Streptophyta; class Magnoliopsida; order Santalales; family Viscaceae; genus Viscum; species Viscum album. The sequence continues at coordinate 981,287,782 of OY728165.1, read as the reverse complement.
AAGGGATTTAAAAAAATTAATTATAAAAAAGGAATAGAAGATCTGTAGTATGTCGACATTAAAATAGTCAACAAATCCCATGGAATACTCCAAGAACAACTGAATCAACTGACTATGCCCTTAGTTTCCCAAAATGCCACCCTGGTAGCATCCTTATCCCCACAATTCTCTAGTGTTTGACAGTCCGAAATAAAATATAATCAGAATGAAAAAGGAGAAATTGTAATAAAGTGAACATTTCCCAACACCTAATTGGGCTTTAACTCACTCGAGAATCATTCCATAAGATCCATTGATATGCGCAACACCCCACTAAACATCCCCACCAGAAGAAGTAAATCTAGAAGAGTCATCAGTAGATGAGGAATACATCTTTTCCTCCATTAATATCATAATCTACATGGATACCTTCATTGATGAAGTTTATTGTCACGAAAACAAGTTCCCATTCCTAATTGTGTTTTTAGAGGAAGATGACACATATTACAAGAATACCTGGGAAGATGCAGTCATGGAGGAAACCAAATTCATAGCTGCAATCTCACTCAAACCGTCAATGTTGTAGAAACTCATAGAATATCCCTCTAGTAGATCCAACATGAAATGGAAATTTTTTTCCCCAACCAGATGAATGTTTTTCTTGATCATCCAAGAATATCCATTGGAAGATGAAATAATTTCTAATCACCAATGGAAAATTTGTAGACATGCCCAAACAAATCCAAAAAGAAAAAAACATCACCAACTCATATTTCAGGTTCCTTCCCATCTACATCCAATACTAAAGCCTCCAAAATACCTATGAAAGAGAATCCCCAAGTGGGGAAGAATAAACCATTAGATTAGAAATATAATATTATGAAATAGTTATCCCTAACACTAGAAAATCGGTCAATCCTAAAAGCATTAAATCTGTCAGCAAACCACAAGGAAACACTCATAAAATCATTACTAACCAACATGAGTTTAAATTTGAAGTATCCATAACTAATGCCTATCAGACAAAAACCAATCTCGTATAATTCCATGTTGTTATATCATTCATTGATTGAGAATAAGGCACTGTAATGAAATGGAATACCAAACCCTTATATGTGTCTGCATGGATAAATGGTGTCAATATTCAAAAATTCTTCATCGATAAGGGATCAAGAGTTAATCTTATCCCACTGCAGACACATTTCTAGATTGGATTAAATGAGGATAATCTGTCACCCTACCCAACAACCATACTGGGATACGATAAAATTGATAAGAATCTATTTGGCCAAATAAATCATAAAATTGGGCTTGAGGACCTCATAATGAAATCAAAATTTCTTGTGGTCCGACAAAACATGTCCTTGAAAATCCTGTTAGGGAGGTCATGAATGCATCAGCATTTATTGATCCACTCATTCTACCATCAGTGCATTATGTATTGCATTAATGGATAGAGTGGGACATTTATGCCGATAAGGCCCCATTTGAATAATGAAAGTTACACTATATTGATCTTGGATTCTATGTGCATGAAAGGAATTGACCATTGATTGATGGTATTGATTTTTTCACTACATCAAAAAGTATTGAAGTGGTCCCCATAAACCCCCTTAGGCATCTCGGTGAGGAATGCGTACTGGAAATCAATCTGGTTCAGTGCATGGGTCCAAATTTGGACACACATTCAGAAATATTCATAATACCATTATTAGTCACCGAGAAAAACCATGATGAAATTCCCATAGACCCCCAATACAATAGTGTGTGTGTGAATATAAGTGACCTCAAAGCATTATAATATATCTAGATAACCCCTAACTCGCTCAATAATGTAAAAGGGGATGTATCATTACCTAAAGAAGACACATACACTCCTCCACCCCACTCTCCATCCTCTCTAATAAATTCATCACAAAAATCCAGGATAGATTAATATGCAACGTCTTCCAAGTATCTATTTTGTTACACTTATAGTAACTATAAAGATCTTATATGAATAATTTTTTCCCCATAAAAAGGGGAAGAGGTTGAGGAGTATGTTAAAGAGGAAGATGAAGAAGACCTAGGGGTTCTTCTCTAGTAATTTAAGAAGATGTATCTACCAACATTGATGAACTTAGGATAATAAACATAGGGTCCAAAGATGACAGAAACCCATATTGATTATTGAGGCCACAAATTTCAATGGAAAAGAGGTATAAACTTCCATCCTAAAGAAGAATAGACTTTGTTTCCTAGAACTATGTAGAAATTCACAGACACAATTTATCGGTGGCTACTCACCAATTGGGACTGCCAAAAGACCATTGTGGTTACATGTATACTACCTTAAGGATGCAGCTGACACATTCTGCAAAGATAGAGGTTGATGTTGATAAGCTCATCAATGTAATATTAAATTGAGAGGTCTAATATGGAATCTATGTAGAAAATATAGTACTCGTCGAAAAGAAAAATGGGAAAATAAGAGTTTGCATCAATTTCAAAGATCTTAATAGGAACTAATTGAAAGATAAATTCTCATTTCTGATCATATAATTAATGATCAATAAAACTTCAACATATGAGTCTCTCTCCATCATAGACGACTATTCAGGGTATACCATGATCTGAATGGCCATAGAAGATGAATAATCCACTACTATCAGGTACCACTAGGGAGTGTTTTTTACAATGTAATTCCTTTTAGATTGAGAAACATTTCTTCCACATATCAATGCACCATGAATCTCATTTTAATAGAATTATTTGGAAACATAATTGAATACTATATGGATGAATTGGTGGTTAAATCATTATAATGTTTGAACAATGTATTAGAGCTTGAAACTGTTTACAAAAAACCATGACAACACATTCTGAAAATGAACCCCCTGAACAGTGCTTTCAGCCTCACCTATGGTAAATTACTCAGCTTCATCATACACCATCATGGAATCAATGTAGACCTTGAGAATATAAAGGATATCCTTGGAATGTCACCTTCTCTAAACTTCATTGAGTTGAGAGGACATCAAGAACATTTGTCCTATATTCTACACTTCATAGCCGACCATGTAGGAAAATGATTTTCCTTCACTAGGGTGAAGAAAGAGGGGTATGATATCAATAAACTAATGATTTTAAGGAAGCATTAAACAATATCAAGGAATATCTCTTATGACCACCAGTTCTAATACCGCTTATTGATGGAAGACCACTCATTCTATATTTTATCACCCTTGAGCGATCTTAAGGAACCTTCCACAGATAGAATAATGATTCCTTTAGTTAAAATGGCTCTATTATCTTAGCTAATTCATGACTGATGATGAGAATTTTTATTCAAAAATTGAGAAGATATTTTTAGACTTAATATTTATAGTCCAGAAGGTGATTCTTTGTTTTGAGAACCATTAGGTCAACCTGGCCACTCATAGAAACACACTAAAGTATATTCTTATTCATCTAATGCTGACTAAATGCTTATCATGGTGGGATACCATCCAATAGAAATTCGATATACGGTTTATAACACATAAATACATCAAAGGAAAGGCATTAGTATCATTTCTAGAAAAAAAATACCTCAATATAAATGGCTTCATTTGATGTCAAACTATTCTATGAAGACGTTTTATTTGTCCAAGAGGATTCCCAGATGTAGGAAATGAACTTCATTGGAACCTCTAGAAGCCTGATTGGAAAATTGATGGAAACCCCATTCTCAACAAAGTGGGGATAGGATTCAAACTCATATCTATAGAAAAAGTAGCCTTTCTATATTACTTCTATCTATCATAGGGTTTCACAAATAATGAAGCAGATTACCAAGATCTCATCACATTCTTATATATGGAACTTCATGTACAAGAAGGGTACTTGAATATAAAATGAATTTTGGAGTAGGTCGTCAAGAAAGTCAATGGTGACTATGATATCAAGAAAGTGTAGCAAATAACCTTTAATGAACCATGTCTAAGAACTGATTGAAGAGCTCCCGTCAAAGCCAACATTGGCTTATATCCTCCGAATGAAAAATGAATAGGTTGATGTATTAGAAGATGCAGTGACAGTGATGGATGACCTAGAAAAATATGAAACAATCATCAATATCCCCTACTAACGGATGGTCCTAAAATTTTTCCAAGCTAAGGATGAAGTAATAAATGGGATTGGCCCCATATCTAAGTTGTATGGTCCTACCAATGGATGGATGACCCCCATTGTAAATTATCTTCATAAGGGATAGCTCCAACTAGATAAAGAGAGATTAGAGTTGATTCAGAGATGAGAAGTCAACATTATTTTGTACAATGTCCCAAATAAAAAAAGGTCATCTATAAGAGATTCCTTGATGGAGTATTTCTCATGAGAGTTGATGGAGAAGTGACCACCACTATCATGAAACGATTTCATGCTAGAGATTTTGGAGCACATCAATCTGCATCCATGATCTCTGATCAAATTCGAATTCTTGTGTTCTATTGGCCCACTATGGTATAGGACTGTGCTCAACTCACCATTAAGTGACAATTCTATCAAGTTCATTTCTATTTCATCCACTAACTCCCAGAGTTACTTCACATAGATTTGTAATCCTAGAAATTTTCTATATGGAGAGTGGACATTGTGGGACCCAATATTCTCACCAAAAACAAACAACTCAAGTATATTACCAAAAAACCCAATTCAATTATAAATGGGAAGACGTTGCACCACTTATCGTGGTCGGGGAAGGAATCATTGTCAGATTTGTGAAAGGAAATACTTCACCAAATTTGGTGTCCCTCATACTATACTCATATAAAATTACACCAATTCAAACATTGTTGTATTATATAAGCTATATCAGGAGTATGGAATCAAGAAAAACTGTTCATCCTGCAACCATATAGTCTGCAACGGAGAGATAGAGGCCCTCAAAAAGATAATATCTAATGTAATATAATTGAAGTTAGATAATGATAGAAAATCATGGATGGGTAGGATCCTCCATCATCTGTTGGCTTACCGAACCTGACTCGGACCACCACTCATGAAACACCATAATCTGTATTATATGGAATATATGTGGTTCTACACATTGAAGTTCAACTTCCATTGCCATGCATTTCCATTTGTGATCAACAATACATAAAAGTCAATCGAAAAAATGGCTCGATGAGTTGTAGTGAGTGGAAGAGAATGGGTTTCACACTTATCACCATTTAGAAATGTACCTAATCTGGATTACATGATCCTTCAACAAAAATTTCAACATATGATATTTCCTCGCAGGAGAAATGATGTTGGTCCTCAGAGCATGGATTATAATCAGGGAGAAACCTCCAATATTGGATGAAAAATGGGAAGGACTATATGTTATACATAATGTCTACTCAAATAGATCATATTACCTAAATTTAATGGATTGAATGTTAATTATGACTTCTACTAAAGAAAGATTCTTGATGAATTATTTCATGTATAAATATGTATTTTCCCTAGAACATGGAATTAAATGGTACTAAAAATATGTCCTAATAGCAAGATGTTAAGCTGTAGGATAAAATTTCCCCACTGCATGATGATAACCTACATAACTAAAATGTCCAAATCAAAAGAAATTAAGCTTCATGATACAACATTCACTTCCATTCATGTCGGGTAAACTTCATCATAAAAACATGACATTAAACTGAATGAAATTTTTCATACAAATAGCATGATTTTAAAAAACATGTCTCTGGTCACCCCAAAAAAAATCCATTAAACAATATGAGGACCATTATGTTACAATCAATGATTTTTAGTACATTATTCAGTTATGTGCTAGAGAAAGGTAAAATTACATTGTTCTTATGTGAGTGTCAGATCCAAATGAGAACCCTTTTTCTCCATTACTATTAGTGGCTTGATTTATATCTACATATGATACATAGTGATTCATGTACCAGGCTCAGGCACCACAATAAAATAACATTCTCCCCTTTTGGTTTATAGACCCAAAATGTGTCGGGAGGTCTCTTCGTAGAACTATGTATGACTAGATTCCCATCTATCAATGTGATATGTAGATAATCCATGATCCACGATCTTGTTCTAGCCATCACATGCTACAAAATGCCAACATTGTAACCTCAACTACCTCTATATTTCAAGAATAAACCCTTTTTATTCCTTGTTTCTCACACTAATAAAATCTAATGTGAGATTAGGTAATGTGAGGAATTATTACCTCACACAATCAAAGAGTAATTCTATAGTACAGGACCATATAAATGCTTACAAATTCCCCTTCTATGTGCATGTGATCGACCAGTATTGGGAAATTTAGAACTACATATGGCTTGATTCATGTACTTGAAGGCTATGTAGTGATTCAATGATTTTTTTTCATCAGGGTCCAGCCACATTAAACAAGAAAAATACCCCTTTCCATGTGTACATAGCAAACATATTAAGGGAAATTCCTTATATAAATATATTTTTCTTGATTCCTGCTCTTGTGGGGTATGTATTGATGTCTGGATTACACATCCTTATGACAAACCACCATCCAAAAAACCCCTCCCAATGCATGGGTCTGACATTTTGGTGGAAATTTATAGAACAATTCCTAGATCGATTCCTATCTACATTTGATACGTAAGAGACACCTAGGTCCCCAAATTTGAGCATAGGTATGATAATATATTGAAGGAATAATTTACCATTCCTTCATCATGTTCTTCCAGTGTGGTGGAGAAACTATTTATTATCCCTTGTTTCTCACACATAGTGTATCTTCCTTGGGATTATGAATTTCCATTGTGGATTCCTCACTAGAATATCAATACACCATAAAAGAAAGTCGTAAATGCATGATGTTAAACACAATTGTACTTATGGAACTAAGTGTGGCTTGGTTCTCATTATAACTAGATATTTAGTGACTCCTGAACATTGTGACCATGTCACACTATGTAAAAAAATGTCTGAAATCTCCCACTTATAAATAAAAATCCAAGATGGATATTCCAAACCTGGAATCCTACAATAAGGATTTTTCAAGGAATAATTCCCCCTACATATGATTTTGATCTATCAAGGGGATTTCATGCTTAACAATCAATTCGGATCTAGATAGTTCTCATGAACTATGATATATCTTTTTCATCTATAAAACTCTTTGCCTTAGAATGTTTTAGATCCCCATAATCTCTCATATCCATCATAGATGGTGAACATGGTCTAAGAGACACCTTTGTCTGACTATGCACATAATTCCCTAATGATTGTGCATATGTTCTTCACAAAAAATGCATATCAACCAAATGAAAATTCATCCTCATGAGAGGATTTTCCTACCTCTTTACACCAATTTTATTTCATTCCATGTAACACTCCTCCTGATTCGAGGGTCCCTAAGAACATGGTTTATATTTTCTTTCCCAACTCACATATGTAGCAAGCCAGAATAACCTGGACTGATTAGACAATACTTACTCATGAGATCATTGAAATTTTTTCCCTAATACATGATGTTAAATAATGCATCCAATACGTCCTCACCACACTAAAATAAAATTCACACTATAACAGTGTTCTCACCTAAGAAGACATTGCCCCCGTCATCAGTCTCCCAATATTCCACATCATTGAAGTGCATACAACATGATTCCTACCTACACATAATACGAAGATATGGCCGAAGATTCATCATAGATTAGCCACCCCATAGTAAAAATGAAAATTTTCCTTGTAAATGGGTTAGACCTACGTATTGCACTTTCTATAAGAAACTATGTGTTGTTTGATTATTATTGTCTCATGGGATTAATTTAGATACATGGATCTTACAAACCATACCAGGCCACAGAAGGCATAAAATACCCCCTATACACACAAACTATGTCATAGAAGGAGGCCACAAATATAAAATACCCATTTTCTGAATGTTCCACCCCAAGGCGATGTACTACACCCTTTTCATCCTTGTTTATTACACTGAGCACAACTCACATGAGCTAAGGGACATCAATAGGGAAATATCTATAGAGCCATGGAAAATCAGTCAAAAATAGTTGGTCCATGTGGAATGACCATAAAAGGTGTGATAAGTCCCTCCCCTTAATATTAAGAAACCCAAATTCCTTATTACATGAAAATAAACTACAAGGTACCCCAAGAACAATGTTTGGCTTTATTCCCGTGAATTTTGGATACGTAGTGACACTTGGATGGTAGATCATAGGCATATCCACCTCCATAAGGAAATAATATAGAAAAAAAATTCCCAAATCACTTAATATAAACTATACATAGCTGAGGAGTTTAATTTCAGGACACCCATATCCTCAACATTGGTAATAGTTCAAGAAAAGGAATTGATATTCCCCACCCTACATATAAGTTAGATATGTGTAGGGAAATTCCCAATTCCATGAGTAATCACGACATAAGAGATTCTAATATGTCCAAAAAAATCCTTTCCATTCACCAAAATCCATGCTTCTAGTGATTTATTATCTTTCTAAACATCCCCAGCCATTAAAAATGGAGGGTCGTGTCCTGGGGACACCATTTTTTGACTATGCACATAATTCATTAGTATCTCTACATTAGTTTCCCACCAAAATGCCAATAAGCCAAAGGGAAATTCATCCCTCGGATAGTATTTTCCAACCATCATAAGTTCAATGGAATCCATTCCCCAAATTATTTTTCTTAATCTAGGATCCCTTGAAACCATTGTTAACACTTTCCTTCCTACCTTCATATTGGACATGTTGGGACTCCCTCACTCGGTTATCCTCTTGTTATTTAGGGATTCTATATAAATTTCCAAATCTCATGTCATTAAAATTGTATGATGATTGATAACCAATGTTCATCAATGGGCCCAGACACTTCAAAGAATATTTTCCCCTACATTCTTATGCAAGAAATGGATTCATACAACATTGTCCAGTGTGAGCCCTGCCTCATTGGGGAGCTCCTATAAAGAAAAAATTTCCCATCCCTATGAGTGTATCAGACCTCTATATAGGTAAACATGAAAATAACTACATTTTACTTTATTCCAACCACCATAATAATTGTTGTAAATCCTGAATCTCATATATCAGGTCCATCCATGAAACAAAATATTCCCATCTATGCCTTGTGCATGGGTCACACCTGCATAGGGAACCTCCGCACACATGTGGGGGGGGGGGGCATATTTATGTATCCTAGAGAAACATTGGCCTGAAGATACCCCTTTCATGTACATGCATCCCTTTTTCATAAACCATTCTATGTGTTCATAAAGGTATAAATACCTATAATCACCCCTGGCCCTCGCAAAAGGTGATTCCGTGTCCTAGGGCCACATTTGTTTGACTATGCACAATATTCCCTGGTGGATCTGCATAATTTTCCAAATAATTATCCTTATCAACCAAAAATATATACATGATCATGAGGGAATTTTAAAACCTCCATACTTCCCTATGACGTTTACGTCCAACCTCACTCCTTGGTTTCTGAAACCCCCTTAATTACAGTATACAACCTTTCTGAAAATCCGACCTGAAAATGGTAGAACATTTCTGGTCAAACTACCATGGATAGGGGGAGTTCCCCCCCCCTTCTCCATTAGGGTATAGAGACATTACATCACATTTCTCAAATATCCTGGTTATAAGATGTCAAAATGCACTATGTTTTAGCCATATATTATGCAATCCAAACTAGTGTAGGACAAATTACTCATTCAAACACACTAATTCAAAACCAATAAATATTCCCTTATCACTTTCAAAAATAATTCCATTGAAAAAACTGATACTGTGGTTTTACAAAAACAAAAAAAAAATCCAATTTTTCATAAAATTACGTGGCCTTTGGAAATAGAGGATCAGTGTTATAGCGACTCGTCCTTCTCTTACATTAATATTACATAATTTCAAAGATAAAAAAACAAAATAGTATTACACTTAGAGGATCCAAAGGTTTATAGTCATGGGAAAACTAGGACCATACATAACAAATACAACATCAAACATAAACATTAATTTAATTTCTTCTTCACTAGATTCTTAGTGGCACTTGTCCTCTCCTTAGTACATGTAGCCACCTGAGGATATACATCAAATTGGGTGAGTTAGAATCCCATTAATAGTATAGATAAGAAAAATATAGCATGTGGTGAGAATAATCATAACATAGGCAATATATCATGAACATGAGAGGATCATAAATAAAAGACCTTAAATGAGGCAATGCATAAAAATGAAACATCATGTCTTAGTGGTTAAATACCTCACATACTTGTGAACAAAGATAGTATATTGTTCACACATAATTTCACATTTACTTCTGAGATTCATCACTTTACCTAATGCATTGGAGCACTATATAATTCCAGGTGCACCCATCACATTTAAACATTCACATTGCGCTATATAATTCTGGGCGCACCCATCACATCATAACATTATCATTTATCATGATTGAAAAAATTAAAATTTAACATAAATCAACATAATGAACCCATGAAAAGTAATGGGTTTCATCTCATAATAACACATTCACAAGCTTTGGGTTCCCAAAAGAAAGAGGGAATAACACACATGTTACAAGAACCGTCCACTATGAGTGAGAAGTAAAATGGGCGTTCTTAAAATAAGTGTTCTTTTGGAAAACATTTTGTTGGACATAAAAACCATTTACAAACATATATACCATATAAAATTAATTTCAATGTTTCAAGAATGATATTTTAGGAGTAACCATATCAGAAATTGAGTGAATGAGGGAGAACATGAAGGAAGAAAATTGGGTTCGAGATTTCCCCTTACCTTGTACTCGAATGCCCCCTTATTATTAATGTCTTGTATAATGACATTATAATAATTAATTAGAAATTAAATAACCTTTTATACATTAATAGTGTTAATTATGGTTTCATTATGTCATATTATGTACCTTTGGATGACTTATACAGTTTAAAAACATTGATCAGGGATGTTCGTTTTTATGGTTTTCTTGAGTGGTCCACTTGTATTCTTAAATTGAAGTTCAGGTAGATCATGGGTAAACATACAGAAATGATATTACATGTTATTAGTGATATTACAGGAGATTTAATTATTTTATAAATAATTATATTATACCCCTGTGGGTGAATAATTAGATAATAATTAAATGATTATTATTTTGGTTAATTTGAGCGGTTTTTGGATCACAACAATCTTGTTTTAACTTTTGACTTAGTAATATGGCCAGAGGTTATTTCAAGAACTTAAAATAGAAAATAATGCATATAGAATATTCTAGTTCAACCATAAAATATGGTTTCATGACCAGATATGAAGGTAGAAATGGAAGAAGAGAGCATGTCGTTTTTGGAGGTGATAAATTAACACCTCATGAACAATGTTCTCTTTAATAAAATAAAAGGAAGATGAAAAGGGTGTGGGGTGATATAATATCCCATTATAATACTTAAATTACTTTTTATTTATAATACTGGAGTTACAATACAATTTGGATGAATATAGGTGGGGAGAGATCAAGAAAGGATCTTGAACTTGAAAGGAAATAAAGGAGAAGAGGGAAGGAAATTACCTCTTAAATATTCCTCTTGAGATCCTCCTTAAGGAAGTTATTCTTGGTCTTTTGATGAGGCTAGAAGCTTTTGGACGTGGGGGAGGGTGTAGGGAAGGTGTTTGGGCAGAGTTTAGAGAAGGTATGGATCTTGAGAGGTGTGAGGAAAAGAGGGGGTGAAGGGTGGCTTTTATAGTTGAGGGGAGAGGGGTTTCCTTAATATAAAATTCATTAGTTTATTATTTCCACACAAGACAAGGAATAGAGAGTATTGAAAGACCAAGAATATTAATTTAATAATATAATCCCGAAACAAGTGTCCTTACTTCAGAAAAACATCATCGATGACTCAATTAATACATTATTTAACATTTATTGTGAATTATCAGATTATACTATTCATCAAAAATTCAAGTATCTCAGAAAAATACCAAAACTTTACCACAACCATTTTTCGACGTTTAGAATCCCAAAAATAATTCCATTTTTCAAAAATAATTTTATAAATACTATTTATTTAATATTTAATTAAAATCCTTATTTACATAAAAAACAGTTTTTAAAATTAAAACTGATATTATAGTTCGTTCAAAAATTACGTAGGGTCTTATAAGATTATATAAAATCTATAAAACATTGATTCAATAATTTATGAATACATTTTAGGGAAAGAAATATTCTTTTAAATTAATTAATTAATTATAATTAATTATTTATGACTTACAAAGTACCAAAACATTTACTAAGGTTAAATTGTCACTTTCTAAGATGTCTAAATTTTATTTTATTATTAATAGGTAATGTTACTCTTATGGTCGATGATTTACTATTCATAAGGGTCATATTACTATTCATAAGGGTATGTTACTATTCATAAGTGTAGGTCACTATTCACCAAAAAATTATTTTTGTTTCATTAGACTCCAAAAATCACCGTGAACACAACAGTGTGTGTCAGATTTTCAAAATTCCAAACATAGGGGTGACAAAATTATGTATAAAGGTCACTTATCACTTATTAGTTCATTATTTTGTGTTTTCATGTTATTTTATGACATAAATATAAGAAGGGAATTTTCATTGAAAAACTACGGGTCGTTACATTCTTCCCCCCTTAAGAAATTTCGCCCCCGAAATTTCACTTTACAAAAAAAGGTGAGGGTACTTCTCCTTCATTGAATCTTCTCATTCCCAAGTTGCATCCTCAAACTTATGGTTCCTCCACAATACTTTGACAAGATGGGTTGTCTTGTTGCGTAGAACCTTATCACTTCGGTACAGAATATTTACTGGCTGCTCCTCATGGGAGAGATCATCTTCCAGCTACACCACCTCTGAGTTTAGTACATGTGAGGGGTCTGGTATGTACTTCCTCAGTAGTGATACATGAAAAACATCATGAACATGACCCATATTCGGTGGATGTGCGAGACGATAGGACATGGATCCTATGTGGTCAAGGATATCAAAGGGGCCAATATACCTTGGGATTAACTTCCCTTTCTTCCCAAATTGCTTGACTATCTTCCATGGAGATATTCAAAGGAAGACTTTATCTCCAACGTCGAACTCCAAGTCCTTTCGACGGTTGTTATCATAGCTCTTTTTCTGACTTTGAGCAGCTTTGATATATTTCTGGATGATTTGAACCTTATATATCATCTCTTGAACAAGATCGAGACCAAGTAGCTTTGTTTCTCCAACTTAATCCCAACGGGTTGGAGTTCTACACCGCTTCACATAAAGAGCTTCATACAGAGCCATCTGAATACTCAAGTGGATACTATTGTTGTATGAGAAATCTACCAATGGGAGATGATGATCCCAACAACCTTTGAATTCAAGAGAGAAGGCTCTTAGCATATCTTCAAGCGTTTGAATAGTCCTTTCAGACTGGCCATCAGTTTGGGGGTGATAGGCCGTGGTAAAATTTAATTCAGTACTCAATGCATTTTGAAGGCCCCTCCAGAATTTAGATGTGAAACATGGATCATGGTCAGTGAAAATTGAGAGTGGAACACCGTGAAATATCACCACTTCCTTTACATATATCCTTGCAAGTTTTTCAAGTGAGAGGTCTTCCCGAATAGCGATAAAATGGGCAGTCTTGCTGAGTCGGTCAGCCACAACCCATATCACATTATTTCACATTGACGTATTCGGAAGACCTCTGACAAAGTCAATAGTAAAATTTTCCAATTTCCACATGGGTATAAGCAATGACTGCATCATACCTTTGGAATTTTTCTACTCAGCTTTAACTTTCTGACATGCCAAGCACCTTAATATATGTTTCACAATCTCCTTCTTCATGTTATCCCACCAGAAGTATTCTCGGAGATCATGATACATCATGGTACTCCCAGGATGGATAGAGAAAGATGAGCTATGTGCATTATCCAATAGCTCCTTCTTTATCTCGGGTGATGATGGCACACAAAGCCATGTTCCGAACTGAATCACACCATCATCCCCAATATGGAACACTTGCATCTTCCCTTCCTTTACTGCATTCACCCTCTTTTGTATATCCAAATCATCCCTTTGTTCTTCCTTAATCTTCTCATGGATGGATGGTTGCACAATCATTTGGGGCAAGGTAGGATGTATCCCCTACCCTTATAATTTCCAAATCCATCCTTTGAATATCCAAGAATATTGGGTCTTTCTCAATCCGCAACATGGATAGAGTAGCAGGTTCTTTCCTACTTAGAGCATCAGCTACCTTGTTCGCCTTTCCAGGATGATAGTGAATAGAGAAATCGTAACCCTTGATTAGCTCTAACCATCTCCTTTGACGCATGTTGAGCTCCTTTTGTGTGAATATATACTTTAGGCTTTTGTGGTCGGTGTATATGTCACACTTCTCTCCATAAAGGTAGTGTCGCCATATTTTCAAGGAAAAAATCATGGATGCCTGCTCTAGATCATGTGTCAGGTAGTTCTTCTCATGGATCTTCAACTGTCATGAGGCGTATGCTATCACATTATCATTTTTCATGAGTACACAACCCAAGATTTTCATTGAAGCATCACTGTATATCACAAAACTTTCTCCACTTTTGAGTAGTGTGAGTACAGGTGCATTGATCGGCCATCTCTTTAGTTCCTTTAAGCTTCCCTCACAATCTTCCGTCCATAAATACTTTACCCCTTTCCGTGTTAACTTAGTTACCGGGCTTAAAAATCGTGAGAAGTTTCTCACAAAACGTCGGTAGTACCCAGCTAATACAAGAAAACTACGGATTTATGTGACACTAGAGGTCCTGGGCCATTCCTCAATCACCTTTGTCTTTGAAGGATCCACATAAATTCCCTCACTTGTGATCACATGTCCCAAGAATGTCACTTGATTCATCCAAAATTCACACTTGCTGAAATTAGCATACAACTTCTCCATTCTCAATGTCGCCAACGCAAGTCTTAGATGTTCTTCATGTTCCTCCTTGCACTTAGAGTAGATGAGAATATCATCGATAAAAACTACCACAAATTTGTCAAGTTAATTTCTAAAGAATCTATTCATCAAATCCATGATGATTTTAGGGGCATTTGTAAGTACAAAGGTCATCACCACAAACTTATAGTGCCCATAACTTGTCCGGAAGGCAGTCTTCTGAATATCTTCCCTCTTCACATTTACTTGATGATATCTAGAACGAAGATTCACATTGCAAAAGTATTGAGCTCCTCTTATCTAGTCGAACTAGTCATCAATCCTTGGGAGGGGATACATGTTATTTATGGTGATCTTGTTGAGTTCCCGATAATCGATACACAACCACATGGTTCCATCCTTCTTCTTCACAAAGAGCACTGGTGCACCCCAAGGTGATGCACTAGGGCGTATGAACCCTTTGTACAGATGCTCTTGCTACTGCTTCTTTAACTCCTTCAGTTCGATAAGATGCATCCTATAGGGGCACTTCGATATAGGATTAGCTCCGTGTATGAGTTCAATTGAGAACTCTACCTCATGATCTGGGGGAATTCCGGGTTACTCTTCAGGAAATATATCGATGTATTCCCTCACTATGGGCATTTCCTCAAGGATGGAACTTTCCTTCGACTCAACCATTGGGGAGAGGTATGCTTCTTCATTGGGAATCAACACCCACACCATTGATGGATTTTTCAAAGGAGATTCATGATCTTCCTTGCATTTTTTTAGGATCGTGGGATGGTTTGGAATATGAAAAGATATTTCCTTTTCCCGAAAGTTGATATGTGATCTATATAACGAGAGCCAATCCATTCCCATTATAGCATCTAATTCCACCAAGGGAAGTATTACGAGATTTTCCAGAAGAATCTTCCCACATACTCCAACAAGAGAAGAGTCCAACACATGGGTTGAAATGATTTCACCACTTGGTGTTTTTACAGATATCTTTACTTCAAGGTTTCGGGGCTTCCATTCTATAGTTCTAGAAAACTTGGAAGATATAATGGAATGCGTAGAACCATAATCAAATTAGACTTTTTCCATTCTTGAGTGAATAGGAAGTGTACCTTGTATGACTTCATTATCATGCTCATCCTCCACATCAGTGATGGCATAATCCTTCCCTTGTCCTTTTGGCTTTGGTGGTTTCTGACGCTGATTAGCCTCAAGAGCTCGAGGTTTAGTGCACTGGTTTTCATAGTGCCCTAGCTCACTACAGTTGTAGAATTGAACCACATGTGGTACTATCCATTAATAGGCTACATTATCCTTCCTTTTCATGTCTTTCTACACTCTTGACCATGGTTTCCTTCATTCCCACACATGAAGCATTTGCCCGTCCCTTTGAAGAAGTTCCCATGATGGAACTTCCCACATTTTTGGCATGTGGGTCATTGATTTTTCTTCCCACCTTTGTCATTAGATCCACCGGCTTGAGACTCCATCTTTCTTTTCTTATCCCCATAACCATGGGACCATTATCCAAACTCCATCTACACTTTGAGAGCACACTGAACAACGTATTCATAACTCCCAAAGTCTCGAATTGCAAGAGCCTTTAGAAGGTGTGGTTTTAATCCACTAAAGAATCTATCAATTTTTCTATCATTGTTGATATCAAAACCCGAAGCGTACCTTTCAAGCCTTGTGAAATTCGCTTCATAGGTTGTAACAGATTCTCCTTCTTTTTGCTTGAGCTCTATGAATTCTCTCTCCATTATTGTGCGAAGAGTTCGTGGGAAGTACTTATTAAGAAACATTATCTTAAATTATTCTCATTCCATCTCTTCAATTTCCTCCCATGGCTTGGTGTTCTTAATGAAAGACCACCATTGATCAGCTTCTCCATCTATATGATAAATGGATAGAGTCACCTTCTCCGTCTCAAAGCAGTGAAGAACAGAAATGATCTTCTCCAGGGAGTTGACCCACTGTTCCGCAACTAGTGGATCGGAAGATCCACAAAACGTCGGTGGTCATTGCCGCATAAAACATTCAATTTCCAGTTGCTCCCTCATTGGTGAAGGAGGACATTCCCCATTATTATGGTTATTGTTCATAACCTGAGATAATTGGGTAAGCATTTCCATGAAGTTTTGAACTCCACCTCCCAAATCATCGGGGATGTTGTTCGGGAAATCATTGCATTGGACCTCGCAAGAGTTGTTGGCCCAATTTCTCCTGGTCCCACCATTTTCTAAAATATAATAGGTTAGAACAAAACATAAGTAAACAAGTCATGAATAACTTATTCATTTAAATAATTATACCAAAAACATAACATATGGGATCCGTAGGTAAATATTCTTGTGATCATTTTTGTACTTAGTCTAATGCTAGAGGATTTCTTTAGGGTTCACTAATCCTAATTCCCAAATTAACTAAACCTTTCCTATGATACCAACTATAGCGACCCAGCCTTCTCTTACATTACTATTAAATAATTTCAAAGATAAAAAACATATTAGTATTACACATAGAGGATCAAAAGGTTTAGTGTTTTGGGAAAACTAGGACCATACATAACAAATACAACATCAAGCATAAACATTTATTTAATTTCTTATTCACTAGTTTCTTAGTGGAACTTGTCCTCTCCTTAGTACATGTAGCCACCTGAGGATATACATCAAAAGGGGTGATCTAGAATCCCAGTAAGAGTATAGATAAGAACAATATATCATGGGGTCAGTATAATCATAACATAGGCAAAAGATCATGAACATGAGAGGATCATAAATAAAAGACTTGAAATGTGTCAATGTATAAAAATGAAACAGCATGTCTTAGTGGTTAAATACCACACATACTTGTGAACCTAGATAGAATCTTGTTCACACATCATTTCACATTTACTCATGAGATTCATCACTTTACCCAATGCATTGGTGCACTATATAATTCGGGGCACACCCGTCACATTTAAACTTTCACATTGCGCTATATAATTCCGGGCTCACCCGTCACATCCTAACATTATCATTTATCATGCTTGCCACAATGAACATATAACATAAATAAACATAATGAAATCATGAAAAGGAATGGTTTTCATCTCATAATAACACATTCATAATCTTTGGGTTCCCAAAAGAATGAGGGAATAACACACATGTTACAAGAACCGTCCACTTTGATGAGAAGTAAAATGGGCGTTCTTAAAAGAAGAGTACATTTGGAAAACATTTTGTTGGACATAAAAACCAGTTACAAACATGTATATCACAGAAAATTAAATTCAATGATGAAAAAATTATCTTTGAGGAGTAACCATATCAAAAATGGAGTGAAAGAGGGAGAACCCGAAGGAAGAAAATTGGGTTCGAGATTTCCCCTTACCTTGTACTCGAATGCACCTTTCTCTTTAATGTCATGTATAATGACATTATATTCATTAATTATAAATTAAATAACCTTTTATACATTAATATTGTTCATTTTTGTTTCATTATGTCCTATTATGTACCTTTGGATGACTTATATATTTTAAAAACATTGATCGGGGATGTTCGTTTTTATGGTATTCTTGAGTGGTCCACTTGTATTCTTAAATTGATGTTCGGGTAGATCATGGGTAAACATACAGAAATGATATTAAATTTTAATTAGTGATATTACAGGAGCATTAATTATTTTATAAATAATTATATTAGATCCATGTGGGTGAATCATTAGATAAGAATTAAATGATGATTATTTGGGTTAATTTTAGCGGTTTTTGGATCACAATAATCTTGTTTTATCTTTTCACTTAGTAATATGGCCATAGGTTATTTCCAGAACATAAAATATAACATAATAAATATAAAATATTATGGATCAACCATAAAATGGTTTCATGACCAGATCTGAAGGTAGAAATGGAATAAGAGAGCATGTCATTTTTGAAGGTGATAAATTAACACCTCATGAACAACGTTCTCTTTAATAAAATAAAAGTAAGAAGGAAAGGGTGTGGGGTGATATAATATCCCATTAGAATAATAAAATTACAGTATATGTATAATAATGGAGTTACAAAACAATTTGAAAGAATATATGTGGGGAGAGAACAAGTAAGGAACTTGAACTTGAAAGGAAATTAAAGGAGAAGAGGGAAGGAAATTACCTCTTAAATCTTTCTCTTGAGATCCTCCATAAGGAAGATAGTCTTGCTCTTTTGAGGGGACCCGCAGAATTTGGACGTGGGGGAGGGTCTAGGGAAGGTGTTTGGGCAGAGTTTATAGAAGTCTTGGAGCTTGAGAGGTGTGAGGAAAAGTGGGAGTGAAGGGTGGCTTTTATAGTGGAGGGGAGAGGGGTTTCCTTAATATAAAATTCAATATTTTTTTATTTCCACACAAGACAAGGAATAGTGAGTATTGAAAGACCAAGAATAGTAATTTTATAATATAATCCCGAACCAAGTGGTCTTACATCAGTATAACATCATCGATGACTCAATCAATACATTATTTCGCATTTATTGCGAATTATTGGATTCTACTATTCATCGAAAATTCAAGTATCTCAGAAAATTCCAAAAATTTACCCCAACCATTTTTTGACATGTAAAATTAAAAAATGAAGTCCATTTTTCAAAAATAATTTTCTAAATACTATTAATTTAATATTTAATTAAAATCATAATTTACTTAAAAAACAGTTTTTAAAATTAAAACTGATTTTATAGTTCTTTCAAAATTTACGTAGGGTCTTATAAAATTATCTAAATACTATAATAAATTGATTCAATAATTTATGAATAAATTTTTGGGAAATAAATATTCTTTTAAATTATTTAATTTATTATAATTAATTATTTATGACTTATAAAGTACCAAAACGTTTACTAAGGTTAAATTGTCACTTTTTAAGATGTATAAATTTTATTTTATTATTAATAGGTAATGTTACTCTTATGTTCAATTATTTACTATTCATAAGGGTCATATTACTATTCATAAGGTTATGTTACTATTCATAAGGGTAGGTCACTATTCACCACAAATTATTTTTGTATCATTAGTCTCCAAAAATCACCTTGAACACAACCGCGTGTGTCAGATTTTCGAAATTCCAAACATAGGGGTTACAAAATTATGTTTAAAGGTCACTTATCACTTAGTAGTTCATTATTTTGTGTTTTCATGTTATTTTATGACATAAATATAAGAATGGAATTTTCATTGAAAAACTTTGGGTCGTTACAAGTGTCATGGGAACACCATTGTTTGACCATGCACACAATAAGCCATAGGTTCTCCATAAGTTAGCCACAAAAATAAGCCTCTCAACCAAAGGAAATTCATACTTAGGAGAGGATTTTCATAGATCCATATTCCCCATGTATTCCACACAACATATCATATTTTATAACCACAAACTATGAATTTAGAGTCAATAAAAATACCTTATCCGTGTCTAAAAGCTATTGGGACATCCTCATATAACGAGTCCCTATTTTGGTCCTCGCCGAACCAATTATGGTCAAAGTTGTTTAACCTAAAACATTAGTTACATTTAATTTTTTTGGACCTTAAGCATCAATCATGGTCAAAGTTGTTTTAACTAAATCATCAGTGATGATATTAGAGTTTGCAATACTATAAATTTCCCACTAAAAGAAACATAAAAATTGCCAGGGCGAAAACCCACAAAGGGAATCATGGAGAGAAGTTGAGTACCATCACACTAAAACTATTCTATGCATAGTTTAGTAAAAATATCAGGCAATAAAAAATAAAAATAGAAACAAATATTGTTTGGTCGAAAACCCACAAAGGGTGACCTATAAAAAATTCAAGTTATTCCGGCTAAACCCTCATCAAATTGGGATTAGAAAAAAATAGGTTAATAAATAATAAAAGTAATGAAGTTTATAGGGAATTCTAAATAACCCAAAAAGCTGATAAACAACTCTTGCTGAGTCTCTCAGCTCAATAAAATAGAACTTTAATTGATTATATAAATTCTATTATCCAAGATCACCATTCAGAATGATATCTAGTGGAGATTTACATTCAAAATGCAGTAATTTATAAATGACTGATATTTTAGGAGATGATGGAGGCTAGAACAATAAATTGAATGCACAAATACATTCTATGAAATTGGAATGGGGGAATATAAAAAATAGAGAGTTTCTCCCTGATGTAAAAAATAAATAACACAAGATTACCCAGATAATCACTATGAATCCTGATTGGATCCTTCTTATAGATCAATAACTGTTTGATGTGGGCTATTAATAGCTTGTTATAGATAATCCTTCTATCCAAATTCAACTTTAACCACTGGATGCAGTTGCTTCATAATGGCCCTCAGATCTCATCATTTCTGCCTAATGTCATCAAATCTATTAGTTTTCAATGGTAGTTGTGTCTTCATCCTGACCAAATGAGCTTCCCACTCCTTCAGATCCTACATTTAGGAAATCAAATGGTCATAAGAATCATCTTCCTTAGCATCTAGATATTGAAATTTCTCATTAATATCCTGAAAGGTCTTAGTTTGATAATGAGAGGCGTTCAATTCCACAAGGTTTCCTTCGTCTGCATCCAAATCCTCTCAGGATATAACAGTTAGGTATCCAAGAAGATGAAGGTTTCAATAACTAAAACCACCTAAAACAAGTCAATAAATAATATCTGAAATGTGTCCTTCGCATCAGTAAATTCTGTCAGGGGAGTTTCTATGGAATGAGTATAGATTTGACACCACACCCATCTCCAGAAAACTTATTATTTCCTAAGGTCATTGGAATATTGGTTATGACCCTCCACCACAACATGTATATAGTCATGAAGTTTTATCATGGAAGATAGATCGACTCAGAGTTGAGTTACCCTGTGGGAGGTCTCCCATGCTCGACAGGTGGTTCAGTATCTAAATTTTATCATAGGGGGTTGGATGAAATTTCAGGGACTCTTGGTGATGTTCCACTCTAGATTGACTTAGTGGTGTCGTAGACTGCATTGTCTTGAGATATGGAGTCTAAGTCACTCTCCATAGATATTGGATGCATTGACGACACCCCTTCCGAATGCATGTGATAGAGAATCAACCACCTTCTTGTAGAATTAATGGAGAAAGATGTCGTAGATAGAACTATTGGGATATGATAAGAAGCATAAAATGGCCTCCAATCTTTTCGAACTAGCCTTTCCAATACCCCATTAGGGTATTATTCCATCCACAGTTGATCATACTCCAACCACAACAGGGTTTAGGATACTGTGGGAGGTATAAGAACATTCATTATTGCATACTCATGCATCATCATTATCTATAATTGGGGACATATCATTTGATGAAATTCCCTCTTAATCTGAGCAGTAGTGGGGGAAGTGATCTGTTGTAGGCACACAAACTTCCATTAAAAACTATTATGTACATAGGGATCATAAATGGTTATTCTATCTATTTGTGTGGTTAAAAATCCATCCCAATGAGAAATTATATAATATAATTCTTTTTGAGAGACCATCATGTTATCCATCATAGTTTCATGGGGAATAAAAAAGGTTAAAATATAATCGTCAAACATCACCACGTAGTTCAACCATGCCACCAATGTTCAAGGATAGAGGACGAACAACTGCAATGTTGAGAAGAGCCTGGTGGAAGTCGGAATAAGGAACCATTGTGGTATCTTCGTACTCACATCATGGAAAATGCTCTTCCATCCTACCATATAAAAATTGAAATTGGCTGCTGATGTGATACAAAGGACTTCTTTTCTAAATATTCCAAAATAATTTGCAGATACGGTTAAGGGTGGGAACACATAAATTGATGGGTAGACCCGTTACCAAGATATCCACCATCATTAGGGTGTATTCCATAACACAAGTGTAGAATTTATGTGAAGGAAAAATCCATCCAATTAGGAACATGGTGATGAAAACCATTAATCCAGGTTCCGAATATACATCTGGTCGAATCTCATAACCTCGGGTGGTATATCGACCCACCTTGAGGGTATCACAGTAGGAGCCTGGAGTACTTCGGGATTGATGAGTTGGATGAGTTCAGCTATGAAATACTTTCAGCTTCGGCCCATTCGCCTACAAAAGAAAACATATACATCCATTGAATGAAATGAGATATCAAGTATTAAGAGGTTGACAATGAAATATCTCTTCCATGACTAGTATGTCCCACAATAATGGTTATATTTTCTCAGCATTCTCCCTGGTATTGGATGCCGGTAGGAATTCATCATACATGTCATTAAGAATGAGAAGTCCCCCAATCTAGTAAATATCCCACTAAATTATTTCCAGGTCAACATATGATAAGTGGATGGTATTGTTTCTTAAACACCAGTGATAGAGAAGTTCAGGCAGTAGGTTACATGGTGAATAATTGGTGAACTTGGAAACCCATATATCCTGATATATATTTACAGCATCTAATTGATCAGGGAATTCTATGTTGTTCTGCTACACCCTGAATGCCTAGACACATTCTTCAGAGAATAACTCTCTAGATCATATGTCCTATTTGGAACTGCACCCTCCATTTGAGTTTCCTCCTGAGAGGTTTACAATAGATGAATAGTCATGGATGACTGATTCCAACGATGTGTTACAAAGGTGATGATTACTCTTTTTCCACATGGAGCTATCAAAAATAAACATATCCACTAGCCTTTAAGTAGTTATGATCTCACCCATGGAAGAATGATTTTCCTAATCACGTCTCGGAGATGTCTCGAGGTGAGAAATGGCGGCTCTGATTGACCGGTGGCAAAGGAATGTCATCTTGGAACCCAATGTTACAAAGTATAAATTGATTATATAATGGTTAAACCATAAGTTTTGAGGTAATGAGATCTATTAGAGTACTCTCTTTAAGAATAACACAAGACTTGAGACTATATTGAAAAATCATAACCATAGATGTCCCCCTTCTAGTCGCACCTTTTGAAGTATGAGAAAAATCCATTGTTTTACAACATCAAAAGACCATGTAAAATGATATTCCAACAAAAAAAATTGGCAATGGGCTAAAATTAGTCCACATACTCAAGTCACATGAATAGTACAAAGTAATCACTATTCACAAACCAATAGTTTTTGGAAGCTTGAAAAGCACTTTCCCATGAAATATTGGCCAAAAAATTGATTATTTTTGGAAAAGAAAACCACATAAAAACCTATGCTATGAAGAAGCCCAATATCACCATTTGCAGATGAAGATAATCAATTTGTAGAATGAAAGGAGCAGTTCATGTGCAAATGGTGTCTGCAACAGAGACAATTTATGGAAACAAGGGTGCCTGGAGAATCATGGGAGCAAAATGTTTTTTTTGAGAATAAGGTAAAATACAAATTCCATCAGCCCCCTATATATAGGCATGGTCCCCTCTATGGGTCCACCCTAATACCAAAAATTAGTTCAACTCAGGTCCACTTTCTATATTGAAATATAACCTTCCTCATCCCTATTAAAAACCATTCCAATGGGGGGAATTTTTTGGGTTCTATAAACATAAAAATGGGAAAGGAAAATCCCACTGAGGATTTTAAAAAGGATGGGAAATGAACCGGATGAAGATTTTATGTGGACAGTTCAAAGAAGACAAATATTTTTTTAAGGTAAATTAGTCATCGTGAAGCACAATCCCTTCGTGTTCCACCACTCCGTATGTCATTCTGTGCCCTCAAAAAATGTTCCAGATAAATTAATGGTTCATGGTATGGTGATTCCAGCACTAGTCCCTCACAAACGAAGTCATTTTTAGGAAGAAGGTAGAGAAATTCTTCCCACCTATGACAACCCCCGCAAACAAAACAATTCCTGAGTGAGGCGCATACGAGGACCTAAAATGAATGAAACAAATTCATTTGTGGGACTGAGGTGGTGATTTTCATTATGACATATGATTACATTGTTTCCCATGATGAATGAGTCATCTATGGACCATGTTACCCCCATTGGCCTCCACAAAATTTGCTTTGTAGACCATTGATCTAGTCCCTATTCTCTTCTATAAAAGGACCCCAATGGGGACTAGATAATGAAATGAATTACAGGAAATAAATAAAATGATGGTTTTAGGAGATTGTATCTTATAGTTTCAAAGGCATGGAATAAGAGATCACTATAAAAGACAAAGTCTTCCAATAATTCCCTGTATAAAAGTAACATGCCACATAGCATTAAATAAGGGAATAAAAAACTACCTGGAAGATCGTGATCCACATACCATTCACAGATGTACATCCCAAGAACTATTTGATCAATACTCCATTTTCAATTCATCATCCTGAATAAAACATTTCTATGAACATGAAACCATGTGTCGTGTAGAATCACACAATGCAGATGGAATCATGCACTACATAGCACCACACTACACTGACAGAACCTAGTGTCGCATAGAAAAATACTACATGGACCACATCAATGTCAACGTACCATCATTGTATGTGGATTTTCCCCTTCACCCGTATAGAAACATTCCATGTGAGAGATTTACCACCCTACTCGAATAAATCATATGTGGAATGGAGTACCTCTAGGAATTCAACTATCCAACAACAATCAATTCCTTCTATTTCTGTTGCATCATCTGTGGACACTCTGCGAACAAGTCCAACAACATTAGGATTAAGCCTCTTCCAAATACACAAGACTTATATGATAAAACCATCGGTCACATCATCGATTCCTTTTGATTTTACATACCCTTGTTATGAAAAGTCATGTGGGTAATCCCCACAATAAGGTAGACCCCCGGAATGATCCTTAGTTTACATTCCCATGGTCACTCAAGATCTGAATTTGGGATACCTACATGAACCTCCCCATTTTAGGGATCATGGGTAATAACAGGTCATTCCCATTGATGAGTACCAGTTATAGACAAGTGAAATCACACTTTCTTTTATCATTAACGACATGTGACATTACTCACCTTTCCCAGAACCAATTTTAGTGCCTCCCTATTAGAGGAAGTCCCACTGATTATAAGAGGTGGCACTCTATTCCGAGCCTCTTCCATCGTCCTCTCCTCCTTTTTAGTTAATAGAAAAGGAAAAGTGTGTGATTTTCCAGATCTACCGCTTCCTCCTGTTTCTCACACTGAGCATGACTCATGTGAGCTGAGAGGCTAATGGTGATCAAGGAATCCACATGACTCACAAAACAAATAGAACTATGAGAACTCTAATTCCATCCCTATCCATGTTACGTAGGATGCCAATAAAAGGCCTGATCATAAAAGGTCATTCTCACTAGATGTAAGCCCCAAATAATGCCCCCCTTGTGGGAAGCTTCTATGCATAATCCCCATCTTATCGAGCTATGAGGAATTTGATTCCCAAATAACTGTGATACAGAAGAAGCCCCCTAGAGGTCTAAACCCGACATTAAAATCTATCGAAATGTTTTCCTAGACATATTCCTGGTAGGGTCAGACTTACCCCGAAACCATACCACTTCCGGGTGTCGTGGGCTTCATCAGCATAAGCCCCAAAGTAGAACATGACTAGTAACCTTTTACCTAGATGTCCTTTACAGAAGAAATTAAACTGCATAGGTGGGTCCCTATCACATGACCATAAAAGGTGATGTGTTTAGTTATGTGGCCACAAAAAAAACGTGTTATGATTTCTTTCACAAGGATTCATAGGAAACCCATCTTATGGGATTTGATCCTGACATCAAATCAATTCTCGTCCCCCTGGATGAAGATGAACTCCAGAGGGCCTCATCACATGGATTAAACTCATGTTGTCTCGATAAATGCTAATGGGATTCCTGATCTTTCCACAAAATTGTAACATTGATGAAGATCCTATGATATATATAGATATCTTCATTTATGGAGAACCTCAGATACATAGAGATAATTCCAGACCCATGTGTATCCATGATTGATCATGCAACCAAGGATTAATTTGCAGACACATTCTTGGTAAAGAACCAAGGATTCAAAAACAAAAGAACATAGCTTAAATCTATTAGGGTCCTAGAATATGACATAATTCTCCCCAAAATGGTGTGAAGAGATTGAGTTCCCATTATCAAGACTTATTTGAGTCCTTAAGTGTTGTTTCCCAAATTGTCATCTAATTTGTCACTTCCTTTGGATTGCAGGTCAATGAATAATGAATAATAAGTATTTTGAGGTTTCTGGATCTACGAATAAACCCATTGAAGACCATATGAGGACATCATACCCAATGTGGATTGATTGTAAAAATACTCAACCCCTTGTCATCACCCATCCGGATCGTGATGCGATTATTGTCAGAACATTAATGATACGCCATATGCGAGACACTCAAATGTGGTACCTCCTTCGGAAGATTACAAGGATATACATCTCAATCCCTTTTGGAATATCTTATCCCATGTATGATTCTTCATAATATGAAACAAACTCGTAATCACCCTAAAATAATAAAACACCTTAATGACCATCAGAACCACAAAACACTTAAAAACTAAAATACCTAAGAAGACTAAAACCCCTAAAACCCCTAAAATAGGTAAAAAACATAAAAACTCCAATAAACATATAGAACTCCTGAAAAAGCCCTAAAACCCCAAAAAACCCAAAAAACACTAGAAACATAAAAAATGAAAAAAGATACCAAAAAACTAAAACCCTTGAAACCATAAAAAATCAAAAAATCCCTGAAGACCCTTATAAAATTAAATTCCTAAAGAACCTAAAAACCATACTGAACCCAAAGAGTTCTTGAAAACCCAAAACAACCCATAAAAGACCATAAACACTACAAACACACTAAAACACCAATGTTCCCTAAAAAATTAAAAACACTCAAAGACCCTAAAACCCAAAAATCCTAAAGGACCATAAAATACCGAAAAGACCTTGAATAAACCTAAAACCCTAAAACCCCAAAGGACCCTAAATACCTAAAAACCCACTTTAGGTCCCTAAAACCCCAAAAAAACTCAAAAATACTATAAGAACCCTAAAAATCATAAAACACTTTTAAAACCCAATAAATCCCTAAAATAATCAAATTGTCCTTATGAAACCTTAAACGAAAACTAAATGACCCAAAAAACACTAAAACACATCAGACGTCCTAAAACCCTATAGTCCAATATGAAACCCTATAGCAACTAAAAGATCCTAAAATCTATGAGAAAATTTAAAAGTCCCTAAAAATGTTTAAAACCCTAAAAACCCTAGAAACCCTAGAAACCATAAAAAAATTAAAAAACCCTTTAAATCCTAAAAACCATAAAACCCATAAAACTCTTAAAGCCCCTAAAAGCCTAAAGACCCCCGGGAAAACTCAAAAACACTTTAAAACCATATAAAACCCTAGAAACTCTAAAAACCAAAAAAAATTAAAACCCTAGTGGACCCTAAAAATCCCTAAAGAATGATAAAAACTCAAAAAACCGTAAGGGACTCTAAAAAAACTAAATCCATATAATCATTAAAAAACCTAAAAATAAACCCCCCCAAAGAAACCCAAAAATCCCTAAAAATATTTAAAAACTCTTATAAACCCTATAAAATGTAAGATCCCCTAAATGACCGTAAAAACATATAACAAAACCTAAATAAACCAAAAAATCATAATGACCGTAAAAACCCATAATAATTATAAAAGACCCTAAATACTCTAGAAAAACCCAAGAACACATGATCCCTAATATATCTAATAAAGCCCTGCAATTCATCAAAAACCCATAAAACCCATAAAACCCACAAAATCATAGTAATTCCCTAATACCCTAAGTAATCTAATAGGTATCTAAAAACCCTAAACCCCAAAACGACATTAAAAACACTAAAACCATAGAAATACATGAAAAACATAAAAAACCCTAAACCCCCTAAAAGTTTATGTGCTGCTGGTGACAGGTCGTTTTGGGGAGAAGGGCTTGACCCTAGTATATGTGAGGTTGGATGCTGGGAATTTCTTGGTAGTGAGCTGCAGGATGCTGGATTCTGCTGGATGAAGGTGATGGTTGCTACTTGGACTTGGGTGTGCTTGTTTGGTTTTTCTTTTATTTTATTTGATTTTCTTTTTTGGCGTGGGTTGTAAGGGGTTTTTGGGTGTGGGTCGCTTGACCCCTTCCCTCCCTTGTCTGTTGTATCTCTTTTCTTCTTTCTAATAAATTGGGGGGAGGGGAATAGCCCAACCCTCACATCTCCTTGCCCCTAAAATTTTATAAAACCATAAAGAACCCTAAAAAGCACTAAAAATCCTACAGAACAGAAAATACCCTAAAACCCCATACACCCCCCACCAAAGTACCCTAAAAACCAAAAAATCCCTAAATTACCCTGAATATCCCGAAAACCCTACAAATACCATAAAACCCAAAATCCCATAAAGGACAATAAAAATCCTTGAAAAACCCCTAAACAAAGTCTAAATATCCTAACATACCCAAAAAATCATAAATCCCTAAGAGGGGCCCTAAAAAATAAAAAACTCCAAAATAACCCCAAAACCATAAAATATCCTAAAATCCCTTAATACCCAAAAAACCAAAAATAAATTGAAATTCCCTAGAAGAATAATAAAAATATAAAATGAACCTAAATATGAAAAAAAAACTATAGAAACCATAACATAAACTATAATCCTAAATCCACCAAGAAAATATAAAAACAACAAAAGACCCTAATAACAACAAAAGTCCCTAAAAAACTTGATAAACATTAAGAGACACTAAAAATACTTAAAACCCTTAAACTTCTACACACCATAAAATACCCTAAAAACCAAAATAAATACTTAAACCCCTAAAAAATATAGAAACTCATAATACCCAAAAATCCAAAAAAATACAAAAATACATTAATGCCATTAAAACATCAATTAACCATAAAACCCCACCATACCAAAAAAAACTAAAATGGACCCTAAAAAACCTAAAAAAACCCCTAAAGGACCCTTAAAACACAAAAAACCCCTAAAGGAATCAGAAAACCAAAATAACCCCATAAACAACTTCAACAGCCTCAAACACGCTAGAGCCCCATAAATACCCTAAAACACCTTAAAAACCAACAAATCCCGAAATAACCTAGAAAACATAAAACCGCATTACAGACCCTAAAAACACAGAATAAACCCTAAATGAAAAAAACCTAAAGACACTAAACCCCTAAAAACTTATAAAGACCCTAAAACCCAGAAAAACCATAAAATACCCAAATCATAAAATATCATATAATCCAAAAAACCAAAAAAAAATCATAAAAACCCTAACTATTATAAAACTCCTAAAACCACTATACAAGCTTTAAAATACTAAAAATCATATTAACCTAAAAAACAAAAAAATCCCAAATTTCGATAAAAACACCAAAAAAATAAAAATAAAGAAGAAATCATAAAATATTAAAAAACAATAAACCCCTTGAAACCTAACAACCATAAAAGCCTAAATATCCCTCAAAATAGAAATAACCCTAAAAATATAAATATGAAAACCCTAAAATTAAATAAATCCCCTAAAAACTCAAAAAGTGAAAAAACAACAAAAATCCAAAACCCCCTAAAAATTTAAAAATGCATTAATACGCCAAAACTCATAAAACAACTAAAACCATAAAAACCCTAAAAGACTCTGAAATAGTAATTTCGTGAAACTATAAAACCCTAAAACCCTGAAACCCTAAAATCCTAAAAAACATAAAATCCATAAAATCCATAAAAACCGTTAAATTCCTAAACAACCTAAAGACCCTAAAATCCTAAATAATGCTAAAACGTATAAAACCCACAAAAAACATAAAATTTGTAAATATAATAAAAACCATAAAAACCATAAAAACCATAAAAACTTCTTAAAATCCTATAATCCTTAAATAACCCAAAAAACCAAAAAACCCATAAACACTCTAAAACCATAAAACCCTATAAATCCCGAAAATACCATGAAACTCCCAATATCCATAAAAGACCCTAAAAGATCTAAAGTCCGCTAAGAGACCCTAAATACAATATAAAAACTCAAAAAGTCCCATGAAAACATTTAACACCCTTGAAATCCCTAAAACACAAAAAAATAAAAAACCAAAAATATAATTAAAATGAAAAAACCCAAAAAAAGCTGAAAGACACCTAATACCCCTAAATTTCCTAAAATAAAAAAATATATAAAATTGAAAAAAAATCCCCTAGAATTCCTAAACATCCATTAAAAGAAAAAAACACTAAAAGGCACAAAAAAACATAAAATAAAAAACCCTTAATAATGAGAAAAAACCTAAAAATCGCCTAAAAGACCCTAAAACACCACAAAAATCACAAATCCTATAAAAACTCAATGATCCATAACCATCATAAAAATCCTAAATGTCCAAAAACCCCCAAAAAACCCAGAAAACACAAAAAAACCTAAAAATTTGTAAACAACCATAGAAAACCCATAAAAACTAAAAAACTAAACAACCATAAAACCCCTAAAAACACTAATAGCCCAAAAAATCATAAAAAACCCAAAAAACATTAAAACCATAAAAATATCACAAAAATCCAAAAACACATAAAAAGCCTTAAAATGCTTTAAATTCCCATAAAGTCATCAAAACCCTTCAAAATCCCAAAAACTATAAAAAATCCTTTATGTACCCAAAAATCCTTAAACCCCTAAAAGCTCGTAAAACCCTAAAAAAACTAAGAAACTATAAAAAACCCCAAAACTCCAAACTTTGTTAAGAAAAAAAAAATAAATAAAAACTTTAAAAACATGAAAGCCTATATCAACCCTAAAACACAAAAAATCCCTAAATAAACTACAATACCCGAAAAATACCTAAAAACCTTGAAACCTCAAATAAACCTAAAACACCATAACCACCCCCAGAAAACATTAAAACCCCTAAAATCCATAAAAATATGTGAGAACCATATTTCCTTTAATATCCCTTATATCATTAAAATCCATAGAAAATGAAATAAACCATAAAAATCCTTGAAACCCTAAAAAGTCTAAAAACCCCATAAATATTATAAACCATAAAAAACTCTTAAAAGTACACAATATCCATTAAACCCCCAATAAGACACTAAAATACCCAAAAACAATTATCCCAAAACCCCAAAATATCATTATAAGACCCTACAACCCCTTAAATACCTTAAAAACACCTAAAAACATAAAAACCATAAAAACCTTAATACAGAAAATCATATAAAAACCAAAAAACCCTAGAAATCCTAAAACACTATTAACAAATACAATCCATAAAAAATACTAAAAAACCTTGAAAAACATAAATACCTTAAAACCCCTAAAAAAGCTAAAAACACAAAAAATCAATTATAAGAAGGAAAACAAAAGAAGACCCCTAAAAAAATCAAAAAATCCCACAAACCCCCTAAAAATCCATGAAACACATAAGACCCTTAAAAAACGTAAAAACTTATATAAAAATATAAAATCACCTAAAAACTGCTAAAAACCTTAAAACGCTAAAAACCCTAAAAACTATAAAAAACCCTTAAAATTCATCGAATCCATAAAAACCAATAAATCATTTAAAACAAATAAAACCAATAAAACTAATTATAACCCCTAAAAATTCAAAAAATGTCTAGGACCCTAAAAAAATCCAATCCCAAAAAAACGCTAATAATCCTAAAACCCTTAAAATCCATAAAAACCCTAAAATCCCTAAAAATCATAGAAACCCTAAAACCCCTTATTGACAAAAAAACTAATAAAAAAACGTAACCCCCCAAAAGATCTCTAAAAAATGATATAAATATATATAAACCCCTAAAATACCATTTACAACCCAAAATAATCCAAAAATACCATAAAATCCCAAAACCCCTAAAAGAATATGATGACCATAAGGTACATTAAATGAAAAAACCCCAAAAAAGTCCTAAAAGAACATAAAATACCATAAAATCCTAAAGACTCTAAAACTAATAAAACCCAAAATAGTTCCCTAAAAATCCCACACATCTTAACAGACCATAACCCCCCCAAACCACATAAAGAACCCTATCACATATAAAAACCCTATAGGAACATACAAAACATAAATGACCCTGAAAACTATTAAACCCCTAAATTACCCTAAAAACTTTAAAAATCAATAGATGACCCTAAAAACACCAAAAACCATAAAATTCCCAAAAAAACACTAAAACTACTTAAAGATTGCATAAAACCCGTAATAACACTAAAAGAACCTTAAAACCCATAAACCCCCTAAAAACATGAAAAAAAATATGATAAATCCTTGAAACACGCTAAATGACACTAAAAACCATAAAAACACAAAAAGATCCTAAAACCCATAAAACACCAAAAAACAAAAAATCAAAATAATTTGAAAACCCAAAAAAATCATAAAATTGGTTACAAAAAATTAAAGTCCTCTAAAACCCCCAAAAGACCATAAAAAACTAAAAAATAATAAAAAAACCTTGACACCACATAAAACCCCTAGTAACCATAAAACCCTATAAACCCCTTAAAAACAAAAAAATAATTAAAAACCTTAATATCCTGAAAAATTATAATAAACCTAAAAAACAAAGGACACTTTAAAACCCAAAATCACTAAAAAACCTAAAACCATAAAAACCATATATAAATTAAACCCCAAAATAACCAAAAAATATAAAAGGACCGAAAAAACCTTAAAAATCACAATGGTCCCTAAAACCCTAAAGGACTCTAAAAACAAAAAAATAGAGGAGAATACCCTAAAAGTCCTAAAAATACCTAAAAACAATAAAAGTTCCTAAAAACGTTATAGAAACCCTAAAATACCCTTAAAAAAATTAAAAACTCTAGAAAACCCTAAAATACTAAAAAACCAAAATCCATAAATTCCATAAAAATAAAAACCTTAAAAATCCTAATGGCACAAAAAAAATCCATAATCCAATAAATCCATAATACTTTTATAAAAATTAAAATACTAAAAACCGTATGCAAACTATAAAAATGCTTAAAAACCAAAAATAATATTGAAAATGCAAAAAACACCTACAACACTATAGATGGTAAAATATACTAAAAACAAAAAAACCCAATAACACTTATGATTCTCTAAAACCCATACAATCCTTAGTAGTAATAAAACCCATTAAAAATGTAAAACCCCAATAGGACCCCTAGAAATCCTCAAAACCCATGAAAAATATCTAAAAGCCCTAAAATACCATAAAAAATCTTAAATCATAAAAAACTAAAAACTCTAAAACCATTAAAACCTCTAAAAATATTAATTGACCCTAAAAACCTCTAAAAACCATAAAACCCTAAAAATCTTATAAAATCTAGAAAACCATAAAACCCTAAAAAATACTAAAAAACCACATGAAACTCAACAAACACTAAGAAACTAAAAACCCATAAAACTCATAAAACCCATAAAACCCATTAAAAATATTTAAGAACATAAAAATGTAAAATACCCCTAAGATCCCTATAGAAGCTAAAAACACATAAAGGACCCTAAAATCCTTGAAATAATCTAAATAACCTCTCCCCATTAATTTTTTTTAAAACACTTACCCCTCTAAATAACCTCCCTTAGGTGAAAACCCAATGTCTACATCTATACTAATATCCTCTGAACTATGGCCTCGTTATGATCATGCCCCTATAT
The DNA here is from genome assembly GCA_963277665.1 of Viscum album. Taxonomy (NCBI): domain Eukaryota; kingdom Viridiplantae; phylum Streptophyta; class Magnoliopsida; order Santalales; family Viscaceae; genus Viscum; species Viscum album. Next base: position 981,253,244 of record OY728165.1, on the reverse strand, counting down.
AGGAGACTATATCATATGTAGACTTCTCAATCCACCATAGTTTAAGTCCCATGTCATCTTTGACTAGGTACATATCTCCTGTATGTTCATGTAATATGATGATAAACTGGTCCATGTCACATGAACTTAAAAGGGGATGTTCCATATTAATTGGAAACAAACTAAGTGGGTTCTTATTTATCTCACTATGGTACCTAGAAAGACCATCTTATGGGTTAGATGCCAATATCAAAATATATTTCATCTCCCTAGATGATATAAAACCCGAGATCACCACACCACATATCTTAAAACTGACATCAAATTAATAAATGTCAAAAGAATCTATAATCCACCCATAAAAGGGTAGCAATGATGAAGAAACTTGGATATATATATATATATATGATTTAAAACCCATTAACAATCATAACGGATCATTACCTTGGTGTAATCTTCTTATAAGTATTGGGAATAATCCATGGATTCATTAACATATATTAAATATATAATAGAGTCTCAAAATAGGAAATAGTTTCCCCCAAATGGTTTTTCATCAGCATGATATTCCATCCTCTCGACCAATGTGAGTTCTTAAGTGTCATTGGCTAAGTCACCTAATGAATTTATTCCCCTGGAAAGTAGGTCCATGAGTCATGGATGTGAGATTTTTTGGGAGTTTATAGATCTAGTAACAAACACATTGAAGACCATTCAAATATTTTATACTCAATGTCAGAGATTGCACACCATATAACCCCTCATAATCAACCAAATCAAGAACAGAAGGCTCTATATCGTTAACAAAATGGTAAACCTAGCATGGAATACTCCACTACAACCCCTAATTCATAATATAAAATGGGTATATTTCCACTTCGTTGCCCAAAAATTTTATTCCTCACCTAAACGCATCTTCGTTGGAATCAAAGTCGTCAACCAAATGTGAATCCTTAAGCATGGTGGCGGTGTTACACATTTTAACCCACTTTCACATCCAAAATGTAAAATGTATAATAGTGAACATCGATTAGGCATGTGTTCATTAGATGATACATTTTCAGGGTTTTTTTTTCAGTTCTTGTTACATAAATTGTAGTCACTCTTCATAGCTATCTTAAATCTAATGGCATCTCACAATATTTCACAAATTCATGCTCAACTACTAAAACAGTCAATTCATCAACCAAAATGACAATTTTATCTCCCACACAGTATCTTTAATGATATTTTTCAATTCATTAGTCAAGGAGTACCACTAGATGGGTACTCTACCCACCATAGAGGCTGCTAGATATGCCATCCAGTTCATGAATCCTCACCAGCCTTCCACCCAACAATGGTCAGCGGTCCAGAACACAGCGACTCCAATTTCAATATACAATAATTTAGGAAGCCCATCTTAGTAATTTAATAATGATTTTACCCCATATCTTAGGGAGGTTTATGAGGTGTTCACTAATGAATTTATTCCTGCAACACAGTGGCCCCTCTCAAGGTATCCGTACAAAAGTTTTCACGGATAAAAGTTGTGCATCCCAATATCTTCATTATGATGGGGATACAACCTTGATGAACCCAGATGATGACATGATGATCTGGATTCCCAATGTGGAAAAAAATGGTGATGGTCATATTATCTGGAAGAGGAATCATTCTCATTACAACCAATGAAGCCCGCCAGTCAAATACGGTGGCAATCCACAAGCAGACATATATTCCTTCTCACCCTCATGTAGACCACCAATAAAATGTGATGGAAAATTACTTGAAGTCATATATAACTAATAATTATCTTAAAGATGGCTATTTAAATATAGTGTCATGTGTGAAAATTCAAATCAATACTCAAAAATATGAAGCCCGTTAGTCTAATATTGTGGAAAACTATAAGAAGGTCCATATTCTTATAAATGAGAATGAATCCATCAAGACTAATATGATGTTACCCAATGAGATGATGTATATTACTTCTCAATAACATTAATACAATTAGTTAAATACAATGGCAATAAATGTAAAGCATATGGAATTACCATAGATGCATATTAAGCCATCAGACAATTACAATTGCATCTAATGAGCAGATTAAAATTAATTCTTGATCATATTGAGCCTCAATGTCAAATATGTTAGCAATATGGAAAAACTGATGGAAAAAAAATAGAAATAAATCAATGGAAAATCCATACCTCTACACCATCCTGACGAAATTTATGTACCCACTAGAAGAAAATGGAGGATTGGAGTAGGAGCATATTCCAACTCCGACATTAGACTGGGAATACATCCCCATCCCCACCAAATACATCTCTCAATAGATCCTTCCAATGTTGGAAGATCATGTATCAATCTCTAAACACATTCTATATACTTGTCAAGATGTAATCACGCCTATAGAAATAGAAAGTTCTCAATCCCACAATCTCATCTCACCAAGTGGGGTGAATCATCCACATGAAATCTTATTTTCTAAGGAGAAAAATCACATCCCTAATCCCATCTGAAAGGGTATTAAACAAAATTCTATGATAAAAGGGAAATAGTATCAGGCATAAACACCCATTACAACTGGGGTACCAATGAAAACTCTAATGGTTTCTCCAGGTAATGCGTATATCCCTTCCAAAAATCAGGTAACTCATCGGCATATCCTAGTAGCACAAAGGGAGAAACTCAAATAGGAAAGCATAAATGAAGGTTTTCATCTAAAATAAGCATCCCCAATCACCCTAAAGAGAGCTTCTAAAAATTAGTTTTGTTAATTTCAACTAGAAAATGAAGAGAAATATCATAACCCTATTGTACTGAAAGTTGGAGTTATTGAATGCATCAAAAAAATATCAATGATGGATCAAATTCATAATGATATATTAATAAATTTAAAAAGTATTAGTATCAGTATTAAAGGTCCTCCCAACTACATTTACAATTGCAGCTCTAGAGGGCCTCCCCAGAGCATCAACCATGAATTCTTCCATCACCGGAAAAAACTGATTGATCATTAGAGATTATCTCCTGATGAGTGTCATGGTATCCCTCCTCATTTCCATAAGATAAAAAAATGTTCCTCATATTTCTATTGTTCACCCTAATGGTTATCATAAATGTATAAACTGCAAAAAAATCTCCCTGTAGTCAGGCATCATGCTATTATAGTAGTCATCTCCATGATGGAGATCACTATGAAGGTCCTACCTATAGTTACATAAAACTTCAAGAAGCAACTCCACTTATTTTCATCCACCTGGATTTTCATCCCCTTGGTATACATTGAAGCAACTATCCTTATAGTCAGACATCAAACTGTTATGGAAGTCCTCTCTATGATTGAATTCACTGTGAATTTCCACCTAATAGTGACATAAAACAACAAGAAGTTACCCCTTTCTATCATCAGCAATAATTTTCATGATTAGGGTATGGAGTATATAAATTCTCCATATATTTGAGAATAATTCCCTGATATTAGTCCTCTTCAGGATTTAATTCATTGAAAATTTCCTCCCATTGTGATATAAAACACTAAGAATGCCCTTCCATTTCTGTTTTCTAACCAGATGGTCCTCCCCATGGTATATTCTATAGATATTCTCCATGATGTTATGATTCAAAATAGAATTGTAGTCCTATCTATGATGGAATATACTATGAAGATCCTAACCATAGTCAAATTTCATATCAGTAAAAAGGCCCTCCACCTTCCTAGGAAAATCATAGGAATCCCTCATATTTTGATATTCTTGGAAATATGGGGCTAGATATGTTGGATACCCTATTAGTAACAAGAAACGTCCTTTCACAACCTCGATATGGAATGGGGAGGAGATCTTCATCTATGTACCCCATGGGCCATTAACATGATGACAAGACTCCTATCAACCCCACAACTTGCACAAAATCATCAAGAAGCATTCAAGTTGGGAAGATCAAATAGAGTATTGTCTGGAAGAATATCGAAGGAATATTTTTCTTATAAGAATAAAAATTTTCCGTGGTGAAGAGCTATTTTTGTTTTGGCACTTGTATACATCTTGATTTGATATACTAAGGGATTTTTAGGACAAATTTAGACATAAGATTCATAAAAATATCTAGACAACTATCCACCATCTAAGAAAAAAATTATTTCCCTATGATGGTTATGTAAACCATTTCAAAATATTAGGGGAAAATTATCATCAAATAGACTTATTTGACCCTCCATATGAAAAATGAACACAATGAGAGGGGCGGTGGAATGATTAATAAATGACCTCCCTTAAAGACTTGCATTTGTTTCACCTCTTAATTGATGATACCCCCCGGGTGTTCATATTCAGGGATGTGGGAGAATTTATCTATTCAATTTACCTCATTCCCAATTCAGCATAACCCGCTAGAAATGGAATCCTATAATTCCATTAACCAAAGGAATTATGTAATAAAATCCCTTCTGATGAAAGGGGACGTGTCAAATAAGAATTGGCCCCAAGTAAGTCTCAAAATCATTTGGCCTGAAGAGAGAATGCCATAAACAAATTCCATGACCATGGAACCGAGGAAATTCAGTAGGCTTCTCTCCTATAGGAATCCAACAATCAATCACTATAAATGTCCTCATAAACAAATAGTTCATGTGAAATTTCGACACCATACTCTATTCACACTCAAAAAAGAAAGAATGAGACCAAGAGAGTAGTGACATCAGAAACTACCATCACAGTACAAGATCTACACCCACCCATAGGGATGGAAGAATTTTTAATACAAATACCCATGTAAGACAAAAACATTCTTGGTCGAGGAATAATAAAATATAAATGTAGGAATCTCAATCACATATGGTGGGGAAATTTTTTTGTTGACCAACCTCCCAATGACAAACATTATTTTCTCATTTAGGAATGAAAAAAGTAGATAAATCTCTCATCACTCTTTTTTTGTGACACATTGAAAAAAAGGAAACAAACAAATAGGATGCATAGAGGGTACATCTACATTACCCTTCACCTTGAGGCTCGAAGAGAATCCCAAAAGGGTGTGAAGATATCCATCAAAGACACAGAGATGTCACCAACCATTCTGTAGCCAATACGACACCCATAATGCATTATGCATTGGTAAACACCATGGATGTCGACAACACAGACCAATTTGAAAATTATGGAGACACAAAAGTGCAATGAAAGGATGTATCTACCTAGAATTTGATATAGACTGAGAACAAACGTGTACTTATATAGAACCAGAGGATCACCCTGAATTTGGGGCCTCCCTTGATCAATCCTCCACCAAACTATCTGGTAATATCTACTAGGTAATATAATAAAACACTGTCTATGTATTACTTACCTCCTCCTCTTTATGAGAATGATCCCCTTACACTTGAAGAAATATCCACTATGTAGGAGAAAAAAATGAATGTATTGAGGTGAATCAAACCTGAGAGACTCTGAGGTATACATCCAGCCAAATACAGTCACTAGGAAGAGCCTCAATTTACACATCCAGTAGGTGTACCATAGCCATATGACTTTATCTCAACCATTGATGTAAGGTCAGGACATCCACCTAACTCTTTTTCATGACCATCCATTCACATGGACATGTTCATGGATGAAAAATGTATTTCCCTACATTATAGAGACAATAGGAATGGATATTGGTAAATCATGAAAATATATCTTCAGCTTGATATCCGCCTCAAATAGTGGGGGATCCAATATGTCAAATCTAACACATTGCTTCACCATTCCAATGTGTGGTTTAACAGAGCACTCATCAAGGGATAATTAACACCATCGAGTCATTGAATGCTCGATTGTAAGTCGTAGAGGAACGGTGTGCACCATTATAGCTAGAAAGGAAGCCTTACCTAGACTGTGTAAGTGACACATTGCTACTTCCAAAAGTCGGGGGTCTTCTATTTCTAGTGTTCAAGGGTTCAGGTGACCCAAAACAAAATTTGATTCAGTATGTACCCCATTGTGATCCCATGATTGGAACTCTAGTGAAAAAATAATTATTTAACACTATATGCTTCATATGATCACTATAAGGGAAAGAGTTTGTATAGTACACCGTCTTTGCTACTCAGTCTATCATGACATTGGAATACCTCCATTGATAGTTCCTCTTCATGTTCAACTCAAAAATGCAAAATTACATACTCAGTGACCTCTCAAAATAAAAACGAGAGAGAGAATGATTGAGTGATAGAATTTATCACCTGATGGAAAGGTTTATCCTATTCCTTGAACTGGTCGCACCCCCATGAAGTTGTTCATTCTGTGTGAATTAATATCCTCCATGAAGAGTTGTAAAGTACACTCATCTTAGTTAAATATACAATTCAGTTTAATGATTTCCCAAATATTTCCCAAAATATGACAAGATATATTCAACTCCATGTAAACACCACTGATCTCGGGGAAAAGACAGTGAAAGGGGGAGGTAACATTAGTAACACTTAATCCTTCCCCCATGCCATCTCCTTCTCTTTAGTCTATACCATATCGTGTGGCACCCCATGAAAACCAACTAAGACTCCCTCCTTGACTATAATATTAGAGGGGAGCAATATGAAAAAAATAATTATGAAAAAATTAATAAATATTATTCATTCCAATTTGATCATGTTCATGGATATTTTGTACCTGCTATGGACCATTATATACACCATTTATAGGAGCCAAAAGGGTTAATGAGTCAGTTCCTAATGATGGACTGGATTATTGTCCCTTTCATCATATATTTGGACACCCCATTTTAGAATGATTCATCTTCCAATATCTCCTAAAAACCGATAGATTCCAGACATGTATAATTATGACCATTTCAAGAACAAGTGGAAAATGTTTTGATTTCCATCCCTATAAAAGGATGTGAGATAAAAAGCTGTTAGTATGAGGGCACAAAATTTCTAATGTTGGATTACTCAAAAGACAATAAAATGAACACATGGTATTCTCCAAGCATAGTCAAAAAAACCAACTATTCTCATAGCTTCTATAACTCTAACACATACAATATACTCATCCCCACAATCCTCTAAAAGATGGCCGTTCAAAAAGAATTTGACCAGAAAGGTAGGGATCAAGAACAAGAAGAAAAACCCGCATCATGGACAAAGTCCTATTTGACCCTCAAATATTGTAAGCCATTATATATGAATGTCTGACCATTTACCCTAAAAATAAAACAATCAGAAATATTTATCCATGTAGACTCATAATTTAAGGGTAGATGATTTTCATTTCCATTAATTTCTCTCACTTAGTGGATCCCTTATCCAATTATGAGTGTGACTACAATCTCAACTTCACCACATTCTGTAGGGGACCCAGAGGAAGAGTTTTTATAATACAAGTATTCTAGGAATGGCCCAGCCATGGATGAACATAGACCTCTAGAAGTACCACTTTTAAGACTGTTAATGTTGTAGAATCTCACAAAAGAGCCCCTTAGCAGATCCGACCAGATTACTAAAATATACATACACCTGCCAGAATCCACTCTATTGTGATCATTATATAATACCCATGAGAATATTATCATGTGTCTAATATCCCTCTACATTTAGGTATACTTTCCTAGATAAACCCACAGAGAATAGTAACACATCCATCCCCTATCATGGGGACAGATCCATCAACATTCATTACTCAATCCCCTAAGGTGCCTGTAAAGGTGAACCCCCATACAAAGAAGCACCAAACATTAGTCCAGTTGTCTAACATCATGAAACAATTATCCTTGGTACCATCTAAGCTATAAATGTTAGATTCCATAAGTATTTAAAAAGGCCTCATGGAAAAACTCATAGAGTCCCTACTAATCCCTAAGGAGTATGATGTTGATGTGGCCACTGCCGAAGCATATCAGACCAAGAACTATCCATTATAATGTCATGGGGTTATCTGATTCATAGTTCAAGATGAATATGAGATTATTCAAGGGAATATTAGTCCCTCGTATCTATCTATAATGATAAATAGTATCTTTATAGAAAAAGTTTATTGATAATGGATTAGATGTTAATCCCATTCCAGTTTGAACACTTCAACGGTTTGGCTGCAATGTGGATAATCTAAAACCATCAACCATAACCATTCATGGATATGAAAAAATTGAGAAGAATACATTTGCACAAATTAATCTCAGGATTCATTTTGGAGACCTCATGGATAACTCATAATTTCTGGACATTCAAAAAAATAAAACCTTCAACATCCCAATAGAATGGTTGTTGTTTCAACAATACCTAAAGATACCCTCATCATACCATCAATGGATCAAATATTACATTAATATAAAAAATGTGTACTTTCAAACTGATAAGGCTCCATTTGAGTCTTATGAGTCACATTATATTAATGCATGATTATATCAAGGAAAGGGGAAATGACCCCTGGTTGAGGGTGTTGACTGGGCTAGTGCCCCGAATGGTCTAGAATTGATCCTGGATGACCCGTTGAAAAAACTTTTCAAATAATGAATTCTTCTGATCAAATAAATAGAGATCATGATTCCAAATTAAGATTCATGTTTTACAGTACTCATGATTCCATTAATGAAGACTAGTCTTATAATGTTGAACAATATGATAATATCCACGATAACATAGAATGATCAGATAGAAATTCTTTCAATCAATCAGCAATGTTCCATGATGTCATTTCATCTAAAACTATGGTATAAGAGTATGCATCATCACACAAAGAGTACGAAGAAACCCCTTCTTATACCACTCCCTCCGCTCTAGTGTTTCAAGGAAATCCACAACTTTTAGTTGGTTCAGAGGAAGTCTCTTCATCTTTTGAATACAAAGATAATGATTCCTCTACTAAAACTGGAGAACTAATCTCAATAATTTTTTTGCCTTCTGCAAATGAATATGAATATGAATAAGTGGAGGACGAGGACCTTAGAGACAACCCTAAAATATTTGAGGAGGGTGTATCTACTTCCATTTATGAATTCATATGAATAAATTAGTGAATATAAGAAGATACTTGGAAAACCATGATTAGTGAGGACATGTATTCCAATGATCAAGTGGTATATACCTCCTTCCATAAGAATCATCGAGTTTTTTCACTTGGATCTACATGGGAATTTATGGCCTTGATATTGAGGTGGAAACTCACCACCTAGGACATCTAGAGGATGACTGGGGCTATAAGAAAGCAATAAAAACGTTGCACATGAAACATGATGATAAAATATAGGTTAAAGTTCACAAGATCATCAGATAAAATTTCATTTGGGAGGTCGAATATCTCTTTTGGTAGGCCAATATATCCTTTATAAAAAGGAAGAATAGAAAATTCAGTCTTTGTATCGATTCTGAGATCTCAATCGGAATTGAATGAAGGATTATTCTATAGTCCCAATAACAAAAAATGTATATTGATACAATAATTAGATGCCAAAATGTCTCCTTTTTGGATTCTAGTCAAGATACTACCAAATCTAAATGGCCTAAAATTTTTTATATTCCACAAACTTCATTGCTCCAAGGGATTATTTTTCTACTGGTTAAGGACCTTTGGATTGTAGAATACATGCAATATGTACAACTCTTCAAAGCATCAAATCTTTAGAAACATATTGGGAATGTATGTTGAATGATCTATAGATGATTGCGTGGTTAAATCATGACAATGCTCGGACCACCTTGACAGATATTGAGGTTGTATTTAAAACACTATGAAAATATATCCTGAATATGAACCCCTTAAAATGTGATTTCGTTGTAACCAAAGGAAATTTCTCACCATCATTGTACAACATCATGAAATCAAGGTTGACCCCAATAAGACAAAAGCTATTCATTAGTTTTTACCTCCTCAAAACCTCACAAAGTTTAGGGGACAAAAAGGAAACATAACCTACATTCAGTTCATAATATCAATGCTTGTAACAAAATGTATACCTTATTCCAGGTACATGAAAAATGTCTATATATCTGTGGTATGATGATTTTAAAGAAGCATTTGAATGATTTATGAAATATCTCTTACGCATGTTAGTGATAATTCCACGTATCAAAAAATAACACTTATTTTGTATGTGATGGAATTGAATCAATCAATATATGCATTACTGAAACAAAATAATGATGGTGGTAGTGAAAACCCCATATTATCTCATTCAAACCCTAATTAATGATGATATTTAATTATCAGATTCCGAAAAGAGCTATCTGGTGCTAATTTGTGTAGTCCAAAAACTAAGGTACTACCTAAAACATCACAAGGTCCCTTTGGTTTCCCATATATACAAATTTAAATACATTACCAACTTTCATATGTTGAATGTACATTTATCATGGTGGGAGTCCATCCTGAAACAATTTGGAATTCAATTCATGCGTCAAAAAGTGTTCAAAGGCTATGCGTTAGCAGATTTTCTGGTAGATCACCCATTTATTTTAATGACTTCATCAGATGAAAATCAACCCAATGAAGAGGTATTCTCTATTCACATGGACCCCCAAACATGGGAGATTGATTTTTTTTGGAATCTCTATAATCCTGATAGGAAATTGAACGGAACAACCTAGGTGTAACAAAGTGGGCCTAGATTTCAATGTCATATCATCACCAAGGCAGTTCTTCCTTACTAATTTCTATTTTCGGAGGGATGTAAGAACAATTGTAACACCCCATGTTTCCTCGGTATGTTTCCTTTCGAATAATTCAATGGCGTGCATTTCACACAACTTCGAGATTTTAACACACAATAACCAATCAAACTAGCCGTTATGAATAGTAATACCTACTTTTTGAAATTTTATAAAATTTATCTCTCAAAATGGACTTCATTTTTGGATTCGTAATATCGAAATTAGCCTAGGGTGAAATTTTGGTACTTTTTGGATAACTTTCATATTGTGATGAATAGTGAAAATTACTAAATTTTAATTAAAAACAACTTTTTTAATCAAAATAATTAATAGTGATAAATTATGAATTTGAGTTGTTTTAAAGTATATTTAGAATATATTTTTACCATTTAATATAATTTTGGTCATTGGACATAATTTTACAATTAAACCGAACATAAACAACTGTCAATCTTTTGATAGTTATTATCACTTAAAAACACGCTTTTTGTTTTGATAGCGGGAATTAATTTTAACTTAATTTCTACCACTTATGTGTTTTTAATTTAGAAAAATGTATTCCATATTTGGAATCAGGATGTTCAAATTGTGTAAAGAGGTAACTTTTATTTTTAGACATTTTGAATAATTACTGCGGTAAATATTTTATTTACCATGGTTAAGGGTAAATCCGGTAAATTAGGGTTAAAAAATAATATTATAATAATACTAAATTACCTTAAAACGTGTCTTAACCCTATTGGTTGATACATGGTCGACCATGGGCATCTTTGGGTCTATTTTGGGACCCCATGGATCCACTTGTAAGTGATAATGACACTTTATTTTAATTAAGTTAAAATAAATACAAAAATGACACAAGCATATATCCTATAACAAAACAATTGTTATAGAGGGTTATATATGTTGGATTTTAGATTATAAATATTCCTTATAAATATAAAATGATTTCTTACATAATTATATTTTATTTAGAATTTTTAGACATTAAATAATTTAATTTATTTATGACACAATGATGATGCAGTAATTACTATAATAGTGAAAAATCCAAATAATTGATATTAAAAATACCCAAATAAATATAATATGAAACTTTTAATGAATTAAAATAATTTTCAAGGATAACATGATATATTATTATTGATTTAATGGACTTTGTTAGAAGTAATCAATCTGTTATGAGTTTCACAAAAATCAACTATTGAATAGTGCCAAAATTGACATAAAAGAGTTTTTAAAACAAATATTATATTATTTATTGATATTAAATTCCTAAAAATATAAGGTTAGGCCAGGAGACTTATATCATGATATTTGTATCATTAATGGACCACTTGGGGGTCTCTTGTATGTATATGGTATGTTTATTAACCATATAATATTAAAATACAAAGAGACATTGTAAAAGTGAAACTAATTAACTTAGAGTTAATACTTAAAGATAAGGTTAATATAAGTACCCAAAACTGTCTAAATTCTATTGGTTGAGTTGTTTTCGACCCATCCCCACCTTAACCTTTGAATATTCAACTTTGGAGCCATTGGAAACCGAATATGAATTTATTATAAACTCATATCTCTAGCTTTTCCAAAGGTGCCCCTCACCCCTCTTATAAAAGGGCACTCCTCCTTATCATTTCTTCACACCTTCAAAGCCCTTTGGTTCAGACAAACCCTGCCCACATACTATCTAAACTTCCCTCACTACAACCTAGAGGCCTTAGTTTGATCAGAAAGCCAACCTAAGGAGCCCTTTTGATCAAATCAAAAGGAAGAACCCGAAGAAGAGGTAATGTTTTCACCACCCCTTTTCAAGTTCCTTTCTTCTTCCACTTCCTCTTTATTTGTTATTTCCATTATAAAATAAAAACTCCAGTATCATATATATACTTTGATGTTATTATAAATATGGTACAACCATATTCAATAACATGTCACCATACGTGCGTACGTACGGCTTACCGTCTCCACGTTGTGGTGTAATTGTTATTCAATATATTATTATTTGGATGGGTATAATAATGATGTGTAACTCATTTAAATAATAAATATAACATGATAATGATTCTTTATATATGATATAAAATCCAATTATATATTATTTTAATATCAAAAGAATGATATTGTCGCTCGTGCGTATGTACGGACTACCGTCTCCACGAACGCGATGAGATTCATTGTCCATCATATCCATTCAAGTATAATTATCATTTGATGATTTAAAAATAGTATCTAAGGAATTGATATCATTCTGGATATGAATAATATAAATCCCATTAATAACGAATATGGCTCAAATAACAAAGAATATAAAGTAAAATGAACCCGTTAACACCGGAAATGACGATAATTCTAAGATATTATTAACAAATCAATGTTAAAAGATCATATATGATATCATATTAAAGTAAATGATTCTTGTATAATTCAATAACAATTATTTCACCATTATACAGGAGGTAAACCTACCATCGTCCAAAGAAAAAGTACAAAGTAAGGGATTTTCTTATCTCACTTTCAATTCCGTGAGATTTCCATTTTTCGCCACTAAATTATTGAAAGTGGTGTATTGTGTACTGCCATTTGATATATATTCATGATTCTATTTATATTCATGTTATTCTGTAAATCATTTGGTGGTTATTAACTTTTGGCCATACGACTCAGTTTATTAACGTGGTAAGGGGTTTCTTATCTCACTTTTAATTTCGTGAGATTTCCATTGATCACCACTTAATTATTGCATGTGGTGTATATGTACTGCCCATGATTGTATTCATTGTGTAATATACTTTAATTTATGGGTATTTACATCATCATGGTATGATACTTCTTTCATGGTTGTATGTTTCGTATGTTACCTAATCGGTAAGGGAATTTGAGATTTCAATTCCCACTCATTTGGCTTTACGCATATTTCATTGATTATATTACTCCATGATTATGTGTGGAATCACTATTCATTTGATTATGTCATAATTTCCACTCCCCTTCCTGTGGATATAAGTTTGATACACATAATCACTCATTGGTAATTCTCAAGTCATTGATATGAATTTGATAAGAGTAATTTTAACTCATTCACCATTTGTTGAGTTAAACATCCAATTCGTTGGTGTTGTTTTTACAAGAATATGTGTGAATATCATTTGATTGTTTTACACTGAATATCCAATCATATTTAGTGTATTTATATTTTTCACACATAATTATGTCGTTGATTTATCCTTAACCTAAGGATACAGCCTTTATGAGAGATTTCATCTCAATTTACATTCCATTGAGTCTTCTTTGTTGATATACCCCAAATCACTTTTATGTGGTGTATATAATGTACTTTGACATAGTATATCATGAATCCCTTTATTCTTATGATATTAAAAAGTTTTGATTACCTCAATTATTTGTATTCAAGTGTCTCTTTTGGTTAGAATCTCTAACTAAAATACCATTTTTAAATGTTTTAAAGACTTATTCTTCTAAATCTTGCTCATTAATGTCCATGTTTTAAAAATGGTTTTAAGGATTTATTTATATGGACATTAAAGTTTTAGAAATAAAAACTCCTTTTAAAAAGTTTCAAAGTGGTATGGGACACTTTGATTCAAAAATCTACTTTTAAATGGCTTCTTGACAAATAGTGTTAGTTTTAAATGTTTTCAAGAAAATGGGGATAATTCTATCAAATAGTTTTGATGATTATTTTCATTTATGTAAACATCATTCATTATTCTTGATTGAGGTTAATGTGATACAATACAATCTTCCATATTGTATCGAATGAGTCATGTTTGACTGTGGATTCGTTGTTTTTATACCATTCATGGTTTGTGGTAAAAGTATTGACATTTCATATGCTAGTTTTAATACGAATGTTTATGTTATGTTTAAACATGTTCATATGAGGAATGCATTGGACTTAATAAGTGACGGGTGGAGCCCGCTATAGCTCCTCGATGCATCGGTAGGTCTCATGAGACAAACTAGTGTCTTGGCACAAGGCCTTGACAAAATCTTATTTGTAGTCTTGGAACGAGGCCTTGGCTATGTGGTTATGATAGTCTGGCATTATGCATTCCAACATTATGAAAGTGGATATTGATATTGCATGTGATCATTCGACTAGTAGTATATCCATGTGAGTAAGTAAATGTCATTATTTCATTTTACCTTTTCCATTTTATGCTGAAGTTCAAGTTTAAAAGGCTTTTGTTTTAGTTATAAATTGCCTTAAGTGTTTATGCTTATTTATGAAAGATTCTGCTATAATGTTATCCTTACTGAGAATCTGAGCTCACCCCTTTCAATGTTTTATTTTTCCCAGGATTATGAAGAAGTAATTTATGAATGACCTGCAGGGATAGTATGAGGGGATATGAAGACAAGATGTTTTTTTATGATGTAATGTAAAAATTTATGGATGTATCAAGTTATTCCAAGGCTACTAAACTAATCGGTCTTTCGAGACTTGATCTTTCTCATGATCATGCCAATGTTACGTAATAATGCACCGACTCTAGGTAACTAGGGTCGGGGCGTTACAGTTGGTATCAGAGAAAGTTTAGTACAAACCTTGGAAGCTAGATTTAGATAAACTCTGATTAGAGCACGTAGACCTAAGATGAACTTTGAGGATTAGTATAAAAGAACTTCCGAGAATTTTGGTTTTGTAGAGATTTTGTGAGTTTTCCGAGCAATGCATCCCTGTCTGGATACGAGCAGGTAGAGGCGGCTCTGGCACAGATGTACCTAGGGGTAAAACCCGAAAACACCGCTTTGAGCTAGACTCGAACGGGAACTGGTGCACGACAACGGGCCTTGCTGCACTCTTGGTTACGACACTCTCAGGGGATATGCTTAGGATAATTTACATTTTCTTTACAAACCGATTTAAGTAATATATACATAAGATGAGAGTAAATGACCTTGGTTAATCCTAATATGTTTCAAATTGAGAATATGGTGACATTTTAATCTCTAAATTATTTTACGACTACTATTACTCACACAATGCTTTCTGGTTTTAGTCAATGGATGGATTCCAAGGAAGTCATAGTGACTTTGAGAATGATGTACAAGGTGGGAACAGTGGTGGAAATGAGCAACAAAATGGAATGTTGATAGGCGTAAATGATATCGTCTTTATGCCAAATCAGTTTTCCAAAAATATGATCAACAACATATATATTAACCAACTCCCAGACTCAACAAGGAAGAGAAAGGTGATAAATGATAAGATCTCCAGCAATGGAGACCATGGAGAAAAGAAACCTCAATTTTCATCATGCAGGAAATGTGGAAAGAGACACCCAAAAAAGTGTCTCAATGGGACAACAAAATGTTTTACGTGCGGGAAGGAAGGACATAAAGTGAATAATTGCCGAAGAAAAATGAAGAGTACTATGGAAGAAGATAAAAATGGTCCCAAGAGTCCATTTACAGTCATTTGTCGTAAATGTAGGGGACCTGGCCATTACCCGAGTGAATGTCCTATTCTATAGGATATTTTCATGGTCAAAGAAGAAGATATGTGGAAATAAATGGTTGGAGAAAAACATAAAAAGTATTAGCACTCCTTGTTGATGGGTACTTTGGAATAATTTTATCTTGTATTTGTAACCCCGCAGTTTGCCATGTGAGAATGATATTTGAAGAAGAATTGTCTCTTCTCTTGTGGATATAGGTATAAATAACCATTTGGTTTTATATGATCATTGGGGTTTGAGAAAATTATAAGTTATTATAATTTGGGATAAAAATGAAAAGTATGATATAACATTTGTGATTAAATTATGTTATTTTGAGGAATTTATCTCATTTTGGTATTATTATAAAATATAGTTTTTGAAAAAGGACAACACGTCGACCGTGTGACATCCCGTCGCGTCGGAAAAAGCTCTGGGAATCGAACCCACAACCAAAGTGCGATTGGGATTTATCGCCTACCACTGGACTATGTGAAGTACCTGGTTAATGTGACTATTTTTTTTGTTAAATGATTTTATTGATCAATAATAAGATGATTTGGGTTCGTATGTCTTATCAAATGAATACCCTTGGTATAGGAAAATGATTTGGTGATTAAGTGATAAATGTTATTTTGGAAGATGTTCACTTTGTTGGAAACACTATATCCCAAGGAAAATAGAATACAATGGGGTTTCATTTGTAGAGTAATGGTGGATTTTTATCTACGTTTTTATTGTTGATTTATAGTGATTTGGGTTATTTATGGAAATTATTAACCTATAACAGAGAATATGTGATGATGTTAATTACTTTTAAGTATGTGACTTTATGAGTATTTGATGTCATTTGGAGATACAATGTAACATGGGAGACTACATAATCAAATTCTTCTATGATTTGGGATTCAATATTAGTTTGGATTATATTAAAGGATTTTAAGGACAATTGGTTATTGAATGGTATCTATTTAACTTTGGGGTATTGTTGGTTTAATTTTAGAAATTAAGATTAGTGCATATTTATCTCAATGAATATCCTTTTGGGGGATCATTAGATCATTCACTAACCATTTTGTTTTTGATTAATCTTCAAAGACAATGTAAATATATGGTTTATCCTGCATGGATCATGTGATTCTATAGAAGTTTATTCTAGCTCTTCCAGTGTGACCAAGTCATCTTGAATACTCATCGTTTTAAAAAAAAATTGAGTTAGTGGTGGAAATTTATTAAAGAATGAAAATTTACTTAAAATGTAAGTATATCACATAATGTTCTTAGTCAATATCATAAATTAATTCCTCTTCCTTATGTAATGTAACTTTAAAAAAAATGTTGTTCGTTTACTTTCCTACTAGGAGACTAATGGTCATTTGTCCCAACACAAGTTTGTGGTTTTCTCATTGTTAACTTTCTCCTGATCATGATTTCTATCCCTCTCCATCAGAACTTGACACTTAGTTTATCATCCATATCCATGTTTTCTTACATGGAATCCTAGTATGAGTTATCTTGGATGACCCTTATACCTCTCTTTCTTTCTTTTAAAGTGATAGTTTTATTGGCTCTTTTTCCGATGTGGGACATTCCATTATATTCCCAAGAAAAATTTTAAAAATTGTGAGGACGCAATTTATTGAAGGAGGGGAGAATGTAACACCCCAAGTTTCCTCGGTATGTTTCCTTTCGAATAATGCAATGGCGTGCATTGCACACAACTTCGAGATTTTAACACACCATAACCAATCAAACTAGCCGTTATGAATAGTAATACCTACTTTTTGAAATTTTATAAATTCTATCTCTCAAAATGGACTTCATTTTTGGATTCGTAATATCGAAATTATCCTAGGGTGAAATTTTGGTACTTTTTGGATAACTTTCATATTTTGATGAATAGTGAAAATTACTAAATTTTAATTAAAAACAACTTTTTTAATCAAAATAATTAATAGTAATAAATTATGAATTTGAGTTGTTTTAAAGTATATTTAGAATATATTTTTACCATTTAATATAATTTTTGTCATTGGACATAATTTTACAATTAAAACGAACATAAACAACTGTCAATCTTTTGATAGTTATTATCTCTTAAAAACACGCTTTTTGTTTTGACAGCGGGAATTAATTTTAAATTAATTTCTGCCACTTCTGTGTTTTGAATTTAGAAAAATGGATTCCATATTTGGAATCAGGATGTTCCAATTGTGTAAATAGGTAACTTTTATTTTTAGACATTTTGAATAATTACTGCGGTAAATATTTTATTTACCATGGTTAAAGGTAAATCCGGTAAATAAGGGTTAAAAAATAATATTATAATAATACTAAATTACCCTAAAACGTGTCTTAACCCTATTTGTTGATACATGGTCGACCATGGGAATCTTTGTGTCTATTTTGGGACCCCATGGATCCACTTGTAAGTGATAATGACACTTTATTTTAATTAAGTTAAAATAAATACAAAAATGACACAAGCATATATCTTTTAACAAAACAATTGTTACAGAGGGTTATATATGTTGGATTTTAGATTATAAATATTCCTTAGAAAGATAATACGATTTCCTACATAATGATATTTTATTTATAATTTTTAGACATTAAATAATCTAATTTATTTATGACAGAATGATGATGCAGTAATTACTATAATAGTGAAAAATCAAAATAATTGATATTAAAAATACCCAAATAAATATAATATGAAACTTTTAATGAATTAAAATAATTTTCTAGGATAACATGATATATTAGTAGTTATTTAATTGACTTTTTTATAAGTAATCAATCTGTTATGAGTTTCACAAAAATCAACTATTGAATAGTGTCAAAATTGACATAAAAGAGTTTTTAAAACAAATATTATATTATTAATTGATATTAAATTCCTAAAAATCTAAGGTTCGGCCAGGAGACTTATATCATGATATGTGTATCATTAATGGACCACTTGGGGGTCTCTTGTATGTATATGGTATGTTTATTAACCATATAATATAAAAATACAAAGAGACATTGTAAAAGTGAAACTAATTAACTTAGAGTTAATACTTAAAGATAAGGTTAATATAAGTACCCAAACCTGTCTAAATTATATTGGTTGAGTTGTTTTAGACCCATCCCCACCTTAAACTTTGAATAGTCAACTTTGGAGCCATTGGAAACCTAAAATGAATTTATTATAAACTAATATCTCTAGCTTTTCCAAAGGTGCCCCTCACCCCTCTTATAAAAGGGCACTCCTCCTTATCATTTCTTCACACCTTCAAAGCCCTTTGGTTCGGAAAAAACCTGCCCAAATACTATCTCAACTTCCCTCACTACAACCTAGAGGCCTTATTTTGATCAGAAAGTCAACCTAAGGAGCCCTTTTGATCAAATCAAAAGGAAGAACCCGAAGAAGAGGTAATGTTTTCACCACCCCTTTTCAAGTTCCTTTCGTCTTCCACTTCCTCTTTCTTTGTTATTTCCATTATAAAACAATAAATCCAGTATCATATATATACTGTGATGTTATTATAAATATGGTACAACCATATTCAATAACATGTCACCATACGTGCGTTCGTACGGCTTACCGTCTCCACGTCGTGGTGTAATTGTTATTCAATATATTATTATTTGGATGGGTATAATAATGATGTGTAACTCATGTAACTAATAAATATAACATGATAATGATTCTGTATATATGATATAAAATCCAATTATAAATTATTTTAATATCAAATGAATGATATTGTCGCTCGTGCGTATGTACGGACTACCGTCTCCACGAACGCGATGAGATTCATTGTCCATCATATCCATTCAAGTATAATTATCATTTGATGATTTAAAAATAGTATATAAGGACTTGATATCATTCTGGATATGAATAATATACATCCCATTAATAACGAATATGGCTCACATAACAAAGAATATAAAGTAAAATGAACCCGTTAACACCCGAAATGACCATAATTCTAAGATATTATTAACAAATCAATGTTAAAAGATCATATATGATATCATATTAAAGTAAATGATTCTTGTATAATTCAATAACAATTATTTAACCATTATACAGGAGTTAAACCTACCATCGACCAAGGAAAAAGTACAAAGTAAGGGATTTTCTTATCTCACTTTCAATTCCGTGAGATTTCCATTTTTAGCCACTAAATTATTGAAAGTGGTGTATTGTGTACTGCCATTTGATATATATTCATGATTCTATTTATATTCATGTTATTCTGTAAATAATTTGGTGGTTATTAACTTTTGGCCATACGACTCAGTTGATTAACGTGGTAAGGGGTTTCTTATCTCACTTTTAATTTCGTGAGATTTCCATTGATCACCACTTAATTATTGCATGTGGTGTATGTGTACTGCCCATGATTGTATTCATTGTGTAATATACTTTAATTTATGGGTATTTACATCATCAGGGTATGATACTTCTTTCATGGGTGTATGTTTCGTATGTTACCTAATCGGTAAGGGAATTTGAGATTTCAATTCCCACTCATCTGGCTTTACGCATATTTCATTGATTATATTACTCCATGATTATGTGTGGAATCACTATTCATTTGAATATGTCATAATTTCCACTCCCCTTCCTGTGGATATAAGTTTGATACACATAATCACTCATTGGTATTTCTCAAGTCATTGATATGAATTTGATAAGAGTAATTTTAACTCATTCACCATTTGTTTAGTTAAACATCCAATTCGTTGGTGTTGTTTTTACAAGAATATATGTGAATATCATTTGATTGTTTTACACTGAATATCCAATCATATTTAGTGTATTTATATTTGTCACACATAATTATGTCGTTGATTTATCCTTAACCTAAGGATACGGCCTTTATGAGAGATTTCATCTCAATTTACATTCCATTGAGACTTCTTTGTTGATATACACCAAATCACATTTATGTGGTGTTTATAATGTACTTTGACATAGTATATCATGAATCCCTTTATTTTCATGATATTAAAAAGTTTTGATTACCTCAATTATTTGTATTCAAGTGTCTCTTTTGGTTAGAATCTCTAACTAAAATACCATTTTTAAATGATTTAAAGACTTATTCTTCTAAATCTTGCTCATTAATGTCCATGTTTTAAAAATGGTTTTAAGGATTTATTTATATGGACATTAAAGTTTTAGAAATTAAAACTCCTTTTAAAAAGTTTCAAAGTGGTATGGGACACTTTGATTCAAAAATCTACTTTTAAATGGCTTCTTGACAAATAGTGTGACTTTTAAATGTTTTCAAGAAAAAGGGGATAATTCTATCAAATAGTTTTGATGATTATTTTCATTTATATCAACATCATTCATTATTCTTGATTGAGGTTAATGTGATACAATAAAATCTTCCATATTGTATTGAATGAGTCATGTTTGACTATGGATTCGCTGTTTTTATACCATTCAGGGTTTGTTGTAAAAGTATTGACATTTCGTATGCTAGTTTTAATACGAATTTTTATGTTATGTTTAAACATGTTCATATGAGGAATGCATTGGACTTAATAAGTGACGGGTGGAGCCCGCTATAGCTCCTCGATGCATCGGTAGGTCTCATGAGACAAACTAGTGTCTTGGCACAAGGCCTTGACAAAATCTTATTTGTAGTCTTGGAACGAGGCCTTGGCTATGTGGTTATGATAGTCTGGCATTATGCATTCCAACATTATGAAAGTGGATATTGATATTGCATGTGATCATTCGACTAGTAGAATATCCATGTGAGTAAGTAAATGTCATTATTTCATTTTACCTTTTCCATTTTATGCTGAAGTTCAAGTTTAAAAGGATTTTGTTTTAGTTATAAATTGCCTTAAGTGTTTATGCTTATTTATGAAAGCTTCTGCTATAATGTTATCCTTACTAAGCATCTGAGCTCACCCCTTTCAATGTTTTATTTTTCCCAGGATTATGAAGAATTAATTTATGAATGACCTGCATGGATAGTATGAGGGGATATGAAGACAAGATGTTTTTTTTTATGATGTAATGTAAAAATTTATGGATGTATCTAGTTATTCCAAGGCTACTAAACTAATCGGTCTTTCGAGACTTGATCTTTCTCGTGATCATGCCAATGTTACATAATAATGGACCGACTCTAGGTAACTAGGGTCGGGGCGTTACAACAATGAAGCACAATATCAGGATTTCAAAATAGGGATGGAGATGGAATTTCATGTACATGTAAATCATGTTCTTATAAAAGGCGATTCAGAACTGGCCATCAAAATGGCAAATTGTGATTTTTCTATCTAGAAGTATGATCTAACCCCTTGGCTAAACTATGTTTGGGGACTAATGGATGAGTTCCCTTTGTATCCGACATTGATCGTTGTCCCATGATTTTAAAATAACCAAGATGATGCATTTGAAAATGCAACCACAACTATGGTCGATCTTGATCAGGATGAAACATTCATCAACATTGTGTACTGTCAGATGGTGTCACCATTCATTCTAGCCAACATGGATGAAATCGATGAGATTAACCCTATCCCTAAGGTGTATGGTCACAGAACTAGATGGATGACACACATTATGGATTACCTTAAAAATTATATCTCCCAATAGATATGGAATGGAGGGAGAAAATATGATGATGATTAATTAATTTTGATATATATGATGGAAAAAATCAGTAAATGGTCCTCTATTAGTATATCATTAGTGGTTTCCATTTGAGGTGAATTGTTGGAGAATAGACGGATTCTGTCATTAAATATGTCCACACTAGATATTATGGTGCCCATTATTCAGAGTCCATGCTTTCCCAAAACAAATTTAAGGCTTTGATACTACTAGCCCACCCTAATAGAGCATTATAACAAATTATAAAAAAAGATACATTCCTTCTAGGTTCATTCCATTTTCATCCACCTACCCCCATAGTTACGTCACATATCCATGTAATATAGGAAATTTTCCATATTGGAATTGGACTTCATGGGACCATATCCTGCTGCTATGGTGAAATATTTTAAGTATATTCTCAACAAAATTGACTTCTTATCATTGCGTGGAAAAGTGGTACCCCTAAAAAAAGATGGGGCAAGGAACATTTTAAAATTGAAGAAGGCTAACATCATCACCATATTTGGTGTCTATCATACAATATTGGAATCCAATAGTAACAATTTTTTTCTACTACATTATAAAAAATATATTAGTAGTATGTCATCAAGTCCAATCATCCATCACGCTACACTATAGTGCATAATTGTTAGATAGAGGGATTTAACAATACCCTATCCAATATACTATATAAGATGGTTGATAAGGATAAAAATTAATGGTTATAAAAGATTCCAAATTCCTTGTCAGATTACCATACCACAACTCACATTTCCACACATGAAACCTCAACTCATTAGTATATGGGATAGAGGTGGTCCTTCAAATTGAAGTTCAATTTCAGTTACACTCTGTTTCCATATTTGATCTATTGTAAGCATATGACAATTCAATTAAATGAATCGATGAATTGGAGTGAATCAATGAAAAGAGGTTGCATACCTTGAATTGTTTGGAAGTACACCAATATTGAATTTCCTGATCTTTTAATAAAATGGTTCTCTATTAGTCCTTCCTTGATGGAAATATGGTATTAGTTCTCATAACTCCAATGAAACTTTCAAAGAATTCTCCAATGTTGGAGATGAAATGGGAGGGTCCTTATACCACACAGAGAGTCTACTCCAATTGATAATATTCCTTGATCTCGATGGAAGAACAAATCACCATGTCGCCCACCACCACAAGTTTAATAAAAATGTATTTTGTTTAACCCACAAATTAAATATTTATCATCAAAATTATATGAAATAAAACTGATGGATGCATCTTCATATATGCACAAAATTAAAGAACATAACATTAGTGGTACTTTTTGCATCACCTTAAAGGGAATGAACCATTCCCATCACCGCATGGTGTTAAGCTACGTGTGAGTCATCATTTCAATCAACGATTCACTACACATGAGATAGATATTTGTGGATAAAAGAAAAAAATTACCCCTCTATGTACGTTCCAAACCTTAATAGAGAGCTCCCAGTATGAAATATTTTTGGCTTCATCCCTACCACTGCAATATATGTAGTGAGGTCAAAACTGCTTGAGTTAGGCCTAGCCTCAAATTTTCTCCCATTCATAAGATGATTTTATTTTCACCCTATGGCCTCAAGTCCTTCTCTCACATCAAGATTTTTATCTCATTGGACTTAAAAATTTCCCCCCCCCCCATGGATATGTGACCTTAAATGATATCACATGTTGCTAAAATGAATGGAACATTGTTAATTTCACAAGATAGTAAACTATGTGACACCAATTTCCTCATTGTATGAAATTAAACAACATGACACTATGGAGTTCTCACCCGAGATTAAATGAAATTCAACATTGGTCATATACCCTGAAATACATCAAGAACTATGTATAGAATGTTTTCTATCAACATAGGATATGTAGTGATTCTTGGATAGTACATCTTAGTCCAACCACCCTAAAAAATCCCCTCCTTTTTTATGGGCATGACTTATGTAAATAAAATACCATCAATAACTATATATGGATTGACCCTCATTATATGGAAAATGTTGTGACTTATGGAAAATTTTTCTTGGACCCATTCATGAAATACATTAAATTTTCTCCACCTAGAGTGTAAATTAAATCAATATTGGGGGATTCAAAATAGGCCGTATCTATAGGGCAATTTCAAGCCAATTCCCTCTCCCAATACATGAGTTAGATCTGTGTGGGGCAGGGACACATGAACTTTGTGTGGAATGATTACTATAATCACTTGATACATAGAGACACCTGGATATCCGATACTAGATCCAACAACTACATAAAAAATATTGAATTCCCCCCTGTATATGAGTCTGGTCTAGAAAGTGATCCATTTTCAAGAAATACATATGGAATGATTCTTATCCACATAGGATATATAGTTTAACTCAGATTCCACATCATGGTACATCCACCAAAACTTCAAAGTGCCTATATCCTTCATTTTATCACCTTTTTAAGGAAGGTAAACATTTTCCACAGCATGTTTCTCACACTGAGATCAGCTCATGTGGGATTAGGAGTTTTTGAAGGGGATCTCGACACACCCAAGGCATGATAATCCACATTAGGGTTTCCATGATCCTAGTTGAAATTCATTAAAGGTACATCATGTGTACATTCTAAAAAATATAAATGTGCATGGTTTTTTAATAATTACGCATGGATTGATTCCTGTAATCACTGGATATGTAGCAACACCAAGATATTTTAATATTGGGCCCAGTTGCAATACATTTTTATTTTCATCATGGAACCTGTCTATACAACATGACAATAAACTGTATGGTACCCTACGAACTGTGTATAGCATTATTCTCATGTCAATGAGATATGAAGTGATTCCTAGGATCTATACCTTAGTCCAAGTGATGTATAAAAAAATCCCCATTTCCTTTATGAAAACATGAATCCACATAAGAAATCTCAAGTTTGGAATCCTCATTCAGGGACCCACCAAAGAAACAGAAATAACCCCCCCCCCCACATGATGTATTAGTTTGTTCTATGAAGATTATTTAATACC
This sequence comes from Viscum album, assembly GCA_963277665.1. NCBI lineage: Eukaryota > Viridiplantae > Streptophyta > Magnoliopsida > Santalales > Viscaceae > Viscum > Viscum album. Next base: position 981,227,535 of record OY728165.1, on the reverse strand, counting down.
GTATGCCTATTCATGGTCAGGATGATTTGTATATACCCAGAAACAATTATTTCATTCTTTAAACTCCATGCCCCAAATATTTTTGAATCTTCACCATCTTCCTATGTCTATCAGCAATTGAGGGTCAGTGTGCTGAGGAAACATTGTATAACTTCATACAATATTACCTAGTCTGATATATATATAAGTTTCCCACAAATACTCCTATTATCTTGATGAAAAATCATCCCCATGATATGGTTTTCCTAGACCATACATAAAAAAGGATTCATTCCCCCATTTTATTTCCCCAAATCTGAGAATCCTAGTGATCATGGTTTAAAATATCCCCCATCCCCATGACTGTGGTATGTCAGAACATCTTATATTGATTAGCCTCTAATAACTCTTTGTTTATATGATAAATCATCCTGAATGAATGATTATAAACTTCATGTAAATCATCATTACTAGATGACATTTAACTTCATGGCTGATGTACTAGTCACATGAAACTATGCATCATGATATTTAGAACAATGTAAAATATGATTACTTCCATCACATAGTATATAGTGAAACCATAATGGTTAATCTTGGGTCAATACATAACAAGAAAAAAACATTCCCCTTCCATTTTCATGGGATAGACATGAATGAGTAATCTAAAATTATCTACATCCGGCTTGATTCCTATTATCACTGGATACATAGTAATTCCTGAACCACAAATCACATGTCCATATATGAGGTAAAAATTACAACTATTTTATAGTGGAAGGGTCATAAGTACATTGGATGTTTCTATATTGAAAAAAATAATCGCCCCTATGACCTTTTGAAGGAGATAAATCTGCATAAGGATGACTAATATGAGACATTAGACTTTTATGATCTCATATTGAATGAAAAATTATCATTTTCATATGCATGGGTCAAACCTACATAGAGATCCTCTCAGAACGATGTATGAATTGATTATTTTTTCGATGAGATACATATTGATGTATGGGACTTGGGCCTTGAAGCGATCCATATCAAAAAGAAATATTTCATATATTTATGTCAGAAAAGGGTAAGGTAAATATCGCAACATATTACCCATAAATTCAAACACAGAATACCCCATTTTTTTTAAAAATATTCCTTTCAAAAATCATAATTTTTGTTTTGAAATGTCTAAATCCACATTAACTACCCCAACAATCAGAATTGGAGGTCTAGTATCATGGGTAATCCTCTATTTTACTATTGAAAATATTTCCTAGTTGTCTTCTCATATGTTTACCACAAATGGCCCATCAATCAGAGGAAAATTCATCCCCAGGAGTGCACTTCCATACTTCCTTACACCCCAAAATCTATTTATATCACACATCATTCAATGGATTCGAACACCCCCCATTATAGTTTACAACATTCTCACCCTTCATGTCTAAATATCATATAACATTTCTGGTTAGATTACCATGAAAAGGTAGAATCATTTATCTATTAGACGAAGAAAATAAATCTTTTTTGAGCCCACATCCTAGTAGTAAGATTTTAATCTACACTACCCATGTACTGGATGTATACTGTTAAAATGCACCATTGTTTAATCCTTATTTATACAAACTAAATTCTTGTGGGTGTTTTTTTCCATTCATGATCAAATATGATGAAAAAAACACATTGATTTCCGGAAACATTCCCCTGATAATCTAGCAATAGTTGTCTTGATAAATTCAATTTCACATAAACGTACCTGGACCTTGAAAATAGAGGGTTAGTGTCTTGGGAACACCATTTTTTAACTATTCACAACATGACTTGGTTGGATCTGCATAAGTTTCCGACAAAAAATTCCTTTAAATCAAATACAAATACATACCCCTGAGATACTTCTCCCACATCCATAGTCCCAAGAAATAATATTTTGGAAACCATTCCGTTGGTTACTACTCATGTAAATTTCCCTATATCTTTTTTCAGATTCTGAAATAACAAAACAAGGTTCAAAAAAATTCCCTAATTCATGATTGGAAAAATATTGGGACATCCTCAGATAGTAAACCCTATTGGAGAACTTTCTTCATATTTCATGTACAAAGATGTTAAACCAAAAAAATTTGTGATAGTAGTTTGATTTCCAAGAAACAAAAATTCCCATGAAAATATACACAAACACTCATGGTTGAATACCTATAACGGGATTCCTTGGTAAAATTTGAGTATCAGATTTCTAAACCTATGCTTTGAATAACCAAGAAGTAAAAAATTTAGGTGGAAAAAATATTGTTAGGTAGAAAACCTACAATTGGAGGCCAAATAAAAAGTCAATTTATTCAGGTTAAGCCAGTATCATAATGGTCTTAAGAAAAAATTAGTGTTATTACAAAACAAACATAATGTTTTTGGGGTTTTACATGTAACACTAGAAACAGTGGAAACCATGCTCACTGAGTCCCTCATCCTAGGAAAAAATCAGGGCAATATTTAATGATGTCAATTTAATTAACCCAAATGGTAGTTTAAATTGATATCCAGGGATTAACATATTCAATTACCCTAAATGATATTCCTTTCTAGGAAGATTTATAAGTGCAATTTAAGGATATTTTATTAGAATATAAATTACACACATTGGGGAGAAAATATTTTTTCCTTTTGTTAATTATGAATGTAGGAGTATCCAAAAAATTGAGTCTCTCCACATGAAAATTTCAGAGTAATTATAGGATTCACTCAGAATATTTGTGTCCTCTACGGCTTGGTAGGGCTCCAGAAAGGTTATAGTCTATACCTCTACATCGGCCCACATCGCCTCTACCTATTTAGAAATGTTTGATCTTGTATGTTAATTCTCCTCCACTAGCCATTTAACTTCTTCAATTTTATCCTTAGTATGAACCAATTATTACTTAAGGTACTCAAGTTCTTAGATAATTCTCTCCAAATCTTGATGAAGTCACTTCGATGAGGCCCTACGCTCTAAAATTTCACCTTTTCACCTCAAATATATTCAGACATGCTTGATTTTTTTTTAAGAAGTATCATCTAGGAGTAGAAAGATGGGGCATGGACTATGCATATGAGAGATGAGAGTGGAGAATTCTAGCCTTATCATGGGAAGGAATCACTAAATTTACTATTTCCAAAATGGCATGGTAATCAAATACCCCATACCCAATTAATGAAAACATGTGAAAAAACATTGATAGTCTCATTGTAAAGTCTTCCATGGGGGTTTGAGATACAGACTTCTACATATCCATCAATATTTTTTTAGCTAAAATTTTGGCTAGCCATTAATTCATGGTCTTCCTCAGAGTCATTCATAAATGTGGAATATATTCAGGGATAAGTGCCACTATAGAGTACATTATTATTTAATCCTCAGTCTATCTTGACTCCACAATAGCTATCTCCCTTGAGATGTCGTCATGTTGGGATATTGGGACACTAGTTGTAACATAGGGTTTGGGTGATGTAATAATGAATCCAGGAGGTCGAAATTGATAGTAACTATATAATGATGAAAAATTTAATGTTTGGAAGGAAAGATAAATAACCTACACATTCTAGGGCATTAACATCACTAACCACCATTTTTTCATCATCACCTATCAAAGTGAATACAAAATCCATAGTTTGAAAATAAACGTTGGATCCTTCTATAGATACCTGGGGTGATGATTCATGCTTGACCATGCCAGAACTCTCCAGAAGCTCAATCTCATGTACCATTCATGTAAAAATAATCATCACATAATTAGGGGAAACTACTGATTCTTATTCTTCTTGAGCCTAAACCTTTCCATCTTGTGTCGATTCACTCCCTAGTGGGATTGGATTAGTATGCACCATCCGATAACCATATCCTAAACATACTCCATCTATGGGGGAATAATTCATTTGATCTTGAGTGTTCAACCTGCAAGGTGTCTGGATCTTCTTGATATCCATAGTTGTTTGGGGCCATCATTCAATGCATCTACAAATGGTGAAGTCCTTATATTCATCTTTATAAGAGTGCGATCGATTTAGTCAATTTAAGATTGAACCTCTAAATTCTCTCCCACTAATAGGACATAGATCATTTAGTCAAGAAGAGGTACCCATCTGGGATGTGGGATGACCCCAATTGTCTTAGTTTAGTCGAATTCTCAGTCTTGTTTGGATATAGGCATCGATGGTAAAACCAATAAATCATAAAGAGTAAAAGATATAGTCCTCTATGGAACTACAGTTGGGTTGGAAATCATAACTACACCACGAATTGTGCATGATGATTGGCCGGACAATGAAAATTCACATAATGATAGTCAAATTATGAATTCAAAAATTAACTTTCATCCCCACATTCAGAGGTGTCTTCAACTATGAAACTTGCTAACGCATTGTGGTATGTGATTTCGATGACCCTTTTGAATGAGAAGTGGTTGGGGATGGAGGTGGAAATTCATCAGGAGGGTTTACGAGGACCACCTACATGTGCTCTATGGCCCTAGGGGATCCCAAATTGGCAAATTACGTGCCCCAGGGGACATCCTCCCCAAAAGTAGTACCCCTCAGTGTATATTTTGTGGAAGTAGTTCTCTGCCGAATCACCCCATCCCCAATAAGTACCAAGAGTGGATATTCAAATTCATGAGTGTAAAAAAGGAAAGAAGTTTATGAAAAAAACCTCTTTATAAGTATCATATACATTATTTATCATTATCATGATTTCTTCTACATGATTCTACCAATAAAGTCTAAATGTGATGGAGTGGAGGTAGGCATCCATCTCTTAAAGATATGTAGCATCCTCACATAGATTTTCTCAAGGTTAAATCCATATGGAAGAAGTGATTTCTTGGAATACCAAAAGTTTAGTGGAATACTCATGAATCATCTACCTAATATCATTGTCATGTGTTCTTACTCTTTAGGTATGTCATTTCATCCATGCCTCTAGGAATGAAATGGAATTAGAGATAGGTCAATACTGGAGAATCCTCTTGAGGATGAATGAAAGTTTCCAATAGCTTTAGTTTTTTTCTAGGTGCATCAGCTTCCCTGAATCCCTCTACGGATCAACTCTTACTGGACCCCAAAAAAAACAAAGAACCTTTCCAAATCCCTCACGAGGATCACCTTCATCCATATCCCTGGAGGCAGGACTATCATAATTATCATATTCATTGACATCCTACCTCACCATAGAAATCACCAGATATGAATATATATGATGATTATTCAATGAGTGGATTGAGGTATCATGTTCTTCAACATGAAAACCCACCATTTCAATATTCTAATCCTAAGAGATAGTGGAAGGCACTGATACATAGCTCTATGGTTTCAATGAGACATTATTCTACCATAGTATGTGCCACAAGGTGTGAGATGAATTGGCACTCCTCAATGAATCCCACGGTCTCTAGGCCACTAGAAATGTGGAATCGGAATTGTTGGATGCTTGAACTTGGGTAAAAGTGTCAGAATCATTGGAGGTTGAGTCCAATTCTTTAGTAATCTTCCTTGAGGGTTAAAAAATGGATTTCCTTAGATTATTTATGTTATTGGATTGACTTATTTCTTTCTATTGTTTCCCTTCAGCCTCAGTAGCTTTCTAGGAATTAACAAATGGAACTGGTTTTTCTAGTTGTTCTTTTGGGTCTGATTGGTTCCAAGAATCAACATATGATCTCATACGTATAGGATTGAAACCCATGGAAGGTGGGAGTCCAATATTTCTTTGCATGTCCTCCTGAGTAAACGTCTACCAAATCTATTGAGCTGTTATTAGATGTTTATCCTATCATTCATTGTTTAGGATGGGAGGGACCTCATCTGGGTATAGTTGAAGTGGAATCCAAATATGTAGTGTATGTATCCCCCACAGATAATTTCTCCTTCAATATAGGTAAGAAAGATTCCTTATATCAAAGATAATATATAGCCTCTCTTGAGAATGTCCTATTATTTTTCATTTACCAATGTACCTGAGGGGGAAACTTATGGATCATCGGTGAAATGATCACGATGGTTGATCATATTCAGAATTTCTCACTCCTTATTCTATGATGGAAGGACCCCACTTATGAATTAGAGGTATGTATAGATGTAATCTACTGAGTGTTGATGATTATGTAGCCTCTCATACGAGCTGCTACCCAGCTGCATAAAATATAAAAGGGACCCACCAACCAGTGTGGTTTCCTCCCCTCACTAATCCATCTTAAAAAATGTTAAATTTTCTCCAATAATGGTATTAAAAGGTTAATAAAAATTCATGTTTCTAGGTTATCTGCCATAATAAATGTTATAACTCCTAACCCAATACGATAATCAAACAAACGATGAATCCAACCACTAATAAATATGAACATAAAGGATTCAAACCAGAACAACCAATCATCATTAGAAATGATATTCTAGCCTCATTCATTGAATAGAACCACTTCCATAATGGGTTAGTAGGTACCCATAATCCTTATATCTTCAATGATTGAGAATTTCCTCATCTCCGTGCATAGTTTGATTTGCCACTTCACAAAAAAATGGATTAATATAATTAGAAAATGGAATGTCTTTTGTTAGTTGATATTTATCACTGCAAATGTCATTTTCCTTGTAAATGAGTTTCTATAAAAGAGGGTGAGTCCTCTATGCATCATCCCAAGATGACGAGGGAGGTATAAATTCATCTTACCTATCATTGATGATGGGAACCATCGAAATTAGAGGGACAACCCAATGGATAATTCTGACCTACCCCTTAACCAAGTAGAAGGGGTTAGTGTCCGAGATCCATCTACTAACGAATTGGGGGATATTCACTTGGTTCCAATGATACTAGGTCTACAACACCCCGACTGACTCATATAACTCTAGAACCTATTACTTGACTTTTAATTCCACATAGCTCTTACAGACCCAAAATGTACACCCCCAGTCTAGGATGAATGAATACAGAGGGAGAAGGACCCATTTTTATGACCCCTAGTTGCACATTAATTGTGGCCTTCAACAAAATTCTATGGTAAGAGTGGAGTTTATAATCTGTTTACCACATATTTTAATCTAAATACTAAGGGTAATAAATCATCATAGACAAAGAAATATTTATATTCAGGATAAATTCACCTTTTTCTAATATTATGGCCCCAGAAATGTTGTTTTATTCATGTCTCTAGGAAGCAAGTTGGTTTTCCAGACATGGTGCTAGAATTTCTACATCAGAAGGAATCCTGAATCCATAAATTAGTAACCTGTTTGGGATAGAATACCCTATTTGGAAGTCCCTATGTTGTCCATCAATCAATTAATGAAATCGGATGATGAGAATTTTATTTTAAATAGAATCTATCATAACCTTTCTCTTTTCATTACCATCTTCTAGGGTCACAACAACAAAAAAATAAGCTAGATGAGAAGTTTCCATCATTTTTCCTTTATTAATGTTCAGTAGTGAATATTTTTCCAAAAAGTGGAATAGTATGAAAACCAAAAATGAAAATTTAATGAAGGAATTGGTTTGTGAACCATCATTTCAAGAAATTACTTCTACCGTGAACCAACATTTCACGAAGTTTCCTTTCTGCAAACTAATCCACCTGTGAAGGCATTGGCCCATGAAGAATTAGCTAGTGAAGTGTTGGTTAGTGGAATGTTTTAATATTCTTCGTACGCAATAAATATTTGGAGTTTAAAACATACAATTCATATCCAGGTTTTGTAGATTTGACGTGTTTGAAATCACTTCTCAGGAGAGATGACCACAATTAAAACAGTTTTTTGGATGTAGTACGTGATGAAGAGAATGTGAGAGAGACAAATTCACCAAAAAAATTTGTTAATTTAGAAATTATATATGGACATATATATGGGAAAGGTCCCCTTTTCTAGTTCCACTTTCATACCACAAACCAGTTCAAAATAGAACCACTTTTTATATCAAAATATCTTCCTATTCTTGTTGATCAAAACCCATTCTGAATATGGGGAATTTTTTGGTCCTAAAAATATCACAATGGTGAAGAAAGTAATTCCACATAATTTTGAAAATGGTAAAAAGAAACCATAGAATAATATTGTATGAAATGTGTAAATGGGATGATATCATGAAACAAAAATCAATTCAAAGACTGCCTCATCGCATGGAATTGTTCTGTTTTGTGAAGTACCCACAATAAAAATAGTTCACGGAATGGAGACAGTGACTTTAGTTCCTCCAAATAAAACCAAACTCATTTTTGGGAATGAGGCATTAATTTCCACCCCCTGAAAACAATTATTCCCCACAAACTAGATGTTTTTCAGGATGAGATGGTACTGTTGAGTCCTGCAAATGAAATGAAGTAATTTGTGGGAAAAATGAAATGATTTAAACCACTAGAAATGAAACGTACCTTTAAAAAATGACATCCAATCCAACTAATGCATTATCAAGTAGGGGAATACTCCATGGGATCTCTCAAATGAAGTCTCTCAAACCAAAATCGATGACCAGTCAGGATGGTACCCAGTTTCTATATTCTTTTATAAATAGAACCCATGGGGTCCTGAGAGAAGAAGAGGATGCCACAACTGAACATATTATCTGAATAAAGAGAAATAAATTAACCACGCAAACTGATGCCCTTTGTTGATTCTTAGCATGTAAACCTCACCACATAGCTTTAAGGGGAACTTAATAAATCATTATTTGGTCCTGGAACCCAAAATTATCTTGTGAACACTATCCCATGAGGTGAAAAACAATGTCCCAATTGTAGATAGGAATCATTCACAAAAAAGAATAGTGCAAGTGATACTATTGACCACATAGTGGTTCACTACATGGGTAGAACCTGGTCTTGCATAGAAGAATACTATGCAAGTGTGTTTCATAGTTCCTTGAAACGTGTGTTCTAGATTTAAGAATCACTGTTTCCTGGCGGTTTCCATTGGATTTATTCATTGAACTAGAAACAACCAATACTTCTTTATCCAAAAAGGATATACTTTCCAAATGAGGACATTAGTTAAGTTTTGAACATTACGATACTTAGGAATGTTCATTGGTTGAGAGGATGGGAGTTTGAACTCGTCACACCCTTTGGGTGGAATTATTGTCTACTCCAGGAATCTCTTTGTAAAATTAATAAATTTTCATGAATAATTATTAATTCATCAAGTGCATCATAGGTATCCCTTGGAATTTATATTCACTTATTAACATGTGTAACATTTTATAATCATCAGTATGCATTCATGGTTCTACATTAATGGAAATATCTATAAGTATTTGAGGTTTTCCATCATTGGTATCCTCTAATATACTACTTATATATTCTTTTAATCATCATTGTGATGATGCTGGTTTTTAAGCCACTTAGTGGGGAACTATGGAATTTTATTTTCACCCCGGGAGATGAAGGTTTAGTTTTATTTTTGGACCATTCCCATAAGATAGACTACCTATTTATCCTGGGGAAATGAATCATAACCCTCGTAGTTCGGTGCCACTAAATAGGACACATCATTACTTTTAAGGTCATGTGATAAGGACCTCTAAGCGGAAGGTGCATAGATGAAACTTACTGTGGACATATGCTGAAGAGGCCCAAGGAACATAGAAAGGATATGGGTTTCCAAATAGGATTAGAACCTATTGGGAATATTGCCCAATGAGAACATGATTGATTTGAAGTGTTGGGTTTGAACCTCAATTAGGATTTATATGTATCTCATATGGATGGGAATCAAATCCCATGTAGTTCGATAAATCTCATAGGAGTGTATAGTCCCCTAAGATAGATGAGCTTAGGCTTACTTCCTGAAAAAGATGCCTTGATTAACTGAGTATTTTTCGGGTTTTTTCCTATGGAGGATGCCCAAATTGGGGGAATTAGGGTTGCATTCATGAGGAGGATATCCAGTGAGCTTAATCCCTGAAAGTTCTTCCTACGTATTCTAGTTTGAACAGGAATCAGTGTTCTCGTAGTTCCTTTGGTGTGTGTCTGTGAACATGTTGTAATCATCACGTATCTATAACCCCACATGATCCATGCTTAGTGTGAGGAACAAGATGATGTGAAATATTAAACAATTAAACATCACTCTTTTCCAACTCCACTGATGGAAGAGGGCACGTCGACCGTGGAAGAGGGTGAGGTAATGAGCTTTCCCTCTGTTCTCTTCACATAAGACAATGGTCCAATTGAAGGAAAGAGGGGTTGAAGGCGAGGGGATTATACCTGGAAGTCTTACCATCAACTGATCTAGTTAGGGGAGGGATACTTCTCCAATTAGTGTGTGGAAAATCAAGTGTGAAGTGTACCTTTCCTACCAGAGACCTAAGGTTTCGGGTCACCTCTTTGAGAGGGGAGAGGTCAGGTCCCAAACCCTTCTCCAAACTGGGAACTTTCCAACACTGTTTCTAGGAGAAAATTATATGTTACTGCGGATATACAAACCCACACACATCTCAAGAATCATAACCCCATTGTGAAATAAATGTGGGAAACCTATGACTACGGAAATACAAACCCAGAATAGGAGACACGCTAATGTGCATTTCCCAATGGTTTGATAAGTCAGGAGGTTTTGGTGGAGGCTTCAACTTAGCCCCTTTTTGGTAAGGGAACCAAGGAACGAGATACCCTGCCTTGAACGGATTTTAAAAAAGGGTATTTGAATTAGTCGCGTAGGTCCCTCGCGCAAGTATTCCGTGTAGGTACATCATGTTGACGTACCGTGTAGGTATACCGCAAAGGTATGCCACACAAGTATTCCGTGTAGGTATGAATGATGACTAGAAAATATGTTATACATAGGAGAACCAATCCAATGTAAATTTTTTAAAAAGACATTAAATCATTCCTATGATGTTTAATTGTCTCTTCTCTCGTGGTTTAGAGAGCTACCTGAGACAATTTGAGGGAACTATATGAAATAGCAAGGCAATGAGAGATTTAGAGAGACTTTCATATATTTTTAGTCCTCAAATGCGGTGCCCAAGGGATCTATTTATAGGCACAGATATGTACTTGTCAAAGAGACACTTCTCATGTTGTTTCGTCACACTACTCTACCGTGCATGTAGTCCATGTAGGTGCAAAAACATATTCTGGTGTGGATCCCTGATGCGTAGGTCCGCCACACAACTCTACTCTGTAGCTTCTATTTGTAGGCCTGTGAAGCTTGTCCATCGCGAACCTCTTTGGGAGTATTTTGATTTTCCTTTGTACTCTTTGAAACTTTCTTTGGGTTCTAAAATATTTTTATTTCTCTTCCTAGTATTTTTGGTTACTTTGTCAAGTATTTTCATCAAAAGACCCCCTAGGATTGGATCTGAAACATACAATGAGGGTCGAGTCCTGAGTTGAATGTTTGGAAAAAAGATTATGGATGGATTGCTGAACAGCGCTATTTTCTGCTTAGGTTTTTGCAGAGGTACGATATAAAGAGATTGGGTGATGTCCTGGCGCGTATGTCTTCTGTTTCATATAAATAGGTCTCAAATATCGTATTTTTTTCTTCACCTATTCATTATCTGAAATTTTATAGATCTCGTTGCATATCTCATTCACCTAACTTCATTGTGTTGTGCCCTTGTGTAATTCCCTTGAAATTTATTCATATTAAAATAATTTAAGCGATGGAGCTATGAAAAAGGACTTCATCTAAGGGGTTCGACAATGATCCTTGTCGAAGGACCTACGCGACGGACCTCATCGAAGGAGCTACGCGAATAATGTCCTTTAGAAAAAATTTCACTTTATTCTTTTAAAATTACATCCTAATAGTGGATGTTCGGTAATTATTCTACAATATAGAATAACTCATTCAATAACCCATAATGAAGAAGCTAAGGCTCTTCAAAATGAAATGATGAAGATCAGCAGACCAGAATATTATGACATTTTTAATGTACTCTTCCTAGGCTAGGGAAGGGTATAATTCTGTTCTAGCATAAATATCCACAAAGTCCTTACTTACCCCTGTACAGGAATGGGATTTTTGAAGACTCCCATGTTCCATCTATTAATATTTAATTTCCATATAATTAGTTTCTTCAATACTCTAACTATAATTGCATGAATATTAGTTCAAGAAGGTCCTAGTACAAGATGGAAGAGTCTTTATTAGTTGCATCCTTCATCACAGTGGTTGCGCTTCAGATACGAAGGATCACGTTTTAGAGACAAGAATACATTTTTATGATTCCACATTTTGGGATTCTCAAATAGATCAATCTAATGGTTGGAAATAAGGTTGGGACCTTCGTTCTGGAGGGAGTGTAAAACCTGAGTGGATGTGGGCATTCTGGGTACGTTGGACTAGTGAAGTATTCAGAAAAGATTGATCAGATGTTTATATCTACAAAGCTGTCTAGATGGGGAAAACAAATATTTATAAAAATGATTTCATTCCTAAATTATTAAGTTGATGGAGTCCACAAAAAATTCCTTTCATTTGATGCACGTTGAAGTTGGTATTAGTCTCTGGGATATTTACCAACTAGCTGGAATTCCCATTCTTGGGAAAATGTATGATGAATCCATCCTGACTACTACAACATGGAGTGATGTTACAAGAACACTACCACTGGCCCATGAATTATTTAAGATAGCAAAGAATTTACCCAAGGACAGGAATGATATCCATGCTAGAGTGTAGATGGAATCCTTCTTAGAACCAACAACAGAAAAAGGTCCAAATGGTGGATTTCTTATTGATTCTCCTTATGAAGATAACCGAGGTAGTTCAGGCACATATTGTCCTACAATGTAAAGAGGTGCTTATAAGCACTGGGGATATAAAGTCAAACTTGATATAGATTCAAAAGTACGCTTAGCTACCTTCCATTCTTTGTGTCTAAGCAGTTATTTTGTTCCAGTCCATGAATTCAGAGGTGGTGTAAGATCAAGGACTTTTTTCATTGCAACTAAATAGGTAGAAAATAAGTATATTGGGTTAGAAACCCCTGTATTGGAAATAATTTACCATATTCTATTGAATTTATACAATGGGAAGGCTCTATTTAGAATTTTGGGGCCATTCCAAGTGTTGCGGGGATGGATTACAACATATTTTTCATCATAATCTCTGTTGAATTTAGTTATAGTTACCAATGGTCGATACATCCCATTTTTATCGAAATTTTCGGGTATTTAGCCTCTAAACTTGAGACTTGATATATACTGAATGCATTTAATGTCTCAGGATATTTCATCATCTTTACTTTTGGTAACCCACCTGTTGGAACATTTATTGATGTTGGTAAAGAAAATAATTATGAGCTGAGATCTTATACGATGGGATTCCTCGATGGCATATTATCAACTAGGATTGATGGTGAAAATATCTATGAGGCTTACGTCCCCAATAGATTTTGGCATTAGTTCAGATGTCATCAACAATCAAACACTTTTCCACCCACATATGTCAGACATGAGAAGCACCCAATGGTAGCATGACAATTATGGATTCTAACATCTTTAAAGGTATCTAAATTGTCGATTACATTACCACCCCCAGATGCGTTAATCGGATTGCAAGCTGGGTATTCTAAAGCATGGGATTATTCATATCCGCAAGGGGCTTTATCAAAAGGAATGCATCAGGTGGTATCTACAACGATTGTTACACATGGAAATCTTGGTAAGAAGTCCAAGGCCAGAGATGATACATTTGTTTCAGAGGTTTTAGAGCCCTCAAAACGTCTTCACAGGAGGTATACCAGGAAGACAAGGGCTAGAGAAGGAATACCTCCAATTCCAAGGCGATCCAGTCACCACCATCCAATAGAGATTCCTATTCCATCTGTTGAACATTCAGAAGAAAGGAGGCCTACTAAAATTCCCCAATCAGAAGGTTTTGAATCTCCTCCACAGTCAACCACACCAAGATGGAATTATGTGCGACCTTCAGCCATTCATCATTTGATGGGCATAACCCGTGATCTTAGGGTCCCATGGGATTTCTCCAGCATGGAATTCGAATAAAAATACCCCTTTTATCAACGCTAAAAATGGCCTTTAACAGTGCTAGAAAAGTGCTGTTAAAACCGGAGAAGATAAAAGTGGGGTCCCCTTTATCAGCGCTCTAGAAAGAGCTGATAATAGTATCCTTTATCAGTGCTTTCTTTATAGAAATTATAAAAGACCCCTTTTATCTGCAATTTTTTTAGCGCTGATAAAAATATTAAAATATAATAAAATTTTAAAATTTTAAAATATCCAGCCAATCAGGGGGGCTTTTATAGCGCTTGAGCCCCCTTCTAACAGTGCTTTCCAGCCCCTCCAGCTCCTGCACACACCATCCTCCACCCTATATCAGCGCTGCACCCCCTTATCAGTGCTAGCCCCCCCCCCAAATCCACACCCATGCACGCGCCCTTCCCTCCACCAAGATTTGATCTCGAGACCTCCACCATGCGTGCCTAAATCCTTTACCACTCTGCCATATTGATTTGATCACTAGTTAATGATATATATATATATATATATAATTAATTATATTTATTCATATAGTAATATATAGTATTATTAATATATATATAGTTGTATTAATATATATATTTATAGTGATATTAATATATATTTATATAGTTATATTAATATTACTATATATATAGTGATATTAATATATATATTTATTCATATATTAATATATATTTATATATATTTATTTATATATATTTTTTTATATTTTTTTATTTGTATATTTATTCATATATTATTATATATTTAGAGGATCAATTTTAAATACATTTATTAAATATTATTTTGTGTGTGTTTAAAATAAAAAAATACATATATACATACATATATACAACACACATACACACACATATATATTATATATGTGTGTTTGTCATTAAAATTATACATATTTATATATATTTACAAATATTATATATTAATATGTATATAGATATATTAGGACATATAGATAATATATATCAGTTGGTTAATACAAACGCATACAAATACACACACACACACACACATTATATAGGTATATAAATATTCATATATGTGTGTTTTAAATAAAATGAATTTTAGTTTTTCCTTAGATAAATCATATATATTGAGAAATATATTTTATATATAAATATGTTTAATTATTTATTTATAAAATTTAATTTCAATGTGTGAATATATAAAAAATATGTATATATTGTTATATATTTGATTATAAATATCAGTTCATCCTAAAAAATGATAAAATTTCAAATACATAATATCAATATGAATGTAATAACTTGTAATAAATTCAGTCCCTGCAAAAAAAAAATCCAACAATACCCCCCTTAAACAAGGTTAAAAATCTACAAAATGTTAAAAAATCAGAGTATCCCGATTAAAAACTCAGTTTTGGAGCCCATATGAGCCTATTTGGGCCTCAAAAAAACCTTATCCTAGGCACCCCAAAACTAAAGGGTGTATAGCTCATCGCAGGCTTTGATTTGATATGTGGTAGAGCTCGAACAGATACCCTGATCAAAAGTTATGGTCGTTTTAAGTTCGAGTTGCATTTTCAACATATATTTGGATCTTTTATTAATTTTTTTTTATTTTTTTAGTCTTCATATTGAAATTTAATGTCTATTACTCCATAATAATCATCAAATTATTAATTAAAAATATATTTTTTAATTTTTTTTATAATCCATTTTAACTAAATATCTTATATATTAAGTATATTATGTGTTAATGTATATTTATACTTATGTAAAATATATTTAAAAATTATATATCTTATTTATATCAATATAACTATATAACTATATTTATATATTAATATGTTATATTTAATTAAATTTTTTTGAAGTCAACCCTTTATCAGTGATTTTAAAAAAATCAATGATAAAGGCCCCCCTTTATCAGCGCTACTAAAAAAAGCGCATGTAAAGGGGATCACCTTTAGCAGCCCTTTTTTAGCACTGATATAGGTACCCCCCCTTTATCAGCACTTTTTTGTTAGCGCTGATAAAGGTTGGTGCTGGGAAAAACTATTTTTGTGGTAGTGTATACCAGATATTGGTGACATCAAGAAACCATCTGATTGCATTCCAAACAATAAAATTGATGATGTACAAAAGTATATTATTGAGCTGGAGACTTTAATATATGCAACAGATGAACAAATACCAGCCTCTAAATGAGTATCTCATATGATGTACTTAGGTGTAAATGAAGGGGAAATTATCGACTCTGAGGAGGAGTGGGATATTTATTTTAATACAGAGAATTTGTTTCCCATTTTCTTCCATCTCAACACTAATTTATCATTTATTATCATTAATCTTCATGAAAATGTATTTATGTAGCCTGAATGTAGAGAAGGATTCTCCAAACCAATTCTCGAATCACCTAAGTATGGTTCTATAGGCTCTCCTATTGACGCAAAAAATGATTCACCAAGGACACCAGAACCTTCTCCAGGATCAAGAATCATGACTGGGGTAATGACAATAGATAATCCTCAACCATTACCTCAAGTTTCCCCTTCTATGAGCAGTTTTTCAATCTCCCCCATGCTTTTGAACATGAATACAAAAGATAAATGAGATTAATTCGAAGTATTCACCGAAGGAGTAAGTATTTATATTTCCCTTAGGGAATATAACTTTCTCAATACACTTTGGTAACTCCGTTTTATCCTCTTGTAGTATCTATGTCTCTCTCTTATCTTAAGGGATTAAGAAATGATTTTTCAATTCTAGAAAAAGAAACCCCAGGGGAAACCCAGGTTTATGAGGACAAATCTACAATATTAGTAGATAATTCATTAAAAGATTCTGGTATACCTACTCATGGCTCTTCTAAGAGAGAGGAAATCCATGGTATGATTAAATCCATTCCTCAGTTTCTTTTGTCAAAGTTTCCTAAAAATAATGAATACTGATATTCCTATTACTTCAAAAGAAATTATTGAAGATCTGGGGAAATGTAAGACAAATACTGATGTTGACCCAAACATGGAAAGACCTGATACTGCTATACCAATTGAAGAACCAACAAAACAAATTGTCAGTGGATCTAATTTGGGAATCAACCAACATTTGTTGGATACCTTAAATGGCAATGATGCTATAACATTTCGGGCTGTATACACTGAAATAATGGACACCCCTAATCCAAATATTAATATTCCAAATTCTATCAAGGAGTTTGAGGATTTTCATGAGGAATTGCAACGGCGTAAGTCCATATTCTTGCATTTTCCATACATAATTTCTTCTTCAACTTCATTTTTTACATCAAAGGTAACCTTATGCAGCATTATCTATAGAAAATGTCTCAAAGACACTTCGAGAATGGGGTATTCCACTTTATACTTCGGCTGGAGTTGGGAAAATATCTTTAGAGGATCCTTCATCAAGATATTCTCCATAGCCTTCAAGTGCCATAACTAAGAAAAATCAAGGAAATTCCCCTTCAAAAGAAACATCTAATCAAAACATTAGATCTAAGAATACAAGGGATGAATCAAATCATGTAGCTAACATATTATTTGGTAAATATAATCAGCTATCTGAATCTTATTTTCTTCCTCAATTTGAATCAAATAATGACTTTGATTTATCATTTAGGGTTATCAGCTCCTAGTTTAGAAGGTAAACCCTCAACTATCCCAGGATAAGTAGAACAAGGAATCCCTTTAAGTAACATATTTCCAGAGTACATTTTACCCCATTTTAGTGACTCAAGTTTATACATAGAATTTCAATATTCTCTTGGCATGACAAGTAAGAAGACATGGAGGCATATCTAGAGCATAATTTCTGAAATTCCTTTAGATGAATTGTTGTCCCATTTTTCAAAACTCCCAGCATTATTCTGCATGTTGGGATTTAGTGGATTTAATTATCATATTGTCTATGATGCCATGAAAGAGACTATTTTCCGATGGGAGTAGGATCATAATTTGTGACAATATTTTGAGGAGGCTAAATGAATCATCAATATTTAGGGATTTCAATCTGTAGTAGCTGAGGTGGAGGGAAATCATAATAATAAATCACTCAAAATTAGATAACAAATCAAAGAAACCACGAAGGAGTTGTTATATCTTTAATAGAAACATGATTATATTCATAAAAAACTTGAGATGATGAATTAGACATTTTGAGAAACCCAATTAGACGGGATAAGTTCCATTTCAACTTGTAAGGACGCACTTCTTCAGGCAGAGGAAATTGGAGTTGCACAGATGTCTCAACATTAATAGGTAGCTGATAAGGCTTATGAAGTAGTCCAACAAAAAAAAAGTAATTTTTTCAGTTGGTTCTAAAACATTATAGAGAGGCTCCATTTTGTGAATGGCGCTCTATTTTCATATGAATGGAGGAATTTTTTTTCAATCATATAGTTCTTCATTTATGTTATTCATGATTACAGTATTAAAGGTAAATGATGATAAATATTCCTTTATGTTAAAAAATAATTATTATAATAACAAGAATGATGTGCTCATGATTTTCTTATTAAGCCGAGGGACCTGATGAGCACAATTTGATTGTTTCTAGTGTTATATGTATAACCCCACAGATTTAATATTTTTTACCCCATTTTATTATTACTCAATATTACCTAAATCATAGAAAAAAATTATTTTTAGTGAGCTGGGACTCGGCTTTTTTTAGAGTGCTCTACACGAGTTCTCAATCTAATGATCACTAAGTCTTTTGTTACTGGTAGTTTATAGTCATTCTCGTTGGACTATAAAGGGCTAAAATTTAGGGTCGAAATAGATTTGACCATAAAAATTGAATTAGATCCCAAACAAAACTCTATGGATAATAATTTCTTTAAAATTATTTAAATATTTCCATGGGGAATCTTGGGCAAGGATTTTTATAGATACAAAATTTAGAGTCTGTATCAACATTATGGGTGTCTTTTCCTGGAACGAAGTTACCATTACATGTCAAAACCGTTATGAGGGAAATATTATGTTGGTACAACTAGGGTATATGCTACATAGCCAAATAGTGTCATCTTTTGACTAACAAGCTTTTTATCTAGGAAACTTATGCCAGGCCGCCCAAGGGCACATGCTGCACAGTCTGGCAAAAGAGCTTGTTAGGAATTTAACATTTTTTTACTGATAGATAAGGGAAATAAGATTTGAGATATCCAAGACCACAGTGGTTGGTTTTGACAAGGAAATTAATTTTAAGAACGAAAGATCCATTTTATACTGACATATATCATGAATTGGAAAACCATTTCTATGCAAATTTATTGTATGATTAATGGCTAAAAATTTATCATAAAAGGGAATATTTATGATATCATATTGTGCAGTTTTAAGTCATGCAGTGAGGACATTGGTACTGTGTAGTTTAAAGTCATGCAGTGAAGACATTGGTACTCTGCAGTTTTCAATCATGCATTGAGGACATTGGTACTGTGTAGATTTATGTCATGTAGTGAGGACATTGTGTGGATTTAATTTAAGGTCTTTAGCTCTAACCAAAGGTATGATAAAACACTCCCAATTTAATGATAATTTTTTTGAAAACATACTGTCATATTCTGGTAAGGATGGGAAAACTGTAAACTATTATTTGGGAATTTCTTGTAATCGAGGAATGATATGAGAAAATGGCTAAAAACATTAGAGGTAGTATTTTACAAGAATGAAGTTACCAATATTTGAAAACCCATTATGGGGGATATATTATGCAGGGATAACTATGGAATATGTTTCATAACCAAATAGTGGCATCCTTTGACTAAGATGCATGTTATGTAGGAAAATTATGCAAGGCCTCCTAAGGGCACATGCTGCATAGTCTGGAAAAAGAGCTCTTAGAAGATTGACGTTGTATTGCAAAAATTCGAAGAATGTTTATAGAGATTCAAATTTTCTGAATCATAGAGTTTGGTTTATGGAGAAAGGTACCTGAATATGAAAAGGATATTTTCCACCAAGATGTCCAAATAATCAGAGGAATAGGAATTTCACGAAGGTCTGATCCAAATGTAAGAGATACAGTGGCTGTAGTTTTTTTGTCATACAACTAGGACCATAAATAGAGACAATATATAACATGTGGCGAAGTGATTTCAAGGTTATTTCATAGTGCATCGAACACATGGTGAGGGAAATATGTAAACCATGGTCTTGAAGACTTTCAGATTGTGAAAATGATAATTGGACAATTATACTTGAATGATTGTTTTTAAATACCTATTCTTGTATATTGTCATTTAAGATTAAAGGGGAAAAAGATTCTATAACCCTGAATGAAGTTACCATTATTTGAAAAACTCATTTTGGAGGCTGTATTATGCAGGGCCAACTGGGGATTATGCTGCATAACCAAATAGTGGCATCATATGACTAATAGTTCAATTATGTAGGCAACTTATGAAAAACCGCCTAAGGGAACATGCTGCATAGTCAGGAAAAAGAGCTATCAGATATTGGAAACCCTATCACCAGAAATCGTAAGAATGATTTTGAGGATCTAGAATTATTCAAGATTAGGAGTGTTTAATATGTAAGGGGTTATTCCCAATGCATTTGAGAAATATTTTTACCAATATTGGCAATGAGTTTTATGTCCTGTACAAAGATTCGACTCATATGTAAAATGGTGACTTTTTGGATTCCTCTGAATGAATATAGTGATGTGTAGTTTTAAGTCTTATAGTGAGGACATTTTCACCCTCATAAGGAATTGAAACACCTTACCTATAGAAAGAAGAACCTTATCCAATTCCTAAGCTCACTTGAGCTATGTTCGGTGTGAGAAACAAAGAGTAGTAAGGGTGTCTTCTATAATACAAAGGTGAAATAGATAAAAAATGGCGGTGTTATATTTCCATGAAATTTAACATCATGTGGTAAGGATGAAAATGAATCGATGTGAAAAGAAGGACATATTGTAACTAGATTAACGGATAAAACCAATATGTCAATATATGTCTTTCTAGTTAATGAATCAATCCATACATAGTTCAAAAAAAATTCTTATGAAGATTTGATTATTATACATGAAATAATGTGGTTTTTATCGTAGTTGGTCCCATGATTAGAGATCTAGGCATCTCAGTATATCTCAAAATAGAAGAGAATCATGTCATACGTAGTTCTTTAAACAATCATTATTCATGTTAATCGAGTATGGCAAGAAGAATGGGGGCATACAACAAGTCCTGAGAGAACGGTAAATCATAAGATATAAAATGATATAAGTAACAAATCATATATCTTAAAGAAACACTCTATAGAGATATGAGGTTGAGTCAATAAGGTTTTCATTATGACTTTTTCCATTCCTTCATTCATGTGGGAGATTGATAAGTCATCAAGGATTCCTTATGACTTCACCATTCCTCTTATTTTGAAAATCCAAAACACTTTTTCATAAGAAAAATTTCATTTTACCCATATTTTAGTTCCATAACGAAAATTTACTTCCCAAAGGAAATTATCCCCCACCATGTTTTCATTGTTCATATGAATATTTTTCTTAAGTGTAAAAATCAGATTCATATCTAAATCTTTAGAATCGTATAATAATTAGTCATGAAGCATTCTGTTTTAGGATCCAAATTCTGGATATGAATTCTAATGACGTTCAACTCCAAATTATGGATTTGAACTCTCATGAGGTTCATCTCTGAATTATGGATAGGAACTCTAATAAAGTTCCACTCCAAATTCTAGATACGAACTCTAATGAAGTTCCACTCCGAATTCTAGATATGAACTCTCATAAAGTTCCACTCCGAATTCTGATTCTGAACTTCTATAAGTACTGAATCTGAGTTCTTTAAATTTAGACTTTGAACTCTAATGAGATCTGACACTAAATTCTCATGAATTTAGACTCTGAACATTGTCAGTTCTAGTTCTGAATTCTAGTGAAATGAGACTCCAAATTTCCTTGAAATTTAGACTCCAGATTTCTACAGAATTCTGGTTCCTAATTCCTACAAAACAGAATCCAAATATCTCTTTATTATAGCCTCTTAATTCTATTTTTAGTTAGACTAAGAACTATCATACTTTTCTTACATTACAAACTTATATATACTCCATTCTAAATATCAGTTTAGTAATGATTACACTTGTTTATTATAAAACAATGTTGTGATTTTAGTTATTGACTAACTATTGGTTGAGTGACATGTGTACATGTCCCTCCTAAATTTAAGGAAGAATATGACCGTTGGAGGTGGGAGACGACCATTAGAGCTTCACAAATAAATAGGAGGTCATTTGAAAAGAAGCTACAAATTTGACAACTGTGCTTACATGATATTGAAGTGATTTCTAGGGAGTGAGGATCTTATCAACTCTCAAGCTTCATGCAGAAAGTTTGAATGGCTTGTTCAAAATTTTCCTTGTGCAGATTTGCTTCATACGACTCCGATTGTTTCTATGTACAATTGAGGGCCTCCAGGGATATGAAGATAGAGGTTCCAACAACCTAAAGTTGATTTCTTCCTTGTTGAGGAAGACAGAGGTGCTGACTACCTGATAGTTGAGGGCTTGTAGGGATAGCAAGATAGACTACGATCTTCATATCGAGGGCTTCCCCTGATGTGGGTAAGACCGAATTTCTTGAAAGTATAAATCTAGGGAACTTTGGATACCCTTCTCTTTGGGTTAAATTACATATTACTTGTTACTTGTAGTGTTACTACTTTGTTTTCCACTATGAATTTTTTATTATTAAAGAAATGTATAACTTTATTATACATTCTTATTTGTACTCTGATATAGTTTGATTGTATACGCTTTAATGTAGAATCTTAATCTTTGTTTCGTTTGTTAAGTTTCATTTTCAGAATTACTACTCTTTATTTTGGAAAGTCATTAGAACTCATAGAGGTCTTATTAATTATCTTGTTTAACCTTGTTAAACATAACCATCCTAAAAATTTCTTAAGATAATTTTTAAAAGGTACAATTCACCCCCCCTCTTGTATTTGAGAATCTCATTCTTATTTCGATCCTACGTTTGGCATTATAGATTATATCATACTCAATCACACACCATCCTAACAATTGGTATCAGAGGATTTGGTTCAATCTGAATTAATCTCATGATTAGATTCAAAAGAGAATTCTCG
This sequence comes from Viscum album, assembly GCA_963277665.1. NCBI lineage: Eukaryota > Viridiplantae > Streptophyta > Magnoliopsida > Santalales > Viscaceae > Viscum > Viscum album. The sequence goes on along the minus strand of OY728165.1, from coordinate 981,204,493 downwards.
GAATAAAACATTCAGATTCATATTTCTAGATTCATATTTTTCGGAATCTACTTTTCGGAATCATAGTTCAGATTCATTTTTTTCCTAGAGATACAATTTTTCTTGCTTAGAATATTTTCATTGTTTACAAAATTTTTCTACTATCAATTTTTTGTGGATGGACTTTTATTAAAAAAGGCAGGAATCAATGTTGGTTCCACAGAGAATCTTAATCCTACTAGATTACCAATTTTATATGGTAATGATTACGAATATTGGAGAGATTTCATGAAGACTGTCATTATCAACACTGGGGTTGAAAATTTTATTATGCATACTGGTGGAAACAAAATTACTGATAAAGAAGTAAGTGCCTTTACAAATCAAGAAAAGCATGAATATCAACTCAACTATATGGTACACAATACTTTACTTTGTTCAATGACTAGAAATATATATAGACGAATTTCTTCTGGTGTAGCAGTTTGAAGTTCTTGTGCTCATGTGTTGTGGATACAACACACACTTACAGACTATGACTTGAGTTTTACTAAGACTCAATTTTTTTGTGATAACACAAGTGCCATTTCCCATAGAAAAAACCATCCACATAACTCTCATGCAATTCACATAGATATTAGGCATCACATTCTTAGGTATCACAGACTAAAAGGAGATATCATTTTTTAGTATATCGAAACACAAGATCAACTTTCTGACATTTTCATAAAATCTTTACCCTCTGGTAGATTTGAATACATTAAATAGAATTTAGGAATGATAACCATAATGTAATCTTACTTAATTAAAATCTTGTTGAATCAATATCCTTATAGTAATGAACACATTTTTTATAGGGGCATCACATCTATTATTATGTTTTCCAAATATTTCGTAAAGAAGATTTTCAGAAAGGAAATTTTTGTACTGGAAATTTTCGTACTGGAATTTCTCATACTAGAAACATTCATAAGGGAAATTTTCATACTAGAAATTTTCGTAATAGAAATTTTTGTAATGAGAATTTGGTAATGGAAATTTCTGCACTTATAATTTTTGTAATTGAGTTTTGGTACACAAAGCTTTTGAAATAAAACGATTTCGTAGTGAGTTTTTCTTAGTCAAATTTTCATCAAGAATAATATCACCTATTACAAATAATCTTCCTAGCCTATTCGAAAGGTATGATTTTCTTAATTAATTTTTCATAGTAACTTTTACTTGAAGATAGTCTCCTTTATTTTTTAAAATTTTTCAAATTAATTTCTTCTTAAATCTGAATGTTCTTAAAACCTCAAAAGACCGGAATTAATATTTCCATGCGGGTTTGTTTTAAACCATCAGATCAGATCAAAGAGGTTTTCAACCGTTAGATTGGGTTTGAAAGATGAAAGGCCACCACCATCGCCTATATAGGGGACCCCTGATGGTAGTCCCACATCGATTTCATGCTCTCGCATGTTGAAATTATGTCCTTCCTTGTTAAGACCATTCCGAATATTTCAGTGCTCCTCCATTTTTGAATTTCTGTAGAAGGCACATCTCAAGAAATATCTACTATGAAGAAAATCTCAAGTTGGTTAGTCTACAGGGAAAGGATGGTCCATCCAAACTTTTTTAGTAAGTATGATTCTCTTATTTCTAATAATATTGAGCTCAATGGATGGGAAGATTTCTGCATATTGAAGCCAGGGGATCAACATGTTGTTTATATGGATTTTTTTTAGAATGTTATGTGTCTGTTTTCTTCAATGAAGAATATGGAAGAGAAAATTTCTCCATTCAGAGCTACAGAAAGACTTACAAGCTTTATTACACCACGTTTGGGAGCTGGTTGGGGCTCTCATGTGATGGTGAAGCTGAATTTTTCTCCCAGAAGCTACCAGATGAGCAAGGAAGTTTCAGCAAGGTGAAGGCTATGGAATGCCTTGGGCTCAAAGATGACAAAACAACAAAGATTTCACAACTATCTACCGAAAACCGGATTTTACAGTTTTGGGATCAAAGGTTTTTTGTACCAAGAAGAGTTGACAAGGTTAACTTAAAGAAAAGTGATATTTACATTTTGGATTTCTTGGTAAATCTAAGAAAGATAAATCTGATGAGGCACATCCTTATTACAGTTTAGAACATCAAGAATGGGAATTTTAAAGCTCAAATTATTATGTACCATGCTCTTCTCTCTATGCTTATTATTCGGTGTCTTGATTCTTTCACGGTTGCTTGCACATCAAAGCCGAGAAATTGAAAGGTGATTTTGATTAGTGATGAAACCATAAAAAGGATGAAAGTTGGTTTTTCAAAACAGATAAGTGAGTTCTATTATCTGCTAGAGGAGGACACAGAAGCTGTTCTCGAAAATGTAGAGAAAGTTGAACCATCGAAGAAGGCTGGAAAGAAAAATAAGTTGAAATAAGTGGAAGTTGAAGATAAAACTCATAAATCTAAGGACGCTCAATCCGCAGCTCCCAAACTGAAAAAACATGTAGTGTATTTGGATGAGGTGGTGGCGAAGTGGAGGGAAAATAAGGAAAAAAGGAATGAAGGGGAACCTCAGTTTGGATTGGAAACTGTTGATGCCACGTCTTTAAGGGATAAGACTGATGAATACCTTGAAGAAGGTATAAAAATAGAAGAATATGAAGAAGAAAATGTTTGAGACTGAACTTGTACAATCACTCTTGAAAGACACAGAAATAGCCTCCGAGAATATTCCCATTCTGAAGTCTTTCTTGGTTGAAAGTTTACATGAAACTCAGGGGAAGAATTTAGTCACTCCGGAAAAATATAAAGAGAAAGAAGTTGTTGAATATTTAGAAGAAGAATTTGTTGATGAAGTACAAGAAGAAGAGGAATTAGAAGAAGAAGAAGAAGATAGTGGTGATTTAGATGATCTGATTAAACAAGTTGAAGATTATCAGGAAAAGGCAAATCCATCAGAAAACTTACGACACCAAACATCAGAGGCTGAGTCCTCAAAGCTTGTCACTCCAGGAAAGGGAGATGAGAATGATGGCAAGAAATATGAAGACAAATATGAAGAGAAAGAGAATTAATTAAGTGTGGAAGAAAGCTATGAAAATCACTTTCTTAAGGAAGGAGAAGAGAAGGAAAAACTTGATGATGACAAGATAGTTCAACTATCTAAAAATGAGGAAGAATATTCTGATGAGGAAGACATTCCAAAAGTTGATAGTGGTAAGAAACTTCTTATGGACACCCCAACGAAAGATATCATAAGGAAAAAGAAAGTCGGAGGCTCTTCTAAAAGAATGCTTGTGGAAATTGAAGAACAACATTCACCTATAATGTTGTCGGATTCAGAGTCATCTGCACTGGGACACGATTTTGTTGTTGAATCTCTATAGAAATTGGTGGACAGAATTCCGATCTTTCCTACAATAGACTCCCTGTGACAGATGCTTCAGCACAGCTTAAATCAAAAGTCATAATCCATATCCAGGGTGATGGATAAATGATTGAAGATTGAGGCTTATCAAAAAGAATTCTTATCAATTATGAGGTCCATAGAAAATCTTGCAGCAAAATGACTTTATGGTTAAAGAAAATTGATGAGGATTTGACAAATCTTGATACCTTTCAGAATGATGTGAAACAAGATTTTGATACAAAGTATGCCAAGATGATGAATCTATAGGAAAATCTGATCCTTGAGCAAAATACACATAATCAACAAGTGAAGGATCTGAATGGAATGCTTAACTCTATTGCACAAAGCTGGAATTGGGAAAGAGATCTCCAAATTGAGATAAAAGAGAAGCTTCTAAAAGCAGGATGAAGTTATTAAGGCTCAATCTGAGGCTCTGAAGGCTCAAGATGACATGATTAAAACCTTATAAAATTAAGATAAGGAGAACCACAAAGAGTTGAAGAAGCTAAAAATCCTTCTAAAGAATTTAATCCCCAAGGAAAAAAGAAGACAAATAGACCAATCTGATCTTTTGTTGTAATGTATTTCCTTGTAAAAATCCTTTTAATCTTAATGAAAACTTTTTTTTGCTTGTATTGTTCGTATGACTTACTAATGTTTCAGGTACTTTATTGTTTTTCCATTCCTTCAAATTCTTTTTGAAAATCACAACGGGGGAGAAGGAAAATGGACTCAAAAGGGGGAAGGAAAAATTCAAAAAGGGAGATGAAAAATTTCTATGTATAAGAAGAACTATCCCTAAGGGGGAGTGCTCATTACGAAGACTTCCATATTCATAATGAAAATCCCATTTTGGAAATCTGTAATACTATCCTTAGAGTTTCAAAGCCTAAGGGGGAGTTAGTCGTATTCACCATTGATCATAAACAAAGGGTGATAATCTTTAATTTCATGTCTAGAAATTTTTTCTATGTCATTAGTTTCTTTTCCGTAAGGATGTTTGTGCTTTTCAAAAAGGGGGATATTGTTGAGCCAATAAGGTTTTCCCTATGACTTTTTCCATTCCTTCATTCATGGGGGATACTAATAAGTCATCAAGTTTTCCTTATTACCTTACCATTCCTCTTGTTTTTAAAATCAAAAACACTTTTTCAAAAGAAAAATTTCATTTTACACCTATTTTACTTCCATAAGGAAAATTTTCCTCCCAAAATAAATTTACCCCTACCTTGTTTTCATTGTTCATATAAATATTTTTATTAAGTATAAAAATCATATTCATATCTGAAACCTCGGAATCGTATAATACTTAGACATGAATCATTCTATTGTATGGTCTGAATTCTAGATACAAACTCTAATGAAGTTCAACTCTGAATTATGTATAAAACTCTCAGGAATTTCAACTCCAAATTATGGATACAAACTCTAATGAAGTTCCACTCCGAATTTTATATATGAACAGTCATGAATTTCCACTCCGAATTATGGATACAAACTCTAATGAAGTTCCACTCTGAATTCTTGATATGAACTCTCATGAAGTTCCACTCCGAATTCTGGATATGAACTCTCATAAAGTTCTACTCTGAATTCTGATTACGAACTTCTCTATGTTCTGATTCCACATTCTCTGAATTTAGACTCCGAAAACTGATGAGATATGACACTGAATTCTCATGAACATAGACTCCGAACATTGTATGTTCTGGTTCTGAATTCTGGTGAAATCAGAGTCCATATTTTCTTGAAATTCAGACTCCAGATTTCTACAAAATTCATGTTCTGAATTCCAAAAAAACAGAATCTGAATATCTCTTTATTATAGAATATAAATTCTATTTTTAGTTAGACTACGAACTATCATACTTTTTCTTAGATTCAGAACATTTATATACTCCATTCCGAATATCAGTTTAGTTATTCTTACACTTTTTTATTATAAAATGATGTCGTGCTTTCAGTTATTTACTAACTGTTGGTTGATTGACATGTGTACATGTCCCCCCGAAATTCAAGGTAGAATATTACCATTGGAGATTCACCTATAAATAGATGATCATTTGAATAGAAGCTACAACTTTGAAATCTGTGCTGACATGCTATTGAAGTGATTTCTAGAGAGAGAGGCTCTTATCAACTCTCAAGCTTCATGAAGAAAGTTTCAATGGAATGTTCAAAGTTTTCCTTGTGTAGATTTGCTTCGTGCAACTTTGATTGTTACTGTGTACAATCAATGGCTTACGGGGTTAGAAAGACAGAGGTTCCAACACCCTGAAGTTTAGGGCTTCCTTGATGAGGATGATAGAGGTGCCGACTACCTGATAGTTGAAGGCTTGCGGGGATAGCAAGACAGACTCTAATCTTCATATCGAGGGATTACCCTGGTGTGGGTAAGATATACTTTCTTGAAAGTATAAATCAAGGAGCCTTTACCCATGGTTGTTAGATACCTTTCTCTTTGGGTTAAAAGACTTATTATTTGTTACTTGTAGTTTTACAAGGTTGTTTTCTTCAGTACATTTTGTATTGTTAAGGAAAGTATAACTTCTGTTACAAATTTTTATTTTTACTTTGATATAGTTAGATTATATAAGCTTTAAGGTATAATATTAATCTTTTTATCTTTTGTTAAGTTTCATTTTCGGAATTACTTTTCCGAAATCTAGCAAGTCTTTAGAACTCATAGAGGTCTTCTGAATTATCTTTTTTAACCTTGTTAAACATAAACATCCTAAAAATTTCATAAGGGAATTTTTAAAAGGTACAATTCACCCCCATATTTTATCTGAGAATCTCATTCTTATTTAGATCCTACATTTGGTATTATATAGTATATTATAATTAATCACATACCATCCTAACATCTGACTCACATATAGGAATATAAAATAAAATGAGAAGATTTTGTGATTTTGTCTGGGCCCAAAATTTGAGATTTAGGCATCTCTATGTATCTCATTAAAAATGAGAATAAAGCCCTAAGTAGTTCTTGAAACATGATCTCTATGAAGATCTGACTCCAATATAGGAAATATAGGGACTCATATACTACTAATGAGTATTGAGGATGTCAATGATGTTTGATTATGGAGGATTCTAATTTCAAATAGAGAAAACATTAGTTGTACAAATGATGTCAATAAGTTTAATGTCATGCAACAACGACAAAGATGTTATGCACTTTAAATTCATGCAGCATGGACACATATGGTTTTTGGGTAGTTTTAAGTCTTGGATCAAGGAAATCATACTATATAGATTAATGTATTGCAGTGAGAACAAATATGTATAATTACACAAAGTATTTCTTCAAGAATCTTTCATTGGTTTAAGTTGTAATGATATCTCCATCCATTGAGATTAAAGCATAGGCTCCATTTGAATATAACTTATCTATGGAATAAGATCCTTCCCACTTAGGCTCATGTTTTGGAGGATTATTTCCTAGTTTCATTGGAGTACTAAGGGCCAATACCAATTCTCCTTAATGGAATGAATGAAGGCGAACTTTCCTATTAAAATATCGTGCTATTCTATTCTGATAGACTTCATCATGATGAAAATCATGCAATATTTTCTCATCTAATCATTCCAACTCATTGAACCATTTAAGTGACCATTCATATGTAGATAATTGATCATAGATTGCAACTATATGTGAAGGAAATTGCATTTTAATAGGTAAAACTGCTTCGGTTCCATATACCAATGAATAAGGAGTTGCTTGGGTAGCAGTATGGGTAGTTGTCCTATAACATCATAAAGAATACAAATGTTTACCCGAAAATGATTTCTTATCTTTATCCACCATATCCTGGAGGATATTATATAGGTATTTATTGAAGGTCTCTATCTGTTTATTGGTTTCCGCATGATAGTGAGATGAGTGGTTGGACTTGATATTATGTTTCTGATAAAACTTTTTTACTTTAGAAGAATAAAAATCGGTCCCATTGTCTGTCAAAATAGTACGAGGGACACCTAATCTAGTGATGATATTAGTTTTGACAAAACTAAAAATTCATTTGGCTCCAACATCCTTGAGAGTTATTGCTTTAGCCCATTTATAGAAGAAGCAGTAGCAGTGAGAATATACTTGAACTGTTTAGCCATGGCTGGAGGATAGGGTCCTACAACATCCATTCCCCATGTTGAAAATTTCCAGGAGTATTTGGCTGTTTGTAGAAACTGTGGGGGTTGATGAATGAAATTAGCATGTATATGGTTGGGATTCCATTTTTTTGTGAAATCTATACAATCTTTTGTCATTGAAGTCCAAAAGTATCCAATCCTTCGTACCTAATTAGGTAGTCTACGCCCAGATTGTTGGGCACCACAAGCTCTTGAATGTACTCCCTCCATGAAAGCTACAGTATCTCCCCCATCAATACATCCGAGGAGAAATCTATCAAAGCCTCTCTTGTAAAGTATATAATGGTGGTCTAAACAATCATAAAGTGAAAAATTTCCCACTCGTCACCAGATCTGTTCTTTCTTATCCATATCTGGTGGAAGTACCCCATTTTGAATATTTTTCATGATGGATGTTCTCTATTGCATGGTATATCCATATGGTTCATAAATAGGTAAAATTTCATTAATTTCCCCCATTCCGGTTGGAAAAAAAGGTGAGACCACATGACGATGGGTTATGTTTATAACTGTCTCATCCTGATTTGGATCTGAAAAGGAAATAGCTGCATTAGCCAGTGCATCTGCTTGGGCATTATGTGATCGCGAGACATAGGAAAATGTCACAATTAATGGAAATTCAGCCATTAACTCTCTGACATAATCACACAAAATGACTAAGTCTTATTTTAGGATAGATTGTTCCCCCATTGATTTGTTTGGTACCAATTCTGAATCACCTTTTATATTCAAACGATCTATTTTAACTTGAAGGGACAATTTGAAACCTTCGATGAGAACTTGATATTCTTCTTCATTGTTGGATCCATATTTTGATAATTAGGAAGAATAAAGCAATAATTTTTTTTCTAGGGAAATAATGAAAATTACTAATAATTTTTTTTTCAGATTAGGGTTTTACAGTATCTTCCCTTTTGGACTTCTAGAAGCACCATAAAAATTGATTTCCCATATTTGGGAATAATCTTGAATAGGGAAGACCACTTCATCAAGAATTTTAGTAATAAATATTGTATCGTCCGCAGATGAATGCTTAGAGAGAAAATCAGCCAGATCATGGCCATTTATTGCCTTGTGAGGCAAAAACTATATATCAAAGTGTTTCAAAATAACCACCCACCATGCCAGATGCCCTGTAAGCATAGGACGACTGAGGATAAATTTGAGCGGGTTATTACGAGATACCAATTGGACCTCATGATGTTGCAAATAGTGTATCAATTCTTGTACAATAAAGATTAATACCAGGAACCACTTTTCAATATTTTAATATCATGTTTATGCATCAAGCATAGTGTGTCTGAGATAGTAATGGTTGTTTTCATTGCCATCATCATTCTTTTGGGTGATGAAGGAACCTAGTGAGAGCTATAAAGCTGTCACGTAGGGAACAAATGGTCTTCCTTCAACTGGAGGAATCAATACTGGTGGACTTAAGATATATTTCTTGAGGTTATCAAATGCTTCTTGGAAATCTTTAGTCCATTGATTTGTAACTCCCTTATTCATTAATCTGATGAAGGGAAAAAACTTTCCTGTAAAATTGGCGATGAAGCACCAAATATCGGCAATGTGTCCATAGAGTCCTCTTAATTCATCCAAATTTATAGGAGTTGAAAAACCATGTATTTTTTTTCTTAGGATCAACTTTAATACCATTATGGAGTACAAGGAAGATGAGGAATTTTCTGGAGGTTACCCTAAAAACACATTATAAGGGATTCATCTTCAAACTGCATTGTTGAAGTTTATTAATATAGTATCCAAATCTGCCTAGTGATTGGAACATTGTATATATTTGACCACCAAATCATCCACATAATATTAAAAAAAATCTCTAAGAAGATTTTGAATATATTATTCTTGGCACGTTGATATGATGCACCTGTATTCATTAAGACAAAGGGAATCACCAGATAGAAAAACACACCTTGAGGAGCTCTAAAGGATGTCGATTCTTCATCCTATTGGTACAGGAGGATCTTATTATAACAAGAGTATCCATCTACAAAGGAAATATCTTCATATCTAGCCATTGCATCAATTGGAAGTTCTGTAATTGTAACTAGAAAATCATACTTAGTACAGCTCCAGTTTAGATAGCTGAAATCAATGCAGTCTAAAATTTTCCCATTATTCTTTTTCACTGGGACAATATTATATAGCCATTTGGGATACTGAACATCCCTAAAAATGTTAGACTTTAAAATATTATCAACTTCAACTTCAAATTTAGAGGCATGAGTCAGGTGTGTCCTTGTTTCTTGCTTTAATCCATGATGTTCTTCTGGAAAACCCAAATGATGGGTGACTATATCATGATTAAGACCTAGAATTTCATAAAAATTCCAAGAAAATATATATAAATTTTGGTTTATAATGGAAGTATACAACTATTTTTCTTCATAGGTCATGGCCACACTAATTAGAGTGGGGTGTGGATCATATTTTCTACCCAGATTTATTTCTCTCAGTTTATCCACGGTGGTAGAGATATCTTCTTCAAATGATGGAGGAGCATCCTTGAGATCTTCCTCTTATTATTCAATATGTGTTAACTCCTCTATTATTATTTTCATAGTAGATTATGAGGCAAAACTCTCAGAGATAGGGGAAAATCAGTATTCTAACATCACAAATAAAAGGCTACCATATCGGATCCAACTAATGACGAAGGGTCTTCCTGTGGTAATAAAGAGGTATTGACGGATTGAGAATCAATATAATTGTCTTACCTTAGAATTACTACAATTTATTATACTCTTATTGATGAAGTAAAGGCTTTTGTAGTTCAATAGATTAAATGAAAACATCTCCATTTATGTTTCCATCATTGCTTGGTGTATCAATAATTTCTCCCATGTTGTCAGGCTCAGCTGCCACAATTGAAATTATGGAATCTATTGGACAAGTATTTGGATTTGGTTATACCCGTTCAATTTGACTAATTAGTAACACATAATATTTACAAAAATATATGAATGGATTTACTAGGATCTTTTCTAGTCCCTTTGGAGAATTAACTATTGTTATCCCCTTTGTCATGGGCTTTGTTGCTTTTGTGTGACAAAACTCTGCCTCAATGTACTGTGATTCACATGTTTTGAATTGAGCCTTGTCACCATACAATTTCCCAATTTGACCATTGAAATAGTATTTCAGACATTGGTGGTATGAAGAATGTATGGATTCATGTTGATGCAACCAAGGCCTTCCGAGCAGAATATTGAAGGTTGTGTCCTGATGAACAACCATGAAATCTGAATTTGACAGAAGATCTCAAAACTGAGTTCGGAGTGTAATTTCACCAAGAGGTTCTTGTTCATTATTATCATATCCTTGCAACATTAACGTCGAAGGAGATAAGTCAGATTCAGTCAGGCCCAATCAACGAAGTGTACGAACAGGAATGAGATTGACTATAGAGCCATTATCAATGAAGGCTCATCAGATGTCTATGTTATTGACCGTGCTAGACAAATAACAAGATCCGATATGTCCATGTACCACATGGCCTTCATCTTCATCTCTAAAACAAATGACTGCATGACATTCTACATGATCATTCTCTATACAGTAAACCTCAGCAGCAACAACGTCGGTTTAAAACTCTTGAGGACTTAAAAAATCCTCAATGAGTGCCTCTCAAAGACCATTTAATATATTCAAATCAACCCAAACTAACTAAATTTCTAGTACATGGTCCAATTGTTTCATGTAATCATACCTTTGATCCAAAGTTCTGCGTTTTCTCGCATTGAGATATGGTTTTCAGGTACTTTTGAAGTTGACGATTCTGTTGTAGATGTACATTGTGTTGGAGCAGAAGTTATAAACACTACTGGATTTGGGACATTAGACAGACTATGTCTATTCATTTTCTGAGAAGAAGACATTGCAACTTCTCATCGGTCTTCAAAAATAATTGGGTCTGAACCGAGCATCTCTTTCGTAGAAGAAACTCCTTGTTCCTATTGAGTCCGTTGAAGGGTCCATCCATGAGTTTCTACTGCATATACGGTTCGAGCAGTGGTAGTGTTAAAATTCTAGTTTTTATAATTCCCACATCATCCCATGTATTCTTGGCCTTTGCCTCTTCCTCTTGTTTCCCAATTATGTACAAGGAATTTTGGATCATTATAATCAAAGTCACCATTTCCATAAGGATCCATTAAATGGACAACATTAACAGAACCAAATATTAGTTTTTCATGTCACGTAGATTTTTATTGATAGCTTAATTGAGGTTGTGCCATTTGGTGGGGATGTTCCAGTGATTTTGAAACATATGGAATCAAATATACCATGGTCAAGGACAACATTGGCCTTGATACGAGCCCATCTTCTTTTGTCTTCTCTTTGTATTTATCATGACTTAACTTCTTTGAGGAATGACCTTTTGATGAAGATGGTTTTGATGTGGCATGAGTGAAAGAAGAAACAATTGGTTGTTTCAGTTGTGTTCGTAAAATAGATAGAGTCTGATATATCATTTTTCGGATCATCCAATCATCATATTTCTTTACATTTTTACTTTTTACCTCATTCCATTGCCCCTATTCCTCGATATTGGTAGTAGTAAAACAAGCTACTTGAGCTAATGAACTTTTCAATTTTACTTGTCCAAATTGTACCATCTTTTTTTATAATTTCTTTGAAATCAAAGAACTCCTGAATGGGGTGTCCCAAAATCTGATGAAAGGGACAATAATTCGGAAGATCTTCATCTCCTACTTTATTTGGTTTCTTAGGCATTGACAAATGAACCAGATTGTTTTCTAAAGCTAACATAAAGTAACCAAGAACTCTTTCATTCCCAAAAGAATAAAATTTATTCTTTAATTCCTTAAACTATTTCCACCTTTGTCCTTATTGATCATCTTGATGAAGAGGTATTTTATTTTGATGATCTGGAGGAGGATCCCTTCGTTATGATGAGGGTCTTGATGTAGTAATAGGTACATGTGCCTATTTGAGGGTGACAATAGCAACTTCTACTTTTCCTATCCTCCTCCCCAGAGATGGTGGAATTACATGATTATTAGCCTAAGTTTCTATAAAAGATTCCTCTATCTGATTAGCAATTGAAGTAAGGTCTCGAAGCCCCCCATTGTATTTCACAGGGATCAATAGAGTGCATAATGCATCATGCATATTTTCCGCACAGATTGGTAGCAACTCTTCTTGATGGAGTGCTAGACTTAAGGATTATGATAATATTTTACATCATGCAATGAAATATGAAAATATTTCATTCTCCCTTTTTATACTATTGTTAAGATAAAAAACAGTCCTCATTGGTAGTTTTGAACTAAATTGAATAAGGAATTTCCTGGTGGAGATCTTCCCATACAGTAATTGATTGAGATTGAAAACTTGTATACAAGACAAAATCTAGTCCTTGTAATGACTGCAAAAAAAACTAAGCTTAACTGCTTCTTGTTTATGAGAAGTTCCAATCATAGGATCACGATGAGACACAAAATGTGTTATGTGTTGTTCCAGATCTCTTGAACCATTAAATATTGGGAATTTGGTATTCAAAATATATTGTGGGGGAGGAACTGCATCCACCCATTCAATGTAAGAACTCTTTTATAGTTGAACTAGTGTATGTCATTCATCTATAGCTTCTAATAGAGTTATTAATGCCTCAATTGTGTTCATATGAATTTTTGGAACATCCGAATGAGCTGTATTCTATGCAAGTATCGAAACTGGAGTTTGAGATAGTACATCAACCAGTAAAATCACTGAAGGTGGTGCTGATATATGCCTTGGATAACCCATAGGATCATGTATATCAGGATGTATATAGTCTTTCCCAGATTGTGTACTCAATGGGGGGAATTAATTATCCACATCTGTAGTTACTATAAATCCCCTTTTCTGATGATCTCCTACAGGATTTTCAAGTTGAGGACTTTTCTTGGGAGTACGTCTAGTAGAAATACTATTTCAATGTAACTCTGTGTTGATTCTTTTCAACTACTCCATTTCCTCTTCCTACTTTTCAAATCACACTTCAAGTGAAAGAGATTGAACTTATCCAGCAGAAAAGTGAGATGCAATCTGAATTTTTTCCTTTCCCTTTGTTAGATACCTTTATAAGAGGGGGGAGTTGGTTATTTGAAGGCATACCTAAACTCTAGATAAACCTTTGATTTCATGTATGAACACCTTCATCATTTTCCTCGGTGTCTACGATATTATGGACAATAACTTCATCTTCTTATTCCCCTGAATTGGACTTATTTTTAAGAGGATCTTCTACAATGGTGTTAATGACATTTACTAATGCATAATGTATCGATGGAATTCTGTCAGTATTTTTTCAAGATCGTCTTATTTTGTGTATTCCATGAGACTCTATTCTCATATATGAAGAATTCACTAGAACTGTTTGACAGACATTAACCCGAAGGGAATCGTTTTATAGTTCAGTTTTATGCTTTCCTTGTGGATTCTTCCCTAATCAGAAGAAAGCTAACTTCCGTTGCATAGGGGATTCCAGATATGAAAAATCCCCCAGCCCTACAGGCTGGGGCTGTTCCTGTTCTTCTTATTAAAATATTTGAACATTTTTTTAATGAATTTTAAGGTTGAATTAGATGATCCCCCCAGCCTTTCCAGCTGGGTTAATTCTTGAAAAGATATGGCTGAAATTCGTGCAACGAATCTTCTGATTTTGTGGATTTTGGTTCATAAATTAGCTTGGTGAATCATCCAAAAATCACTCAAATCATCTGTTTCAGAGGATTGTTGTGCTATTTCAGAAATTTTCATTCTCTGATGCCTAAAATCCTTTAAATGGGATTCCTATTCAAGATTCTCAGAGGCGTGATGCTATAGTTACTCAACAACTTCTTTTCTTTGGGACTGATTCTGATGAGGACTAGTTGAGGCATTGGTTGCTCCCAAATTTACCCTACTGGTAAAAGCGGTCGATGTAGTACGTGTAGGGATTAAATCCACAGGGACCGGAGAAGTAACCTTGAGACGCTATGATTTGGTGAGGTATGGGCTATGAAGTAGAGAACTTTGGGTTTGATTTTGGATGGTTTAAAGAACACTAAGAAACCTATGTGAATTCAATTCAAGGAAAATGGGTTGATCTTAGGATTATGCTCGGGGTGGATTGAATGAATTTTACTTCTTTAGTCAATTTTGGTTTTATTAATTCTTGATGAATCCATTCTTCAAAAATAAAACTACCTTCATCATTTTCTGGTTTGGTGCTTACTAATCACAATTAATAATCCACTATACTCTTAGAGAACCAAATTCATGATCTCTCCGAGGTATATGGTCATTTAGAAATTGAATTTAGTTTTCTCAAACACATTAAAGATGAAGAGTAGAAATAACTGAAGAATGGATGTCTTAAATTAATTATCCAATTAACAACAATTCGTTCATAAAATACTATTCAGTCTATCCTTTTCATCCTCCTAAGATCAACCCATTTTAGGTTTATCCCTCCATTGATGGTATACTCTCAATGGTGGGCGGAATATGGCTAACAAGAATTGGATTGAAGAAATTAAAACCGCGGAAATAACGAGCAATCCTCCGTGTGCGTGAATGAAATTCACACCTATGTGTGAACTAATTCACAACCACACAGAGATATCACTGTGCTTTGTGATAATAAAGTTTTAATAAATGAAATGAAAAATATAGAAGAGAAATAAGTTTATTAAGAACATAAAGATAAAAAAAAGAAACTTACATGGAAATGGAAAACATTACAAAGGAAATTTGGAAGCATAACCTTACAATGAAACACGCAACAAAAGATGATAAGAAAAATATCCACCCCTATTCCCTTAACTACTATCTCCTTATATAGGCATATAAGGATCCTTAGGTCCATACCCCAATAATTAATTCACCCCCAACAATTAATAGAGTCAAATGGAGGGTGAATAACCAAAAGGAAATTGACTTTTTGAATTTGACCAAGAAAACTATCCAGATTCTTCCATAATATTTACATGTGATGTTGTAATTGAAGAAGGCCAAATCCGGAGGGGTTGTAGAAGAGAACTATCTTCGCCCATCTGTCCTATTTGAGCTGTAAAAATTTCAGGAAATTTGGCTCATCCATTTGGATGTTATGGTCGAAATGATGGGACAGATTTCTGTGCATTAATGTCAGGTCCACCATTTAAATCTCACCTTCAGATCCCTTTATCATCATGAAAACATCAGAATTAACTCCATAGACAGTTGAATAAATTGATACTCATATTTATATCTTTGTACTGTATAAATTTTAGCTTCATTGGGCTTGGTTTCTGGGCCCCACATTTGTTTGATGGGCCTTAGGCCCATTATGCGTTTTCCAGCATGTTTCCGCCTTCAGGTGCAAAAATCATCATCTTCACTTGTGATTCATCCATCAGACCTGAATAAAAAAATTTTCCAAATAAAGTGGTGAATCCTATACCAAAATATCAAATTAAAATAAGGAATATTTTAATTTCCACAAGCAAATTTTTGAGTGTTCCCAAATTGACACTTTAAGCATGAATTGCACAATGATGGGAAATAATGTTCAATTTCTGAATTGGAATAAAATTGATGTTTATGAAAATTTAAACACATTAATATTAAGATCTTAACAATGAATATTAGCCACTTTCAGTGACTAATCACACCCCCCAACTTGAGTTTTTCTAGTCCCGAGCAAAATATATTACAAATATGAAATTCAAATCCCCTTTTCCAAAAACATTTTAATACACATTGCTCACCCAAATATCTCATACCATAAAATTTATGGAACCCATAAAAATCATTTAAAACAAGCTTGGTACATAAGCATATCCCAAGCCCAAGCCCATTCCTTTGTTAAAATTCATCACCACATTTCATCCAATTTCAATTAAGCATGCTAAAGTGTTGTGCATCACAAAAGATATGGGGCCCATTTTCTTGTTCAAGGGGAAAAAATGGAAGCGCTAGGTGTGAATCGCATAAAACCTTAATATGAGTATCCATTTTTTTTGAATTTTTTTGAGGATTTATTTTATCCACAATAGATAAGAAAAGACTAACTCTGGGCAAGACAACTATGGATTCATGATCCCCAAGTGCCGGACACCAGACATATTGTCAATTTCATGCTCTACAATAGAGATATAAACCCTAACTCTGGGCAAGACCACTATGGAGTCACGATCCCCAAGTGCCAGACACCACGCATTTGGACAAAACATTGCTCTATGTGGTCAAAATTATTTTTTCTATTTTTTTTTGTTTTTTTTTGATACTACAATTTAACTAAAAGTGACCCCAGAACCCTATGCTATAATGAAAGGGACCCAAGAACTAAAATTAACACCCACAATCCAGTAGGCGTGCATTGTGGCATTTTTATTAAGCGGATGAAAATGTAAACTTTGAAAAATCACATAGGATAGCCACACATTCCAAAAACTATGCCCATGAACTTAAACTTTCATTTCAATCAGAATCAAGGCATGCAAAATTTATTTGATATCCAATTTTAGAGTTTTCAATGTGTGTTATCATTTTTATGGTTAATGGATTTTTTTTCATGCATGTTTTTATTCATAAAAAAAATCTTTTTTTATCTCCCCCCAACATAGAATAACACTGTCCCCAGTGTTTAAAGAAAAGAAAAGATAGAAGGGGGTAGGAGAGGAGTTCATAGAGGAAATTGAAAGTGCCAAACATGGAAAAAATTCACCTGGATTTTGAAGTTGAAGTTCATGATGTTCTAGATTACTCCTTTAATCTCTTGGGGAATGTAGGAACCTCTTTGATTGAACATGTATCACCCAAAATAGTTCATGAACCATAAAAAGGAACAAAGTAGAAAAAACAAACAACACAATGATTTATTTAATTCCAAGTATCATCATTTTTAGGGTTTTCCATGTTTTTTTTAAATCAAACAAATGATACATTGTCATCTTTTCAATTTCTGGGTAAAGTATTACTCAAGGATCGCACCGCGTGACATAGATGAATACAGTGCTCCCCTTTCATACCCACCCTTACTCATAAATGAAGAACATGTCAACAATCTTTTTTTTATATCTACAAAAACATAAAATAAAATAAAATAAACTGATGATACATTGTCTTCTTTATATTTTCTGGGTAAGGTATTACTCAAGGATCACACCTCATGACAGAGATGAATACGGTGCTCCAATTTCACACCCATCCTTACTCATAAAAGAAGAACAGGTCAACTGTCTATAGTAATTTATTATATTTTAAAAATATAAAAAAGATTTATTAATCCTATTTGAGAAATAAATTTGATTCCAAAATTGTTGGAAACATAAAAACCACGGGGTGCCTCCCATGCAGTGATTTTTTTAACATCGTTAGCCCGAATTATACCCCCCAACTTATCCAATTCTAACATTTGACATTTTAATTAACCCATATTTTTCCACTTCAATAAGATTGAGATTGATTTTTTTTGAAATTTGTTTCGTGAAAAATCCTTTTTTCTACAATGATTGGTAAAATCCGAGGAATATCTGAAATGGTTGATCGATTTCCTTCTATAGTCTTTCCTGAGACACCAAGGATCATTCCTACATTATTGGTTTCCTGAGATGGATGAATGAAAACTGAAAGGTCTTGTTTGTACCCTATAAAGGGGTAATTAAGTGGGGACGAAAGGTTAAAATGTTTGAGGATGGGTTGATTTAATTTTCCTAAAAATGATTGGAAATTTGAAAAATAACTTTCTTATTCAATTTTTTTGAAATAATCGGTTCATTTTGAAATTGTGATTCCTCCTGAAAATTGTCCAGTTTAATGTCAGGAATGGGTATAGACTCAATTTTTGTGATTTCTCCTAGTGGTTCAATGATTGGTGATTCTGAAATTTTTTTAATGGAGTTATATTCCGGAAACTCAATCCATGATGTCAAATTTTCCTCTTTTGAATCCAAAAAATCTATTTCCTCCTGATTTAAAGACCCTTTAAAAACTCCATGATCCTCTCCAATTATCCCAAATCCTAATGTTGGTTCTTCAATAAATGGATGAGGGGTTTCTGTGTTATAAGATTCTTCTATCAATATTGAGAAAGGGATGGTTTGAGTGGGAATGGGGTCCACACAAGTTTTAATGCTTTGTAGTTCTAGTCTAAAACATGATACCTCTGAATTCATTTTTTCCATTTTTTCACACAATTTTTGAATATTTGTTTCAGGATTAGGATTGATAGATATTTAGACATCATGGAATTCCTCATTATTCATCTTTTTAATCATTCTTGATAGGTATGGAAATTGATCTTTTAAACATTCATCATTACAAATTTTGTTCATGTTATCGGGTGTGGGGTATTCATTCAAAGGTTTATTAAAAAAACGATGGTGATTCCCAATGTGAATTTTCAAACTGATTCCATCCTGAGTTTGTGACGGTATATTGTTGATTATACTCTATTGGATTCATTTTGAAATTTGGAATCATGATTTTTGGGAGTAAAAAAATAGAAAGGGGAAAAGAGAAGAGAAATGGGGATGAGAATAGAATCATGGGGGTATGAAAAGAAGGTTTTTAGTCTAAGGAACTTACTACGTCCCCAGAAATGGCGCCAAAATTTGGTTGCACCCAAATTTACCCTACTGGTAAAAGCGGTCGATGTAGTATGTGTAGGGGTCGAATCCACAGGGATCGAAGAAGTAACCTTGAGACGCTATGATTTGGTGAAGGATGGGAAATGAAGTAGCAATCTTGGGTTTGATTTTGGATGGTTTAAATAACACTATGAAACCTAAGTAAATTCAATTCAAAGAAAATGGGTTGATCTTAGGATTATGCTCGGGGTGGATTGAATGAATTTTACTTCTTTAGAAAATTTTGGTTTTATTAGTTCTTGATGAATCCATTCATCAAAAATAACACTAACTTCATCATTTTCTGGTTTGGTGCTTACTAAAAACAATTAATAATCCACTATACACTTAGAGAACCAAATTCAGGATATCTCTGAGGTATATGGTCATTTAGTAATTGAATTTAGTTTGCTCAAAAACTGTAAAGATGAAGAGTAGAAATAACTAAAGAATGGATGTCTTAAATTAATTATCCAATTAGCAACAATTCGTTCATAAAATAACATTCAATCCAGCCTTTTCATCCTCCTAAGATCTACCCATTAAAGATTTAGCCCTCCATTGATGGTATACTCTCAATGGTGGGTGGAATATGACTAACAAGACTTGGATTGAAGAAATTAAAACCGCGGAAATAACGAGCACTCTCCGCGTGTGTGAATGAAACTCACACCTATGTGTGATCTAATTCACAACAACATAGAGATATCACTGTGATTTGTGATAATAAAGTTATAATAAATGCAATGGAAAATATAGAAGAGAAATAAGTTGATTACGAACATAAAGATACAAAAAAGAATCTTACATGGAAATGGAAAACATTACAAAGGAAATTTGGAACCATAACCTTACAATGAAACAAGCAACAAAAGATGATAAGAGAAATATCCACCCCTATTACCTTCACCAATAGCTCCTTATATAGGAATATTAGTAGACTTAGGTCCATCCCCAAACAATTAATTCACCCTCCAACAATTAATAGAGTCAAAAGGAGGGTGGATAATCAAAAGGAAATTGACGTTTCGAATTTGACCCGAAAAACTGTCCAGATTCGCGAACCATATTGACGTGTGAATTTGTAATTCAAGCACGCCGAATCTGGAAGGGTTGTAGCAGAGAAATATCCTCGTCCCTCTGTCCTATATGATCTGTAAAAAGTTCATGAAATTTAGCTCATCCGTTTGGATGTTATGGTCGAAATGGTGGGATGGAGTTTTGTGCATTAATGCCGGGTCCACCATTTAAATCTTAATTTCAAGTCCCTTTATCATCATGAAAACATCAGAATTAGCTCTGGCCATAGTTGAATAAAATGATCCTCATATTTGTATCTTTCTAATGTATACATTTTACCTTAATTGGGATTGGTTTCTGGGTCCCACATTTGTTTGATGGGCCTTAGGCCCATTATGCCTTTTCAAGCATGTTTCTGCCTTCAGGTGCAAAAATATCCATCATCATTTGTGATTCATCCATCAGACCTAAAAGAAAAAATGTTACAAATAAATTGGTGAATCATATAACAAAATATAAAATTAAAATGGGGAATATTTTAATTTCCTAAAGAAAATTATTGAGTGGGCCCAAATTGACAATTTATGCATGAATTCCACAGTGATGGGAAATGAAGTCCAATTTCAGAATTGGAATAAAATTGATGTTTATGAACATTTAAACATGTTAATATTAATATCTTAACAATGAATATTTGCCACTTTCAGTGACTAATCATGAATTTTCTTGAGAGTACATTTTATTCCATAGAAAACGTATTGATTATGGCTGAATGTGGGTAATAACATTAAATGAAACCACTTTTGGCAGGCATTGTTGATTTGGGAGTGTAGTGAAATTAAATTCTCCATATGTACCCCATATTTTGATACGAACAACAGATGGGGAATCAGAAATTAATTGGCATAGTCTCTTTAAAGAATTGAGACATGCACGCTGAAGGGTTCTCTATTGTTTTCGGCCTTAGGATTTCGGGAAACTAAGAGTGGTTCCAAGTCAATTTGGCAATGTAACCCTTATATTGCCTTTACATTATTTTCATATTTATCATATGGTAATACTTTGGTTTTCAAATGACTAAGATTTTTCCATATGTTGAGATGAATTTCATTAATGTAATTGATTATTGAGTTCCATGGATAAAGACCTGAAATGGTTGGAGAAGATGGTTGGCACTATTCGCTTCTTGATCATTGGTCATCATTGGACAAATGATCAAGGATTTTGGTTGACCTGGATGGCCTATTGAGCTGCCTCCGAATTCATGATTATACCATGTTGGTGATATTCTTTTACCATCACATTAGAGACCCATTGTTGAAGATGCTTAGTTGGTGATAATTTCCTTCCTGTGGATGGAGATCTAGCTTGAGTAGAAGTTTAGATGTTCACAGATATTGTCTTGGAGAAATACAGTCTTTTCATTGACGAGAATTCTGTGGAAAACAAAGAACTATCAACAAGCTCTGTGAAAGAATCATATTTTCAGATAGATGCATAAATTATTAATTATTTTGTGTAGCGTTATATTATCAATTGATAGGGGCCTAACGTGTGGGTAACATTATTAACATGGTTAAGGATTCACGTCGGGTTCACCATTTTTGTTTCTTAGTTCCTTAAAATGTGTGTTCTAGATTTAAGAAGCCCTTTTTCCAGGCGGTTTCCAATGTATTTATTCATGGAACTAGAAACATCCATCAGTTCTTTATCCAAAGAATACATTCTTTCTAAAGGATGGTGTTCATTATGTTTATAACTTAACGATACTTAGGAACATGCATTGGCTGAGAGGATGGGAGGTCAGACTCATCACACCCTTTTAGGGGGAATTGTTGTCTACTCCATGACTATATTTTTAAAATTTAAAAAAAATTCATGAATCCTTATTAATTCACCAAGTACATAATACGTATCCCTTGGAATTATAATAACTTATTAACATGTGAAAAATTTTAGAATCATCATTATGCATTCAAGGTTCTTCATTAAAAGATATATCCATATGTATTTGAGGTTTTCCATCAATGTTATCCTCTAATATACTATATAAAGATTCTTTTAATCATCATTGTGATGATACTGGATTTTAAAAAACTCAGTTGCGCACTCTGAAATTTTATTGTCATCTTGGGAGATGATGTTTTAGTTTGATTTTTGGATCGTGCCCATATGATAGGCTACCTACGTATCCTAGTGAAAGGAATCAAAACCCTTGTAGTTTGGTTCCATTGAATGGGACACATCATACCTTTTCAGGTCATGTGATAAGGACCTCTAAATGTAAGGTGCTTAGTTGAATCTTAGTGTGGGACTTATGCTGAAGTGGCCAAAGTAACATGGAAAGGATATAGGATTCCAAATAAGATAAGACCTTATTGGGAATATGGCCCAAGGAGAACATGGTTGATTTGATGTGTTGGGTTTGAACCTCAAGGAGGCTTCCTACGTATCCTGTATGGATGGGAATCAAATCCCTGGTAGTTTGATAAATCTAATAGGAGAATATGTTCCTCTGAGAGAGATGAGTTTGGGATTACATCTTGAAAAGGTTGCCTTGATGATTTGAGGAGTTTGGGGATTATTTTATAAGTATAATGACGAAATTTGGGGAATGAGGGTTGGATTTTTGAGGAGGATATCTAGTGATATCAGTCCCTAAAAGGGTTTCCTATATATCCGGGTTTGAATAGGAATCGGAGTTCTCATCATTCCTTTGGTGAGTGTTTGTGCACATGTTGTAATCATAACGTATCTCTAAGCCCATCGGTTCCATGCTCGGTGTGAGAAACAAGAGGATATGAATGATTCAACTCACACTTTTCCTCCTCCACTGATGGAAGAGAGAACATCAACCATAGAAGAGGGCGAGGCGAAGATCTTTCCCTCTATTCTATTCACATTGGACAAGGGTCCAATGGATGGAAGAAGGGGTGAAGGTAAGGGGCTTATACCAGGATGGATGCCCATCAATTGATCTTGGTAGGGGAGGGAGACTTCTCCTATGGTTTCATGAAAAAGCAAGTGTGAAGTGTATCTTCCCTACCAAAGACCTGAGGTTCCGGGTCAACTCTTTGAGAAGGGTGTGGTCAGGTCCCAAACACTTCCCAAAACCGGGAACTTCATAAAATTGTTTCTGGGAGAAAAATCTATGTGACTATGGAATTACAAACTGACAAACATCTCATGAATCCTAACTCCATTATGAAACAAATGTGGGAAACCTATGACTGCAGAAATATAGACCCAAAATAGGATACATGGTAATGTGCCTTTCCATAAGTTTTGATAAGTCAATATGTTTCGGTGGAGGCTTCAACATAGTCCCTTTCATATAAGATAACCATGGATGGAGATACCCTACCATGAATGGATGTTAAAAAAGGGTACTTGAATTGGTCACGTAGGCCCCCATGCTAGTATGTTACGTAGGTACACTGCGTTGATGTACCGCATAGGTAGACCATGCATGTATGGCGCGCAGGTATTCCATGTAGGTACGAATGACGAATGAATAATATGTTTTACATAGGAGACCAAAACCTATGTAAATTTTTTAAAAATACTTCTAAACATGCCTATCCCATTTAATTATATATTCTCTCAAGGTTTAGAGAGCTACCTGAGACAATTTGAGGGATCTCAGCAAAAGAGCTATGCAATGGTGACTTCATAGATTCTTTCATCTTTTTTCGGTCCTAAAATGGGGATACCGTGGGATCTATTTATCGGCACAGGTGGTGTCTGGTCGAAGGGATGTTGCTCGCGCTGGTCTATCATGTAGCTTTGTCCTGCTAGTACTCTATGTAGGTGCATAAACATCTTCTGGCGTAGATCCATGCCACGTAGGTCCATCGCGCAGCTCTGCCACGTAGCTCTGCTGCATAGGCCTATGAAACAAGTCCATCAAGAATCTCATTGGGAGTATTTTGATTTTACATTATACACTTAGAACCTTTCTTGGGGATCTGAAATATCTGGAGTTCACTTCATAGTCATTTTGGTTACTTTCTCATGAATTGTCAACAAGGTGGAACCCAGGTCCATGTGTCACAATGCTATGTAGACTATACCTAACCCATGTAGCACCATCCTACATGGAGTAACCACATCCCATGTAATGACATGATAAGCCGAATTAGGGAACCTTGGGTGTTCTACTCACTGGCTCCCATCATTCTCGTAATTCATGTCATTACTCCTTATATTGAACCCTCTGTGTACTAGTCTATAAGAATTAAGCTAAGGCCCAGTCCAAAGCCACTTGAAATGTATGAAAACATCATCAGGAACATAAATGTTCAAATTAATGTTTACATGTGTATTTCAATGTGTTTCATGGGTGACCCAGCGGTTGGGAGGACCCCCAAAATGACCTTGGGGTTCCATTCCCATGATAATGAGGGTTCCGACCACATGGCCCTCACACGAACCTCCCCATTATGGGGAGGGGGTGAGTGATGATATCTCACATGACATTCCCTTTTATAGATAATGAGGTAATTCACTAGAACCAGTTTTAGGGAACTCCTCCTAAGGTAGTCGTCAATCCTTTCTTGTGGGAGGTTGTGATTTTTCTACTATTCACCTCCGCGCAAGACATATTTGGATTGATAAAAAATGTGACTATCCTGATTATCAAAATAAGATATGGGAAATACATACTCAAAAACCTCTTACTCCACATTTGGGCTTCAACATATCACCCACTGTTGGATCAAATGGATCGTGTGATCTTTATATCTACTCTTTCCTCTTGTTTCTGAAACTAATCATGACTAACGTGGGAATATAGGGTAGTGTTTATAAGTACATATGTGTGATCCGAAACCTAAAATGGGCATCTAAAACTGTATAATCCCCAATAAAATCCCCAAAAATGGGCCTTATCTATATATGTAGGACCTATCTTTAATCCAAATTGTAAACATCCATCTGCAAGATTGAATCATACACTCATTTGATTGTTCATTATCCATTTATGTAAGCCTATAATTATATCAAACTTCATGTGATTTGATTCCCAAATTATTGGGATACATAGTAAGCCTACCTAAAGTCGAAATCAAATGTCTTCACATATCCTAATCTCCTTCATATTATATCCCGGGTAAGATCATGCCCCTATATTGAATTCTACATCTCTTCTAGGACCCTCAGGAAACCTTGGTATAAGTCCCATGACATATTTGACAAGGAACATTTTTCATGGATGTCCATGCCATATGATGATAAACTAGAATGTTAGGTACTTATCACACGACCATGAAAGATGATGTTCATTGTTATGTGGCACCGAGCTATGAGGGTTAAATTCCTCTCTAGAGGTTACGTAGGAAGCCAATAAATGTTTTGACCATGGAATAAAAATATCTTCCATCTCCATGGATGATATAAAACACTAGAGCACCACCCCATATGGCTTAAATCCAACATCATCAAAATAAATGAATAAGTATCTCTAATACTCCAACTAAAGGGTACCATTACTAGGGAAACTAGGATAGATAAAGATGATTCAAAACCCATGTGTAGTCATAATGGATCGTTTCAACTATGTAATTCGCATATACATACTATGAAATTAACCAAGTATTCATGAAAATATCGTAAATGATTAATAGAGTCATAAAATAAGAAATAGTTCCCCCTGAAAATGGTGTGATGAGGCCGACATCCTATCCTCTCAAAGAATGTGAGTTATTAAGTGTCATTGGCCAAGCCATCCCATGAACATCTACCTTTAGAAAGTTGGTCCATGAGCCGTGGATGTTGGAGTATTTGGGCATTTGTATCTCCACGAACAAACTCATTGGAGAACATTCAAAGATGTTGTACTTGAACTATGTGTTTGCACACCATTTAACCCCTAAAATCAACAAACTCAGATGAAAATATTTATATGTAGGGATAAAAATGTTTAACCTGGTGTGGTTTACTTAACTATGGAACCTCCTTCTCATGATAAAAAGTTTATATTGACAATTCCTCAGTGAGCCATTTCATTCCTCACCCATACCCTTCATCAAAAATAGACACTAAAACCCCAAAACCCTAAAGAGCCTAGTAACCATAAAGAACCCTATAATACAATAAAAACACTAAAACCAATAAAATCAAATAAAATATCATACAAACCCTAATAGTATATAAAAAAACTAAAAAACCCTAAAGTACACTGAATGTCCTAAACTCCCAAAAAGACCGTAAGCCGCCACAAAAACCCGAAGGGTCTCTAAAAATAAATAAATAACAAAAGGACCGTAAAAATACAAAAAAAATCATGAATGAACTTAAAAATAGAAAATACATATAGGACCCTAAAAATACTAAAAACTAAAATGAACTTGAACGACAATAAAACACTTAAAAGACTCTAATAACCCTGAAAACCCTTAAAATACCCATAAAATCCCTAAAATGTGACAAAATCCTAAATTTCCTAGAAACATGAAAAACTCTAGACACCCTAGAAACATAAATTACCCTAAAACGCATAAAACACCTAAATGACTCTAAAAAAATCTAAAAACCCTAAACACCTTAAAAGTCATTAAAAACCTATAAGGTCCAAAAACCCGTAAAAACTATAAAACTCCCAAAAAGAGTAAAAACCATAAAAACACTAGAAGGACATAATAAGACATAAAACCTTAAAAACCTAAAAGTACTTAAAACCCAAAAAACCATAAAATTCAAAAATCCCTAAAACCATAAAAATCCTATAAATCCTTAATATTCCTAAAAACCCACAATACCCTGAAACCTAAATTCCCCAAAAACTATTAAAACCCATAAAATCCTAAAAAAACACACAAAACAACAAATAAAAAAAATGAAAACCTTAAAGGAGACAAAGAACCATGAAAAATCATTATAGACCCTTAAAACACTAATGGTCAAAAAAACCTTAAAAACCATACATACCTTAAACCCCTAAAAATCCTAAGGGGCCCTAAAAATTCTAAAAGCCATAAAGACCCAAAAAACAACTAAATCTTCTAAAAAGAACATAAAAATAATAAAATCACTAAAATAATGTAAAAGAAATTAAGCACCCTAAAAACACATAAAACGCTAAAAAACCCAGCTAGACCCAAAAAATACCTAAAAATCCTCAAATCCTCAAACCTCGATGAAATCCATTACACCCCTAAAAATAAAAAATCCCAAAAAATACTGAAAACCAATTAAACCCAAAGGACATCTAATAAAAATAAAAACATAAAATAATACAAATAATCTGAAAAAAACCCTAAAAACCCTAAACCACTTAAAACCCATAAAAACCAAAAAAAAAAATCCTTGGAAACTCATAAAACCCAAAAGTCCCAAAAAACCCTAAAACCACTAAACACCTTATATATTCATAAATATTCCATAAAACCCATAAAAATCAATAAAAATACTAAAAACACTAAATAAAATTAAATGGACAAAAAACCCCTAAAACCTATAAAACCAATAAACATTCCTAAAAAACTAAAAACCATTAAAAACCATAAAACCTCAAAAAAAACCAAAAATCCATCAAAACCCTATAAACCTCAAAATCCCTAAAAAAAATAAAAACCTACAATCCCAATAAAACCCAAAAAACCGTAAAACCATAAAACTATTAAATCCTAATAACTCCACTAAAACAATAAATAAGCCTAAATCCCAAAAGTAACATAAAATCCTTTAAATCCTGAAAAAACCAAATAACCTGAAAAAAACAGTAAAATCATTGAACATCGTAAACCCCAAACAAACCACCAATCCCATAAGAAATGTTCAAAAATTGTAAAAACACTAAAATACCCTAAAACACAAAAACATAAAAAATATTAAAAATACTAAAAATATTTAAGAACCCTAAAAACAATAATTAAACCCGAAGATACCATAAAATAGTAAAAACCTAAAAGACCCTAAAACCCCCTAAAAGGTATAAAAACGTAAAAACTCTAAAACACTATAACAATATTTAACCAATAAAAGATTCTACAAATCCCTTAACACCTCAAAGGACCCTAGATATCATAAAATATCCCTAAAATACACTAAAAACTATATGAAATCCTAAAGGGCCCTAAAAAGCCTTAAAACCCCTAAAAGACCATAAAACCCTTGAAAACATTAAAAGAGACAAAAAAACTCAAAAATACCACTAAAGACACATAATTAACCTAAAAACCATTAAAACAGGAAGAAAACCCTGATACCCTATAAAACCTTGAAAAAATAAAAACAAAAAAAACCCTAAAAACTCCTAAAAACTCTAAAAAACCTAAATACCATAAAACACATAAAATAATGTAAAGACCCTAAAAATGAAAATTGAATCCTAAAAACATGTAAAACACATAAAACCCTAAAAACTGCTAAAAAAATGACAACTGTAAATACACTAAAATCCATAAAACCCAAAAAGACATAAAACTCCTAAAAACCATCAAGTCCCCCTAAAAATCTAAAAATCAAAAAAACCTTTAAAATTTAAAACTATCCCCAAAATTATTTACTACACTAATAAACCACAAACCTAAAAGCACTAAAACCCTAAAAAATCTAAATACCCCCCCAATCCTCAAAAACCCTAAAAACCTAAAAAACCCTTAAACACTAAATATCCAAAATACTGTAAAAACTCTAAAATCCCTAAAATCCCCTAAAAAAAATAAATAGTCTAAAATAGTTTTGAATAATATTAAAACACCCAAAAAACATAAAAAACCTTAAAAAAAATAATACCCTAAAATTCCTAAAATCCATAAAAACCCTAAAAACCAAAAAAGTCCGAAAAAATTAAAAAACCCCCAAAAAGCCCATGTAACTCGAAAAATCACATAAATCCATACAAACCATAAATCCATAAAATTTGTAAAAATATCTAAAAACATGATACCCAAAACCCTAAACCAAAAACTATACCATATACCCTTTTCATACACCCTAAACACTATGTCCTACACATAAACCCCTATACCAAACACCATAATCCTAAAAACCCAGACCTTAAATCCTATAACCTGCACCATAACACCTTAACAATAAACCCTAAACACTACAGCTTAAACCTTAAAACCTATATCTAAAACCCTATACCCTACACCGTACACGCTTCACACTATACCCTAAACCTTAAACCATAAAAGGCAAACAATAAAATACCCCATGAACACTAAAAATTAGAAATGAACCTGAAAACAAAAGAGTTCCAAAAACCTAAAAAACCCCCAAAACTAAGATAAAACCTAAAACTTATTCAAAATCCCTAAAAGACACTAAAAACTATAATCCCCTAAAAGATTCTAAAATACATGAACCCCTTAAATACCCTTATGAAAATTAAAAGACCCTAAAAACCATTAAAAAATTAAACACATAAAAACACTAAATTACCGAAAAAACGATAAAGCACTTTTAAACCCCTAAAGAAACATAAACACCCTTAAAACCCAAAAATATAATAAAATCCATAAAAACCCCTAAAATTCCCCAAAACCCTAAAAAATATAAAAATTCAAAAAACTATCTAATAGACCTTAAATATCCCAAAAAAATCCTAAAAGACCCTAAAACGTAATAAACAGCCTAAAAATATATAAAGCCCCTAAAACCCATAAAATCCCTAATACCACATAATCCCCTAAAACCCATAAGAAAACATTGAGAAAACTACTGTAACACTAAATAATAGAAACCCTAAAAGCCTAAAAAATCCATGAAAACCCCTAAAACTCCTAAAACCCCTAAAACCTCTAAAAACCATGAAACCCCATAAAAACCAAACAAACCCTAAAATCCAAAAATCCATAAAACATTAAAATTCCCTGAAAACCTTTAAAACCATATGAAAACATAAAAACAATAAAAACCCCTAAAATCATAAAAAATACCTTTAAACCCTAAAACCCCTAATAATCATAAAAACCAATTAATACCATAAAAACAAAAAAAAACATAAGAAACCCTAAATACCCAAAAATAAACACAAAAATAAAACCCATAATGAATCCTAAATCCTCCAAGATTCAATAAAACCCCAAAACCCCCAAAAAAATGTAACGCCACCCCAAGAAACCATGAATACCCATAAAATAGAAAAAACACTAAAACCCATAACCAACCCTAAAGCCATTAAAAACCCTAAAAACCAAAAAACCCTAAAAACCCCAAGAAAACCAAAAACACCCCCAGAAACACTAAATGATCCTAAAATACACTAAAAACCATAGAAGAAAAAATGAATAAGAAAACCACAAATAATCCAGAAAACTCCAAAAAGCCAATAAAACCCACTTGAGACCAAAAATTCTAAAAAACCAAAAATGTCCCTAAAACCCCCATAGGACACTAACACCCTAAAACACCCTAAAGATCATAAAATAACAAAAAAAAAATCATAAAACGTGCTAAGCACAAATTAAGACCCCTAAAGGATCCCATCAAGTTCAAAAAAACATGAGAGACTCTAAATACCCTTAAAATATTAAAGGACCCCAAAAAACCATAAAAATCCTAAAAGGCCCTAAACCCCCTATAAAACTAAATCCCCTAAAGGCTATAAAAAGTCTACAATCATAAATACCATGATTCCCTAAAGAATATTAAATACCCTAAACACCTATAAAAAGTTAAAACCCCCAAAACCCAAAAGAATTTCCTTCATAATATATGAAAAAACAAAAAATCCTAAATAATAAAAATTCTAGAAAATCATAAAAACCCTAGAAAACTAAAACCCCTATAAACCTAGAAACACTAAAAACATTAAAAGTCCATAAAATACCATAAAATTCACATAAAACAAACATAAACCCCAAAACCCTTAAAAAACTCAAAAACCTAAAAACTACATAATTTACATAAAAACAATAAATACCCATTAAAACCATAAAACCTGTAAAACCCCAAAAAAAACTCAAAAACCACTAGAGACATTTTAAAACCCTGAAAATCCATAAAACCCATCAAAAACCTTAAAACACCTAAAAACCCTCAAAACTCTAAAAAACAATAAAAACAAAAAAAACCGTAAAACTGCTAAAATAAATATAAAACCCAAAAATACAATTAAATATATAAAAACCACAAAAAACTAAAAAAGCCCCCCTAAAAAAAATTCAAAAAAATATTTTTGAACTCTAGAATTCCATTAAATCTCATAAATACCCTAAAAACATTGAAAACCATAAAATCACAAATATCCATAAAATAATCTGAAACCCCTAAAACCAAAAAAAAATCCGAGAACCCCCTAAAACCTCAAAAATGATAAAATTTTTACAAACCACCTGAAAACTGAAAATGCTGCAACCCTAAAAACCCAAAAATCCATATAAAAACATTAAAAAACCTTGAATCCCCAAATACATAAATATCCTAAAAAACGTAAAACCCAAAAACCATAAAAACCTATCAGGCTGTAAAAAAGAATAAAATTAAATACAACATAAACCCTACAACCCAATCATAAAACCCCCAACCAAATCCTTATACCATAAACACAACACCCAGTATTCTAAACCCTAAACCCTACACTTTTACCCTAAACCCTAAAACCTAAATCCTACACCCTAAACCCTACACCCCAATCCCAAAACCCTCTACCCCACACCCCAAAACCTATATCCTACATCTGAAACCCTTTATCACAATCAATAAACCCTAAACCTTAAACCCTAAACCCTACATTCAAAATATTAAACCCTACACCCTATACACTATATCCTAAACTCGAAACCATAAATCCTATATCATAAAACATAAACCTGACACCCAATCCCAATACCCCAAACCATATACCCAATACCCTACAACCTTAACACTAAATAATAAACCCTAAACTCAAAACTATAAACAATACACCCTAAACCTATACTCTATATCATACAACACAAACCATACTCTTCAAACCCTAAAAAATACATCGTAGGTCCCATGACATAAAACCTGATCATTGAACCCTACACCGTAAACACTAAACCCTATAGAAAATAACCAATAAAACACACCTAGAACCTTATAACCTACACCCTAATCCCTATACCAAACACCCTAACTGTAAATTTTACATCGCAATCCCAATACCATACTCCATAAACGCTAAATCCTAAACCCTACACCCTAAAACTCGTACCATACACCCTAAATCATATACCCTCCATCCTAAACCATATACACTACACTCTAAACCATACACCATAAAACGTAATCCCTAATCCCTAAAAACCCTTGAAAACCCCAAAAACAAAATGAAAACATTAAAAAATCATGAAAATCCCTAAAATACAATTAAAACCTTACGAACATTAAAAACTATAAAAACCTAAAAATATACAAACCCTAAAACCCCTTATAAAATCATTAAAATCCATAAAACCATGAAACCCCCTAAAAATCATAAATCCCTAGATAATCTAAAATCCATAAAAACCCGAAAAACTCAAAAAACACTTAAAACCCATAAAATACATAAAAACCTACAATACATAAAATATCTAAAATCCCAAAAAACCCTCAAAACACTAACACCCTAATAAAACCCTAAAAATATATAGAAAACGATAAATACCTTTAAAACCCCAAAGAATCCATAAACTGCTAAAAGACACAAAAAAACCTAAAACCACTAAAACCCCTAAAAACCCATAAAACCCAAAATATTTACTTAAACCATAAAAACCCTCAATAAATCCCTAATACCACAAAAACCCATAACACCACTAAAAAATATGTAAACATCTAAACCCCTAAAAACCCTTAAAAACTCACAAAGCCCCTAAAATACCAAAAATCCAATAAAATTACAAAAAACAAAAAAAATCCCTTATGAAACCTAAAAACACGAAAAAAACAATAAATTCACTAAAAAAACCAAAATCCAAAATAATAATAAACCCCTATGCAATAAAAAACACATAAACCACTAAAACCCCTCAAGACCTATAAAACCCTAATAAACCTAAAAACCACTAAAAATAGTAAAAAATAATAAGAACCCCTAAACACCCTAAATTCACATAAAATTCATAAAATACCATTAAACCCCTAAAATCTAATAAAAACCCTAAAAACAATTAAAACCCATGAAAAATCCTTAAAACACTAAAAACATTTAAAACCCAATAAACCCTGAAATATCCTTAAATACAATAAAACTCTTAAAAATTCTTAGGCCCCTAAAATACCCTAATGGACCTAAAAACCCTAATAAAACAATATAAACAAGAAATTCCACTAAAATCCATAAAACCCCATGAAATTATTTAAAACCCATAAAATACATAAAACCATAAAAAAACCATTAAAATCATTAAAACCCCCCAAAACCATAAAAGACTATATAAAACATAAAAACACCCAAATACCTCAAAACACATAAAACCCCCTAAAAACCATAAATACACCTTAAGAACCCTAAAACCCTAGAAAATTAGAAATCCTAAAAACCCCTAAAAAGAATAATAACCATAAACCCCTAAATTACTATAAAAACCTAAACCCCTAAATGCCCTAAACCACTATGATACTAAAGGACCCTAAAAATCCTATATAAACCATAAAATTTCCTAAAAACAGTAAAAAATATAAAAGACCCTTAAACACTTCAAAAAAACCTAAAATAAAGTTAAAACACTTAATATTCCTTAAAATCAAAAAACCCAACAAAAACCCCTAAGACACTATAAACCATTAAAACCCCTAAAACTCCAAATAAACCATAAATACATAAAAACCCTAAAAAATTATAAAACCCTAAAAATAAGTTAACACCCAAAAGGACCAAAAAAACGAAAAATAAAGAAAAAACAATATAAAAAACTAAAAACCCTAAAAACCGTAAAACCCATAGAAAACCCTTGAACAAAAAAATGACCTTAAAAACATAAAACCACATAATGAAACCAATAACCATAAAATAATCCATAATAATGCCTAAAAACCTATAAATAATAAATAAATTTAAAACCCATAAAACCTTAAAATACACTAAAACCCTCTAAAATACCATAAAATACACTAAAAACATAAAAGACATGAAAATAATTTAAATAAACCAAGAGGACCCTAAAAACCTAAAAAGCCTAAAATCCCTATAGGACCTTAAAAAAATGAAAACCATAAACAACATTAAAAATCATAAAACCCTAAATGATCCTAAACACCCCAACAAGAACAAAAGGACCTAAAATCCCTAAAACCCAAAATGGAGCTAAAAACCAATAAAAACCATAAATGTCCCTAAAAACCATAAACCCCTTAAAGAACCTAAAAGCCCTTAATTCAAAAAAAAAAACACCAAAACCCCATAAAATTCTAAATGACCCTATAAAAGACTAACAACCCCAAAATGAACTAAGAACAATAAAAATAAATTTGAACCTAAAGACTTTAAAAACACATAAAAACCCTTATTCCCCAAAAATACGAAAAAACCCTAAACCCCCTCCCAAAAATAACATTAAAAACATAAGAACACCAAAATCAGTAAAACGAATAAGAACCCATTAAAACAATAAAAAATACAAAACCCCAAAAAATCATAAAAATTAAAAAAAATCCACAAAAAATCCTAAAAACAGTAAGGAACCTTAAAACACAAAACCCCCTAAGGAACCAAAAAGCACTAAAAATAGTTAAAGTAACCAAAGACCATAAAAGCACTAAAATACCCAAAAACCCCCTAAAACACTAAATGACCCTAAAAGAAATTAAAACCCCTAAATGACCCTAGAACACCTTAAAATCCCAAAAACATGAAAAATTGCCTAAAAACATTAAAACACCATAATATTGTAAAAAATAAAAAACCCTAAAGACCCAAAATGTCCCGAAAACCCCTAAAACTCCTAAATAACCTAAAACCCCCAAAAACACTAAAAATAAAAAAAAACATAAAATCCAAAAAACAAAAAAAACATACCAAGATTTAACAGCACAAATAAACCCTAAAAACTAAAAAACACTAAAGAAATAAAATAACATAAAAATAATGAAACAAATAGAAAAACAATAAAAAAATAAAAAACAAATTTTTTTTAAAAACCTAAATAACCTTCAAAATCCAAAAATACCTTAAAAAATACCCATAAAAATAGGAAACACCATAAAACCACTAAATTCTCTAAAAACTCCATAAAACCCCCAAAAATTAGAAATACCTTCAAACCATAAAACCCTAAATAACATCATTAAACCCTAACCCCCAAGCCTCAAAACCCCAAATAATACAAATAACTACCTAAAAACATAAAAAACATAAAATCCTAATAAGAAAATAAAAAACCCTAAAACCCTAATAACCCTATAACCCCTAAAATTATTTAAACCGAAAAAACCAAAACCCCCTAAAACAATAAAATAACCATAAAATCACTAAATATATTTAAAGACCTAAAAACCAAAGCCAAAAAACAGAAAACACAAAAACCCTAATAAACATTAATAACATAAAAACCCAAAAAATAGCTAAAACCCCTAGAAAATATAAAACATTGAAAAAATGTATGAAACCCTGAAAAGTAATAATAACCCTTATAAACACTAAATATACCCTAAAAACAAAAAATCCTAAAATACCTTAAACCTATATATGACCACTAAAAGACACATAAAAATATAAATAGGCCAAAACACAAAACAGCTAGAAATAATTAACAACTCTAAAAAAACCTTAAAAAATAAAAAGATCCCAAAAAACTATGAAAAGAAAAATAACCCTAAATCACCCAATAAACCCAATGAATTATTAAATGAATAAAAACCATTAAAACCCAAATACTCAAAAAAATACCTAAATTCAATAATATCATTAAGAAACCATTAAGAATAAAGAACCCCTTAAAACCCTGAAATCCATAAAAACACAAAATCACTAAAAACTATAAATAAACATAATGTACAAAAAACTGTATAATACCTGAAACCCCTATAAACATAAAATCCCATCAAAACACTAAAAATACAAAAGAAAACCCATTAAAAACCCAATAAACCAATAAAACCCTAAAAACCACAACCCCCCCCCCCAAACCCAAGGAACTTAAATCCCTTGAAATAACTAAGAAACCTAAAAAACACAAAAAAACATAAGAACCCATAAAAAACCTAAAAGAAATAACTACACTACAATAATATGAAAACCCATAACAACCCTTAAAATCCTACTAAAATATTAAAACCCCATAAAATCTAAAATAAAATTATAAAACCACTTGAACACCTATACCCCCTAAAACCACAAAAGAACCCAAAAACCCAAAAACCATTCAAATGAAAAAATCTCTAAAAACACTCAATCAATATAATACTCTCTAAAACCAACAAAACCCCTAAAACCAGATATGACCCTAAGACCCTTAATTTTCTTTTAAACCCCATAAGAACCAATAAAAAAATCCATTAAAACAAAAAAAATTCCATAAAATCATAAAACACTAAAATGACTTAAAACCACTAGAATCCTGAGAAACCATAAAACCCATAACCCCCCCACCCTAAAAATTACAAGAAATCTATAGAGAGGCCTAAAACACCTTAATACCACTAAAATCTCACAAACACTAAAAACCCTGATAACCGTTAAAAACCCTAAAACCCCCCAAACACCCTATAATCCGGAAAACCACTAAAACCCAAAAAACCCAAAAAACCACTTCCAAACACTAAAATCAAAATATAAAAAATGAAAATCCCTAAAAAACATAAAATACAAAAAAAAACCTAGAAAACCAAAAAACCTCTAGAAATTCCTAAATATCCATTAAGCCCCAAACCTTACACCATAAATCCTAAACCATACACGCTAAACCCTACATTTGGCATGCTTAAGCCTAAACCCTACAATTAGAAACATACACCCTAAACCCAAAATCCTAAAACCTATACTCAAAACCCCACAACAAAAATCTTATCTCCAACACCCTAAACGGTACAACAAAAACCCAATATCTTAGACCATAAAACGTAAACCCTACACCCAATACCATATATCATATACCCTGAAACCAAAACCCAACACCCTAATCTATATACCATACACTCAAAACCATAAACCCTACCCCCAATACCCTATATCAGACACCCTAAACCAGAAAACCTTTACACTAAACCCTAGACCCCATACACCCTAAAACCATTTCCTAAACCATAAACCCTATCCCAAACATCCAAAACCATATATCCTACACCCAATGTCCTAATCTGTATACCACAAACACTATACCATATAACCTAAAACAAAAACTAAACACCGTACACCTCAAACCCTATACCATGCACCCACAACCTAAAACCCTATAACATATACCCTAAACCCTACACCATAGACCCTAAACCCTACAACCAAAACCATAAAACAAACACACTAAACCCTAAAACATAGACACTAAACTGTGTACCCTACACCCTAAACCCTATAACCTACAACCTATACCCTACACCATAGACCCTAAACCCTAAACGATAAAACCTACACCAAAAAACATACTCCCTAAAACCTATAACCTACCCCTTAAACCCCAAATCCTACACCATAAAACCGAAATCCTACACCCTAAACCACATACCCTAATCCTTAAACCCTAAAAAATTCCCACTACAACCTATAGCCTACACCCTGCATCATAATCCCTACACCCTACACTCTAAAATCTAAACTATATATCCAAAACCCTATACCATACACCCTAAACCTTAAAACCGATACAAAAAACCCTATAATATACACCTGAAAACATAAACTCAACACCCTAAACCCTATACCTTACACCATAAACCCTAAAACATACACCTTAAACCATATAACCTACAAACTAAATCCTATACCATTCACCCTAAGTTCAATAACCTACACCCTAAAATCTTTATCATAAACCAAAAATCCTAAACCCAAAATTGACTAAAACAACCCTAAAATAACTAAAACCATTAAAAGTAATGAAAACCCCTAAAACCCCAATAAAACTATAAGAATCCATTAAAAATTAATACAATATAAATGCATAAAAACCTTAAACCCCTAAAAAAATTAAAAAACTCTAAAAAACCTAAAAATCCTGATAAACAAGAAAACCCATAAATCCCTTAAATCCATAAAAACCTTTAAAACACCCAAAAAATCAAAAAACATTAAAACTAGTACAAACACATAAACCCTAAAAACTGAAAAAAAAACCTATGAAAAACATAGAAACCCTAACAACATAAGAAAACCCTAAAACCCCTACACTCTAGTAAAACACCTCAAAAGTCTAAAAACCTTAATCCCTATAAAACCATAAAAACCATAACAATTTAAAACCCCTAAATATAGAGAAACACCTATAATCCCATAAAATATTCTAAAACCCTACAAAACCCTAAAACCCATAAATCTTACAAACACCCTAAAAAAACCAAAACACATAAAAATATAAAATAAACATAAAACCCTAAAAAAATATAAACCCCTGAAGTATCCCAATAGTACCCCACAGACTCTTAAAAAAACACAAAATTGCATAAATAATGAAAAACACAAAAAAAAAACCCCATATACACCCAAAAAATCATAATACCCCAAACACCCAAAAAAACCCACAAACATTAAAAAACCCATAAAATAATTAAAATACTAAAAACCCTTATATGTAACTATAGACCTAAAATTAATAAATCCCCAAAAAACATATAAAAATATAAAATATCTAAAACTCTAAAATTTATAAAAACACTACAATTCCATGAAGGATCCCTAACAGTCCATTGAACCCTAAAAGATCTTCAAACACCCTAGTATGCCATAAAACACTACAAACCCTAATACCACTAAGAAAAATATAAATCTCTAAAAAACAAAAAAAAACCCTATGAACCTGAAAAAAATGACAAACCCTACAAACCCAAAACCACTAAAAACATTAAAATAAATATGAAACCCTACAAACACTCCAAACAACTAAAAACCCTAAATAGTTAAAAACACCTAAAAATACAACCCCTACACTATAAATAGGTAAAACCATAAATACCGCATAAAAAGATAATACTCTAAAAACCCCAAAATACCATACAAATAATTAAAAGCATAAAAATTTTTAAAACCCATAAAACAACAGACGACCAAATATAATAATAATAACCACAAAAACCCAAAAATTAATATAATAACCATAAAACTATTAAAACTATTAAAAATACTAAAACCCCAAACACAAAAACACAATAAAACCCTTAAAACTCTATAAATACATGAAATCCCATAACGCTATAAATACCGTGAAAACTCAGATGAAACCTCAAGAATTGTAAAATAATTTGAAAAACAATCAAAAAACACGTTAAACCCCGAAAATCGCAAAAAAAAAAAACCATAAAACCCACCAAAGACCCAAAAAATCATTCAAAATCATAAAATCCTTAAAAACCATAAAACTCCAAAAACCCTAAAAACCATTAAAAAAATAAAAAAATTAAAAAAACCACTAAGACCTCTAAATCTCCCTAAAACTCATAAACCCTATACCATTCATACTAAAGCCTAAACCCTACTCCCATATCCTATACCCATCACTGTAAACCCCTCAACCATCTTCAAGCATCTTAAAACCTAAACCCTACACACCACAACCTAAACCCTGCACCCTACACCCTAAACACTAAATCATACACTCCAGACCCAATACTCTACTCTATAAATACTAAATCCTACACCATAAACCATATAACGTACACATTAAACTGTAAACCCTAAACACCAAACCATACATCCTAAAACATAAACTCTACATATTAAACCATATAACCATCACCAAAAAACATAAACCCTACCCACTAAACCCTACACCCTACACCCAAAACCCAAATCCACACACCCTAAAACCTACACACCACATCGTAAATCCTCATTCTTACTCCCTAAAATCATTACCCTACACCATAAACGCTGAACCCTAAAATCTAAACTCTATACCATACACCCCAAACTCGAAACCCTCCACCCTAAACAATATAAAAAAACCCCAAACTGTTTACCATAATCCCTAAACACTATACCATACACTCAAAACCCTATATCCGTACCATATACTGAACAGACTAAACCCTATCCCATAAGCCCTTAACCCCATACATGACATAATAACCCCCCATTCCCACCCCCTTACCCTAAAACATACACCCTAAATACTAAATATCACACCCCTGATCCTATACCCTACAACATAATCCCTATTACCAACACCATAACCATATACCCTATACCCTACTCCATAAACAACGAACCTAAAACCCTAAACCCAACACCCAACACCCGAAACCCTAAACTCTTCCCCCACTACCCTACACCCTAAATCCTAAAACCTAAACCATAAACTATATACCCCACAACATGAAGACTAAAACCTAAACCCTAAGCCATATACCCTACACCCGAAACCCTAAACCGTACACCCAATACACTATATCCTAAACCCTAAACCCTACACCGAAAACCCAATACCTAGCAACCTAAAACAAAAAACCTAAAGCCTAAAACATGTACACTACACCATAAACATTAACAAATACACCCCAAACCCAATTCCCAACACCATAAACAGAAATCCATAAACCCTAGGCCTTAAACCTTATACCCTACACTCAAAACCCTAAACCCTAAACCCTGAACTATATACCATACACCCTAAATATCATACCCTACACCCTAAACCATATACCTGAAACCATATACCCTATAACCTATAATATACTCTCTAAACCCAAAACACTATAAACCAGTAAATCCCCTAAAAGGCATAAAAATCTAAAAAATCCAAAAAAAATCAAAAAAACCGTAAAAACCCAAAAACTAAAAATACCCAAAAAACTCATTAAAACCATAAAAACCCAAAAAAATAGAAACCACTAAATATACAATAAAAAATTGAATAACCCTAAAAAATTTAAACCCATAAAAACACTAATCCCCGTAAAAACCCAAAAAGCCCATATAATCCAAAAACCAAAAAATTCACCGAAACATGTAAAACCATAGAAAACAGTAAGAAAATAATTGAAACAACAAAACCACAATGAAAAACATAAAATTGGTAAAAACATAAGACCACCCATAACCTATAAAAACACTAAAACCCGTAAAACATCTATAAATCCAAAAAAATATTAGAACACTAAAATCCCCTAAAACATGATAAACACTATAAGAAATTAGGGACTCTAAAAACATTAAAAAATCATAAAAATAAAAAAACCCATTCAAATCCCTCAAAACCATAAAAACATAACAAATCCTAATACCCCAAAAAATCATAAAACCCCCAAAAAATCCATAATAACATAAAACATAAAAAATT
Source organism: Viscum album (assembly GCA_963277665.1). NCBI lineage: Eukaryota > Viridiplantae > Streptophyta > Magnoliopsida > Santalales > Viscaceae > Viscum > Viscum album. The sequence goes on along the minus strand of OY728165.1, from coordinate 981,163,004 downwards.
CCAAAAAGAACCCTAAAAACCCTAAATGTTTATAAAATAACTATAAACCCCCAATAGTAGCCAAAAAACATAAAAACAAAACAAAAAACCAAAATCCTACAAAAAACGATAATCCCCCAAAAACAATAGAACAATTATAAAAATAATAAAAGCCTTAAAATAATAATAACCCAAAAAGACACTAAAAACCTATAAAACCCAAATAATAATTAAATTGTTAAAATTATAAAAACGTACAATGAACTTAAAAAAACAAAAAACCCTAAAAGACTCCCAAAAGACACTAAACAACTTAAATACCGCTAAAAAATCACAAACCCCCTTAAAACCCTATGAACCCAAAAAACCCTAAAACCAAAAAAACCCCTAAATATCATAAAAACTGATTGAAACCAAAAAGACCCTAAACATCCTAGAAAAACCCAAAAAATCCCTAAAAACCTATAAAAACCCTTAAAACCAAAAAAAACCTTGAATCCCCTAAAAACACCCCAAATCCATAAACACCGTTAAAGATGTTACAACACATAAAAACCATAAAAAATATTAAAAATCATCAAAAAACCTAAAAAACACAAAATACCAAAGAGACCATAGAAACACTAAAGAAACACAAAAACTATAAAAACACTGAGAACCCCTAGAAAAACCTTAATACCCTAAAACCCCAAATAGAACTAAAATTCTAAAACCATTAAGACCCCTTAAAACCATAAAATACACTAAAACCCCCAAACAATATAAAATATAAATATATATTTAAAACTCTAAAACCCCTAAAATAACATAGAAACCCTAAAATGACGTAAAACCATAAACAACCCTATGATACCATAAAAGACTAAAAACCCTAGAACACACTAAAAACACCTTAAACAAAATAAAAATATTTAATAAATATAAAACCACTAAAAATTGTAAAATTCACTAAAAAAACTAAAAACCAAGAAAACACCTAAAAATAATATGTCACTTAAATACCCTAAGACCCATAAAAACCATAAAAACACTAAAACCCAAAAAATCCTAAAATCCAAAACCCCTAAAAAAACTAGAAACCCTACAAACATAAAATCCATAAAAAACACTTTGAACCCCTAAAAACCTATAAAGACCCTAACTAATCTAAAACCCCAAAAATCCACGAAAACCACAAAACACATAGAAACACATAAAAAATAAAAATGATGGGAAACAAAAAAAATACATTAAAAACCTAAAATTTCATAGAACATCGTAAAAATCTTAAAAATCCCTAAAAACATTAAAAACATTAAAGCACTGTGGAAACAACTAAAATCCCCAAATAGCCAAAAATCCTAAGAAATAATCAAAATAATATGAAACCTAAAAACATAAAAACATTAGAAAATCCATTTAGACACTAAAATAACTAAAAATCCACTAACACCTTAAAACCCATAAGAACCTTAAATACACTAAAAACCGTAATAAGAAAATAGCCATAAAAATACAAAAAACCCTTAAAATAATAAAAAATTGAAAAAACCTAAAAACCTATAAATGAAATTGAACACCCCAAAAAATCTAGGAAGACTCAAAACGCATTAAAATACTATAAACGTTAAAACACTTCCAAATACACATTAACCAAAAACTTAAAAATTCCCTAAAACTATTAAATGCATATGAACCCTAAAAATCTGTTATGTCCTGGAAACTTCACAGTGGGAAAGGAAACTGCTCCCAAAGATTTAAAAAAGAAGGAAAATAATCTAGAAGGAAATTTGCAGTGGAATGTTAAAGGAAGCCAAAAATTTGGCTAAGGGAAATTGGCCGCCACAAAGTGCATGTCTTTAGATTATTGTCTCTTTTCATGGTGGTCTCAGGGCTTGTAATGGAGCCTGCGAAAATAATGGTTCATGAGATAGTGATGCCATTGTTGGTCCCCCACAAATGAAGACCAGTGATAGATATGGAAAATAATAGTTATTTATCCTTTTAACCAGAGGTAACATTTCTCCCTTTTTCCAAAACCAATTTCACTAACTCCCTCTTGATGTTAGTTACACATATTATAGGTGGTGGATCTCTTTTCCCAACCACTTCAATTGTCATCCTACTCCTTTTCCATCAGTAGAAATGTAATAGTATGTGATTTTTTTAATATACTACTTCCTCTAATTTGTCACATTGAGCATGAATCACGTGGGATTAGAGCTTAATGATGATCATGGAATCCACATGACTCACCGAAAAAATAAAACGACAGGAACTATGATTCCTATCATAACCGACACAAATTGGATTTATTTCTATGTTTCGAGTTCCAAAGGTTGTTCTCCCTAAATTTAAGCCCCTAATCATTCCACCTTTATGGGAAGATTCCATACAGAATCCCATTCTTTCCAAACAATGTTCTATTTATTTTCCAAATAACTGGGATATGTAGGAAGCCTACATGAGGATAATACCCATCACTAAAAACTAACCTAATTTTTTTAGGTCATATTCCTAGTGGGGACACCCTAAACCCAAAGACCATATCTCTTTCAGTTATATTGGGATACTTCAACATAATCCCCACATTAAAACATGAGTGGGTACCATTCGACTATATGACCTAGTTGTGGGACATTAAACTATGTTGGTTGGTCCTTGGTACACAACCTGAAAAGGTGATGTGTCCAATTATGTGAAACTGAAATACATATGTTTTGATTACTTAAAAAAGGATACATAGGGAAACCATCTTATGGGTTTGATCCTGACATCAACACAAATCTTGTTCTTCCTGGATGATGTCAAAATCCAGACAACTTCATCAAATGGATTAAACTCATGTTGGCTTGATAAATCATAAAGGGGTGCCAGATATGTCCACAAAGGGGTAACATTTTTTAAGAACCTCAGATACATATAGATTTATTTCTTGATAGAGAAACTCATATAAATATAGAAGATTATATACCCATGTGTATCCATGATTTATCTCAAAAACTAGAAGTAATCCATAGACTCATGCTAGATAGAGAACCAATGATTCAAAAACAGATGAACATAGCATAATATCTAAAAGGGATCCCCAAAATAAGAAATAATTTTCTGAAAAATGGTTTGATGAGCTTTTTCCCCTATCCCGTCGGAAATTATGAGCCCTTAGGTGTTGTTGACCAAATCAAAAACCAACGAGCACCTTCCTTTGGAAACATAGTCCATCAGTCATGGATAATAGGTCTGCTGGAATTTTTACCTCTGTGAATAAAACTGTTGAAGACCATATGAGGACACCACACCCAGAATGGATTGATTTCAGAAATACTCAACCCCTTACAATCACCCTTCACGATCACAATGTGATTTAGGTGAACACAGAAATGGTAAGCCTGACCGGAGGTACTTAACTATGGCACCTAATTCACGAGATAAAAAAGATATACTACATAGTCCCCATTAGACCATATCTTCCCATGTATGACGAATTTTGAGACAAAAAATTTGTGGAAACTAAATTGAATCCATAACCAAGGTGGTAGTGTTACCCCACCTCAAACACATTTTTCATTCAAAATGAACAAGGACAGGAAATATCATTAATAAAAAATGTGGTCATGACATTATAAATTGATGGGAATTGTTTTTTATACTTGTTATAAATATTTCAAGAACTATCCCAAGATACCTTTAGTCTAATGGCGTACTAACCATTTTCTCAGACACATGTTTTTTCAAATGCACATGCGATTCGGTCTTCAATGAAGAGTATGACACCATCTCCCATAAAAGATCGACAATGTTGGGTTTAAAATGTGTTGTTCAGGGAGTAGCATACAAAATGTACTCTCCCTGCCATTGAGATAGCAAGGAAAGCACACTAGGACATAAATCCCCACCAGCCACTCACCTAGCAGTGACTGTTGTTCCAAAACCGGGTGACTCCACTAGCAGTCTATAATCGTTTCGAGAGCCTATACCTGAAATGTGACGATGAGTAACTCCCATATCATAGGGAGGAAAATGAACTTGTAACCGAGGAATTATTCATTGCTACATCGGGGTCCCTCTCAAGGTCCCCTTCAAGAAGACATTTCCTTCAACACATCACAATGTAGTATCCTCATTATGAAAATGATATCACACCACGGAACCCTATTAAAGTCCAACAGAAATAGGCCCCTTGGTATTCCTGCATCGGGTAGAGAATGTATAATTAGGATAAGTTCATCACCCTATTTCCTAAGGAGGAGATCCTCTATAAAAACTTGGAATAAAACTATAGGCAGTATTACAACTCTGCCCCCTCTTCTAAATCCATCCACATATAGATGGTGTCAATCTATGAGTGGATGCATATCCCTACTCAATCTTATGAACCCTACATGGAAAAATGGTGGCATAATAGGAGTTAGTGAAAATTCCGGCCAACACTTGCCTCTCTCCACATGAAAATATGGAAGATTATTACAGGTTCATGAAAATCCATACTGATGCGTGTGAAGACCTTCATCCAAAAAGGGCCTCAACCAGATTCATGTAGGCACAACATATTGATGAAATAGACCAAACACTCTATATAAATAGGAATGAAAAAAACGAACAGTTATACAACACTTCAAAATCATATAAAGGCCAACTATCAAATACGGTGCCAATCAATAGGCAGATGAAATCTTATAACTAACATAATGAATCCCAATAGTCAAATACAGTGGTAAGAAAATACAATTAGGTTCAAATTCATGTTGATTCATATCAAGACTATGAAAGAATACAGTAAAAAAACAACATATTCACGTTCTTTCTCGCAAATATGAATCCCACTAGTATAAAATGGTGGCAAATAGAGAAAATAGTTTGTGTATCCTAGCTATAATTCATGGGAAGAATCAATCCCATGTCCCAACATAGGAGAAATACCCCCACCCACTAGGAACACAAGGAGGACTGGATCAGGAACAAAATCCTAATTTGGTATCCAAATGGAAATTTATCCATATTCCAACCAAAGACATATCTTAACACACCATGGAAATGATGGAGGACCATAAATCAATTCCAAATCGTATCCTCCAAATCTATCTAGATGTAATTACATATGTTGAAAAATCAAGGAGTCAGCCCAAGGACCCCATCTCCCCAAAGAAGGGCGATTCATCCAAAAAATAAGATAATCACTTCGGAGCATACATGAATCCCTACTGTATTCCAGGAGGGTGGAATGCCATATTTTTTTGAGACAATGACAAAAAAATCAGGAACAAAATACTCATTCCAACTGGGGGACACCGGTTCAATGTGGTGGCCACTCCAGCGTAGTCATATTTCTCGACCATCACTGAATTTTCTCATCATTATTTCATAGTGACATTATAGTAATCAACAAAATAAGTACCTGTATATGATAGTAATTACCAATTATAGGCGACCCTATTTTCCCGCAATAGAGCGCCCATAAATGAAATACGCAAAGGAAACTATAAAATGAAGGGAACATTCGTGATACTGCTTTACTATAAATTAGAGTTACTGATTCCATCCATCAAATTTATATAGAAACATAAGATTCAATCAATATATTACCAAATTAGGGATGTTTCAGTAGCAGTTGCAATGGTCCTCCCTGTAATGTCACTACCGGCAGCTCTGAATGACCTCCCTAGAGCACCCATGGGGGCTTAACTTGCAGGAAATAAAAGATAAATCACAAGGGAATATCTCATAATTAATTACATGTTATCCCTCCCCCTAACCAGAAGACCAGACAACAAGAAGGTCCTCCCCTTACTATTATCCTCCATAATGGTCCTTACTAGGGTCTTTTCTATATAAATTCTTCTAATAGTCAAATGTTATGGTATTATAGTATAACTCCCCATGATGGAAGTTACTGTGAAGTCCCTCTCTACAATGAAATCAAGCATCGAGAAGGTCACCCCCTTATTGCAGCCCATCAGGGAGTTCCTCCAAAAGATGTTCTCTATAGATATTCTCCCTACATCAAAAAATTCAGCTATGATGGTATACCTGACCATGATGGAGGTCACTGTGAAAGACATCCCCATAGTGACATGAAGTAGTCAGAAGGTCCTCCCATTACTAAGGTCTACCATAAATGTCCTCCCCTTTCTATACACTGTAAAACGTCTCCCTACTACCAGACACTATGTCACAATGGTAGTCCTTAGTACCATGAAATTGTATATGGAGGTCCTACCCATGATCAAAATATTCCCCAGAATGAAGGCCCTCCCATCATCGAGTCCTGCACGAGGAAGCCTACATATTCTAAGGTGATTATAAATATGGGGATAGACATGTTATATTTGAAGTCTGTGATAAGCGTCCTCCTTTCATAGGCATAATATGGTCTCTGGACACACTCATCATTTGAGCCACCCTCGTACCATTCATATATTTATAAGACTCTTACAAGCCATGATGTATGGAACAAAAACATTAAGAGTCACTATACCTGGAAAGGCAATGTAGAGGTATCCCTAGAGGAAGAAAAAAAAGATATGATTCTTATGAGAGGAAACCTAGCTAAGAATGAGAAACCACTTATCTTCTATCCCATGAGAACTTTAGAGTTTGAAATACCAAGAGAGTTATCAGAGGAAAACATTTAGATCATTTGATTCAATTTCTAGAAAACTATCTACCCGTTTATGTCAAAATCCCAACCTTGTGATGGGTTTGTAGACCATGTTAATATATTGGGGGAGATTCCCCATCAAATTTATCTAGATGCTCTTCCGTATACACAGAGGACACAATCAGAGTGGTGGAAGGATGACCTCGAACTAGACTGCCTCAATGTTCTGCACAAGCTATGTTGTCTTATCGGCAACACACAATCTGGCATTCATATCTAGGGAATGGGAGAACATGAATCTTTACAATTCACCCCATTTCCCATCTAGTGGATCCCACTCGAAATCAATTCCTTCAATTTATTTATCCCCAGATGGCCATCAAATAAAATCCCTATTTAGGAAAGGTGGAATGCTCGACAAGATCCATCCATGATTATGTCTCAAAAGAATCAGGCCCGACCAGAGAACGGAAATAAATTATCCTAAACTATGATACCAAGAATATTTAGAAATATTATTTCCTAATGTATCCCAATCAATGAGTGATTCTCATGTCCTCTAAATCCAAGTATTTCACCTGCAGACACTTCACCATATCTAGATCAAACCAAAATTGGAATATGAGAGATTGATTAAGTGGCCATAGTGGTAGAAAATACTGAAGTACGGGATCATCCCCAACCTATAGGGATGGGGGAATTTTTAACACAATATTCCCCCTCAATACCAGGAAATGTAGGCTATGGTATAATAATATATGATCGGGACCAACCCCAGTCCACAGGGATGTGAGAATTTTTACCGCAACCACATACAAAATGGATATCAGTATTTCCCCACATGGGGAGAATAATGAATAAGGAGATCACCTTTTCCACCCCTTCTCATGATTACTAACCCCCAAATCGAAGTCATACTACAAGGTCACATTAAGGTTTCTTTCGAGTTACCCTTCACCAAGAAACCTGAAGAGTGCCCTAAAATTGAAGGAGAATATCCAATAAAGGATGGAACAATCTCTCCTACAAATTCATCATATAATACACCATACACAATGAGATGTTCATTAGAGAACATCCTATATGTCAATCCCAAATACCTCACTGAAAATAATACAACTCATTATGATGCAATTGAAGACAATTCTATCCTAGAGGCAGTCCACACCGAGCCCGAAGGTCTGTGTTACTAGAACCAATGAGTCGCCTTAAATTTGAGTGCTTCTATAGAAAATACATCATTACCTTGATTTTGAATTACTAACAACTAGTAGAATAAGTGAAAATTCGTACAGGACCCACCACATCCTCCCCATGAAAATAATCTCCTAATTCTTGGTAATAGTATTTTTCTATAAGAGGAAGAAATTAATGAGCTAAGGTGAATGAGCACTAAGATGCTTTGAGGAATTCGACATGAATAATATGTTCCCCAGTTAGAGCATAAATATAAACCATCAAAAGAGGTGGCTCTTCCATGAGGTCACATCTGAAAAAATGAAGTATGATCTCGATGATTTTATAATCCAGTACCGGGACCATCAGTCTACCAAAATCCAGCCCTCAAAGTATATCAATATTTCACTCCATTAACGAAATAACTAGAATGAATTTAGGGGTATCAAAAAAGGATTCCCCCAGCTAGGTATCCGCCACAAGTACATGTAGATCCAAAACATTAAATCTTGACCCATGTAGTGCTCGTTCATAATCAGGTTCATCAAGACATGCAACAAGGTCTCATCAATACCATCATGTCATTGACAGAAATAATGGAATTCATGGTGGGATGGACCACTCTGATAAATCCAAAATGGAACCCCTATATTGACTAGATGAGAAAAGTCCCACCACTACAAAATTTCCACAACCCCATATTCCCATTATTCAATGGAACATGTGGTCTATAATAGATTTTTTTGCACTATATATCTTGTTGTGACCTAATGTTTAGAACCACTGTGTTACAAGATAAAGTGAAAATTAGATTCATTGTGTGAACCCTACAAGGCTCAGTCTTTGTATCATATACTAGTTCTCTAGATAATTCAATAATAGGCTGGGAGGATCGTTGGATGTAGTTCCTCTTCCAGTTCTATTCAAAATTTCCAAGGACAATAGTCAATGACATGTGAACCACTAACAACTAGATAGTGAGAGATTTTCAAAATTCATTGCCTGATAGAATGTTATGACCTACTTCTTGAACTGAAAACTCCCCCATGATATGATTCTTGTTATGTGCATTGATAAACTCCATGATAATGTACGAAAACCACTCATCTTGATGAAGTATATGTGTGGGTTTTGGGATATATCTATCATTTCCTATAGAATATATGATTCCTCAAAACAAACTAATATCATGTCCTAAGAATTCCCATCATACCCAGGAGAAATATTTGGAAGTCATAATGTGGCATCCGTTATGCTCAAGCCACCCCCGACACCAACTCCATCTCCAAAAAATATTCCAAAATGGTAGGGGCCCTCTAGATGACAAAATACACCCTCACCATGAAAATAAGGGATAATGGGGGCTAGGAAAATCAATTCCAGGAATGAAGGAATAAATATTACTCCTTACCAGATGATCATTTTTGTGTCCACATTGTATCTGACATGAATTACAACTTGATCTGGATACAAGAGCTGAATAGTGATGATGAAGTGGGTCTTGATGACTGGTCAAATTATTTTCCCTTCTAAGGGATATTGGGATTCACCATCTAGTAGTGTTTTTTCCATGAATTCCTCCTAAAAATAATTATATATTATATATAGGTCAAGTTGGGACCACCACACACAAAAGTGGAAGATGTTTCCACCACTAATACTAATAATGGAAGGGATTTTTAAAAAGTAATTATAAAAAAGGAATTGAATATCAGTAGGTTGTTGACACAGAAATCAGTCAAAAAATCCCATGGAATACTCCAATCACATCTAAATCAACTAACTATGCCCTTTGATTCCCAAAATTCAACACTGCTAGCATCCTCATCCCCACAATACTCTAGGGTTCGACAGTCAGAAATGAAATCTTATCAGAATAAAAAAGTAGAATTTGTAAGAAAGTGAACATTCCCAAACACCAAATTGGTCTTTGACTCTCTCAAGATTCATGCCATCACATCTACTAAAATTGGCACCACCCCACTAAATATCCCCACTGGAATTAGTCAATATTGATGAGTCGTTAGTAGACAAGGAATAGATCTTCACCTCCATTACCATCATATTATACCTGGATACCTTCAACGATGAAGATTATGTTAATAAAACCAATTTCCCCATGCCCTATTGGGTGTTCGGAGGATGATGCCACATATGCTGAGAGTACCAGGGAAGACGCAGTCATAAAAGGAATCAAATTCATAGCTCCACTCTCGCTCAAACCGTCAATGTTTTAGAAACTCATAGAAGATCCCTCTAGTAGACCCAACAGGAATTGGAATGTTTTTCTACCCCAATTGGATGAAATTTTGTCTTGATCATCCTAGAATATCCATTAGAAGAGGAACAAATTTCTAATCACCCATGGAAAACATGTTGACATGCCCGACCAAATCGAAAAAGCACAAAAATATCACCAACTCCTATTTTAGGGGCCTTCCCATTAATATCCAACACTCAATCCTCCAAAATACCAAAGATTGATAATTCCCAAGTCAAGAAGAATCAAACAATATATTAGAAATATAATATTCCGAAATAGTTATCCCCAACACCAGAAAATTTGTCAATCCTAAAGGCGTTAAATCTATCAGAAAACCTCAGTGATGCACTAATAAAATCATTACTATCCTCCATGAGTTTGAAGCCAAGGTATCCATCACTAATGTCTATCAGATAAAAAATAATCCCATAGAATGCCATGTTGTTATATAATTTATGGATCAAGATGAAGGAACTATAATTCAAGGGAATATGAAACCATTTTATGTGTCTCGATGGATAAATGGTGTCAATATTCAAAAATTCTACATCAACAATGGCTCTGTAGTTAATCTTATGCCACTACAGACACTTCGCAATCTTGGTTGAAATGAGGATAATCTGTCACCCTGCCCCCCAACCATATTGGGATACCATAAAAGTGAGTAGAAGCTATTAGGACAAATAAATTGTAAAATAGGGTTTGAGGACCTCATATCAGACTCAAAATTTATGGTGGTCCGACAAAAAATGACCTTCAATGTCCTGTTAGGAAGGTCATGGATGCATCGGTATTTACTGATCCACTCATTTTCAATCAGTGCATTATGTATTAAATTAATGGATAGAGTGGGACATTTCAGGCTGATAAAGCCCCATTTTAATCATGAAATTTACACTCTATTGATCCAGTATTCTATGTGCAGGAATGGGATTTGACATTCGATTGATGGTATTGATTGGTTCAAAGCATCAAACAGTGTAGAAGTGGTCCCTATAGACCCCCTCAAGAAGCTCAGTGAGGAATGCGTATTGTACATCAATTAGGTTCTGCACATCGGTTCAAATTTTGACACAAATTCACCAATATTCAAAATACCATTCATGGACACCGAGCGAAACCATGATGAAATTACCATATACCACAAATAAAATGGTGAGTTCTTGACTATAAGTGACCTCCATGCATTATAAGATATCTATATAACCCCTAACCCACTCACTGATGCAGAATGGGATGTATCATCACCTAAAAAAGACACATACACTCCTCCACCCTACACTCCATCCTCTCTAGAAAATTCATCATAGAAATCTAGGATATAAGAATATGAATAATCTTCCAATTATCTATTTTGTAACACTTATAGTCACTATGAAGATCTTATATGAAGAATGTTTTCCCCACCAAAAGGGGATGAGGTTGGTGAGGATGTGTAAGAGGAAGAAGAAGAAGACCATAAGGATTCCTCTCTAGCATTTTAGGAAGGTGTCATTATCACCATTGATGAAAATAGGGAAATAAACCTGGGGATTGAAGACGACAGGAAACCCACATTGATTATTGAGGCCATGTATTTCAATGAATATGGGGTATGAACTTCCTTCCAAAATATGAATCGACTTTTATTCCCTGGAACTATGTAGAAATTATTTTGAGAGGTCCAATATCCCATCTAGGTAGTTAATATAATACTCGTCAAAAAGAACAATGGAAAAATAAGAGTTTTCATCAATTTCAGAGATCATAATAGGAACTACCTGAAAGATGACTTCTCATTCCCGATTATAAAATTAATGATCAATGAAACTTCAAGATATGAGGCTCTCTCCGTCATGGATGACTATTCAGGGTATAATATGATCCGAATGGACCTAGAAGATGAATAAGACACTACTATCAGGTACCACTTGTGAGTGTTTTTCAACAAGGTAATTCTCTTCAGATTGAGAAACATCGGTTCCACAAATCAACGCACCATGTATCTCATTTTAAAACACTTACTTATAAACTTCATTGAATTCTATATGGATGACTTGGTGGTTAAAGCATGATAATGTTTGAACAACGTATTAGAAATTGAAACTGTTTTCAACAAACTATGAAAGAACATTCTGAAAATGAACCCCCTGAACTATGTTTCAGCCTCACCTATGGTAAATTACTCAATGGAAACCTTGAGAATAAAAATGATATCCTTGGAATTTCACCTTCTTGAAACCTCGTTGAGTTGAGAGGACTTCAAGGAAATTTGTCTTATATTCTACACTTCATAGCCAACATGGCAGGAAAATGATTTCCCTTCACTAGGTTTATGAAAAAGGGGTTTCAAATCAATGGACTAATGATTGTATTGAAGCGTTAAACAATCTCAAGAAACATCTCTTAGTACCACCAGTGATAATACCACTTATTGATGCAAGACCACTCATTCTATATTTGATAATCCTGGAGCGATCATGTGGCACCTTCCACACACAGAAGAATGATGCCTTTAGTTAAAATAGATCTATTATCTTAGTTAATCCATGATTGATGATAAGACACTTTGTTCAAAAATTGTGAATATATTTTTGGACTTAATATTTATAGTCTAGAAGGTGAGTCAATGTTTTTAGAACTATTAAGTCCACATGGTCTCTCAAAGAAACCCACTCAATTATATGTGTAGTCATCTAATCCTGAAAAAATGCTTATCACGGTGGGCGATAATCCAATAGAAATTCGATAAATGGTTTATAACACATAAATCAATCAAAGCAGATGCATTAGTAGATTTTCAAGAATAAAATCCCTCAATAGGAATGGCTTCATTGGATGCCAATCTATCCTATGAAGATGAGTTCTTTGTTCAAGAGGATTCCCAAATGTAGGAAATGAACTTCGATAAATCCTCTAGAAGCCTCATAGTAAAAATGATGGAAGACCCCATTCCCAACAAATTGGGGATAGGATTTATACTCATGTCTATAGAAAAAGTAGTATTTCCTTATTCCTTCAAACTCTCATAGGGTTTCACTAATAATGAAGTAGATTACCAGGCTCTCAACACATTTCTATAGATGGAACATGAAGTAAAAGAAAGGAACTTGAAGATAAAAGCAAATTTGGAGAAGTTCATCATGAAATTCAATGGTGACTACAATATCAAGAAATTGTTGCATATAACTTTAATGAGCCATGTCTGAGAACTGATTGCAGAGTTTCTGTTATAGCCAACAATTACTTTGTGTCCTCCAAATGAAGAATGCATAGGATGATGTATTAGAAGAAGAAACAACTACGATGGATGACCTAGACCGATACGAAACAATCATCAATATCACCGACTGACAAATGGTCTTAAAATTTTTTCATGAAAAGGTGGAACTAATAAATGGGATTAGCCCTATCTCTAAGATGTATGGTCCTACCAGTAGATAGTTGACCCCCATTTCAGATTATCTTAAAAAGAGATAGCTCTAATTAGTAGAGATAGTGTTGAGTAGATCTAGGGATGAGAAGTCAACTTTATTTTGAATTATGTCCCAAAATAAAAAAAAGGTCCTCTATAAGAAATTCCTTGATGAAGTCTTTCTTAGGAGAGTGGATGGAGAAGTGACCACCACTATCATGAAACAATTTCATTACAGAGCTTTTGGATCACATCAATATGCATCCATGAACTATCATCAAATTCAAATGCTTGTGTCTTATTGGCCCACTATGATGTAGGATTGTGCTCTAATCACCAAGAAGTGCCACTCCTATCATGTTCATTATAGTTTCATCCACCAACTCCCAGAGTTACTTAACATAGCTTCGTAATCTTGGAAATTTTCTATTTGGGGAGTGGACATTGTGGGACCCAATATTCTCACCGCAAACAAACAACTCATGTATATTATCACAAAAACTAACATCAATTATAAATAGGATGACGTTGGACCCCATACGGAGGACGAGGAAGGAATAATTGTCAGATTTGTGAAAGACAATATATTCACCAGAGTTGGTGTCCCTTATACTATAATGATAGAAAATTACACCAATTCATACATTTCTGTATCAGATAAACTATATAAGGAGTATGGAATCAAGAACAAATTTTCATCCTACTACCATAAAGTGGCCAACAGATAGAGGGCTTCAGCAAGATCATATCTAATGTAATATAGTAGATGTTAGATAATGATACAACTCATGGATGGATAGGATCATCCATAATCTGTTGGCTTTCTGAACTTGACTCTGAAAGCACTCATGAAACCCCATAATCTTTAGTATATGGAATATAGGTGGTTCTACCCATTGATGTTCAACATCTATTTCCTTGCATTTCCATTTGTGATCAACAATACACAAATGTCCAATCCAAAAAATGGCTTGATAAGTTGTTGTGAGTGGAAGAGAATGGATTTCACACATTTCACCATTTATAAATGTACTTAAACTTGAATTAATGATCCTTCAACAAAATAATTCACCTATGATATTTCCTCAATGAAGAAATGGTGTTGGTCCTCAAGGCATGGATTATACTTAGGGAAAATCTCCAATATTGGATCCAAAATGGGAAGGACTAAACATTTTATATAATTTATACTCAAATGGATAATATAACTTGATTTCAATGGATTGAATGTTAATTATGGATGCTACTAAAGAAATATTATTGATGAATTATTTCATGACGACAAATTTATTTTCCCTTGAAAATGGAATTAAATGGTACTGACAATACATCATGATCACATGACGTTAAACTGTAGGATAAAATTTCCTCACCACATGATGATAACCTACAAAACTAAAAGGTCCAAATCACAAGAAATAAAGCTTCATGATACATCATTCACTTCCATTCATGTTGGGTGAACATCATTATAATAGCATGATGTTAAACTGAATGGCATCTGTTATAGAAATAACATGATGTTAAACTACATGGCTCAGGTTGTACCGACTACAATACATTAAACAGTACGAGGACCATTGTGTTACAATAAATGATTTTTAGTACATTATCTAGTTGTGTGCTAGAGAATTTTAAAATTCCTTTGTTCCTATGTGAGTGTCAGATCCAAATGGTAACCCTCTTTCTCCATTACTAGGTGTGTCTTGATTTCTATATACATATGATACATAGTTATGCCTATCCTAGGCTCAGGAACCACCATAAAAAAACATTCTCCACTTATTGTTTATGGACCAAATACGTGTAGGGAGGTCTCTTCGTAGAACTATGTATGACATGATTCCCATTTATCAATGTTATATGTTGAGAAGCCATGATCAAAGATCTTGGTCTAGCCATCACATGCTACAAAATGCCTATATTGTACCCTCAACTACCTCTATATTACAAGAATAGTCCCTTTTTATTCCTTGTTTCTCACACTAATCATATCTCATGTGAGATTAGGAATGGTGATGAAAAATAACCTTACACAATCAAAGAGTAATGCTATAGTAAAAGACCATATATATATTTAAAAATTCCCTTTACATGTGCATGGGTTCGACCAATATTGGGAAATTTAGAACTACATACGGCTTGATTTCCTTGCAGGCTACGTAGTGAGGCCCAGATTTTTTTTATCCTGGTCCAGCCACCTTCAACAAGAAAAAAACCCTTTTCCATGTGTACAAACCAGACATATGAAGGAAAATTCCTTCCAGAAATATATTTTCTTGATTCTTGCACTAGTGGGATATGTATTGATGCCTGTATTACACATCATTAGGACCAACCACCATCCAAAAAACCCATCCCCATGCCTGGGTTTGACATTCTGGTAGAAATTTATAGAATAATTCCCAGAGCAATTCCAATCCACATAAGATATGTAAGAGACACATGGGTCCCCAAAATTTGATCATAACTATGACAATATATTGAAGGAAAAATTTCCACATCCTTCATCATGATCCGCCAGTGTGGTGGAGTAAATCATTATGGTCCATTGTTTCTCAAACGAAGTGTATCTCCCTTGGGATTATGAATTTCAGTTTGGGATTCCTCACTAGCATATCAATGCAAAATAAAACAAAGTCCTAAATGCATGATGTTAAACTCAATGGTACATATGTAACTATGTGTGTCTAAGTTCTCATTATAATGAGATATTTAGTGACACCCAGACCTTGTGACCTGGACTAACTATGGAAAAAAAATGACCCCAATCTCCCACACAGAAATAAAAATTTAGGCAGGATATTCCAAACCCTGAATCATGCAACAATGATTTGTCAAGGAATCATTCCCCCTACATATGAGTTTGATCTATCTATGGTATTTCATGCTTAAAAACCAATTAGGGTCTAGATATTTCACATGAAATCAGATATATCCTTTTAATCAATAAAACTCATTGCCTTAGAAAGTTTTATATCCCCATAATCTCATATAGCCATTAGATATTGAAGAATAGTGTCCAAGAGACACCTTTGTTTGACAATACACATAATTCCCCAACGAATCTGCATAATATTTTCACAAAAAAGGCCTATCATTCAAAAGAAAATTCATCCTAAAGACAGGATATTCCTATCTCTTTACACTCATGGTCCTTCATTCCCTGTATCACTCCTCTTGATCTGAGGGTCCCTGAGATCATGGTTTACACTTTCATTCCCACCTCGTAGATGGAGCATGCCAGAATAGCGCGGTCTGATTAGACAATACTTAATCATTATATCTTTGAAAATTATTCCCTACCAAATGATTTAAAATAATGATTCCAATTCGTCCTCACCACATTGAAAAAAATTGAAGGAATAACAGTGTTCTCACGTAAGATGGAATTGCCCCGAACATCGGTCTCCTACCATTCCACATAATTGACTTATATACAACATGATTCTTACCTACACATGATACATAGATATTCCCATACATTCATCATAGACTAGACACCCTAGAGTAAAAATTACTTTCTCATTCTGAATATGTTATTCCTATATATTGTACCTTCCATAAGATTCTTTGTGTTGTTTGATTATTATTGTCTCATAGGATACGTAGATATATATGGATCTTATAACCCATTACAGGCTATAGAGGGCATAAAAATATACCCTATGCACACAAACTTAGTCATAGAAGAAGGCTATGGATATAAAATACCCCATTTTCTGATTGTTCCACCCTAAGAGGATGTACTAAACCCTTTCCATCTTTGTTTATCGCACTGAGAATAGATCACATGAGCTTAGGTACTTCAGTAGGGAAATCCCCACAGAGCCAGGGAAAATCAGTCCAAAATAGTTGGTCATTCTAGAACGACCTTAAAAGGAATGATAAGGTCCTCCCCTTCATATTAGGAAACCCGAATTTCTTATCGCCTGACAATGAACTATAAGGTACCCCAAGAACTATATTGGGCTTGATTCCAGTGCATTTTGGATATTTAGTGACTCTTGGATGATTGATCATAGGTATATACACCTCCATAGGAACCAAATATAGAAAAAAAATCCCCAATCCCTTAATATAAACAATACCTTGGCGGGGAGTCTAATTTTAGGACACCCATATCCTCAGCATTGGAAATAGTTCCAAAAAATGAATTGAAATTCCCCACCAAACATTTATGTTTTATCTGTGTAGGGAAATTCCCAATTCCCCTAGTAATCACCACCAAAGAGATTATAATATGTCCAAATAAATCATTTCCATTCACCAAACTCTATGCTTTGACTGATTTTAAAACTTTCTAAACATCCCCAGCCATTAAAAATGGAGGTTCAGTGTCCTGGGGACACCATTGTTTTACTATCCACATAATTCATCAGTATCTCTACATTAGTTTCCCACAAAAGGCCTATAAACAATGGGAAATTCATCCCCAGGAGAGTCTTTTACAACCGTCACAAGTTCAATGGAATTCATTCCCCAAATAATTTATCTTGGTCTCGGATCCCATGAAACCATTGTTAACACTTTCCATCCTACCTTCATATTGGACATGTTAGGACACCCTAACTCGGTTATCCTCTTGTTATTTAGGGATTCTATATAAATTTTCAAATCTCATGTCATTAAAAATTCATGATGATTTGTACCTAATATTCATCCATGGGCCCATACACCTCAATGAATATTTTCCCCCACATTTCTATACAAGAAATAAATTCATACAGCATAGTCCATTGTGAGACCTGCCTCATTGGGGAGCTCTTATAAAGGCAAAAAATTCCCATCCATATGCGCGTATCAAACCTGCATATAGGGAAAATTCAAAGTAAATACATCCAACATGATTCGGACCACCATAATAAATGTAGTAAATCATGAATCTCATATATTAGGTCCATCCATGAAACAAAATTGTCCCCTATATGCCTTGTTCATGGGTCACACCTACATAGGGAACCTCCTCACACATGTTTTGGGGGGGGGGATATTTACATATCCTATTGATATTTTGTCTTAAAGATACCCCTTTCATGTCTAGGCAACCCCTTTGAACAAACCATACTCTGTGTTCAGAAAGGTATGAATACCTATAATCACCCCAGGACCTCTCAAATTGAGAGTCAGTGTCCTAAGGACACATTCGATTGACTATGCACAAAACTACCCAGTGGATCTGCATAATTTTCCTAAAAAATATATATATCCACCAAAAATATATACAAGATCATGATGTAATTTTCCTACCTCCATACATCCCCATGAAGTTTACATTTCACCTCACTACATGGTTTCAGAAACCCCATGAATTATAGAATACATCCATTCTGACAATCTGACCTGAAGATGGTATAACATTTCTGGTCAAGCTACCATGGATAGGGGGAGTTTTCCCCTATATCTATTAGGGTTTGGTGACTTTACATCATATATCTCAAATTTCATGGTTATACGATGTTAAAATATACTATGGTTTAGCCCTATATTATGCATTCCAAACTAGTGTAGGATAAATTTCTCATTCAAATACACTAATTCAAAACCACTAAATATTCCCTTATCACATTCCAAAATCATTCCATCAAAAGGCCCCATACTGTGGTTTTATAAAAAAAATCAAATTTTCATAAAATTACTTGGCCTTTGGAAATGGAGGGTCAGTGTCATGGGAACACCTTTGTTTGACTATGCACACAATACCCCATTGGTTCGGTATAATATTCCCACAAAAATAGGCCTCTCAACCAAAGTAAAATTCGTCCTTAGGAGAGGATTTTCCTAGATCCATATTCCCCATGTATTCCATGCAACATATCATGTTTTGTAACAAAAAAATGTGAATTTAGGGTCATGAAAAATACCTTATCCAAGTCTAAAAGCTATTGGGACATCGTAGTATAATGAGTCCCTATTTCGGTGCTCACCCAACCAATTATGGTCAAAGATGTTTAACCTAAAACATTAGTTATGTTCAATGTTGTTTTTCCTAAAACATCAATCATGGTCAAATATGTTTGTCCTAAAGCATCAATGATGACATTCTAGTTTCTAGCACTCTAATTTTCCCACTAAAAGAAACCGAAAACTTGCCAGGGTGAAAACCCACAAAGGGAATCATGGAAAGAAGTTGAGTACCATCTCACTAAACCTATTCTATGCATGGTTTAGTAAAAATATCAGGCAATACATAATAAAAATAGACACAAATATTGTTAGGTCTGAATCCCACAAAGGGTAAACTCATAAAAATTCAGGTTATGCCTGCTAAACCCACTTCAATTTGGGATTTGGAAAAAATAGGGTTATAAAGAAAAAAAGGAATGATGTTCATAGGGAATTCCAAATAACCCAATAAGATGTTAAACAACTCTTTCTGAGTCCCTCAGATCAGGAAAAAAAATAGAAATTTATTTGATTATATAAATTCAATTTTCCAAGATCAGGATTCAGATTGATATATCGTGGAGATTACCATTCAAAATTCAGTAATTTATGAATGAATAATATTTTAGGAGATGATGGAGGATAGAACACTAAAATGAATGCATGAATTCATTCTATGATATTTGATTGGGGGAACATAAAAAATATATACTTTCTCCCTGATGTTAAAAAAATAATAGCACAAGATAACCCCGACAATCACTATGAATCCTGACTGGATCTTTCTTGCAGATCAATAACTGTTTGATGTGGGATATTAAGGGCTTGTCATAAATAATCCCTCTGTCCAACTTTAGCTTTAACCACAAGATGTATTTTCTTCATAATGGCCCTGAGATCTCTTCATTTCTGCATAATGACCTAATAATTATCAGTTTTCAATGGTAGTTGTGTCTTCATCCTAACCACATGAACTACCCACTCCTATGGATCCATCATTTAAGAAATCACATGGTCATAAGAATCCTCTTCCTTATCCTCTAGATATTGAAATTTCTCTTCAATATCCTGAAAGGTTATAGTTTGATAATGATAGGCGTTCAATTGGACACGATTTCCTTCATGTGCATCAAAATCCTCTCAGGATATGACAATTGGGTATAGAAGAAGATGAAGGTGTCAATAATTAAAACCGACTAAACCAAGTCAATAAATAATCTATGAAATGTTCCCTCTGCATTAGTAAATTCTATTAGGGGAGTTTCTATCTAATGAGTACTGATTTGATACCACAAGCATCTCTGAAAAAATTATTGTTTCCTATGGTCATTGGAATATTGGTTATGACCCTCCACCACAACATGTATATAGTCATGAAGATTTATCATGGAAGATAGATTGAATCAGAGTCGAGTTACCCTGTGGGTGGTCTCCCATGCTCGACAGGTGGTTCTGTATCTAAAGTTAATCATAGGGGGTTGGATGAAATTTCAAGGACTCTTTGTGATGTCGCACTCATAATAGACTTAGTGGTGTTATAGACAGTATCATCCTGAGATATGGAGTCTAAGTCACTCTCCATAGATATTGGATTCACAGAAAACGCCCCTATGGAATTTATGTGATAAAGAATCTACCAAATTCATGTAAAATGAATGGAGAAAGATGACGTAGATAAAACAATTGGGGCATGATATAAAGAAGAAAATTTCCTTCAATCTTTTTAAATTGGCCTCTACAATACCCCATTGGGGTAAAAATCCATCCACAGTTGATCATACTCCAATGACCATTAGGTTTAGGCCACTAGGAGAGGTATACGAATATTCTTGCTAGAATACTCATGCATCATCATAAGACATAATTGGGGAAGTATCATTGGATTAAATTCCCTCTTAATCTGAGCAGCAGTGGGAGAAGTGATCTCTTATAAAAACACAAACTTCATTTAAAAACTATTTATGTACATAGGGCTCATAAATGAATATTCTATCTATTTATGTGGTTAAAAATCCATCCCAGTGAGAAATTATATACGATAATTATTTTTGGAATACCATCATGTTATCCATCACTTTTTCATGGGGCACAAAAAAAGTGTAAAATATAATCGAAAAACATCGACTCATAGTTCAACCATGCCACCATTGTTAAAGGATAGAGGACAAACAACAACAATGTTGAGAAGAGCTAGGTGGAAGTCAGAATAGTGAACAATTGTGGTATGTTTGTACTCATAGAATTAGAAATTCTCTTCCATCCAACCATATAAAACCTGGACTTTTCTGGTGATGTGATACAATGGAATTATTTCCTATATATTCTAAAATAATTTGTAGATATGAGTAAGGGTGGGAACTCTTAAATTGATGGGTAGAAACTCTACCATGATATCCACGATCATTACGGTGAATTACATAACACCGGTGTAGAATTTACGGTATGTATAAATACATCCAATTAGGAACATGGTGATGAAAACCATTTATCGATGTTCATGAGATACATCTGATCGAATCTCATAACCCTGTGTGGTATATCAACCCACCTTGAGGGTATCATAGTAGGATCCTAGAATACTCCATGATTCCTGATTTGGATGATTTTAACTATGAAATACTTTTGGATTTGGCCCATTCACCTAAAAAAGAAAACCTATCCAACCCTTGAATGAAATGAGACATCAATAATTAAGGGGATGATAATGAAATATCCATTCCATGACTACTAAGTCCCACAATAATGGTGATATTTTCTCAGCATTCTCCCTAGAATAGAATGCCGGTAGGAATTCATCATACATGTCACCAAGAATGAGAAGTCTCCCAATATGGTAAATATCCCACTAAATGATTACATGTTCACCATGTGATAAGTGGATGTTATTGTTGCTTAAACAACAGTGATAGAGTAGTTCAGGCAGTAGGTCACATGGTGAAAAATCAGTGAACTGGGAAACCCATATAGCCTGATATATATTTACTGCATCCAATTGATCAAGGAATTCTAAGCAGTTCTGGTGCACCCGGAATTCCTAGACACATTCTTTAGAGAATAACCATCTATATCATAGGTCCCATTTGGAAATCCACCCTCCATTTGAGTTTCCTCCTGGGAGGTTTACAATAGATTAATAGTCTTGGATGATTGATTCCAACAATGTGTTACGAAGATATTGATTGCTCTTTTTCCACATGGAGCTATCAAAAATAAACATATACTATGGGATCGATGTAGTTATGATCTCACACATGGCCGAATGATTTTCCTAATCACATCCCTGAGATGTCTCGGGGTGAGAAGTAAGGATGTTCTGATTGACCGGTGGCAAAGGAGTGTCATCTTGGATCCCAAAGTTATAAAGGATAAATTGATTATATAATGGATAAACCATAAGTTTTGATGGATGGAGATCTATTAGAGTACACTATATAAGAATAATACAACAATATAAATTATCTTCAATATTCTCAGCCATATATGTCCTCCTTTGGGTTTCACCTGGTGAAGTACGAGAAAAATCCATTGTTTTACAACATCAAAAGACCATGTAAAAGACCATTCCAACAGAAAATTTGGAAATGGGATAAAATTATTCCACGTACTCATGTCCCATGAATTGTTCATAATAATCACCATTTTGGAACCAATAATTTTTCCAATCTTGAAAGGATCTTTCCCATAAAGTATTGCCCAGAAAATTGGTGATTTTTGGAACAAAAAACCATGAAAAAACCTACGCTTTGTAGAAGCCCAATCTCACCATTTACAGATGAAGATATTCAATTTGTAGAATGAAAGGAGAATCTCATGGGTGAAGGGAATCCACAAAGGAGACAATTTATGGAAACAATGGTCCCAAGAGGATCATGGGAGAATAATTTTTTTTCGAGAATATGTTAATAGACAAATTCCATCAGCCCCCTATATATAGGCATCCCCCTCTATGGGTCCACCCTTATACCACAAACCAGTTCAACTCAGGTCCACTTTCTATATTGAAATATCACCTATTCATCCTTATTAAATCCCATTCCAATGGGGGGAATTTTTTGGGTTCTATAAAATTAAAAATGGGAAATTAAAATGCTCTTTAAGATTTGAAAAAGGATGGAAAATGAACCAGATGAAAATTTTAAGTGGACCGTTCAAAGAAGACAAATATTTTGTGAAGGTAAATTAGTCATCATGAAGTGTAATCCCTTCGTGGTCCACCACTTCGTATGTCACTCTGTGGCCTCAAAAATGTTCCAATGAAATTAATGGTTCAGGGTAAGGTGATTCCATCACCGATCCCTCACAAACGAAGGCATTTTTATGAAGGAGGTAGAGAAATTTGTCCAGCGTTGGACGACCCCTGCATACTAAACCATTCACAAGTGAGGCACAGATTATGACCTCTCATGAATGAAACGAAGTCATTTGTGGGAGTGAGGTGGAGATTTTAATTATGACAGATGAAGATATTGTTTCCCATGATGATTGAGTTATCCATGGACCATGTTTCTCCCATTGGCCTCCACAAAAGCCGCTTTGCAGACCACAGATCTAGTCCCTCTACTCTTCTATAAATGGACCCCAAGGGGGACGAAATAATGAAATGAAAGGCAGGAAAAGCATAAAATGATGGTTTTTGGAGAATGTATCATATAGTTTTGAAGTCATGGAATAATATATCACTATAAAAGACGAAATCTTTTAATAATTCCCTGCATAAAAATAACATGCCGCATAGCATTAAAGAAGGGAATAAAAAACTAACTGGAAGATCATGATCCACATACCATTCACAGACGAACTTCCCAAGAACTATATGATCAATACCATTTTCAATCCAGCATCATGCATAATACATTTCTATGAATATGAAACCATGTTCTATGTAGCATCACAAAACGAGGATGGAATCATACACTGCATATCACCACGCAACACAGACGAAACCTGTTGTTGCATAGAAAAATACTACATGGACCACATCAAGGTACGGGTACCATCATTGTATGTTGATGGTCCCCTTCACCTGCATAGAATAATTCCATGTGGGAGATTCCCCACCGTACATGAATAAATGGTATGTGGAATGGAGTACCTCTAGGAATTCAACTATCTGACTGTAATCAGTTCCTTTTATTTCTATTGCATCATATGTGGACCCTTCATGAACCAATCAAATGACATTAGGATTAATACACTTCTAAAGCCACTAGACTTGTATGATAAAACCATCTGTCACATCATCTATTCCTTTTTATTTTACATACTCTTTTCCTGAAAAGTCATGTGGGTAATCTCCACAACAAGGCAGACCCCGATAAAGATCCTTAGATTACATTCCCATGGTAACTCAGGATCTGATTTTGCGATACCTACATGAACCTCCTCGTTATAGGGATCATGGGTAATCACTGGTCATTCTAGTTATAGACACGTGAAAACACACATTCTTTTCTCATTTACGAGATGTAACATTCTTCACCTCTCCCAGATCCAATTTTAGGGCCTCCATCGTAGAGAAAGTCCCACTTATTATAGGAGGATGTAATCTATTCCAGGATTCCTCCATCGTCCTCTCATCCTTTTCAATCAATAGAAAAGGAAAATAATGTGATTTTCTAGATCTACCAGTTCCTCTTGTTTCTCACACTGAGCCTGACTCATGTGGGATTAGAGGTTAATGATTATCATGTAATCCACATGACTCACTAAACAAATAGAACTATGAAAACTATGATTCCTTCGTTATCTAGGTTACGTAGGATGACTATAAAAGGCCCGATCTTAAGAGGTCATTCTCACTATATGTAAGCCCCAAATCATTTCCCACTTTTTGGGAATCTTCCATGCATAAGCCCCATATTATCGAGCTATGAGGGATTTGATTCCCAAATAACTATGATACATAAGAATCCTCCCCGAGGTCAAACTCCAACATTAAAATCTTTGAAAATGTTACCCTAGCCATATTCGTGGTAGGGTCACACTTACCCCAATGACCGTACCATTTTAGGGTGTCCTGGGATTCTTCATCAGAATACCCACACTAGAACATGACTAGGAACCTTTCACCTAGATGTCCCTGCCACAAGAAATTAAACTGCCTAGGTGGGTCCTTGTCACACATCCATAAAAGTTTATGTGTTTAGTTACGTGGCAACGAAAAGATGTGTTGTTATTTCTTTCACAAGGATATGTAGGAAACCCATATTATGGGTTTTGATCCCGACATAAAATCAATTCTCCTCCCCCTGGATGAAGATGAACTCCAGAGGGCCTCATCATAAGGCTTAAACTCACATTGTCTAATTAAATGATAAGGGGATTCCTGATCTTTCCATAAAATTTTAACATTGATGAAGAGCCTCAGATATATATAGATATATTAATTTATGGGGAACCCCAGATACATAGAGATGATTCCAGACCCATGTGTATTCATGATTGATCTTGCAACCTATTTGTAATATACGGAAACATTATTGGAAAAGAACCAAGTATTCAAAAATAAATGAACATAGCTTAAATCTATAATGGTCCCGGAATATGACATAATTCCCCCAAAAGGGTGTGAAGAGATTGAGTTCCCATTATCTCGACCAATTTGAGTCCTTAAGTTTTTTATCCTAGATAATCATCTAATTTGATCTTTCCTTGGGATTGAAGGTAAATGAATCATGTATAATAAGGATTTTGGGGTTTCTGGATCCGCAAATAAACCCATTAGAGACCATATGAGGACATCATTCCCAATGTGGATTTTTTGTAAAAATACTCAACCCCTAGTAATCACCCATCTGGATCGTGATGTGATAATAGTCAAAACATTAATGGTATGCCTTACGTGAGACACTTAAATATGGATCATCCTTCGAAAGATTAAAAGTATATACTTCTCAATCCCTGTCGGACCATCTTATCCCATGTATGATTCTTCTCAAGATGAAACAATCTTATAATTAACCTAAAAATAATGAAAACCTAAATGACCATAAGAACCCCGAAAACACTTAAAAACTAAAATCCTTAAGAACTCTAAAAACACAAAAAAACACTCAAATAGATAAAAATTATAAAAAACATAACAAACATATTGAACTTCTAAAAAATCCTAAAAACCCTAAATACTCTAGAAACATAAAAAATGAAAAAAATACAAAAAAAACGGAAACCCTAGAAACCATAAAAAAATCCAAAATTCCCAAAAGACCCTCATAACATTAAAACATTAAAGATCCTAAAAACAATAATGAACCCAAAGTTTTCTTCAAAATCCTAAAAAAACCATAAAAGACCATAAATATTGCAAACATAGTAAAACCCCAATGTTCCCTAAAAAATAAAAACATTCAAATACACTAAAACCCAAAACTCCTAAAGGACCATAAAAGAACCAAAAAAACAAGAATGACACTAAAACCCTAAAACCCCAAAGGACCCTAAATACCTAAAAACAACTTTAGGACCCTAAAAAACAAAAAAAAACTCAAAAGGACGATAAGAACTCTAAAAACCATAAAACTCTGTTGAAACCCATAAAATCCCTTAAATAATCAAATTGGCCTTATGAAACCTTAAATGAAAACTAAATGACCAAAAAGATAATAAAACCTGTGAAACGACCTAAAACCCTAAAGACCAATATGAAACACTACAACAACTAAAATATCCTAAATTCCATGATAAAATTTAAAAGTACCTAAAAATGTTAAAACCCCTAAAAACCTGAGAAACCCAAAAAGACCATAGAAAACCTAAAAACCGTAAAATCCACAAAATAGAAAACCATTAAAAATATTAGAGCCCCTAAAAATATAAAAAACCATAGAAAAACACAAAAACACTTTAAAACAATATAAAACCCTAGAAAATATAAAAACCAAAAAAAATTAAAACCCTACTGGACCCTAAATTCCCCTAAAGAATGATAAAAACTCAAAAAAACCATAAAGTATTTTTAAAATGTAAATCCATATAATCATTAGAAACCAAAAAATAACCCCCCCAAAAACCCAAAAGTCCGTAAAAATATTTAAAAACGCTTTAAAACCATAAAAAAACTAAGATCCCTTAAATAACCCTAAAAAAATATAATAAACCCTAAATAAGCCAAAAAACCATAAAGACCCTAAAACCCCATAATAATTATAAAAGACCCTAAATACTCTCGAAAAACCTAAGACACTCGATCCCTAATAGATCAAATAAAACCCTAAAATTTATCAAAAACCAATAAAACCCTTAAAACTGATATAATCATATTAATTCCCAAATACCCTAAATAATCTAATAAGCATCTTAAAATCCAAATACCCTAATTGACACTAAAAGCTCTAAAACCCTAGAAATACACAAAAATCCCAAAATATCCTAAACCCCCTAAATTTTTCTAAAACCATAAAGAGCCCTAAAACGCACTAAAAATACAAAAGAGCATAAAATACCCTAAACCCCTATACACCCCAAAAAGTACCATAAAATCCAAATAAAATCCCTAAAATACCCTCAATACGCAAAAAAATTGAAATGACCATAAAACCCTAAATCCCATAAAGGACAATAAAAATCCTTGAAAAACCCCAAAACTACGAAAAAAACCCCTACATATCCAAGAAATCATAAAACCCCAAAAGGGACCCTAAAAAGAATAAAAAACTCAAAAAGGACCCAAAAAATCATAAAATATCCTAAAATCTTGTAAAACCCAAAAAACTAAAAATAACATTAAAATACCCTAGATAACACTAAAAACCTAAAAAAACAGAAATATGTAAAAAACTCTAAAAACCATAAAATAAAATATAATCCTAAATCCAACAAGAAAAAATAAAAACAACAAAAAGACCCTAATAACAACAAAAGTCCCAAAAAACCTTGAAAAACATTAAAAGACACTTAAAATCCTTAAAACCCCTAAACCTCTAAAAACCATAAAATACCCTAAAAACCCAAAAAAACCATAAACCCCTAAAAACTACAAAAACACTTAAAACCCAAAAATCCAAATATCCTTTGATTCTATTAAAACGTCAAAAAACTATAAAACCCTAGCAAACCAAAAAAAACTAAAATAGACCAAAAAAACCAAACACACCCCAAAAGGACCCTTAAAACACAAAAAATCCCTAAATGACTCTTAAAAACAAAAAAACCCTTACACAACTTCAACAACCTAAACACCCTAAAAACCCTAAAAAAACTTAAAAACCAAAAATTCCCTAAAAACCCTTAAACAACATAAAACCGCATTACAGACCCTAAAAACCCCGAATAAACACTAAATGAAAAAACCTAAAGACCCCCAAACCCTAAAAACCTATAAAGAACCTAAAACCCATTAAAGACCTAAAATACACAAATCATAAAATATCATATAATCCAAAAAACCAAAAAAAAAACCATAAAACCCTAACTATTCTAAAATCCCTAAAACCCCTAAAAAGGCTTTAAAAAACTAAAAATCATATTTTCCTAAAAAATAACAAAATCCCAAATAACTATAAAAACACCCAAAAATTTAAAATTAAAGAAGAAATCCTAAAATTTTAAAAAACTATAAAACACTTTGAAACATAATAACCCTAAAAGCCTAAATATCCCTCAAAATAGAAATAATCCTAAAAAATAAAAATATGAAAACCCTAAAATTCATAAAATCCCCTAAAAACTCAAAAAATTGAAAAAATAACCAAAAAAATTACCAAACCCCCTAAAAACACTAGAAACACATTAATACACCGAAACTCCTAAAACCACTAAAACCCTAAAAACACTAAAAGACCCTGAAATACTAAAATCATGAAACACTAAATCCCTAAAACTATATAACCCTAAAACCCTAAAACCCTAAAATACTAAAAAACATAAAATCATTAAAATACATAATAAACATAAAAATCTCTAAAAATCTTAAACAACCTAAAGACCCTCAAGCCCTAAATAATGCTAAAACGTATAAAAACCTCTAAAAAATAAAATTTGAAAAAATAATAAAAACCATAAAATCTTCTTGAAATCCTATCAACCATAAATAAACCTAAAAAATTAAAAACCCTTAAACACTCTAAAAACCATAAAACCCAAAAATTCCCTAAAAGACCCTTAAACTACCAATATCCCTAAAAGACCCTAAAACCCCTAAATTCCAATAAGAGACCCTAAAACCCATAAACAAACTCTAAAAGTCCCCTGAAAAGCCTTAACACCTTTAACACCCCTAAACCAACAAAAAATAAAAAAAATCATAAAATATAATTAAATTAAAATAACCCTAATAATAAAAAAGCGGAAAGACCCCTAATACCGCTAAATTTCCAAAAATCCAAAAAACTCTAAAAATGGAAAAAAATCTCCTAGAATCCCTAAAATCTAATAAAATAACAAAAAAACTAAAAGACACCATGAAACCCTAAAAACAAAAACCCTAAAAAATTAGAAAAAACCCCCTAAAATCCCCAAAAATACCCTAAAAAACCACAAAAACAAAAAATCCAATAAAAACTGAATGACCCATAACCATCCGAAAAATCCAAAATGTCCAAAAACTCTCAAAAACCCAAAAAACACATGATAACCTAAAAAATCATAAACACCCGCCAAAACCCTTAAAAACTAAATGTCTAAACAACCCAAAAACACCTAAAAACATTAGTAGCCCTTAAAATAATAAAAAACCCAAAAAAAATTAAAACCATAAAAAATACCAAATATCCAAACAACACATAGAAACCCTTAAAATGATTTAAATTCCCATTGAAGCCCAAACCCCAACAAAATCCAAAAAAACTAAAAAAATCCTTAATGTACATAAAAATCCTTAAACACCTAAAAGCCTGTAAAATCATAAAAAACCAAAAAAACTATAAAAAAACCACAAAAACTCCTAACCTCTCTAAAAAAAGATAAATATATAACAACCATAAAAAACATGAAATCCTATACCAACCCTAAAAACCACAAAAATCCCAAAAAACACTACAAACACTACAAACCCCCGAAAATACCTAAAAAACCATGAAACAAAAATAAACCTAAAACCCCATAAACCCCCCAGAAAACATTAAAACCCCCAAAATCCTTAAAAATCTATGAAAACCATAATTCCCTTGATATCCTTTAAATACATAAAATCACTAGAAAATAAAATAAACCATAAAAAATCCTTGAAACCCTAAAAAGTTTAAAAATTGATCAAATATTATAAACCATAAAAAACTCTTAAAAAGGCCATAATATCCAATAAAACCCCAAGAAGACACTAAAAACCCCCCAAAACCAAAATTATCCCAAAAACCTATAAAAACTCCTAAAGACCCTACAACCTCATAAACGCCCTAAAAACAAAAAACGCCTAAAAAACATAAAAACCATAAAAAAACATAAATCCCAAGATCAAATAAAAACTACAAAACCCTAGAAATCATAAAATACTTTAAAATATATACAATCTATAAAAAATACAAAAAAAACCTTGAAACATCTAAATTCCGTAAAACACCTAAAAAATAAAAATGCAAAAAACCAAATATAAGCAGGAAAACCCAAGAAAACCACAAAAAACAAAAAACAAAAAATAAACCCGACAAACCCCCTAAAAATCCATGAAGCACTTAAGACACATAAAAACAATAAAATTTTATTAAAACATATAAAATCACCTAAAAGAAGCTAAAAACATTAAAACACTGAAAACCCTAAAAACTATAACAAATCCTAAAAAAACCGCAAACCCCCAAAAAACTCTAATAACCCTAAAATCCTTAAAATCCATAAAAACCCTAAAATCCCTAAAAATCATAGAAAACCTAAGAACCCTAAAAGACAAAAAACTAATAAAAACCTGTAAACCCTAAAAAGAACTCTAAAATCCTATATAAGTAGATATATACCCCTAAAATACCATTTATAACCCTATATAACCCAAACATACCACAAAACACCTAAACCCCTAAAAAATTTCATGATCATAAGGAACATTAAATGAAAAAAACCAATAAAAATACTAAAAGAACATAAAATACCATAAAAACATTAAGGTCTCTAAAACAAATAAAACCCAAAATAGTTCCCTAAAAATCCTACGCATCTTAAAAAAACATAAACCCCCCCCCCAAAACATCTAATGGACCATACCACCCCTAAAAACCGTACAGGAACATACAAAACAATAATGACCCTGAAAACTATTAAACGCATAAAGTACACTAAAAACCCTAAAAAGCCACAGATGACCCTAAAATCCCAAGAACCATAAAATTCCCAAATAAACACTAAAACCACTTAAACACTACATAAAAAGAAAAAAAAAACACTAAAAGAACCTTGAAAACCATAAACCCCCTAAAAACTCGAAAAACAAAACTGAGAAACCCTTGAAGCAAGCTAAATGACCATAAAAATCATAAAAACACAAAAATATCCTAAAACCCATAAAGCACCGAAAAAATCGAACATAATATCAAAACAAAAAAACATAAAATAGGTTACAGAAAATTAAAATCCCCTAAATCCCCAAAAAGACCATAAAAAACTTGAAAACCCGAAAACACCACGGCACCACTTAAAACCCCGAGTAACCATAAAACTCTTTAAAACCCTAAAACCAAAAAACAATAAAAAACCATAAAATTATGAAAAATCCTAAACAACCAAAAAAACAAAAAATACATTAAAACCCAAAATCACTAAATAAACTAAATCCCTATAAACCATATATAAATTAAAACCCCCCAAAAACCTACAATTATAAAAAGATCCAAAAAACCTTAAAAATCACAAAGGTCCCTAAAACCCTAAAGGACTCTAAGAAAAATAAAAAGAGGAAAATACCTTAAAAGTCCTAAAAACACCTTAAAACCCTAAAAGACCCTAAAAACATGATAGAAACCCTAAATGAACCTTATAACACCTAAAAACTCTAGAGAACCCTAAAATAAAGAAAATGCTAAAATCCATAAAAGTCCATAAAAAACCATAAAAATCCTAAAACCACAAAAAATCCAAAATCCCATAAATCCCTAACACTTTTATAATAATTAAAATACTGTTAACAATAATTAAACTATAAAAATGCCTAAAAACCCAAATCAATATTGGTAACCCAAAAAACACCTAAAACACTATAAATTGTAAAATATTCGAAAAACCCAAAAAAACCCAAATACACTTATGATTCTCTAAAACCCTTATAATCCTTAGTAGTAATAAAACCCATTAAAAATGTAAAAACCCAAAAGGACCCCTAAAACCCTAAAACCCCCATGAAAATATCTAAAAGCCCCAAAATAACCTAAAAAATTCTTAAATTATAAAAAACGAAAAAATCTAAAACCATTAAAACCCCTAAAAATGTTTAATGGCCCTAAAAACATCTAAAAACCTTACAAACCCTAAAACATTGTAAACTCTAGAAAACAATACAACCCTAAAAAATACTAAAAAACCACATGAAACCCGACAAACACTAAAAAACAAAAAACCCATAAAAACCCTAAAACCCATTAAAAATATTAAAAAAAATTAAAACCTAAAAAACCCATAAGATCCCTATAGAATCTAAAAAAATCTAAAAGACCCTAAAATCTTAGAAAAAATCTAAATAACCTCCCCCAATTAAATAATTTAAAAATAATAAACCCCCTAAAAATCCTAGAACCCTAAAAAACATGGAAAACCCTTAGACACCTAAAACCATAAAAATCGCTTGGGAGACAAAAAACCCATATACGACCCTGAGACCCACAAAATTCATTAATACCCTAAAAATAAGATAAAACTACTTATACCATGTAAAAGCCCCTAAAATAATAAAACATATAAAATACCCTAAAAGGAACTAAATACTTTCCAGAACCGCATGAAGACCCAAAATACCATAAAAGACTCTATAATCCTTGAATCTCCTAATAACCCTAAAAATAACAATGAATCCAAAAATTAAATAAAAAACCGAAAAAATGAATAAATACTCTAAAACAGGCTAGAAACACTAAAAACCCTAAGCGGCGTAAAAACCCGAGAAACACCCTAAAATTCATAAAACCTCTATAAACACTAAAAAATATTAAATCCATAAAAATCCAAAAAGCCCTCAAAATCCCAGACATCCCTAAAAAACCTAAAAACCTTCAAAACCCTAGAAACACTAAAAAACATGAAAACAATAAAAATACTAAAATAAACTAAAAAATTAAAAAATTACAAATAAATATTAAATGAACCTTAATAACAAAAAATAAACATACAACTTCAATACCCCTAAAATCATAAAAAAACATAAAAAAATATTAATAACACTAAACAACCGGATAAAAATAAAAAACTATGAAACAAAAAAATGTATAATCCACTAAAAACCCTAAAAAATATTAAAACCATTAACACCCATAAAAATAAAAAAACAAACATTAAAATTCCTAAAATCCCTAAAATACATAAAATCCCAAAAAGAACTAAAAACCCAAAAATCCAAAAAAATCACCAAAAATAACACTAAAACCAAAAAAATATAATAACTTTGAAAACTAAAAAAACTCATAAAATCACGAAAATCCCCCCAATACCCTAATATCACTAAAAAATAATAAGAATAATAAAACAATTTAAGAATCATAAAGACAAATAAAATATACTTAAATACCATAAGACCCATAAATTCCCATTAATCCCATAAAACCCCCTAGAACCTGTAAAAAATGCTAAAGAACCTAAAAACCCCAAAACCTAAAAAATGTATAAAAAACAATAATATTTCTAAATGACCGTAATGAATCCAAAAAATGATAACGGTCCCTACACCCCAAAAAAATAATAGAGGACTTTAAAACCCCTAAAAAATAAAGGCCATAAAACCCAAAAACCCCTAAAAACTCTAATACCCTATAAAAACCCCTAAAATACCCCAAAACTATAAAGAACCTCAAATGGCCCTAAAGTAGAAAAAAAAATTTCATCACTAAAAACTCTAAAAAACACAAACACCCTAAATTAACATAAAACCAAAAAAATGTCAAAACACCATAACCCTAAAAACACTAAAAACTAACAAAACCTAAAAAAATCCAAAAAACAATATAAAACTATAATATTCATTTAAAAACTATGATAAAACATACAATTACAAATAACATAGAAATCCATAAACCCTAAACATTTCTAAAAACCCAAAAATCAATACAAAACCATAAAAACCCTAAAAACCCTAATAATCCTTAAACCACCTAAAATACACTAAAACCCATAATAATTCTGAAAAAACCCAAGAAATCATAAAAACCCATAAACAACCGTAAAACTCCAAAAAAATCCCTTAAAACCCCAAAAACACTAAATACAATTAATGGTCTGAAAACCAAAAATTCCCCAACAAACTGTTAAACCCCAAAAATCTAAAACCCCCCAAAAAGAATCGTAATGAAATGTTTAATTCTACAAAACTGTAATAAACTATAAAATAAAAAGGAAATCCTAAAAAACATTAATCATTAAAAACCTAAATACCCCTTAAGTACATAAAACACTAAAACTAGTGAAAAGATTAAAAACACTTTAAAACCCTTAAAATACTAAAGGAAAAAACCTTAAAACCATAAAACCTCCTAAAATCACATAAATCTCACAAAATACAAAAAATACTATAAAACCCCAAAATACCATAAAATGTCCCAAATACCACTAAAAGTCCCTAAAACCCAAAAAACCAAAAAAACAGTTAAACTCTTCAAACCCCCTAAAAGTAATTAAAATACCCATAAAATCCTAAAACACACTCAAATACATCAAATAAGCTAAAATCCCTAAAAATCATGAAAACCATAAAACCCCTAAAAAACATGAAAACCCCAAACAAGACTAAAAAATCAGTCAAACATTCTAAGGAACCTTTAAAAAATAAAAATCATAAAACCCCCCAAAACAAAAAAACCCATAATAACCCTATAAAATATACAAACAATAAAATAAATAAAAATAAGAACACCAAAAAAACTCCTATAAATTTTAAAAACCCAAAAACCCTAAAAAGACTAGAAAATATCTATAATCCATGAAGAACCTAAAAACCATAACAACCCTAAAAACCCTAAATACACTATAAAAATCATAAAAATACAAAAACTCTAACCCCCCCCCCCCCCCCAAAACCCCTAAAGAACCATAAAAACAATAATACCCCCAAATCCTTGAAAAATCATTAATTTTTTTAAAGAACTGTAGAAAAAATAAAACACTAAAATAGACCTAAAACCATGAAAATCCAAAAACATATTTAAACCCCTAATAAATATTAAAATCCATCAATCCCCAAGAACTCCCATATCCTAAAATTACTAAAACTCATTAAAACATAAAAAATATAAAACCCCTAAAAACCCTAAAAACCCCTAAGATTCGTTTAAAACATTGAAAAACAAAAAATCCACTAAAAATATCTAAAACCCTAACAAATTTTGAAAATCCTAAAAAATCTAAAAGGCATCGAAACCCAAAATAGAAAAGAAACCCTTAAACAATAAAAATACCTATGATCCCTAAAACACCAAAATACCAAAAATCTATAAAAAACCTTAAAAACCCATTAAAATTATCAAAGAACCCTAAAAATCCAAAAAATCCAAACAAACTGAAAAGCACTAAAACCCGTTAAAACACTAAAAGTCATAAAACCCCTAAATATAGTAAAGAAAACCAAGAAAACTAAAAAATAAAAAACACTATTCCCCATGAAACACTTAAAAACACGAAACCGCCTTTAAATCCCTTAAACCCTTCAACTTGACAAAAATATGTAAAAATCCTAGAAACCCTAAAACCATAAAAACACTAAAAACCCTAAAAAACACTATAAATCTCTACATATCAATAAAAATAACTAAAAGACTAATACCTTAACCCTACAACCAAAACCCTTAACCCCAACACCTACACCCTAAAACCTATATCCTATAACCTAAACCCCAAGCCCTACATGTTAAACCATATTCCCTGCACCCTAAATCCTATTTCCACACCCTAAACACTATAACAAATACCTGAAACCATAATCCCAACACCTAAAACCTATACCCAAATCCCAAAAAAATAAACACTAAAACCTATAAAATTATCCCTAAAACCAATCCCCACACCTTAAAAAATATTTGACACCCAAAAAATCCAAAATAACCATAAAAATCTATAATCTAAAAAAAACCCAAAAAACCCCAAAAAACCATAAATACCCTAAAAACTCTCAAGAAATCTCAATGATCCTCGAACCCCTAAACCCATTAAAACCTAGGACACCTTAAAAACTCTTTAAAAACCATATAACCCTAAAACCTTAATGAAAACTAAATAATGTAACCACACAAAAAATGATAAAAACCCAAAAACCCAAAAACTATTAAAACCCCTAAAAACTCTAAAACCACCCAAAAATTTATAAAAACATGTAAAAACCCATAAAACCACTATTAAAACCCTTAAAACCCATATGAACCCTAAAACCTCTGATTAATAGTAAAATCCATTAAAAATCATATAACCCTAATAAATAAAAACACCAACGATGCATAAAAATCCTCAAATACCATAAAAACACATAAATCTCTAAAAACCCTTAAAACCCATTAACAACCAATATAAAAATCATATACCTATAATACTACTAAAATCCTTAGAACCCCTAAAATCCTAGAATCCTCAGAAAAAACCCTAAAACACAAAAAAAACCTAAAAACCAAAAAAAATAAAGAACTCTAAAAATCCCTAATAATTCGTAATTATATATAAAACACTAAAAACCCTAGAAATCCTAAAACCCACAAATATTAACTAAATGAACCAAAAAACAAAAAATCCCCTAAATACACTAAAAATCATAAATCATCTATAAATTAACTTAAGACCCCTATACATACATAAAAGACCCCAAATCCCAAAAAACCTAAAATATTTTCAAAACCCTAAAAAATATTGAAAAAATTATTCAACTGCTACAGATCCCTAAATACTATAAAAGCCCAAAATAATCCTTGTAGACCTTAAAAATCATAGTAAAATAATTATAACCCTTAAAAGGCCAAAATACCCTAAAACACTAAAAACAATAATATCCCCAAAAATATAAAAACCCACAAGATCCTAAAGAACTGTAAAAACAACAAAAACATGAAAAATTCCAAAAAACATAAAACACATACACCCCTAAAAGACCATAAGACCCCTAAAATACCCTAAATACATTTAATGACCATAGAAACCCTAAATAAACCAAGAATGACCATTTAACCCTAATGAACCTATAAAATATAACTACCCAAAAGTGACCCTAAATATCTAAAAAATAACATAAAACCAATAAAATCACTATAGACAACAAAACTTATAAATACCAATAGAAACTTCTAAAATTCCCTCAACCCCCTGAAATCACCTAAAACAAAAAAACACTAACCAGATGAGAAAAAAATTCAGAACCCTAAAATCCTAATAGACACTTCAAATCCATAAATGACCATAAAAAACAAAAAAACATTAAACACTCTAAAAATTCATGATAACCCAAAAAACCTAAAACCCCCAAAAGAGAACCTAAAACTTATAAAACCCTTCAAAACCCAAACCCCCTAAAAGGTAATAACATCCCCCACAAACCGAAAAAGAAAATAGAAGCACTAAAAAACCTAAGGGACTCTAGAAACCCTAAAAAATCAAAAATATGTAAAAAACCCAAAAAACCCTAAATAACCATAAAAGACACTAAATCCATAAAATAGCATGAAATACCCTAAAACCCTAAAAGATACAAAAAACAACAAATAAACCCCAAATCACCTTAAAATCCATAAAAACTCTAAACGATCATAAAAACCCAAAAAACCTCAGAACACCGTAATAACAAAGATAACTGTAAAG
Source organism: Viscum album (assembly GCA_963277665.1). Taxonomy (NCBI): domain Eukaryota; kingdom Viridiplantae; phylum Streptophyta; class Magnoliopsida; order Santalales; family Viscaceae; genus Viscum; species Viscum album. The sequence goes on along the minus strand of OY728165.1, from coordinate 981,124,838 downwards.
GACCCTTAAAACCCGAAAGGAAACAAAAACCCTAAAAACCATAAAATCCACTAAAATAACCTAAAACACTAAAATTAATAGAATCCTCAAACCCCTATAAAACTGCGAAAGACCCTAAGAGATTTTGAAAATTACTAAAAGACCACTATAACCAAGAAAACCCTAAAAAATATAAAAACCCATAAAACAAAAAATAACGTGAAAAGACCCTAATAATATAGAATGAACCAAAAAAACATAAAATTCATAAAAAAAATAAAATACCTTGAAAACCATAAAAACTCCCTAAAACCATTAAAACCATAAAACCGTAAAACCCATAATCAAACATTATAGAAAAAACATAAACAAAACCCATGAAAACCCTAAAATCTCAATAAATGAAAACACCCCAAAAAACACAAAAAACCCTATAAAACACAGAAAACCCCAAACCCTAAAAAAACTTCAAACCCACTAAAAACACTATAGGATGCTAAAAAATCCTAAAAATCATGAAGGAACCTGAACATCCTTTAAAAACATGTTGGACCCTAGAAATCCTATAAACTCAAAATACCATAAACCCTAAAAACACAGAAGACCCAAAAAACCCCTCGAAAAAACCTTAAAAAAGCTAAAAATAAAAAAAAAATCCAAAAACACCTTATAAAACATAAAAAAACTAAAAACCATTGAAAACCCAAATTAACCCTAAAAACATAAAAACCCATTATAAACACTAAAAATTATAAAAAAAACAAAAATACACTAAAAATAATAAAACCAAAAAAAAACAAAAAAACAACAAAAAACCCTTAAACACTAAAAATAAAAACCCTTAAAACAAATAAAAACCTAAAAACCCATAAATGCCAAACAACCGCTAAAATATCTCAAAATCACAAAATCCCATAAAACCCCTAAAGCCTTAACACCCCCACCCCCCACAAACCCAACAAAACTATAAATCCAAACAAATATAAAGAATCCTAAAAACACAAAGCCCCAAACTCTAAAATCCATAGAAAAGTCTAAAGCTCATAAAAACCCTGAGAACCAAAAATACACTAAATAACCTTGAATCCCTAAAAAAACTATATAACCATAAAATCCATAAAACCCTTAAAATCAGTACAACCATAGAAAACACTAAAAACCCTAGAAAATATAACCCCCACCCAATTACAAACAAACTTAAGACCCCTAAAAACCCAAAAAACTCTAAAAACCGTAAAACCCCTAAAAACCAAAACTCATAAAAAACAAAAAACACATAAATATAATAAAAACTAATAAAGACACTAAAAACCTTATAAAATACAATAAACCTGAAATATCTACAACCATAATGAATTCCTAAAAACATAAAAGACCATGAATCCTTCGAAAAACCAAAATGAAGCCTAAAAACTACAAAGACGCTAAAAATTTTGAAAAACAAAAAATAAACAGAAAGACATTAATACCCTAAAATACACTAAAAACCCCATAAAAAATACCCATAGAATCCATTAAACACCATAAAACCCTGAAACCCTATAAACACTAAAACCCCTTAAAACCATTAAAAACCCAAAAAAATATTTACAAACACTAATAACCATTCAAAAACAAAAAATCCATAAAAAAACAAAAACTCATAAAACCAAAAAAATCCTTAAAATGCTAAAATCCTGAAAATAACCCTAAAACCCAAAAATCCATAAAACCTCTAAAAACCAAAAATCTCCAAAACCCTAAAAAATATAAAAAATCCTATAAACCATAACAACATGAAAAAACCTAAAAACCCAAAAAATCCTAAAACCCTAAAAACCAAAAAACACAAAAACTACACCAAAATTCCATGAAAAAACAAAAAAAAATATATAAAAACTCAAATAACCCAAAAACCCCACAAAACAATAAAAAGTCTAAAAAACCATAAAAACTAGAAGACCATAAAAACGAAAAAACTCTAGAAAATCCTAAAAATAATAAATAAACCTGAAAAATACCTAAGACCCTTAAAAACCTAAAAACCTTAGAACCCCCAAAAAACCCAAGAAACCCAAGAATCCCCAAAAAAACAACAAAAAACCCATAAAACACGTAAAACCCTCTAAAACCATTAAATCATTAAAATACATAAAATAATCTTAAAATAATTTTACACCCCACAAAATAATAATGAATATTAAATAACTATAAAACATTAAATTTTTTTTAAAAACATAAAAATAGGAAAACCCAAAAAACCAAAAATAACTTGAAAAATACAAAAACCCGTTTTGAATCCATAAAAACCAAAATAATCATAAAAAAATAAAAAAATTAAATAAACTTAACAAATTGAAAAAACCTCTAAAACCCTCTAAAAGATCATAGAAACTATACAAACCCATGACCATACACCTTAAACAATAAACCATAAACCCCACATCATAAACCCTAAACCTAAAACACAAAACCACAAAACCTGCACCATAAAACTAATACCCCACACCTTAAACCTTAAATAATAAACCGTATATCATAGACCCTAAACTATACACCCTAAACCCTATACCGTACATGCAAAAAAATAAACCCTACACCCTATACCCCTCACCCTTTACCGTATACCATGAACACTAAACCCTAAACCCTAAACCCTAAACCCTATCATGTAAAACCTTTACCCTACACCATAAACCCTAAAACCTCATCCCTACACCCAAAATTGTATACCCTACACCCCAAATAAAATACAAACTAAATAAGAACTATTTCATACATTGTAAACCCTATACCATATATATAACGACCCATACTTTACATACATTTTTAATACTTCAAAAATTGAAGCACACTTATTACAACATATGATAAAACTACAAAGGACCGTATAGGTATAGTGCCTTTAGAAACTGGGAAACATAAACAACTGGTTCATAAATCTTCTACAGTGTCTCCCATTTATTTCATCATATCTAGGGTCCCTTTTAGCATATTCTACTTAATATCCATCTTCCTGACCTGGGGAAAAGAAAACATAAAAGGGTGAGCTCAAATGCTCAGCAAGGCAAATAAAGGAAATAAAAATCATATCATATCTTTTTGAAAATCATAACCTGCAAAAGAGATCATAATATCTTAACATGGAACAAATCATAGGAGTGAAAATGAGATCCCCATAATCATAACATAAAACTTGAAACTTTGTGGCATGCACACATAATCATGGAAAATCATTTCTTGTTAGTCATGACTCATTGCCAAGACTATCTTAGTGGACAAAGTCCCTTTCTGAACCGAGTTCACTCCTCGTTTCAGTCCTGTATCACTGAACCGAAATAACCTTCCGTTCCAGCCATGTCTATCTCATGAGATATAAAATCTTTACCCAATGCATTGGAGGGAGATATAGGTCCCACCCATCTTATAATGAATCCTTTCTTATGTGTGCCACATAATCATAAAACATACATCATCGCATAACACATGTAACAAAAATGGGATTCTTGAAACATCATGACATCATAAATCAATTCATATAAGATAAAGGAATTCATAAAAATAATTCCATCACAACATGATCAAATCAATGTAATAATAGGGATAAAAACAGAACCCTTTATTATCTTAGATGGAAAATAATTTTGATAAAACACTTGAACTCCATTCTTGAGGAAAATATCCTTTCTTCTTCAAAAACATTTTTCCTTTCATAACATGTCATATAACATTAAAATAAAAGAAGTTGATTAAAAATAAACTTGAAAAATTGTAAAGGAAGCTTCTTGGAAATAATGTTTTAAAAATCCATTCATGCCGTATAAGTTAAAAAAAACATTCTTCGTACCTTTTTCGGAAAAGTCAAAAAAGTACCTCGTACGAAAAACGACAAAAGATTCCGTTCATATTCTTTACTAAAAACTCACCGAAGGGTAAAATTGGATTTAAACTATTGTAAGTGGATGGAAACAATATTACATATTGAGGGAACATGGATGTGGATGATAAAATACACCCCAGTAAATACTTACGAATAAACAATCTCGGATAAAAATGAGATTGTGGTATTTTCCCTTACCTTAGGTCCGATTAGCTTTGTACGTGTCCGAAGCTCCTGTATAATGGTTTAAATAATGTTATTGACTTATTCCAAAATCATACATATTTATATGATATCATATATGGTCATATTATTAGCTTCTTGTTAGTAATATTTCATTGTTACTTGTTACTCGGGTCTTTATAACTTTTTGTTCTTATGCGTGTTTTGTCGAATAAATTCTTATTCTTATCTTTAGGTTATAGAAAATTCATTTCCAGAATGGTATTAGTGTATTATATACCATATTCATTCATTCAATTCATTTATATAATCATTATGAAATGAAGATCATGTAGAACGAGTCGCATCACATCGTGGAGACGGTATTCCGTACGTACGCACGAGTGATGATATCATTCCTATGATCGTGGAATTGTATTGGAGTATATATATATTATTTCAGTATCAATATTACTTCATAATAATCATATTTAGTTACTCATTACACCATTATAACCATCCTTGTATGGTGATGGTGGAAAATAGATTACACCACGGCGTGGAGACGGTATTCCGTACGTACGCACGCGTGGTGATTTCATTTTTCCGTAGGATGGATAGAAGGTGAAATAGGGTTGTTTCATATTTATAATAACATATCAGTATGTAAGTAATACTGATGTTATTACTTTATCATGAAACAACTAAAGAAGAAGAAGTTGAAGAAGAAAGAAATTGAAAAGATCGGTAATGGATATTACCTCTTCTTTGGAACGCCTCTTTGAATCCTCCACTTAAGGAACTAAGATTGGTCATTGGAGAAGACCAGGACCTCTAGGATTATTCTAGGGAAGTGGAGAGGAGAAAATGGCAGGGTTTGGCCGAGCTTGAGTGCTCAAAATTGGTGTGAGGAGGAGGGGGAGGAGGTGCCCTTTTATAAGGGAGGGGAGGGGCACCTTAGGAATATCTCAAAATATTATTTTATATTAAAGTCAAAATCGGTTTATAATGGTTCCAAAGGGTCTTATTTCGAAGATAAAGTGGGGAAGGGTCGAAATCCTATCAACCAATAGGATTTAGACAAGTTTAGGGTATTATTTTAACCTTATCAATTAGATTTAACTCTAAGTTAATTAATTTAACTTTTACCGTGTCTTTTGGTTTTCCTTCACTATATGGTTACTACACTTACTATAACATGCCAAACGAACCCCAAATTGTTTATTATTAATATATGTATCCTTATCTAAGTCATTTGGACGAACCTTAGATTTTTAGGAATAAAATAACAATTAATAATATAATATTTGATTTAAAAACTATTTTGTGTCAATTTTGACACTATTTGATATATGATTTGTTTGAAAGTCATAACAGAATTATATGTTCGAACCAAGTTGATTAAATCAACACTAATATATCATAGTAACCTAGAAAATTAGTGGAATTCATAAAAAGTTTCAAATTACATTTATTTTGGTGTTTATAACATCAATTATGTCAATATTTCATTAATAAGATAATTACTGCATCATCATTGTGTCATAAATAAATTACATTATTTGATGTCTAAAAATTACAAATAAAATATCATCATGTAGGAAATCTTTTTAGCTTTCTAATGAATATTTACAATTGAATTTATCTTATGTATAACCCCATATTAAAAATGATTTACTTATTAAACATTGATTTTAACTATTTTAACCCTTCTTTAAATAAATTAATAATAAATGTCCTAATCTAATCCAAGTGGGCCTAAATGGTCATATTTTATTCCTAAGTTTGTTTTTGGTCGAATTACACTTGTCCAATAGAATTAGGACATGTGTTAGGGTAATATTAATATCATATTTACCCTTAGTTACCCTATTTACTATTAACCGCGGTAAAAAAAGTAAAAAGTTACTATTCACCAAAAAATTATTTTCATCTCATTGAACCACATTTTAGTCCTTGATATTAACCGTGTCTCTCGGATTTTCGAAATTCCAATCACAGAAGCGGTAAAATTAAGTTTTATGCAAAATTCAGTTTTTAACCTACCACTTAGTGGTTTCACTATTCATCAAAAATTGAAAGTTTTCAGAAAAATACCAAAATTTCACCCTAGGCTAATTTCGATATTCTGAGTCCAAAAATGAAGTCCATTTTGAAAAATAAAATTTATAAAATTCCAAAAAGTGGTTATTACTATTCATAACGGCTAGTTTTAATAGCATAATGTTGTTTAGTGAAACTCGGTATTGCGTACGACGCAAGCTATCGAGGAAGGTCGCGATTGCGTGTAAAGCAAGCCAAGCAAGTGTTGTATAGAAAAAGATTCCTTTGATGATTTATATAACATAAAAGTCTCGGGTGTTACATTCTACCCCCCTTAAAAAGAATTTCGCCCTCGAAATTCGTCACTTTGCAACAAACAGATGAGGATACTTCTCCCTCATCATATCCTCAAGCTCCCATGTAGCTTCTTCAAGTTGGTGGTTTCTCCATAAAACTTTCACCAAGCGAGTGGTCTTGTTTCGTAGGACTTTTTCGCTACGATCCAGAATCTCTGTCGGCTGTTCTTCATAAGAAAGATCTTGCTCCAGCGGTACAACTTCTGAGCTGAGTACATGTGAAGGATCTGGTATGTACTTTCTCAGGAGAGATACATGGAACACATCGTGAACTTGAGAGAGATTCGGTGGAAGCGCCAATCGGTAAGCTACCTTCCCAACACGATCCAGTATTTCGAAAGGACCGATATATCTAGGGCTCAACTTCCCCTTCTTTCCAAATCTCATAACCCTCTTCCAGGGAGATATTCGTAAGAACACTTTATCACCCACTTCAAACTCTAGGTCTTTTCTTCGGTTGTCGGCATAGCTTTTCTGTCGACTCTGAGCTGCTCTTATGTGTTGTTGAATAGATCTGACCTTTTCTGCCATTTCATCAACGAGATCAGGTCCTAATAGCTTTCTTTCCCCAACTTCATCCCAGCAAGTTGGAGTCCTGCATTTATTTCCATAGAGAGCTTCATAAGGAGCCATTTGAATACTGGAGTGAAAGCTATTATTATAAGAAAATTCCACCAAAGGTAGGTGTTGATCCCAACCTCCTTTGAAATCCATAGAGCAAGCTCTCAACATATCTTCTAGGGTTTGAATTGTTCTCTCAGACTGACCGTCTGTCTGGGGATGATAAGCAGTGCTGAAACTCAACTCTGTATCCAGAGTATGCTGAAGACTTCGCCAGAACTTCGAGGTAAATCTCGGATGTCGATCAGATATAATAGAAAGTGGTACTCCATGCAATCTTACCACTTAATTTACATATATCCTGGCAAGCTGATCTAGAGAGAAATCCTCTCTAATAGGAATGAAGTGTGCAGACTTTGTGAGACGATCAACTATGACCCAGATAGCATTATTGCCTTTGGATGTTTTAGGAAGTCCTGTGACAAAGTCCATAGTGATGTTTTCCCATTTCCATTCGGGTATGGGTAATGGTTGTAACATCCCCTTAGACTTCTGTCTCTCAGCTTTAACTTGTTGACAAACCAAGAATCGAGAGACATATTCAGCAACATCTCTTTTCATGCCATCCCACCAGAAGTACTCATTCAGGTCCCTATACATCTTCGTGCTTCCAGGATGAATAGAGAATGAAGAACTATGAGCCTCATCCAGCAGCTCTTTCTTTAATTCGGGGATGGGAGGAACACAAACCCGATTCCTGAACTTTATTATCCCATCACAATCAAGGTTGAATTCAGGAACATTTCTCACCTTCTTTTGTAACTCGACATCTTCTTTCTGTGCCTCTTTAATCTTCACATGTATAGATGGTTGAACATTCATTTGAGAAAGATAAGATTTTTCCCCTTCCATTATAATTCCAAGATCCATCCTTTGTAAATCCATAAATATTGGATCTTTTGTGATCCTCATCATGGATAAACTAGCATGGTCTTGTCGACTTAATGCATCTGCCACCTTGTTTGCTTTCCCAGGGTGGTAATGGATTGAGCAGTCATAATCCTTAATCAGCTCCAACCATCTTCTTTGACGCATATTCAACTCCTTTTGTGTGAAAATATACTTTAAACTTTTATGATCAGTATAAATATCACACCTTTCACCATAAAGGTAATGCCTCTAAATCTTTAATGCAAAGATTACCGCAGCCAACTCCAAATCATGTGTTGGGTAATTTTGTTCATGGATTTTCAACTGTCGTGAGGCATAAGCTATCACCATATCATTTTGCATAAGAACACACCCCAATCCCTTCTTGGATGCATCACTGTAGATCACAAACCTTTCTCCACTACAAGGCAGTGTGAGCACAGGTGCACTGGATAACCTTCTTTTCAACTCCTTGAAATTCTCTTCACATTCCTCTGTCCAGACAAACTTAACTCCTTTCCGAGTCAACTTGGTGAGTGGATTAGATAATCGTGAAAAATCTTTTACAAAACGTCGATAATATCCAGCCAAACCAAGAAAACTTCGGATCTCAGTTACTGTTGTTGGTCTCGACCATCTTTCAATAACCTCTGTTTTTGCTGGATCCACAGATATCCCCTCTTTTGAGATTATGTGACCCAAAAATGCAACTTTTTGAAGCCAAAATTCACACTTGGAAAATTTGGCATAAAGCTTCTCCTTTCTCAGGGTCTTCAATATAATTCTCAAGTGATCTTCATGTTCTTCCTTTCTCTTTGAATAGACAAGAATATCGTCTATAAAGACTACCACAAATTGATCAAGATAGTCTCTAAAGACTCTATTCATTAGATCCATGAAGATAGCAGGGGCATTAGTAAGACAAAATGGCATCACTATAAATTCATAGTGTCCATACCTTGTACGGAAAGCCGTTTTTGGTATATCCTCCCTTTTGACCCTTAATTGATGATACCCTGAACGAAGATCAATCTTGGAAAAGTATTGATCTCCGCGTAGTTGGTCAAATAAGTCATCAATGCGTGGGAGAGGATATTTGTTCTTGATAGTGATCTTGTTAAGTTCTCGATAATCAATGCAGAGTCTCATTGATCCATCTTTCTTCTTAACAAATAGAACAGGTGCTCCCCAAGGTGACGCACTAGGGCGTATGAATCCCTTATCAAGATTCTCTTGGAGTTGCTTCTTCAATTCCTGCAACTCAATTGGGGCCATTCTATAAGGTGTCTTTGAAATAGGCAAAGCACCCGGTACGAGTTCTATTGAAAACTCAACTTCACGATTTGGTGGAAGACCCGGTAAATCCTCCGGAAAGAAATCATCAAACTCCCTTACAATGGGCATATTCTTAATCGTGAGTTTCTCACCAACCATTTGAGATAAATAACCTTCATTTAGTGGGATCAATACCCATAAGATGGAAGAAATTTCCACTGGAAGGTTATGTTCATCCTTGCATTGGTATACGATCGTAGATTGATCTGGAGTATGAAATGTGACTTCCCTTCTTTGGCAATTGATATGAGCTCCATGTAGAGAAAGCCAATCCATGCCAAGAATCAAATCAAATTCCACTAAAGGAAGGATCACAAGATTTGCAGGAAGCACTTTCCCACAAACTTCGATCGGAGAAGAATTATAAACTTTTGATGCGATTGATGTGCCATTAGGTGTTGTCACAGCTAACTCAACATCTAATTGTTGAGGTAGTACGGTGATACCCTTAGAAAAGTCTTCAGAAATAAATGAGTGGGTGGATACAGAATCAAATAAAACATTTGCTACTTTAGAGTGGATGGTAAGTGTACCTTTCACCACATCGTTATCGTACTCCACATCGCTGATAGAAATTGCATGTGACATTCCTTTGTCTTTAGCCTTAAGATTTTGTTGACGTGGACCATCATCATCAACCCTTGGATTTGGGCATTGATTGGCATAATGCCCCATCTCCTTGCACTTGAAACATTGAAGTGTAGTAGGTTCATTCTATGTATCCCTTCCTTTGTTTGCATCATTAGACATCTTCTTCCCATTATCACGGCATTCAAATGCCCGATGACCTTCCTTTCCACATTTAAAACATTTACTTGTCCCTTTAAGACAACTCCCTCCATGTTTCTTTCCACACTTTGAGCATAATGGAAAGTTCATCTTCTTTTCAGTGTGCTCTTTAGAGTTTCCTTTGAATTCCATCTTCCTCTTCTTATCAAACCCATGTGACTGATGGGTTACTCCAATCTCCATCTCGACTTTGAGAGAACATCGAACGATTTCCTCGTAGCTACTGAAGTCTCTTATGGCTAACGCCCTTCGAAGACTTGGTTTTATGCCACTAAAGAATCGATCGATCTTACTCTCAGGTTGGATAATAATACCAGAAGCGTACCTTGCCAGTCTTGTAAAATTTGCTTCATAGGTACCAACAGATTCATCATCCCTTTGCTTCAGTTCAAGAAACTCTTTCTCCATCTTTGTTCGGAGAATACGAGGGAAGTAATTATTGAAAAATAAGTTCTTGAACTCGTCCCATTCCATAGACTCAATTTCATCCCTTTGCCTCGTATTCTTAACAAGATTCCACCATTGATCAGCATCTCCTTCCAAACGATACACTGCTAGGATGACTTTATCATGTTCAGAACATTGAAGAACTGAAAATATCTTTTCAGTAGTACTAATCCATTGTTCAGCAACTAATGGATCAGTAGACCCGCTGAAAGAAGGTGGACGCTGCCTCATGAAGGATTCAACAGAATGTTGCTCCCTCCTTTGCTCGTTTGGAAATCCTGCATGATTCATAGCTTGAGAAAGTTGTGTGAGCATGGCTACAAGATTTTGCATTCCAGCTCCCATATCGTTTGGTTGCTCAGGGGGACAATCATTGCATTGCCCATCGCATTCCGCATTAACACGGTTCCTTCAGGTTCCAGCCATTGACTAAAACCAAGAAGAATAGTGTGAGCAACACTAATTATAATAGGAAACCACATAATTCAAGAATAAAATTTTCATGCTTATGGTCTTATCCTAGGTTATTCAAGTCCATTTCTAAAACACTAAGATTGTGTACTATGCTTAGACTTATCCTTAGGTTTCTTACTAAGGCTTTCACATCCTAGTTTCCAAAGGTTGACTATACCTTTCCACTGATACCAACTATAGCGGCCTAGAATTACTTCCAGTGGACTACAATTGATACCTATCAGGGCACTCCATGGGCGGCTACACCCCCTGGGCGGGACACACCACCATCCCCAGTGGCAGCCATTTCCTCATGAAGCCCTTGGGCGGAGAGCCATGCTTCGTCCAACGCTCACATGTGAGAGTTCCCAAGGATCGGATACATTCCTACCTCCTTTGCCTCTGATACCAACTATAACGACCCATACTTTACATACATTTTTAATACTTCAAAAATTGAAGCACACTTATTACAACATATGATAAAACTACAAAGGACCGTATAGGTATAGTGCCTTTAGAAACTGGGAAACATAAACAACTGGTTCATAAATCTTCTACAGTGTCTCCCATTTATTTCATCATATCTAGGGTCCCTTTTAGCATATTCTACTTAATATCCATCTTCCTGACTTGGGGAAAAGAAAACATAAAAGGGTGAGCTCAAATGCTCAGCAAGGCAAATAAAGGAAATAAAAATCATATCATATCTTTTTGAAAATCATAACCTGCAAAAGAGATCATAATATCTTAACATGGAACAAATAATAGGAGTGAAAATGAGATCCCCATAATCATAACATAAAACTTGAAACTTTGTGGCATGCACACATAATCATGGAAAATCATTTCTTGTTAGTCATGACTCATTGCCAAGACTATCTTAGTGGACAAAGTCCCTTTCTGAACCGAGTTCACTCCTCGTTTCAGTCCTGTATCACATAACCGAAATAACCTTCCGTTCCAGCCATGTCTATCTCATGAGATATAAAATCTTTACCCAATGCATTGGAGGGAGATATAGGTCCCACCCATCTTATAATGAATCCTTTCTTATGTGTGCCACATAATCATAAAACATACATCATCGCATAACACATGTAACAAAAATGGGATTCTTGAAACATCATGACATCATAAATCAATTCATATAAGATAAAGGAATTCATAAAAATAATTCCATCACAACATGATCAAATCAATGTAATAATAGGGATAAAAACAGAACCCTTTATTATCTTAGATGGAAAATAATTTTGATAAAACACTTGAACTCCATTCTTGAGGAAAATATCCTTTCTTCTTCAAAAACATTTTTCCTTTCATAACATGTAATATAACTTTAAAATAAAAGAAGTTGATTAAAAATAAACTTGAAAACTTGTAAAGGAAGCTTCTTGGAAATAATGTTTTAAAAATCCATTCATTCCGTATAAGTTAAAAAAACATTATTCGTACCTTTGTCGGAAAAGTCAAAAAAGTACCTCGTACGAAAAACGACAAAAGATTCCGTTCATATTCTTTACTAAAAACTCACCGAAGGGTAAAATTGGATTTAAACTATTGTAAGTGGATGGAAACAATATTACATATTGAGGGAACATGGATTTGGATGATAAAATACACCCTAGTAAATACTTACGAATAAACAATCTCGGATAAAAATGAGATTGTGGTATTTTCCCTTACCTTAGGTCCGATTAGCTTTGTACGTGTTCGAAGCTCCTGTATAATGGTTTAAATAATGTTATTGACTTATTCCAGAATCATACATATTTATATGATATCATATATGGTCATATTATTAGCTTCTTGTTAGTAATATTTCATTGTTACTTGTTACTCGGGTCTTTATAACTTTTTGTTCTTATGCGTGTTTTGTCGAATAAATTCTTATTTTTATCTTTAGGTTATAGATAATTCATTTCCAGAATGGTATTAGTGTATTATATACCATATTAATTCATTCAATTCATTTATATAATCATTATGAAATGAAGATCATGTAGAATGAGTCGCATCACATCGTGGAGACGGTATTCCGTACGTACGCACGAGTGATGATATCATTCCTATGATCGTGGAATTGTATTGGAGTATATATATATTATTTCAGTATCAATATTACTTCATAATAATCATATTTAGTTACTCATTACACCATTATAACCATCCTTGTAAGGTGATGGTGGAAAATAGATTACACCACGGCGTGGAGACGGTATTCCGTACGTACGCACGCGTGGTGATTTCATTTTTCCGTAGGATGGATAGAAGGTGAAATAGGGTTGTTTAATATTTATAATAAAATATCAGTATGTAAGTAATACTGATGTTATTACTTTATCATGAAACAACTAATGAAGAAGAAGTTGAAGAAGAAAGAAATTGAAAAGATCGGTAATGGATATTACCTCTTCTTTGGAACGCCTCTTTGAATCCTCCACTTAAGGAACTAAGATTGGTCTTTGGAGAAGACCAGGACCTCTAGGATTATTCTAGGGAAGTGGAGAGGAGAAAATGTCAGGGGTTGGCCGAGCTTGAGTGCTCAAAATTGGTGTGAGGAGGAGGGGGAGGAGGTGCCCTTTTATAAGGGAGGAGAGGGGCACCTTAGGAATATCTCAAAATATTATTTTATATTAAAGTCAAAATCGGTTTATAATGGTTCCAAAGGGTCTTATTTCGAAGATAAAGTGGGGAAGGGTCGAAATCCTATCAACCAATAGGATTTAGACAAGTTTAGGGTATTATTTTAACCTTATCAATTAGATTTAACTCTAAGTTAATTAATTTAACTTTTACCGTGTCTTTTTGTTTTCCTTCACTATATGGTTAATAAACTTTCAATAACATGCCAAACGAACCCCAAATTGTTTATTATTAATATATATATCCTTATCTAAGTCATTTGGCCTAACCTTTGATTTTTAGGAATAAAATAACAATTAATAATATAATATTTGATTTAAAAACTATTTTGTGTCAATTTTGACACTATTTGATATATGATTTGTTTGAAAGTCATAACAGAATTATATGTTCGAACCAAGTTGATTAAATCAACACTAATATATCATAGTAACCTAGAAAATTAGTGGAATTCATAAAAAGTTTCAAATTACATTTATTTTGGTGTTTATAACATCAATTATGTCAATATTTCATTAATAAGATAATTACTGCATCATCATTGTGTCATAAATAAATTACATTATTTGATGTCTAAAAATTACAAATAAAATATCATCATGTAGGAAATCTTTTTAGCATTCTAATGAATATTTACAATTGAATTTATCTTATGTATAACCCCATATTAAAAATGATTTACTTATTAAACTTTGATTTTAACTATTTTAAACCTTCTTTAAATAAATTAATAATAAATGTCCTAATCTAATCCAAGTGGGCCTAAATGGTCATATTTTATTCCTAAGTTTGTTTTTGGTCGAATTAAACTTGTCCAATAGAATTAGGACATGTGTTAGGGTAATATTAATATCATATTTACCCTTAGTTACCCTATTTACTATTAACCGCGGTAAAAAAAGTAAAAAGTTACTATTCACCAAAAAATTATTTTCATCTCATTGAACCACATTTTAGTCCTTGATATTAACCGTGTCTCTCGGATTTTCGAAATTCCAATCACAGAAGCGGTAAAATTAAGTTTTATGCAAAATTCAGTTTTTAACCTACCACTTAGTGGTTTCACTATTCATCAAAAATTGAAAGTTTTCAGAAAAATACCAAAATTTCACCCTAGGCTAATTTCGATATTCTGAGTCCAAAAATGAAGTCCATTTTGAAAAATAAAATTTATAAAATTCCAAAAAGTGGTTATTACTATTCATAATGGCTAGTTTTAATAGCATAATGTTGTTTAGTGAAACTCGGTATTGCGTACGACGCAAGCTATCGAGGAAGGTCGCGATTGCGTGTAAAACAAGCCAAGCAAGTGTTGTATAGAAAAAGATTCCTTTGATGATTTATATAACATAAAAGTCTCGGGTGTTACAATATACCCTAAATCCTAAACCCTACACCCTATACATTAAACCATACACCCTAAACTGTAAACCCTACTCCCTAGAAACTATAACCTACACCATAAAACTTACGACCAACACCATAAGCCCTAAAACCTACACTCTAAACCCTCTAACATTCAACCTAAACCCTAACCCCAACATCCTAAACTAGATAGCAAAAACCCTATACCGTACAACCTAAACCCTATACCATACAGGCTAAACCCAATACCTATTACCCCACACCCTAAACCCCATAAACTACACCCTAAATTCTAAAACGTATACCCAAAAACCTAAAACCTACAATATAATCCCTTTACCCTACAACTACACCCTAAACCCAACAACCTATCCCTACAACTTTCACCATAAATAATAAATTCTACACCCTATAAAGTAAACTATAAATGGTACACCCTAAACAATATACCCTATACCATAAACCATATACCCTAAACCTTAAAACCAAACCCAATATTCTAATACATTATTTTAAACCATTAAACCTAAACTCTATACCCTACACCCTAAATCCTATACCCTAAATTTAAGACAATAAACCCTACAACATGACCCATATACTGCAAACCGTAAAACATGAAACATTACACCATAATCCTTATACCCTACACCTAATTCATTATACCCTACACCTTATCCCTGTACCCTACACCCTAATCCCTAAACCATAAAACCAAAAAATAGAACTAAAGAGCCTAAACACAATAAAAAACATAAGATACCCTAAATCCCCTATAAACCATAAAACACAAAATCCTTGTGGAACCCTTTTAAGCGCCCAATAGCCTTAAAAACCCAAAACCCCCGAAAATCCATGAATAAACCCTAAAATCCCTAGATCCCCCCAAAAAACTAAATCACATAAAAAACTAAAAACATTTAACACCCAAAACAACATAGAATATCCTAAAATCCCTAACCAAAAAAAACTCTCAAAAATAACTACAAATAATAAAAACCCTTATAAATCCTTAAAAACAATAAACACCCTTAAAAAACACTATATAATCGATGAAATCATGGAAAACCATTAATATTGTTGAAAACCATGGAAACACTTAAAACCCATAAAAAATATAAAAAACCAAAAAAACAAATGAAAACCCTAAATACCCTAGAGAAAACTAAAAACCATAAAACCCCTTTAAAATCATAGAAAACCTAAAAAACATAAAAATCACTAAAAGAACCCTAAAATAATAAAATAAACCTAAAAACCCTAAAACCCATTAAAATAAACCTAAAACACCTATAAATAATTAATGAACCCTAAAATTCCATAAAATACCCAAAATCTAAAAAACATATAGAGCCCTTAAGACCCTCCAAAAACCCAAAAAAAACTGAAAACCCAAAAAACTCCAAAGCACTAAAAACAAGTACAAATCCAAAATCTGAATTAACCCAAAACCAAAAATAACCTAAAGTTACCAGAATCCCCACAATTTCTGTAAAATTACTAGAACCCCCTAAAAGATACTAAAAACCCCTAAAACACTTAAATACACAAAAAAACATGAAAAATACTAAAACCCTTAAAAACCATTTGAAAACTAAATGACAATAAAACTAATAAAAAACCAAAAAAACTCTAAAAATCATAAATCCATAAAAACACTAATACCCATAGAAACATTTAAAACTATACAAAACACTACAAATCACTAAGAACCCTTGAAACATTCAATAATACATAAATACATGAAAAAACATAAAAACCACGAAAATAATAAAGACCATGTAATACCCAAAAAAATGACTTCTAAATCCCTAAAATTTCCTATAATCCACTAAATACAAAAAAACCTCTAAAAACATTAAAACATAAAAAACCCTAAAATCGTAAAACCCCTAAAACCCCTAAAACCCCAAATAGACCCAAAAGTCATATAAAAATAAAGATTCTCTAAAAACAATCAAATACCTAAATGAAACTAAAACATCCTAAGAATATAAATACCCAAAAAATAATAATAAAACCTAAAAAATAAACACCATAAAATACCCTACAAAATCTACACCCTTAAATACAGTAAAATAGCCTAAGAATTATAAAGAAAACCTAAAAAACCAGGAAAATCTCAATAAACACTAAATCACACTTAACGACACAATAAGAAATTAAAATACATAAAAAATATAATGATGATAAAAAATTTAATGTAATCATAAAACCCCCTAAAAGAATAAGAAACCTAAAAACCATAATAACCCATTAATACCCAAATCACCGTAGAACCCCCTAAATCCATGAAAACCCCTAGAGACCTAGAAACGCATTAAAACCCAATAAGTCCTAAGAAAACTCAAAAATACCAAAAGAACTCATAAAAACCAAAAAGAACTAAAAAAAATCTAAACACCTTGAAAATTCAGAAAAAAACCTAGAAAAATTAATAGATCCTAAAAACTATAAAATCAATAAAAATATTAAAACCCTAAAACCCTAAAAAAAATCCATCAACACACAAAAAACCCTAAGAAACCAAAATCCCAAAAAACACTAAAAACAATAAAATAACCAAAACCACCAAAAATCATAAAAACACCAATAGACCATCAACAAGTGAAAAATACATAAAACCCCTAAAAGATCTCAGAATCCAAAAAATAAATAAAATTCTCCAAATCCCAAAAATAGATAAAAAACATCCCCAAAACCCTAAAAGGCATTAAAACTCCTAAAAATCCAAAAACCCATAAAACCATAAGAATCCATAAATAATCCTAAAAAATTCGATACCCATATATGTCCTTAATCTTTAAAACCCATAAAAACATTCAATACAGTAAAATAAACAAGAAACTCCTTAAAACAATAAAAATCAATAATAAACCCCCAAAACCCTAAAAAACTAAAAGGAAAGAAATACCCATTAAAAACTTTAAAAACCCTAATAAAGATCTAAACTATAAAAGAACTGAAAACCCTAAAAAATACTAACAACTCGAAAATCATAAGATCCCTAAAATACGCAAGAAACATAATAAACAATAAAAGAAACTAAAAACCCCTAAATGACCCCAAAATCATAAAAGACAATAATGTTAAAACCGCAAAATGATTATAAAATCCCTAAAAATACCTACATAACCCATAAATAGATAAGGACCCTTAAACCTAAAAGGACACTAAAACCCCTAAACAGACCCAAAAATCCCACAAAACACTAAAACAATTGATAATTGTAAAACCCAGAACGAACCTAAAAAATCCCAAAAGGACCCTAAAAATATTAAAATACCTTAAAAACCAAATAAACAAAAAGACCCTAAAGACCATAAAAATCCATAAATACACTAAGACACCATAATAAACACCAAAATAATAAAAAAACCCTAAAACCTTAAATGACCTTAAAAAACTAAAAAACAAAATTACCCCAGAACCTAATAAAATCTTTAAACCACTAAATGATCAAAATACCTAAATACATTAAAATAACAAAAAAAATATGATAACCCCTCTAACCTAGAAAAACGATAAAACCCAAATTCCAACAAAACCTAAAAAAAACTAAAACAATAAAAAAAACCTTAAAACACCTTAAAACACTAAAAACCAGTAAACACTAAAAATACGAAAAAAACTAAAAATCTAAATAATTGTATGAAACCAAAAAATCTAAAAACTACAAAAACTTCAAAATCCAAATAACCCATAAAAACCTTAAATTAGTCCAAAAACACAAATAATCATAAAGGACCCTTAAAATAGAAATAATATGAAAAAACCATAAATCCCCTTATGTCCCCTAAAACACCATAAAAAAATAACATTCTATAGAAGACTCTAAAAATCCAAAAGAAATCCCAAGAATACCCTAAAACTCCAATACCACTTAAAATCCCTACAAACCCAAATACTCCAAAGGTCTCTAAAAACCCAAAAAACATTTGAAGTTCATAAAAAAAGAATAAATTTTAACCCTTTCCCCCAAACCCTATAAGATTATACAAAACCCTTAGAACCCTAAAAAACATTGAAATCTATAAAATTCATACAAACCCTTAAGCCCTTGTAACAGTGAAATTATTTTAACCCCTAAAACCAATAATAACCCTAAAACCGGAAAACACAATAAAACCCTAGAGAGGTAAAAACTAAAAAATAAAAACTTGTAAAAACCATAGTATATATAAATTGCCCCAAAAAATTTCTAATCACCCTGAAACCCATAAAAATTTCAAAAAGCATGAAAACACTCAAAAACATAAAACCATGAAAAACCCTAACACTAAAAACCCCTAAAAATACCTAAAACCCCAAAAATTCCAAAAAAATATTCTAAACCACACTAAAAATACGAATAATCCAAAAAAACCATAAATCCCCAACAGAAATATAAAAACCCTACAACCCCTTAAAATCACAAAAAGTCTTAAAACCCTAGTAACACTAAAAAACAAAAACTATAACAGCGAAAAAACTTTAAAAATTAAAAAAAACTCTAAAAATAGTAATTCCCAGAAAATATACCATGATTCATTAAAAACCCTATAGAAACCCAAAAATCATAAAAGCCCTAAAAATATAGAAAACCCTTAAAAATAAAAATACCCAAAAAAACTCATAAACCAAATAAAACCTTTATAACCCATAAGGTACCAAAAACCCTAAAAAGTACATAAAACCCTAAAATAACAATTATTACTTAAAAACCTTAAATACCAATATAATTCCAATAAAACCCTAAAAGCCCCAAAAAAATTCTTAAACAACCAAAAAACTATAAAAACCCTTAAAACCCAAAGAACCATGGGAAACCCGAAAAATGAACGAATCAGAAAATACCTTTTAACCATAAAAACTTAAAAAACCTAAAATCCCTAAAAAACCTACAAGACCCTAAATCCCTAAAAACAAAAAAACAGCTTAAATTCATAAAAAAACCCTTAAAACCCAATAAAACCCCAAAACCCAATAAATCACATTAAACACGTTGAAATCCTATATTTATAAAGAACCATAAAAAATAAAATAAACCAATTTAAATTACATAAAACAAATAGAACCCTAAAAACCATTAAAATGATATGAACACAAAAACAACACTAAAGCACTAAAAAATGAAAAAAATTCTAAAAATATGAAAAACCGTAAAACCACTCAAAATCCAGAAAAAACTAAAACTAGTTAAAAACCGACTTGGCGAAAAAATAATCTAAAACCCTACTAACAAAAAAGTTCTAAAACCCCTAAAAACCTAAAAAACCCCCTATAAATGCCTTAAAATACCATAAACCCACGAAATACCTAAATACCATAAATTCCTAATAAACCCTAAAAACATTAAAAACTCTAAAAAAACAAAAAGTCCCTGAAAACACGAAAAAAACTAAAAAATTAAACCCCATAAAGACATAAAACCCTAAAAATCCTAAATCCCTAAAAATCATAGTAACTATAATATCCATTAAAAATATTAAAACCTAAAGAAATTGTAAAACCCAAGAATATAAAAAAACATGAAAACCCTAAACTCCCTCCAAATGCCATAACACCCATAATAACCATTAAAAACCATAAAAATACAGAAAAAATAGAAAACCCAAAACCCCTAAATCATTAAAATATTAAAATAAACCTTAAATAAACCCTAGCCCAAATACCATACACACTAAAACCTAAACCCCACGCTCTAAACCCAACTCGCTGAATCCAAAACCCTATACCATACACATTAAATCATATTTGATACACCCTAAACCCTAAACCCTACACCCTAAACCCCAAACCCTACACCCTAAACCCGATATTGAGACACTAAATAAGAAATAATTCACCCTAAATCAAATACCTTGCACTCTAAATACTAAAACCTATACACTTTACCATATACCATACGTCATAAACCCTAAACCCTACATCCTAGGCCCTACACCTAAACCCCTAATCCCTTTACCTGAACCCTATCACCTACACCTGAAACCCTAACCCCTAAACCCTAGAACCTAAACCCTACACCATACAATATGAAAACAATATCCTACACCCTAAACTCTATTTCCTACCAGGTAAAACCAACTACCCTACTCCCTAAACCCTAATCACTACACCCTAAACCATATACCCTACACACTAAACACTATACCCTACAACCTCAACACTATAAAAAACAACCTAAATTGTATACCCGACAACCTATACCCTAAACATTATACCCAAAACCCTATAAAGTACACCCCATATCAGATATCCAACATACTCAAAAGTATAAACTACACCCTAAACCCTAAACACTATATTATGAACCCTAAACCATATAACATAAACCATATTCCCACACCATGAACCCTAAAACAACACACTAAACTCTAAACCAAGAGCCATAAACACTAAAATTTACACTCTAACCCCTTTACTCTACACCATAAACACTAACCCCAACTGCATTTCCGAGTACCCATTATCATATACCCTAGACCCTAAACCCTACATCATAAACCATATACTGTACTCCCCAAAACCTATACCATACCCCCAAACCCTATAACCTACACTATAAACACAAACCCTACACCATAAACCTTATACCTTGTATCCTAAAATCTATACCCTATACCGTAAACCACAAACCCTACACACTATACCCTACACCCAACTCCTTAAACCCCAAATCATACACCCTGATCCCTGTAACATAAAACATTAAAACCTAATCACTACACCCTAAAGGTTATACACAATACCATAACTCTATACTTGACACCCTATACCCTACAACATAATCCCTAAGAAATAAAAACCCTAAAACATCCCTAAAAACCCTAAATATCCTTAAAATATCTGAAAAAACCTAAAAAAACCTATAAACCATTAAACCCCCTATAACCCCATTAAAACATTTCAAAACCCAAAAAACCACAAAACCCGCAACACCCTAGAAAAATAATAAACAATCTATAAAATATCAAAAAACCATAAATTTATAAAACCCATAAAAACCCTAAAAATATTTAAAACTGTTAAAACCCATATGAAACCATAAATACCTAAATAAGAAAAACCTATGAATGCCCTAAAAACAGTAAAAACTCAAAGAAAACCCTAAAAACCTAAATACCCATAAAAACCTATAAGAAACTATAAACACCATAATAACCATAATAACATTAAAACCACTAAAATCTTTTGAAACCCCTAGAAAAAACCACTAAAAACCATAAATAACCCTAAAACCATTAAAACAATAAATAATATTACCAACAATAAGAACACATAAATCCCTAAAAGAATCATAATAACCCTAAATGAAACAAAAATAACTTAAAACGACCTCAAATAATGCTAAATCCACTAAAAATCCCTAAATGAACCCTAAAAACTCGTCAAATATCAAAAAAGAAAAAAAATACCCAAAAGGACCCAAAAACACAAAAAAGATGTAAATAAATTCTAAAACCAGAAAAATGACCATAAAAACCATTTAAATCCTAAAAAAAATAAAAACCTATAAACCCAAATAACCAAAAAAACTAATTACCCATAAAACACTAAAACTACCCAAAACTCCTAAAGCACCATAAAACTCCTAGAAACTCCCTAAAAACCGTAAAATCCCCTAGATACACAAAAGACAGAAGAATCCCAAAAAAACATTAAAATCCTAAAACACCTAAAAAACATAAAATCCAAAAAATATAATAAAATCACAAGAGAAACATAAATACACAAAAAAATCTAAAAACCTAAAACCCTAAAACCTCAAAACAATAAAAACCACTAAACCTGAATAAAATTCATAAAATCACTATAAAATTGGAAAACTCCACAAAAAACATAAAAACATAAAAAATCTATAAAACCCCAAAAAACATTTTGAAATCACAAAAAAAAACACTAAAACCGTTAAAAACATTAACAAACCGTAAATCCCTAAAACCCAAGAATGTCCCTAAAATCCATAAAAATAATAAAAACCCAAAATAGCCCAAGAAAACCCCTAAAACACAAAAAAAATGTTAAAACCATACAACCATTAAAAATTTAAAAACCAGAAAGGCCATAAAAATAAAAAAACATCAAAAGCCTAAATCCCTAAAACCACCTAAAACCCCATAAATATCTTAAAGGACCATAAAAACAAAAAAAAAACCATTAAACCCCCTAAAAATAAAGATAACCCTAAAAAACATAAAACCCCTGAATTTACCAACCCCCCCCCCCCCAAAAGTAATAATACCTAAAACCTATACAATAATTGAAAACCCTCAACCCCTAAAATAATATAAACCCCCTAAAAATTTTAAATGACCCTAAAACCAATAAAAACACTAAGAGACCCTAAAATACCCGAAATCCCCGAAAAACTATTCAATGCCCTAAAAGACTCTAAAATCATAAATAACTCTAAAAGACACTCAAACCGAAAAATAGAATAAAATATCCTAAAAACCTTAAAATACTCTAAAGACCATAAATAATCTTTAATGCACCTTAAAACCCACAAAACCACTAAAAGAAAATAAAACCCCTAAAACACAACCCAAAAAACAGAGAATACACTACGAAGAAAAATAATAATAAAATCCCATACAAATTATAAAAAATCCTAATGGAAACCATGGCCCAAAAATATAATAAAAACCCATTACATCTCTATAAAATTACAACAAAACCCTAAAATCATAAAAAAAATTAAAACCCTCTAAAACCATGAAAGGCCGTTAAAGCCCATAATAAACATGAAATGACACCAAAATCCCTGAAAATCATAAAAATCTCAAAAAATAAAAACTCTAAAAAACCTACAAACCCTAAAAACTAGAAATAATCCTTAAAACTACAAAAGAACCAAAATTGTAAAAACCATAAAAAAACTAAATTACCCTAAATACTCTACCCCCTAAAACCCATAAAAACCCGAAAACACATAAAAAATTCTAAAACCATAAAAATATGTAATGACCTTAAAACTATAAAAAAGTATGAAACCCCAAAAAACCCAAACACAATAAAAAACTAAAAAACAATATAAAAACCAAAAAACACTAATCTTAAAAAACCCTTTAAATCCATTAAAAACACTAAATGACTATATAAAATCATAGAAACCCTAAAAGTCCATAAAAACCCCTAAAACCCCATAAGTATCCTAAATACAGTAAAAAAATTAAAATAGCCTAAAACACTAAAACAGCTAAAAGGTCATAAAAACCACAAAAACACTAAACCACATTAAAAACCCTGAAAACCAAAAGAACCAAAAAACCCTTCAAAACCATATAATCCTTTAAATCCCAAAAACAATCTAAAAATCATAAAACACATGATAATGCATGAAAAACCTAAAACACATCAAAAACAAAAAATAGTAAGAAACATTAAATCCATAAAAACCCTAGAATATTAAAATTACCTAAAACACTTAAAAACACTAAAAACAGGAGAATAAATTAAATCACAAAAAACCCTAGAATAGTAAAATAACCTAATAACTATTAAAAAACCAAAAATAAATAAAAAATAAAAAACCATAAAAACATTCAAGCCCCAAACCCTAAAATATCCCAAAATCACTAAAACCCCCAAGGGCCTAAAAACCCCTAAACCCCCCTAAATCTCAAGAAAACCATTAAACCCAAAATAATAAAAAAATAAAAAACCCCCAGACTCTAGAAACCATAGAAAATGATAAAACCCTAAAACCCAAAAAACTCTAAAACACTAAAAACACTAAAACCATTAAAAATTCATAAAAACATTGTATAACTATAGAATCAATAAAACCCTAAAATCTCTAAAACCCCCTAGAAAAACCATAAAATCCAAAGAACTGTAAAAAAACCCCCAAAACAAACTATCCAAAAAACTTCACAAAACACTAAAAACAATTATAAAAATTAAAAACCTTAAAACCCCAAAAAATGTTGACCCCTAAAAAAGGCCCTTATAAATGTAGAAAACCCATAAAGGCCCTGTTAACCCAAAAATAAAAAAATAGTTAGTAAATCTAAAGCACTAAAATGAATTATATCCCTAAAAGATCATGAAACCTCCTAAAAACATAAAAAGACCATAAAACCGACCAAATAACTGAAATATCTCAAAACCCCCAAGAGAACATTACACCATTAAAACCCTAGAAGTCACTAAAACCATATAATATCTTGAGAGAACCCTAAAACCCCATGAACACCATAAAAAAATAAAACCCTAAAAACTATAAAAACCCTAAAGCCCATAAAAATAATAAAAAAGAATTAAAACCCCAAGAAACATACAAACACTAAAAAGCCCTAAAATCACAATCCCCTAAAATCGTTTAAAACAGTAAAGCCCTAAAACAAACCGAAACCCCCTAAAACCCCTAAAACCCCAAAAATCCTAAAATAACCAAATTAACTAAAACCCCAAAAACATAAAAAATAGAACCCCAAAAAAATTCTGTACCACCTCAGATAATCCAAAAACCCAAATAACCCCCAAACAACCCAAAATACCATTGAATCCATAGAAACAAAAAAATTCCCAAAAATTTAAAAAACCCCAAAAAACCCCAAAAAACTCTTAAAAATAAAAAAAATTTATAAAAACCTAAAAAGACCATAAAAATAGTAAAAACAATTAAAAATGCATAAAAACCTTAAACACCAAGAAAAATACATAAAAACTATTAAAATACACTAAAACTCTAAAACCCCTTAAACCCATAAAAACACCTATGACCCCAATAAACCCTAAAAACCGATAAACCCCCACTAAACCCTATATTATTTCAAGTGTCCATATTACACCCCAAAACCCCTAAAAAAACCTAGAAAAATCTACATAATCTGAGAAAAAATTAAAAACGTAAATATAATAAATACATAAATAACCTAAAAATACAATAACCCCTAATAAACCCAAAATATCATAAAACCCATTAAATCCGAAAAAAATAAAAAATGCTAAAAATAAAAAAAACATAAAAACCCTAAAAACCACTAAAACCCTCTTAAAATTTCTACAAACCAAAAAACCCTAGAACATATAACATAAATCATAAACCCTAAACCCTAAACCCACACCCTAAAACCTAATCCCCATACTAGAAACACAAAACCCAAAACCCAAAACCATATACCCTACAACTTAAACCCTAAACCCAACACCCTACAACTAAACACCAAACTCTAACCCTAAAACCATATAACTATACACTAAAAAAATAATCAATACTCTCAAAACACCATACCCTACATTATAAACCATAAAACCATTACCACATACCCTACACCCTATATCCTAAACCCTATAACCTAAACACTACACCAAAAAACAAAAACCTTAATCCCTAAACCATAAACTCTATACCCTACTGCCTAAACCTTAAACCCCAGTCTCTATGCCCCAAAAAACAAACCTACATCCTAAACCCTATACCCACTCCCTAAAATCTATTTCATACATTTTAAACCCCTTAACATATATCGTAAACCCTTAACCATACACTGTATACCCTATAACCTACACACCAAACCCTAAACCATGCATCCTAAACCCTATACCCTGCACCTTAAACACTATAACCTATACCATAAACCCTATACACAACCTCAAAAACCATACACTCTACACTATAAACCCTAAACCCTAAACCTTATACCATATACCATACACCATAAACCATAAACCCTACACCCTAAACCATACAACATACACAATAAACCATAAACCATTTATTAGAAACCTAATACCTCACACACTAAATACCATAAACTACACCATAAACCATGTAACATAAACCTTAAAACACGTACCCTTATCCCTTTACCCTACACCGTAGACACTATAACCTATAACCTAGACCTATAACCTTCACACTAAACCCTAAATAATGTACCCTACACACTAAACCATCAATTATACACCCTAAACCATATTCCCTATACCCAAAAACCTATAACCAACACCGTAAAATCAATCCCTAAAACATAAACCCTATACCCTACACTATGAAACCTAAACTCTACATCCTAAAATCTTTACACTGCACCCTAAACCCTAATCCATACATCTTAATCCCTAAACCCTACGCCATGAACGCTATACCCTTCAACATAAAACTCTAAAAATTGTACTATAAACCATTTACACTACACCCTAAACCCGAAACAGTACACCATATTCCATATACCATACACCCTAAATCCTAAACCATAAAAACCCTAAAATATCCCCAAAACCCTAAAAACAATAAAAAATCAGAAAATCCTAAAAAACTTATAAGCCATAAAAATATCTAAAGCCCAATAAAATTATTTTAAAACCATAAAGACCATAAACAAACGAAAATACTAAAAAATCATAAATAAACCCTAAAAATACAATAAACCATTTAAAATAATTAAACCCTTAAAACCATAATAATATGAAAAACCATAAAAAACCCTAAAACCCCTCAATTCCGTAAAAACCCTAATAAGTTCCAATTTTTTTTAAACAACAATAAAAACCTAAAAACGTTAAAAACCCCTAAAACCATAATTTTTTTAAAAACCCTAAAAAACATAATAACCCAAAATACCATTAAAAATTGTGAAAACACTTAAAACCCATAAAATTATATGAAAACCCAAAACAACCTAAAAACAAACATAAAACCATAAAAAACCTGAAAACACATAAAAAACAAAGAAAACCCAAAAATACTATAAAACAATGAAAGCTAAAAAAATCCCTTAAAGAATACTAAAAACACAAAGAGAATCCCAAAACACTAGAACCCCTAATAGACCACTAAATCCACTATAACTCCCTAAATAAACCCTAAAACCTATAATAACACTTATATATCGAAAAAACCAAAGAGAACCATAAAAAACCCAAAACCCCCCAAGAAAAAACTAAAAACCTAAAACACTAGAAACTCTAAAATTCCATAAAAACCTAAACCCCCACCACCAAAATTTTAAAAACATAAACACCCTAAAGTCCCTGATAACCGCCAAAAGAACATAAAAGTCTAAAAAACATCCTAAATGTTACTAAAAACCCAAATAAATTAAATTTTCAGGAAAACCAAGGAACCCATAAATATCCAAAAACCTCTAAAAAACACCCAAAATACCCTAAAGACAAAAGAAAATCTATAAAACCTCTAAAAAACCCAAAAACGTTTAAAAAACTAAATACTCTAAAACCTCTTTAAACCTTAATTACAATAAAAAATCTATAAACTCTAAAAATAAATAAAATCCTAAAAAACTAAAAAAACCCCAAAATCCCTAACAACCCAAAAATCCTTTTAAAATACATATGAACCTGAAAACACCTAAAAAATCTCTAAAAACACTGATAAAACCAAAAAACCTTGCAAATAATATAAATACTAAAAAACTGAAAAACATCAAAAAATCATTTAAACCACAAACAATCCCTATTCAACATTAAAACCATAAAAACCCTACAAACCATAAAAAACCTAAAAACCCTAAAACCCATAAAACCCAGTAAATGCCTTAACAACCATAGAAGTCAAAAAAACCATAAATACCCTCAATGTATCAAAAATTTGTAAAAACTAATTGAGACACCAAACCCCTAAAAACAATAATGAACCTGAAAAAAAACCAAAAATACATAAAAACAATAAAAACAATTAAACACCACAAAACTCCCTAAAAACTATACACCGTTAACAAAATAAAAGACATTTAAAATATTATATGTTCTAAGAAACTAGGAAAACTTCAAAGTACAACAAGACCATACGACCCCCTTAAAACCCAATGGAACCTTTAAATCCCCTAAAAACAATAATGAAACTAAATCCAAAAAACAATAATAAAAACACTAAAACCCCCTGAAATCACTAAATACCCTACATAATCTAAATCCCTCTAAAAATACATGAATTCTCCTAGTATGATAAAAAAACCCATAAAACCCCATATAATACCTACAATATATAAAAATCCACCAAAACCTATAGCACATGTAAAAACACAAATATTACAAGAATATCATTAAAATCATAAAGACCCCCTGAATATAATAAATTGCCCCAAAATCCTTTAATCCACTAAAAAACACGAGACCCTAAAACCGCATAAAATTCCCTCAACACCCAATAACCCTTAAACACCCCTAAAACCATAAAAACATTAAAACATTATAAACATCTAAATATCCACTTAACACTTTAAACTGAAAATTATAGTGAAAAAAGATCCCAGAAGGACCTTAAAAGCCCAAAAATACATAAAAAGGCCCTAAATCCCTAAAAAACAAAAAAATAAATAAATAACCCTACAATACACTAAACACATTGAAAACCTGAAAAATCCGAAAACCCTTAAACAAAAAAATCCTTAAATGAGACTAAAAGAATTAAAATGCTAAAAAACCTCAATCACTAAAAACCCAAAAAACACCTCAAAACTAAAATACTAAAAACCTATTGAAGTTTTAAAATCCATAATAAAACCCTTATGATCTTGAAAACATGTAAAAAATTAGCAACCCTATTTGGTCTTGAAAAATTTGCAATTAAAATCTATGTAATCCCATTAATTTGGAAAAAAATGAGAAATATTGAAGAACAAAATGATTGAAGGAGTGAAAGTGGTGAAGGACAAAAGGATGTCATGTAGCATAATTAAATCCAATATAACCAATCCCTTTTATGATCTTCTTCATGAGGTTATCCTGAAATAAATGGGTCATAGGATTGGGGATTTGATGTTAATCCCCAAAAACAAAAAAAAATCATTGGCAGGAAGGAGGCTAAGATATTCACCCCACAAATGATGCTCTCCCACAAACTAAAATGGTTCACGAGAAAGGAAATATTTATGAATCCCTGAGAATGATACAATATTGTTTGTGTGGTGGAGGAAGTGATTTCCATCTTGCACAAGATTAACCCATTCCCCCACTGACTAAGTCATCAACATGTCGAGTATCTCATATGGGCATCAGTAAAAGCGGGATTGCGGCCTCATCGTAGATGACTACCATTCCAGTATCCCTTTCCTTTTCTTCAATAAAAATAAAACCTGAGGGGAACCAAGAAAGAATTGAGGAATAACTGGATCAATAGAAGCAGAGATCGAAAACTATGAAAAATAAAGACTCCTTTGGTGATTTACCAAAGTTAAAAACCAACTGCATTGAAATAATGATGATAAAAAGAGATCATTGATTGGTAGTCTAGATATGCAACATCATATGAAATAATTAATCCTATGAGGTGTGTCTCCAATATCTGATTTGAAAACAAGTGAACCACATAGATGAAATCTATGTTGGTAGAACCCTACCACGTGAATCAAATCGGTAATCTAGAAGAACTTGATCCCATGTATCACCATGATACATGGCTGGAACCCTTCCCCATGTAGAAAATAACTACACAAGAGGATCTCAATACCTTCTATGTAGATGGATCATAGATCTACATAGCTATGTGATATGCAGACCAATATTAGGTATGCATATTAAAATGGTATATATATGATCCTCTTACCCACAATATAACACGCTCCATGGATGGAATCCCATCTCGCACAAAAACATGCTACACAGTATGGAGTATCAAAGGGAGTTTCACTCTCAGGATCCAATAAATCCATCTATCTATCATTAGCTCCAATTAGATCCCCTCTTTGAAGAAGTCCAATGGCATCAAGACAATGCCTCTTCTAAACCCACCATATAATTATGATAATTTTTGTAGGCACATTAGTGTTCCCTTTTGAGTTTTCATACCCGTTGTAAGCAGATTCACATGGGTAATATTTTCTGAAGAGAGGACCCTTATAATCCCCCAATCATTATATTCCAAAGCTAACATGATTGTTAACCTCAAGATACCCACATGAACATCACCATTCTAGTGATTGAGAGGAACCGCTGGCCTTTCCCTTTGATGAGGTCCAATGTTATATACTCCCTCCTCCCCAAGAACCAATTATAGGGTACTCATTCTTAGGTAATCCCATATCGTTTATTGTGAGAGGTGGCACCCTTTACCGTCTTCACCTCATCCTATGACATATTTTGGTATATCCCCAATGATGACTATCTATGATTTGGAAGTAAGAGCAGGGATTGGAAGACACAAAATCCAACTCTCTATCACATTGGGATCCATCATCATCCATCAATGGATGGAGCGGGAAGTGTGATCACCTGATCCACTGCTTCCTCTTAATTCTGACACTGGTCAAGACTATCCTAGGAAGAGAGGTTGGTGATGATCATGACATCTACATGATCCCAATTTAAATCAATTTGGATTTACCCATAAATATAATCCCCAAATTAAATCCAAATGATCCTTCTATTTGGTATAATCCCTAATCATATCCTCTCAAACTGGAAGTCTCTAAATGTAATCCCCGATCATACACCCATTTTGGGACACCATAATGTTATAAAACTGAATTTCACAAACTACATGGGAATTGATTCCAAATTATCTGGGATATGTAGGAATCCTCTATGGTCCAAACCCAACACCAAAATCCACCTTAATGTTCTCTAGTCCATCATCCTGGTAGGATCATATATATCTCAGGATACAACCTCTCTTCTCTGTCCCTTAGGCCACCTTGGAATAAGCGTGATACTGGTCATGAATAAGATCTCTCTCTTGATCATCCTCATTGTATGGAATAAAACTGCATGGATAGGTCTTTGTCGAACAACTTTTAAAGGTGATGTGTCAATTTGAGTGGAACCAACCTACATGTGTTATGATTGCTCGCATGAGGATATATATGAATACAATTTCATGGGTATGATCCCAACATGAAAATAACTTTTGTCCCCCTAGATGAAGGTAAACCCTAGAGCACACCATCATATGGAAGGAGAACAACTTCGTCCAAAACAATGACCAAAGAACATATAATTTTTACACTAAAGGTTAACATCTATATAGAATCAAAGATACATACAGTCCCCTCTATCATATGGAGAACCCTGAATACATACAGTTGATTTTGAACCCATGCATATTCATGATCAGTCATGATGTAGGGATAATTCGTCGTCACATTGTTGGGAATGAACTCAAGATACGTAAAGATATGAATATGTCTTAAATCTATTACAGAGTCTTAGAATAAGAAATAATTCCCCCAAAATGGGTTTGATGATCCCAATTTAAAATCATCTCGTGGAATATGAGTTCTTATCTGTCATTGGTAATGTTACCCAATGAGCACCTTCCTTTGGAAATTAGGTCCCTAAACCATGGATATAAGAGTTGTTTTATATTTCCGGATACAAAAAAACTTAGTTGAGACCGTATTAAGAACTTTTATCTGACACCATTGATTTCACACTATTAAAAAACCTTCCAATCAAATGTTCAGCAACCAAAACTCCTTCATATTAAAAAATGGTTATCTCGATGTGAATTATCTATAGAAAGAAAAAAGGGTTATAATTAATCGACCCATTTTTTCGTATCATTGGATGAAAAAAATAAGCTAACATGACATGAATCCTTAACCAATGCGGTTGTGTTACCCCCACATTATCCCATTTAAAATCCAAGAAGTAATATTTCTAAACATGTTCATCATTTTCACATGTGGTCACGAGATTCTACTTTCGTGATGTTTTTTTTCATTTATTTTCACACTTATTTTAGGAAAAAATCAGAGATTTCTTAAATCCAATGGATTCCTAGAAGTTCTCACAAACACGCATGCCATCCAATGCATCCAACAAATCCTTCACAAATTAAAGGACACTATCTCCCACCCAGAATATATAATGTTGGGTCTAAAATGCACTTATCTAAGAGTACCATCAGAACAGTGCTCTCCAAACATTGGAGGTAGAATGATAGGCCGCCCATTCAGTGAAATCCATCCAAGTTCCAACAAATCAGTGGCTAGAATTCCCAAACCATGTTGCTCTACAAGCCTTCTCTAATCGTTTTTTGAGCGTGTACACGAAATGTGAAAATGATTACATTCATTATCATAGGAAGGTGGATCAGTTTTTCAGTAGTGACTTCACCCCTATTACATAGGAATCCTTCTCTAGGGTCCCTACATGAAGAAATGTCCATAAATGAAATTTTTCCACTACCCTCACTCCAATGAGGTTATAATTCCATGGGTTCTTGTTGAAGGAAAACATACACAGTCACCCCGGGATGCCCACCAAGGGAAACAAACATATAATTAGGAATAGGTCATCAACCTCATTTCTTAGTAATAAATTTTTTCTAGAAATAAAGACACATGTTTTGAGAAGACATATATTCATTCTCGGTCTCATGAATCCCACATTCAAATATAGTTCTTCACTATGATAAAGAATAAATTCCTTACAATTCTCTCCAAACTCGCCATGAAAATAGGGCGTCAAATTATAGGTATATGTAAACCCAAAACAATTAAAATGAATCCCATCAACCAAATAAGATAGAAACCAGCTATGAATATGTACAAATTCTTACTTCCACCTATGAATCTCGTTATCCCAATAGGGTGGAAAAGGGGAAGATAAAATTCCATGATAACGTATTTGAATCCCACTAATCAAATATAGTTGAAACCAAATACATGTTGAGGCGAATTTATATGGATTCATATCATCCCCATTAGAAAAATACAGCAAAAAATGGGTTGATGAAAATCCACGAACATGAATATGAATCCCATTAGCCAAATATGAAGGAAATCAAAAAAATAATTTGGAGTATCTCTTCTACAAATAAGGTACATACTCATTCTTATTCTCCCACATATAAGATCTATCAACACCACAAGAAGAATACAAGGGACTGGAGTAGGCACAGACTCATTATCCAACATCTGAATGGTAATTTATTCCCATTCAAGACAAATTTGTCTCTCAAAACATCCTGTCAATGATAGTGTACCCGAAAAAAAATTATTAACCACATCCTACAAACATGAAAATGTGTAATCCTATACACATTAATAATGAAGATCCATACCCACTATCATGATTCCCAATGTGTGGTGACTCATCCACACAGTAGGATGCTCACTTTGGAGCATATATTCATCCCTACTCTCATAAAAGAGGTTATTCAGCCATATGACACCATAAATGTAGAACATGATCCGGAAAACAACCATTGCTAATGGGGACACCATTCCACCACACTAGACACTCTAGGGAAGACATATATTCCTCTCAGAACATAGGATGCTTGCTTTCATATCCTAAGATCACCACAGAATTCGCTCAAATAGACACCCATATATGAAATCCATCACCCAGAGCAAGTGTCCCCAATTTCCCACAAGAGAGAACCCAACAATAAATAATTCCCAAGTTAAATGAAAATTAAGATCATATTCATGACCCTAAAATACTATAATCTGGTGTTCTTTAGGATATCAAACACTTATCTATGGAAATTTATGATCCTTTCAATCCATTACAAAATTATGGAAGTGGAAGTAGCAATTTCTATGTTCCACCACACAATATTGTCACCATCAGTTCTGAAGGACATCCTCGGAGTACGTACCATGAGGTCTTACTTCCTAGGAAAAATACACCCGATCTTGAGAGCCGATCTTATGAAGAGCATCATGGTATCCCTCATTATGACTAGAAGATCAAACAGTAAGAGGGTCCTCCCCTGGATGTAATCCTCCATAATAGTCATCCTTATGGAATATTATTCAGATATTCTCCCTACAGTTGGACAAAAAACTATAATGGTAGTTCTCTCCATTATAGGATTAACTATGAATGTCCTCCCCACAGTGACATATCAAATTAGCAAGAAGTACATCCCATACTATTTTCCACACTGATGATCCTCCCTTGGGTATACATAGTAAAATCTCACCCAAAAGTTGGTCATTAAAATATGATGGTATTTCTCAGAAAGATAATAATAACTATGAAGGTCCTCGCTATAAGTATTTCTGATTTTTGTAAGAAGGAACTCCTCATGTTTTCATTTTCCATGATGGTCCTCCCTAATGAATAGGTGAAATAATTCTCCTAGTATTCAGTCATCAAACTATGATGGTAGTTTTCTATATTTTAGCACTAATTTGGAAGTTCCTCACAACTACATTTTTCTATATTACCAGCAAGTTTCTACCCTTGTTAAATCAAATAAAAGAAATCCCTCATATGTTATGGTGCTTAGAATGATTGGATCAATTATGTCAGTTACCATATCAATAAAAAGTGATATCCTTCCTCAACGAGGATATGTATTGAGGCTATACTGATCTTTCGAGCCACCTATATACCATTCCCATATCAACAACACCCATACCAGCCCTACTACATGTGATAAAATCATCAAGAAGTCCTCCAATTGAGTAGATCATGTGGAGAAGTCCCTAGAGGAAGAAAAAAACAATATGTTTCCCCAGATAAAAAAATTATCCAAGGATAAAATACTATTTATGTTATTTCCCATGTCCACTTCTCACTTTGACATAACAAAATATTTTTCAGAAGAATGAATACACTACATTCATCCCAATATACCAAAAAACTCTACAAGTTGGGAGAAAAAATATGTCCCAATGATTGGTATGTAGACCATGTCAACATATTGGAATAGATTCATTGTCAAATAAACCTTGAAGTACTTCCATCTTCATACATACAACAATTATTGAGGAGGAAGAAAGATCATAAGCTAACTTGACTTTGTGTTCTGCATAAATTTTAATTCTTTATCGGTGACATCCATTATAGTGTTTATATCATGTTATGGTAAGAGAATGAAGATTCACAATTTATCCCACATCCCATGCAACAGAACCCACTGAAAATAGCATCATGTAATACCATAATCCCATGATGGTTATCAAATGAATTCTCTGTTCAAGAAAGGTGGAATGATTGAAATGAATATGCCTTGTGTAAGTGTCAAAATCATCCATACCGATGAGAGTGGGCCATTGAAAAACTATAGAATCTAGAAATTGAGAACATTTAGTAGTATTCTATCCTAATTGAATCAGATGATCAAGAATTTATAATGACCTCAAAATGAGATTATTCTCATGTAAACCTAACACAATATCTATCTCACACCCATATAAGAATGTTTTGTATCAAGAATGTGATGTTAGTAGCAACAACTATTGTAGTACGAGTTCAGCCCCATCCCACAGTGGTGGGTGGATTTTTTAAAAAAAATTACCTCATAATACCAACAAATTTGGGATGGGGCATGAAAAATAATAATGGGATGAACCATAACCCACATAGATGGGGATATTTTTCCTCAACCACCCGCCCAGTGTAAATCAGTATTTTCTTGATTAGGGAGGATAAAAAATAGATAGCTCTCTTATTTAATCACACATCATGAATCATTACATATAGAATAATGATGAATAAAAAGGTTGTAAAGATTTTCCATTCATGTTACCCTTCACCAAGAATCCTGAATTGGATTCTATAGTGGATGTGGAAGATAAAATAAGGGCACACATGACCATAAAACTCAATAGCTGGTATGCCACCCAAAATGTGTTATGCATAAGTAAACATCGTTCATGTCAATCTTATAGAAAAAATAAAAATTATTCAAATGAGAATGAATGGGGAGAATATGGATATACCCAAAACCTATTCTATGATTAGAATAAAAGTGTGCATACTTAGAACCAGAGGGTTTTCCAGAATTTGGTTATTCCCCCAATAAATTTTCTACCACCTCCTCTGCAAATCCCTAATAGAGGTATGAATAAGAACAAGTTTTTTACACAAACCACCACCTCTTTCTAGTAAGAAAAATATCCCTATGCCTTAATAGTTATTTTCATATATTGAGTATGAAATGAATGAGATGAGGAAAATCAATGTTGAATTAATTCGGAGTATACCTCAAGAATAAGTGTTTATCCCCGAAATTGAAGCAAGGACAAGACATATTCCCCGTAATTCACAAGGGGTGTTAACCTATCTAGACATGGGAATAGATGTATATCAATAATTCCCCCATTAAGTAATCAATTGGAGTGGGTAATGGAAATACATCCAAATATACCCTCAATCAAACATCTTCCTCAAGTACCTGTAGATCTAACAAATCCAATATTTCCCCTACTATGCCCACCCTTACATAGGTACAATCGGAAACACATCAAGTGATGATAAATAGCATTGATTCATTGGAACCTCGATTTGGATGCCCTGAAATAAAGGATCTCTCCAATATAGCCAGAATAGAGACCTAACCACGACTGGGTGGGTAATAGTCCACCACCTATAAATTTTGTAACATTATGTTCTAGATTTTCAATGGTCCAAGTGACATTGAAAAACATCTGATGCATTATGATTCATATTGTGAACCCATTATGGGATCCCCATAGAAAAAAATAAGTGGGTAAACTCATAGGAATCTTGTGAAATCTATAATGTTCATCCATTGTGTGGTGCACCATTTTTATTTCTCAATCAATAACATGATGGGAGGATCTCCAGCAACAGATCTTTTTTCAGTTCAGCTCAACACTATCAGAGACGATAGTTAGAGACCTCATGAACTCCATGAAATGAGAGAATTAGAGATTAGTAGGAATCATTTATATATGTAATGGGATGACATACTCTATGTATCGGCCACTTCTCTATGATGAGAGGATTCATATTTGAATCAATAACCTATGTGACAAGCTACATACATCGATTATCCTATTGAAATATATGAGTATGTTTTGGAATCTCT
The DNA here is from genome assembly GCA_963277665.1 of Viscum album. Lineage (NCBI taxonomy): Eukaryota > Viridiplantae > Streptophyta > Magnoliopsida > Santalales > Viscaceae > Viscum > Viscum album. The sequence continues at coordinate 981,087,223 of OY728165.1, read as the reverse complement.
ACATTGATTCCAAAAGTATAGAGGACTCTATAAAATAGACTAATCTCATGTACAGGGTAATCCCACCAGTCGTAGGAAAAATACTGAGAAAATTTGATGTGGCCTCTATCACTCTTAAGCTACATCCTCTACATACCCATGCTTAGAGGTCTACACCGTATTGTACAAGTCCCCCTAGGCACCAAAAAAAGCCTCCTCCTTGAAAATAATAGTGTAGGTGACCCAAGAGAAATTAGTTCTAGGAACAAAGATATAAAATATACTCTTTATGATATGATCAAGTCTATGGCTATTTTGTATCCACTGTGGAATAAAATTTTCTCTATCTACCAGAGTTAAAGAGAACTGAAGAAGTCAATCTTGATAACCATCCAAATTATTGTCCCTTCCACTGGATATTGGGATAGACCATTAAATAATATTTATTCTTTGAAGACCTCCTTTAATTAATGATATATTCTATGGAATTCAAACTAGGACCACCGGAAACACAAGTGGAATATGTTTCCACTACGGGCCCTGATGAAGGAGGGTAGTATGAATAAGTTGATAATTGATGTTATCAAAATTTTGATAGTTGGATGACCTGAAAAACATTCAAATGAGCTCATGGCATTATCTAGGCATAGTTAAATAGACCTTTAGTACCCCCTACTGCTCCTACTACAACACAACAAACATCCTCTTCCCCACAACACTCCTAAAGTTGACTACCCAAGAAGATATCTGACCAAAAATGGAAGGAGATAGCACAAGAATAAGAAATCATGTAAAGTCAATAATTAAATTTTACCCTCTCATATTGTGTTCTCTTATATATGAATGAATGAGTACCAACCCTTCAAAATTGTACCACCAGTGGTCTCCAATCATGGAACATCATTTTCAGAAGAAGAGTTGATCTTTGGCTCCATTAATTTCATTCAATTAATGGAACCCTTCCTTGTTGATGAATACAACTATGAACTTTATTTCCCCAAACCTGATTAAGGAACCATATGAAGAGACCAAATAATTTAGGGAAACCAAGGAATACTTAGTCATTGCGTAGACTAAGCTTGTTGTCACACTCCTACTCAAACCGTCAATGTTGTAGAAACTTATAGGAGAATCCCTTAACTGACCCAATAAGAACATAAAAATTCCACTGCATCGGCATGAATCCACTCTACTATGATCAATCTATAATATTCATTAGATGTGGAGCAGTTGTATAACCTCCCTCGGTGTGTAGGAAAACCTATCCTAAATGATCCATAAATAACAAAAGCACTTCCAAATCCTGTCTCAAGGTCTATTTCGTCCACATCCAATGCTCAAGACAATAAAGAACATGTGAATGATCATCCTCACAATGGGAAGTGTCAGCCTTTATATTAGAAATAAGACATCCTAAAATAGTTACCCCCGATCCCAAAGAAGCTATTAATCCAGGATTTCTTGAACATGTCAACACACATCAAGTAAGTTCTCATAGATAATTTACTAAGCCCCCCCCAGAGTTTGAATCTACTATGGCTACCGTTAAAGTCTATAAGAGAAATACCATCACTGTAGAATTCCATGTCGTCATATTTCTCACAGATCAAGATGAAGAAGACATTATATGATAACAATTAGAGCCATTATATGTGTCTAAAATTATAAATGGTATTGATATTTAGAATGTATTCAATGATAATTTATCTGGAGTCAATCTCATCCCAGTGTAATGCTTTTCTGAATAGGCTGCAGCACCGATTACCTGACACCCTCAACCAAATCCCTGGAGGGATCTGACAAAAGTGAGTTGAAAATTTTATCCCAATCATTCTCTAAACATGGTTTTCAGACCTTGTTGTTGATTCATACTTTCTACTGGATTGAAAAAACATGACCTACAATGTAATTCTAGGAAGGCCATAGTTTCATCATGACATTAAAATTCATTCATCTGACCACCAGTGCATCAAATATTTCCCTAAAGGAAATAATGGGATGATATATATTGATATGGCCAAATTTAAATCATGTGATTCCCACTATATCAGTGTAGGATTATATGAGAATAAAGGGATGAAATTCTCAGTAAATGATATTAATTGGGTCACTGTCCCAAATGATTTGGATATGGTCCTATATAACCCTTTTAAATTTCTCAATGAAGAATGCATACTTCCCATCAACATGGTTGTGTGTATGAGTGAAAACACATATTTATATTCAATTGTCCCCATGACTATGGTGAAGGACACTCGTTCTAGCAGTGTTCAAAAAATCCACTAAGACTCAAAATAATGGTGAATGCTCAGATGGAAATTCCCTCAATCCATCATCACATATACAAGAAACCCATTCACCACTAATTGAGGTAGAAGTGGAAGAAAAAACCATTCGTATCTCGCTCCATCCTATCTATAAAATTCCTTAATTTTATCCATGTTATAATAAGTGGCTTCATCTTCCAAATACCATGATCTTGACTCATATCACAATTATAAAGAGATCATCTTAGGAATTGGTTCTCCATCATAACTAGAAGATGTGGATGAGGTGGATGAAGAAGTGGAAGAGGAGGACCTTATGGACACTGCTAAAGCATTCAAGGAGGGTGTATCTATCACTGTTGATGAACTCAGGGAATCAAACATTGGAACACAAGAACATCAATGGACCACCCTGAGTAGTGGAACAATGAATTATAAATAGAAAAATGTATATACCTCTTTCCTAATGAAACATCAAGATGTTTTTTCCATTAACTATATATAAATGGAAATCCTTAATCCTAAAGTAGCCACTCACCACATAGGCCTACCAGAAGATAGTCAAGGCTATAAAAAAGAATCCAAAAGACACACCTGAAAAATTATGCTAAAACTGAGGCACAATTTGACAAATGCATTAGAGAAAACATTATTTGGGATGAATAATATTCTACCACATTTTATTATATTCTTCTCAATAAATGAATAATGGAAAAATCATAGTGTTCGTTGATTTTAGAGATCCCAATTTTCATTATTGAATGTTTATTTTCAAGTCCCGATCATAGAACTGTCAATTGATGCAACAGACTGATATCATGCTCACTCCTTCAGGGATGGATACTTAAGATACCACCAAAACCAAATATCCTTGGAAGATAAAGAATAAACCACCTTCAAGGATACCCCAGAAGTAATTTTATTTCAATTAATTCCCTTTGTTTTAATGAAATTCAGCACCACACATTAACATTTCATGCATCACATCATCAAACACATCATTTAAAAGTTCATCGAATTCTATGATGATGATGTCGTGGTTCAATCACGACAACTCTTAGACCACCAATAATACATTGAAATAGTCTTTATCAATATAAGACAATATAGCCTTAAAATAAATCACTTAAAATTTTATTTTTTGTGTTACCTTATAGAAATTCCACAGCTTCATCGTACTCCATAAAGTCATAGAATTCGACCCTGAAAATACAATGGCTATTCTTGGAATGTCACCTCCATGTAATATAACTGAGTAGAGAGAACCTAAAGTATAATAGCTTACATTCAATGCTTCATAGAAAACCTTGCAGTAAAATTTCTTCCATTAACAAAGTCGATGAAAAAGGGGCTAAATATTTGTGGACTAATGATATCTATGAATCAATCAATAGTATAAAGAATTATCTCATTATTCTATCAGTTCTAATGACACTAATTGAATGAAGACTGATAATTTTGTATGTTACTTACCAATAATGATCCTTAGGTTCCTTCCTCACATAGAAGAATGATATAAGAAATGTGAAAATTCTTTATTATCTCATCATAACCATGATTTATGCTGAGAATTGTAACTAAAGTATCTAAAAGAGCTATCTTGCATTTACATTTACAGCCTACAGATTGAGGAACTACCTACAACATCATTAGTTTAATTTGATCTCTCATAGAAAATAGCTCAACTATATTCACAGTCATCCAATGCTAATTGGATTCCTTTCATGATGTGTTTTCATCCAATAGAGTTCTGACAACCAATTTGTTCCATAGAAATCCCACAAAGGCTATGTATTATTAGATTCCATAATAGAGCACCCCATATTACAAATGACTTAATTGGATGTAGAACTACCTGATGAAGAGATTTATCTATTAATCAAGACCCCCATATCTTGGATATTCATTTATATGGTGCTTCTAGAAGCCATATACGGAAAAGGATGGAAGACCATAGGTTCAACAATGTGGGGCTAGGTGTCATACACATATCTCTAGAAAAGTATGTCCCACCATACATATTCCTATCATCTTAGGGGTGCATGAATAATTAAGTATAATATCACACTCTCATTGTAGGGATAGAGCATTCACTTCAAGTAAAAGAAAAAAAATGATAAAAATCTATTCAGAACTAGTAAAAAAGATGGTCAACCATTAATATTCCATCAATATGAAATAAATTATTCCCTTTCTAGACAACGTCTTATGAATAATAGAAGAATTCCACTCAAAACCAACATCCATTCATGTCCCCCAATAGAAAAATGCACAAGCTGATGAATTAGAAAATGTAGCCCCCACTCTTGCTGATCTTGACTTGGACTAAATAGTCCTCAGCATTGTACAACATCGGATGCTCTCCCCATTCGTTCAAGACAACATGGATGAAATGGATGCGATTAACCAGTTCACTAAACCATATGGTTCTACAAAGGACTAGATGATTCCAATTAATTAATATCTATAAAAGGGATACCTCTCTCAAGATAGATCTAGATGGGAGAAATTCCAAAGATGAGTGATTAAATTCATTCTGTATGATAGGGCAATTAAACAAAAGGTCCTCTATAAGAGGACCCTTGAGGGGATCCTCCTTAGGTTCATTGATGGAAAAGAGACTGTTTATATCTTTAATGAAGTACACATTAGGGCATGTGTTTCACATCAATCTATATCCAAGACTTCCTTCAAATCCAAATGCATGGATACTACTGGACAACTGTGACACATGACTTTACTGAATTCACCATGAAGTGTCATTTCATCCATGTTCATGCTAATTTCATCCACCAAATTCTAGATTTAGATCACCCAACCAAGTACTTTTTTCCCTTCACCATATGCATAATGGAAATCATTGAACCATATCCTCCCTCTATAGACAAAACAATTCAAGAAAATTAACATAGAAACTATATTATTTTCCAAATATATATAAGTTATACCCCTAAAATAAATCAGGGAAATAATCATTTCATGTTTTGTGAAAGCCATCATATTCTCCAGATTTGGTGTCCCTCACACCATACTAATGGAAAACAATAGAATTTTCTATTCAAATAAGATGGAAAAATTATTCAAACAGTAAGGTATTGAGACCAACCATTCATCACGCAATCATGTTGTGGCTAACATACAAAAAGAAACCTTCAACATGATCTTATCCAATATACCATTAAATAATGTTTAATAGTTACTACATCTCCTTATAAATGGGTCAAAAAACTACATGGAACTTCAAGAACGACATATGGATTGAATCTTATTCATATAGGATATATAGTGGCACCCAGATTATACATCCCTATCTATCCACCCCATAAGTGAAAAATTTCCACTTCCTACGTAGGGACTAGACTCACATGGGAAGAGTTCCTATAAAAAACTATAGGTGGCATAATTTTCAATATATGAGGCACATTGTGATGTATGGATCCTATGTTTCAGGCCCATCCAAAAAATTTATAAAATGAACTCTCCCATTGATACAATCCAATTAAATATGGGGGGATCCCAAACATTCCATATTTGAAGGACCAGCTCAGGAAATAATTTCCTCACTCCCTACATATGAACCTACACTTTGAAGGCTTCCTTACCATCTAGAACTTCATGTGGGGTGATTCATTCCCTCACAAGAAAAACCATGATGTTGGAATTCTAAAATGTTTTCTAGCTACAAAAAAATATCACAAAATGCCCCCTATGAATGAAAATAATCTAAACTCAGAAATCCGAAGAACTATGTAAAACATGATTATCATTCCAACATGATAAATAGCGATTCCTAGAGCTTGAATCCTAGTCCCAAACACGAAGAAAAAAACATTCTCCCCATGTTCTATGTATAAATACAGATCTGTGTAAACGGTTGGAAATATAGATTCCACAATAGTGATCTATAAGGGAATCAAAATACCCCTTACATATGAGTCAAATATTTGTAAGGTGGTTCGTACTTCCAGGAAAATTATGGTCTGGATGTTTATTGAGTGTCCAGTGACATCCATTCCATATATTACACTATATTCCCTAAAAATTTTAATATTTTTAATCCTCTTATGACCATAAGAAGTGGGATGTCTGTGTCTTGAGGACACTGTTGTTTGACTATACACAATATTCCATGGTCGTAGGGAACATTTTCCAAAAAGTTCATTTAAAAAAAAGGAAAAATCATCATTATGAGAGGATTATCCTACCACCATACCTCTTAATGCCATCCATTCCCTATATCATTCCTCCTGATCTGAGAATCCCCAAGATCATGGTTTACACATTCTTCCCCCTTCACATCTGGATCATGTCTGAACATCTTGGCTATATTAGTCTTCATTTTATTTAAGGTCACTATGAATATATTTCCGCAGCAAAAAATTTTATACTTTATGGTTCCTAAATAAGTACATATGGATTGAATCATGTCAACATAGGATACATAGTGATTCCCAAATCCTACATCTTAGTCCATCCACCACCATTTTTAAAATTCCCATATCCCTGCTTTTGGACTAAACCTATGTTGGAAGTTTTCTCAATAATTATTTATCTCTTGATACCCAACCATTAGAGATAAGTTTCAACATCCTGAAATTTCCTTTTTGGGACAATCCATAAATCATGTCAATATTTTGGAAACTTGGAATGATTTTCCTTTATGAGTGTTTGGTATGACCTAGGGCCTCTTAGTTCCTCATCCATGTCAGGTTGTAGAATACATGCCATACATCTCCCATAGGATCATTTTCACTTTATCCTTTAATCATGACATTAAATTGCACTACCAACATCCTAGCTCTATGATGATAAAATACACAACACCACCATGATTCCATCGTATGGGAGAATATTTCTCATGTAATTGGTCATACAACATGTCATGTCCAAAAGATTATTTCCTGATGTATGGGACAGACCGACATGGTAAGTTAATAGACACAAAAAATAATGTTTCCCCTCGCATTACAATGCTTAAAATATATCAGGTCTAGAATTTCCCATATAAGACTCACCCCATTTTTGTTCTTGTATGCAAGGTAAATATTCCACACCAATATGCGTGTGTCCTCACCGTATGTTGATAAAATTAAGATCTGATGTCCCTTCCCTGTGCATGGTCCATAACAACATAGGATATCCCCTCACACCTACATAAGGAAAACATATCTTGCAATTTCTTCGGAAATTGTGACTTGAAATTCCCCTTTCACGTTCATTCGCAATCCTTTTACAGAACACAATTTTTATGTAAAATGTTTTGAATACCCATAACCTTCTCCAACAATCGGAGATGGAGTGATAATGTCATTGGGAAACCATTGTTTGAATATACAGAATATACCACAATGGATCTACATATGTTTTCATCAAAAAAGGCACATCAAATAAAGGAAAACTCATCCTCATGAGAGGATCTTCCAACCCCCATATTCCTTATAATGTTTGTGTCCCATATACCTCCTTGGATTTGGAATCCCACAAGATTATGATTTAAGCCATTTTTCCCCTTAATTCATGAATATTATATAACTTTCATAGTAATATTTCAATGAAAATAAAGAATCATTTAACCCTTTCATTGGATTATAGTGGTAAATTCAAGAAGTCGTGGTATTAAGTCATTAGACATCAACACAAATGTACATATTTCCGGATAATAAATGAGTCTATGATTCAACCCTCCTTCACAAAAATAAAATATGTGTGGGACAAGTCCCCCATAAAAATATGATACAAATGTACTCATGGTTTTCAGAAATCACTCTCAAGCCACCATCATTTGAATCTTAAAAAACAATAACTAAAATATGAACCTCCAATAAAATCCCCTAACCATATGAAATGAAGGGATAGTATCATATGGGAATGTGTATTTGACTATACTTAATATTACCTAGTGTCTCTTCATATGTTTCCTAAAAAATAATATCAACCAAAGGAAAACTCATCCTCATGAGGGGGGTTTCCATCCCTTTAATTCCCCTATAAGCATCTTTTTGGAAACCATTCTTATAGTAACTCCCTATGTACTTTACCCCAAATTAAGTTTCAAATCTAGAACACATAATTATAACATAAATAGAAATACCATATTCATCTCATTTATAAAAACGTTAGGGATATTCTTAGCCAATAAACCATATTGGGGCCCTCACCCCGCAAATCATTATCAATGTTGTTTGACATAAAACATCAGAAATGGTCAAATTTGTTCGACCTAAAATAACAGAAATGTTCATCTGGGTTTGAAAGACATGATACATCTAATAAAAGTGAAAAAAACTCACCAGGATTAAAAAACATAAATGGATCCTAGGGTCATAGTTAATTAAAAGCTCTCTAGTCCCACACATTGTGTGGTATAGAAAAAATATGGAGCAATAAGAAATCAAAGATAAATAAAGCTTGTAGGGTAAAAAACCCAAAAATGGTGGCCAAAGAAAAAAGTCATGTTTTTATCACTAAGCCCATATCATTATGGGATTAGGAAAAAATTAGGGTGATAAGTGAAAAGACACAATGTTTGTAGTGTTTATTTTATATATTCCCAGATATAGTAAAACTGCACTCACTGAGTCCCTCGACTATGGAAAAAACAAGAGCGTGATTTCATCATTTCAATAATATTATCCCAATCCATGATTTAAATAAATACACAATGTATATTAGATTTAGAACAAAATAATTTATTACTGATTGATAGTGCAAGAAAAGATAGAGAGACATAATAGAGAAAAAAATGTTTTCATTCCATTAAATGAAGATGAATGAGAATACACAACCTGGAGCCTCTATATGTGAGTAAGACATTGAAATTAAATGATATACTAAGTAGATTCAAAGAGAAATATCAACCCCTATTTTGAGTCCATTATTTTCTGGTGATGATTTGAAAGGGCGGTAGTCTCAAAATCTACACCGTCATACAACTCCTCCTCCCTCTTAGTGGCATCTCATCCGGCCTTTTCCTCTCCCTCCAACAACTCTTGTACTTCATCGATTTCCGCATTAGTTTGAATCACTTATTTCATAAGTTGGTCTAGTTCCTAATTATGCTATTTCATTTTTGAAAAACTCTACAATGAGGTCATATTCTCCGATAGTTCACCATGTCACTTCACTACTGTTCCAGAATGTTCAATGGCTTTGTTATGAAGTATCTACCTATATACATAAAGTTGAGTTGTAGACTCTATAGAATAATGATGCTAATGGATCATAATATTCCATTCCCTAAAAAACCACTTGCTGTAATATATTTTAGATACCACTATAATTAAACCCTCCAAACCCTTTCATTGAAGACATTCTTCATAATATATAAGCTTCTTTATCATGTCAGTGAGAGGGGTTAGAGAAATTATCTTCCAGATGTTTCTCTATAATTTCTGACGACAATGATGTAGGATGGCCATGGAATCCTAATATATTTATGAATCACTCTCAGAGAGATGAATGTATTCTATGATGAATTCCACTAAGAAGGGTCTTGATACCAAAACATTGGTGCAACATGACCAATAAACAACTATTTATTTTATAGTATCAGTGTAGGAAAGGATCTAAGCACCATCTTTAACCACAGAATCTCATGTTTGTGATTCTGAAATCATAATATTGAAACACAAGGGCATCTAAATCATGAATGTAAATGAGGGAGTTGGGGTAGGGTGAAAATTAACCTATAATTTTTAGGATGTGAATGGATTCAGTTTCCATTATGTCATCAACATGCAAAAAGGAGGGTGTTGTATCCTTAACCCAATATTGAACATCAGGTTCATTCGAAGACACCCGTGGAGTGGGACTATGATCATCATGATTTATTGAATCCAAAATACCACTTGAATAAATATCACCTATAAGAATAATCATCATAGAGCTTGGGAAAATAGCCAATTATAATCCTCATTGATCTGGAATCACTCCCTCATATGTGGTTATATCACCTATAGGAGATGAATCAACATAACTAGTGGTAGCTTCAACTCCTGAATTCATGCCCTTAATATGGACATAATTCACCAGATCAGGAGTAGTCAACCTTATAATACATGGTATATTCTTGATGTCCTCATCTGTTTGGGCCCCCTCATCCTATATAGTTACAACCGGTGGGGTCCTGAAATGTTTCTCAGTAAGGATAGGATCGACAATACATGTTAAGGTATCAGCCTCTGAAGACCCCCCCTCCATTGGGACAATGTTTTTATAGACATGAACATATGACCTCCTGGGACGTGAAACTCTCCTGGTGGCCTCAAATCATTGAGCTTCTTGGTTTTGCTCTGTTTAGCCATTAGGGGTAACACCAGAACCTCAGAAGGAGTCCTAGGAATAGGTGTCTACAAAATTTCTTCCCAGATGCTCATCTAACCTAAAAAAATTATGTGTGTTCTTATTGGTCAATAGATGAAGGCATGAGCCATGAAAATATAATAAAGAAAAACAATATTTTCCAATAACCACCAATTTTACATATGGTGGTAGTTAATGTTCTTGTAAACAATTCATGGTATTCCATGGGGATTACCCTCTAGTAGGAGAGGCAAATAGAATCATAAATGGAAAACATCAAGAAGGACCTACAAAAACTTCCTCCATATTCTCTATGGCTCTAGGAAAAAACTCTTCCGCAACCCCCACATCCAAAGGAAAAAGATCCCCAATTACAATTCCACTAGGGGTGTATACCAGGGAATTTTTTATCTCCAGAAAAAACTCATTATCTTACAAGAATAATGAATATGGGTTTTGGATCATAATGGCAAGAAAAAGTAAGGTTGATGTCAATGAATATAACTACCACTTCATCATTATCATCTAGATTTGGGATTATTTCCATACATGCTCCTCAATTAGACTAATACAGTCAATACATGGAAGAATGAAAGATGGTATCCATCTCTTATAGATATATGGCTACCTCAAATACATACTCACAGTAATAAATTCATGCGAGAGCAATGGTGGATCCAAATCATGGAAGCTCAAAGGATTCTAATTAATCATCACAAAGAAATATTAATTAAAATCTATTTTCCTGTAGGTATCACAAGACTTACTAGCCTCATGGAATGATACAATATTAGAGATGGCTAATGTTGTAGGATATGTTGGGTTGAAACGAGATTCATTAACCGTAATTGTTTCATAGGATCCTCTGCCACTCTAGAACCCTAAAAGACTAGAGTTCTGTGAGATTCTTGTTGTATGTAAGGAATCTATCAAGTTTTATTCATATCTTGAAGGTTGATTATATCATCACACCATGATGAATGGCCATAATCATTATTATCCATATTGACCTTAGATCGCACCATAGAATGTAATCGAAAGGACAATTTTCTATTATTCTACTAAGAATGATTCTAGGCATCATGATCTTAAAGGTAGAGGTTCACCTATTTAGTGTCATCAACATAAGAAATGTAAGCGGGAACTAACATGTATCCTAACCTTGTTATAGTGACCTTATTCAATTCAAGAATGCACTACATGACTTGAGGGGACTGAGCATAATAATATTGAATACCCCTTAAAGATTCACATTTCATATAGGACATGGGGATATCGACATTAGAAGGAATGGACTCATGGACTTTAATAACAGAACTGAAATCATGTGAGGTCAAACCAAATGATTTTAAAAATTTCCATGGGTGATTATAAATAAGTGATATTTATATCTTATTTCTAGGTATGGAATTCCTAATGGGTTTTTTTGTTTTTCTTTGGCCTTAGAAGCTTCAAAATCCATGAAAATTGGAATTGGCTCTCCAAATTGACCATTTGGATGTGATTGAATCCAAATATCAGCATATAATATTGTGGGAGTGGGTTTGAATACCATAGGATCTATAGTATTAATTACAAATTGGATGTCTTATTGGGTAAACATCATCCAAAGCTACTAAGCTACCATTAAATGTTTTTCCTGGCGTGGGCTATTATGGGTGGGAGGGAAAATAATTTGAAAAAATGTGAATTAGTGGATGAATCTACAGTTAATGTATCCATAATAAATATTCTCCCCATCATTTTGTGCAATTAAGACTCCATATACCAATGGAAAAGGATATCCTCTCCTAAAAACATCCTATAATTCATCGTTCACCAAAAATCCAGTAGGGGAAGAATATGGATCATAAGTGAAGAATTCATGACGATTTAGTTGGATCATTAATTACTACTCTTCCCAGTCATCTTTCTCATATAATTATATTGGCATGACCCCACATATACTTTGAAGGTTTGGTCTGGTAATAGAACCAAGAATCAAAAGATGATTTATAAATGTGTAGCTACCAAATGATCTCCCATCCAACCCCTTCAAATTTAAAAATGACTAACCATTCAGGGGGGAGTTTTCCCCTCACTAATCCATCCCACCAAATGGAATATTTCTACTAATACCATAATGACCAATTTGATGCATCTTCTATTGTCCATTTGATCTACCATGATAATGGTTGGGATTGTTACATTGATGCTCGAATCACTCCCCGGTTAAAGCGAACCACTTAAAAACATTTCTAGGAAGTCATCTATTTGGAATAATCCGTCATCCCTAGGGATGATATTCCATCCACATTTATTGAATTGACATTCTTCCATGATAGGCCAGTAGGAACCCTCTCACCATTGAGTTTCAATGTTTGGAAAAGTCATTGGTCTCCTTCTATGGGGCTCTTGGACACATCGCATGACTAAGAGGATAATCTAATATGAAAAATGGAATTTTTTTATTTGGATGACATTAATTATCATTTGAAAGGTATTTTTATTTTAAAATGAAATTATTGGAAAAAGGATGAGTCCTCCCCCCATCATCCCAAGTAGAGGAAGGTGGCATAAACTCTTCATACATGTCTGTGACAATGGGAATCCTAGAATTCAGTCGGACATCCCAAAGGCTGATTCCAACATACCCATTGTCAAAATGGATGGTTTTGGTGATAGGGATGCACCATTAAATGAGATATGGGATGATATATTGGTTTCAATGATCATATGTTTGAGAAAACCAATCTTTTTTGTATATCCCCATGGACTTAAACGGGGATATGAATTCCACAAAACTCTAGCAAACCTAGAATGGAAACCCCCATTTCCATGAAGAATGAGCCATACTGTGAAGGTCCCATTTGGAAAACTATACATGTTGTTTTTCTATTGTAGCATTCAATGCAACATTGTGGTAGAAATGAACCCCTTCATCTAGGCCTTAAAGTATTCCCTCCAGTGATGAGGGCTATAATTCAAAAGAGTCCCATCAATTTAGATTTTTCTTATGAATATTACCTATGTTGTGATGAGGGCATGAGGAATGTTACTATTGCTTGTTGTCCATGATATAGGTTATTTGGACTGAGGCGGTGCTAGAATCACTACATCAGATGGCGGGCCAAATCCATAAATAGTTAACAAGTTGAAAATTAGATATCCTCTCTTACCATAACTAAGATGTTTTTATAGATATTTAAATAAATGGGATGACCAAGATTTTGTTGTTGATATAATATATATTAACATTTAATCATTCATCAGTTTTCTAGAGGGAAGTAATTCCATTAGTGGTATAATAATATGCATTTGAATGTTACATGCCTTTTTCTTGCATCAAATATAAAAAAAAACAGGAATTATCTTAACAAAATTGACAAAGGAAATAATTCTCACGAAATAATGTTTATAATGGTAGTATCCTATGGAAAATCATTTCATGGAGTAACGAGTCCTTCGGGAACTGGTCTGCAAAGCGATGTCTAAAAAATAAATCATTAATGAAATTGTCCATCCAAAAATGAATCCATTTCTATGAAGACATCATAACTCATCAACCAAGAACGAATAATTTGTAGTTAGTGAGTGAAAAGTTCCCAATTGCGGGTGAAGGCATCTGAAAAGGATCCAACTCACAGACACAAGTCATTTGAGAGAGATCTGTATGAGTATAAAATTCTCAAATAATCATGGTAATGGATAAATGACTTAATCCCCCTCTTTAATGCTGTGGTCTCCTCCAAAGGGTTAATTGACATATCGAAAACTGGATCATGCCAAGATCACTTTATACATCAAAATAGTCTCATATTTTCCTCAATTAGAACCCATTTAAATGGGGTGGAGAATTTGGGTAATGAAGAAATTTTAATTTAAATAAAAGAAATCCCATTGATTTGAAAATGGAAGTATAAATATATTCAAAAATTGACAAAGAGAAAACAGGGAAGGAAGAAAGGATGTCGTGAAGCGTAAATCCTTCATAAATCGCTACTCTGTATGATGATATGTATCATGAGGAAACCATGAATGCAATTTTTAATGCGATGGTGGTGGTGAAGCATGTCCCCCCCAAAAAATCATTTATGTGAAGGAGTAGGAGATGTCAACACTGTGAATGATGTTCTCCTGTGAACTAAAATGATTCATGAAAAATGAAATATGATTGAATCCCAACAATCGAAATGAAGACATTTTTGAGAAGGAGGGGGAAATTGTTATCTCAAAAAAAATGAACCCGTTACCACACTATGTAATATATGGTCTGGGTGTATCCCATTTGATTCTTTAGAAGAGGGCTCACAACCTTATTAGAGTGTAATGACCACACCGATATCCCATTTGTCTACTTCGCTATTAATATAACCTAAGGGGAACCAAAGAAGGGATCAAGGAATAAATGGATTTATAGAAGGAGAGATTTAAATATCCATAAATAATGGACGCCATTAATGACTTCCAATAGGTAAACTCCCACTATATAGAATTTGGAATGATGAAAAGATATAATCAATTGGATGTATGTGGTATCAACATCCTTTGCAGGCATATATCCTACAAGGTGTGAAACTAGTAGACCCTTTGCAACCAGGTTGGCTAGATAACAAAATGCTATGACGGTGGAACCCTTTCCCATGTAGAAAATAAATATGTCGGTAGAACTCAATTCCACATAGAACCATGTACATGGTTGGACCCCTGCCCCACGTATAAAATCTCTATGTGGGAGGAACTCGATCCCCCATAGAACCATGCTATGCAGATGGAATGTATCCTCACATAGAAAAGTACTATGTGGACCAAACTCGAGTATTCTTAATAAACATGTATGTGGATAGACCCCTTAACTAAAAATCACCATGATCTATGGAGGGAAGCCCCCCCCCCCTCCATGGAAGAACATGTTACGTTGAATGGGGTATCCTAGGGAATGAATCTCTTGATATCCTATCCATCCCTTATGTCATATCACCATCTCTGATGATAACCCCAAAAAAAATTAGACCAATATAATCCTTCCAAGGCCTCTTCCAAATCCACTAAAAATTTATGATAAAAGAAGTGGGTACATAAACCTACCATTTTGAGTTTACATACCTATTGTAAGCAGAGTTATGTGGGTAATATTTTCCAATGTGAGGACTCTCAAAATGCCTCAATGATTACATACCCAGGTTAGTGTGATTTCTTACCATAGGATACCCACATGAACCTCACCATTATAGGTATTAAGACAAACCTATAGTATTTCCTTCTATGATTTTAAGTGTCCCATGCTCCCTTATCTCCCATAACCAATTCCAAGTAACTCATCCAGAGGTAAGACCATATAATTTATTTCATGAGGCAGTTCTCTTTCCCTTCTTCTCCTCAACTCTGGTTGTATCTGGATAGATCCCCAAAGTGGACTACCTAAGATATAGAAACAAGAGAGGAGATTTGTAGAATTAAAAGGCATCTATCTCCATACATTTGGGATCTAATAGAATCCATCAACAGATGGAGCGGGATATGTGATCTTAAAATCCACTACCTCCTCTTTCTTCTCACATAGAGAATGACTCACATGGGCTTAGAGGTTTTCTGAGATCATGAAACTTTCATGATCATGAAGTAAATCAATGGTCAATGTCCACCAATACAATCCCCAACATAAATACAAATGGATATCATATTTGATATAATCCCCAGCGTGATGCTCTCAAATTGGACGTCTCTACATGTATTCCCCAGTCATGCCCCACTTTTCGGCCTCCCCTAAGGTGTAATCCCAAATTTCGTGAACTATATGGCCTTTTATTTCCAACTAACTAGGAAATCTATGTAGTCTCTCTGAGGTCGAACCCTGACACCAAAATCCAAAAAAAATGTTACCCAGTTCATCTTACTGGTAAGGTCATATCCATCTCATGAGACCACCTCTCTTCCAGGTCCCTTAGGCTGCCTCGGAGAAATCCCCATACTATTCATCACCATGTACCCTTCGCCAGAGTGTCTTCACCGTATGATGTTAAATTACATTGATGGGTCGTTATCAAATGATAATAAAAGTTGATGAATCCAGTTGAGTGTCACCAAAATACAAGGGTTACGATTCCTCTCAGGAGGATACCTAAGAATCCCATTTCATGGGTTTGATCTCATCATAAAAATTACTTATGTCCCATATTGATGACGGTAAAATCCAGAGTGTCCCATCAAACCAATTAAGACCATCGTCATCACACAAAAATTACCAAAGAATATCTTATTTTTACCCTAAAATTTAAATACAATGTAGAGCCTCATATACATAAAAATACTTCTATTGATGGATAACATTGGATACATATAAGTTATTATAAGCCCATTTGTATTCATGATCAGTCGTGACCTAGGGGTGATCTATGGAAACATTGTTGTGAATGACCCAAGGATTAATTTTTTTTGGAAATTTCGGGGAATGAATCGGTCACCCAATTCATACTCTAAATAAATTAGTCAACAATGAAAGAAGTTACAAGGGAATCATGAGGTGTAAAGTGCATAAAACATCTGGGAGATTAAGGGGATATAAGGAGATGATATTTGAAGAAACATAAAGGGTGTTTGATCTTAGAAATACATGATCTACATCTGACCTAGCCAAATTCAGAAACGGTGGGTCACACCTAATGAGAGAGAATCAATAATATGCCACCATGTGCATGCCATAAGAACCCAAAATATATAGTATGTCATGTCAAAGCTACATTGCAACACAGATCTGGACCAGCTATAAATCATTACTGGATAACACAAAAATCTAGGGAAAGGAGGGTGCTGCTACAAGGTTAGAGGGATCAAAATAATACAAAATTATGAAAAAACGAGTACAATAGACATTGGAACTAACATCAACTGAATTAAAGGTTTTAACCTCAACAATCCAGGGTCAATACATGCAAGATAGGACACTAAGTTGAAATAATACGAAACCAATGAACTAAGGGAAGTCAACACAATGAAAGGAAACAACCAGAATCAAAATTCCAGCACTATAAAATGAAAAATCTTCCTCACAAGAATCCAAGGCAAAGAGAGATGGGTCATGAGAGACAAAACCTCTGGATCATCTGTTTACACCTCGAGAACACATCCTCATAATGTTAGATCCTATAAAAAGGAATCATAACACCAAAACTCTAGACTAAAGGTAGAGACCTCAAAATATATGAGGGTCACTCCCAAGCAATAGTTTTGAATTTGAAGTTGGCATTTTTATTAAACATTTCCACCACTCTAAGAAACATCGTATTTCTAATTTGAAGGAATGTATCAGTAGAAATTTCATCATATTTTTATTGATGAAAGGAAACAGAAACATTATCATCCATCCAGGAATCGAGATCCTCAGAAAAATCAAACTTCACTTCATGTTTTAGGCATCCCTATAAGTAGGATCATTTTTTGGATCATTTTCAGTGTCATTAGAATTAGTTGAGTCTGAGGATTCTGAAAAATTATCAAGAGGCACAGGATTTGGGGGTGCGTCAACCTCTGTTGGGAGTGGTGAAGATTCATATATTTCATTCCTAGAGACATATAATGATCTAATTATTATTATTCTTTCCATGTGAGAGCAGTATGTACACTTAATCATTTTTTATGATTTGTGGTGATGTAACCATCGATGTCAACCATTGGTTTTTTTCCATTCAATGAACATTATTTCAAGTTGTCTTCCTCAATGACCCAATGATTCGTGAACATATAAACATGACATAAATATATAATGGAGTCCTGAAACAATAAATAATTCACCCCAAAACACCAAATCACTAAATTACCATAAACTCCTAATAAAACCTAAAAAACAACAAAAGACCCTAAAAGCCTATGAACATTTAAAGACACTAAAACCCCATAAAACCTCTTAAAACCCCTAAAGTCCCAAAAAACATTATCATACCCTAAATATGTATAAAAAATTCTAAAACCTTAAAAAAATCATTAAAACACTTAAAGCCTATGAATCCGTAAAACCAAAAAAAAAACACTAAAATTGAGAAGAATATGTTAAAAACCAAAAACATTATAAAAATAACAAACCCATTAAAACCCTAAAACCCCTAAAACCCCTAAAAACCTAAAATAATCTCACAAAACCCATAAACGCATAAATTACCCTAAAAACACTAAAAACCAAAAATACCCAAAAAATCCCTAAAATAATCTAAAAACAATAAAAACCCTAAGACACGTAGAACATCCTTAAGAAAAAAATCCACAAAAAACCTAAAAATACAAAAGAAATATTAAAATGGCACTACGAACCCAAAAACCTTCTATAAACCATAAAAACCCCATGAAATATTAACGTCCATAGAAACCCCTAAAAACATTAAATGACTCTAGAATCATGATAAAACAATAAAACCCCATAATCCATAAAATATCCAAAAAACAAATTAAACCATAAAAAGACACTAAAAACCAAAACCCCTTGAAACATGAAAGCCATGAAAACCATAAAAACCCATTCAGACCCCTAAAAGACACTAATATCTATAGAAACCAAAAGAACAATTTAATCACAGAAAAAATAAAATTAAATAAAAAAATAACAACTCATAGAAACCCTAAGATATATGAATACCTCCAAAAAATTATAAAATCCCTAAATAACAAAAAAACAAAAAATACATAAAAACCCAAAGCACCATAAAAACCCGAAAAACCCTAAAAACTCCTAAAAATCCCTAAAACTCCTAAAAATCCCTAAAAATACTAAAAATAACGTAAAATATTCTAAAAACCCAAAAAACCCCAGCCCCCGAAAAACCCAAGAAATAAAAAACAAATCTAAAAACCATAAAAAACCCATAAAATCCCTAAATTCCTAAAAAATTATTAAAACCCTAATAACCGTTAAAAAAAATACTAAAACCATAACACACCTAAAAACCATAAAAAAATAAAACAGTTATAAAAAATAATACCACAAAAATCAAGACATACATGAAACCCTAAAAACCCTATAAATCCCCTAAATTCCTAAAAATCCCTAAAAACATACAATCTAATAAAAATCCTAATTATTAAAAAAAACCCACAAATTCTATAAATACATCAAAAATTCCTAAAACCCTTAAAAGTTCACGAAAACCTAGCAAATCACTAAAATACCATAAAAACATTAAAGTCAACTAAAATCATATAAAACCCTAAAATACCCAAAAAAATCTTAAACACCCAAAAACCCCTCATTCACAAAAAAACCATAATTATCCTAAAAACCGGAGAAAATTCTAAAAGTCCCCAAAAACTCTAAGAACCCCAAAAATCCCAAAATTTTTTAAAACCCTAATAACATTAAAAGTTCCTAATACTGAAGAAACACATTTAAATACCTAAACACCCTTAAAATCCTATAAAAACCACCAGAACCCCATAAAATTCCATTAATCTACTAAAAATTGTAGAACACCAAAAAATCATAAAAAATGATAATAAAAATACCCTATAAAAATCATTAAAAATACATAGAACCCTAAGAAACCCTTAAATGCTAAATTCTCTAAAACAGCCCTAAAAGCACAAAAATACTAAAAAATCATAACAATATGAAAAACCATAAAAACCCCAATAACATAGAATGCCTAAAAAACACTAAAATCCTAAAAAACCAAAAAAACCATAATACCCTTAGAAACCCAAAAAACCCAAAAAAACCCTATGAATCTCTAAAACCTTAAATGCCCCTAAACCCATGGAATCCCTACAAACCCTAAAATACTAAAAAACCCTTAAAAATTCCAGGAACCCCAAAATACTAAAAAATACACTAAAAATATTAAAAGACTAAAATGATAAAAACCCCCTAAACCCCTAAAACATCCAAAAAATAATATAAAATAATAAAAACAATAAAAATGCAAATAAAAACATAAAATCCTTATAAATATTTAAACATTTAATCCCTTAAAAACTATGAAAACTGTAGAAATCTGAAAAAACAAGATAAACATAAACAACCTAAAAAAACATAAACCCCATCAAAACCATCAAAACCATGAAAAGCATAAAAACACAAAAAACTGTAAAACCCCCAAAACCATCCAAAAAAATTACAAAAACCGTAAAAACACTAGGCCCAATGCCTTACACAATAAAAACTAAACCACATACCTAAAACCATATACCCCAGTTCCTAAACCCTAAATCCTACACTGTATATGTTATATCCTACACCATAATCCCTAAACCTTAAACCCTACACCCTACACACTAAACCCTAAATTTACACCCAAAACCACATACCCAATACCCAAATGAATAATCTTTTCAACCTAATCCCAGTACCATACAACCTAAATCCTAAACCCTACATCATTTACCTTATATCATACACCTTAAACAGTAAACCCTACACCCTGGACCTTACTACCTAAACCCTAAAACATCCACATTAAATCCTATACGATAAACCCTTAACCATAAACCCCAGACTATGATCCTTAAACCCTACAATGTATATTGAATACCCCATACCCTAAACTATATTTCTTACTCCGTAAAACCCTATACCCTAAATAGTAAACCCTAATCTATACACCCTAAACATTATACCGTACACCCTAAACCCTTTACCATACACCATAAACATTATACCCTACACACTAAACCCTATACCATACTCCATAAACCATAAACCGCATACCGAAAACCATATACCATTCACCATTCACCCTAAACACAACATCTTAAATACTATAACCTACACCCTAAACCCTAAACCCTTCATTCTAGACCTTATACCATGTAGAATAAACCCAATTCCCTACACCCTATAACCTATACACTACACCCTATACCCTAAACCATGCACTATAAACACTAAAACCTATACCATAAACCATTTACCCTAAATTATATACCCTACACCCTACATCCAATCCCAATACCCTTTACTTTAATACCTAAACCCTAAAAAGTAAAGTGTAAACCGTACGACCTAAACCCTATATCCTACACCCTAAACCCTATAACTTACAACGTAAACCCAAAACCAAAACCCTAACCCATATACCCTACACACTAAACCATAGGATCTACATCCTAATCTCTATAAAATACAACAAAAACCATACACCCTACACCCTAAACAATATACCAAACACATTAAACACAAAACCCTACACCATGAACCTTATTCCCGACATTATAAATCCATAATCACTAAACCCTAAACCTTATACACTACACACTAAAATAAATACCCTACACCCTATTCCACATAACATACAACATAATCACTACACCATAATACCACAAAAAATTCCTAGGAACCCTGAAAAGATTAAAAAATGTGAAAACCCATAAAAACATACTGAACCATAAAAACCCCTAGAACCCCCGAAAGACCTTTTAAAACCCTACTAACCATAGAAACCTAAAAATCTCTTGAAAACCCATAACAACCCCTAATATACCTAAACACCCTCCAAATGACAAATACCTTAAAAAACAAAAAAACAAAAAACCCTTTAGAACCCTAAAATCCCTAAATACCCTAAAATCATAAGAATACTATGAATTCCATAAAAACAATAAAAACCCATAGAAAAACCAAAAAACACTAAAAAACCTAAAACCCTATATAAATAAACAAACCATTAAAACCCATTAAAACCATAGAACCCTTAAAATCATAAAACCCACAAAACCATTAAATTCACTTAAAACCCCTAAAAACTATTTTAAACCCGAAAACCCTAAAAACATACAAAACCCATAGAAAACTAAAAATCTTAAGAAACCATAAAACTCCTACAAATCCTAAAAAAATAACCTAAAAGTACCCTAATAACCCCAAAAAAATCCTAAAAACATAAAACCCACAAAAAAAACTTAGACCCTTGAGAATCACTAAATGAACCTATATAATACCTTAAATACCTAGAAAACCCAAAAACCCTACAAAACACAAAAACCCCAAAATACCCTAAAAATCGAAAATAACTCTAAAACCCTAAAAAGACTAAAAGGACAAAAAAATCATAAAAGCACAAAAAAAAACCAATAAATAACTAAATAAATAACTGAAAACTCCAAAAAACCGTAAAAGATCCTAAACCCCTTATACGACCCCAAAAGCCTAAAAATATATAAAAGTCCCTAAACCCCCATATAGACACTAAAGAACCAAGTAACCCAGAAATCCCAAAAAATCCTAAAAACCCCAAAAGTTTAAAATCCCTAAAAGTCACAAAAAACTCCAAAAAAACAGTAGTACACAAAAACCCTATAACCCCAAAACCCTAAAAAATCCTAAAACACCAAAAAAACAATAAAATCTCTATAAGACACTAAAACCCCCCAAACCCCAAAAAAATAAACAAGATCCACAAAACCATAAAACCATTAAATGATGCTAAAAACCGTAAAACCCCTAATAAAATAAAAACTCTAAAACCCCATATAATCCCAATAAAAACAATAAAAACCCCCAAAACCCTGAAAATAATAACAACTCTAAAAACCATATAGAATCCCTAGAACATCAAAAAAACCATAAAACCCCTAAAAACCCTAAAAACCATTAAAATTAGATAAAGCCCATAAAATCATAAAAAACTAAATACCCTAAAAACCCTAAGTTCCTTAAAACCCCGATTGGACCATGGGTACGCTAAATACCATTAAACCCTCTCAAAAGTCCTAAAAACCAGAAAATCCTTGAAACGCCAAAAAACCCAAAAAAACCCAAAAATCCCACAAAGAGACTGAAAACATATAAAACAATTAAAAATCCAAAAAAATCAATAAATACCGGAAAACACCCTAAAACCCTAAAATATCATAGTACCATTAGAAAATCTATGAGAGCATAAAAATAACTAAAACCAAAAAACCCTATAAATACCTAAAATACCTTTTAACCCATAAATAACTATGAACGACATGGAAACACTAAAAGAGGATAAAAACATAAAACCCTAAAAGACTCTAAAAACAATAATGAAACCCTAAAACACCCTAAAAACTAAAAAAAATCCTAAAACCATGAAAACCCAACACTAAAACCCCAAAATACCACAAAAGTCACAAAAACCATAAAGGCCTCTAAACAAAATAAAATATTCTAAAGGAACACAAAACCCTACAAAACCCTAAAACCCCACATAAAATAACCTAAAACTACCAAAAAAATAAAAAAAACATAATACTATATGAATCCTTAAAAGACCCTAAAAGTTCAAAAAACACCCAATGACCCCCAACACCCTAAAATCCCAAAATACTCTAAAGACACTAAAAACAATAAAAACTAGAAGAGACAATAAAAAATAAAAAATACCTCAAAAAAAGTTAAAAAACCTAAATTTACTTGAAAACCCTAACCCCCCCAATACCATAAAAACAACAAAAACAAATATACAACATTAAAAAAATAAAAAAAATAAAACAAAAATAAAACACCCAACAATTCCAAAAAACCCTATAAAAATATAAAGACCACAAAACACAAAATATCTTTCAAAACCACTAAAAACTTAAGGGACAAAAAATAAATTATTTAAACTCTAAAGGATCATAAAAACCCTAAAAATAAATAAAGTACCCTTAATATAAAAAAGAACTCAAAAGTACCTAAAACATAGTAACCCTTAAAAGACCATAAAACCCCCTAAAAACCATAAATGACTTAAAATCCCCAAAAACCCCAAAAGACCATAAAAACCATAGAAATCAAGAAAACCCAAAAAACCATTAAAACCAAAAAAACTAAAAACATTAAAAAACACTAACAGTGAGAAAAAACCTTGAATCACATAAAAACACTGAAAACCTAAAACCCCAACAACCCTAAACACCAAAAAACAAAAAAAAACCAAATATAATACAACAATAGCTATAAAATAAAAATCCTCATAGCCTAAAAATCAAAAAACCCAAAAATATGCCCAAATCCTCAAAATCCCTAAAACCACTAAATCCCATAAAACCCCCATAAAATCCAAAAAGACACTAAAACACAAAAGTTTCCCTAAAAACCAAAACCCCTATTGACGCTCCTTTACGTCACAGAGTCTAATGAATGAAAAAGGGGAATACCTTAAGCACAAAGAGATTCATCCTTTGAAAAAACAAAAAAAAATACAAAGTCATGAACAAGGATCTCTTTAAGCATGGGTCGCGCATGTTTCATCATGGTCACACAAGTATACGTGCATGCCACATATCGGTCGTGCATGTGACTTGCACGCCCTATTCTATTTTCTCCCAAAGTCCTCAATGGACTATAAATACCCCTTGTGGGCCCCCCATTTCGAGGATGAAAAAAATATAAAAGTCATATTTAAGCTCTCGATGCACTAGTGTCTACTTGATGTTTTCCGAACACATCTAAGGTAATTTATTACTTATAATGGATGATCTAAAGAGGGTGAATAAGTCATAAGTGTTGAAATTCATTAACAGTTGTGCGCCTAAGTGTCTAACCATTAAGGTAAATGGACACACTTGTGCGCCACCTTATCCCCTTAATAGAACTGGCGCCCCACCCATTTAGAAGCCGTTAGGGATAATATTAAGGGCTTGATCTAAGTCTCACCAATGTATTACCCTATTGGTTAACCATATCCCAAGTATACCCATGTCACAAAAGTATGCTTGAGAGACTAGGAATTGCACGCCCAAACAGGACATGCGCGCCTGCCTTTTTTTGGGTGCCCCTCCGGCTTATTCAACTTATTCATTCAAATCCACCTGTCCTCTTCAATATTTAGCCTTCAAAACCCTCTTAAAAGCCATTTATGGCATGGTTACTTTTCTGGATTCCTTATCTGAAAGGCAATTTGGGGAACATATCTCAAAAACTCGTGATTTATAGAAATTTATGTCATTAAGGTTAGATATTTCATTCATTATACTTCATCCTTTAAGATTAGAAGTTCCCTAATCTGGGCACCCTCCTTAGGATTAAGCCCCAAGTACCCTAATTTGGTAATCCTCCTTAGGATTATGCCCCATGTTCCCTAATCTGGGCACCCCCCTTAGGAGTAAGCCCCAATTTCCCTAATTTGGGCGCCATCCTTAAGAGTAATCCCTAATCACATGTTCCCTAATCTGGGCATCATCCTTAGGAGTAGGCCCCAGTCATAATTTCTCTTAATATGGGCATTCTTCTTAGGAGTAATCCCCAAATGTCAAGTCCCCTCAACCTGGGTTTCCTTTTCAGGAATAAGCCCCAGGCTTAATTTCTTTTGACTTGGGCTTCCTTCTCAGGAATAAAACCCAATCATAAATCCCCCCTAATTTGGGCATCCTCCTCAGGAGTAAGCCCCACATTAGAGTATCCAAATCTCCTTAAAGCATGAATATCTTTATGGACCTTTCTCCTGGGCTTCTTTCCTAAACCTAGTCCTGTTCTTTATTTACTTGTGCAGTTACACATACATAAGCCCCATATCATTCCTTGTGACCATATCATTCATGGAACAAATCATCAGCTTTACCAATACCTCTTGTCTCTCATACCGAGCATGACTAATGTGAGACTAGAGTGTAAAAGTAACCACGACACATCACTTTGGGCAGTTAATCATATGAAATCCCTACAATTCTTAATTGAACTACACGGACTTTGATCTCTACCTTAAAGGTAGAGTACGTAGGAAGCCTTTATAATATTCAAGCCCATCACCCATTAATTCCCATCTCTTCCATATGACGTTAAAAAATATCTTAATTCCCGAACTATGTGGGTTCTGATTCCTTTTCTAACATGGATACATAGGTATCACATCTGCTAGTACGATCCTAACTCTAAAATAATCCATGTTCTTATGAATGGTAATAAACATCAAGTACCTTGCTGAGTGGATTTAAAACGAGTATGGTTATCATAATGACCAAGATATTTCAATGTAATGTGTTGAAGGATACCATTGACTAAGAATCTATAATACACACAGATGATTCTCTATCAATGATGAAACTCGAATACATATTAAATATTATCTAAATCTCATACATAACAATCATTGGTTGCCAAATCTAAAGGAAAACTCATTTTCATGCTTGGTAAATTAATAAGGATTCACGAACATAACTCAAATCTATAAATAGAGTCCTAGAGTAGACAATAATTCCCCCCAAATAGGTGAGATGAGTCCGACCAATCATACTCTGGACCAATGAAAATTCTTAAGCCTCGTCGGTCTACAACTAATGAGCACCTACCTTTGGAACGTAGGTCCAAATAGAGATAGAATAATTTTATGTTCTTGGTTCTATGAATAAACCCATTAGAAAACGATTGGTATGTTTGAACCTTCAACAAACAAGGTAATCCCCATTTATAGAAGAAACAAAACATGGTGAACCCAGCGTGAATCCTTTACCAAGTTAAATGACGTTTTACTTATGTGTTATGCCCCTATTTAATTTAATGTGAGGGCCAAAAAAACGATCAATAACATATGTGCTCATCCCAAAATATATAGTGGCCAAACATATCTTGATTATGTTTGTTATATCAAATAGGCACTCTTTTCCAATATATCTCTTCATTACAGAAATGGCTTCTCTAAAGTTCACACCTTTGAATGCCTCTGCTGCTACTCCAACTGGATCCTCGTCCACTTTGAGGATGACATCACCTACTCAGTATCATTGATGTTGGGTCTCAAATGAACTGGTTATGTAATACTGTCAACACAATACCATTCCTATTCTGGAGTCCACTCGACAAGCCCTCCAAGTGAATAATTCAGACTGGTTGTCTGGACAGTAATGACTAGTGAACAAGAAGCAGGCGGTGCTAACCACTGTCTCCAACCGTTTCAGGTCGTTATCCCTGGAATGAAATCATAACTCCCTCCCATATTATAGGGAGGTGAATGAATAGGTCAATCAAGGCCTCTGTTCAAGGAGATATGAGTCCTTCTTGAGGGCCCCCATCAAGAATCACTACTAGACCTGTGTAGCAGTGCGCCGTCAACATGATGAGTGTACCACCTTTTGGAGTTCGGCTTAAGTTCCTCAGACCTGAGCATGCAAGATGAACCTCCAGAGGAGAAATATTGTCAAAAGGGGGTAGGTTCTTACCTCTTCCCCCTCCGGAGAAGTCCATCAACCTAACATGATGGCAAGGAACGAGCAGGCACATACACCTGTCTGTTCTAATCCCGTAGTCCAACAGACTCGTCTGGCAGCAACACACCAATCCCGCCAGTCAATTCCAGTGGAGTATTATAAGGAGGAATATACACCTGTTTATAACTCATCAACTAGTTAGTAGGCTCGTCCGACTACAACCAAAGAAGCTCACCAATCTAATATGGTGGCAACTGATAAGAAGGAACATACACCTGCTTACAATCACCAATTCTGTTAGCAGTCTCATCTACCAGTATTGAAAGAAATTTTTCCACCAAACATTATGGGGAGCATCCAACAAGAACATACACCTTACAATTTTCATCAAGTCTTCCAGCAATCGCATTTGGTAGCACCCGAAGAAGTCAATCGTAAAGCTCTGACGACAAATTTGGAGCAGAGTCAACTCTCTGCCCCCACACATGAGTACTGTAAAAATTCACTAACAGTAAAAGGAAGACAGGAGCAAGCACATACACCTACTTCAGACATGGAATGGACTTATATTCTCATTTTGGAAGCTGAAGTCACCATGCACATTCTGACAGTGGTGAAAGAGCATAAGCAAATCCCTACCCATATTCTGGATTCCTGTCAGAATATTATAACAACATCAGTAGAATCATATGGAAAGAAATAAAAATATATCCCTACCAGGGGAGTGACTCATCATCATATCACTCCCGAGCAGATACGCACCTCTATTCCAGTCCTGGAGGGTCGTGGGACCTACTCCCGCATGTCATGTGGACAATTAAGTCAGATACATACAACCGATTTGAAAAGAGATAATCATCCTAACCTGACTACATCACTTGAGAAGGCACATTCACCGGCCAATAATAACCACTTTCTTTAACAAGTGGTTCCCAATGTGAGTAAGAAGGCGTCTTAGAAAAAGACGCGTTCAGCATGGTCGAGAAATCAAGATCCAATCTGCAATAAGTCTTTGCTCGATGCTAGAGTTCTTGAAGCCCTCAGACAATTATCTGTTGCAACTCAACATTCTACTCTCTCAGTTCCCAATAGTGGGAACAATAATTATGAAGTTCTTCATTAGACACTTCTTCATGAAGGCTTTCTCCATGATAGTTCGGTCAATCTCGAAGTACTATCTTCAGATGAGAGCCATAATAACCCTCTGCGTGGCCAGAAGACCCAGGAGAAAAATGTTCCATATTTTGCTGTAACCCACCATCGTGGTCCTCCCAATGATGATTAATTTAGTTGTGAAAGTCTTCTCCATAGTACTAATTCGCATTTCCTGGAAAATTTTTCAATAGACAATGCAGTAATGAGAAATCCCTCTTATCTTGAGGAACGTTCAAATGTGAAGCTAGTCATGTCTGATGCATTACCACTAGTACCTGAAATACATTCTCAACAAGAAGATAGCCCGGGATGTAGTTCATTCTCTGAACCACCCCTGGTTCATTAATATTCTAGTTTGATAAATGAATTCTCTACCAATATTGTTGAATCTGATAAAGCTACAAGGAAGCACCATCTCTGGTAAAATCAGGTAGAATAATCTTCATCGAGTGATAAGGAGGAAGTACTGATATGTGAAAAAAACTTGGGAAAGGTGATGTACCAATCATGTTTTGGCCTTTGGATGACTCTCATTATGATATTCCAGAAATGTTGACGGAAGATTGTATTCCTGATATTCATCTCATCATATGGAAAACACTTTTTCAATTGAAATTTTTTTTTCTTATGATGAATATGAAAATAATGTCAAGATAATGGAAGGGTTACAATGCCAAATTGATTTTACATCTGTCTCTGTTTCCCGATATCCAAAGGTTGAAAAGTAGCAGAAAGCCCTTCAGAGTTCATGCCTTGGTTCACTAAAAACATTGCGCCAGTTAATTGCCAATACACCATTTGGTATTCATATCAGGGTATGGGGTGTTCATGGAGCACTGATTTTTACAATACTCTCCAGTCAATAAAGCCTACCAAATATGGTCTCATGAAATGTTATTTCCCATGGCCCACCATAACCAATTGGTTTTGTTTGTAATCAAAGGCTTGCTCAGAAACATGCCTCAAATAGTTCTTCCCAAAGTCAGTCATACAAATAAAAAGATGTCGAATTACTCTTGCATCAGGAAAAATGAGAATATCGAACGAACTTCTCATTTAGAGCAGGCATATCATCAGGTGATAGAAGTGTTAGAAATCATCTAGCGGTCATTTGAGCCAGGTTATTTGATTGGATGTAGTTTGATGCATCCAGCCAATTTCTGGACTAATGTCCACAAAATCAGGAGAGCATTTAAGAAAGTCTCAGATGTAGCAGCTCAAGAACTGCCTCACTTTGCAGGACTAGGGACTCTTTTAGCTCAACCCTCTGAATCAACAAATAGGATTCGAGAAATTGAGCAGGAACAGTAGGAATAGCCCCCGTCCACCAGACTGGGGACTTTTTCAAATCCTCAATCTCTTCCTCAGTGATATTCAGTCTTCTCTCGATTATGTAAAAAGCCACAAGAGGAATGACGAGCTGAATTATCAGGAGATTCCCTCCAAATTATAGTCAATCAAGAAGTTCTTGAGGGGTCATCTCAATAAAAGGCAATGTATCATAAAGGACATGGAAAAGGATAGTATCGCAGAAATGTCAATAGAAGGGATGCAATGCGTTATGCATAAATAAATTCCATCAATGCCGTTGTTGCTGATCCTCTAGAACCTGAGGCTCACTCTGAGGGGTCAGATGAATAAGTTTCTTCTCAAGAGGGTGTACACAGAAACATAAATGAATAAGGTGTGCATACACGAAATCGAAGGCTTACCCAAAATCTAGGTATTCCTTTATACAACCAACACACCACTCTTTGAAAGTCGTCCAACAAGTGGATAGGAAAAACTCATGTTGCGTCCCACCCTACCTCTGGAGAAGGCCAATCACTATCATTAAAAAATTGGTTCTCACAACAAGATGTATAAATGAAGGAGTTAAGGAGGTTGAATGCAGAACTACATCAAGGTAGTATTCATCCTAAGCGTGCTAGAGTTAGTCAGTCAAGGGAATTTTTTGTAGCTACTGTGATGGATCAAGAATATCCTCTATTACCCATACACCCTCATAGGTCTAATCTGATGGATCATGCACAACATCAAACAGTAGTGCTACCATTAGTGGTAGGCCCAGTCGCCTCACTTGTCCAAAATTTAGTTCTCACACCTGCACGGGTCCATGCTCAACTAGATGTTTCTCAAAAATTAATGACTAACATTGAGGCATTAACAGCCCGGTTGGATGATATGGATGGAAAACGTACACTAGTTCAACTAGAGAAGAGAGTTTACCCTGAATGGGTTAATGCAATTCCTCGCCCATCAAATATTTCAAGTACCACATTCCCAATTTTTAATGGTTCGGGAGACCCAGAACAACACTTAACACATTTTTTTCTCGTTGTGATCCCATGATGGAAACTCCTCAACAACAAGAATCAGTTATGCTCAGGTGTTTTTTACAGTCATTACAAGGACCTACCTCTGTCTAGTATACAAGCTTGCAATCCTGATCATTTATTGGGTGGGAGGATCTCCGTCAAAAGTTCCTTTTTCAATTCAGCTCAACATTTCCAAAGACAACAATTTTTTATCGTACAAATTGTAAGCATAGGGAGAATGAAAGAGTTATAGATTTCATTGCTCGCTAGAATGGATTAACATCTTCAATTATCTTAGCACTACCTTAAGAAGAATTGTTTCCCATCTGTGTGGAAAATATGTGTGATGAATAATGCACACCATTGATCCCTTTAAAATACACAAGAGGGTTTTGAGACCTTACACCAGTAGCTCAACAGATTGAATATTCTCTTATAAAGACTAAGGATAAAACTCGTGTAATTCCATCAACTCCAAGAAGAAGAATGGGTAAAGTATAGACGACTATAGTCACACTTAAACAAGCTCCTGTACTTGATTCCACTTTAAAACATTCATCTTATCGAAGGGCTCCACCTCCTGAGCATCAAAAATAGGGGTTGTTTCATTAACATGATCAAATAGATCAAAGATAGAAAAAAATTTAGGAGTTAAAATACAAAGTCTAATCTTTACGAAATGAAAAAATTCCTAGTTAATTCATTTCAACTTTGGAAAATAATATGGTTCAGTTGCCAAGGCCTAAAAGGCCTAACAAGGAAGGAGATGGAGACCTTCCCAACTATAGCCCATTTTATCAGATGTTGGGGCATCCCATTCAAAAGTGTTTTGTCTTCAATGACCTCTTACAAAAAATGGTGGACTCGGGACAAGTAAAACTGAAAGGTTCTTTAGACCAGGTAGCATGTGTTACTCCTACATATCCAGAGGAAGAAGGCAAGTGGAAATAAGTTAAAAACAAAAATGAGCAGAAATATGATGATTGTATGGTCAGGAAAATGATCAACCGAACTCATGCCATTTTATGAACGCAATTCAAGAAACCAATTGTGTCATCTGCGACGAATTCCAAAGCAAAAATCTCTTCATCAGAGGGAAAATCCTCAAAGAAGTGGCATAAATCAAAGAAAGAAGAGTAGTCAGAAGAAGATAAGCTCATGTCAAATCCCATGATGTCTTTGACTCTGGATGATTTTATGCCATCTACTACAAAAGCACGGGTAGCATCCCACTAAATGGAACATCATAAACTGGCCAATCAGGCAGAGTCTTCATCAGATGAAGAGTTGATCTTTGGTTCTCTTAACATGATTCATTTAACAGATCCATATGCTAGTCACAGTTTCGATCTTGATGAGCCTGAGTTCCCTGTATCAAACAGAGGAATTAGAGGGAGTTCCATAGGTCTAGTATACAGAGGAATATGTGGATATTCCAGAAGAAATTATTTCAATCCTACCCCTGCTAGAACTGTATATGCGGCAGAAACTCACGGAAAATCCCATCAATGGGCTCAAAAATAACAAGAAAGTTCTTCCACGCATGGCAGATTCAGTCCTAGTACAGTTATTTTGGATGATCGGTTGGAGGTTACACCTTCTTCCTCTCAGAAAATAAATTGACCTAGTTGGTCTAATCATATAAATCCAGGAGTATTTCCAACTCCAACCCCGATACAAGAACCATCTACTTCCAAAGCATCAACTTCTAAGGAACCTATGAAACCACAGGGTCCTGTTGGGAAACACAAACCTTTAGACCAAAATTATGATGTCCTGAAACATTTGGCCCAAGTACCAAGTATGTTATCAAATCTAGAATCCTTGAAGCTATAAAAGGATCTTTGGGAGGCACTCATTGCGGCTTTGTCATGTCCTAAGGAATTTGAAACTAAAATTGCTGCGGCAGAAGTCTACCATGTAGATAATGGTCCTGCAGAATTCCATGCAGTGATATCTTTTACAGATGAAGATGAGGATGATGTTGTGCATGGACATATTAGACCTTTGTATTTATCAGGAAAGGTCAATGATGTAAATATCTGAAAAGCATTCATTGATAATGGCTCATGAGTCAATCTCATCCCTATTCGTACACTTCGTCGATTGGGCCTCACCGAATCTGATTTATCTAGTTATACTTTGATGTTTCAAGGATATGATAAAAATAAAAAAGAACTTCTAGGTGAGATAACAATTAGAACTCTGTTTGGAGACCCTGTATCCAATTCAGATTTAATGGGTTTTCATCATGACACATCTTTCAACATTTTTCTTGGAAGACCATGGCTACATCAACATGTGTTCATACCTCTGTCATACCTTCAGTGTCTCAAATATTATTTCAATGGTAAAATTGGGACATTGTATGTTGATAAATCCACATTTAAAACATGTTAATATCAATACATTGATGCAGAATTCTATCATAATGAAGAGAATGAGAAATCCACGATGAAGGAGGTCACCAAAATTAATGCTCCACATGGTTTGGAAAATATTCCAATAACCCCATTCATACATGTGAGTACATATTAGGTGTTGCCTATCAGTCAAATTGGTAGGATAAACCCAAATCCAAATACTTTTATAGAAACTTCCATAATGTAAATTATGGAAATTAAGCAAGAGAGCATGGGAGAAATTGTTGATTCACCGAGCAATGATGAATGATCAAATGAATATGTCTTCATTTCATCTTCTGAAATCCATCAATTCTATACTTCATCAGCCAGGCCAGAAGAAGTTAAAGCAATGTCAGAGATGAACGATGATGTTGATTATCAATCCATCATCTCCTATTTATTACCCACGGAAGACCCTTCAACATCAATAGGGCCAGAGATGGTAGCCTCTTCTTTAAGATGTTCAGATTTTAACATTTCGCATGGTCGTGTAAATTCTTCTTCATCATCTACTATGCAAGTTGAAATAGAAGAAATAACACATACTGAAGAAAAAGAGGAAGATCTCAGGGATGCTCCTCCAGTATTTGAAGAGCGTATTTCCACTACTGTGGATGAACTCAGAGAAATAAATCTGGGTACAAAAGAAGATCCATGCCCCACTTTAGTTAGTATGGCCATGAATATTGAAGAGAAAGAAATGTATATTTCATTTTTAAAGCAAAATCAAGATTTATATTCTTGATATTATACAGAAATTCTAGGTCTTGATCTCGATGTTGCCACTCATCAATTGGGTTTTCCAGAAGAGCATCAAGGATTCAAACAAGCCCCAAGAAGAACACACCCAACTTATGCGTTCAAAATTGAAGTTGAAGTGGATAAGAATATCTAAGACAACTTCATCAGTGATGTTCAATATCCCAAATGGCCGGCTAATATTGTTTCGGTGAAAATGAATAATGGAAAAATTAGAGTTTTCATAGATGTTAGATATCTTAATTGGCATTGTCCCAAGGATTATTTTCCAGTTCCGATCATAGAACACTTAATTGATGCAACAACTGGTTATGAAGCACTTTCCTTAATGGATGGATATTCTGGATATAATTAAATCCGAATGGCTTCAGAAGATGAAGAATCTATAGCCTTCAGAGCACATATGGGTTTGTTTTTCTATCAGGTAATACCCTTTAGGCTTAAGAATTCAGGCACAACATATCAACGTGCCACACATTGTATCTTTAAACCCATTTTAGTGAAATTTGTTGAATGTTATGTGGATGATTTTGTGGTTAAATCTAGACAATGTTCTAATCACTTGGATGATTTGGAAATCATATTCTATACCTTTGACAACATAATTTGAAGATGAACCCCTTGAAATGTGCTTTTGGGGTAACCTCAGAATATTTCTCCGCTTTTTTGTACGCCATCATAAAATCAAAGTCGATCATGAGAAGAAAAAATCAATCCTTAGTATGTCACTTCCTCTGAATTTGAAATAATTGAGAATACTTCAAGGAAACTTGTCCTATATTCGAAATTTCATCGCCAATCTGGCAGGAAAATGTTTACCCATCACCAAATTGATGAAGAAGGGAGTCACTAAATAGTGGACTGAAAAATGTCAAGAAGCATTCAATATTCTCAAAAAATATCTCTTTTGTCCACTGGTATTATTGCCACCTATAGAAGGAAGACCACTTATTCTGTATGTGACAACTTTAAGGCGATCTTTGGGTGCCTTCCTTGCCCAAAAGAATGATGCTGAGAATGAAAATAGCCTTTACACACTCAGTGAGACTATGATTGAAGAAGAAACCTGATATTCATGTATTGAAAAGTGATGCCTAGAATTAATCTTTGACGTTCAGAAATTAAGGAACTAGCTGCAACATCATGAGGTCCAATTAGTATCTCGCAATAACCCGCTCTAATTCATTCTTAGTCATCCAATGCATATAGGATGTCTGGCAAGGTGGGCAGTTATTTTGCAGCAATTTGATATCCAATATGTGTCTCAAAAGGCAATAAAGGGCCAAGCTCGGGCTAATTTCCTTTCTAATCATCCTTCAGTAGAAGAAACATCTTTAGATATTGAACTTCCTCATGGGGAAGTCTTCTCTATTCAAGATAATCGTCAAACATGGGAAATGTACTTTGATGGTGCTTCCAGAAGTCCAACATGGAAGAAAATGGATGATCCTAAATTCAACAAATTTGGGTTAGGAATTTTTCCTATTTACCCAGAAAAGGTGGTGCTACCCTATTCATTTTTATTACGGGAAGTAAGTACAATTAATGAAGCAGAATATCAATCTCTCATTGCAGGCTTGGAATTGGCACTTCAGGCATAAGGGAATCACATAAAGGTAAAAGGTGATTCAGACCTAATTATCAAACAAGGAAATGAGGATTATTCCTTTAGAAAATAAGATTTAATCCCTTTGTGTGATTACGTTAGAGAATTAATGGCGGAATTTACTTTGGAACCGACATTTTCTTATGTCCCGTGATCACAAAATGCCTAAGATGATGCACTGGCTAATGTAGCCACAGCTCTGGTGTATCCAAATTGGGATGAGACAATCATCATTATTGCCCACCGTCATACAATTTGACCTTATGTTCAAATCAGAACAGTTGAAATCAATGAAATTAGTCCCATCTCTGAAACACGTGGTCGCACTAAAGGATGGATGACACCTATTAGAGAATAACTTCAAAATGGAACACTCCCACCTGATAGAGATGATAAAGAACAAATCTAGTGACATGTGGTCAATTTTACTTTTTATGATATCCAAGATCACCGAGAAAAAATTCTCTACAATAGTGGTTTTGATGGTATTCTCTTCAGATGCATTGATGGTGAAGAGACAATGGCGGTCATGAAAGAAGTACATGCAGGATTTTGTGGTGCCCACCAGTCTAGACATAGACTGTCTAATCAAATTCTAAGGCCTGGATACTTTTGGCCTTCAATGATACAAGACTGTATTGATTTCACTAAGAAGTGTCATTCTTGCCAAGTATGTGCCAACTACATTCATCAACCCTCATAGTTGCTTCATAGAGCTAAATACTCAAGGCCATTTTCCACATGGGGAATGGATGTAGTGGGACCTTACCCTTCAGCTACATCCAAGCAGTTTAAGTATTCTCTTACTGCTATTGACTTCATTTCCAAATGGGAAGAGGAAATAACTCTCAATGAAGTAATTTCTAAAATCATTGTTAGATTCATAAATTCTAACATGATTACCAAATTTGGTGTCCCTCAAACCAAATTGACAGATAATGGAACCAACTTCTGTTCATCCGAGGTATGGAAGTTGTATTAAGAATACAACATCAAATCCAACCATTCATCTCGGTATCATGTAGCAGCCAATGGAAAAATAGAGGCCTTTAATAAAACTCATTCAAATATAATTCAAAATATGGTGGATAAAGATATGAAATCACGACCTGATAAACTTTTTCATGCTTTATGGGCTTATCGGACCACCACCTGCACTGATACATGCTCAAATCCATATTCATTGGTATATGTAACAGAAGCAGTCTTGCCTATTGAGGTTCAATTACCCTCTCTTAGAGTAGCCATTTGTGATCAGTCATCCACAGATGAACAATCTCAAAAGTGATAGGATGAATTGGAATGATTAGATGAAAAAAGATTGTGCACCTTGCACCAATTGAAAGTCTATCAGAATCGAATAGCATGTGCTTTCAATAAAAAAGTTCGTCTTCGTTCATTTATTGAATGAGAATTGGTATTGGTCCTCATAACCCTAATGATACCAGGAATGAAGCCACTAATACATGACCCAAAGTGGGAAGGACCATAATCAATACATAAGGTCAAATCTAATTGAGAATATTCTTTAATCTCAATCGATGGACAACTCATTACATCTCCAACCAATGCCAGATTCTTGAAGAAGTATTTTGTGTATCACAAATACCCTTACGTCCAACATGACTTTAAACTGTGTCCCCGTTGTCCTTACTGCAAGACATTAAACTGCATAGCCATACTTCCTAGATATATGACGCTAAACTGCATAGAAACCAACATCCTACATGATGTTAAACTGTATATTTTCATCCAAAATGACATTAAATTGTGCACCTCATCATCCCACAGGACGTTAAACTGTGAAAAAGTCCCTAATGCATCTAGCAATATGTTAAAATGCATAACCAATGTCTTGCCTACACGACGTTAAACTGTAAAACACAACATCCTACATGACATAAAACTTTATTGTCCTACATGACATTAAATTGTTCACATATTCGTCCTACATGATGTAAAACCGATAAAAGTCCCTTAATACGTCATACATTATGTTAAACTATATTTTCTCCCTACTACATGACACTAAAATATGCAGCCCCAATAGTCCTCACTAGTAGACTTTAAACCACATAGTCCTCTCTATCATCCAACATGATGTTAAACTATTCGTCCATGCTGCAGGATGTTATACTGCCTAGCACCCCATGTCTGTGACATAAGACATTTAAACTATGAAACTGTTCCTTATACATCCTACATGACGTTAAACTGTGAATCATTAGGGTGGTCATTGCCTCTTGTTTCTCACACCGAGTATGAATCACTTGAGCATAGAGTAATCTTCAACCATAACACCCTCTCTGGACCGCTAAACATGTGTAAGTCCCAACACAATTTTTATGTTTTTGTACTCAAATAAAACTCGATAAAAATTTCATTATTAATTTAACTACACTGACTTTGATACTTGCCTTCTAGGCTGGGTACGTAGGCAACCTCCTGAGTTTCATTCCCAAAACCAATATCTTCATGTCGGTTCACCTCCGTCTCATATGATATTGATCCGTGAAGCATCCCAAAACCAATATTTTTTACATTGGTTCACCATCATCCTTTCTATATAACGTTAAACTATACAGTCCCCCATTGTCCCTCAACAAATAGGGAATCATCATTGACATTGATCTCCAATTATGTCATATTCCAAAGACTACATGCATAAATGGCAATGACCAAACCATTAATCATGGGTCAAACTATCATTGAACTAAAGTCCCCTTTTCACACTTCACCTGTACAAACCAAATTTGTACAAAGGGTATTGTAAGAACTACATGTGTCTTGATTCCCATCTTTATGGGATATGTAGTAATGTTCAAGCATCCCTCGAATCCTTCCCCAAGTCTTTGGGCCTAACTCCAAATTCCACTTTCAGTCCCTTGGAGGAAAATTCCTCCTGTGAAAACATGTATGTGGTATGAAAACCCTGGTCTTCATTCTCATCAGATTTATAAAACACACACTGTGTATTATTTATTATGGTCCGAACTCTATGACCATAAACTAAGAACTTCTACATTCTCATCCCACATGACGTAAAACAGTATTTCAAGAACTATGTATGACATGATTCCCATCCTTATGGGATACGTAGTAAAGTACAACACCTCAATTCCGGACCCAGTCACAACATTATTTTGTTTAGAATTTGCCTGTGTAACTTCTACATGCATTGGACAATGCCCATTTTGATGTATCATACTTCTAACATTAATTACTTCCAGATCTCCATAACCCTTTTCTTGACATTTGGTCACAAAATGTATGATACTTGGGAGTTAAATTGCCTGATTACGCTACACATGCCCTTAGGCGGCCTTGCATAATTAGTCTACATAACGGACATGTCAGCCAAAGGATGCTATTATTTGAATATGTAGCCAATGCCCTTAGGTGGCCCTGCATAATTCAACCCCTAATGGGTTTTTAAAATAGTTGTAACTTCATTCTTGGGTGAAAACCCTCTTTTCCTTATTGGTCCTAACGACAATATGTAAGGATCCACAAAAATGGACATCCATAACATATTTGTACCATATTCTTTTTCTTGATCTGAAAGTATTCAAGTATTTGGTTTATATTTCCCTTCCGTATGTTTGGATCAGACCTTTGTAGGAGTGAAATTCATCAAATTCCTTGACAATCTAGATTGGGAATATCCTCTCCATATTCAAATACCTATCCCCATACAACAAACTCTATGCTTTGGAAAATTTGAATCTTCATAAACTTTCATTGGTTTTTAAGCAGCAGAAAAGTAAAATTTATGAGAGTTCTTTTGCCTGACTATGCAGCACATGCCCCTAGGTGGCCTTGCAAAAGTAATCAACATAACGGACCTGTCAGCCAAAAGATACTATTATTTGACTATGCAGCCAATTCCCTTAAGCGGCCAAGCATAATTCAACCCCCTAACAGGTTTGTTAAATAATGGTATCTTCACTCTTAAGAAATACTTATTATAATGCCTTTTAGCCCTTTTTCATATCATTCCTCAGATTCAAAATTTCCTACGACATATATTACATGTTTTCCTCCATACATGAATGTGGTAATATGTTTTTAGATAAATTATCAAGGAATTGAGTCAATTTTTATCCATTCGGTCAAAGCTATTCGACCATAAAAATTAGCCTTTTTATGTCCAATGTGCATGACTTTAAACTTCCCACAAAAGACAGGGGAACTATAAACAAAAGTCCAATCCCAACTCACTAAACATACATTTCTTATGATTTAGTTAATATTGAGAAATTTAAATATATCAAGTTTGTTGGGTTATTTTTATAATCCTAGAAAAAATCAAACTATGATTACTAGGCCCATTGGATTAGGTAAATATTTAAAGCATGTAGCAAAAGAATGCAGGCACACATGATTGGAGATGAAAGTTTTTTTCATTGCTGCAAAAGAGGTAGAATGAAATCCACAGACTGGAGTCTCTTCTCTTTATCAAGAATTACAAGAGGCTTTCCACATAACTCTTCATTTGATTTACGATATTCCGTGTTTCATCAGAAAAAACATGTAATTCATTCATTAAACTACATACAATAAGAAACGCAATGATACCAACTCTTCATGGAATAATTGTAAAAGAATGTTCTTGAGTGTAGTTTGAAAAAAATTTATGCTGATCAAACTGTGATTTTGTTGGTGTCCAAGAGACTTGGAAGATGTATATATGTATTTGAGAATGGAGCATTGGAAGTAAAGATCCATTTGAAGAGAGTACTCTTTTCAGATATTTTTTCTAATGTCATGATTGTATTCTCTCCATCAACCAGATGCAGAAAACATATTATCCGATGGTTTTCCATTTTCATATCTCCAAGGAAATGGCAACAAGGAAAAATTTTAAAGTTCACACCATTATTGCTGATCTTAATGCACATTATAACCGAAATAGAGTAGCAGAAGTGAGACTGCATCATGGGCATATAATTCTTTTCATATGGAACATTGACTCCTTGTAGATGACCATGGCCATACAGAGGCAGGTAGATGCTCTGTAGGAAATTATGATGACACGTCCTCAAGTACTTGGTCAAATCTAGGAGAGCACTGTCGCAGATATTATCGAAATCGTGGCCAACAATGTTCATCATGTCATCAATCCACTTGCTAGCCAAATAATCAGCCGATCTGATTCTTCTGGGAGCCATTGAATCTGCCCAAATATCTAATAATTAACTTTTATGTAAGTTGATTTTTCATAAAATTTGTGAAGATAAATTAGAAAAAATGACTAAGGCATTAAGGCGCGCAAGTCCCATATTGGCGCGCAAGCCCATGTTGGTCACATAAGTTTTACTGCGCTAGTACTGGCGCGCAAGTCAGAAACTCACTATAGAAGTGCGACACCAACAGAAGTGCGAACAAGCAGAAAGACACGTCACTTGCACACCGAGAGCTTGAAGCATTGGAATCTGGGTGTTTTGCACGAGAGTGGAACATGTATTTATAGGAAAGGTCGCACCTCTGCGTGCTGAACCCTACGCATCTCGCAGTTGCACGCCGCTCAACACCTACACGCCCCAATTTCCATGGTTCTCTCCTTTACCTAATAGTCAAATCCTCATTCCGTTTTCAGATCCAACTCTGAGGGGGGACTTGTGTTGATGCTCCTTTCCATCATAGATTCTAATGAATGAAAAATGGGAAAACCTTAAGCTCAAAGAGATTCATCCTTTAGTGGAACATAAAAAATTTACAAAGGCATGAACACAGATCTCTTTAATCATGGGTCACACAAGTATCACCATGGTCACGCAAGTATACTTGTGTGCCACATATTGGTTGCGCAGGTGACTTGCGCGCCCTATTTTATTTTTTCCCAATGTCATCAATGGGATATAAATAACACTTGCGGACCCCCCATTTCGAGGATGAAAAAAAATCCAAAAGTCAGATTTAAGCTCTCGGTGCCCTAGTCTCTACTTGAAGTCTTCTGAACACTTCTATGGTAATTTCTTAATTAGAATGGATGATCTAAAGAGGGGAAATAAGGCGTAAGTGTTGAAATTAATTAACAATTGTGCACCTAAGTGTCTAACCCTTAAGGGAAATGGCCACACTTGCGCACCACCTTATCCCTTCAACAGAACTTTCACACCACCCTTTTGGAAGCCTTTGGGGATAATACTAATGGCTGAAGCCAAGTCTTGGCCATGTATTACCCTATTGGTTAACTGTCGCCCAAGTATACCCATGCCGCGCAAGTATACTTCCGTGAACAGGACTTGTGCGCCTGCCTCTTTTTGGTGCCCCTCCGCATATTCAACTCTTTCTTTCACATCCACATATCCTCTTCAAGATTTAGCATTCAAAACCCTCTTCAAAGCCATTTATGGCATGGTTCTTTTGTTGTCTTCTTTATCTAAAAGGAATTTTGTGGAACATCTCTCAAAACCTCATGATTTATATAACATTATGTCACTATGGTTATTGATTTCATTCATTCGACTTCATCCTTTAATATGAGAAGTTCCCTAATCTGGGAATCCACCTTAGGAGTAAGCCCCATGTTCCATAATCTAGGCATCCTCTTTAGGAGTATTCCCCATGTTCCCTAATCTAGGCATCCTGCTTAAGAGTAAGCCCCATTCAAAAGTTCCCAAGTCTGGGCATCCTCCTTAAGAGTAAGCCCCAATAATAGTTTCTCTCAATCTGGGTATCCTCCTTAGGAGTAATCCCCAAATGTCAAGTCCCCTCAACCTGGGCCTCCTTTTCAAGAATAATCTCCAGGATTAATTTCTTTTGACTTGGGATTCCTTCTTAATAATAAAACCCAATAATAAATCTCCCCTAATTTGGGAATCCTCCTTAGGATTAAGACCCAATTTTTAGAGTATCCAAATCTATATAAAGCTCAAATATCTTTATAGACCTTGCTCTTGGGCTTCTTTCCTAAACTAAGCCTTGATCTTTATTTACTTGGACAGTTACACATACATAAGCCCCATATCATTCATCGTGACCATATCTTTCATGGGACAAATCATCAAGTTTACCAATACCTCTTGTTTCTCACACTGAGCATGACTCAAGTGAGCATAGAGTGTAAATGTAACCAAGACACTTCCATTTGGGATGATAGTCATATGTAAGCCCCACAATTCTTAATTAAACTACCTGGACATTCATCTCTGACTTAAAGGTATAGTACCTAGGACACCTTTCTAAGGTTCAAGCCCATCACCCATTAAATTTCATCCGTCCCATATGACATTAAACTATATCTTAATTCCTGAACTATGTGGGTTATGATTCGTTTTCTAACAAGGATATGTAGGTATCCCATCTATGGGTACGATCCCAACTCTAAAATAATCCATGTCCTTCTGAATGACAATAAACATTAAGTGCCCCGCAGAGTGGCTTTGAAACCAGTATGGTTATCATAATGACAATGAGATTTCTATATAATGTGTTGAAGGATACCACTGAATATGAATCTCTAATACACACAAATGATTCTCTATCGATGAAGAACCTCGAATTCATATAAAAGATTTTCTAAATCTCATAAATATCAATCATTGATTGCCAAATCTAAAGGAAAACTAATTTTCATGCTTGGTAAATTAACAAGGATTCATGAACATAACTCAAATCTATAAAGAGAGTCCCAGGGTAGACAATAATTCCCCCCAAAAAGGTGTAATGAGTCCAACCTCCAATCCTCTCGACCAATGCAAATTCTTAAGCCCCATCGGTCAACAAATAATGAGCACCTACCTTTGGGATGCAGGTCCAAATGGATATAGAATCATTGGATGTTTTCGATTCTA
The DNA here is from genome assembly GCA_963277665.1 of Viscum album. Taxonomy (NCBI): domain Eukaryota; kingdom Viridiplantae; phylum Streptophyta; class Magnoliopsida; order Santalales; family Viscaceae; genus Viscum; species Viscum album. The sequence goes on along the minus strand of OY728165.1, from coordinate 981,043,582 downwards.
TGAATAAACCCATTAGAAACCGATTGGAATGTTTGATCCTTAAACAAACCAGGTCATCCCCATTTCTAGAAGAAATACCCCACACACTCTGAAAACCATAGAAACCCCCAAACCAAATAAAACCCATCAAAGTCCTAGCATCCAAAAAAACAAAAAACCCTTAAAATCAGTAAAATACTATATAACCCAAAATCTATAAAACCATTAAAAGGCCATAAAAACCCTAAAAACCATGAAAACCCCACCAAACCCCAAAAAACCATTAAACCCCAAAACCCTAAAAACCTAATAAATTATAATAACACTAAAACCCCCAAAAACCCCTATACACCTAAAAAACATAAAAACCCTTAAAATATTAATAAAAATCATAAAGACAACACATACCATAAAAATCTTAAAAATCCCTCATAACTCAAAAATGCTAAAATAATACCTAAAACCTAAAAGACCATTAAAATCCTAAAAACCCAAAATACCATCAAAACCTAAAAAGACGCTAAAAAGTCTAAGAAAAACAAAAGGAACATAAAACACATAAAACCCTAAAAGACACTAAAAAGCCCATAAAAACCCAAAATACACCAAAAACCCCTTAAACACCCAAAAAACCCAAAAAACCTAAAAACAATAAAAAAATATCCTAAAAAATCGTTAAAATTTATAAAAACCACGAAAAAAAAATCTAAAACACCAAAACCCATAATACCCTATAAATCCCTTAAAATGATAAAAGCCCCAAAACACCCCAAAATCCATAAAAAACCCAAAAAAATTATAAATACAATACAATACACTAAAAAAATTAAGACACTAAAAATACTAAAAAAACTGAAACCCCGAAAAACCCTAAAAACCCATCAAATCCACTAATGTCCTGAAATATCCCTAAAGACGCAAAAAATATCAAAACCCTAAAACCCCCTAAAAACCTAAAAAATCCTAAAAACACTAAAAACATTAAAAACATAAATCAATAAAACCATTAAAGACAAAAAAAATCCCTAATAAGCACAAAAAATCCTAAACCCCTTCAAATCCTATAATCCCAAAAAATCCATAAAAAGCCAAAAAACTAGAAAACCCAAAAAAACCCCCAAAAAACCCCTCTAACATCCTAGAATCCATAAAAAACCTAGACCATATACCTTACACACTAAAGCCTAAACCCCACAACCTAAAAATGATTCCATGATTCAAAAATCCAAAACCCTGCACCATAATCCTTATACCCTACACCATAAATCCTAAACCATATACCCTACACCCTAAACAATAAAATGTACACCCAAAACCATATACCCTAAACACTGAAGCAATAAAAATACACCCTAAACCCAATACCATACACCCTAAACAAGACACCCTTTACCATATAACCTACACCCCAAACCCTAAAGAATATATTCTAAACCATACACCATAAATCCTACACCCAACACCCTAAACCTATACCCTACACCCTAAACCCTAAACCCTAGTACCTATACCCAAAACCATAACCCCCACACCATAAAACCTATCCCCACATCCAAAACACTATTTCTTACACTGCAAAACCCAATACCACACACCATAAACCATAAATCTTACACTATATACCCTATACCCAAAACCATACACCCTAAACCAACCCCATACAGTTCACCCTATACACGACACCCTACACCCTATACCATATACCCAACCCCCTAATACCTACACACTAACACCTATACAATACAACCTAAACCATAATACCAACACCCCAAACCATTTACCCTGCAGTATAAACCGACACCCTAAAACCTATACCATACAACCTAAATTTTTTTATCCCACACCCTAAACCCCATAAACTACAACCTAAATCATAAATCCTATAAATTAAACCCTCAAAACTAAACCGTCCACCCTAAACACTATAACTGAAACCCTTATCTATTTACCCTATACCATACACCCTAAACCCTACACTAGGGCACCATACCCTTCACCCTAACCCCTATATGTTATAACCTAATACTAAACCATAGATCATACACCCTACACCACGTACCAGATACTATACACCATAAAGAAATATTGTACACCCTAAACGATATAACCTATATCATAAACCCTAAACTCTGTAGCCTAAATTCTATTTTGTACACCCAATACTGTATACCTTACACCTAAAACCAAAACCCCTACATCATGAACCCTATACCTAACACCATAAAACCCTAAAAAATACAACATAATCCTTATACCCTACACCATAAACCCTAAACCCTACACCCTTTTCCCTATACCATACAACATAAACCGAAATCTTAAAAACTCAAAAATAGCCCTCAAAACCTTAAATAACACTAAAATATAAGAAAACCCTTACAAAATATAAAATTAATAAAAAACCTACAACCCTATAAAAAATTTAAAAGCCTAAAATCCTTAAGAAAAATAGAAATACCTAGAAAAGAATAAAAAACGCTATAATCCCAACGCCCCCCAAACGATAAAGTCCATAAAACCCCTATAAACAATAAGAAACCTAAAAATACTAGGACACACTAAAACCTATAAAACACAAAGAATAAAATTAGAAATCCATAAAACTAAAAAAACCATAGAAAACCATAAAAACACTTAAAACCCATAAAACCCGCAAAAACAAAAAAACATTAAATCCATTAAAACCCCTAAATACCAGTATCAACGTTGAATGGAATTTAAAACCCTAAAAAATTTTAAAACCCTAAAAAAAATTAAATCCATAAAACACCAAAAAAACCCTAAAAAACGACAACAACCAAAAAACTAGGAAAATCCTGAAAACCTCTAAAAACCATATAGAACACAATAATCTTGAAATAATCACTTAAAACACTAAAATAGAACAAGGAACCCAAAATTACCCTAAAATAACCATAATCCATCTAAATATGCCTTAACAATCCCAGAAAAACTCATTAAATACCCAAAAAAACATAAAACCCCTAAAGAGCACTAAAAAATCCCAAAAAAAATCCTTAGAACTCCAAAAAAACCTAAAACCCCTAAAATCACAAACACAATAAAACCCCATAAAAAACTTAAAAACCTAAAAAACCTAAAATACAAAAAACCCTAAAGACCCCCAAAACCCTTAAAAAGACGTAAAAATCGTAGAATCTCCTTGAATGATTCTAAATGCCCCTGAAAAACATAAATTACCAAAAAACTGATGAAACCATTGAAAATCCTAATGACCATAAAAACAATTGACATCCAAAAGGCACTATAGACTAAAGAAAATTCAAAAAACACAAAATCATCTAAAATTATAAACATCGTAAATACCATAGAAACCCTAAGACCCCTAAAACCCCCTAAATACCATACAAATCTTAAAAACTCTAAAAACCCATAAATAATGTAAAAACTTAAAAAAAAAATCCATGGACCCCTAATAACTGAAGAGACCCTCTAAAAACCAAATAAACAAAGAATCCCTAAAACATCATAAAAATCTCTAAAATTCATGAAAACCACTAAAAATATTGAAAATAATAAAAAATCTCTATAACCATATAAAAACATGAAAAAATAAAAAAAACCCAAAAAAATAAAATATACTAATAATCAATTACTATTCTTAAAAAACACTAAAAACCCTAAAAACATAAAAACACATAAACCCCTAAAATCTTTAAAAACCCTAAAAGACCCTAAAAAATTCTAAAAAACCTAAAAATCATAAAACCACTAAATGTCTCGAATGCTTTTAAAAATCCTAAAAGGCAGTAAAACCCTAAAAACACTAATGACCCAGAAAAACATAAAAACCCAAATATAACTGGAAAAAACCTAAAAAAGTTATAAACCATAAAAACCTACACCTTTAAAAACACTGCAAGACCCTATAAATACTATGAACCACTAAAAAGAGGAAAATAAATGAAACAATAAAACCATAAAACCCCATATAAACCCCAAATAAATTTTAAAAACCCTAAAAAATGTAATGACGCTAAAAACCCTAAAGAAATCATAAAATCCCCTACACCCTATGAAACCTAAAAACCATAATAACCCATCAAAACATTACACCTTTAAATAACCTAAAGCACCATAAAATCCATGAAACCACCTAGAAACCTAAAACACCATAAAACCATATAAACCATAAAAACACTAAAAACGATAAAACCAATAAAACCCCAAAAAACAATGAAAATTATTGAACACATTGATAGTATGTAAAACACTTAAAAAAATTAGAAGAACCAAAAAACCCTAAAAAATCTTAAAAAACCTCAAAACCAAAAAACAAAAAAAACACTAAAACCCCTCAAATCCACTAAAAACCCAAAAAACTAACAAAAATAGCTCAACACCCCCAAAAACCCCAAAACCCTTCAAAGACCCCAAAAAACCTTTACTACAATATAATACCCTAAACCTCAAAAAATTATGTAATCCCTTAAAAAGTATAGAAAGCCCCTAAAAACGTAGCAATCCTTAAAAGACAAAAAATACCAAAATGTCCCTAAAACCCTAAAACACCTAAAAACTGAAAACCCCTAAATACCCAAAAAGACACTAATAACCCTAATAACCCTATGAACCCTAAAACCCCATATATACCCTAAAAATCATAAATGAATCTAATTTTTTAAAACCCATAAACACCCCAAACCCTGTATTCCATAAAAACCCTAAATATAGTAAAATAATAAAAATACCTTCCAAAAATAAGAATATCTTATAAATCCACAAAAAACCTAATAACAATAAAAGACAATAAAACCCCATAAATCAATAGAAACCCTAAAAACCAAATATTCCTCTGAATCATTAAATGACCCAAAACACTTAAAAACCCTAAAACCCTAAAAAATTTAAATCCCATAAAACCATAAACCCATAAAAACTCTCAAAAGAAACTAAACACCCTATAACCCCTAAATGACCATAAATTACCATACAAACAGTAAAATAATTTAAAATAGTAACATGAATAAATTGCCCGAAAAAACAAAAAAATTAATATATATCAAAAAACAACTAAATGACTCTAATACAATAAAGGTCCCTAAAAACCCAAAACAAACTCCAAATGACCACAAAACACTAAAACCAATATAAATTACTAAAAACATAAAGGAATATAAAAAGGGAAAAACTCTAATGTACTCTAAAACCCTAAAAGGCCCCACAACCCTAAAAAAAATTAATGACACTAAAGATCCTAAAAACCATTAAAACCCGTAGGACCTCCTCATAAACCTAAAAAATAATCAAAAAACATAAAAACCATAAATTAACCTAAAAACACTAAAAACACTAAATGACTCTAAAACCCTAAAACCCTATATACTGCTAAAAGTCCAAGCAAAAAACATTAAAACACACTAAAATCCCATAAAACCCCTTAAAAATCATAAAACCCTAAAAATCCAAAAAAATTCAAAAGTCCCTAAGAACATAAAAAGGTATAAAACCCAAAATATACATAAAACACATAAATCCTTAAAACCCATAAAAAAATAAAATACCCTAAATATATTAAAAAAATGAATAAAAAAACAAAAACCATTAAAATATTAAGACCACCAAATTCCAGAAATAACCCCCAGAAAACAAACATTACCATAAAAGACCCTAAAAATCCTAAATCCACAGAAGTCCCTAAAAGTTCCAAAAAGCCCAAAAATCCATAATAACCCAAAAAAACCCAAAAAAACATAAGGAGAAATAAAAACTCTTCGAAGATCCTAAAATTCCAAAAAACCAGAAAAAAACACAAAAACCTGAAAAACATACTAAAACCCTCCAAAAACCCTAATGACACTAAAATCACAAAATAAATTACAAGATAATAATAATAATGAATTTGTTTTAAAACCACCAAACCCATAAAAGGTCTTGAAACCCATTAAAACCATAAATAAATATTAAAAACCATAAAACCATTAAGAAACATAAAACCCTTAAAACCATAAAAAACCTTTTAAACCAATAAAAACCTCTCATAACATAGAAAACCTAAAAATTCCTTGGAACACTAAAAAAATAATTTAACAACCCATAAAAACACTATATAATACTAATACAACCAAAAAACTCTCAAAAACCAAAAAACTCAAAAAACTAAAAAACTATATAATCCATAAATACCATAAAAACACTAATGACCTTAGAACCCCTAAAAATGACAAAATCCCCTAAAAATCCTAAAAATATCCTAAAACCCACTAAAAACTGAAAAAACCCAAATCCTCAAAAAAACTTAAAACCCCAGAAGAAATGTAAAACAAATAAAAAACCGATCAATGAAATAAAAATCTGGAAAACCCTAAATAATCTAATAACACTAAAAAAATATTAGAACAGTAAAACCCACTAAAACCATAAAAAACAATAAAAAAATATGAAACCGAAAAAAATCCTAAAATACCATTAAACTGTAAAAACCATATAAACCCCCAAATAACAAAAACTCCCTAAATCCATAAAATTCATAAAATCCTAAGACCCTAATAATCTACTAAAACCCATAAAACCATTTGAAACCATAAAACCAATAGACGAACCTAAAGCCCTAAAAGTAACTAAAAGAACATAAAACACTTAAAAACCACTAAAAACCTATAAAACCCTATAAGACCCAACAAATTATTAAATACACAAAAAATACTAAAACCCTTAAAAAATTAAAAACACAAAAAACATGAAAAAATTAGAAAATAACCCTAAATGATACGACCCATACAATCGCTAAAATAACTTAACACTCTAAGAACAATTAATGACCATGAAATCCCTACGAAAATAAAACACATTAAATACCTAAAAAAATTTAAAAGCATATAAAACCAACCAAAACCGATAAAATCATGTAAAACCCTTAAAAATCCTAAAAACCCAAAAAATATTAGAAATTGTAAAATTCCATAAAAATCCCTAAAAACACAGAGTACCCCAAAACCCTTTAAGTTCAAAAAACCCTAGAACAACTCTAAAAGCACTAAAAAAATACTAAAAATTTGAAAAATGCAAAAAACCCTAAATACATAAAAAACACTTTAAAAATACACTAAAACAATAAAACCCATAAAGGTATTTAAGGCCCCAAAAATCATATAAAAAACCAAACCCATAAAAACTCATAAATTAATGAAATATTTAAAAAATCCATTTTTTTTAAAAACCCTAAAAATATAAGAATAGAAAACCCCCAATAAATATGTCAAAAATATATAAACACTAAATAATTTAAAAATTCAAATAACCCTAAAACCACATAAAACCCAAATAAAACATAATAAAACTAAAATAACTAGATCATAAAAACCCATAAAAGCATTAAAAACATTAAATCCCAAAAAATATAATAACTATAAAAACATGGAAATCCAATAAAACCCTAAACTCTATAAAAACACCAAATCCCTTAAAAACCCTTAAATTATAAAAATACTATAAACAAGAAAACCCTAAACACCTAAAACCCTAAAAAATATTCCTAGATATCCTATAAACCCTAGACCCAAAACATTACAAACAAAACCCTAAACACCATACCCTAAATTGTAAACCATGAATACTAAACCATGAACCCTACACCATAATAATTTTACCCTAAAACCTAACCCAAAACACTACAACCTACACCCAAAACCCTAAACCACACACCATAAAACCTATACTCGACACCCTAATTAATAGACCTTTCACCCAAAACTGAATACCCTACACCCTAATACCAAACCATTACACCCTTTACCATTTACCCTTCCCCATTAATCCTAAACCCTACACCATATACCCTAAACCATAAATTATAAAACCTTCACACAAAACTAAATACCTTGATCCTTAAACCATTGACCCTAAACCATAAATCCTTAATTATAAACCCTATATCCTACACCCTACACTCTATTTCCAAACCCGTAAAAACTTATATCCAACACCGTAGTCCAAAAATGCTACACCAAAAACTCTATACTCAACACCCAAAACCCTATACCCTACACCCAAAACACTTTACCCTATAACCTAAATCTTATACCCTACACTCAAAACACAAAACCCTATACCAAAAACCCACTACCATAATCCATAAATCTAAAACCCTACATCCTAAATCCTATACCGTTAACCTTAAATCCTAAACCCTGTATTCGAAACCGTATACATTACATCGTAAACCCTATACCCAACACCCTAAACCCTATACACTACGCCCTACACCCTAAAATGTGAACTATAAACACTAAAACCTACATCTTGATACCATTACTGCACACCGCAAACCATAAACCCTACACCCTAGCCCAATATGCTTCCCCCTAAACTCCAAAACAATCACCCAAAACCCTAGGCCATACGCCCTAAACCCTATACCATACACCATAAAACATATAACTAACACCATAAATCCAAAAAACTAAATCCTAAAACTGATACCAGACACCATAAACCATATACCTTATAGCCTAAAGTCTAAAAATCATACCCTAAACCGTCAACCCTACTCCATGAACCCTAATCCTTACACCTTGAAACCCGAACACTATACTCTAAACCCTATACCATACACCATATACCTAAAACCTACACTATAAAACTTAAACACTATATCCCAAACCCAATACCCTACACAATATTCTATATACCTTAAACCCTAAACTTTAAACCTTAAAACACTAAAAAAACCCAATGACCTAAAAACCCCTAAAATATATGAAAACCTGTACCAACCAAAAAACCATAGAAATCCCTAAAACCTCTAAGAAGAGATGAGAGTATGTGATCTCTACTGATGATGCCTTGATGATTCGGGCCTCTGTGGTCCTTACTCCTCCCCCGGTGGGGGAGGAATCCTTGCCTGATGTTAATCGAAACATGGCTTTCAACCCACCCATTACGCCCAATCATCTTCCCTCGTTCCCTCCTTTTGAGCTTCATACAAACCATACAGATTTATTTGAGGGTGATACACAATTATTGATTTCAGTATCAGAGTTCCATGAGACATCTTATCTTCATAGAATGACAATGGTTTCATGTTTTATGAATCCCTATCCCATAGTGGTCTCGTTTGACATATTCATTTTTTAATCTTATAATCTTCAAGATTGTGTGATTGTTGGGTTTCTAGATAGATTCCACTTTATTATTCACTTCTATATGGAGGAGGATTTGATCCGCACCTGGTCCTAGACCCCTCGAAGCTTCAATGGTGTTAGATTCTTCCACACCAGGTAGAGTTTTGATCGTCACATAAATTGTGACTTTCCGATGATTGCTTCTTGTGTAAGGTTTTTGGGATGCTCATTCCACTTCCAAAATATGTCAATCATCTGTATTATAGGGTTTCTTTTGGGTTTATTGTTGTGTTTGGATAGAAGAACTCGGGCTATTTTTCATCTGGTCGCTCCACAAGTTTGTGTTGTGGTGGATGATTATAAGGAGCTTGTTAAATTGTTTTGGATTATTGATGGTAAATAATTATGGTATAAGAATCTAGTTATCTTTTAATCACTGGTGACCTTTTTATCTTCTTTCAAGAAGATGGGCTATCTTGGTAATAGATGTAAGTATTATAGCAGGATCAGAGAAGTTGTGGTGCTGAACCATGGAGCACCTGATGCAGGTTTTCCAGTGCAGATTGATGTACCATTAAGTGAACAAGTTGTTGTGGATTTTTGAGAGGTTCCCATGATGTTTTCTTGGAATCATGAGCCTAGGGTATCTATTGTTATTGACAGGATAAAACATGAACATGGAATTATGGCGGATAAGGAGACATGATAGAGGGATATTGTTTGTGGTGGAACTGTCGATGGAGAAACTAGGAAGTAGGATACCTCTAGAGTTGATTGTGAGGGTAATGAAAATGGATAGTAAGAGGATTCAGCCTCAGATGCTATGGTGCTTGCTGGGTCAGGGTGGTTGGGTCCCTCGGTTGTTGTGGGTCATCAAGGAGCTCCTCTTTATAGGAATGTGGCAAGTGCTATTTTCATGGGAGGGATGGTTGAGGTCCAAGACAAGTTGAGTCTCATTAGTGGGCAGGCTGGTAGAAGAGTTGTGCAAGATTTGGTTGGTGCCCCCATGGGTAATTGGTTTGCGTGCTTCAGTGTGTTATCTAAGGGTGTGGCTACTGAAATGGAGGATTTGGAAGAGCATGGGATGGTGGAGGAGCAAGGGGACACGACTACTCTGGAAGGAGGGTCCCAGATTGATGTTCGATGTCCCTCGGAGGATCCCTTGGAAGTCTTGTGCTACTCCAGTTCTCAAAATGTTGGGATGTAGGCTCTTGTTGAGGGGGATTCTACTAATGAATCTGGATGAGTGGCTAAGAAGGGGGATGTGGTTGAGTCGGGATAGGTGGATGCAGAGGGAGAGATAGCTAATCAGGGGCTCATGGAAGGGTAGGATAGAACTGTTGGGAGTGCGTGGACTATTTTTCTGGACCATAGTGAGGATCATACCATTGCTACTAGGCATGGTGGATGGAGTGTGGCCTAGTTTTCCAATATTATGTTGGATACCAATGGGTGATCGGATGGTGATGTTGAGCAGGTGAAAAGTGTGTTTCCAGAGCTTGTGCATAGCCAGGGGAGTGTAAGAAAGCTGCTAGGGGAGGTTTTCTTTTATTGAGTGTTCCTTGAACCTGGAATCCTCCTTCATACCGATTCATGATCGTTTCCAGGTTGATGATATAAGGCTGAACCTCAATTTGGATATGACCATTAAGGATAGGGCAGTGCAAGGCTTGCCTTTTCCTTAGTCCTGTGATGATGGTGCTGGGAATGAGTATGGGATGCCACATGGAGTTGTCTTATAAATCCCTTCTGGTGATGTGTAGGGCTAGGAACTGACCAAATAAGAGGATCTTGTCCATTATTCCTTGCTTGTTTAAGAGGGTGGTGCCATACCTTCTAGTGATTCATGGGATGTTGTACAGGGGATGATCTAAAAGGGTGTTGATGAATTACATGGGGGAGGTATGGGAAGGGAAAGGGAAAGAGGAAGATAGAGATGATGTAGTCCACGGTGAGGGCCCTGTCTGGTTAGACTACCTATGTGGATTTGTATTCCATGGAGGCGGAGGATCGTTTTTCCAAGGAGGAAAAAAATCAGGATGATGGTTCCACCTCTTCTCCCTCAAAGAGAAGAATGAAGTGGGATTACTCTGCTCTTCCCGAACCCATGGCTACCTAGGAATCATCAAAGGTCTCCAAACTGAAAGTCAATGTTAGTAAACAAGAGTAGTCACTATGCACCCCAGAGCAAGGAAGGTGCAGGGAGGAGAAATTGGCGCTCGTCAAACTTAATGAGGATTTTGAGTCAGGATGTGATTTTATCGACACAGGTGGTGGTTCTCACTTCTGTTTGATGATGTGGCTTCTCGAGACAGTGAGGAGGTTGACCCTTATGGGGTAGCTTCTATTTCTGGATTTGGTGGAGATATTGATTGACATGTCTCTCTTTTGTGGGTTTTTCGTTTTTTGGTGTATTTGGGGTTGTTAAGGGTGTTTGGGTGTGGGTTGTTTGACCCCTTCCCTCCTTGGTATACAACGTCTCTTTTTCTTAATAAATTTGGGGTGGGGGTCAGGAATAGCCTGGCTCTGCACCTTCCTTTCCCTAAAACCACTAAACACCAATTAAAACCCTAATAACCATAAAAACAAAAATAACCCTGATAATCGATAAACAACCCAAAAAATCCCTATAAAATTTATGAAAACACAGAAACCCATAAAACCTAAAATCAATAAAATCCCGCAAAAGCCCTAAATACACATAAAACATAAAAAACCATTAAAAACCAAAAAAATCCAAAAAACCTATAGAAAACCCTAAAAATACTATGAAAGCAAAAACCCCTGAAATCATAAAAAAACAATTTCTACAAAAAAACAATTAAATCCTTAGAAACTATTAAAAACACTTGAAACATCTAAAATCTCTAAAACCCTATTAAACCCCTAAAACCCCTAAATCCCTTAAAACCCAAAAAAGCCCAAAAGACATAACAACCAATTAAAACCCATAAAAACCTAAAAAATAGGAAAATATCTAAAAGAACCAGAATAACCTTAAAAGAAACCTAAAACCCCTATAAAAGAACCCTAAAAATCCTAAAAATTCCTAAATAATTCATAAAAACTCTTAAAATAAACTAGTAACCTCAAAACACTATTGAACCAAAATAACCCCAAAAACCATAAAAACCACAAATAACTCTAATACCCCTAAAAATCCTAAAAAACTAAAAATACACTAGAAACCAAATACCCCAAATAAACCAAGAAAAACATAAAACCTGTAATAACCCTAAAAGTACAAAAAAAACCCCCAAATGACCATAAAAAATTAATACTCTCTAAAAGACCCTAAAATACCGTAAAAGCACAAGAATCCAAAACAACCTTAAAAAACCTAAAACCGTTAAAATCCCTAAAAGACACTAAAAACGTTAGAAAACCCTTAATACACAAAAAACATTTAAAACATCCTAAAACCCCCAAAATCCTTATGAAATCCATAAACCCCTAAAAACCATTAAACTCTACAAAACTATAAACACACCTAAAACCCCCCAATAATATTATAAAATTCAATGGAACCCTAAAAACCATCAAATCCTCTTGAAGACCCAAAAATACCCTAAAACCCTGAAAACCCTAAAAACCCATAAAAATATCTAAAAAGCTAGAGGTCCCCAAAAAATCTCTGAAAATAATAAAATCCAAGAAAACAATATAAAAAACCTAAAACACCCCTAGAAGGAATCCCTTAAAAACATTTAAACCCTTAAAACCATAAACCCATAAAACATAAAAACCTAAAACACCTAAAATCCCTAAAAACCCAATAAACACCCTTAAGTACCCTAAACCAGTTATAACCATTAAACCCTCTAATAACTACAGATAAAAAAACTAAAAATGTAAGAAAGCACCTAAAAACCCTAAAACCCCTAAAAACCCAATGGATGCCTAAAACATAAAAATTACTTAAAACCCATAAATTCCCTAATAAATTTTAAACCATTTAAATGGCCTAAAAGGGATTAGAACCACTTAATAACCTATGAGACCCTAAAATACTCTAAAAACCCAAAAAAATTAAAATACATAAAAGACACAAACACCATTAATTATTATAAAAGACACCAAAACCCTGAATGTGAATAAAATAATCTAAAACCCAAAAAGGTTATAAAACAAATAAAATAATACAAATCACCAAAAAACCATTAAATGACGGTAAAACCAATAAAATTGATCCCTAAAACCCAAAGCACCCTATAAACCACCAAAATCTATAAAGGTCACTAAAAACATAAAAATCGTATAAGAACCCCAAACCCAAAACAACCCTAAAAACCCATTAAAAACCCCCTTAAATAACCTAAAACCCCTAAAAAAATAACACATGACCCTATGAAACCAAGAAATACCGTAAAATATAATTGAAAACCAAAAATTATCCTTAAAACTGTAAAAATCAAATAAAAAACCCAAAACTCCAAAAACCCCCTATGATAAGAAAATACAGTAAAAACCTCAAATGACCTTAAAAATGAAAAAATAAAATAATCAATAAATTACCCAAAAAACATCAACCGCCCTATAAAACATAAAACCATAAACACCCATAAATAACCAAAATCCCAAAAGTGAAAATGAATCTCAGAAAACCATAAAATCCCAAACCCTCCCCTCCCCCAAACACTCGAGAAAATTATTTTAAAAATCTATGGACCCATGAACAATAAGAAGACATTTAAACCCACTAAAATCACATAAGGGTCATTAAAAATCCTAGAAAATATATTGTGACCGAAAAACACAAAAATGATATAATGGACACAATGTACGCTATGATACACAAAAGTGTTAAACCCCTAAAAATCCTAAAAGACAAGAAACCCCGCAAAACCCCTAAAAGAGATTAAAAACACCTAAATCCCCCTAAAACCAAATAGACCCCTAAAATCCATAGAAATACCAAAAATTTATAAAAACAATCAAAAACATATAATACCTAAAAACAATACAACCCATAATTAACTAAACCCTTAAAATCACAAAAAACAAAAAATACACAAAAAAACCCTGAAACACCAAAAAAAACTTATAAAAAATTAAAAATCCATAAAACCAAAATAAAACAAAAAATTCTAAAATCCATAAGTCTCTAAAATATCCCTCAAGCACTAAAACCACTAAACCCCAAAAACCACTAACCCACCCTAAAACTCAAAATTCCCTACATTGAAAAAAAACATAAATAACCAAAAAAATCCAACCCCCCCCCCACTTTAATAACCATAGAAAAACCTAAAACCATTAACCCAATAAAACCATAAACACACAAAAAACCGAAAAAATATCAAAAACACTATATAAAACTAAAATCAATAAAACATTTCTCAATATTTAAAGACCCATTAAAAACACTAAAAACCCCAAAACCCCATAAAACAAAAAATACCTTAAATCCCAACGAAACCCTAAAAATCTAAAACTCCTAAAAACCTCTAAAAATTTAAACCCCTAAAAACTACAAAACACATAAAAATACTAAATAAGTTATAAGGACCATAAAACCCCTAAATCCCCCAAAAAATCCCTAATAACTCTAAAACTCTAAAACTCTAATAAAACCTAAAACCCTAAAAGACCATGAAACCTCCTAAAATTCCTAAAAACCATAAAAACTAAAAATAAATTAAAACACCCCAAAAACCAATAAATAACATAATACCCTAATTGATACCAAAACCCCTATAAAACCCTCAAAAGACCCCTAAAACCACTTAATCACCCTTAAACTCCCAAAACTCCAAAACCTCTAAAAACCCAAAAACCAAAGAATACCCCAAAATAATATTTAAAACCCCATAAAAATACAAAAACACTAATAAAACCCTTAAACAACATTAATACTAAAAACACTAAAAATCCCTTAAAGCGATAAAACAAAAAAACCCTAAACCACAAAAAACTAAAGGATCCAAACTACAAAAAAATAAAACACTAAAAACCCTTAAAACCATGAAGAAACGCTAAAAATACTAAAAGTATAAAAACCCTAAAACTCCTAAAACTCCCTAAAATTCAATAAAAACCATTTAAACCCATAAACCAATAAAAACTCCTAGAAGCACTAAAAACAAAATAATCTAAAAGACATGAAAAAAATATAAAACCTACAAAAGGACAAAATATTAAAAAACTCTAAAAAATCCTAAAACCCTAAACACCTAAAAATTACATAAAACACATAAAAATACCCTAAAACCCTAAAACCCCTAATAAATCATAAAAACAACTAATACACCAAACACCTGAAAAAACACACAAAAACTCATAAACCCCATAAAAACCCAAAAAATCCAAAAAATTCTTTAAATAACCTAAAAACCATAATGCCACAGAAAAATATAATGAATCCTAAAATACAGAAAAACAGAAAAAAATTCCTAAATTACATAGAAACCAAAAAAAAATCTCCAGTCAACTCAAAAAATCATAAGAACCCAATTCAAATTCTTAAAAACCTAAAAAACCCAAAAAACACTAAAAATCATAAAATCCTAAAAAACAATAAAAGCCCTATAAAAAGTATTTGAAACCTTAAAAACCATATACCCTATACCTCACACCCTAAACCCTAATCAATACACCCTTAACCCAATACCCTCAACACTAAACCCTAAATGTTGCATCCAAAACCTTAAAACCTACACCTTAGAACCTAAACCCTATACCATACACCATAAACAATAAACATCCACCATAAACCCTACACCCTACACCCTAAAAAATAAACCATACATAATACACCCTAAACCTAGTACCCTAAACCCTTTACCATATACCCAACACCCTAAACCCAAACCCCTATACCATGAATCCTACACTCGAAAACAAAAACACTACACACTAAACCCTATTCCGTACACCATAAACACTAAACCTTAGTTTGTATACCCAAAACCATAAAACCTACACCCTAAAACCTATAACCACACACTAAACTATATATATTACACCATAAAACCCTATATCCTATGCGCAAAACCTCAAAACCTACACCCTATACCCTACACCCTATACCCTATACCCTATACCATATACCCTCAACCCTAACCCGGAACCCTATAAACCACACCCTAAACACTATAACCTACACTATATACCATATACCAAACATAATAATCCCAAAATAATACACACTAAATCTTATACCCCAAACCAAAAACCCTAATACCTACACCTTAAACCATAAACCAAACAGCCTAAACTCTACACGCAAAACCCTACACCATACACCCCATACCCTATACCCCACACCACAAATACCATAAACTACAACCTAAAACTAATAATTTCACCCTAAACCCTAAAACATAAACCATCATCCCTTTACCTACACCCAAAACCCAAAACCCTATCCCTGTACACTTCAACCTAAAACCTAAATCCTAAACCCTACACCCGAAATTATAAATTTACACCCTAGACCATATACCCTATACCATAAATCCTATCGATATTGTAAACCCAAAAAATACAACCTAATATCTATACCATATACCATAAACCCTAAATATTATAGCCTAAACATTATACCCAACACCCTACCCCCTATACCCTACTCATTAAATGATAAACCCTACACCATGAACCCTATACCCTAAAACATAAAACCCCAAACACTACAACATAGACCAAATACCTTAGACCCTCAACCCTATATCAAACACCCCATTACCTATATCCTAAACCATAAAACCTAAACCCTAAACCCCTAATATTGCCATAAATCCCTAAAAATAATTAAAATATGAATAAACATATATATCCTAGAAAAGATAGATCACCTAAAAAAATATAAAATTATTTTAAAACCCTAAATCATTAAAAAAATAAAAACACAAGAAAACCCATAAACAAACCCTAAAATCATTGAATCCTCACAAATGATCTAACCCTTAGAAACCATAATATCATTATAAACCCTAAAAACCCAAAAAATTCCTAAAAACCATAAAAAACCTATGAAATCCAAAAAAATCTAAAAACCAAAAAAATTTCCCAAAAATAATAAAAACCCTTAAAAAATAAAAAACACTATAGTAGATAAACCTTAAAATACCTAAATACCAATAATAACCCTGAAAACACTTTAAAACCCAAAAAACATTTAAACCCATAAAAACACTAAAAACCCAACAAAAATGGAAAATAATTAAAAACACTAAAAACTCCTAAAAAACATAAAAAACACCAAAATCATTAAAAGATACATAAAAACCATAAAACCACCTAAAATATTTCTATACCACAAAAAATCCCTAATTGAACCCTAAAAACGCCAAAAATACCCAAAAAACCTAAAACCCCTAATGAACCTAAAACCCCCGAAAAAACACCCAAAAAAATACAAAAAATAATAAGTTCACCAAAAGCAGTAAAAGGATAAAAAAATATGAAATCTATTAAAGAAACCAAAAACTAATAAAACACATAAATACTAAATAATCACTTAAATATCCTAAAACAACTAAAAACATAGAAACCCAAAAGTCTCACAAAACAAAAAAACAAAAAACAAAAAAATCCACTAAAATCAATAACCCTAAAAACCCAAAAACCCCTAAAAATCATAAAAGATTTACATAACTCTATAAATCTTAAAAACCCCAGAAAAAAACAAAAAAACTCCAAACAACCCAAAACCCAAAAAATCCTTCTAAAACACATAGTAACCCAAAATTCCATTACAAATCCCTAAAATCTCGTAAAAAACCCTAAAAACCATGAAAACAATAAAAACCACTAAAACTCCAAATTAAAACCTAGAAACATAGAAATAACCTAAAAATACAAAAAATTATTTTGAATTTTTAAAAACAATAAATAATTCTATGAACTAAAATAACATAAAAAACCTAAAAACCATTAAAACTATAAAAACCCCTTAAATACTCTAAAACACTAAATACCCTAAAATTATATAAATAATGTAAAAACCCTAGAATAAACATAATAACCTAGGAACCATAAGACCATAAAAATTTATAAAAACACTAAGAAACCCTACTTATTCTTAAACACCTAAAAAATTCGTAAAAATATTTACCCTTAATAACTCTAAAAGATCGTCAATATACTAAAACCCCTTAAATAACCTAGAAAACCCCAAGAATCACTAAAACCCTAAACACCCTTTATATTACCCAAAATATATTTAAACACATAATAAAATAATGATGATAGAAATCATAATACATCTAGAAAGCCCTAAAAAACTAAAAACCCTAAAAACCATAGTAACCCATTAAAACCTGAGATATTATGAATACCGTAAAACCTTTTAAAAATCTATGAAAACCCCTAGAAACATAAATACCCCATTAAATAAATAAAAACCATAAAAAATATAAAATACCATAAGACCATACAAATCATAAAACCAAAAAAAACCTTGAGGTCTTGGGAAATTTAGGGAAAATCTTACAAACATTAAAAGACACTAAAATCACAAAACCCCCTTAAAACCCTAAAAACCAATAAAAATACATCAAAACCCAAAAAAAACTAAAAAATATAAACCACATAAAACCCTTAAAACTCTACAATTTTTTAAAATATGTTGAAACAATAAAAATCCAAAAACCCAAAAAAACCCAAAAACCCAAAAAAATCCATTAAAAGGATATTGAAGCCCCAAAATACAAAATGTCCCTAAAACTAAAATTCCAATAAAAAACCAAAAAACCCCCCAAAACCCAAAATACAGTAAAACCCATAATCCCACAAAAAACCCTAAAACACCTAAAACCCTTAAAATCCCTAAAACTTTTATGTGACCCTAAAAACATTAAAACCCCAACAAAACCCTTGAACCCTAAACCCCATTAAAAACATAAAAACAAAAAACACTAAAATAATTAAAATAATAAAAAACCATCCAAAAACCTAAAAACTCTACAAAAACACTAAAATTTGTAGGATCGAAATAAAATATGTAGAGGCTCAAATACAATAGGGGGTGAATTGTAAGTTTATAATATTCCATATTATGAATAAAAGGAAATATACGTTTAACAATGTAAAAAAAAGATAAAATCAAAAACCCTCTATTGTTTTTAAATAAAGAAATAATTCTAAGGACCCAGGCCCAATTATAAAAAACCTAAACACATACAAGATAAACATATAGAGACTGATGTAGGTTTTATTTAGGAAAATATTATACCTTAAAGCATATATAATCTTATTTATCATTGTTAAAAAAATGTAAGAGAGTGTATAAATGTTAAGCTTTATTTCATTAAAAAAATACAGCGGAAATAAAAACATGTAACAAAAATAAGTTACCAATTAAGAAATATTTTAACTCAAATAGAATGGTATCCAACATACTTGGATAAAGGTATCCTGATTTATACTTTCAAGAAAGTATGTCTTACCCACACAAGGGTAGGCCCTCGATAATAATATCAGAGTATGTCTTTCTATAACTGAAAGTCCTCCAACATTAAGGTAGTCAGGACCTCTGTCTTCATATCCTTAAATATCCTAAAAAATTAATGAAGTTGGAACCTCTGTCTTCTAATCCCTAAAATCCCCTTAACTTAAAGGTAGTTAGCACCTCTATCTTCCTATCCCCAAAATCCCTCGATTATACTCGGCAACAATCAAAGTTTCACAATTCAAGCTCAACATGTTGTTCATGGTGAAACCAATTATTCAAAGATCGCTCAAATCATGAGAGTCTTTCTCTCACATTCAATCACTTCACCTAATGTAATATATAGGATCATAGGTTGATTGATATTGATACCATTAAAATGAGATCTTATTTATAGGGAAAACATTCATTGGTTAGCTCCTCCTCTAATGGACATAATTTTTCTTGAATCTCAGAGGAACCTAGATTGGTGTTACTCAGTGAAAATATTGTATGACATCGTTTCGAAGTAGAAAAATCATGTTTAATGAATTTATATAATATAACAAAAACCTTATTATGATTATGAACCAAATGTAAAATATGATATGATAAAGTTGGAATAATAATATAAGGAAATAAAATTGATTTAAGGAAAACATTTAATTGGATTCTTAAGGAAGTGAAAAATAGTGTCTATAAAAAAATTGATATTTTGGATTCGGTTTAACAAAATAATTAGTAGTCTTAATTATGATGAATTTGGAGTCGGAATTCCAAGGAATTTGGAGTATGAATTTCAGACAATTCTATGTCTGAATTTCATAGAATTTTGATTCTGAATTAAAGTGAATTCGGAAACTAAATTTTATATAATTTGGAATATGAATTTCAGATAATTCAGAGTTTGAATTCTAGAGAATCCAGAGTCTAAATTTCAAATACATTGGGATATTAATTTCATATAATTCAGAATTTTAATTTTCGAGAATTCAGATTCTGAATTTCAGAAAATTCAAAGTCTGAATTTCAGATATTTTGATTTCTAAATTTCAATGAATTCAAAGCCAGAATTTCATAGAATTTGAAGTATTAATTTCATAGAATTTGGTGTCTAAGAAAAAATTAGTTTATTACAAAGGTATGGATATTATTTTTTATTTGACAAAAATATGGTTATACACGTTTTATGAAACATTAGAAAAGTCAATGAAAACCAAAGGTAAAGATAAAACATTTCTTAGAGGAAGAAAATTTCCCTTAAGAAAATAATTATTAGAGAAGGATAATTTTCCATAAGAAAATGTGTTTGTGATTTTCAAAACATAAAATTATGTAAAATACATAATGAAACATTATTTAATCAAAAAAATTCAATAAAACGACAATAAAAAATTTAAAAACCTAAAATCAATAATTAATCTCTTAAAACACTAAAAGACCCTAAAACACTTAAAAAAATTATATATCATAAAATAACTAATGAAATATATAACCATAACAAACCATAAAATGAAATAAAAACCATAAACCACTAACTGACTATAAATTACAATAAAATCAATAAAACAATCTAAAAACTAAAAAGCCCAAAATTATGTTAAAAACCCTAAAATATCCATATAATCGGAAAACAACTAAAAGACCCTAAAACAATGAAGCGTCCTAAAACCCATAAAACCCCCAGAATGACCATATAGAACACAAAAAATCATAGAAAATTCTAAAAACCTAAAAGGAACTAAAAAGAAAACCCCTAAAGGGCCCAATGCACCCTAAAAGACTGTATAACCCTCAAAGATAGTGAAAGACTCTAACGATCATAAAACTCCTTACAACTCATAACTAAATAAAACTAAACCCCAAAATACTTATAAACTACTAAAAACATTAAATTGACCTAAAATACTAAAAATCATAACTGATCCTAAAAACCTAATAAACCATACAACCCCAAAAGGCCATGAAACCCTAAAAACATTATTGGAACTTAACACTCGGCAATTATCCTGAATCCCTAAAAACATTAAAATTCCCAAGTCACTAAAAAACACTTAAATCCATTAATACCCTAAAATACTAATAAACTTAAATGCCTAAAAACTTGAAAAACCTAAAAACCCAAAAAATAGCTAAAAACCAAAAATTAACTGAAAATGCTAAAAATATTAAAATCCTAAAAGTCCATAAAAACCATAAAATACACCCAAAAACCATAAAAACCCCTAACGGAACCTAAAAAATTAAAAAAACCCAATAGGACGCTAATAATATGAAAAATTCCTAAAACCATAGAACCACTAAGACACCTTATACACCTTAAATCAATTTAAAACCCACTAAATGATGCTAAAAACCTATAATACAACCTGAGACAATCCTCAAAACTATAAATCATTAAAGTACCTTAATCCCCCAAAAACATAATGACCCTATAAATGACTAAAACATTAAATGTCCCTAAAATGAGTGTTTTAAAAAAAAACCCCCATCACCATAAATATTCATAAAAATCCCTAAAACTCCTCTAAATACAATAAAACTGTTAAAATACTTAATACCCTTAAAACCATAAAAATATATTACAACACCAGAAAACTAATAATAACCCAAAAAACCAAAAAATCCGTAAAATAATGAAAATTATAAAAAAGTAACACATAAAAACCCTAAGAAATTTGATTACCCCAGAAAATTCAAAAAATAAATCAAATTCCCTTACAAACTCATAAAAATATAAAACCAAAAAAATCATAAAAACCCTAAAAACGCTAAAAATATAAAATATCATGATATCCCTGAAAACCCCAAAAATACATAAAAATCCATAAAACCCAATGAAAACCAAAAAAAACCTGAACCCCCCCCCCCAAACCACTAAAAATACTAAAAAATCTAAAAAAAGAAAAATACTAATATGATAAAACCACTAAAAATTCTAGAAAGCCTATAAAAACCATAAAACCATTACATTCCCTAAAAAAACCCCAAAAATCTAGAAAAATACAATAAAACCCATAATGCTACAGAAACCCAACATAACATAAAATACAATAAAACACCTAAAAGACCCTGCAAAACCAAAAACTCAAAAAAAAGACACAAAAAACACAAAAACCTCTAAAATAATTATAATCCCATAAAACTAAAAAAAAATATTAAACACCTATTAAATCCTAAAAACCCTTAAAACCATAAGAACAATAAAACCCCCAAAACAGGAAACACCATGAAGATATAATAACAACCCTAAAACCCTAAAATCTGTTAAAATTCTAAAAACACTAAAGGCACTAAATCCCAAAATAAAAAAAAATTATTAAGACCCCTAAAAATCATAGAAACCAAAATAACACTAAAAATACAAAAAGATGGAAACCCTGAAGAATCCCTAAAAGTACATAGAACCCAAAAATCCCTTAAAATTAATAGCCCAAAAAACAACCGTAAAAGCACTAAAAACTAAATTATACTAAAAAACCAAAAAACAAAAATACCCAAACTAACCTTAAAAGGCATAAAATTCCCAAAAACCCAAAAACCCTAATGGTCCATAAAAAACCTAAACTCCTAAAACCACATAAAAACCTAAAGCCACAAACCTCCCTAAAACCAATAAAATTCATGAAAACACTAAAATACTAAAACCCCTATAAAAAAACAAAAAAGAACCTAAAAACTCCCAAAACAGTAAAAACCCATAGAAACACGAAAACCCCTAAAACCCTAAAACGTATAAAAACCATAAAACCCATAAAAACATAAAAACCATAAAAACCCCAGAAAAAATTTAAAAAAATTAATACTCTAAAAGTCTAAAAAACCCAGAAAACTATGAAAAATATTTAAAAATCCTCAAAAAACCCTAAAACCCAGAAAACCCCTAAAAACCCAAAAAAATTAAAAAAAAGATAAATCCACATAAACACTAAAAATTTACTAGAAGCACTAAAATACCCTTAACCCAGTACCATAAATATTAAAACCTAAACACAACACCCTAATTCAAATACCAAAAACCCTAAACTCTAAACGCTACAATATAAATCTGGTACCCTTCACCTTAAACCCTAAACCCTACACCATATACCCTAAGCTCTAAACCTTAGACCCTAAACCCTATACCCGACATCAAAAAGAAGAAACCATTCACCTTAAACCCAATACACTACCCCCTAAATCCTAAATCCTATATGTTGAACCATAAACCCTACATCATATACACGACATCATAAACCCTTAACCAAAAACCCATTATGATAAACCATTTACCCTTAACCAAAAACCCTAGACACTAAACACTAACACCTATAACGTAAACCTTATAACCTACACCTGAATATCTATTTCCTACATCATAAAACCCTATACCCTACACCCAGAATCCAAAATTCTAAAACCTAAATAGTATACCCTACACCCTAAACCACATGAGCTGCAACCTAAACACTATACACTACACCTTAAACCCAACACTCTACAACCTAAACACTATACCCAAAACCCTATACCATACACCATAAACCATAAAACATAAATCCAAATCCATAATCCCTATGCCCCAAACCTACATTCTAAACCATATACCATACTGCCTAAACCCTTTACACAACACCCTAGATGCAGAAAACATATTATCCGATGGTTTTCCATTTTCATATCTCCAAGGAAATGGCAACAAGGAAAAATTTTAAAGTTCACACCATTATTGCTGATCTTAATGCACATTATAACCGAAATAGAGTAGCAGAAGTGAGACTGCATCATGGGCATATAATTCTTTTCATATGGAACATTGACTCCTTGTAGATGACCATGGCCATACAGAGGCAGGTAGATGCTCTGTAGGAAATTATGATGACACGTCCTCAAGTACTTGGTCAAATCTAGGAGAGCACTGTCGCAGATATTATCGAAATCGTGGCCAACAATGTTCATCATGTCATCAATCCACTTGCTAGCCAAATAATCAGCCGATCTGATTCTTCTGGGAGCCATTGAATCTGCCCAAATATCTAATAATTAACTTTTATGTAAGTTGATTTTTCATAAAATTTGTGAAGATAAATTAGAAAAAATGACTAAGGCATTAAGGCGCGCAAGTCCCATATTGGCGCGCAAGCCCATGTTGGTCACATAAGTTTTACTGCGCTAGTACTGGCGCGCAAGTCAGAAACTCACTATAGAAGTGCGACACCAACAGAAGTGCGAACAAGCAGAAAGACACGTCACTTGCACACCGAGAGCTTGAAGCATTGGAATCTGGGTGTTTTGCACGAGAGTGGAACATGTATTTATAGGAAAGGTCGCACCTCTGCGTGCTGAACCCTACGCATCTCGCAGTTGCACGCCGCTCAACACCTACACGCCCCAATTTCCATGGTTCTCTCCTTTACCTAATAGTCAAATCCTCATTCCGTTTTCAGATCCAACTCTGAGGGGGGACTTGTGTTGATGCTCCTTTCCATCATAGATTCTAATGAATGAAAAATGGGAAAACCTTAAGCTCAAAGAGATTCATCCTTTAGTGGAACATAAAAAATTTACAAAGGCATGAACACAGATCTCTTTAATCATGGGTCACACAAGTATCACCATGGTCACGCAAGTATACTTGTGTGCCACATATTGGTTGCGCAGGTGACTTGCGCGCCCTATTTTATTTTTTCCCAATGTCATCAATGGGATATAAATAACACTTGCGGACCCCCCATTTCGAGGATGAAAAAAAATCCAAAAGTCAGATTTAAGCTCTCGGTGCCCTAGTCTCTACTTGAAGTCTTCTGAACACTTCTATGGTAATTTCTTAATTAGAATGGATGATCTAAAGAGGGGAAATAAGGCGTAAGTGTTGAAATTAATTAACAATTGTGCACCTAAGTGTCTAACCCTTAAGGGAAATGGCCACACTTGCGCACCACCTTATCCCTTCAACAGAACTTTCACACCACCCTTTTGGAAGCCTTTGGGGATAATACTAATGGCTGAAGCCAAGTCTTGGCCATGTATTACCCTATTGGTTAACTGTCGCCCAAGTATACCCATGCCGCGCAAGTATACTTCCGTGAACAGGACTTGTGCGCCTGCCTCTTTTTGGTGCCCCTCCGCATATTCAACTCTTTCTTTCACATCCACATATCCTCTTCAAGATTTAGCATTCAAAACCCTCTTCAAAGCCATTTATGGCATGGTTCTTTTGTTGTCTTCTTTATCTAAAAGGAATTTTGTGGAACATCTCTCAAAACCTCATGATTTATATAACATTATGTCACTATGGTTATTGATTTCATTCATTCGACTTCATCCTTTAATATGAGAAGTTCCCTAATCTGGGAATCCACCTTAGGAGTAAGCCCCATGTTCCATAATCTAGGCATCCTCTTTAGGAGTATTCCCCATGTTCCCTAATCTAGGCATCCTGCTTAAGAGTAAGCCCCATTCAAAAGTTCCCAAGTCTGGGCATCCTCCTTAAGAGTAAGCCCCAATAATAGTTTCTCTCAATCTGGGTATCCTCCTTAGGAGTAATCCCCAAATGTCAAGTCCCCTCAACCTGGGCCTCCTTTTCAAGAATAATCTCCAGGATTAATTTCTTTTGACTTGGGATTCCTTCTTAATAATAAAACCCAATAATAAATCTCCCCTAATTTGGGAATCCTCCTTAGGATTAAGACCCAATTTTTAGAGTATCCAAATCTATATAAAGCTCAAATATCTTTATAGACCTTGCTCTTGGGCTTCTTTCCTAAACTAAGCCTTGATCTTTATTTACTTGGACAGTTACACATACATAAGCCCCATATCATTCATCGTGACCATATCTTTCATGGGACAAATCATCAAGTTTACCAATACCTCTTGTTTCTCACACTGAGCATGACTCAAGTGAGCATAGAGTGTAAATGTAACCAAGACACTTCCATTTGGGATGATAGTCATATGTAAGCCCCACAATTCTTAATTAAACTACCTGGACATTCATCTCTGACTTAAAGGTATAGTACCTAGGACACCTTTCTAAGGTTCAAGCCCATCACCCATTAAATTTCATCCGTCCCATATGACATTAAACTATATCTTAATTCCTGAACTATGTGGGTTATGATTCGTTTTCTAACAAGGATATGTAGGTATCCCATCTATGGGTACGATCCCAACTCTAAAATAATCCATGTCCTTCTGAATGACAATAAACATTAAGTGCCCCGCAGAGTGGCTTTGAAACCAGTATGGTTATCATAATGACAATGAGATTTCTATATAATGTGTTGAAGGATACCACTGAATATGAATCTCTAATACACACAAATGATTCTCTATCGATGAAGAACCTCGAATTCATATAAAAGATTTTCTAAATCTCATAAATATCAATCATTGATTGCCAAATCTAAAGGAAAACTAATTTTCATGCTTGGTAAATTAACAAGGATTCATGAACATAACTCAAATCTATAAAGAGAGTCCCAGGGTAGACAATAATTCCCCCCAAAAAGGTGTAATGAGTCCAACCTCCAATCCTCTCGACCAATGCAAATTCTTAAGCCCCATCGGTCAACAAATAATGAGCACCTACCTTTGGGATGCAGGTCCAAATGGATATAGAATCATTGGATGTTTTCGATTCTATGAATAAACCCATTAGAAACCGATTGGAATGTTTGATCCTTAAACAAACCAGGTCATCCCCATTTCTAGAAGAAATACCCCACACACTCTGAAAACCATAGAAACCCCCAAACCAAATAAAACCCATCAAAGTCCTAGCATCCAAAAAAACAAAAAACCCTTAAAATCAGTAAAATACTATATAACCCAAAATCTATAAAACCATTAAAAGGCCATAAAAACCCTAAAAACCATGAAAACCCCACCAAACCCCAAAAAACCATTAAACCCCAAAACCCTAAAAACCTAATAAATTATAATAACACTAAAACCCCCAAAAACCCCTATACACCTAAAAAACATAAAAACCCTTAAAATATTAATAAAAATCATAAAGACAACACATACCATAAAAATCTTAAAAATCCCTCATAACTCAAAAATGCTAAAATAATACCTAAAACCTAAAAGACCATTAAAATCCTAAAAACCCAAAATACCATCAAAACCTAAAAAGACGCTAAAAAGTCTAAGAAAAACAAAAGGAACATAAAACACATAAAACCCTAAAAGACACTAAAAAGCCCATAAAAACCCAAAATACACCAAAAACCCCTTAAACACCCAAAAAACCCAAAAAACCTAAAAACAATAAAAAAATATCCTAAAAAATCGTTAAAATTTATAAAAACCACGAAAAAAAAATCTAAAACACCAAAACCCATAATACCCTATAAATCCCTTAAAATGATAAAAGCCCCAAAACACCCCAAAATCCATAAAAAACCCAAAAAAATTATAAATACAATACAATACACTAAAAAAATTAAGACACTAAAAATACTAAAAAAACTGAAACCCCGAAAAACCCTAAAAACCCATCAAATCCACTAATGTCCTGAAATATCCCTAAAGACGCAAAAAATATCAAAACCCTAAAACCCCCTAAAAACCTAAAAAATCCTAAAAACACTAAAAACATTAAAAACATAAATCAATAAAACCATTAAAGACAAAAAAAATCCCTAATAAGCACAAAAAATCCTAAACCCCTTCAAATCCTATAATCCCAAAAAATCCATAAAAAGCCAAAAAACTAGAAAACCCAAAAAAACCCCCAAAAAACCCCTCTAACATCCTAGAATCCATAAAAAACCTAGACCATATACCTTACACACTAAAGCCTAAACCCCACAACCTAAAAATGATTCCATGATTCAAAAATCCAAAACCCTGCACCATAATCCTTATACCCTACACCATAAATCCTAAACCATATACCCTACACCCTAAACAATAAAATGTACACCCAAAACCATATACCCTAAACACTGAAGCAATAAAAATACACCCTAAACCCAATACCATACACCCTAAACAAGACACCCTTTACCATATAACCTACACCCCAAACCCTAAAGAATATATTCTAAACCATACACCATAAATCCTACACCCAACACCCTAAACCTATACCCTACACCCTAAACCCTAAACCCTAGTACCTATACCCAAAACCATAACCCCCACACCATAAAACCTATCCCCACATCCAAAACACTATTTCTTACACTGCAAAACCCAATACCACACACCATAAACCATAAATCTTACACTATATACCCTATACCCAAAACCATACACCCTAAACCAACCCCATACAGTTCACCCTATACACGACACCCTACACCCTATACCATATACCCAACCCCCTAATACCTACACACTAACACCTATACAATACAACCTAAACCATAATACCAACACCCC
This sequence comes from Viscum album, assembly GCA_963277665.1. Classification (NCBI taxonomy): domain Eukaryota; kingdom Viridiplantae; phylum Streptophyta; class Magnoliopsida; order Santalales; family Viscaceae; genus Viscum; species Viscum album. Next base: position 981,014,773 of record OY728165.1, on the reverse strand, counting down.
AAACCATTTACCCTGCAGTATAAACCGACACCCTAAAACCTATACCATACAACCTAAATTTTTTTATCCCACACCCTAAACCCCATAAACTACAACCTAAATCATAAATCCTATAAATTAAACCCTCAAAACTAAACCGTCCACCCTAAACACTATAACTGAAACCCTTATCTATTTACCCTATACCATACACCCTAAACCCTACACTAGGGCACCATACCCTTCACCCTAACCCCTATATGTTATAACCTAATACTAAACCATAGATCATACACCCTACACCACGTACCAGATACTATACACCATAAAGAAATATTGTACACCCTAAACGATATAACCTATATCATAAACCCTAAACTCTGTAGCCTAAATTCTATTTTGTACACCCAATACTGTATACCTTACACCTAAAACCAAAACCCCTACATCATGAACCCTATACCTAACACCATAAAACCCTAAAAAATACAACATAATCCTTATACCCTACACCATAAACCCTAAACCCTACACCCTTTTCCCTATACCATACAACATAAACCGAAATCTTAAAAACTCAAAAATAGCCCTCAAAACCTTAAATAACACTAAAATATAAGAAAACCCTTACAAAATATAAAATTAATAAAAAACCTACAACCCTATAAAAAATTTAAAAGCCTAAAATCCTTAAGAAAAATAGAAATACCTAGAAAAGAATAAAAAACGCTATAATCCCAACGCCCCCCAAACGATAAAGTCCATAAAACCCCTATAAACAATAAGAAACCTAAAAATACTAGGACACACTAAAACCTATAAAACACAAAGAATAAAATTAGAAATCCATAAAACTAAAAAAACCATAGAAAACCATAAAAACACTTAAAACCCATAAAACCCGCAAAAACAAAAAAACATTAAATCCATTAAAACCCCTAAATACCAGTATCAACGTTGAATGGAATTTAAAACCCTAAAAAATTTTAAAACCCTAAAAAAAATTAAATCCATAAAACACCAAAAAAACCCTAAAAAACGACAACAACCAAAAAACTAGGAAAATCCTGAAAACCTCTAAAAACCATATAGAACACAATAATCTTGAAATAATCACTTAAAACACTAAAATAGAACAAGGAACCCAAAATTACCCTAAAATAACCATAATCCATCTAAATATGCCTTAACAATCCCAGAAAAACTCATTAAATACCCAAAAAAACATAAAACCCCTAAAGAGCACTAAAAAATCCCAAAAAAAATCCTTAGAACTCCAAAAAAACCTAAAACCCCTAAAATCACAAACACAATAAAACCCCATAAAAAACTTAAAAACCTAAAAAACCTAAAATACAAAAAACCCTAAAGACCCCCAAAACCCTTAAAAAGACGTAAAAATCGTAGAATCTCCTTGAATGATTCTAAATGCCCCTGAAAAACATAAATTACCAAAAAACTGATGAAACCATTGAAAATCCTAATGACCATAAAAACAATTGACATCCAAAAGGCACTATAGACTAAAGAAAATTCAAAAAACACAAAATCATCTAAAATTATAAACATCGTAAATACCATAGAAACCCTAAGACCCCTAAAACCCCCTAAATACCATACAAATCTTAAAAACTCTAAAAACCCATAAATAATGTAAAAACTTAAAAAAAAAATCCATGGACCCCTAATAACTGAAGAGACCCTCTAAAAACCAAATAAACAAAGAATCCCTAAAACATCATAAAAATCTCTAAAATTCATGAAAACCACTAAAAATATTGAAAATAATAAAAAATCTCTATAACCATATAAAAACATGAAAAAATAAAAAAAACCCAAAAAAATAAAATATACTAATAATCAATTACTATTCTTAAAAAACACTAAAAACCCTAAAAACATAAAAACACATAAACCCCTAAAATCTTTAAAAACCCTAAAAGACCCTAAAAAATTCTAAAAAACCTAAAAATCATAAAACCACTAAATGTCTCGAATGCTTTTAAAAATCCTAAAAGGCAGTAAAACCCTAAAAACACTAATGACCCAGAAAAACATAAAAACCCAAATATAACTGGAAAAAACCTAAAAAAGTTATAAACCATAAAAACCTACACCTTTAAAAACACTGCAAGACCCTATAAATACTATGAACCACTAAAAAGAGGAAAATAAATGAAACAATAAAACCATAAAACCCCATATAAACCCCAAATAAATTTTAAAAACCCTAAAAAATGTAATGACGCTAAAAACCCTAAAGAAATCATAAAATCCCCTACACCCTATGAAACCTAAAAACCATAATAACCCATCAAAACATTACACCTTTAAATAACCTAAAGCACCATAAAATCCATGAAACCACCTAGAAACCTAAAACACCATAAAACCATATAAACCATAAAAACACTAAAAACGATAAAACCAATAAAACCCCAAAAAACAATGAAAATTATTGAACACATTGATAGTATGTAAAACACTTAAAAAAATTAGAAGAACCAAAAAACCCTAAAAAATCTTAAAAAACCTCAAAACCAAAAAACAAAAAAAACACTAAAACCCCTCAAATCCACTAAAAACCCAAAAAACTAACAAAAATAGCTCAACACCCCCAAAAACCCCAAAACCCTTCAAAGACCCCAAAAAACCTTTACTACAATATAATACCCTAAACCTCAAAAAATTATGTAATCCCTTAAAAAGTATAGAAAGCCCCTAAAAACGTAGCAATCCTTAAAAGACAAAAAATACCAAAATGTCCCTAAAACCCTAAAACACCTAAAAACTGAAAACCCCTAAATACCCAAAAAGACACTAATAACCCTAATAACCCTATGAACCCTAAAACCCCATATATACCCTAAAAATCATAAATGAATCTAATTTTTTAAAACCCATAAACACCCCAAACCCTGTATTCCATAAAAACCCTAAATATAGTAAAATAATAAAAATACCTTCCAAAAATAAGAATATCTTATAAATCCACAAAAAACCTAATAACAATAAAAGACAATAAAACCCCATAAATCAATAGAAACCCTAAAAACCAAATATTCCTCTGAATCATTAAATGACCCAAAACACTTAAAAACCCTAAAACCCTAAAAAATTTAAATCCCATAAAACCATAAACCCATAAAAACTCTCAAAAGAAACTAAACACCCTATAACCCCTAAATGACCATAAATTACCATACAAACAGTAAAATAATTTAAAATAGTAACATGAATAAATTGCCCGAAAAAACAAAAAAATTAATATATATCAAAAAACAACTAAATGACTCTAATACAATAAAGGTCCCTAAAAACCCAAAACAAACTCCAAATGACCACAAAACACTAAAACCAATATAAATTACTAAAAACATAAAGGAATATAAAAAGGGAAAAACTCTAATGTACTCTAAAACCCTAAAAGGCCCCACAACCCTAAAAAAAATTAATGACACTAAAGATCCTAAAAACCATTAAAACCCGTAGGACCTCCTCATAAACCTAAAAAATAATCAAAAAACATAAAAACCATAAATTAACCTAAAAACACTAAAAACACTAAATGACTCTAAAACCCTAAAACCCTATATACTGCTAAAAGTCCAAGCAAAAAACATTAAAACACACTAAAATCCCATAAAACCCCTTAAAAATCATAAAACCCTAAAAATCCAAAAAAATTCAAAAGTCCCTAAGAACATAAAAAGGTATAAAACCCAAAATATACATAAAACACATAAATCCTTAAAACCCATAAAAAAATAAAATACCCTAAATATATTAAAAAAATGAATAAAAAAAACAAAAACCATTAAAATATTAAGACCACCAAATTCCAGAAATAACCCCCAGAAAACAAACATTACCATAAAAGACCCTAAAATTCCTAAATCCACAGAAGTCCCTAAAAGTTCCAAAAAGCCCAAAAATCCATAATAACCCAAAAAAACCCAAAAAAACATAAGGAGAAATAAAAACTCTTCGAAGATCCTAAAATTCCAAAAAAACCAGAAAAAAACACAAAAACCTGAAAAACATACTAAAACCCTCCAAAAACCCTAATGACACTAAAATCACAAAATAAATTACAAGATAATAATAATAATGAATTTGTTTTAAAACCACCAAACCCATAAAAGGTCTTGAAACCCATTAAAACCATAAATAAATATTAAAAACCATAAAACCATTAAGAAACATAAAACCCTTAAAACCATAAAAAACCTTTTAAACCAATAAAAACCTCTCATAACATAGAAAACCTAAAAATTCCTTGGAACACTAAAAAAATAATTTAACAACCCATAAAAACACTATATAATACTAATACAACCAAAAAACTCTCAAAAACCAAAAAACTCAAAAAACTAAAAAACTATATAATCCATAAATACCATAAAAACACTAATGACCTTAGAACCCCTAAAAATGACAAAATCCCCTAAAAATCCTAAAAATATCCTAAAACCCACTAAAAACTGAAAAAACCCAAATCCTCAAAAAAACTTAAAACCCCAGAAGAAATGTAAAACAAATAAAAAACCGATCAATGAATTAAAAATCTGGAAAACCCTAAATAATCTAATAACACTAAAAAAATATTAGAACAGTAAAACCCACTAAAACCATAAAAAACAATAAAAAAATATGAAACCGAAAAAAATCCTAAAATACCATTAAACTGTAAAAACCATATAAACCCCCAAATAACAAAAACTCCCTAAATCCATAAAATTCATAAAATCCTAAGACCCTAATAATCTACTAAAACCCATAAAACCATTTGAAACCATAAAACCAATAGACGAACCTAAAGCCCTATAAGTAACTAAAAGAACATAAAACACTTAAAAACCACTAAAAACCTATAAAACCCTATAAGACCCAACAAATTATTAAATACACAAAAAATACTAAAACCCTTAAAAAATTAAAAACACAAAAAACATGAAAAAATTAGAAAATAACCCTAAATGATACGACCCATACAATCGCTAAAATAACTTAACACTCTAAGAACAATTAATGACCATGAAATCCCTACGAAAATAAAACACATTAAATACCTAAAAAAATTTAAAAGCATATAAAACCAACCAAAACCGATAAAATCATGTAAAACCCTTAAAAATCCTAAAAACCCAAAAAATATTAGAAATTGTAAAATTCCATAAAAATCCCTAAAAACACAGAGTACCCCAAAACCCTTTAAGTTCAAAAAACCCTAGAACAACTCTAAAAGCACTAAAAAAATACTAAAAATTTGAAAAATGCAAAAAACCCTAAATACATAAAAAACACTTTAAAAATACACTAAAACAATAAAACCCATAAAGGTATTTAAGGCCCCAAAAATCATATAAAAAACCAAACCCATAAAAACTCATAAATTAATGAAATATTTAAAAAATCCATTTTTTTTAAAAACCCTAAAAATATAAGAATAGAAAACCCCCAAAAAATATGTCAAAAATATATAAACACTAAATAATTTAAAAATTCAAATAACCCTAAAACCACATAAAACCCAAATAAAACATAATAAAACTAAAATAACTAGATCATAAAAACCCATAAAAGCATTAAAAACATTAAATCCCAAAAAATATAATAACTATAAAAACATGGAAATCCAATAAAACCCTAAACTCTATAAAAACACCAAATCCCTTAAAAACCCTTAAATTATAAAAATACTATAAACAAGAAAACCCTAAACACCTAAAACCCTAAAAAATATTCCTAGATATCCTATAAACCCTAGACCCAAAACATTACAAACAAAACCCTAAACACCATACCCTAAATTGTAAACCATGAATACTAAACCATGAACCCTACACCATAATAATTTTACCCTAAAACCTAACCCAAAACACTACAACCTACACCCAAAACCCTAAACCACACACCATAAAACCTATACTCGACACCCTAATTAATAGACCTTTCACCCAAAACTGAATACCCTACACCCTAATACCAAACCATTACACCCTTTACCATTTACCCTTCCCCATTAATCCTAAACCCTACACCATATACCCTAAACCATAAATTATAAAACCTTCACACAAAACTAAATACCTTGATCCTTAAACCATTGACCCTAAACCATAAATCCTTAATTATAAACCCTATATCCTACACCCTACACTCTATTTCCAAACCCGTAAAAACTTATATCCAACACCGTAGTCCAAAAATGCTACACCAAAAACTCTATACTCAACACCCAAAACCCTATACCCTACACCCAAAACACTTTACCCTATAACCTAAATCTTATACCCTACACTCAAAACACAAAACCCTATACCAAAAACCCACTACCATAATCCATAAATCTAAAACCCTACATCCTAAATCCTATACCGTTAACCTTAAATCCTAAACCCTGTATTCGAAACCGTATACATTACATCGTAAACCCTATACCCAACACCCTAAACCCTATACACTACGCCCTACACCCTAAAATGTGAACTATAAACACTAAAACCTACATCTTGATACCATTACTGCACACCGCAAACCATAAACCCTACACCCTAGCCCAATATGCTTCCCCCTAAACTCCAAAACATTCACCCAAAACCCTAGGCCATACGCCCTAAACCCTATACCATACACCATAAAACATATAACTAACACCATAAATCCAAAAAACTAAATCCTAAAACTGATACCAGACACCATAAACCATATACCTTATAGCCTAAAGTCTAAAAATCATACCCTAAACCGTCAACCCTACTCCATGAACCCTAATCCTTACACCTTGAAACCCGAACACTATACTCTAAACCCTATACCATACACCATATACCTAAAACCTACACTATAAAACTTAAACACTATATCCCAAACCCAATACCCTACACAATATTCTATATACCTTAAACCCTAAACTTTAAACCTTAAAACACTAAAAAAACCCAATGACCTAAAAACCCCTAAAATATATGAAAACCTGTACCAACCAAAAAACCATAGAAATCCCTAAAACCTCTAAGAAGAGATGAGAGTATGTGATCTCTACTGATGATGCCTTGATGATTCGGGCCTCTGTGGTCCTTACTCCTCCCCCGGTGGGGGAGGAATCCTTGCCTGATGTTAATCGAAACATGGCTTTCAACCCACCCATTACGCCCAATCATCTTCCCTCGTTCCCTCCTTTTGAGCTTCATACAAACCATACAGATTTATTTGAGGGTGATACACAATTATTGATTTCAGTATCAGAGTTCCATGAGACATCTTATCTTCATAGAATGACAATGGTTTCATGTTTTATGAATCCCTATCCCATAGTGGTCTCGTTTGACATATTCATTTTTTAATCTTATAATCTTCAAGATTGTGTGATTGTTGGGTTTCTAGATAGATTCCACTTTATTATTCACTTCTATATGGAGGAGGATTTGATCCGCACCTGGTCCTAGACCCCTCGAAGCTTCAATGGTGTTAGATTCTTCCACACCAGGTAGAGTTTTGATCGTCACATAAATTGTGACTTTCCGATGATTGCTTCTTGTGTAAGGTTTTTGGGATGCTCATTCCACTTCCAAAATATGTCAATCATCTGTATTATAGGGTTTCTTTTGGGTTTATTGTTGTGTTTGGATAGAAGAACTCGGGCTATTTTTCATCTGGTCGCTCCACAAGTTTGTGTTGTGGTGGATGATTATAAGGAGCTTGTTAAATTGTTTTGGATTATTGATGGTAAATAATTATGGTATAAGAATCTAGTTATCTTTTAATCACTGGTGACCTTTTTATCTTCTTTCAAGAAGATGGGCTATCTTGGTAATAGATGTAAGTATTATAGCAGGATCAGAGAAGTTGTGGTGCTGAACCATGGAGCACCTGATGCAGGTTTTCCAGTGCAGATTGATGTACCATTAAGTGAACAAGTTGTTGTGGATTTTTGAGAGGTTCCCATGATGTTTTCTTGGAATCATGAGCCTAGGGTATCTATTGTTATTGACAGGATAAAACATGAACATGGAATTATGGCTGATAAGGAGACATGATAGAGGGATATTGTTTGTGGTGGAACTGTCGATGGAGAAACTAGGAAGTAGGATACCTCTAGAGTTGATTGTGAGGGTAATGAAAATGGATAGTAAGAGGATTCAGCCTCAGATGCTATGGTGCTTGCTGGGTCAGGGTGGTTGGGTCCCTCGGTTGTTGTGGGTCATCAAGGAGCTCCTCTTTATAGGAATGTGGCAAGTGCTATTTTCATGGGAGGGATGGTTGAGGTCCAAGACAAGTTGAGTCTCATTAGTGGGCAGGCTGGTAGAAGAGTTGTGCAAGATTTGGTTGGTGCCCCCATGGGTAATTGGTTTGCGTGCTTCAGTGTGTTATCTAAGGGTGTGGCTACTGAAATGGAGGATTTGGAAGAGCATGGGATGGTGGAGGAGCAAGGGGACACGACTACTCTGGAAGGAGGGTCCCAGATTGATGTTCGATGTCCCTCGGAGGATCCCTTGGAAGTCTTGTGCTACTCCAGTTCTCAAAATGTTGGGATGTAGGCTCTTGTTGAGGGGGATTCTACTAATGAATCTGGATGAGTGGCTAAGAAGGGGGATGTGGTTGAGTCGGGATAGGTGGATGCAGAGGGAGAGATAGCTAATCAGGGGCTCATGGAAGGGTAGGATAGAACTGTTGGGAGTGCGTGGACTATTTTTCTGGACCATAGTGAGGATCATACCATTGCTACTAGGCATGGTGGATGGAGTGTGGCCTAGTTTTCCAATATTATGTTGGATACCAATGGGTGATCGGATGGTGATGTTGAGCAGGTGAAAAGTGTGTTTCCAGAGCTTGTGCATAGCCAGGGGAGTGTAAGAAAGCTGCTAGGGGAGGTTTTCTTTTATTGAGTGTTCCTTGAACCTGGAATCCTCCTTCATACCGATTCATGATCGTTTCCAGGTTGATGATATAAGGCTGAACCTCAATTTGGATATGACCATTAAGGATAGGGCAGTGCAAGGCTTGCCTTTTCCTTAGTCCTGTGATGATGGTGCTGGGAATGAGTATGGGATGCCACATGGAGTTGTCTTATAAATCCCTTCTGGTGATGTGTAGGGCTAGGAACTGACCAAATAAGAGGATCTTGTCCATTATTCCTTGCTTGTTTAAGAGGGTGGTGCCATACCTTCTAGTGATTCATGGGATGTTGTACAGGGGATGATCTAAAAGGGTGTTGATGAATTACATGGGGGAGGTATGGGAAGGGAAAGGGAAAGAGGAAGATAGAGATGATGTAGTCCACGGTGAGGGCCCTGTCTGGTTAGACTACCTATGTGGATTTGTATTCCATGGAGGCGGAGGATCGTTTTTCCAAGGAGGAAAAAAATCAGGATGATGGTTCCACCTCTTCTCCCTCAAAGAGAAGAATGAAGTGGGATTACTCTGCTCTTCCCGAACCCATGGCTACCTAGGAATCATCAAAGGTCTCCAAACTGAAAGTCAATGTTAGTAAACAAGAGTAGTCACTATGCACCCCAGAGCAAGGAAGGTGCAGGGAGGAGAAATTGGCGCTCGTCAAACTTAATGAGGATTTTGAGTCAGGATGTGATTTTATCGACACAGGTGGTGGTTCTCACTTCTGTTTGATGATGTGGCTTCTCGAGACAGTGAGGAGGGTGACCCTTATGGGGTAGCTTCTATTTCTGGATTTGGTGGAGATATTGATTGACATGTCTCTCTTTTGTGGGTTTTTCGTTTTTTGGTGTATTTGGGGTTGTTAAGGGTGTTTGGGTGTGGGTTGTTTGACCCCTTCCCTCCTTGGTATACAACGTCTCTTTTTCTTAATAAATTTGGGGTGGGGGTCAGGAATAGCCTGGCTCTGCACCTTCCTTTCCCTAAAACCACTAAACACCAATTAAAACCCTAATAACCATAAAAACAAAAATAACCCTGATAATCGATAAACAACCCAAAAAATCCCTATAAAATTTATGAAAACACAGAAACCCATAAAACCTAAAATCAATAAAATCCCGCAAAAGCCCTAAATACACATAAAACATAAAAAACCATTAAAAACCAAAAAAATCCAAAAAACCTATAGAAAACCCTAAAAATACTATGAAAGCAAAAACCCCTGAAATCATAAAAAAACAATTTCTACAAAAAAACAATTAAATCCTTAGAAACTATTAAAAACACTTGAAACATCTAAAATCTCTAAAACCCTATTAAACCCCTAAAACCCCTAAATCCCTTAAAACCCAAAAAAGCCCAAAAGACATAACAACCAATTAAAACCCATAAAAACCTAAAAAATAGGAAAATATCTAAAAGAACCAGAATAACCTTAAAAGAAACCTAAAACCCCTATAAAAGAACCCTAAAAATCCTAAAAATTCCTAAATAATTCATAAAAACTCTTAAAATAAACTAGTAACCTCAAAACACTATTGAACCAAAATAACCCCAAAAACCATAAAAACCACAAATAACTCTAATACCCCTAAAAATCCTAAAAAACTAAAAATACACTAGAAACCAAATACCCCAAATAAACCAAGAAAAACATAAAACCTGTAATAACCCTAAAAGTACAAAAAAAACCCCCAAATGACCATAAAAAATTAATACTCTCTAAAAGACCCTAAAATACCGTAAAAGCACAAGAATCCAAAACAACCTTAAAAAACCTAAAACCGTTAAAATCCCTAAAAGACACTAAAAACGTTAGAAAACCCTTAATACACAAAAAACATTTAAAACATCCTAAAACCCCCAAAATCCTTATGAAATCCATAAACCCCTAAAAACCATTAAACTCTACAAAACTATAAACACACCTAAAACCCCCCAATAATATTATAAAATTCAATGGAACCCTAAAAACCATCAAATCCTCTTGAAGACCCAAAAATACCCTAAAACCCTGAAAACCCTAAAAACCCATAAAAATATCTAAAAAGCTAGAGGTCCCCAAAAAATCTCTGAAAATAATAAAATCCAAGAAAACAATATAAAAAACCTAAAACACCCCTAGAAGGAATCCCTTAAAAACATTTAAACCCTTAAAACCATAAACCCATAAAACATAAAAACCTAAAACACCTAAAATCCCTAAAAACCCAATAAACACCCTTAAGTACCCTAAACCAGTTATAACCATTAAACCCTCTAATAACTACAGATAAAAAAACTAAAAATGTAAGAAAGCACCTAAAAACCCTAAAACCCCTAAAAACCCAATGGATGCCTAAAACATAAAAATTACTTAAAACCCATAAATTCCCTAATAAATTTTAAACCATTTAAATGGCCTAAAAGGGATTAGAACCACTTAATAACCTATGAGACCCTAAAATACTCTAAAAACCCAAAAAAATTAAAATACATAAAAGACACAAACACCATTAATTATTATAAAAGACACCAAAACCCTGAATGTGAATAAAATAATCTAAAACCCAAAAAGGTTATAAAACAAATAAAATAATACAAATCACCAAAAAACCATTAAATGACGGTAAAACCAATAAAATTGATCCCTAAAACCCAAAGCACCCTATAAACCACCAAAATCTATAAAGGTCACTAAAAACATAAAAATCGTATAAGAACCCCAAACCCAAAACAACCCTAAAAACCCATTAAAAACCCCCTTAAATAACCTAAAACCCCTAAAAAAATAACACATGACCCTATGAAACCAAGAAATACCGTAAAATATAATTGAAAACAAAAAATTATCCTTAAAACTGTAAAAATCAAATAAAAAACCCAAAACTCCAAAAACCCCCTATGATAAGAAAATACAGTAAAAACCTCAAATGACCTTAAAAATGAAAAAATAAAATAATCAATAAATTACCCAAAAAACATCAACCGCCCTATAAAACATAAAACCATAAACACCCATAAATAACCAAAATCCCAAAAGTGAAAATGAATCTCAGAAAACCATAAAATCCCAAACCCTCCCCTCCCCCAAACACTCGAGAAAATTATTTTAAAAATCTATGGACCCATGAACAATAAGAAGACATTTAAACCCACTAAAATCACATAAGGGTCATTAAAAATCCTAGAAAATATATTGTGACCGAAAAACACAAAAATGATATAATGGACACAATGTACGCTATGATACACAAAAGTGTTAAACCCCTAAAAATCCTAAAAGACAAGAAACCCCGCAAAACCCCTAAAAGAGATTAAAAACACCTAAATCCCCCTAAAACCAAATAGACCCCTAAAATCCATAGAAATACAAAAAATTTATAAAAACAATCAAAAACATATAATACCTAAAAACAATACAACCCATAATTAACTAAACCCTTAAAATCACAAAAAACAAAAAATACACAAAAAAACCCTGAAACACCAAAAAAAACTTATAAAAAATTAAAAATCCATAAAACCAAAATAAAACAAAAAATTCTAAAATCCATAAGTCTCTAAAATATCCCTCAAGCACTAAAACCACTAAACCCCAAAAACCACTAACCCACCCTAAAACTCAAAATTCCCTACATTGAAAAAAAACATAAATAACCAAAAAAATCCAACCCCCCCCCCCCACTTTAATAACCATAGAAAAACCTAAAACCATTAACCCAATAAAACCATAAACACACAAAAAACCGAAAAAATATCAAAAACACTATATAAAACTAAAATCAATAAAACATTTCTCAATATTTAAAGACCCATTAAAAACACTAAAAACCCCAAAACCCCATAAAACAAAAAATACCTTAAATCCCAACGAAACCCTAAAAATCTAAAACTCCTAAAAACCTCTAAAAATTTAAACCCCTAAAAACTACAAAACACATAAAAATACTAAATAAGTTATAAGGACCATAAAACCCCTAAATCCCCCAAAAAATCCCTAATAACTCTAAAACTCTAAAACTCTAATAAAACCTAAAACCCTAAAAGACCATGAAACCTCCTAAAATTCCTAAAAACCATAAAAACTAAAAATAAATTAAAACACCCCAAAAACCAATAAATAACATAATACCCTAATTGATACCAAAACCCCTATAAAACCCTCAAAAGACCCCTAAAACCACTTAATCACCCTTAAACTCCCAAAACTCCAAAACCTCTAAAAACCCAAAAACCAAAGAATACCCTAAAATAATATTTAAAACCCCATAAAAATACAAAAACACTAATAAAACCCTTAAACAACATTAATACTAAAAACACTAAAAATCCCTTAAAGCGATAAAACAAAAAAAACCCTAAACCACAAAAAACTAAAGGATCCAAACTACAAAAAAATAAAACACTAAAAACCCTTAAAACCATGAAGAAACGCTAAAAATACTAAAAGTATAAAAACCCTAAAACTCCTAAAACTCCCTAAAATTCAATAAAAACCATTTAAACCCATAAACCAATAAAAACTCCTAGAAGCACTAAAAACAAAATAATCTAAAAGACATGAAAAAAATATAAAACCTACAAAAGGCCAAAATATTAAAAAACTCTAAAAAATCCTAAAACCCTAAACACCTAAAAATTACATAAAACACATAAAAATACCCTAAAACCCTAAAACCCCTAATAAATCATAAAAACAACTAATACACCAAACACCTGAAAAAACACACAAAAACTCATAAACCCCATAAAAACCCAAAAAATCCAAAAAATTCTTTAAATAACCTAAAAACCATAATGCCACAGAAAAATATAATGAATCCTAAAATACAGAAAAACAGAAAAAAATTCCTAAATTACATAGAAACCAAAAAAAAATCTCCAGTCAACTCAAAAAATCATAAGAACCCAATTCAAATTCCTAAAAACCTAAAAAACCCAAAAAACACTAAAAATCATAAAATCCTAAAAAACAATAAAAGCCCTATAAAAAGTATTTGAAACCTTAAAAACCATATACCCTATACCTCACACCCTAAACCCTAATCAATACACCCTTAACCCAATACCCTCAACACTAAACCCTAAATGTTGCATCCAAAACCTTAAAACCTACACCTTAGAACCTAAACCCTATACCATACACCATAAACAATAAACATCCACCATAAACCCTACACCCTACACCCTAAAAAATAAACCATACATAATACACCCTAAACCTAGTACCCTAAACCCTTTACCATATACCCAACACCCTAAACCCAAACCCCTATACCATGAATCCTACACTCGAAAACAAAAACACTACACACTAAACCCTATTCCGTACACCATAAACACTAAACCTTAGTTTGTATACCCAAAACCATAAAACCTACACCCTAAAACCTATAACCACACACTAAACTATATATATTACACCATAAAACCCTATATCCTATGCGCAAAACCTCAAAACCTACACCCTATACCCTACACCCTATACCCTATACCCTATACCATATACCCTCAACCCTAACCCGGAACCCTATAAACCACACCCTAAACACTATAACCTACACTATATACCATATACCAAACATAATAATCCCAAAATAATACACACTAAATCTTATACCCCAAACCAAAAACCCTAATACCTACACCTTAAACCATAAACCAAACAGCCTAAACTCTACACGCAAAACCCTACACCATACACCCCATACCCTATACCCCACACCACAAATACCATAAACTACAACCTAAAACTAATAATTTCACCCTAAACCCTAAAACATAAACCATCATCCCTTTACCTACACCCAAAACCCAAAACCCTATCCCTGTACACTTCAACCTAAAACCTAAATCCTAAACCCTACACCCGAAATTATAAATTTACACCCTAGACCATATACCCTATACCATAAATCCTATCGATATTGTAAACCCAAAAAATACAACCTAATATCTATACCATATACCATAAACCCTAAATATTATAGCCTAAACATTATACCCAACACCCTACCCCCTATACCCTACTCATTAAATGATAAACCCTACACCATGAACCCTATACCCTAAAACATAAAACCCCAAACACTACAACATAGACCAAATACCTTAGACCCTCAACCCTATATCAAACACCCCATTACCTATATCCTAAACCATAAAACCTAAACCCTAAACCCCTAATATTGCCATAAATCCCTAAAAATAATTAAAATATGAATAAACATATATATCCTAGAAAAGATAGATCACCTAAAAAAATATAAAATTATTTTAAAACCCTAAATCATTAAAAAAATAAAAACACAAGAAAACCCATAAACAAACCCTAAAATCATTGAATCCTCACAAATGATCTAACCCTTAGAAACCATAATATCATTATAAACCCTAAAAACCCAAAAAATTCCTAAAAACCATAAAAAACCTATGAAATCCAAAAAAATCTAAAAACCAAAAAAATTTCCCAAAAATAATAAAAACCCTTAAAAAATAAAAAACACTATAGTAGATAAACCTTAAAATACCTAAATACCAATAATAACCCTGAAAACACTTTAAAACCCAAAAAACATTTAAACCCATAAAAACACTAAAAACCCAACAAAAATGGAAAATAATTAAAAACACTAAAAACTCCTAAAAAACATAAAAAACACCAAAATCATTAAAAGATACATAAAAACCATAAAACCACCTAAAATATTTCTATACCACAAAAAATCCCTAATTGAACCCTAAAAACGCCAAAAATACCCAAAAAACCTAAAACCCCTAATGAACCTAAAACCCCCGAAAAAACACCCAAAAAAATACAAAAAATAATAAGTTCACCAAAAGCAGTAAAAGGATAAAAAAATATGAAATCTATTAAAGAAACCAAAAACTAATAAAACACATAAATACTAAATAATCACTTAAATATCCTAAAACAACTAAAAACATAGAAACCCAAAAGTCTCACAAAACAAAAAAACAAAAAACAAAAAAATCCACTAAAATCAATAACCCTAAAAACCCAAAAACCCCTAAAAATCATAAAAGATTTACATAACTCTATAAATCTTAAAAACCCCAGAAAAAAACAAAAAAACTCCAAACAACCCAAAACCCAAAAAATCCTTCTAAAACACATAGTAACCCAAAATTCCATTACAAATCCCTAAAATCTCGTAAAAAACCCTAAAAACCATGAAAACAATAAAAACCACTAAAACTCCAAATTAAAACCTAGAAACATAGAAATAACCTAAAAATACAAAAAATTATTTTGAATTTTTAAAAACAATAAATAATTCTATGAACTAAAATAACATAAAAAACCTAAAAACCATTAAAACTATAAAAACCCCTTAAATACTCTAAAACACTAAATACCCTAAAATTATATAAATAATGTAAAAACCCTAGAATAAACATAATAACCTAGGAACCATAAGACCATAAAAATTTATAAAAACACTAAGAAACCCTACTTATTCTTAAACACCTAAAAAATTCGTAAAAATATTTACCCTTAATAACTCTAAAAGATCGTCAATATACTAAAACCCCTTAAATAACCTAGAAAACCCCAAGAATCACTAAAACCCTAAACACCCTTTATATTACCCAAAATATATTTAAACACATAATAAAATAATGATGATAGAAATCATAATACATCTAGAAAGCCCTAAAAAACTAAAAACCCTAAAAACCATAGTAACCCATTAAAACCTGAGATATTATGAATACCGTAAAACCTTTTAAAAATCTATGAAAACCCCTAGAAACATAAATACCCCATTAAATAAATAAAAACCATAAAAAATATAAAATACCATAAGACCATACAAATCATAAAACCAAAAAAAACCTTGAGGTCTTGGGAAATTTAGGGAAAATCTTACAAACATTAAAAGACACTAAAATCACAAAACCCCCTTAAAACCCTAAAAACCAATAAAAATACATCAAAACCCAAAAAAAACTAAAAAATATAAACCACATAAAACCCTTAAAACTCTACAATTTTTTAAAATATGTTGAAACAATAAAAATCCAAAAACCCAAAAAAACCCAAAAACCCAAAAAAATCCATTAAAAGGATATTGAAGCCCCAAAATACAAAATGTCCCTAAAACTAAAATTCCAATAAAAAACCAAAAAACCCCCCAAAACCCAAAATACAGTAAAACCCATAATCCCACAAAAAACCCTAAAACACCTAAAACCCTTAAAATCCCTAAAACTTTTATGTGACCCTAAAAACATTAAAACCCCAACAAAACCCTTGAACCCTAAACCCCATTAAAAACATAAAAACAAAAAACACTAAAATAATTAAAATAATAAAAAACCATCCAAAAACCTAAAAACTCTACAAAAACACTAAAATTTGTAGGATCGAAATAAAATATGTAGAGGCTCAAATACAATAGGGGGTGAATTGTAAGTTTATAATATTCCATATTATGAATAAAAGGAAATATACGTTTAACAATGTAAAAAAAAGATAAAATCAAAAACCCTCTATTGTTTTTAAATAAAGAAATAATTCTAAGGACCCAGGCCCAATTATAAAAAACCTAAACACATACAAGATAAACATATAGAGACTGATGTAGGTTTTATTTAGGAAAATATTATACCTTAAAGCATATATAATCATATTTATCATTGTTAAAAAAATGTAAGAGAGTGTATAAATGTTAAGCTTTATTTCATTAAAAAAATACAGCGGAAATAAAAACATGTAACAAAAATAAGTTACCAATTAAGAAATATTTTAACTCAAATAGAATGGTATCCAACATACTTGGATAAAGGTATCCTGATTTATACTTTCAAGAAAGTATGTCTTACCCACACAAGGGTAGGCCCTCGATAATAATATCAGAGTATGTCTTTCTATAACTGAAAGTCCTCCAACATTAAGGTAGTCAGGACCTCTGTCTTCATATCCTTAAATATCCTAAAAAATTAATGAAGTTGGAACCTCTGTCTTCTAATCCCTAAAATCCCCTTAACTTAAAGGTAGTTAGCACCTCTATCTTCCTATCCCCAAAATCCCTCGATTATACTCGGCAACAATCAAAGTTTCACAATTCAAGCTCAACATGTTGTTCATGGTGAAACCAATTATTCAAAGATCGCTCAAATCATGAGAGTCTTTCTCTCACATTCAATCACTTCACCTAATGTAATATATAGGATCATAGGTTGATTGATATTGATACCATTAAAATGAGATCTTATTTATAGGGAAAACATTCATTGGTTAGCTCCTCCTCTAATGGACATAATTTTTCTTGAATCTCAGAGGAACCTAGATTGGTGTTACTCAGTGAAAATATTGTATGACATCGTTTCGAAGTAGAAAAATCATGTTTAATGAATTTATATAATATAACAAAAACCTTATTATGATTGTGAACCAAATGTAAAATATGATATGATAAAGTTGGAATAATAATATAAGGAAATAAAATTGATTTAAGGAAAACATTTAATTGGATTCTTAAGGAAGTGAAAAATAGTGTCTATAAAAAAATTGATATTTTGGATTCGGTTTAACAAAATAATTAGTAGTCTTAATTATGATGAATTTGGAGTCGGAATTCCAAGGAATTTGGAGTATGAATTTCAGACAATTCTATGTCTGAATTTCATAGAATTTTGATTCTGAATTAAAGTGAATTCGGAAACTAAATTTTATATAATTTGGAATATGAATTTCAGATAATTCAGAGTTTGAATTCTAGAGAATCCAGAGTCTAAATTTCAAATACATTGGGATATTAATTTCATATAATTCAGAATTTTAATTTTCGAGAATTCAGATTCTGAATTTCAGAAAATTCAAAGTCTGAATTTCAGATATTTTGATTTCTAAATTTCAATGAATTCAAAGCCAGAATTTCATAGAATTTGAAGTATTAATTTCATAGAATTTGGTGTCTAAGAAAAAATTAGTTTATTACAAAGGTATGGATATTATTTTTTATTTGACAAAAATATGGTTATACACGTTTTATGAAACATTAGAAAAGTCAATGAAAACCAAAGGTAAAGATAAAACATTTCTTAGAGGAAGAAAATTTCCCTTAAGAAAATAATTATTAGAGAAGGATAATTTTCCATAAGAAAATGTGTTTGTGATTTTCAAAACATAAAATTATGTAAAATACATAATGAAACATTATTTAATCAAAAAAATTCAATAAAACGACAATAAAAAATTTAAAAACCTAAAATCAATAATTAATCTCTTAAAACACTAAAAGACCCTAAAACACTTAAAAAAATTATATATCATAAAATAACTAATGAAATATATAACCATAACAAACCATAAAATGAAATAAAAACCATAAACCACTAACTGACTATAAATTACAATAAAATCAATAAAACAATCTAAAAACTAAAAAGCCCAAAATTATGTTAAAAACCCTAAAATATCCATATAATCGGAAAACAACTAAAAGACCCTAAAACAATGAAGCGTCCTAAAACCCATAAAACCCCCAGAATGACCATATAGAACACAAAAAATCATAGAAAATTCTAAAAACCTAAAAGGAACTAAAAAGAAAAACCCTAAAGGGCCCAATGCACCCTAAAAGACTGTATAACCCTCAAAGATAGTGAAAGACTCTAACGATCATAAAACTCCTTACAACTCATAACTAAATAAAACTAAACCCCAAAATACTTATAAACTACTAAAAACATTAAATTGACCTAAAATACTAAAAATCATAACTGATCCTAAAAACCTAATAAACCATACAACCCCAAAAGGCCATGAAACCCTAAAAACATTATTGGAACTTAACACTCGGCAATTATCCTGAATCCCTAAAAACATTATAATTCCCAAGTCACTAAAAAACACTTAAATCCATTAATACCCTAAAATACTAATAAACTTAAATGCCTAAAAACTTGAAAAACCTAAAAACCCAAAAAATAGCTAAAAACCAAAAATTAACTGAAAATGCTAAAAATATTAAAATCCTAAAAGTCCATAAAAACCATAAAATACACCCAAAAACCATAAAAACCCCTAACGGAACCTAAAAAATTAAAAAAACCCAATAGGACGCTAATAATATGAAAAATTCCTAAAACCATAGAACCACTAAGACACCTTATACACCTTAAATCAATTTAAAACCCACTAAATGATGCTAAAAACCTATAATACAACCTGAGACAATCCTCAAAACTATAAATCATTAAAGTACCTTAATCCCCCAAAAACATAATGACCCTATAAATGACTAAAACATTAAATGTCCCTAAAATGAGTGTTTTAAAAAAAAACCCCCATCACCATAAATATTCATAAAAATCCCTAAAACTCCTCTAAATACAATAAAACTGTTAAAATACTTAATACCCTTAAAACCATAAAAATATATTACAACACCAGAAAACTAATAATAACCCAAAAAACCAAAAAATCCGTAAAATAATGAAAATTATAAAAAAGTAACACATAAAAACCCTAAGAAATTTGATTACCCCAGAAAATTCAAAAAATAAATCAAATTCCCTTACAAACTCATAAAAATATAAAACCAAAAAAATCATAAAAACCCTAAAAACGCTAAAAATATAAAATATCATGATATCCCTGAAAACCCCAAAAATACATAAAAATCCATAAAACCCAATGAAAACCAAAAAAAACCTGAACCCCCCCCCCCCCAAACCACTAAAAATACTAAAAAATCTAAAAAAAGAAAAATACTAATATGATAAAACCACTAAAAATTCTAGAAAGCCTATAAAAACCATAAAACCATTACATTCCATAAAAAAACCCCAAAAATCTAGAAAAATACAATAAAACCCATAATGCTACAGAAACCCAACATAACATAAAATACAATAAAACACCTAAAAGACCCTGCAAAACCAAAAACTCAAAAAAAAGACACAAAAAACACAAAAACCTCTAAAATAATTATAATCCCATAAAACTAAAAAAAAATATTAAACACCTATTAAATCCTAAAAACCCTTAAAACCATAAGAACAATAAAACCCCCAAAACAGGAAACACCATGAAGATATAATAACAACCCTAAAACCCTAAAATCTGTTAAAATTCTAAAAACACTAAAGGCACTAAATCCCAAAATAAAAAAAATTATTAAGACCCCTAAAAATCATAGAAACCAAAATAACACTAAAAATACAAAAAAATGGAAACCCTGAAGAATCCCTAAAAGTACATAGAACCCAAAAATCCCTTAAAATTAATAGCCCAAAAAACAACCGTAAAAGCACTAAAAACTAAATTATACTAAAAAACCAAAAAACAAAAATACCCAAACTAACCTTAAAAGGCATAAAATTCCCAAAAACCCAAAAACCCTAATGGTCCATAAAAAACCTAAACTCCTAAAACCACATAAAAACCTAAAGCCACAAACCTCCCTAAAACCAATAAAATTCATGAAAACACTAAAATACTAAAACCCCTATAAAAAAACAAAAAAGAACCTAAAAACTCCCAAAACAGTAAAAACCCATAGAAACACGAAAACCCCTAAAACCCTAAAACGTATAAAAACCATAAAACCCATAAAAACATAAAAACCATAAAAACCCCAGAAAAAATTTAAAAAAATTAATACTCTAAAAGTCTAAAAAACCCAGAAAACTATGAAAAATATTTAAAAATCCTCAAAAAACCCTAAAACCCAGAAAACCCCTAAAAACCCAAAAAAATTAAAAAAAAGATAAATCCACATAAACACTAAAAATTTACTAGAAGCACTAAAATACCCTTAACCCAGTACCATAAATATTAAAACCTAAACACAACACCCTAATTCAAATACCAAAAACCCTAAACTCTAAACGCTACAATATAAATCTGGTACCCTTCACCTTAAACCCTAAACCCTACACCATATACCCTAAGCTCTAAACCTTAGACCCTAAACCCTATACCCGACATCAAAAAGAAGAAACCATTCACCTTAAACCCAATACACTACCCCCTAAATCCTAAATCCTATATGTTGAACCATAAACCCTACATCATATACACGACATCATAAACCCTTAACCAAAAACCCATTATGATAAACCATTTACCCTTAACCAAAAACCCTAGACACTAAACACTAACACCTATAACGTAAACCTTATAACCTACACCTGAATATCTATTTCCTACATCATAAAACCCTATACCCTACACCCAGAATCCAAAATTCTAAAACCTAAATAGTATACCCTACACCCTAAACCACATGAGCTGCAACCTAAACACTATACACTACACCTTAAACCCAACACTCTACAACCTAAACACTATACCCAAAACCCTATACCATACACCATAAACCATAAAACATAAATCCAAATCCATAATCCCTATGCCCCAAACCTACATTCTAAACCATATACCATACTGCCTAAACCCTTTACACAACACCCTAGATGCTATACAATATAACATAACACTAAAAAAAGCACCACTTACACTAAAACATATACCCTAGTCCCTTTACCCTACACTTTTAACCCTAAACCCGACACCATCACCCAATTTCCTTCACCCCAAACCCCAATCCCCAAACCCCAAATCCTACACCCTAACATATAAACCGTACACCATAAACCCTAAACCCCACCCCCTAAAACCTATAACCTACAACCTATACCAAATAATGGACACCCTAAACCCTAAATCCTAAAAAATAAACTCTATACCCTACACCCTAAAATGTAAACCCTACACCATATACCATATACCATACTCCATACACCCTAAACCCTATAGCTTGAAACATATACCCCGCACTATAACCCACTAAACACTAAAATCTAAAACTTATACACTGCAGCATAACCCCAATACCGTGCACCCAATTTATTATTCTCTACACCATGAACCCTAATCTATAAGAACCATAAAATAAACCTAAAACACGAAAACCCTAAAAAATATGAAAAAACCAAAAAACCTACAAATAAAAAAATCGATAAACCCCATAAAATACATTTAAAACCATAAAAACCTAAGAAACACAAAACCCTAGGAAAACCATAAAACTCCATAATATTCCGTATGAAAGATTAAAAACATAAAACCCTTTAAAACCATAAAAACTTCTAAACCCCTGAAAACCCCTAAAAACTCTAAAATCCCGAAAAACATAAGAATCATAAGAATGACCTAATAACTGTCAAAACCCTTAGAAAACCCTTGAACCCTTAAAAATCTTAAAAATAAAAAATACCTATAATCATTAAAATCGATTAAAATTAATTGAAACCCTTAAAAAAACTCAACCATTTTAAAAACAAAAAAAACCCCAAAATCTCTAAAAACATTAAAAACCCTTAAAATTATTATAAACAGTAGATACCCTTACAACATCTAAAAAAATTACTAAAATAACCCTAATAACCCTAAAAGATACCAGAAAACCCTAAAACTGAGAGGACTAGTTTGGGATATACCTAACACTTAGAGGGGGGAGGTGAATCAGTGTTTGGGAATTTTAAAACCAATTTCAACTTTTATCCTTGTACCTATTGACCTGTTAGGATCTTGATTATCTTATTCTCTTTTCCCTATCGCATGCAATAATAGAAAGCGGTACATATATGCACATTATATTTTTACAAGGTTCACCACTCAATAAGAGTAGCTACGTCCTTTCCATGAATTGGGATGACCAGTGCATGGATTCTCCACTATAATGTGAAATGCTGTTATAATGTAGTGGCTATGAAAACAATCCTCTAGCTAGTGTGAGTCCCTAGACTTTATAGGGGGTGGGAAATAATCCTCTTCCCTAGACTGGTGATGACCTAGCCCAACAATCTAGTGTTAGTCCCTACACATTGGAGGGGGGTGGGAAAAAATTATCTTCCCTGGACTGGTGATGACCTATCCCCACTTGTAGCATCTAGATGGTTCTTTGTACTGCTTATGAAGACAGCCTTCTTCCTTCATCAAAAGGTAGGTTTTGCTCTTGATTTTCTTTAGTTCTCTTCAATTGATTACTAGCAAAGCAGTAGGCAAGAAATTCATCCTTCATTCCTTCTCTTCATTTCTAGTGCAACACTAACATCATTAGACATCAACATTCTTTTTCATAGTGCAAGGACCAACTCCACTAAAACTTCTTCTCTCTTCTTGGTCTATTTTTTCTTCTTATTTTTCTCTTCACTCTATGCAGCAAACTTGTAAACTACACACTCTTCTTCTTCTTATGATTCTTCAATGCAAAACGAGGTGCACTGAAACCTACTCTTCTTCACACGTATTCTTTCAATGCAACACCATATGCACTGAGCTCCTCCTCTTCTTCTTATTACTATAATCACAAGTTCTTTTTGTGATTTGTAAAAACAATGAAGTCTAGATCAACATAGAATCATCATAGTTGAACATAAGCTGGTAAGAACTTCTATAACAACTCACATCTTACAAGCCAATCCTTACTTGAGCGCCACCCTACTTGCGCTCCTCCCTGCTTGTGTGCCACCAAATAATTGTGTGCCACAATTGTTCCCAACTCAAAACATGCGCACCTCCTTTGGATTAAACACACTCTTAGCTTGTTCACTTCTAATAGAATGCATGCCAAAACTTGCGCACTAAAACTTGTACGACAATACATGCATGACAATACCTGTGCGACAACACTTGCGCTGCAACACTTGTGCAACAATACTTACGCGACATACTTGCGTGGAAATACATTCATGCCATTACTTGCGCGGAAATACATGCATGTAAATACTTGCACGAAAATACTTGTGCTCCTTATAAATAACCCTCTGCTTGCACGCCACTTCAGCATGTGTGCCGCTTTCTACACTTTCACGTTCATGGCTCAAATTTTTCTCTTAAGTGTGGAGCCTTAAAATATGAGGAGGAGAGTCATCTATTTTTAGGCATTTTGGTTACTTGCACGCCCATACACTTTCGAGCCAAGACTTGAATGCCAATACTTGCATGACACTCTTGACTTTAATGAAACTTTTAATCTTGCATGGAACTTTTTTCTTTTATCATATTTTGATTGGATGATCATTGAAATAGGACTTGTGTTCCAGTTAAACTTGTGCACCGACACTTTCACGCCTTCTTCTTGCCTTTTTCATTTTTGGATAGTATGATATTAAAATGTCTTAAAAAAAACACTTCCTTACTCTCTCTATCCTTCATACTGCTCGAACCACAAGTTCTTTAAACTTGTGATGATTGTAAAATACAAATCAGCAAACCATCATCTGATTTCATCCATTCGTTTTGGAATATGAATTCCAAAGTTCCTCTATCATCCTCACTTCTAATCCTCAATTCCTTTTTGAGTGTTAATTCCAAAGAACTCAAATTATCTCTCTTCTTCCAAAAGTGGTGGCTTAAGGCTTCTTCAAACACCTTCTTTGAATTCTAAGTCCTTCCACACTATTTTTTTCATCTTCAGCCATTATTCTCTTCTTCATTTAAATAGTATGATTTTTTTTCTTCAGGTAAGCTCTTGAATGGTTCTCATGAAATCATGATGCATTGCATTGTCTTCTTCAAATCCTAATTCTTCTTCAACCATCCTTACATAGATTATAGTTCACCATTCTACTCCAATCATCCTCAAACGGATGATACTTCTCCATTCTTCATTATTGTAAACAATGTGTCACCTTTGAAACATGTTATTTTAACTTAGGATCACTTAAACAATCGTCTGAATTAATCTTCATAGATAATTTCTCAATTATGAAATCCAATGATATGATTCCATAACAATTCCCCAGGAAAACTAACTTTATCCAATCTCCACTAACTTTTTAGTCCTTCTTCATCTCCTCCTTTATTTTGAAAGTTATTGACAGCTGTTGACAACAAATAAAATATTCATACACAAAGTGGTCCAAAAAATCTCCCCCTTTGTATTTTGTGGACAATACCACAAAGTCTCCTCAAATGAATGATTCAATGTCAAAACAAGAATCTTATATTGCCCATTTACTTGTTTCTCTTCACCTTTCATTTCAAACTTTAATTTCACATTCTCTCCCCCTTATTGACAATAAATTAAATGTTCATGGTTGAGAGGGTATCAGTCCTTACATAAGCAGTGTGCCATCAATAATTTCACTCTAAGTGTACTTGAGAAAATCTCGATGTAGAAAACATGAGAATTTGATTTAGACAACAAAGCTGTCCATTATCCACTGATCGTGATACCTCATGAGATGAGATCTCCTACTCTTATCTTCAAGGGTTTTTCACATTCATTATAGGAAATTTTATTGAATGTGATATGAAATAATAAATCCTGAAATTCCTGCACTCACTTAAAAAAAGGATCAAAATCATTCTAGTGCAATTAGCAGGATACGTGGCCTTGGGGCACTTTCATTCTTCTTATGTCACTGATAAACCTCATTACTCCCCCATTGTAAAAATATATTTATTTTGAGTAACCAATAATGAGAGATTAATAAATGACATACCTTTTCCAACTACATGGTCTTCATACAATATTCTGAGTAATTGAATTATATACCATCTGATGTTGATACTGATTGAGATAATGACTCTGAAAGCTACTTCATGTGTCTCCCCCTCAAGGGAACATTTCTCCTCACTAAATCCTAGGTTTTCCTCTTGAGATCTTTATTCACCATTAATTCCCTATTTTTTAAGAAAAAATACAAAACACAAAGTTTTAAGAGAATAGGGTGGATCCTCTATGATTCTTCAATGTGAGAAGGGAGGATGAGATGATTTTCTCAACCAAGATGGTCTATTTTCTACACTCCTCACACTTTCACATTTGATCTTTAATTTTGAATGTGGTTCTGCGGATCTTAATACTTTTTATATCTCTTTGTGTGTGAATCTTTATTCATCAAGATCATTCCAAGGACTAGAATCTCCCGGTGCAACTTTCATCCACATCATGAGTTCATGTTTTGCAGGAATAAATTCAAAGCACTTTATGACAGTGTGACCATCCTTGTTGCACCTCACACATAGAACATCCTTTTCTTCATGTAGAACCTTCTTTTTTATTTTAGCACAAGTCTTATCATGTACATCTTCCATCTTTCTCATTATTTCCAAATTTTCTAGCCAAACCACCAAAATATCATTAGGGACTGAGGCATCAATATTGGATCTTCTACGTGGATTCTTCTATGTTTCTTTCTTCATAGTAGTTCTTTTGGATGCACCACCCTTCACCTTCATAGACATGGAATCCATGGACTTCTCAATTTTCTTCATTGAAATATTCATGGGAGAATTTGATTTTGCAACATACTTATTATTACATCCCACGATAGATTCTTCATTCTTCTCTAGCTTTTGTGGTCTTCTGTAATTTTTAGCATTGAATACATTCTATGATATGAATGCACCATACATGTGACCACTCCCATTTCATAGATCACATATGTTGTCCCACATTCCAAATCTATTAGCAGTATACAAATGTTTCTAGATCTGTGGATGTTGCTTGTACTTCTCTGGATTTCTCCCCCTTGATTTGGACTTTCTCTGTGATTTTACATTTAAAGGGTTGTACCAGTAATCCATTGCACAATTCTCAAATCTATTACAGCACCAGCATTGACCAACAATCCTTTACTTCTTTCCATCTTCTTTATAAGGTTGTTGAATCTTCTTCTTGGTATATTGTGATTTCTATGGGGAGCTATCTTCCAAACTCTTTCCCCTATCCACTATATCCATGGTGGTAGGTTTCTTCTCACTTTTCAACATCCATATTTGTTTATAATTTTTCTTCCAACCAGTACTTTTGGTAGAGGCAATTTAAGAGACATTAGTACAAGTTGGTATGGATGATACCTTTTCATTATCAGCTACCTGTGATAGATCAATGAGTGAATCCATGATATTCTTATCACATGTTGGATGTCTACTGACAGTAGAATCCTCCAATGAGTTTTGAGTACTGGAAGCAACTTCTGTGAAGACTCAGTATTTTTCTTCTCAAGGTTGGTCAACTCAGCTTCCAATTCAAGACATCTCATATTGAGGATGAATTCTTGGTCTTCAATCATATTCATATTATCTTCACAATCCTTCTTTAGTCTTTCAATTTCAGATTCATGAATCTTCACTTTGTTTTGTAATGAAGAGTCATGTTCTTTGATATTCTTGGATTCTTTTTCCAAATAAAACTTCTTAAAATCATTGCCTTTTTTCAGCTCATCTTCAAGTGCATGGATCTTATCTTCTAGAGTCTTATTGACTCCCTCTTTTTCCTCAAAGTATTTTTGCCACATTGAAGAGCTTACTTAAAATCCCCTCTTGGTTTCATCAAAGGTTCAAACCTATCTGGAGAGCTTTAAACATTCAACAATTTTTGCTTGTAAGCCTTTCTCCAACAAATCAGTTTCTTCTTCCAGCTGGGTGATATTTTTCGGCATACATTGAAATACTCCACAAACTAGGGATGCACTTTCTTCAGGAATACCACACAGAATCATTATTAATCTATCAACTAATATTTTATGAGATGTTGTGGATTTATCATCACCACCTATGCTAGAATTTTCATCATGAGGATAATTTCCAAATGAACTAACACATACCTCTTGATCATTTGAGGTAGGAAGGTTGTCCATCTTCTTGGTGGGGACTTGATCCACCTTCTCATTAAATTCCATGTCTTGTGTGTCTTCAACGTCAGTCAAATATGGAGAACCATATGCTTACTATTCTTTAGATTAGAGGGAATTATTTTCCAATATTCTCTTCTCTTTCTTTTTCCTGTTCATCATGGACTTGGTAGATATTTCTTTATTCTCAGAGATAGATGGATATTTACAAACACTGCTCTTCATTGTTGAATCTGGAAAAGAGCTCAAGTTTTCGAAAGAGAATAACTTCACTGTAGAGAATCCCATTGAGGGGAACCTATTCCTCTGATACCAATTGAGAGGACCCGTTTGGGATATACCTAACACTGAGAGAGGGGTTGAATCAGTGTTGGGGAATTTTAAAACCAATTTCAACTTTTATCCTTGTACCTCTTGACCGTTTTAGGATCTTGATTCTCATATTCTCTTTTCCTTATCGCATGCAATAATAGAATGAAGTAAAAATATGCACACAATATGTTTACAAGATTCACCACTAAATAAGAGTACCTACGTCCTTGACATGCATGGGGATGACTAGGGCATGGATTATCCACTATAATGTCAAATTTTGTTACAATGGAGTGGCTAGGAAAACAATCATCTAGCCAGTGTGAGTCCATATACATTAGATTGGGGTGGGAAACAATAATCTTCCTCGGATTGGTGATGACCCATCCCAACTTTCTAGTGGGATTTCATACACTTTGGAGGGGGTGGGGAACAATCCTCTTCCCTAGACTGGTGATGACCTAGCCCAATATGCAGCGTTTAGATAGTTCTTTATACTGCCTTTGGAGACAGTATTCTTCCGTCTTCAAAAGGTAGGTTCTGATCTTGATCTTTTTTAGTGCTCTTCACTTGATTACTTGCAAGGCATTAGGTAAGAAATTCTTCCTTCGTTCATTCTCTTCTTTTCTAGTGCAACACTAACTACATTAAGCATCTTCTTTCTTTTTCTTAGTGCTACAACCAATTGCACTAATACTTATTCACTCTTCTTGGTCTGTTCTTCTTCATCCTTTTCTCCTCTCTCTATGTAGAAAACTTGTAAACTATACACTCTTCTTCTTCATATGCTTCTTCAATGCAAAACCAACTGCACTGAAACCTACTATTCTTCACATGTTTTATTTTAGTGCAAAACCATATGCATCGAGATCTTATTCTTCTTCATCTTTCTAGAATCACAAGTTCTCTTTGTGATTGTAAAAACAATGAAGTCTAGATCAATAGAGCATCATAACAGTTGAACATAAGCTAGTAATAACTTCTAGAACAACTCACATCTTGCACACCAATCCTTACTTGCGCACCACCCTTCTTGACCGCCTTCCTGCTTGCTCGCCACCAAATAATTGCGCGCCACATTTGTTCCCAACACAAAACTTGCACAACACCTTTGGATTAAACACACTCTTAGCTTGCGCACTTCTAATAGCTTGCGCGCCAAAACGTGCACGCTAAAACTTTCACGACAATACTTGCCCGCCAATACTTGCATTGCAATACTTGCCCGAAAATACTAGCGCGACAATACTTGCACAACAATACTTGCACGCAAATACTTGAGTGGCAATACTTGAGTGGAAAAACTTTAGCGGAAATACTAGCACGACAATACATGTGTGGAAATACTTATGCGCCAATACTTGGGCGCCAATACTTGCGCGACAATACTTGTGTGGCTATACTTCCATGACAATACTTGTGTGGCAATACTTCCGTGGAAATACTTGTGTGCCTTATAAATAACCCTCAGCTTCTGGGCCACTTCAGCTTGCACACCGCTTTCAACACTTGCGTGTTCATGGGTCAAATTTTTCTCTTAAGTGTTGAGCCTTAAAAAATGAGGAGGCGAGTGCTCTATTTATAGGAATTTTGGTTACTTGAACACCCGTACATTTGCGTACAAAGACTTGCGCGCCAATACTTGCGCGACACTCTTCACTTTCGTGACACTTTCAAACTTGTGCACCACTTTATTTCGGTTATCATATTATGATTGGATGATCTTTGAAATAGAACATGCGTGCCACTTACACTTGTGCGCCGAAACTTGCGCGCCTTCTCCTTTCCATTGTCATTTTTGGATAGTATGATATTGAAATGAGTCTTGCCGAAAACACTTCTTTACTCTATCTATACTTCATACGGCTTGCACCGCAAGTTTATTAAACATGTGATGATTGTAAAATAAAAATCAGCAAAGCATCATATGATTTCATCCATTCTTTTTTGAATATGAATTCCAAAGTACTTCATTCATCCTCACTTCAAATACTCAATTCCTT
Organism: Viscum album; assembly: GCA_963277665.1. Taxonomy (NCBI): domain Eukaryota; kingdom Viridiplantae; phylum Streptophyta; class Magnoliopsida; order Santalales; family Viscaceae; genus Viscum; species Viscum album. The sequence goes on along the minus strand of OY728165.1, from coordinate 980,983,973 downwards.
TTGTAGTGTTAATTCCAAAGAACTCCATTTATCCCTCTTCTTCAAAAAGTGGAGGCTTAAGGATTCTTTAAACACCTTCTTAGAATTCCAAGTCCTTCCACACCCGTTTTTCTCTTTCACCCATTATTCTCTACTTCAATCAAATCATATGACTCTTTTCTTCAAATAAGCTCTTGAATGGTTCTCATGTAATCATGAAGCGTTGCATTGTCTTCTTCAAATCCTTATTCTTCTTAAACCATCCTTAGATAGATGATACTTCACCATTCTGCACCAATCATCCTAAAATGGATCATACATCTCCATTCATCATTATTGTAAACAATGTGTCACCTTTGACACAAGTTCTTTGATCTTATGATCAGTTCAACAATCGTCTGAATTAATATTTTTAGATAATTTATCAAGTATGAATTCCAATTCTATGATTCCACAACAATTATCTAGGAAACCTCACTTTAGCCAATCTCCACTAACTTTTTAGTCCTTCTTCATCTCCCCCATTATTTTGACAAGTATTGAAAACTGTTGACAACAAATAAAGTTTTCATACCCAAAGTGATCCCCACAAAAACCTCCTAAAAGAACTCCAAAACCCTCAAAATTCCTAAATTAACCACAAAACTACTAAATAACCAAAAAACATAAAACCCCATCAGAACCCATAAAACAGAAAAAACCCAAAAATAACTCTAAAACCTAAAAATCATATAATCACCAAAAAACTATAAAAACCAAAAAACCTCATATAACCCCCCACAAACCCATAAAAACCATAAAAGAATATAGAAAATCCTTAAAGTTGCTAAAAATAAAAAAACACTCTATAGTCCTGAAAATCCCTTAAAATAATATAATCACAAGAAACCCAAATAAATCCTAAAACCCATAAAATTAATAAAATCCTAAAATAATTCTAAAAAATATATAAAAAGAAATATAAATAAAACCTAAAAACCCCAAGGCCACAAATAATTCTGAAAAAATATAGAAATCTGCTAAAAACTGATAAAAACTCTACAAAACTCTTTAAATTCCTAAATACTGAAAAAACAATAAAAAATACCAAAAACCAAAAAACAATAAAAAAATTATAATTATCCTAAACACACAAAAAACATAAACACCCCAATATATCCATAAAATCAATGAAAAATTATATAATCCTTGAAAATATTAAAAACCCTGTAAAACCACAAAAGCCCCTAAAACACAAAAAAAACCTAAAAAACCCTAAAACCCCTAAAACCACTTAAAAATACTAAAAACCATAAAACCCATAAAATCAAAAAAACCATGAAATCCCTAAAAGTCCCTTAAAATACTCCAAAAATCCTAAAAAACCTAAAAAACCTAAAAACCCCTAAATGACCTAAACCTCCAAAAATTGTAAATAAACACTAAAAGTACCAAGAAATATTAAAATCCTAAAGGCAAAAAATTAAATATAATACTCTACTTTTTCATAACAACTCTTACAAACACTAAAAATCCCTAAAAACCATAAACCCTTGAAACACCTAAATGTCCTTAAAAATTATAAAACCCTCTCAAAATAATGAAAATCGAGAAAACCCTAAAACACTAATAACCCCATGAAACTATTAAAGACCATTATAACCCCTAAAAACTATAATGATGCTAAAAACCCTAACACAATAAAAACCCCTAAAATTCTGAAACTTCATAAAAACCAATTTGAGCCTTAAAAAACCTATATACCCAAAACCCATTAAAATACCATGAAAAACCCTATATATTTAAACCCCTTAAAACCCTATATACCCTAAAAAATATATAATCCAATAAAAATTGTTAAAACCATTAAATCCCTAAAAATACATGAACACCATGATCGTCCTAACACCCTCTAAAACATTAAAAGACCCCAAAAACTGTAAAACAGCATAAAACCCTAAAACCCCTAAACACCCTAAATTCAATCAACATTAAAATAACCATAACAAACCTAAAAACCGTTAAAGACACATAAAACCTCAAAACACCCTATAATAACCTGAACCAGAAAAAATATTAAAAACCCTAAATACCCAAAAAAATCCAAACACCCAAAAAATAACCTAAAAATCTTGAAAATACCTAAAAACACCGTAAAACCCAAAAAACCAAGAAAACCAAAAACGTATATGAACACTAAAGGATTCTAAACACCATAAAGCACTAAAAACCATTAGAAACTTAAAAACCTATAATACCTCAAAAAAGAGTAATCCCCTAAAACCTCTAAAAACACTAAACCCATGACAACTTTAAAAATCGCAAAAAAATCCCTAATAAAAAACTAAAACCCCCTAAAAGACCATAAAACCCACAAAAACATTAAAACCAGTAAAACCCTAAAAAACTCAGAAAAACATAGATAGACCATAAAAGACATTAAAAACCTAAAACCATTTAGAACCTTAAAACCCCTAAATGACCGTAAAACCATTACAAACACAAAATGAAACTAAAAACCTAAAAACCCCAAAATTACAATAGAGTACCCTAAAAACAATAAAAGTCTCTAAACATGTAAAACCCCTAAATTACTATAAAAAACCCAAAACAAACCCTTAATGTCACTAAAAATATTCAAAAAACCCTAGAATACTGTAACAAATAAGAAGAAACCTAAAAATAATTAAGAACCCTAGTGGGCCATGAACCCATAATAGACCTAGAAACCACAAAACACTAAAGGACATTTGAAACAATAAAAAACTGTAAGAACCATAAAACCCTATAATAAAAAACAATTTATCATAAATACCAAACAAAATTAAATGATCCTCAAGAAACTAAAAATCAGTAAAAGATAAAAAAATAAATAAATAAACCTAATGACCCATAAATGACTGTAGAAATCATGAAATCATTAAGAGACTCTAAAACCCCATCAAACACACTAAAACCTTAAAAGCCATAAAATCCTTAAATTATTATAAAACTGAAACTAACTACAAAAACCAAAAAAGTCCATTAAACCCCTTAAAACACTAACAAACACTAAAACCCTCAAAAAATCCTAAAACCCCAAACCCTAAAAACTGTTAAAATCCTAAAACCCCTTAAAACTTTTAAAATCACCAAAAAACCCAATAAACTCTAGAAACCAAAAAGTACTCTAAAAATGCCTACAAAATTTAAAAAAACCTAAGACCCCTAAGTCATCATTAACCCACATATAAATCCAAAAATTATTAAAAAATCCAAAAAGAAAACATGAAATAAATTAAAAAGCCATACAAATCGCAAAAACCTTAAATCCCAAAAAAACATAATGTCTCTAAAACACACTAAAATCTTCAAAAGACCTTAAAACCCGTAAAAATTAAAAAACCCAATACCCGCTATTATCTTAAAAACCCATTAAAATCCATAAACCAATGAAACCCATAAAATCCATAACAACAAAAAAACCCTTAAAACCATAAAAAATATTTAAAACCCATAGAACTAATTAATAACCCTAGAAACCCTAAAAACATAAAAACATGAAATTGATAAAAAACACAAAAAAATTTACAAAATTGAAAAAACATATTAAAATATAAAAACCCCCAGAAAATTATAAATACCCTAAACCCCTAAAAAAATATAGAAAAAAAATCCCCAAAACCCTAAAAAACCCTAAAAATCACTAAAACCCCTAAACCGCTTAAAATCATAAAAATACCCTAAAACCCCGTAAAACGCCAAAAAAACCCTAAGAACCCTAAAAACCATATAACCCCAACAATTCCAACAAACCCAGCAACCCAAAAATTCCTAGAAAGATATTAATAAACATAAAACCATCAAAATAACTAAAAAACATAAGAAAACCATAAAAAACCCGAAACCATAAAAACCCCAAACCCCCAAAACCGCTAGAATCTCTAAAAGACCTAAAAACATTAAAAACCGCACATCCTTAATTAAAACCTAAAAGACTAGGAAAACTAAAAATATATATAAAACCTTAATAAACAATAAAGACCATAAAATACAATAATATACAATAAAACCCAAAACTCATTTAAGAACCACAAAACCCAAGAAAACATGAGAAACCCTAAAACCCCAAAAGACCCTAAAATATTTAAAAATTAATAAAACACCTAAAACCCATAATAACCCCTTAACAATATTCTAAATACCATAAAATGCCCATAAAATTCATAATCTCCTCAAGAACCCTAAAACCCAAAAACATTTGAAAAAGCATATGGAAAATGAAAATCGGTCGAAACCCTAAAAAACCTCAAAAAACTAATATACCGTAAGATCCCATAATATCCTTAAGGATCCTAAAAAAACTAAAAGATCCGAAAAATAATAGAAACCATAAAATCCCATTAAAACCATAAAAACATTACAACACCTATAAATCCATGAAAACACATAAAATCTGTTAAACCCCGAAAATTTTAAAAATCTTGAAAACCCTACAAATTCAAAATATCATAAAAACCTTTAAAATTCTTAGTAACACATAGAACCCTAAAAACCCTTAAAATCCTAAAAACACTAAAATAACCTGAAAAAACTAAAATACATTAAAGAGATAAAAGTCTATTCAAATTTAATAGACCCTTTAAAACTGTAAACAACACTAAAATATAGATAAATACCCAAAAACCTAGAACAATTAATCCATTAAAACCCTAAAAATCCTAAAACCCTTAAATAAAAAAAAACCAAATAAATCAATGAAATACCAATAAACTATAAAATACTAAAAACACTAAAAACCAAAGAAACAAAAAAACCTAATATAGACACTAAAAACTATAAATAAAAAAATAGATAAAAACCCTAACCCCCCCTGCCCCCAAAAAAATAACTAAGTCCCCTAAAACCATACACATTAAAAACGATGAAAAATTTTAAAAACATTATAAACCCTAAAAATTCAATAACCCCTAAAGACACTAAAAACCATAAAAACAATTATTACCCTAAAATACATCAAAGAACCAAAAAATACATGAAAAAAATAAAAAATTCTCAAAATCATTAAATTTACTAAATACCCAAAAACACTAAAAAATCCCTAAAATATCAAGGAAAAATTAAAAACCCCAAACCATAGATAACCCTAATACCTATAAAAACCTAAAAAAACTAACAAAAACATAAAACTCCTAAAATCCTTAAAAACCTAAGAAAATTTTAAAAACCACAAAAATCATATACAAACAAAAAACCTCTCAACCCCTAAATATCATTAAAAACTAAACACCCTCAAATCATTAAAAACAATTAAAAACAATAAAAACCCAAAAATTTCCTAAAAATACATAATCACATAAATACCACTTAAAACACCTAAAACACTGAAAATCCCTAAAACCCATAAAAACAAATAAAAGAAGCTAAAAGTAGTAAAAAATTAATACCCTTAGAAAAACCCGAAATACCCAAAATACCCTAAAGGTTCATAAAAACCCAATAAAAACAATAAAAAACCCTAAAAAATTAACCATATAAAAACCCATAAATACCCTAAAAAAATAAAAACACTAAAAACCCTAAAACCTCTAAAAATAGTAAAAACCAAAAAAACCATAAGAACCTCAAAAACACTACAAACCATAAAACCATAAAACAATTCAAAAAACCCAAAAAACACATAACATTCACTCAATACAATAAAAATACCATAAGACCCATAAAACCACTAAAAACTATGAGAAATCAAAAAAACCCTTAAACCCTATAAAAACACTAAAATATTAAAAGCACTAAAACCCTATAAAATCGTTAAACCCCTATAAAAACATAAAAACACTAAAAATCCAACAAAATACATTTAAATAATAAAAATAATAAAAACCACAAAACCCCCTCAATACCAAAAAAGCGTAAAACATAAAAGTCTCTTTCAACTGCTAAAAACATTTACATCCATAAAAATATAGGAACTCATTAGAACACTAAAAACAGAAAAAATAATTTTAAAAAAACTAAAACCCTTAAAACAAATAAAATGTATAATTACCCTACAAAAATAAATACATTAAAACCCCTAAAAATACATAAAATAATGAATCACTAAAAAACATTAAAACCCTTTAAATGCATAAAAACACTAAAATCCATTAATAACCCTAAAAACCCTGAAGGGGCCAATAAACCCCTCCAAAACCCTAAAACCCTAAAAACCATAAAAATTCTTACGTGACCCCAATAATTCTCCAAAACAAATGAAAACCATAAAATACCATATAAAATACTAAAACCCCATTAAAGACCCCATAAATCTTAAAAACCCTAATACCATAAAGACCATAATGTACTATAGGAATCTAAAAAGGCTCTCAAAACACTAAAACCCCTAAAGTAACATAGGCACCATAAAAGTCTATAAACACCAAAAAAACCACAATAATCATAGAACCCTAAAAACCCAAGAAAAAAATGAATGAAGATAACAAAACTAAATACCTTGAGTGGCACTAAAAACCAATTAAAACCTATTGAGGATGTAAAAAAAATCAAAAAAACAATAAAGGAACCCAAACAACAGAATAAAAGACCCAATAAATTCTTTTATAATGATCTAGAATACCATAAACCCCTAAAAAAATTTAAAACCCTACAACCCATTAAAACCCTAAAACCCTAACAAAACCTAGAAAACCCAAAGGACCATAAAAACGTAAAAACCCATAAAATTCCCTAAAAATCCTAAATACATTAAATTACCATAAAACACTTGAAATTATTAAAGGACCATAAAAATCAAAGAAAAAAAAAACCCGTAAATACCCTAATTTCCCTAATGATTATAAAACACCAACCCCCAAACTATAAAAACCCTAAAATCCATAAAACACCTAAAAAATAAAAATAAAAAAAAACTCTATAAAACCATTAAAACTCTAGAAAGTGAAAACCTCTAAACCCCAACAAATAAAAAAATAACCTAAATCCCAATTGGATCATAAAATTACTAAAACCTATAAAATTCCATAAAAACATAAAAACATTAAATGTTCTTAAAAACAATAGATGCCTAGATGCAAAGAAAACCATAAAGTCTCGAAGAGGCCCGTAAAGTCCCTAAAACCCCAAATTCCACAAATGAACCAAAGATCCCAAACCCCCCTAAATCCCCTTTAAAACACAAAATCCCTATAAACCATAAATACCCTAAAAAAAATAAAATGTCTAAAAAGACAATAAATCCCCTAAAAACATTTAAAACCAACAACCATAAAACAAAAACAAAACATCGAACCCCTAAAACTCAGTAAATACATATTGACCCCCCAAAACCCCTAATTACACTAAAAACCTTAAAACCCATAATACAACTAATAACACAGAAAACCATAAAAAAATTTAATACCATAAAAACCCTAAATAAACACTAAATTACAAAAATTACTAATCCCTTAAAAATCCAAAAATTCCTTAAAACCCATATAAATCAAGAAAACCCCTAAAACATAAAAAATCCCTAAAAACCTAAAAATCCAAAAAAAAATTCCAAAATCCACCATACCAAAATAAATTTAAAATAAATCACCATAAAATAAAAAAAACTAAAACTCGATAAAAATTTCTAAATACAAAAACCACCAAAATCCCTTAATCATATAAAAATCCTAAAAACACTAAAAAACAAAAACCCAAAAAAACATTAGAAACAATAAAAAACTCCATAACTCTGAAAAGCCTAAAACATTAAAAAGTATAAACCACTAAAACCACTAAAAGCCACTAAAATATAATGAAAACTGTTAAAACCCTAAAACCCTAAAAAACATAGAACACCTCAAAAGACTATAACCCTTACAAACCCAAAAAAATAATAAAAATTCAAAAGAACACTTTAAATGATAATAAACCCCTAAACATCAACAAAAGAACCTGAAAAGTATATAAAAATCAGAAAAACCCCATAAATACCATTACACACCATAAAACCCTAAAACCCGTAAACAATCCATATAAACCCCATAAACCATAAAACCCCTAAAAACACTAAAAATACTAAGAACCAAAAAAATCGTAATAATCCTATAAATCCATAAATCCATTACAATACTAAAAACCCAGATATAACCCTAGAAAATATAAAAACACAAAAAAAATTAATATATAAAAAAAAATAAAAAAACCTAAAATTTCTAAAAAACCCTAAAAAACCAAAAATATAAAATGTCCTTAAAAACAAAAAAACATATCAAAATCCTATAGACCCTAAATAACTAAAAAAACTATAAGACTTCATAAAAACCATAAAAACCCCACGAAAAAACCTATAAGACTGAAACAATCCAAAAAACCAAAAAAAGAAACACTAAAACCCCTCAAGACTCTAAGATCCCTAAAATAATCTTAAAACACATAAATCCTCCTAAAACCAATAAAAATAAAGAATCCCTAAAAACCCTAAAACCAAAATAATACCAAAACACCCTAATACCCTATAAATAACTCTAAAACCCTTAAATGTCTCTAAAACAGCTCAAAACCCTAAAATAATAAAATAACATTATATCTCAAAAAACCCCATAATCCATAAAAACCCTATAAAGACACTAAATCTTTTAAATCCATATAATTTAAAATAAACTCCAAAACCCCAAAATATCTTAAGGCCCATAAAAAAGATGAATACTCCTAACATTAAAACACGTAAAACCCTAAAAATCCATAAAACCCATTTATACAATAAAAACACTAAAAACTACAAAAAACCATCAGTATCCAAAAAATCCAAAAAACCCTAAATACCAAAAAACCATAAAAATACATTAAACCCCTAAAAACCTAAAATCATACAACTCTAGAAACCATAAAACCAATAAAACCAATAAAGCTCTTATAAATCACTTAAAAACCCTAAAACCCCTAAATTAACCTAAAACCCCAAAAAAATCTAAAAGGCCCTAAAACAATGACAAAAACCCTAAATGTCCTCAAGAAATACATAATAAACCTAAAAACAACAAAAAACATAAACCCCTAAAACCCTAAAACCATAAAATCCCATGAATGAAATAAAAAACTAAAACCCCCCCTAATTACCCTTTAAACCCGCCAAATCCTAAAAAACACTTAAAATCCCAAAAAACCCCAGAAAACTAAAAACCCCCTAAAAACCAGTAGAAATAAAAAAGATATTCTTAATACACTATAAACCCTAAAATATCATTGAAAACATAAAATCTATAGAAAAATGAAGAAATAAAAAAAATGAAAAAACCTAGAAACCCTAAAAACCTACAAAACCCTTAATGACCCATAAATACCCAAAAATAACTTAAAATCCTAAAACCCATAAAGGACCGAAAACCATAGAAACACTACAAAAACTAAAAAAACATTAACAATATATTTAAACCCTTAAAACCATAAAAACAATAATAACGTAAAATAATAATAACAATCGTAAAAACCCTAAAACCCCATAAAATCCTAAAAAATATAGTAAAACCCTTAATACCCCTTAAACCCATAATTCCATAAAAACACATAAAACCCCTATATTTTTCAAAAACCCCAAAACTCCTAGGAAACCAAAAAATCACCTTCTAACGCTAAAGTACAGAAAAAAAAACCTTTTAAACCCTAAAGTCCCCTAAAACACATAAAATACAAAAAATCCCTAAAATTATAAAAAAAACTGCGAAACCACCTAAATTATCCATAAATTACCCTAAAACCGTTCCAAATCATTCAAAATCTATAGAATACCCTAATAACCATACAAACATCAAAAGACACTAAAAACCATAAAGAACCCCAAAAGTCACAAAACACAAAAAAGACCATAAATACCCTAAAACAAAAAATGAATCTAGAAATACTAAAAAATTTAAAATTACCCTAAAACCCATAAAAATACTAAAAACCCTTAAAACCCCAAAAATACCATAAAGCATCGAAATAAAAACTAAAACTTAAAGGACAATAAAAACCCTAAAAACCCATATATACTGTAAGAAATTAAGAAACATAAAAACCCTAGAATCTCTAAAGTAATCTAAAAACAAGAAATCCCAATATTGGCCCAAAACGTGTTAAAACACCCTATAAGACCCTAAATAAAACACTAATGGCCCAAAAACACAAAATGATGCTAAATACCTTGAAAACCCTAAAACACCTAAAACCCCATAAAAATTATGAAAACGTATAGGAAACCCTTAAAACCCTTCAAAATTTTAGAATCCCAAAAAAATTATTTCACCAAAAACCTAAATACACTATAAACTCTAAAAATCATTAAAACCACTAAAAATATTAAATGACACAAAAATTCATAAAAACTCTAAAAACCAAAAAACCCCTAAGAAACCTATAATACCTAAAATACCTTAAAACACTAAAAATAAATAAATTCCTAAAACCCACATAACTCCTAAAAATGAATAAAAATAATAAAATCACCTAAAACCACTACAACCCCTAGATATCCTTGAAACCCTAAAAACACTAAAAACTCTAAAAAATAAAAATAACCATAGAGTACGCAAAAAACTATAATGTGAAGTAAGTGAATCTCAAACCTTCAAGAACCCTAAAGTACCATATAAACCATAATTTTCCTCAAAACACTATTACAATCCTAAATGGACCAAAAACCCCAAAATAGTAAAAGGCGCGAAAAACATCAAAACCAAAAAACACGGAAAAATCCTAAAAACTGAAAAAAAAATATGAAGACCCTAAAAACCCTAATATACTTCAAAAGACCCCAAAACTAGTAAAAAACCAAGAACCCTAAAAATATTAAAACCCTCAACCCATTAAAAATCTAAATCACCTATAATGATGAAAACCCTAATTCCCATAAAACCTATAAAAACCCCAAAAATCCAAGTAACTTAATTACCCTTCAAGAAAAAAATCCCTAAAACACTAAAACCCTAGAAAAACCCTTAAAACCATAAAAACATTAAAACATAAAAAAACAAAAAAACACTATACCCCTAAAAACCAAAATTTTCTAATATCCTAAAAACAATAAAACTCCCAAAAAACCAATAAACCCTTAAAAACCATAAAACCCTAGAAACCAAATAACAAAAACAATTAAATTAATCTACAAATATTAATAAACACTAATAACACAACAATACCGAATACCCTAAAATCCATAAAACTATTAAAAATCTATAAAACAGAAAAAACATAATAAATACCAAAAAAACCCAAAAAAATAAAAAACATTATAAAACATAAAATCCATTAAAATTTCTTAAACCCCTAAAATCATAAATCAATAAAATCCACAAAACACTAAAAACCTAAAAGAAATAAACACCCATAAAAAACCTAAAACACACAATCCCAAAAAAATATTAAAAACCTAAACATACACAATACCCCAGAAACCCTAAATCACCAAAAAGTCCCCAACACCACTATAAAACAATAAAAGGACCATAAATCCCTCAAACTCTCTAAAATCCTAACAACCAAAAACTCTAAAAATAAAAATAAATCTATAACCAATAATGAACCAAAGATCAAAAAAATCTAAAGAACCCTAAATAACTAAAAAACCATCATACCATGAAATTCTTAGAATCCATAAAACCTCAAAAACCTAAAAAATTCCTTTAAAACCAATAAATCATAAAAATCCTATAACCTCATAAAAACAAAGAATAACATCCAACACACAAGAACCCATAAACCCCATAAAACTATAAAACACTATCATTACCCAAAAACCCTTAAAACCTAAAAAACCTAAACCCTTAAAATAACGTAAAAACCCTTAAAACCCATATAAAACATAAGACCCCTAAAATAATAAATACCACTAAATACACCAAAAAACATTAAATATAAAATATAATTAAAAAACCCTAAAATCAAATAAACATTGAAAAATTATAAATAACAAAAATGATCTAAAATCCACTAAAAACACTAAAAATAATAAAAAATTAAAAACCCCAAAAACCAAAAACAAAACACCACAAACCCTAAATCCCTAAAAACCATTAAAAACCTCATAAATCTTGAAACCCAATATCTAAAAAATCATAATAATATCCATAAAACCCTATTTAATGACCTAAAAGACTCTAAAACTAGTAAAAAAACCTAAAAAACTTAAAAATTCTATAAAAACACAAAAAAAAATTTCAATATCCACCATAAAATCCCTAAAAACACTAAAACAATAAAAACATCTAAAAACCCTAAAATCCAAAGAAACCTGAAAAACTATAAAAATCCCTAAAACCCCTAAAACATCTAAAAAACCCCATGAAGACTAGAAAACATTAAAACCATTGAAATCTAGAAGATATCCCTAAAACCTATTAAACCTGAAAACAATATACATCCCTAAAAACTAATTTTTTTTAAAATCTAAATAACACCGCTAGTCCCCTAAAACCATGAAAATAACCCTAGAACTACTAAAGACCCATAAAAATTGTAAAAAAAATTAAAACCCTGAAACCCCACACTCTCAGAACCTCAATAACACTAAAATAACCCAAAAAATCTAACATTCTATCAAAAACTAAAAAATAAATAAATACTAAAAAATCACATAAAAATATTAATAAACCATTGAACCCTAAATAACTATAAAATACCTTAAAAACATGAAAATCGTAAATTACCCATAAACGCCCTAAAAATCCTAAATATCCTTAAAAACCCATAAAATAGAAAAAAATAATACATAAAACAATACAAGACCCTATGACCTCAAAACACCCCAAAACCCCATTAAAACACTAAAGACCATAAAAACAATAAAAACCCCAAAAAATTCTAAATATCCCTAATAATCCCGAAGATTATAAAATCACATAATAATGCTTAAGAACCAAGAAATCATTAAAACCCTCAAAACACTCTAATTCACTAAAAACAATAAAATACTAAAGACCCAAAATAACCCTCAAAACACTAAAAACCCCTAAACCCCCTCAAAAAACGACATAAAATCCCGCAAAACAAAAAAACTAAAAAACATGAACCCTTAAAAACATAAAAATCTATGAATACCCTAAAAAGGAACCTAAAAACACCTAAAATACCTAAAACCCATTGGAAACCCTAAAAACCACGAAAACATCACTACTCTATAAAAAACCCTAAAACCCTAAAAACTATAAATACCCATAAAAACCTAAAACCTCTAATATATACATAAAATACAACGACCCAAAAAACCATTAATATAATAAAAACCCCTAAAAAACATAAAAAACAAAAAAACCTGAAAACAACTAAAAACCAAAAAAAACCATAAAAACCCTAAATTTCCCTAAAAATTCTAAAGAATCCAAAAATTCCAAATAACCTAAAAAACTATAGAATTCTTCAAAAACTACTTAAAAACATCCAAACCCTATAATACTAAAAAATCATAAAATTCAATAGTAAAATAGGAAAACTTTAAATATAATTAAAACCCATAAACTCTAAATACTCATAAAAGCACTTAAAACACTAAAAACCACAAAACATAAAACACCCATTGAATAATCTAAAATATCCCTTGAAATACTAAAACCCATAAAATATCCCAAACCCTGAAAAAATCCATAAAACCCATTAAAACTCCCCAAATCCTAAAATGTTACAAAAACCCAAATAAAACCCCTAAAAAATAAATAGTAAAAAACCATCAAATTCTATAAATTCATTATAATTGATAAATTTCCAATGAACTTCCAAAGACCATAGAAACATTAAAAATTACAAAAAAATACAAAAAATCAAAATATTGCTAAAAATAACTAGAACCCTAACATATGTAAACCATCATAAAATCCATGATTCTCTAAGAATCCTAAAAACTCATAAAATCTCTAATAATCCCTTAAAAACTCTAAAATTCCTAAAAAGGTACCAATAACCAAAAAACCCTAAAAACATTAAAAACCTAAAATCCCTTAAAAATAAAAAACATAAAACAATAAAAAAACAATTTAAAACCATAAATAACCGGAAGACCATAAAAATGTAAAAACTATAAAAATATTAATAACCCTACGAAATAATAAAATCCGTTAAAACCATAAAACCCCTAAAATCCCAAAAAAAGTGAAATAATATTTAAGACAAAAAAATCCAAAAGAGAGATAAGACATTAAAAAATATAAAAAACCTTTAAAAACCCAAAACCCAAAAAACCCTTAAATCCCTTAACATTAAAAATACCCTAAAAACCCTAAAATGCCTGGAAAAAATAAAATCCCCAAAATGAACCACAAACCCTAAAAATCAATAAAGGAACCTTAAAACCTGACAAATCATAACAGGACTTAAAAAATCCAAAAAATCCAAAAAAACATAAAAAACCTAAAATACCCTAAAAAATTAAAACCCCAAATCCTTGAAATGTCATAAAACCCCTATACACAATAAAAGATACATAAAATAATAAAAAACTTCATTGACCAAAAAACCATAAAATTCCAAATTTACGATATGAAATCTAAAACCCCAAAAGGAACCCAAAATCCAAAAAAAATTAAGTCCACAAAAAACCCAAAAGGAAATTAAAACCCAAAGGACCATAAAACCACCAAAACCCCTGAAGTACCCAAAAACCCTAAAAACCCGGAAATACCTTAATTATCCTTAAACACAAAAAAACATAAAATCGCTAAAAACCCATAATGACCACAAAACCCGACAAAACCCCTAAAAATACCATTAATTCTGTAAAAAAATTGAAAAATTAATGTACATAAAACCTATAAAACATTGAAATATCGTAAAAACCCATAAAAAACTAAAACCCTTAAATACCATAAAACACCTAAATCTAAAAAAAATTAAAACAAAATTATCCTAAAAATAGGGAAAAACTAAAAACCTCTTAAAATAAACAAGTCCTTAAAACCCTTAAAAACCATTAAAAACCCAAAACCATAAAATCCAAAAATATTATATAAACCTTTAAATCTACAAATCCCCTAAAATCCCCTAAAACCAAAAAAACACCCTAAAACAGACTAAAAGATAAAAATAACCCAAAATACCCTTAAAAACACAAAACTCCTAACCCCCAATCCCAAAAACCCTTATCCACCAAAAAAAAATAAAAACCATTAAAAACCTAAAAAATTATAACAACCCAAAAATTAAAAAAAAAACCCCAAAACCCTAAATAATAATAAAAACTATAACCCCCCCCCCCAAACACAAAAATTCCATAAAAACAATAAATATGCATAAATCCCTAAAAATTATAAAAAAACTGAAAAACCAAAAAAAAATTAAAAAAATAAATTCCAAAAATTGAATAAAACCCTAAAACCCCAAAACCCCCTAGAAATCCAAAAGCACTAAAAAACATATAATTATATAAAACCCTAAAAAATTTGAAAACACACACGAAACACTATAAAACTATAAATTCCATTAAAACTCATTAAATACATTAAAACATGTAAAACCCCCTAAAACCCTAAATACCTCGAAAAAATCTAAAAAAATCAAATAACCCCTATATATCAAAAACCAAAAAGACCCTAAAAGACTCAAAAATACTCAAAGAGACAATAAAATCCCCAACAAATGATCTTAAATCACAAAAACCACTAGAAATATTGGAAAACCAAATAAATTAAAAAAAATTCTAAACCCCCACAATCCCTTAAAACCCAAAAAACACATAAAACCATAATATTCGTGAAATACCACTAAATACCTAAGAAAAAAAAAATCTAAAAATACTTAAAAAACCTACAAACCCCTAATGACTATTATGAAACAAAAACCTTTAATAAATTAAAAACAATAAAACCACCTAAAAATCCATAAGAAAACTCAAAAACACCTAAAAAGACATAAAACCCATTAAGACCGTAGGAACCCAAAAATACCAAAAACCCTAAAAAAACCCTAGAGACCTAAAACCCCTAATAATCCATAAATATCGAAAAACCATTAAAACCACTTGAAACCAAAAAGAACAATAAAAATACATAAAACCCCTAAAAACCATATAAACTAGGAGAAACCCAAAATCCCTAAAACTTCAAAAAAACATAAAAACTAAAAAATCTAAAAAATTAACCATTTAAAAACCCATAAATACCCTAAAAAAATAAAAACACTAAAAACCCTAAAACCTCTAAAAACAGTAAAAACCAAAAAAACCATAAGAACCTCAAAAACACTACAAACCATAAAACCATAAAACCATAAAACAATTCAAAAATCCCAAAAAACACATAACATTCACTCAATACAATAAAAATACCATAAGACCCATAAAACCACTAAAAACTATGAGAAATCAAAAAAACCCTTAAACCATATAAAAACACTAAAATATTAAAAGCACTAAAAACCTATAAAATCGTTAAACCCCAATAAAAACCTAAAAACACTAAAAATCCAACAAAATACATTTAAATAATAAAAATAATAAAAACCACAAAACCCCCTCAATACCAAAAATTCCTAAAAACATAAAAGTCTCTTGCAACTGCTAAAAACATTTACATCCATAAAAATATAGGAACTCATTAGAACACTAAAAACAGAAAAAATAATTTTAAAAAAACTAAAAACCTTAAAACAAATAATATGTATAATTACCCTACAAAAATAAATACATTAAAACCCCTAAAAATACTTAAAACAATGAATCACTAAAAAACATTAAAACCCTTTAAATGCATAAAAACACTAAAATCCATTAATAACCCTAAAAACCCTGAAGGGGCCAATAAACCCCTCCAAAACCCTAAAACCCTAAAAACCATAAAAATTCTTACGTGACCCCAATAATTCTCCAAAACCAATGAAAACCATAAAATACCATATAAAATACTAAAACCCCATTAAAGACCCCATAAATCTTAAAAACCCTAATACCATAAAGACCATAAAGTACTATAGGAATCTAAAAAGACTCTCAAAACACTAAAACCCCTAAAGTAACATAGGAACCATAAAAGTCTATAAACACAAAAAAAACCACAATAATCATAGAACCCAAAAAACCCAAGAAAAAAATGAATGAAGATAAAAAAACTAAATACCTTGAGTGGCACTAAAAACCAATTAAAACCTATTGAGGATGTAAAAAAAATCAAAAAAACAATAAAGGAACCCAAACAACAGAAAAAAAGACCAAATAAATTCTTTTATAATGATCTAGAATACCATAAACCCCTAAAAAAATTTAAAACCCTACAACCCATTAAAACCCTAAAACCCTAACAAAACCTAGAAAACCCAAAGGACCATAAAAACGTAAAAGCCCATAAAATTCCCTAAAAATCCTAAATACATTAAATTACCATAAAACACTTGAAATTATTAAAGGACCATAAAAATCAAAGAAACAAAAAACCCGTAAATACCCTAATTTCCCTAATGATTATAAAACACCAACCCCCAAACTATAAAAACCCTAAAATCCATAAAACACCTAAAAAATAAAAATCGAAAAAAACTCTATAAAACCATTAAAACTCTAGAAAGTAAAAACCTCTAAACCCCAACAAATCAAAAAATAACCTAAATCCCAATTGGATCATAAAATTACTAAAACCTATAAAATTCCATAAAAACATAAAAACATTAAATGTTCTTAAAAACAATAGATGCCTAGATGCAAAGAAAACCATAAAGTCTCGAAGAGGCCCGTAAAGTCCCTAAAACCCCAAATTCCACAAATGAACCAAAGATCCCAAACCCCCCTAAATCCCCTTTAAAACACAAAATCCCTATAAACCATAAATACCCTAAAAAAATAAAATGTCTAAAAAGACAATAAATCCCCTAAAACCATTTAAAACCAACAACCATAAAACAAAAACAAAACATCGAACCCCTAAAACTCAGTAAATACATTTTGACCCACCAAACCCCCTAATTACACTAAAAACCTTAAAACCCATAATACAACTAATAACACAGAAAACCATAAAAAAATTTAATACCATAAAAACCCTAAATAAACACTAAATTACAAAAATTACTAATCCCTTAAAAATCCAAAAATACCTTAAAACCCATATAGATCAAGAAAACCCCTAAAACAAAAAAAATCCCTAAAAACCTAAAAATCCAAAAAAAATTCCAAAATCCACCATACCAAAAAAAATTTAAAATAAATCACCATAATATAAAAAAAACTAAAACTCGATAAAAATTTCTAAATAAAAAAACCACCAAAATCCCTTAATCATATAAAAATCCTAAAAACACTAAAAAAAACCCATAAAAACTTTAGAAACAATAAAAAACTCCATAACTCTGAAAAGCCTAAAACATTAAAAAGTATAAACCACTGAAACCACTAAAAGCCACTAAAATATAATGAAAACTGTTAAAACCCTAAAACCCTAAAAAACATAGAACACCTCAAAAGACTATAACCCTTACAAACCCAAAAAAATAATAAAAATTAAAAAGAACACTTTAAATGATAACAAACCCCTAAACATCAACAAAAGAACCTGAAAAGTATATAAAAATCAGAAAAACCCCATAAATACCATTACACACCATAAAACCCTAAAACCCGTAAACAATCCATATAAACCCCATAAACCATAAAACCCCTAAAAACACTAAAAATACTAAGAACCAAAAAAATCGTAATAATCCTATAAATCCATAAAACCATTACAATACTAAAAACCCAGATATAACCCTAGAAAATAAAAAAACACAAAAAAAATTATATATATAAAAACAATAAAAAAACCTAAAATTTCTAAAAAACCCTAAAAAACCAAAAATATAAAATGTCCTTAAAAACAAAAAAACATATCAAAATCCTATAGACCCTAAATAACTAAAAAAACTATAAGACTTCATAAAAACCATATAAACCCCACGAAAAAACCTATAAGACTGAAACAATCCAAAAAACCAAAAAAAGAAACACTAAAACCCCTCAAGACTCTAAGATCCCTAAAATAATCTTAAAACACATAAATCCTCCTAAAACCAATGAAAATAAAGAATCCCTAAAAACCCTAAAACCAAAATAATACCAAAACACCCTAATACCCTATAAATAACTCTAAAACCCTTAAATGTCTCTAAAACAGCTCAAAACCCAAAAATAATAAAATAACATTATATCTCAAAAAACCCCATAATCCATAAAAACCCTATAAAGACACTAAATCTTTTAAATCCATATAATTTAAAATAAACTCCAAAACCCCAAAATATCT
This sequence comes from Viscum album, assembly GCA_963277665.1. Classification (NCBI taxonomy): domain Eukaryota; kingdom Viridiplantae; phylum Streptophyta; class Magnoliopsida; order Santalales; family Viscaceae; genus Viscum; species Viscum album. The sequence continues at coordinate 980,964,837 of OY728165.1, read as the reverse complement.
TAAGTCCCATAAAAAAGTTGAATACGCCTAACATTAAAACACGTAAAACCCTAAAATTCCATAAAACCCATTTATACAATAAAAACACTAAAAACTACAAAAAACCATCAGTATCCAAAAAATCCAAAAAACCCTAAATACCAAAAAACCATAAAAATAGATTAAACCCATAAAAAACCTAAAATCATACAACTCTAGAAACCATAAAACCAATAAAACCAATAAATCTCTTATAAATCACTTAAAAACCCTAAAACACCTAAATTAACCTAAAACCCCAAAAAATCTAAAAGGCCCTAAAACAATGACAAAAACCCTAAATGTCCTCAAGAAATACATAATAAACCTAAAAAAAACAAAAAACATAAACCCCTAAAACCCTAAACCATAAAATCCCATGATCGAAATAAAAAACTAAAAACCCCCCTAATTACCCTTTAAACCCACCAAATCCTAAAAAACACTTAAAATCCCAAAAAAACCCCAGAAAACTAAAAACCCCCTAAAAACCAGTAGAAATAAAAAAGATATTCTTAATACACTATAAACCCTAAAATATCATTGAAAACATAAAATCTATAGAAAAAATGAAGAAATAAAAAAAATGAAAAAACCTAGAAACCCTAAAAACCTATAAAACCCTTAATGACCCATAAATACCCAAAAATAACTTAAAATCCTAAAACCCATAAAGGACCGAAAACCATAGAAACACTACAAAAACTAAAAAAACATTAACAATATATTTAAACCCTTAAAACCATAAAAACAATAATAACATAAAATAATAATAACAATCGTAAAAACCCTAAAAACCCCATAAAATCCTAAAAAATATATTAAAACCCTTAATACCCCTTGAACCCATAATTCCATAAAAACACATAAAACCCCTATATTTTCCAAAAACCCCAAAACTCCTAGGAAACCAAAAAATCACCTTCTAACGCTAAAGTACAGAAAAAAAACCTTTTAAACCCTAAAGTCCCCTAAAACACATAAAATACAAAAAATCCCTAAAATTAGAAAAAAACTGCGAAACCACCTAAATTATCCATAAATTACCCTAAAACCGTTCCAAATCATTCAAAATCTATAGAATACCCTAATAACCATACAAACATCAAAAGACACTAAAAACCATAAAGAACCCCAAAAGTCACAAAACACAAAAAAGACCATAAATACCCTAAAACACAAAATGAATCTAGAAATACTAAAAAATTTAAAATTACCCTAAAACCCATAAAAATACTAAAAACCCTTAAAACCCCAAAAATACCATAAAGCATCGAAATAAAAACTAAAACTTAAAGGACACTAAAAACCCCAAAAACCCATATATACTGTAAGAAATTAAGAAACATAAAAACCCTAGAATCTCTAAAGTAATCTAAAAACAAGAAATCCCAATATTGGCCCAAAACGTGTTAAAACACCCTATAAGACCCTAAATAAAACACTAATGGCCCAAAAACACAAAATGACGCTAAATACCTTGAAAACCCTAAAACACCTAAAACCCCATAAAAAATATGAAAACGTATAGGAAACCCTTAAAACCCTTCAAAATTTTAGAATCCCAAAAAAATTATTTCACCAAAAACCTAAATACACTATAAACTCTAAAAATCATTAAAACCACTAAAAATATTAAATGACAGAAAAATTCATAAAAACTCTAAAAACCAAAAAACCCCTATGAAACCTATAATACCTAAAATACCTTAAAACACTAAAAATAAATAAATTCCTAAAACCCACATAACTCCTAAAAATGAATAAAAATAATATAATCACCTAAAACCACTCCAACCCCTAGATATCCTTGAAACCCTAAAAACACTAAAAACTCTAAAAACTAAAAATAACCACAGAGTACGCAAAAAACTATAATGTGAAGTAAGTGAATATCAAACCTTCAAGAACCCTAAAGTACCATATAAACCATAATTTTCCTCAAAACACTATTACAATCCTAAATGGACCAAAAACCCCAAAATAGTAAAAGGCGCGAAAAACATCAAAACCAAAAAACACGGAAAAATCCTAAAAACTGAAAAAAAAAATATGAAGACCCTAAAAACCCTAATATACTTCAAAAGACCCCAAAACTAGTAAAAAACCAAGAACCCTAAATATATTAAAACCCTCAACCCATTAAAAATCTAAATCACCTAAAATGATGAAAACCCTAATTCCCATAAAACCTATAAAACCCCCAAAAATCCAAGTAACTTAATTACCCTTCAAGACAAAAATCCCTAAAACACTAAAACCCTAGAAAAACCCTTAAAACCTTAAAAACATTAAAACATAAAAAAACCAAAAAACACTATACCCCTAAAAACCAAAATTTTCTAATATCCTAAAAACAATAAAACTCCCAAAAAACCAATAAACCCTTAAAAACCATAAAACCCTAGAAACCAAATAACAAAAACAATTAAATTAATCTACAATGATTAATAAACACTAATAACATAACAATACCGAATACCCTAAAATCCATTAAACTATTAAAAATCTATAAAACATAAAAAACATAATAAATACAAAAAAACCCAAAAAAATAAAAAACATTATAAACCATAAAATCCATTAAAATTTCTTAAACCCCTAAAATCATAAATCAATAAAATCCACAAAACACTAAAAACCTAAAAGAAATAAACACCCATAAAAAACCTAAAACACACAATCCCAAAAAAATATTAAAAACCTAAAAATACACAATACCCCAGAAACCCTAAATCACCAAAAAGTCCCCAACACCACTATAAAACAATAAAATGACCATAAATCCCTTAAACTCTCTAAAATCCTAACAACCAAAAACTCTAAAAATAAAAATAAATCTATAACCAATAATGAACCAAAGATCAAAAAAATCTAAAGAACCCTAAATAACTAAAAAACCATCATACCATGAAATTCTTAGAATCCATAAAACCTCAAAACCCTAAAAAATTCCTTTAAAACCAATAAATCATAAAAATCCTATAACCTCATAAAAACAAAGAATAACATCCAACACACAAGAACCCATAAACCCCATAAAACTATAAAACACTATCATTACCGAAAAACCCTTAAAACCTAAAAAACCTAAACCCTTAAAATAAAGTAAAAACCCTTAAAACCCATATAAAACATAAGACCCATAAAATAATAAATACCACTAAATACACCAAAAAACATTAAATATAAAATATAATTAAAATCCCTAAAATCAAATAAACATTGAAAAATTATAAATAACAAAAATGATCTAAAATCCACTAAAAACACTAAAAATAATAAAAAATTAAAAACCCCAAAAACCAAAAACAAAACACCACAAACCCTAAATCCCTAAAAACCATTAAAAACCTCAAAAATTTTGAAACCCAATATCTAAAAAATCATAATAATATCCATAAAACCCTATTTAATGACCTAAAAGACTCTAAAACTAGTAAAAAAACCTAAAAAACTTGAAAATTCTATAAAAACACAAAAAAATATTTTAAATATCCACCATAAAATCCCTAAAAACACTAAAACAATAAAAACATCTAAAAACCCTAAAATCCAAAGAAACCTGAAAAACTATAAAAATCCCTAAAACCCCTAAAACATCTAACAAACCCCATGAAAACTAGAAAACATTAAAACCATTGAAATCTAGAAGATATCCCTAAAACCTATTAAACCTGAAAACAATATACATCCCTAAAAACTAATTTTTTTTAAAATCTAAATAACACCGCTAGTCCCCTAAAACCATGAAAATAACCCTAGAACTGCTAAAGACCCATAAAAATTGTAAAAAAAATTAAAACCCTGAAACCCCACACTCTCAGAACCTCAATAACACTAAAATAACCCAAAAAATCTAACATTATATCAAAAACTAAAATATAAATAAATACTAAAAAATCACGTAAAAATATTAATAAACAATTGAACCCTAAATAACTATAAAATACCTTAAAATCATGAAAATCGTAAATTACCCATAAACGCCCTAAAAATCCTAAATATCCTTAAAAACCCATAAAATAGAAAAAAATAATACATAAAACAATACAAGACCCTATGACCTCAAAACACCCCAAAACCCCATTAAAACACTAAAGACCATAAAAACAATAAAAACCCCAAAAAAAATCTAAATATCCCTAATAATCCCGAAGATGATAAAAACACATAATAATGCTTAAGAACCAAGAAATCATTAAAACCCTCAAAACACTATAATTCACTAAAACAATAAAATACTAAAGACCCAAAATAACCCTCAAAACACTAATTACCCCTAAACCCCCTCAAAAAACGACATAAAATCCCGCAAAACAAAAAAAACTGAAAAACATGAACCCTTAAAAACATAAAAATCTATGAATACCCTAAAAAGGAACCTAAAAACACCTAAAATACCTAAAACCCATTGGAAACCCTAAAAACCACGAAAACTTCACTACTCTATAAAAAACCCTAAAACCCTAAAAACTATAAATACCCATAAAAACCTAAAACCTCTAATATATACATAAAATACAACGACCCAAAAAACCATAAAAACCCTAAATTTCCCTAAAAATTCTAAAGTATCCAAAAATTCCAAAAAACCTAAAAAACTATAGAATTCTTCAAAAACTACTTAAAACATCCAAACCCTATAATACTAAAAAATCATAAAATTCAATAGTAAAATATGAAAACATTAAATATAATTAAAACCCATAAACTCTAAATACTCATAAAAGCACTTAAAACACTAAAAACCAAAAAACATAAAACACCCATTGAAAAATCTAAAATATCCCTTGAAATACTAAAACCCATAAAATATCCCAAACCCTGAAAAAATCCATAAAACCCATTAAAACTCCCCAAATCCTAAAAAGTTACAAAAACCCAAATAAAACCCCTAAAAAATAAATAGTAAAAAACCATCAAATTCTATAAATTCATTATAATTGATAAATTTCCAAAGAACTTCCAAAGACCATAGAAACATTAAAAATTACAAAAAAATACAAAAAATCAAAATATTGCTAAAAATAACTCGAACCCTAACATATGTAAACCATCATAAAATCCATGATTCTCCAAGAATCCTAAAAACTCATAAAATCTCTAATAATCCCTTAAAAACTCTAAAATTCCTAAAAAGGTACCAATAACCAAAAAACCCTAAAAACATTAAAAACCTAAAATCCCTTAAAAATAAAAAACATAAAACAATAAAAAAACAATTTAAAACCATAAATAACCGGAAGACCATAAAAATGTAAAAACTATAAAAATATTAATAACCCTAAGAAATAATAAAATCCGTTAAAACCATAAAACCCCTAAAATCCCAAAAAAAGTGAAATAATATTTAAGACAAAAAAAATCCAAAAGAGAGATAAGACATTAAAAAATATAAAAAACCTTTAAAAACCCAAAACCCAAAAAACCCTTAAATCCCTTAACATTAAAAATGCCCTAAAAACCCTAAAATTCCTGGAAAAAATAAAATCCCCAAAATGAACCACAAACCCTAAAAATCAATAAAGGAACCTTAAAACCTGACAAATCATAACAGGACCTAAAAAATCCTAAAAATCCAAAAAAAACATAAAAAACCTAAAATACCCTAAAAAATTAAAACCCCAAATCCTTGAAATGTCATAAAACCCCTATACACAATAAAAGATACATAAAATAATAAAAAACTTCATTGACCAAAAAACCATAAAATTCCAAATTTACGATATGAAATCTAAAACCCCAAAAGGAACCCAAAATCCAAAAAAATTTAAGTCCACAAAAAACCCTAAAGGAAATTAAAACCCAAAGGACCATAAAACCACCAAAACCCCTGAAGTACCCAAAAACCCTAAAAACCCTGAAATACCTTAATTATCCTTAAACACCAAAAAAACATAAAATCGCTAAAAACCCATAATGACCACAAAACCCGACAAAAACCCTAAAAATACCATTAATTCTGTAAAAAAATTGAAAAATTAATGTACATAAAACCTTTAAAACATTGAAATATCGTAAAAAACCCATAAAAAACTAAAACCCTTAAATACCATAAAACACCTAAATCTAAAAAAAATTAAAACAAAATTATCCTAAAAATAGGGAAAAACTAAAAACCTCTTAAAATAAACAAGTCCTTAAAACCCTTAAAAACCATTAAAAACCCAAAACCGTAAAATCCAAAAATATTATATAAACCTTTAAATCTACAAATCCCCTAAAATCCCCTAAAACCAAAAAAGCACCCTAAAACAGACTAAAAGATAAAAATAACCCAAAATACCCTTAAAAACACAAAACTCTTAACCCCCAATCCCAAAAACCCTTATCCACCAAAAAAAAACCATTAAAAACCTAAAAAATTATAACAACCCAAAAATTAAAAAAAACCCCAAAACCCTAAATATTAATAAAAACTATAACCCCCCCAAACACAAACATTCCATAAAAACAATAAATATGCATAAATCCCTAAAAATTATAAAAAAACTGAAAAACCAAAAAAAAATTAAAAAAATAAATTCCAAAAATTGAATAAAACCCTAAAACCCCAAAACCCCCTAGAAATCCAAAAGCACTAAAAAACATATAATTATATAAAACCCTAAAAAATTTGAAAACACACGCGAAACACTATAAAACTATAAATTCCATTAAAACTCATTAAATACATTAAAACATGTAAAACCCCCTAAAACCCTAAATCCCTCGAAAAAATCTAAAAAAATCAAATAACCCCTATATATCAAAAACCAAAAAGACCCTAAAAGACCCAAAAATACTCAAAGAGACAATAAAATCCCCAGAAAATGATCTTAAATCACAAAAACCACTAGAAATATTGGAAAAACAAATAAATTAAAAAAAATTCTAAACCCCCACAACCCCTAAAAACCCTAAAAACACATAAAACCATAATATTCGTGAAATACCACTAAATACCTAAGAAAATAAAAAATCTAAAAATACTTAAAAAACCTACAAACCCCTAATGACTATTATGAAACTAAAACCTTTAATAAATTAAAAACAATAAAACCACCTACAAATCCATAAGAAAACTCAAAAACACCTAAAAAGACATAAAACCCATTAAGACCGTAGGAACCCAAAAATACCAAAAACCCTAAAAAAACCCTAGAAACCTAAAACCCCTAATAATCCATAAATATCGAAAAACCATTAAAACCACTTGAAACCAAAAAGAACAATAAAAAGACATAAAACCCCTAAAAACCATATAAACTAGGAGAAACCCAAAATCCCTAAAACTTCAAAAAACCATAAAAACTAAAAACTCTAAAAAAGTATAAAAACCTTAAATAAACTAAAAACTCTAAGATCCCAAAAATAAAAATAAAAAACATAAACCTTGTACCCGATATCGTAAACAAAACCGACACCATAACAACCATTACAACACCCTAAACCATAAATCCTATATAATAAACCTTATACCATAGACCATAAAACCTACATGGTATGTCCTACACCAACATCTGTCAACCATATACACTATAATCCCCTTTAAATAAAAAAAACAATAAAAACTAAAAAACCTAAAAACACTAAAAAATCCCAATATACTAAAAATCCTAAATGTATTAAAAATCCTAAAACCCTAAAAACCCAAAAAAAATCCATAAAACACCCTCAAAACACAAAAATCATAAAACCACTAACAATAACTAAAAACATAGGAAACCTAAAAAATTAAAAACCGTTTCCATACACTAAAATAAACTTAATGACAATAAAAACGCTAAAATTAAAAATAAAAACTAATAACCCTAAGATGATCTTAAAACTAAGACTCAAAAAATCATAAAAACCCTAAAAACTGTAACCCCCCCCCCAAACCGTAAAAACTCTAACACCTACCACCCAAAAACCCCAAAACCCATAAAAACCACTAAAACCCCGTGAAAATATATGAAGGATACTAAAAACCATAAACCACTAAGAAACCCTAAAACCCCATAAATGGCTACAAGTCCATCACATCCCTCCCAAATGGCCTGAATGCTTTCATTTTCATTGATTTTTTATAACCCCCCTTTCATGGGATGAGGGGGAACCCTTATAAGGACCGTAGTCTAAGAGATTACATGACCCATAGGTCTTAGGAAATATACAAACTATAATTGGAGTTCCCCCTCCAAGCTTCCTCATCTTGATATCATCTCTCCACCTTTGCATGGCTGTTCATCTAGGATTCCCATGCAAGCACAGGCTAGTCCCGTTGGAAATTACATACCCTCTCTTTCTGAAAAATCATCTTAGATTATGCTCTAGTGAATGTGCCTGCTCAAAATCCCCATATGTAGTCTTCTCCTTAAAGAGTTTGTTTGATTATTTAACCACAATATCAGGTGTCCTGAAGGCCCTGAGGTTGCTCAAAGGACTTGATGTGGCGCAAAATCCTTACTATCATGAAGTCCATAAATGACTCGATGCCCAAATGGGGGGCCCGAAATCCCAAATGGATGAATAGTTACGGCTGCTACATTACCAAAATTGTCTACTACAGTACCTGCTAAAATACTTCTATAGTGACCCAGAAATATGTCTCTACCCAGTTTTGAAAACTGGTCTCTTGGATACAGTTTCCGAGTCCTCACCAACTAAGATGAGGAACTTGGGAAAAACATGTAATGGTTAATGCGTGTATAGGTGAAATCATACACCACTTGTGCTCCACACGTCCTTGGTGAGGTCATTGGGGGCCAACCACGGGTTTAGACAAGTTCTAATCGGGGTAGAGGGGACCATGCGGGGTTCTATAGTATATAATTCATATTGCCTTGCGAGGACTCAATCTTGGAACCTTAGGTTTAGGACACCATAGCCTCTAACCGACTTACCTGTGCCCCACAGGAAAGTCAATCACATCCCCAACACCCTAAAAACCCTAAAATCCCCATAATTACATAAAACATCCAAAAAACCAAAACCCCCTAAAAAACCTAACAAAATTAAAACAAATAAAAATCCAAAAAACCATAAATTCCTAAAAACTCCAAACACCCCCCTAAAAACCATTAAAAACCATAAAAACACTAAAACCTAAAAAACTCTAAATACCAAAAAAAGTCATACAAGCCTTAAAATATCTAATATCTATATAAAAACTAATAATTACAAAACACCTTAGATTCATTAAAAATCAGAAAACCCTAAATATCCTATAAACAATAATAAACCTTCAAACCCCTAATAATACATGAAAACAACTATATAAAACACTAAACAAACCTAAATCCCATTAAAAACTAAATTTTGGGAGTTTTTTAATCTTATTTATATTTTATTTATTTTAATATTACAATCCCACAAACAACAATTTGTGTTAATCTTTTTTTTTGAGAAATCATTTTTACTAATTGAATGTATTTTTAATATATATTGATATTTTTTACTTTTAATTTTATAAATCTTATTTATTATGAAATATAAAAAAAATTATTTACATTTTATTTAAATATGAAAAAGTAAAATTCAGTTTATAAGGTCATTATACTTTTCGGTCTAAATGCACTGTATACTTTTGGTTTTATAATAAATTTTCAATTTTTAGTATTCCATAGTTCTTTAGTTATAACATGAGTTATATAACTCTGATATTTAAACAAATTGTTTTGAAGGATCAAAAATATTCTTATTTACATTATATCAAATAATGTAGAATTAATAAATCATTTTTTAGTGGTATGAAAATTTTCAAAAGTCAATATTATAATTATGAAATTATATAATTTCTACAATACAATTAATTTGGTTATTATTTGATAAATCATTTAATAGGAATCTAAATATAATGATATTTTTTTAATTTAATTGATATTAAATTTAGATATATTTTATTAATTTTATTGAACGGATGAAATTTCCATTTAGATACCATTAAAATTTATTGAAATTATACTACTTATGTAGTTATTTTAAATGATGTTTTGAGATATTATTTAGTAATATTTATCAGTCATGTCATCAGTTTCAAAAGATAGATTGAAGAGTTATTTGATATGATGTAATGATAATCATTTGAAAATCATTTTATTTAAATTAACCTTTAACTAATTCAGTTTCATAGGTTTTCTAAAAAATGAACCCAATCTACAATTTTCAACTTATCACAGGTCTTAAGAAAATCACTTTTTGAAACAATCCTGAGTATACATTAGAAACTAATGTGAAACACATATTAAATGTATAGTATGCTATATCTTAAGGACCATATAGATAATTTTTTGGTAGACCTTCTAAATATATGATGAATTTTTTTCTAAACCAATCTATGATTTGTGTTTAAAACTACCAAACGAGTCATTCAATACCTAACATATCCCCTTTGTTAAACCTTCTACATTGAAGCCTTGAAAACAACCTTATAAGAAATATCAAGCTACTATACAATTAAAATTAAAACTTCTGCATGAATTGGATTGTTGGAATAATCATAATATGAAATTTACATCAACCTACCACATGTTGAGAAAGCATATTTATATCCCATACATGATGAAACATGTTTATAGAAAGACAATCACTATATTATGCCTCCGTGAGAGGATAAAATCAGTAAGAGTAACAATATAGTGCACCTAATTCTCTCATCTATATGAGTTTTGTATCTCTTATAGGGTCTCATTCCATGCAGTTTGGGTGGCATGATGTACATCCTAAAGTGATACTTAACATAGTAATAAGAGTGACTGTAAGGTTATTAGAGTTAGAACATGTTATGGTTACTCTCCTGAAAACTATACCAACTACTAAATGACAGTTCAACTGATTGTGCATTCATGGTTGGTATAGTGACCAATGATATATTTTGAAGAAACAACATGACGTTCACACAATAATTATACTAAAATAATGAAAATTGGCCACATTTTATAATGTAATGGTTAGTATACTAACTACAATAGTACTTGGTGTACACAGCCAGTACAATTCTTTATTCTTTATTAAATCATTAATTTTTCATCTTGCTCTCTTTTTCTTAAGTTCTAGAGAATATTAATAACTTCATTAATATAATATTTATTTTATGTAATTTGTGGATCTCAAAAATTCAAATATATTTTATAAAATTAAATGAATTTTTTATAGTAGTATTTTAATCTTTTTTAAAATATTTTTTAATTTACATTTTATTCACACATATACATAAATCATATATTTACAATTGTTAATTTTTTAATTTTTGAGGTAATTTCAATGATTAATTCTCTACTATATTAATATTCAATGAACTAGAAGTTAATAAAACATTTTTATAGTATTTAAGGTAATATAATTACTTTTCCTATTAATTACACACCAAAAAAATTTGAATGTATTTTGAAATTTGAATTTAATAGTCAACTTATCTTATAATATTTATATAATTTATTTTTCCTATTATTATTGAAACTAGTTTAATTATTTAACCATTAATTAAAATTGGTATAAATATGTATTTTTGTTTCAAATTCAAATGATACTTTTTACAATTATTCTATAATCATAATTATATCTTCCCTAGATAATTATGAAGTTTTAATTTGAATTACTTTACCATACTGAATACAAGATTTATATTTTTTACATATTTTATTTTTTAGCATTGTGATGGATTCAAACAATACACATATGCAATTTACTCTAATATGAATATATATATATAAGTAAAGGATTTACATTAACCTTTAAGTGTTGTACACACAAAGTCCCATGTGCTCAATTATTTCTAATGTTCAATAGCCCTCAAGGGATGAGTAAGAACTTATACATCATCTTACTTAGCCCTATATTGAAAATCAAGCTGATATAACTCATTAACAAGTACACATGTTTTATTCTTCTTATTTCTATTTTATTCTTGTTTCTCGAGTCTATAACAATTCTATCAATCTAATAAATACGCTCACTTTTTATTATTATTTTGTGTTAAAAATAATAATTATTTATTCATCCCTTGGGTTGTGACTCTCCAATTATAAATATATGAGCTTTCAGATTGTGAATCCTATAGTCTAATCTATGTTGTGTAACTAGGTTATGAATCTCTATAAAAAAGTCATTTGTCATGTATATTTTTCAAATCGAAAAAGTATTTTGTAATCTGGTTATAATTCCCCTTAAAAAATTGTATTTTTTTCATAACATATCTCTCAATGAGTATTGATGTATAAGATTAGACTATTTCATCATTGGACCAAACTACTATAAAAAAATCCTTGTGTACTTTTCCTTCATTTTATAATATTTTAATATGGTCATTTCATACCCCCTCTAAGACATACATCTTCAAACTATCAAATAAAACTATTAAAATAAAATTATTACCCATTTAGGAATTTATAGTATAACTTATTTTATATTTACTAACACAGATAATTGGTTTCAGTTTGTGTCATTATTAAAAATTCATTTTTTTTATATTATATTTCTCTAACTCATTCCTAGACCTAATATTTTATGGGAATGGTCTTAATGATTATGGTAATCAATATAAATGATGTTTGGTTTCTAATAAAGTCACAATAAATTGATGATAATGATTATGGAGACTAAAAATTGATAATAGAGGTATACCTCAAAGAGTAATGAATAAAACATTGTTTGATTGTGAAAAAACTATAAAAACAACCAGAAGTCGACCCAAATACTTTTCTAGAAAATGATTGTTCTATATATATTTTAAATTATAATGTTCTTAATATATAATATTTTTCCATTAAGATAATTGTGTTTAGTTATGTGTCTATATTATTATAATTATTTAGATGATTCTACATGTTACCCACCCTGGCTTAGAAAAATTTATATGAACCCAACATGAAATTCTACAAGCTGATTAACAAGATTTCAATATTATAGTGGTGGAAACAATAAACCAAATGTTCCTCTCATTCAAAATAATTGTAAATGGAATGAATTATCAGGGAGAAACGTTATAAAATCCAAAAAATTTAGAATGATTTTTAAGAGCACCACCAAAGAAAAGACACATAAAAAAAGGAACCATTGATGAATGCATAAACTAAAATAGGACATTCTTGATGAATTGATTGGATCACTACTTATGTATGAACTATAATTGAAGAATATAGTTTAGGAGGGGAAAAAAATAAAAGGTGTAGTGTTCACATAATTAAATGGTTTTTCTACTTGTTGTTTTCATCAATAAGTAAGACAGTAAAAAAGAAGATACTGATCATATTCTGATTGGAATCTAGAAATGAATGATAAACGAAGGATTCAAGAAATGATTTAGTAGGATATTTCAAAAGTATAAATGAAAAGGATATAATTAAGGCACTACTAATTATATTACTTAAGATGTTACCTATTTTGATTATAGAAAGAAATGATATTTCAAGTTAGAATTCCCAAAACTAATATATAAATAAGAATAAAAAGATAATAACAATAAGAACCTAATAACTAGTTGGATTTAAATCAAATAACTTTATTCTACTAAAACATATATAAATGTGAAATAATTAGCTAAATATATCATCATCACCTCTCTAAATGAGGTCAGGGATTATAGATTTTATTATGTATTTTATGATTCAGACTATCCTTATAATGATTTGAATGTTATTGAGTTAAATGATTATATTGAATGATTTAGAAAATATGATTTCAATTCTACTGATTTATATAATAATTTTAAAAAAAATAATGAGGAACTTGTTTCTCAAAATTAATTTCCATTATAATTTAATGAAATATTAATGAAAAATACTTATTCTTCTCATTATAATGACTATTATGATTTGAATTATTCTGAAGAGTTGAATGAGAATTTTTAAAATTAAGTGGATGGTCATATAAATGTTTTGAATGATTTTACTTATTATCTTGTAAAAAAGAAAAATTAATGTTTTTAATTAATATCAACAAAAAATATTGTAGCGGCGTTGATAGGTGATTGCCTCAAATGTATGAAGGTAATTTTGTTAAAAGTAAAAAATGGTTTTAATTCCACTATTACATTTTTTTCAATATAGCATGACTACTTACTTTGGAAATGATTTTTCTCTTAGATTCCATCAATATTTGGATTCTAAATCATGAAATATTTATAAATCTTTATTATCTAGAGTAAAAGACAATATTTCTCAAAATTTGTTTATGGTGCCAATATTTTGTTTTTCAAATTTTATTGTACCCAAAGATTATTGTTCAACATAATTGTTAAGTAATTGATTTTTGTATGAAAAATGCATTGGTTATCTCAATATTTCCTATGTTACATGGAAAATGGATGATCTAGGAAAATAACCATAGAACCATAAATGCATTCAGATATGAAAAATGTGATGGAGTCATTGTTATATTTGGATATAATTTAAAATTCAATGTAAATATCTTTGGTAGAGTGAGAATTTCAAATTATATTTTTATTTCTAGTATTTTATATGTTGAAGGATTAAAATATAATATTTTTATTACATATATATTATTTTGTGACAGAATGTAAGATAAATATTAATACGATAAGTGTTAGGTTTTTAGAGGTGATTCTTTTTTTATTTTATGGTAATCAAAATGAAAATTTTTATACAAATTATTTTTCTAAACTAACTGTTCACATGTTATTTGTTTGAATATTGTGAAAATAAATATCATTTATAGAATAAAATATTAACTCATTTTATCTTTATAATGTTACATATTCTCTATGAACATGAGAATGTGATACTTTTGACTACTATAAAGTAAAAAACATCATGTTTTTTTATGATTACATGAATGGGAAACAACATAATGAATCTGCTAGACCAATTAATCAGATAAGTAATGAAAGAACTTTACAGATATAACATCATGATGTATTCGATCCAACCCATGTTTCTAGAATTCAAGGAATGAAATATAATTTAGTTATTATGGATTATTAAAATATATTTATATGGTTTTGTTTGAATTCACATATAATTGATACTTTATAATGACTACATGATTTTTTAATTTAGGTAAAAATGAAAAATGATGTATTATTTTTTATATTTATAGGGAAAAAGGTGGTGAATAACATAATTTAAAATTTGAAAATTTCTTTTAATGGAATGGATATGTTCATAATTTTTCAAATTTATTAACAACTTAGAAAAATATTTTTGTAGAATGGAAAAAAAATCTCTTATTGAAATAGAGAGAATTTTTTTATGTGAATATAATTTAACAAGATATTTTTATGTTGAGTATATTGTTACTGAATGTTATATTTAAAATAGAATAATAATTATCAATTTGTTAAAGAAAACATTTTATTATGTTTTTTAAGGGTAAAATTACCAATGTCGATTTTTAGAGTTTTTGGTTACAATGTTTTTATTTTAACTGTGATGGATAATGTTGATATGATTGATGAAAAAAGTAATGAATCTATTCTTCAGGAATATTATAGTAATATTAAATCATAAAGATCATATAATAAATGAAATATGCTAATTGGAGATCTTATTCATGATATGTGTGAAAAAAATATTGTGAAATATAAATATAATTATGATGTTTTTTATGATGATTGTCTAGGTTTCAATTTTTTTGAAAGAAATCCTCTGGATAAGGATGAATCAATTGAGAGGGATATAAATCCTTCTTGACCTGATTAATGATCATATAATATTAATAGAGATAAATATATTGCTAATGATATTGGTAATATTGATTCTGTTATTAAAACATGAAAATGAAATTAATATTTTTGTGATTATTTTTCTTTTATTTAAGATTTTGTTACTGATACTTTTGATGATGATTTATATTATTATAATTATATTTTTTATGAATGTTGGGATTAATCATAATTCTATAAATACTGTTTGGTATTTAGTTAAACGACATCTAGATAATTTTGTCATTATAAATAAATTTATTTTTGAAAATAATATGGTTGAATTTTGATAGATTTTTATGAATAATGATATACAAATTCCTTAAGGTTATTATCAAGAATAAATTATGGATTTTGGTGATTATGTTGCACATGTTTCTATAATTGAATCCATTATAATGTTTTATTATATTTTCTCCTTTTATGGTATTATATTAACCCTAATGGATGTCAAAAGTTAATTTTTAGATTGTTTTACTATTATGAGGTTTATGTTTCTGAAACACATGGTTTTGAAAAGGATAAATATCCTAATCCTATTTTTATGTCTCGAAATGATTTATATGATCTTGAAGAAGAACTCATTATAGGTCTTATGGTATTAAATTTATTTTAAAATTGATTTTAATAAAGTTATTCTATATCTTAGTATTTTTATTTAATAAATTTTAAATTTTACTTAAAGTATTCAAATTTATTTTGTTGATATTGTTTCTGTATATTCAAATGTTTATCAATGTAAATAGATTTAATATTTTAGGTAAAGTGAGTTTTACATTAGTCTTAGGGGAGAATAAAATTATTTTTGGGAATTCAAATTTTGTATGTATATAATGAAATATATTTTAATCAATAAATATATACAATGATTTAGTCAATGGTATTGCTATTTATTTTAAAAAAAATTAAAAACCACTATGACAGTTAGTTTTAATTTATATTATAATCATTATGAAAAATTAGTTGATTATAAAATATTTATCGAAATTCATTGATTTTTTTTGTATTTAACTACTTCTATACCTAATATAATGATTAGTGTTTGTTTATGTACTTTATTATAATCAAGTCCTATGTAATATAACTTAACCACTATTAAATGTATTATTTGATATATAAAATGATTTGTTATTTATTTATTATTTTAATCTTGATAATTTTTAAAGATTTTATTAGTCGCCTGAAATTTGATTTTGGAGGATGTGGAAAAATAACCTCATGTATGTGTCACATTATCAGAAACAATATAGTTTCTTAAAGTTTAGGAAAACAAAACTCTATTACTTTTTCAATTGATAAAAGTGAGTATATCTTTTTTTTATTGTTGCTCTAAATATTTAGGGATTAACTAAAATTTTTCAACTATGGATTTACTATTGAAAAACAATATATTTATTATGATAATTAGTCAATTATTTATATTTCAAATAACACGTTAATGAATTATAGAGCTACGAATGTATACATTATCTTTAATTTTTGTTGGGATTATGCTAATAAAGGTGAAATTTTTTATGAATATATTCCAATTAGAAATAAACCATTCAGTTTTTTACCAAACCATTGGATTGTGAATTTTTTTAAAAATTAAATTTTTAAATGTTATGTTAGAAATATAGTTTTAAATATTTTTATTATTTCACATAACTTAATATAATATTATTTATCTTTTTTTCAGACAATTTGTTTTTTTATTTCTTAATATTTGATTTCTAAAAAATTTCAAAACGTGAAAGAATTTTCTGAAATACTATTTTGGTTATTTAATTTTCAAAATTGGAGAGATATTAGTGATTTTGTTTTTATTTATTTTTATTTTAAATTTTTAAATTTTATAATCCATTAAATATAATTTATGTTAATCGTTTTTTGGAAATCGCCTTTTTACTAGATCATTGTATTATTAATATATGTTAATATATAGTGACAATAATTTTATAATTCTTATCTCTTATAAAATATGGTAAAATTTAGTAAATTTTATTCAATAATGAAAATGTATTTTGCAGTCTCTATATTGTTCAAAATTTTGGTCCAAACATGCCTCATGCTTTTGGTTTTACAACAATTTTTTATTTTATAGACTTATATAGTTATTGTATTATAAATACAAATAAGTAGAATCTATATTCATGATAATTATTTATTTGGATATAAAATATATTTATTTATATTTTATTAATCAATGAGGAAGTCTGCAATCATTATTTTTGTCCTCAAATAAATTCTCAAAGTCTTTGGTATAGTTCTATAATTTTGTAATTTATAGTAACATTTATTTTTTTCATTGATAAATCTTGAGATAGTCCTATTAATTATAATACATTTGATTCATAAGAAATATAATAAGTTTATTTATATTCCTTTAAACTTCTAGAAATGATAAAATTTTAGATTAGATACCTTAAAAACTGGTCAATGTTTTAAAAATTTTATAAATATTTTTTATGCATCTTTTAGATACAATGTCAAATATTTTTCAATCTTATGTTGGGTTTTATAAAATATATTTAAGAATTATTCTATCCATTTTAATACTCATGATTTTATAAATATTTATTTTATATTGAATGTTTTTTAATTTGGCAATTTAGGTGGTATAAAAAATCACCCAATCAACTATTATCAATTTATCATTGGTTTTCAAAACCCATTTTAAAACCTACAATGAGTATGATTTCCCACCTACCATGGATTCCATATCAAACATATAGTATTTTATTTCATAATTATTTTATCATGAATCTTTTATGAATCCACTAAACTTATGAATTATTTTCTTCTAAACCTATTGGCCGCATGAAGTATTTTTTGAACAAAACTACAGAATGTATTAAGTGTATAGATTCTCCATGTGTTTAAACATGACGTGTGAATCCTTGAATACCTACAGTGAACCCTTTTTTTAAACTATATCATTAATCATTTAAACTAACCACATTATATAGATGAAGCTATCATGCCTTTGTAATAAAAACTTCCACATGAAGTGGTGTAATAAAGTGACAGAAAGATTAAATTTATGGAATCCTACTGCCTGTTGAGCTTGCATATTTGTATCCCATGAATGCTAAAACAGGTTATGAGTATGTGAATAGAATTCCCATGCCTCTGTGAGAAGCTTAAATAAACAATAGTTGCACCATTTTACACCTTATACACTCTTATATAAGAACACATCTATCTTGCATAGTATCGCACCATGAAGTTAGTGTCATATGATTTTCCACAAGAAGTTTTACATCACATTTTAAGAATAGTGACTACATTGTAAGTATTTTTACCACATGTAACGTTTATTTTCATGGTAAATATACTTACATCATAATGATAGTTCAATGGCCATGAATTCATGGAAAATATTGTTACCACATGATATATTAAGAAATGATTGCTTGCTACTCACAAAATCATTATACCAACCCCATGTTATAATTTCATGGGCAATATGATGACCACAAGACTACTCGACATGCATGGTTAGTACAATAATTTATTTATTTTCTTAAATTTTTAATTAATTAGCATGCAATATTTTTCTTTACTTTTCATATTATGATTTAATTCTTTCTTATATTAGTTATTTTTGGTAATTTAATAATTTATAAAATTCATTTATATTATATAAAATCCATATGTAGTGTCGTTATAATATTTTAATCTGTTTGGAAATAAGTTCTAATGTAAATTATTCATGATTATACACAAGAAATATATTTCAAAATTTACTTTTTATATTTTGAGTTTTTTATTTCTGTTATTGTTTTTAAATGAAAATTTAGATGTATGGAAATTGTGAAAAATTATTTTATAGTATTTAATGAAGTATAATTATAATTTTTCAATAATTTTTAACAACATAAAATTAGAAATTATTTTTAAATTAGAATTTAATAGTCAAACAATCTTATAAAATTTATGGAATTTCATTAATATATTTTTATGGAATCAACTTTAATTCTTTTATGCATAATTAAAATTGGTAGGAATAAGTCATTATGTTATAAATTCAAATTATATTTTCTAAGATTATATGGAAATGATAATTTTTCTTTCTTGTATAAATATAAAGTTTAAATTTTAATTAATTTAAATGATATGACATTTACTTGTTAGTTTTTAAATAATATTTTTAATAGCATCAGTATAGATTCAAAGTACAAACTCATTTGTACTTTAAGAACATAAACCCTTTGAGAACCAAGGATTTATACTAAAAGTTGATGTTTTGTACAAACCAAGTCCCATGTGATGAAATCATTTTAGTATTTGGTGGTATCTCAAGATATCAATAAAATATTCTATTATTTATTCTATATTTAAGAGACATTCGAGATGATCCTACCCAAGAATCAATACCCTTGTTTTATTCTTCATACTTATATTTTGTTCAGGTTTGTTGTGTATTTAAACATTCTTAACACCTCAAACATACTCTTAATTTTATATTTATTATATTACATTCAAAATAATTCTTGTTTATTTTTTTTCTGTTTGTGACACCTAGATTCTAAATTTTAGACCATTATGGTTATGTCTCCCATAGAATAAAATACGTTTTTTAATTCGATGGAGGAACCCCATAACAAAGTCTACTTTATTGGTTATTCTTCCACTTCATGAATTAGATTGTAATTGGGTTATCAATCCCCTGGCAAAATCATATTAGGTCACAAAATATCTCTCATTGAGTGGCATTGAATAAGAGTAGAATCGGTACATATTGGACCAAACCACTATAAATAACATCATTGTGTTTTTGTCTTTCATTCATTTATTTAGCTTCAAATTAACTATGTAAATTAACTTTGATAATTTACATTGTTAATTAATAATTTTCAATAATTTTTTTAATATAGTCAAATCACCCCCCCCCCCTCAAGACCATATATCATTTACCAATCTGGATGAACACTAAAATCACTTGAAACCCCTATAAAATAACCAAAAATTAAAATAATCCCCAAAAGTCGTTAAAAAAATCCCCTAAAACAAATATGATATTTTAAATACACTAAAAAGAACCTGAAACCACCGAATCCTTGTAGACCCCAAAATAATAAAACCCTAAACACCCAAAAAGACCACTAAAATAACTAAAACCCTTAAAAACATAAACCAAACACCCTAAACACTAAATACCACAACATAAACTCATTCCGAAAAACCTAAACCCCTAACCCTGCACTCTAAATCATAAACCCTAAACCCTACACCTAAACACTATAGATAACACCCCAAACCCGAAAACCATAACCATATACACTAACTCTGATATCCAATAACCGAGACCATAAACCCTAAACCCTAAACCAAAAATACCACACCTTAAACCCTAAACATTCCACCCTATTCCCATACCCTATACCCTAAACCATATACCCAACCCCCTAAACCCTATAACCTATTCTCTATTCCCTACACCCTATACCCTATGCCTAAACCACTAACCATTAAACATATACACTAAACACTATGCCCAACACCCTAAACGAAAAACCCTACTCCCTTCACCGTAAACCATATACTGTAAACCTTAAACCATAAACCATACACCCAAAACCCTAAATCAAAAACCCTAAACCCCACACCTTTCACCCTAAACCCTAAAACCTCCACCATAAACTCTAAACCCCATACCCTAATTCCAAAAACCAACACTCAAAACAATAAACAATAAAACATATTCCTTAAATCATACACCATATACCCTACACCGTACAAAGTAAACCATAAACCATACACCCTAAAACCTACACCTTAAACCCTAAAACCAACAACAAAAACCCTAAATCATAAACCATAAACCCTAAACCATAGTAACCCTAAAAAACATTGAAAAAACTATATGAAACAAAAAAACAAAAAACCCCTCAAAAGATAAAACATCCAAAAACCCTAAAATGCCCTAAATGCCTAACATTTGGAAAGATCCCAAAAACCCTTTATAAAGACCCTAAAACCTCAAAACACCTCTAAAATACCCTTAAACCTGAAAACACCTTAAAGAACCTAAATCCATATAAACCAAATAAAAATATAAAATTATATATATCACTAAAAAAAACTAGAAACCAAAAAACATAAGAAAAGACTAAAACCCTAAATATATTAAAAACCACTTAAAACAATAAAATCCCTAAAAACCCTAAAACTCCTAATACCCGGAAAACATATGACACCCTAAACCAACTAAAAATTCCTAATAAAACCTTAAATAATGTAAAATACCCTAAAAACCAATGACCCTAAATACAATATAAACAATAAAAAACCCTAAACCGGTCCTAAAAACACTTAAAAACTGAAAACCCTTACAAACTAAAAACCCTAAAAACACAGTAAAAGTAATCTAAAACTACCATTTAAACCCATAAACATCCCTAAATCCATAAAACCCAAATATCCCAAAAAATACAAAAAACCCCTAAAACACTCAAACCCACCAAAACCCTGAAAAATCTAAAAAACCCTTAAAACCATAAAATCCCCCAAAAACCTATTAAATCATTAATAAACCTCAAAACACAAATTAGTATATAAACCCATAAAAAATCTAAACATCCTAAAATATATTTTAAACCCTAAAAACCAAAAATTATGCTAAAACCAGAAAATACACTAAAATACCTAGAATCCCTGAAATCCATAATACCAAAAAAAAATCTAAAAGCCCTTCAAAACCATTAATAATAATGAAAATCCTCCTAAAAGAACATATAATTAAAAAAAATTAAAACCCCTAAAAACACTACCCCCAAAACCCTAAAAACAAAAAAAACATTAAAACCCCCATAAATCATAAAAACCCATAAAACCCATAAAAGACCCTAAAAACTAAAAATTACCTTCCAAAACTTCCTTAACACTAAAATCTATAAAAACCGTAAAACTAAAAAAAAAACTGAAGAATAGTAAATGATCTATAACACTCTTAAACTAACACTAAACCCCTAAACAACATTGAACACCCCTAAAATAAACATACAAACCCATAAAACTCTAAAACAATAAAAAAATCCTAAATAAAATAAAAAATTAAAACCCATAAAATCCATAAATACCTCTAAATCTCCTAAAAACCCGAAAAGACCCAAAACCCCTAAATGATCCTAAAAACCATTAAAGTCCCTAAAACCCCTAAAACAAAACAGACCATAAAACCCCGAAAAACCTATAATTATATATAAAAATAAAAACAATAGATAACCCTTATTACATAAAATAGTCCATAAAATCCAAATAAAAACATCAATAGCCCAAAAAGGACGTAAAAACAAAAAATCCTAAAATACCTAAAACATATAAAAACCATTAAACGCGCTATTATCCCCCAAAACTCATAAAACCAAAAAATCACTAAAAACCCTTTAACCCCTAAAAACCAAAAATAACATAAAAACCCAAAAATAATACTAATACCTTTAAATAAATTAAAACCCTAAAAACAATAAAAACCATTAAAATCCTAAAAAATTCATGAAATCCCAAAACCCCATAAATCTACTAAAAATATCCCAAAACCCAAAACCCCTAAAAATTCAAAAAAACATTGAACCCCTTAAGAAACCCAAAAATTATCAAATACAACATAAAACTATAAAAACCCTTCAAACCCCAAAAAACATAAAAAACCCAAAAACCCCAAACAAATATAACCCCAAAAACCCTAATAACCCTTTAAAACCATATGGAACTCTAAAAACATATTAAAACATTAAAACCCTAATATCACCAAAAAAACACAGTAACTATAAAAATCATAAAAACCTAAGTGAGCCTAACACCATAGAAAAACAATTAATAACGAAAAATATTTTTAAATTCCCTAAAAATACTTTCAAATCCTAAAATTCCAAAAAACCATAAATGCACTAAAAAAGAAATTGATAAAACCCATAAAATGAAAAAACCATCATACCCTAAAACCCATAAAAACCATAAAACTCCTAAAATACACAAAAACCCTAAATACACTAGAAAACACAAAAACCATTAAAACCCTTAAACCCTTAATAACCCTAAATAAACTAAAAATCCCAAAAAATCAATAACCCTTATAAAACCCTAAAACACAAAAAAACTAATTTTTTTAAAAAACCCCTAAATATATACTAAAATCCCTTAGAATGCTAAAAACCATGTCTGTCAAAAAAACCCCAGAAACCCTAAAAACCCACCCCCACTAATACACATAAAAAATAAAAAACACACACTAAAACACTGAATCACAATAAAAAACACTAACCCCCACCCCCAATCACTAAAAATCAATAATTTATATTAGAAACCCAAACTCCCCTAAAAATTTAAAAACCCACAATATTCATCGAATCCTAAAAACCCTAAATTGCCAATAAAACCCTAAAAGACAATAAAACCCCAATAATAAAATTAAATATCTTAATATAAATTTATCATAATAAAATAAATATAACCCTAAAACCCATAACACCCTAAAAACCATTAAACATTTTAAAAACCAAAAAACCCAAAAAAACAAAATAAACCCTAAAATAATAAACAACCTAGATCCCATAACAACATTAATGTCCCAAAATATCCTATAATCCAAAAAAACCTATAATCCCAAATAACCCTAAAAACATAAAATCCCATAAAACCAATAGAAAACCATAATACCCCTAAAAATCCAAAAAACACCAAAAAACTAGTATCCCAGAAAACCTTAAAACACTAATAACTATAACCCAAAAGGCCCAAAAATATATTAAAAAACCCTAAAACCCAAAAACAACTAAAAACCCAAAAAACCCAAAAACCATAAAACCATAAAACCGTATAAATCAATAAAACATTTTAAAACCCTAAATACCACAATATAGATAAAAAACCATAAAATAGATAAAACCCTATGAAACCCTAAAACACCTCCAAAAGACCCTAAAACACTTAAAACCATAAAAGTAACTGTAAAACACAAAAAACAATATAAACTAAAAAAAAAATAGAAACCCAAAAGATAACCTAAAAACTATAAAACAAAAAAGTCCCTCAAAAAATATGTATAAACTTTAAATAAACATAAACTCCTATAGAAACAAAAAAACAATAAAAAATCCTAAAAATAAAAAATAAAACCAAAAATACTAAAAACCCTAAAACCCATAAAAAACCTAAATTATATTAAAAACCTAAAAAACATAAAACAGTTAATACTCCTAGACTCTCAAAAACCCTATAAACACTCAAAAATTATTATAATCCCCCAAGAAAACAATAGAAACCCTAAAACCCTAAAATCTAACCCCCATAAAACCTAAATAAAGTATAAAACCCCATAAAAATAACTAAAACCATAAAACCCCATAAAAACACTAAAGCCACTAAATTCCACCTAAAAACCTAAAAACATTTAATTGCCTTGAAAATTATAAAAACAATTAAATACACATAAAAACCTAAAAAATAAATAGGAACACTAAAAACCCTAAAACCTCAAAACCTGTAAAAATAAAAAATCCCTAAAACCCCTAAAACTATTGAAATAAAATCTAAAGATATTATAAACCTGGAAACAATAAAACCCATAAAAATTTTAAAAATACTAAAACTTTAAACACATGAAAAAAATAAAAATCCAAAATATTATAAAATACCATTATACCCTAAAAACATAAAAAGCATTAAATACCTCAACCATATACCCTACAAAAAAATCCATAAACACTTCACCCTACACCATAAACCCTACACCCAAAAACCAAAAACCTACACCTAAAACCCTTTATTTTCCATCATAAACCCCAAACCCTACACCATATACCCTATACAGTACATATTAATCCTAAACCCCACACCTGAAACCATATAGCCTTCGAACTAAACCTTAATCTATAAGAAATAAACTCAAAACAATCCTCGTTAAACTCTAAAACCTAAAATCTAAACCATAAAAACTACATCCAAAATCATTAAATACAATAAAAAAAATACTAAAAACCCTATGGTAACCGAAAAAACCTAAAATTCCATAAACATCCATAATAACAATAAAAATACAGTTAATCCCTAGATAAACCTAGAAGTCCTTAAATACCCTAAAATCCCTAATATCTCTAAACGTCCCTAAAAGTCCCTAAAAACAAGAAAATCCAATAAAACCCCTTAAATTCCTAAGAACCCCCAAAAAACCCAACCCCCCCTAAAAAGTAATAAAATACATTAAAACCCGTAACAACACTAAAATGAACTCCAAAAACCTTAAAATCCCTAAAAACATAAATACCATAAAATCCAAAAAAACCCTAGAATTTAAAAAACCCCTAAATCATATAAAAATCTAAAATAACAAAACAAAATAAAAACACTAAAATGATAAAACCCTAAAAATCCTAAACCCCTAAAATCCTCAAATTCCCATAAAATACCCTAAATGCTCTAAAAATAAAAATGAACACTTAAAACACTACAAATATCTTTAAACCCCACTAAACATCTATAAACCACCAAAATACTAAAAATCACTAAACACCATAAAAAACTAAAACCTGTAAAACTCATTGAAAACCCTAAAATCCCTAAATAACCTAAAAACCATAAAACCCTAAAAAATTGTAAAACCCCTTGATTCCATAAATAATATTAAAACCCAAAAATGCCATCAAACCCTTTATATACCATAAAAGCCATAAAACGTCATAAAACACCCTAAAACCCCTAAAGGACCCTAAAAGACCCCTAAAACCATAAATCCATAAAAACCCACTAAAAACACAATGTAACCCAAAAAATCGTTAAATAACCCTACAAACACCTAAAAAAAATAAACACCCTAAATACAATAAAAAATATAAAACCCATAAAAGACCAAAAATCCAAAAAATACATAAATATCCCAGAAACTATGAAAAATCCTAAAATATGTAAACTAATAATAATAAATATAAAATCTATTAAAAACATAAAAGAACTTAAATACAATAAAAAGAGAGACTATAAAAACCAAAAAATCATTAAACCCCTACAAAAATCCTAACAATACTATAAAAGTAGTAAAACTTTAACCAAACATTAACAAATCTAGAAAGTCATAAATGACCTAAAAACCCAAAAAACCACAATGGCCTTAAAAACATAAAAATAGTAAAATAACCTTCAAACCCATAGAGTCACTATAAATCCCTAAAAACTTTATAACACTAATAAAACCTAAGAAACCATTAAATCCATAAAACACTTAAAACTAATAATAATCCTAAAATCCCTAAAAACATAAAAACCAAAAAACCTCTTTAAAACTATAAACACATCAAAGTACTTTAAAAACTATAAAACCCTAAAAAACAAAAAAAAACTATAAAGACCTAAAAATACCTGAAACCCAATTATAGCCTTTAAAGAACCCTAAAACCACAAAATAGACCCTAAAACACTAAAACATCGAGAAAACCTCTAAAACCAATTAAAAATTGTGAACCCCTAAAACAAAAAGACACCTCAAACCCCTAAGAAAAAAAAACCCTCAAAAAAACCCTCAAAAAAACCATAAAATATCACTAAATAATCTATAACCACAAGAACCATTTAAAAAATATAAACCCTAAAAACCCTTAAAACTGTAAAAACACTTAAAAGTCGTTAGAAGAACCTAATAACCCTAAAAGTCCCATAACCCCCAAAACCAAACACCCAAAAAATCAATTAAAACCAATTAAATAAAAATAATAATAAAACCCATAAAAACCCTAAAAACCCTAAAAACCCATAAAAACCCTTAAACACCTAAAAACCTAAAAACCTCTAAAAACCCCAAAAACTAGTAAAACCCATAAAACCCCAAAAAAATCCACAAAATGCTGAAATACCATAAAGACACAAAGACCTATAAAATCATTAAAAAATATAAAAAACAATTAAAAACCCTAAAACTGAAAAAAATTCCCATAAATCCCCATAAAAAATAAAAACAGCTAATAATCTCTAAAAACTATAAAAAATACAAAATCCTCTAAAATCCCTAGAAACCAAAAAATCTCAAAAACATTCTAAAACCCCTTAAAACCATAAAAACCCTAAACAAATTAGGGAACCTTGAAACTATAAAAACAAAAAACCCTATAACCCTAAAACACCTTAAATACCCAAAAAACAATAAAAGACCCAAATAATTCCAAAAGCACCGAAGATACCATAAAAACAATTAAACCCTAAAAGGATGAAAAATAAATAAAATACCCTAAAACCCTTAAAAATCCTAAAAACCATATAAAACTAAAACCTTAAAACCACAAAAACCCATGAAAACAATAAAACCCCTTAAACCCAAAAAAAATCCATAAAAACCCAATTTTTAATGAAGACAGGTTTTACTGAGTAATGAAATTGTGAGACGAGGACTGGAAATTATATCTTTTTTAAAACGAGAATGAGGTGTCATAGTTATGTCATTAAAACTAGTTCTATAATTTCATTTTATACAAAGAAGCATTTCAACCTAATTTGTTTGATTTAAGGGGGTTAAGTGGTGTGAAATCACTAACTTTAGGTACAACATATTTTAATGGTCTCCAACGGGTTTGGTCATTGATCTAGAATTTCCAAAAAAACTCTCACATCCATAACTAATGGACGTACCTTCCATATGTTGTAATCCATTAGATTACTTGTCCAACAACACTTAAGAACTCACAATTGTTAAGAGTATGGAAATTCGAACTCATCACACAATTTTGGGGGTTAAAAATAGCCTATTTTGGGACTATCATATAGATTTAAGGTATGTTAAATAATACTTAATTCATTTCCAATTTTGTGTATCTGAATTACCCAAAGGAAACAATCTATTATGGCTACACATGGGTATGTAATAATCTTTAGGTATCCATGGTTCTCCATTAATGGTACCCCTTTATAGGCGGATTAGTGATTCTTTATTCATTTATTAATGCGATGCTAGTTTTAAGCCATGTGGTGTGGTGCAATAGAGTTAGATTTCATCCAGGGAGATTGAAGATATTTTTATGTTAGTATTGAACCCATAATATGGGATTCCTATGTACCCTCAGGTCAGGAATTTGAACCCATGTAGTTCAATGACACTTAACAAGCCACATCACCATTTATGTTCAAATGAAAAGGACCCAACCATGCAGTTTATCGATATGCAGCAAGGACGTCTAGAAGAATGGTGCCTGATCAAGGTTGTTGTGGGTCTTATTCCAAGGCTGGTCGATTGTTGCATAAGAGATATAGTCTCCTTTATAGGAGCATGATATTATTGGGTCAATACTTCGAAGCAAATCAGGATGGATATATATGTTGGTTTTGGACCATAATGAGGCCTCTTATGTATCCCAGTCAGTTGGGAATCAAATTCAAAATAGTTTAGTAGGATTTATGGATTACATATATGAATAAGCCCCATTTTTATTTTTTTAGTGCATAAATATATGGATAAGTACCATTTATGAATTAATAATGGGTCATATACTATATAGGAGGCCCATTTGAGGTTGGGGATCATGAATATGTCATAATCGCCACTAACCCCTGAGCCCATGTGAGTCATGATTAGTGTGGGAAATAAGAAGAATTAGTCGATCTGAATATCACATGATCTTTTTGATCTGATGGGGGATGAGATTCTGAATCCCAATGTGAGATGGAGTGGGGAGAAAAGTGTACACATGCCCTGTTCTTTTTTAAAACCAAAGATAGTCACATTTGGTGATCTATACAGATATGATTTTAGAGGAGGTGGAGAGGAGAAAAAGTACTTCCATCAACAATAATGGTTGTGGTATTACATCAAAAGGAGTTCTCTAAATAATTTGGGGGGGGGACCGCATTCCCTTTCACATGGAAAGGAATGTGTGATCCATACCCTCAACCCCAAAATTAGGGAGGTTAATTGGTGTTCCCTAAGGGCAGAACCAATATTACCATGGGTATATTATCCCAAGGTCATTATGATGGTCCACCCTATCACTGGGGTCACCCACCTGACTCCACAAACCATTGGTATGTAAACTCAAACTGATATGTTGATGTGACCGATGAACTTATCATACATGTCAAGTGGATTTGGAAGGGGACAAAGCCTAATGCTATAAGAATAGTTCACAGAGGGTCCATTAAATGGATTATTGACACAACTAAAAAAATTATGGTATTTTGTTATTAGAATTAAATTTTATGCCTTATTCATCATATCATGTTCTTACAAGTTATGGGGTTCCTCCCACATAGAATGGTGCTATGTGGGTAAGGGTACGGTCTACATAGTGTTATGCCATGTGAACCTGGGTTTTTATGGCATAGCATTGTGATTTTTGGGATAGGGTTGCAGCCGTATAGCACATGAATATGTGGGGTTCTTATTTACAAAGGCACCATCCATTTTCACCTTGCAGGATTGTGTCTGCAAAATAATTTCATGTTCTAGGACCACTAGATGATTTATTGTGTCCCACTTAATTTTTGGAGGAAGGTTTTACCATATGGGAATCATCGAAGGGATCTAGTTTTTCGAATAGCCTTTTATCATATCTAATTGGTTAATACATATAGTTGTAGCTTCCTCCTCCTCTCTCACCCCCTCAATTGCTCAATTTATAGAAGAAATGATGGACTAGGTATTTTCTTGGCTAATCTTCCATAGGGGGCTGTGAGGCATCTTTTTCGGGAGCACGTAGAGGATTACCTAGAGAAAAAATGACTTAGTATGTGGGTATTTTGTTTAAAAAATCAAGGGATAATTGTTATGGGTGGAAATAACCTCCTCAGACCCATAACCAAATTTGTTTCATTTATGGGAGTCCTATGCATTGTGTCATCTTACTATGTATTTAGTTTGTAGGGAATATTTTTCTTTACAATGAAAAAATCACCACCCCTTTCATAAAAACGACTTAATTCTTGTTTGTGGGAACCAAAATCACCATCTCCATCCTGATAACTATTTTTGTTATAGGGTGCTTCACAAAGTAGAAAAATTCATTGTTGAACTATGGTCTATAAAGAAATTTGCCATTTATGGCCACATCCCATTGAACATTTCCTTTAAATGAATTTTGGGTTTCCTTTATATCATTTTCAAAATTAAATGGAAGTATATTATTTTGCATTGAAAAATTTTTAGGATCCAACAAATGCATGCAATCAGAATTGGTTCTGATCAGCACACATTGGAGGATATTCCGATGTAGAAAGTGGTCTTATTTTGAACTGGTTCTCGGCATGAAATTGGACCAAAAAATGGGATCACTCCTATATATAGAGGTCCGGGATCAGTTTTTATTTATAGGATTTTTTGATGCAATCATTGTTGTCACATTCTCATTATTTATCGATGCATCTGTGAAATATTTACATTGGGTTCGTCTCTTCCATGAATGTATTTCCATCAAACAGAAACTGAAAACCTTATATAAGAATGATTTGTTTGGAAATACCAATGGAGAGTGGGTACCTAATATATTAAAACATTCTATTAACCAGTAAATCACCGAATGACTCTTCACAAGGCTGCACCTTCTAGAGTGGCTGACTTCACAGATGGAAGACATCATATATAATTGGTTTGGAGATGAAATAATTATGAGAAATGACGGTTTACTGGCCTCTTCCATCACAAATTGATCATTTGAGGTTTTCATAAATTACAAATTTATTAATAAAAAATTACATATGAACATTTAAATAGAAAAAATTATTGACCCTTCTCAAGCTACTTCTTGTGGTGCAACTGCTACCCTCTCGGCTTGTGAAAAAAATAGGAAGGCTATGGAAGATTCTATTAACAAAAAATTACCATCATCCCATTTCATCAACTACTAGTGGGACTTATTGGTGATGGGAAAAGATGTAATATAGTCATAGAAAGGTTTTAAATTTATGGATTTATGTCAACAACTGGTGTAAAAATTCTAGCACCATGTCTAGAAAACTAACCTATAGCTTGGGTTCTTGAAAAGAACAATATCCTCCAGGCGATCATTTCAAAAAAGGTGGAATTTATCCTGAAAATCCACACTACTAGGTTTTTTTAAAATATTCCCCTCAAAAATTCGATGAAATCAAGCAAGAATCATATGATAAAGCCTACTGTTACTACAAAATTGGATGAATGGCTATGAATAATGAGCTACTGGGGTGGTCCTCAAAATAAGACCTACGACCTAGGGATTCATTCAACTGGGACTGGTGGTAGCCTTTTTGGGTTTGCCTAAGTAGTGAGTATTTCAAATTCATTGTGAAGGTAATGGGGTTATATGGTGAATTATGTGTAAGTGCATTGTCAAATTAGTTGTATCACTGAAAGGTGAATGAGGTGAATCATCAAAACCTTTTTTATGTTTATTTTTTATGAAACAACCTTTTCATCATGTTAAAGATTTCATTCCCTACAGAATAAAAATCACACACACATCCACAGGAACACAATTATTTATAAGGTTCACTATTCAATAAAAATATATATGTTCTTTTTATCGTATGGAAATGATCCAATATCATATAATCCATTAGAAAACAAACCATTTGTGTTGAATAAAAAGGGTAAGATATTCCCTTTCACTAGTGTATCACATTCTAAATAATTCAATCTTATATGTGCTCCTTCAAAAATAATATAATATAAGTATTTTGTAACAAAATGTGTCACAATAAAGAATTTTTAGCTTGAAAAAATATAAAAATTCAATGAAATTCTTCTAATTATTACATAGAATATCGTAACAACTTCCTGGAGTTTTTAATGAAACTCAATCTAATTACCTTGTCTGATTTCTCTTGTCTGACTGCTCAAAATGAAAATATATCTCTACAGAATACAATTAATACATTTCTAAAAACATTATGATTCACTTTAGAAATCACAATATGATAATACTTCCAAATACAATAACTGACTGAATATAACAATTCTTCCTAATATGATGACTAGATGAATATGGTAATCCTTCCAAATATGATATCCATTTGAATACAATAATCATTCAAATAAAATAATCCATG
Source organism: Viscum album (assembly GCA_963277665.1). Lineage (NCBI taxonomy): Eukaryota > Viridiplantae > Streptophyta > Magnoliopsida > Santalales > Viscaceae > Viscum > Viscum album. The sequence continues at coordinate 980,932,214 of OY728165.1, read as the reverse complement.
GAATAGGTTGAAATCCTGTCTCTTATTCTTTATATTCTGTCCAAAATGATTTTATCAAGAATCCAATCTGGAAACTACTTATTCTCTTTAGAATTTCATCAGTGCTCTACTTTCTATTTACCTCTCATAAATAGTACTTCTATCAAAATAGTATAATATACCTTTCTCTTTTTGTGATCTCCCAATTGTGGTTTTGATGGTTTTCTAAAAACCATCATGCTCAATCAAATTACCCAAATTTTCATGTTTCTTTGAATATGAGTTGCATATAGACATAGAAAACATTTATAAACACATTCCATTTCTTCATTATCTTTCTTGAATCTTCTAGACACTTCCACTCTCTTCGGAGTCTCTTTATAAAGACAAGTACGATTCCGATTCTGATTATGATTTGCTCATTATGATGAAGACATATTTAAAAAAATATGTTCCCATTCAACTCCTCACTTGAACCACTTTAATGATAAAAAATTTAATTCAACATTTTGTCAATGTTTTTCTATATTATTTATTAAGGTATGAATTTCATTTATGTATTGGTCACCACATTCTTTTCGTTTCATTATGTTCATTGGTCCAAAAAAATTATTCATCTGAAGATTGTGATGTAATTCAAATTCTAATGGACTAGTATCAATAGCTTCACCATATTTATATTATTTCTCTTCTGAATATGATACCAATGAATTTTCTTTTGACCAATACGATGACGTACTGAATATTATGGATTTTGATCAGCATCTTCAACATCAAAAACAACCTTCTTTCACAAAATCTAGCTTATATCATGACTTCTTTTATGACTTTGAATACCAGGATGATCACCTTTAGCATTGTATGACTTACCAAGGAATGTATTGTAACTTCCTTATCATTCATCAATAGATTTATTTTCATCTTATCCTAAATATGATTGAATGAATTACTCTTAGTGTAGATATTATTTCTATCACCTTTACTCTTCATATTTCTTTCTGAATTAAATTTTTAACACTTACTAACCGCATTTGATTAATCAAACTATAATCCAAATTTCTACATAATACATATTATTTATGAAAAATCAAAGATCATCAAAGTATTGTCACATTTTTATCATAGTTATATAGACTCTGACACCCTCCCATTATGATATCTCATGCCAATCTGAACCCAATATGAGTCTGATGATGCTTTCTATCTAGAAAGAATTTATCAATATGATTGAATTTCTCAACGGTTTTGAGTTTGAATTCATGGATATGATGAATTAATGAAAATGATGAATTATTGAATTCTATTTTTTTAGTTTGATCACCATATTTTAAAATATAAAGTGATTTACTTTTCCTCTTTAGAAGGAAAAACGATAAACAAAAAACTTCTTCATGGCTATGATAGTGAATTTGATTTCCACCGGCTTCTAAATTTTTATCAACATTCCAATTTGAATGATCATATTGAATCAAATAGATAATCTGGATCCGATTATTATATTGATATCCTAGATCCAATTATCATCTAGATATTATTTAAAAAAATCTTCAATACAAATCTATATCAATCATCTTCTCATCATTATGATATATTGACAACAACTACCACTAAAAAAACATGGTACCATCAATATCACCCATTGTGTTTGTTTTCAATAATCAATTCAACCCCTTAAACCACATCCAAATAATAATTGGTATTCTTTTATTTTTTTCACGTTTTCTTTTCATTCCCACACTATTTCTTTTATATCACACTAATTTTTATCTCTCCCATATATTGAAACTCAAATTCAAAGAGGACATGAGGAAAAATTTCTCCCTTTGTTGACAAATGATCTCTATTTTAAGGGGTTTGAACTTTTCATCTCCAAATATAGAAATATTTCTTCAAAAAAGGAACACATTAGTTTATAACAAATAAAATTTAACTAGTTAAATCGAAGAATATGTGGGTGAACTTGGTGTAGAAATAATTACGAATAATATTGGTAGTAAATATTTTCCATTTCACCAATTTCATTTAATTCCACATTCATATTTCTTTCAACATTATCATGGTGGGGGAATTCCTCAAAATATTATTTTTATGTAAAAGGTAACCCTCACCCATCTCAAAAATCATATCATTAACATTAACTGTATATAAAAACCCAACTTCTCAAAAAATAAAATTTTTCATAACCCCGTTACGCTCATTTTTAAGAATAGTAAGAGTATCATCAATTCCATCTTCTTTATTTTGAAACCTTCATTTCCCTATTTGACAGTATAAATATACAAATGTTTTTGGAATTAGTAGGAACCTTGATATTTTTTAAAGACATAAATCAGAATTGGAGTCCTCACTTAGTCTTTAATTTTACTTCTTTTTTATTGAGTTTTTATTGTATGTACATTCTTAGTTATATTCTCCTTTCTCAGGTTTTGTAACAACATTATTCTTCAATATAGAATCTCATGATGATGATGCAATATTTTCTTCATATTTTGTAAAATATTTGTTATAATCATTTTGTAACAGTATTTCATGTCTATATTTTGTTAAGGAATAAAAGTTGACCAAATTTTTATATCATTACCTTATGTTAAGAATCCACAATCTGTTGATATTTTTTTCAACATTTATTATATATTTTATGTTTGTTTCTTCACCTACTATTTTATTAATATTTATTCTTCCTTTATCATTATTTCCATATCAGCACGTTCTATAAAGATAACTATTCACTATTTCTTTTCGTACATAGTAGATATTGTTTTCATAACATTTAAAAACGTTAGCCTTTGAGAATTTTTATGAAACCTATGTTTTCTTAGTAATAGAAAAAGATATTCTTTGAGAATATGTATTGGTTTCTCACATATTTCAAAAAAAGTTTCCAAAGGATGGAACCTATTTTCCATTATCAAACCAAGCTTCTCAGGTTTCTTTTAAACACCCTTATCAGTCTTCTTCCATTGTGGGTTTTTACTACCCAAAAAGATATACCTTATATAGAATTTGAAATAATTGTAATATTGTTTTTTGAACGAACAAATTTTAGGTGTATGCCCAAATCCACTACAATATTAGAAGTGTGCATTAAAAGAGTATTTTCTTCTATAACATCCATACTGTTAGGATTTTATAATAAATTTCACACTATCCATATTTAAAAAACATTTTGATCATGAAATTTTATATTTTAAATTAGAACCTTCATATAAGAATTGATTTTCTTCAATGAATTTTCAGAAATATAAGTAATAGATTTTTTTAGACTAATAATGTTCACTAACTTATGATTTCCAAGAATTTCTTGGTCTTGGAAATAGATATAACTTCCCATGCTTTCTTCTTTTTAGAAAAATTATTTCTGTCTTCTTTGATAGTAAATGTAAATTTTCTTGACTATTCTTAGGTTTCTCTATAATTAAACTTTCTCCAATGTCAGGGATTGATTTTTTAAAACTTATACCCCTTCCATCATATTTTGAATGTTTTGTTGGACATGTTCCCACTTTTTTTATGCTTGACTTCTTGATGTAAAATAGGATTCTTTTATTCCTAAAGACATTTCATAAAATTATTAATGTCATAAATCATCTTAAAATTAGCATTAGGAATAAATTCATTATTGTTTTTTGAAAGGTATTCAATTTTTAACTCCTTGTTATCTTTTTCATGCCTCCCATCTTTTTAGAAATTCTTTCAATTCTTCATTAAAATTATATTCGAATTGAGTTTATTATTCTCTATAACTACAAACATTGAATTATTCATTGTTAACTATTTAAATGAAGGTATTCTCATCAGCATTCTCGATAGATTTTTAAGATTCATCATCACATTCTTCTTCTTTGGATAAATAAAATCTATTCTAGAAAAACATTCCTCATTAAATATATCAATAAATATGTTATATTCATCAAAATTTTTAACCTCCACACTATAAACATCCTTAAAAAACATCTCATTTTTTAATTAGAGAACATCCAAAATTCCCCTGGGGAATAAGATTTTTCATTATCACTATTTTTCATCGTGGATCCTCTTGGCCTTATTTGTTCTTATCTACATTATTCTTCATAAATTTATTCTTTATCAACTCTTTGTGGAATATTTCAAAAAAAAATCCTAATGGCTCCACATCCAAAACAATTTAAGGTAATTTTCCATTTGTACCTTCCGGTACCCCTTTTCACATTTTATTAAACAAAGATAGAATTTCATCAAGAAATTTATATAACTCATTCTCAATGATAGAGTCAAAAACATCATCTTCCTAAAGAATAGTCTTAACCTTTTCATTCTTGGTGTCATTGAAGGGAATTTATCTATAAGTTTTTTCCTTTGATAACCTTTTACCTTATCATCTCATATGTGATAAGAGTTCTATGTAAATCATCCATTGATAATATATCAGGATTATTATGAACCAATGAAGAATATTTTGCATCAAACTTTATGGGATGAATTATCAATATATTTTCAACAATAGTAGAATATTCTAACTTTTCACCAAGAAATATAATAGTGATCATAATCTCATTCACCCTTGAATAGAAGTCACCAAGGGATTAAAACTATCAATTCTTTATATCTCTATACCTCAATCTCTTGATATGTAAAATTTCTTTTTTCACTTTTTTATATCATTCATAAATGTTGTTCAACGTATACCAAATACCTTTAGAAGTATAAATCCCTATTACTTATATAAAATAACTTTTATAATGTTTTTATAGTAATTCCTTCCTTTGTATTCTATCATTCTCAAGGTTTTCCATATCAACATCTGTCAGATGGTAATTCTCTGCATGAGAATGGATACCGTCTGTAAAAGCATTTGAATCATCATACACAAATGACATAAGCTATATGTAAGAACTATTTCCTTCCAAATATTATAATTCATATCATTTATTATTGGAATCCCATTTTTGTTTACTCAATTCAGATATACAATTACAAATTCTTCTTTAATGACTTCATAAAAAAATAAGTGAAGGGAATCTTTGGTTTTGATAGCACTCATAACGTCCCAGTCATCATAGTTGTATCATATAGAGGGTGGGGGTTCAATCAGTGATATCTTTTTCTATTATGTTTCTTTATTATGAAATCAACATCAAATACTATTAAATATTTCATTCCATGGTGAAAAAATTAAACACACATACACATGAACACAAGTATTTACAAGATTCTCTATTCAACAAGAATAAATACATCCTTGTTGTTGTATTGGAATGTTCCAACACCGCAGAATCCACTAGAAAACAATAAATTTTTGTTTAATAAAATGACTATGATATTCCCATTCACTCATGTAGAACTATGTTAAAAATCAAATATTGTTTGTTCTTCTTGTAGAAAAAATAATGTAATACATTGTTCTGGTAACAAAAAATTTTTATGGTGATTCTTTTTCATCTTCCTAAAATATATACATTCAAATAAGTACATAACATTATTAATCAGAAGCTAGTAAAAACTAAATGTAAATTGTAATAAATCTCAGTTAAATTTCCCACTACGATATTTCCAATCTGATTTCTCAATATAGAAATATATCTCCGTAGAATAAATTTAATACAATTTTGAACAATTTTTGTTCATCTTCGGAAATCCAAATATGAGAATCCGCTAAATATTATATTTTTTCCAACATGATAATCACATGAATATGATAATCCTAAACAGTATGATAATTAGATAAATATGAAAATCATCTGATTATGATAATCATCTAAAAATGTTACATTCTTGTCTCTTCTCCATGCTGGTTTGTCCGGTACAGTTACATCATGAGAAAAAATATAGAAACGAATTTTTATCTATAGAATTTATTCAGTGCTCTATCATCCCTCTAACTCTCATAAACAATCCTTCCATTAGAAAAGTAAAATATACATTTCTATTTTTATACTCTTTCCAATTGTGGTTTGGGAAACATTCATAAAAAAATTCAGGATCTACCAAATTACTTGAATTTTCTTGTTTCCCTAAATTTTGGGTGCATCGTGACTTCGATGAAGTTTCTCAACACTTCACATTTCATTTTGATCATTCTCAAATATTCTATACACTTCATCTCTCTTATGACTCAATTCATAAATAGTAGTCTAATTCTGATTCTGATTATGATTTATCTCATTATGATGAAGTCAAATGTAAAAAAATATATTCTTCTTTATCACATCTCTTGAACCACTTGAATGATAAACAATGTAATTAAATATTTTTTAAATTGTCAACTATGTTGTTGATTGAGACCTCAATTTATTCTTCGTATTGTTCACCACATTATTTTATATTCTTTGAATTCATTAGTCCCAAACAATTCTTCCCCCAATTATTACGATGGATAACTATGTTTCACAGACCAATATCATCAACTTCCTCATTTGTATATTCTTTATCTTCAGAATATGATAATAATTATATTTCCATTGATTAATTTGATGAAATAATGTATATGATGGATTGTCATCAGTATCTTAGGCTTCTGAAACATCCATCATTAAAAATCATCTACTCTAATCTTGACTTCATTCATGACATTAAATTCATTGAGGATCAACATTATAATCATCAGACTTACCATGGAACATATTGTTACTTCCCTATCATTCAATTAAATAATTCATTCCATATTATCTGTAATATGATTAAAATAATTCTTATCATTTTGGATATTATTTTCTGTAACTTTTCTCTTCCAATTGAATGCTCAAATCAATTTTCAACACTTCATCTCGACCTTTCATTCAACAATCTGGCATCAGAATTTTTAAATAATTCATAGGATTTATGGGAGATCCATGATCACTAAAACATTTTCATATTTTTATCATATACATGAAAACATAGACCCCCCCCCCCCCGCCGCCCCCAATATGATATATTCTTCCAGTCCAGACCTATGATGAGTTTGATGATACTTTTTATCCAAAAAACAGCTTCTCAATATGATGGAATTGGACTATCATTTTGTTTCTAAATTTCTGAATATAATTTTTGGGTTTGATAAGAATCTTCTAAAAAGTGAATTGAATTTCTTTCCCCCTATTGAAATAAAATTTCTAACAAATAAACTTCTTCTTAATTATGATGGTAATTCTTATTTCCACCAACATCTAATTTATTATCAACATCCCATTCTATTGAATTGTATTGACTCATCAAGATATTCTAGTTCAGATTCTCATGCTGATAGTCTAGATCCAATTCTCATCTGGATCTGATTGACAATGTTCTTCAATCCATATTCCCATCCATCAAAATCTAAATATACAGATCTATTGACAAAAAATACAACCAAAACAAAACATGGTCCAAACAGTCTAGTTATCACAAACCAACTCTCATCCGAACCAAATCTGTATCCCACAACTCTTTAGTTGGTTTTGGCTAGTCACCAACACCTTCCACAGGGTATGTGGGGTGGTAAGCACATTCGGCTGAATTCAGGGGTTCCCATAATCATTAATATGTTTGAAAAATTTCCACCACCTTATACGGCCTATGATGCTGTGGGGTGTATGATCGTACCACGATTCATTGTTTTATTCCACCCTTACACCGTTGTTTAAAACTATTTTTGTAAGAAATATTCCAAATATAATAATAAATTACACTTTATGTTTGAATCATTTAATTAATGTTAATCCACATTATAATGGTCAGTGTTACTTGTTTTTATTATTTCAATGTAGGTGGAGGTGATTTAGAGGGCCCTTGATGAAGTGGAAGAAAAATGGGCCAAAATTAAATGGATCTATGGACATATGTCCACTGTTTTGAATATTGAGAAAAATCCGTGAATTAAAATGGGATAACATTTTGTGTGACTCTCCAAAACATCATGGGATACAATTCATCTCAAATAACCGAAGTCCAATTCGTTTTTCTGGTGGCCCATCCGAAACATTCTATCCAGGGGACAAAATCTGCACGAAGTCTACAGTTTGGTTAGGTTTTACGACTATATATCCATTTTTAGATGTTCAATGGCTACCAAATTTGACATGGTGATAGTAAATACCGCTTGAAACATCATTAATCATTTTTCCAAATCGTGATAATGTCATATACCAACCCAAAACTGAGACTCAATTAATATCACCAAAACTGGGTGCTCAAAACCACCTAGCAATTTGGATATAAAAGGGAACCAAGGGAACCTCATTTGCATGTTCGGCAAAGGAGTGATGTGCTGACAATTTGGAGTCCTAGAGGAGTTTACTAATCATCTTGGAGGTTCTAGAGGCCCCTATCCTCGTAGGGGAATCAAGGATGAAGAAGGAGTTGCACCCGAGCTTCCTCCTCCTCCCGAAGTCGAGCTAAAAGTTGGGTGTCCGTTGTAAGGGAGCTACACACATGTCAAGGGAGTTCTGATGCATACAATAGCTACTGGATTGGAGTAATTTGGGTTTTTTAAACATTTCATTCCATGTATCTTAATTTATTTCAGATTTGAATGCTTGATTTGATGCATGTGAGTGTTATGCTCTTAATTTCTAACCGATCGGTGTGAGGTTTTGAGTGTGTGACTTGTGTTTTTCTGATTGTACATCACAGGATTCCTTTTCATACCCACCTTATTGAGATTTAAATCTTCATTGGAATCTCTTATTCCATGCTTAAGTACTGGACCTTGACAATACGATTGTTACGTCATGGTTTGTTCCTTAAAGCATTGAAATAAAAGCTTAGGAATTAATCGGGATTCCTATTAACTCCAACCAAAGAATTACTCAAAACCTAACATGAATCTCTATGAAAAATGAACTGGATATGTGTGTAGTGAAATCACATCGACCCTTTTATCTTATATTTTTTAAAATCCAATAGGTCACTCAACTTTTAATCTATTTCAACTAAGTCATTGTTTTAAACTCTTTTCAAAACCACCCCCACTCTTAGTCATTTTTATTAAAAATACACACTCTAAACCAACAAACACTCCTTCAGAGATGACCTAGGTTATACCCTACACTATAAATAAACCTTAAAAACATAATAAATTTGACTTGTCATGACAAAACGGTAAAATTTTGGTGTCATTTCTGGGGAGCGCTTTTGGTTTTTTGTGCGTGTTTTTGATAAAACGTTTTCTGAATATTTGTTTGTTTTATCTTCTGCCTTTGCATTTGTTTTTGTTTTCTAATTTCTTTATTGTGTAGGTTCTGTGTACGAAGCATTCTACCCTGGGAGACCTACAAACTTTCGAACCCGAACCGGAGAGCATCCTACATAATCGAAACTAAGACACACAAGACGACACTTTGAAGGAGGAGACGTCACATCTTAAAATTCTTCTTGATCCTTATTCTTTTTCTAAAACCAAAGTTAAAACTGAAGATAACTTGTATAAAATGGATGAAAATAATAGAAAACTAAAATAAATAACCTCACCATATGTTGATATTTGACCCACTTACATTCAATTACATGGTGAGGCACCCAATTTTGAACTAAAATGTGGTTAAATTCATTTATTACCAAGATTTCATGGACTTCCTGGAGAAGATCCACATAATCATTTTAACGAATTTCATACTTTGTGGTAAACATTAAAACCTTTTAATGTGGATTAAGAACAAGTAAAACTTAGGGCATTTCCATTTTCATTTGAATACACGGCTAATGATTAGTTGTATTATGTTAATTCACCTATTAGAGGTTGGGTGGACATGAAATGACCTTTTCTTGAAAAATACTTCCCAGCCTCTCGAATTGCAACAATAAGGAAATAAATATGTGGGATAAGACAATCTCAAGGAGAAACCCTTCATGAATATTGGGAATGCTTTAAAATATTATGTTCATGTTGTCCACACCACCAAATAAACGATCATCTTTTAATACAATATTTTTATGAAGGTTTAATTCCAATAGATCGTAACTTGATTGATGCTGCTGCAAGTGGTGCACTAGTGGATAAAACCCCAATTGCTATAGGGACCCTAATTGAGACCATGGAACAAAACACTCAAAAATTCAGTTCAGGGTCCATTGTATCCATTCGAGGTGTCCATGAGGAGAAACGTACTGTATTTGAGAAGAAGGTGGACACAATGTTTGAAGAGGCGTGTACCCTTCTACATCAACATGCTCTTTCCCAAGAGAAATTCCAATCTCCTCCTCGCATACATTGTGGTATATGCTCTTCTGATACACACTATTATGAGCAATGCTCCCAATTGAGAGAAACTTTTAAGAGTTGTGAGGCAATATTCCTAGGACACCCCTATAACCAACCCATTAGGCAAGAACCTTACTATCGATCCAACCCTGGGTGGGGTGACAACCAAGCCTATAGGCATGGGGGGTATTCAAACTAGCCTCATCAACCATGGAACCAACCAGGGCACAGTAGTCATCAACCACCACCACCCATAAATTTTCAACCACCCAAAGTCCTTTCCAACAAGCCCCTCCAAAGCCAAATCCTAGCCAAGAAGATATGATGAAACAAATAGCTTCCTATAATCTCCAGTTCCAAAAAACCACCCAAGCAGTCATACGAGACCTCAAAACCCAATTAGGCCAACTATCTAACTCAGTGGGTGAAATCCAAAGCCATGGGTCTGGTAATCTACCATCTCAACCACATGTTAACCCTAGGGATAAGGGAAATGTTAGTTTCATCACCCTTAGGAGTGGAAATCAACTTAAAAGCCAAATGAACCCTCTATTAGAGTCATCCTCTCCTAAGGAAACCACCATCCCAACCACTAAAAAAGGTTTAAATGAGTTGGAAACTTTTCTTGGGAGAGGTACTACCAAAGGAAAGAGTGTGTCTATTGATGAGTTACCAAGCCCAATAATTCCTCTTACATTTCCCCAAAGAGCCACCCAACCAAGGAAACAAAGGGAAACTGACCTTGATAAAGAAATCTTTGAGACTTTCATAAAAGAGCAGTTTAACATTCAATTGATTGATGTCGTCAAGAAAATTACGAGATATGTCATGTTTCTAAAGGAGATGTGTACCCACCGAAGACGACATAGAGGTGATGAGAAGGTGATCCTGGGGAGGAACATCTCAGCATTAATACAACCATCACTTCCCACCAAGTGCAATGATCCTGGAACATTCTCTATTCTGTGCACCACAGGGGAGTACTCTTTATCCAATGCTATTCTTGATTTGGGTGCTTCTATTAATGTGATGCCTTACTCCATATACTGTTCTTTGAATGTAGGTGAACTAAATCCCACAAGAATAGTTGTTCAGCTAGAAAATAGGATTACAGTACACCCTTCTGGTGTGTTAGAGGATGTTCTTGTGAGGGTTCAAAATTTAATATTTCCTGCTGATTTTTATGTGCTAAAAATGGAAGATGATTGGATGTATGGACACGCCCCAATTATATTGGGGCGACCTTTCTTGAATACTACCAATGCCATAATTAATGTCCATAATGGTACATTATCTATGGAATTTGCTGGTGACATAGTCCATTTGTCATCCTTGATGCCATGAAGCACCACTCAGAAGAACATTCCTCTCTCTCAGTAAATTCAATTGATGTACTCCCTTCCCCTAAAATAAATTCATTTGTTTCCCCTGATCCCCTTTCTGAATTTTCCTCTTTGATTGAAATTCATGGTAATGAATCATGTTTTTATTATTGTAGTGGTCTAGAAAAGTGTCATGAATGTTTATTAATTGACAATTTCTTGAACATGGAGGATCACAGGACCATCCATGATACTGCTACACTTGTAAAAGTGAATTCCTCATATGAGGATGATACCATTGAGCAGTTAGATGATATTAGTGACCTCTCACTTTCACACACATTCCCATCAATCCGAAATCCACCTGAATTGGAACTAAAACAACTGCCTTAAGAGTTAAAATATTCATATCTTGAGAATGGAAACATTTTGCCTGTCATCATTGCTAGTTCACTCCCTCCTGAGCATGAATTGCAACTACATGAAATTTTGAGCGATTATAAACAAGAATTTGGATGGGAACATTTGGACAATCCTGGTATTATCCCATAAATTTGTACACATCATATTTTATTAACATATGAGGCTAAACCAGTGAGGTAGGCACAACTTCGACTGAACCCAAACCTCTTAGAAGTAGTTAAAAAGGATGTAACAAAATTATTGGATGATGGAATAATTTACCCCACCTCTGAAAGCTAATGGTTCAGTCCCGTTCAAGTAGTTCCTAAAAAAACTGGCCTAACGGTATTTAAAAATGAAAACAATGAATTGGTTCCAACTCATGTGCAGAATAGTTGGTGTGTCTGTATCAATTATCACCGACTAAACCAACACACTAGGACGGACCATTTCCCATTGCCATTCAATGTCCAAATGCTAGAGAGGATAGTGGGGATGTCCCATTACTGTTTTCTTGATGGGTATTCTGGATACTTTCAGATCCATATGTCCCCCGAGTATCAGGAAAAGACAACCTTCACTTGCCCCTTTGGCACATTTTCCTATAGAAGGACACCATTTGGTCTATACAATGCTCCGGGTACTTTCCAACGATGCATGGTTAGTATTTTTTCGGATTACCTGGAGAATTTCATGGATGTTTTCATGGATGATTTTACTGTTTATGGATCCTATTTTGATGAATGTTTATGTAGTCTTGGTTCAGTCCTACATTGTTGTATTGAAAGGAATATTCTACTAAATTATGAGAAAATCCATTTCATGGTGCGACAAGGTATAGTTTTGGGGCATGTCATTTCTGGGGATGGTATCCCAGTAGATTAATCAAAAGTGGATGTCATTTCTTTCCTTTCATTCCCTAAAAATGTACGTGATGTACGGTCCTTCCTAGGTAATGCTGGATTTTACCGTCGTTTCATTCGTGATTTTAGTAAGATTGCACTTCCCCTATCCCGCTTACTCCAAAAAGAAAAATATTTTGTATTTGATAAAGAATGTGAAGAATCTTTTAATAAATTAAAATGGAGTCTCACATCACCCCCAGTAATCCAACCACCTTGGTGGGATTTTCTGTTTTTTATCATGTGTGACGCCTCTAACTATGAAGTTGTGACAATCTTATCACAATGGTTCGATCGACCTCCACATGTCATTGCCCATGCCTCACATACTTTGGACCCTGACCAAGAAAACTACACCACAATTGAAAAAGAATTTCATTCCATTGTGTTTTCCTTGGATAAATTTAGGTCATAACTTTTAGGTTCCAAATTCATTGTGTTCTCAGACCATGAAGCCCTCTGGTATCTCCTAATGAAACCAGAATCCAAACCATGTCTCATTCGTTGGATGCTCCTCCTTTAGGAAATCAATATAGAAATTAGAGATAAAAAAGAAGCAGAGAATGTGGTGGCAGACCATATCAGTAGGATCCCCCCATCCTCGGACATTGTCTCATCCCCATATATTCCCATTAATGACATGTTTCCTGATGGGAAGTTGTACAAAGTGCAAGATGCTTTTCCCTGGTGTTCTGAAATTGAATATTATTTGGTAGCATCATGCATTCCTACTGATTTCAATAAAAACCAATCTAGTCGTCTAAAACATGAGTCTCGTTGGTACACTTGGGATGACCCCTACATTTGGCACACATGTAGCGATCAGGTCCTTAGGCGGTGTGTTCCCGATAGCGAGTTTCAGTCTGTCCTTAGATTCTTCCACACTCTTTCTTATGGGGGCCACTTTGGTCCCCAACGGAGCACGCAATGTTCTTGATTCTAGTCTCTTTTGTCCAACAATTTTTTGGGATGGCATTTCATTTTGTTAATCTTTTCTTCATAGTCAATGAATGGGGAATGTCTCTAAAAGGAATAAAACTCCACAACAACCCTTTCTCTTTCATGCCATTTTTTATGTTTGGTGCATTGACTTTATGGGGCCATTTCCCAATTCTTTTTGGACATTGTACATTATTTTGGTCGTTGATTACTTATCAAAATGGGTAGAGGCACGGGCCACAAGGACCAAAGATTCCAAAACATTTGTCGAATTTTTGAGAACTCGGATCTTTTGTTGGTTTGGATTACCTAGGATCATCATCAGTGAACATGGTTCTCATTTCCGCAACCGAACAATGCAATAACTTTTGCATCGGTATGGGGTCATTCATTGAGTATCTACTGCTTATCACCCACATACTAATGGTCAAGCCGATGTGTCAAATTGGGACGTAAAACAAATTCTTGAAAAAATGGTCCAACTCAACCGGAATGATTGGAGTCTTAGACTCAATGATTCATTATGGTCTTACCGTACTGATTTTAAAACTCCCATTGGAATGTCACCTTATAGGCTTGTTTTTGGAAAGAGTTGTCACCTCTCTGTTGAGATTGAGCACTGGGCCTACTGGGCCATTAAAAAATGAAATTATAATCATTCTAGTATAGGTGCTCAAAGGAAGTTGCAGATTCATGAGCTAGAAGAAATGAGAATAGATGAATATGAAAACTATTGGATTTATTAGGAGAGAACTATGGCTGCCCATGACTGTCTTATCCTTTATCATCAATTCCATATTGGGTAGAATGTCCTCGTTTTTAATGCAAGGCTGAAGTTGCATCCATGTAAGCTTCATTTCCCGCTGGTTTGGACCAAACACTGTTACTATCGACTCTCCATTTGGTGATGTCTAGGTTCAAAATGAAGAAACCAAGAAAACATTCACTATCAATGGGCAGTGGGTGAAGCACTTCCATGAATCCATTCTGGAGTCTCTGATGAAGGAAATCCAAGTTCAAGAAGCAAACTATGAATGACATCCCCCAGGATTTATCCTTCCTTCCCACATTCTCTATTACTATAGTGAGGAAACTGCAAACTCTAGGTGTGTGTGTGGGGGGGGGGGGGGGGGGGTGGATACATTCCTGGGTTAGTTTGGAATTTTCATCATTTTCTCCTTTTGTTTTCTCTTTTTGGCCTTATTTAGGGTATTTTTATTTTTCCCCAACAACAGTTTCGAAGTTCCATGATTTTGCGACCATAAAGTGGGGAAATTAAAAATACCATAACCAAGGATAAAAAAATTGTGTATGAGTTTACCATCAAGGGGTGATTTTTTATAGAATTGTTTTTATGTCAATGATATAAATGGTTGTATCACTATGAAACATTTGAGATGATTGATGCCCCTTGTGTGAGTAGTTTGGGGAAAACTGTGTCACTAATATCTCCATACATTTTTGTACCAAACCACAATGTGTGAATATTTCTTACTTAATATTAGTCAAGTATATGTTGGGTTAATATTTTTCATCTTGAAATGATATTTCCATATTTTCGTTCCTTATCTGATCTATTTCATTACTATGCCAGATTGACCTATGCCTGTGTAACTAATGTCCGACTATTGTATTCCCTCAAAACAAAATTTGGTTGTGCCTTGGGCAGGTCAAAACCCACTCCTTTTCAACCATTGATCTTGTTATAACTATTGTAATTAGTTTCGTGAGGAGATCAAACAGGGGTTGAGATATGAGTGTGAGATTTGTTCCAAAAGAAACTTCAAAAAAAATATAAAAAATGAGGGGAGTGATGAAATGTGCAACATATGGGGATATCTAGGTTGGGAGCTTATTTTTTGACTTTTGGGAATGCTTAAATGAGTGGGTCTTGAAATATTATTGCAAAGTATGTAGGACAGGTTCGGTGAAAAATCATTTAAAGATGAATAATGTTAAAATAACATATATTTATTTGATAGAATGTGGAAAGAATAGCATGGAATGGTTTTCACATACAAACATGTAGAGTTAGTGAAATGGTTGAACGTTGAATTCCTTTCTCATGTTCGTGTCATAAATCTCATTGAATATTATTGTGATATGATTTATGAGACATCGTTTTCCATTTTTACTAGGAAGAACACCTTAGTGTGGTTCGTGCATTGATCACATTACTTTAAATAAAATTTACAAAAAATTTAAATCTTAATTATTTTGGAAATAAATATATATGAATCATTTTTTTTGGATAAGTGATTTTTCCCAGGAGTGAAAATGTTTAGGTGTGGGGGTGTGATTGTACCACGATTCAATGTTTTATTCCACCCATACACCGCTATTTTAAACAAGTTTTGTAATGAATAATCCAAATATAATAATAAATTCCACTTTATGTTTGAATCATTTAATTAATGTTAATCAACAATATAATGGGCAATGTTACTTGTTTTTATTATTTCAATATAGGTGGAGGTGATTTGGAGGGCCCTTGATGAAGTTGATGAAAAATGGGCCAAAATTCCATGGATCCATGGACACTAGTCCAATGTTTTGAATAGTGAGAGAAATTTATGTATTCAAATGGGTTGATATTTTGTGAGACTCTCCAAAACGTCATGTACTTCAATTAATCTCAAATAACCAAAGGCTAATTCGTTCATATGGTGGCCCATCCGAACCATTCTGTCAATGGGACAGAATCTGCACAAAGTCAAGAGTTTGGTTCGGTTTTATGACTATATCTCCATTTCTAGATGTTAAATGGCCGCCAAATTTGACATGGTGATAGAAACGACCACGTAAAATATCTTTTATCTTTTTTACAAATCGATATAATGTCATATACCAACCCAAAACTGAGACTCAATTGGTATCACAAAAACTGGGTGCTCAAAACCACTTAGCAATTTGGCTATAAAACGGCATCAAGGGAACCTCATCTGCAAGTTCGGACAAGGAGTGATGTGCTGCCAATTTGGAGTCCTATAGGAACCTCCTAATAATCTTGGAGGTTCTTGAGGCCCCAATACTCATCGGGGAATCAAGGATGGAGAAGGAGTTCCACCCGAGCATCCTCCTCCTCCCGATGTCAAGCTAAAAGTTGGGTGTTCTTTATGAGGGAGCTACACACATGTCAAGGGAGATCTAATGCATAAAATAGATACTGGTTTGGATTAATTTGTGTGTTTAAAAATTTTATTCCATGTATCTTATTTTATTTCAGATTTGAATGCTTGGTTTGATGCATGTGAGTGTTATGCTCTTAATTTCAAACCGATCGGTGTGAGGTTTTGAGTACGTGACATGTATTGTTCCGATTGGACATCAAAAAAATCCTTTTAATACCCACCTTTTTGAGATTTCAATCTGCTTTTTTTAATCTCTAATTCCATGCATATGTAATTGACCTTGAAAATACGATTTTTACGTCAAGGTTTGGGCCTTAAACCATTGAAATAAAAACTTAGGAATTAATTGGTATTCCAATTAACTCCAACCAAAGAATTACTCTAAACATTAGGTGAATCTATATGAAAAATGAACTTTATATGTGTGTAGTGAAATCACATTTACCCTTTTATATCATATTTTTCAAAATCCACTAGATCACTCAACTTTTAGGCTATTTCAACTAAGTCATTGTTTTAAACTCTTTTCAAAACCACCCCCTCTCTTAGTCATTTTTATTAAAAATACACACTCTAAACATACGAACACTCCTTGAGAGATGACCTAGGGTCTACCCTAGACTATAAATCAACCTTACAAACATAATCAATTTGATGTGTCAGGAAAACACGGTCAGTGTACTACCCCTCTTTCAATGAAACTCAATGAAAATGAAAATGTCCTTTTAAAAGATTACCCTCGTCTAAAGTTAGACATTTCATTTTATGATTGGATTAATTCTTTTTCTAGGCGATGAGGGAAAGATCCATGCACACAGAGACCAAGGGAATTCCCAAACATTGAAACTCAAAGTTCTATGGGTGGATACTTGGCCATTATAGAAGAGGGTCAGTTCCAAAAATGGTGATGGAAGATCATTTTTAACTATGATCAATTTTTCCATTTGGAAGCCTTTCTGGCCATGTTTTATATTGGCTTCCTTTTACTAGTTCATGATTCCGGAAGTGGGGATAGAGTCAAAAACTTTATCATATTGAATCAACTAGACACTGATAGGTGTATTTGAATTTCCATCCCAGTATTGGTAAATGTCTATCATTTCATGAGATAGATTAGTGAGGGGAGGCCACTACACTAGATGTTGGGTCCCATCAAGATAATCGAGGCTGGGGATAATCTCATATGGGAGGATACACATTCATAAATACTCACCAGATCCCAGATGATACCATATGACCAGACCAACAAAGCATAATTAGGGTTATGCCATCAAACTAGAATTAGAGATAATTGAAGGACCGACTCACCACCATGACCTCTTCATCTATGATCCTAATGCTTCCACATCCAATACCTTAGTAAATAATGAATTTGAGTACATTGTCAAGTGAGGATATCTTTTCTCTTTTGTAGAAGGAATTTTTTTTTGTTGGATTGACTAAGAACCTATCAACGAGGGATACACACCATGCAGGTTTGGCCACCAATTCAACTGTTCCCTCCCACCCTCAACAACACAAGGTAGGAGATACATTTAATGATAACTCTACATACCTGGATGATATTTCATCAGGTGGACATTCGATGAATGATTGGGCTCCTATCTTCTATAGGATTAAATCATGAACATATGATATCCTATATTGAAGATTGGTAATAATCATACCAATGAGGTAAACAAGAAAAAAAAGTTCAATTTGTTTAGGTACAGAGATCAAAAAAGTCCATTATGAAGAAAAACAGTACTTGGGTATTCCAATCCCAGAAAACTACCGCGTAAATCCTCTATTTCTAAACCCCCCAATGATGGGTTAGAAGGAATATGGTTTTACCTCCCTTTATATCATAAATGAAACCCATGGTCAATCATAAAATCCTTATGATGATATCGTTTTAGTGGCCTAGAGATATTGTGATTCATTGAAGTGTTCCAATTCAACTTGTGTGTTTTGGTGCTTCCTAATACAGAAGGTGGTCACTTTGACCAAATACAGTTATGTATTGAAAACATCCACTATCTATTATAATGAAAATCCTTATATATTGGGAATCTATCTTGAAGAGTGTGATACTTCAATCCACTCTCGATAAACTAACACATGTATTCAAACTGGGTTCTTTCCATGGTGAGTTCTGAAGTCAATTAGGATGATGAGTATGTTAACAATTCCTATGGGGATGTGGATGAAGAAGATACACATGAAACAATGGAATTGGGGGAGGTTCCTCATTTTTTTTCATGGTTCTCATAAGTGACTAGACCCAGAGGGTTCTAGGGTAGCTGAGGAAGCCTAAAAGAAACTATGGTTATCATAAGTTTCCTTACATCCTCTAGAAAATCCTCCATCATTGACCATCCTAATTACTGTAGCATTTTTGGAGGATTTGACGGAATGATACACCTTAAGATCTTGAGAATTTTTAGAATATATCAAGGTGACAAATATAGTAAAAATCCATAAACACAAGGGATTTAGAGAAATCACTGCTTTCGTATGAATTTACACTTATAAAAATCAACATGAGGTTTCTATATATCTAGATAAAATGGATAGCTTCATCCACTTCATCATGGGAAGACCATATTAGTATAATCGAGTAAATGAAATATCAATAATCATGCCTAATACATAAGATACTCATGAAGTTATAGTTTTAACCAACTCCTTTCCTTTCTACCATGATGACTTTGCATCTCCACTCCTAGAACTTGTAGGAATCTGGGGATATTTAGAAGATATATGATTCCCCAAAATATACTCTAAGGTGTACCATTGGTGAGGATGATTTCCATTTGTATTTGGAAGTCACTATAGATGGACCCCATGTGTCCATGGAGTACTAGGATGTGGTTTTTGAGAACCCTACATGATAATTTCCACCTATGCCCCCAACATCCAATCCTTACAATGAGTCATCTCAAAGGAATATGAGGAGTTAAAAATCAGCATAGCTAATGAAATATCTAAAATATGAGATCAAATGTAATTATTTCATTTCATAATTTTACTGTCATGATATGTGTATTCATTTTATGACCAATCATCTTGAACATGAATTTTTTTAGGTCTAAATGGTAACAAGAAAGCAGTCACCAATAGGCCTATAGCTTCTACTTATTCTGAAGTAAAGGTGTTAACACTGATGGAAATAGTCAAACAGGACCGAGAATCGGGGATAACTAAAACCATTGGTGGGATCCTAAGTCCATGAAAGGTATCTCCTATGGACCAAATTATATTTTCCCAGTAGTGAAAGAGTATTCAAGGGATCGATCTTAAATTGAGCACATTGATCCCAGTCATACAGATAAAATGTATGGATTTCATTGTTTGTAGATGAACTGAGTTAGGGGCCCTAAAAAACAAGAATATTAGGGAGACCCAAATTCCCAGGAGGTTTTCCAACCCTAATAAAATGACATATTCCCCCATAAGCATGTGTCTTTAGGGATTAGTGTTCTTGTTGAGAATATTGATCCCACCCTACTGGAGAGTGAATCTAAGGAAGAAATAGTATTTCACGATCTATAAGAATTAGAATAATCTTTTCCCCCTAATTCTCAGGTAATTATTACTATGAGAATGATATCATTGAGCGACCTCTTAAATACTTTTTCCCAATTGAGCGTAAATCTACACCCCAGGTAACTCTAGAAGGATTCAAAGCATACATTTAAACTAAAAATGCATCACCCACTATGACGGGTGAGGATGGAATTATGGTGGCCATGTAAGTTCTTGTCCGAATAGGTTGACATGAGTTCTCCTCCCATCCAACCATTTCCTTTTCAATTAGGATTTAGGTACTAACTATTTTGAACTTCAAAATATAGAATTTTATCCACTGAAAAGTGTGGTTACAACTGGTGTCCCAATATCCCTACATGCTAAAATCCTAAGGGAGTCGAATGTTATGCAGTTATTCCACACATTGGATATAGATATATGGCCTTCTATGGTAGAACTTGTCCCTATGTATGTTCCACTATATATGAATGAATCTAAGGTGGACCTGGAGGTCCTGGATGACCTTTTTACATCCTATCAACATATATGAATGGGTATATGGAATCTGGTTTCTCAAACACCCATGTAATAATTTTTGAAGATACTTATAATGTTGTGTTTCTTATTTTCCATCCATAGGAATGTAGGATTTTATTACCATGACATTTATGACAGAGAAAACTATGTGATTGTTTTCTCAGTGAATCCTTGGACAATCCAGTATCTTTTATAAACTGTAGAGTCCAAATCCCATCTAACCACTTCTATTAAGGTCCTTCTTAATAAAGCATTTAAGCATACTAGAATAGATGATAGCTGAGAAGGATAAATCATAGACTGTAAGACCTCAACAGATAATCTTTTTTATGATTTGGAGTGGTATATCATGGAACTAGTACATATTAAGAACAAATTTTCTCATACTGAGGAAAATATTGAAGAAGGTAAATTGTTAGTGGAGGAGGAAGAAAAGACAAGACCAAACAATGATAAATAGGAAGAGGCGATTCCGAACATTTCATAGTCTAATATTGCAACCTTACAGGTGCTCTTCTTCTCCAAAGAGGTCATGGACCATGTGATGTTAAAACATTACTAATCTTGTGAGCGACATATGTAATTACCAATCCCTACTCATACTGGGGAAATCAATGTTTTGGATACTCCTCTAGTATAATTTAATGAATTTAAAAAATATTTTATCTACAATATGTTTCCTACCTATTTTCCTATAATATCCATCAATCACAATTTGGAATATTCTTCGGATAGAGAATATTTCAAATTAATTTGAAATTTTAGTAACTATATATCAATTTCAACTAAAATTTGTGATAATTAAATTTTCTTAACTATGTAATTCAGTGATTTTCCCCAATTAAAGGGACTCAACGGTGGTGGTTTTGACTATTTCTATGGATAAATGAAAATCCCTATGAACTATTTGTCTTTTCGATTTAACCCTATATTTTCCTAATTCCACTATGGTGTGGACTTATCAGGTATGAATTGAATTTTATATAGGACACCTTTTTTGATTTTCAACATAACATGATTTTTTCCACATTAATTTTTCATTACTCTATTTTTTCATAAACCATAAAATATATAGGACTAGAGATATGATATTGGACTTTTACCCAGGTATCCCCTTGTATGTTTTCATCTTGTAGAGTTTTCTGTCACTTTTAATAGGTATATTATATTATTTCAGACCGGAATATGTTAGCTAATTTTTTTATTTTGAATTACTTTGAACACGAATAATGAGGTGAGGTCCCAAATAGTGTTTACATGCCAAGGATGTCCCAATATAAATTAAACATGAATGAGAGATATTTCATGACCTTGGTTGTATGATTTTAGAATCCAAAACACGATATAGGAAATTTACAAGGAGACTAACAGTTGAAATGGTTTCCAATAGGATACTTATAATGCGTATAGTGGTTGGATAATCCTATAATGTGGATTAATTTCTTGTTGAATGATATGTATTTTTGTGGGAAACATATAATGTTCCAATAGATTCATATTGTGCATAGTCAAACAAATGAATTCCTAGTATAATAATCCTCCATTTTGGATGGCCAAGTAACATTATGGAAATATGGATTTATCAGCACCATGGAGTGTATAATATCAAGGGAACGATTTCTGAAAACTATGAGGGCATCTGTATTAGCTTTTATCATGAATGGGAAATGAATCCCACACAAATTTAGTTTATATAATGAAGGATCAAATAATTTTTTAGTTTAATGTTGTAAAAACCAAACATGGGTGGTTCAATTTAACATCATATGACTATGATGTGGTTTTAAAACATAAGATAAATATTCTTTGACAATGAGATAATCATTTCACCCTTTTCATGGAAATATAACTAAGAATGTTATATTAACTTCAATCATGAAGGTGTAAAATGTTGTAAACATTAATCCGGGGAGTTTTTTAATCTATGACATGATGTGGGATGTAAATTTTTTTAGGGAATACATAGGTAGGAAAATCATCTATTGTGGATGACTTTTCCTCTGGTTGAGAAGCCTTTTTGTGGGAAAATTTAGCAAGGAAAACATGGGAGTATTCTTCATAGTGAATCAAATGCGTCCCTAGGACACTAGAGCTCTATTTTTAATGTACATTTATGTTTATGGGGAATCATACATTTATGTACATATAGTCTGATTTGTTAAAGGAATTTTCCCGAACACAAAAGTGGTGTTCCATGTCTTAATTTCTCAGGAATAGGTAGAGTCAATTCCCTTAATTTGGTCTAACCCAAATGCCAGAATTATTTTTTTTGGATATGGATGATTACAAAACATGAAGGTTAGACCTCACTACATATGTCTTATAAATGAAAATTAGGCCAACCATAGTTCCTGGAGGCTCCCCATGTAGGTTTGGCACATACGTAGGGAAAGAAGAATTTTTTCTTGAATACGAGCACATAAATGATGCATGGATCATATTATACTTTCTTATTAATATCTATCTCTTGCATAAGAACATGTGGGAAGATTTACTTGATATTAGAAACATCTTGTGTATGTATTACCCATTATTGGTAAGGAGAATATATATTTAGCTCATAAATAGACCTTAGATGTGCGGTTTGGGCATCACTATGTATCCTAAGATAACATGACTCATGACAGCCATAGTTATTTGATGATTGAATTTTATTGTATTAATCCATGATTGTATGGATGAATTTGAATTTTTTATTTATTTGGACCCAATATTTTACATTCAAGTGTCACTTCATACCCTATGATGGGAGAAATCAATCCTTACGTAGTTCTAAATGTTGTGCAGTTTAGTGTCATTTGACTAGGAAACCAGCTATGATGTTTAATGTCATGAAATAAGGATAATTTAAATTTAGTTTATCATCATATAGTCTTGAAAATTTACCATAGGAACTATTAGTAATAGTAAGATAATCATGCTTGGAAGTTCCAACCTACCCCAAACTCAGAGAGTGATGACAGTGTAGACCATGGTCAGGGGGATTCTCAGTTTTGGAAAAATGTTACGGGGAATGGAAGCCATTTAGATGATACATAGTTTGGAAAATCCTATACAGGGAAATAATTTTCCTCTGGGTTATTATAATTAATTATGGGAAACATATGAAGAGCCATCTAGGGAATATTGTGCATATCCAAAAAAATGTGTCATTAGAAAACTGACCATCTAATTATGATGGTTGTAGGAATATTGTTATGTTAAGAAATTTCCTAGGGAATAATGTTTGATGAATGGAAGTAATGTTTACTAGTATGTGTGAAACATCAATACCATGACTAATGATGATGTGAGAAATTATCAACAGTTATCAAAATCATACTAAGGATGTAATTTTTGTCTCTTTGATATTTCCCTAATAGAGGAACACAAAATTGATATTTCCTACATGTATTTTTGTTTCTGTACTGGAAATGGGAATGTTTTTTATCCATGTATCATACTAGGGTACAGAGCCTAGGTTTCAGTAAATATCATGTTGAAATGAGAATCGATACATATGTAGTCGTTGAGGTACCATGCAGTTTATTGAAATATGGTAGGAACTAAGTCACAAAAACATAAAGAAGGAATATTATGACTAGACCTAAGACTAAAAGACCTTAGAATCACTATGTATCCAATAATGTTAGGAATCAAGAAATACATATTTCATGAAAATCCATGATGCTTAACATCATGTTATAAGGACAACTAATAAGACTTTTATGGTCATTATACCAGGACCATGGAAACCCTAACATGGATTGATATTCCTTGGCCATGTGAAGAGTCCCCTACTGAACCTCCTAAGCATGTATGAGCTACTCCTGGATTGAAAAACATGTGGTTAAATGTTTCTCCACCACATAGAGGCGATAAAAATATAGATATATGCACATTGAGTTTGTGTTATCAAGACTACGACATAGAATCTCTACATCTCTATAGATCCCATGTAGAAAAAAATCATGTCGTACGTAGTTATTGAAAAGGGATCCCTAACATACAAGTAACATACATATGGAGAAGGGATTTTTTTGTTTCTCCTTTTTTTATATTGCCTCTAGACTTGGGATTAGAGATCTATATTTTACTATGTATCTAGTGATTATAGGATCCCATCCACATTTAGTTATCAAGGAACATCCCCACACTAATCAAACTCATGTGCATGGAGAGAGAATTTTCATTAAATGGCCTAGTAGAGAAGGCCTATTTTGTATCCCCCTGCATTGATTTTATTTTTACAAAGGGGAAAATAAGTTTGATGTATTTCATTGATGAGACTGGTAAAAGGGGTTATATAGAACTATATAACCCATAAAATCAAATTCAAAACATACATAGATGTTGATGGAAATATCCTTGTATAAGTCAGGCCCATAATCAATGAGGGTTATATTTTTTCGGGGTGAATTGACCATGATAAAAAATCTATGAATTGTTATAAATCCTATCAGGAAGGTAATAAATCTTTAAATTGTTATTGAATTATGGAAAGGTAGATTACCATGTATTATGGGTATTCTCTCTTAGGTGAGAATTCCATAGTTCCGGGCAATTTACCATCATATAGTGAGGGAATTGGTGTTATACAATTTACTGTTTTGCAAAATTTTCAATGTACCATGAAGTTTAACATAATGTGACAATGTTGAATGTCCTAGAGCTGTTGAAAGGAAATTTTTTAGACTAATGGGAATCACAATCCAGATGTGAAAGGATAATTAATTTCCAAAGGATATTAATAAAATAAACTTATGAATGGGGGGAATTTTTTGGATGGGAATAACACAAGCGATTTTGGCCTCTCTATATATCTTGAATTGTTAGGGATCAAGCCATGCATATTTATTATTGGAAAATATTTTTACATGTATGGCCTATACCTAGAGGGATGGGTATTTCCTCTTTCTTATCATATATATACCTTGTGCGTGGTGAATGGTTGATTGAAAAGATAAATCATGTATATTTAATTCCATGTATTGAGGATGATGGTATGATATTTTTATAGCTATATAGAAAAGAATTCTAATGATATGTATATTAATGTCATGAATCATGAATGATTCATCCTACAATTTAATTTCATCAATGAGGAAAAATTATCTTGAATTTTTGGTTTATACAAAATAATTTTTCCAAAACCATTCACTGGTGTTAGCTGTGTTGAGCAGTCCATCCATCGAGATCTAGGAATTTGATTTATTCTAGTGAACTCTATGTATAGTATAAGGCCCCTCCAATTTCAGCTCCAACTTTGTCGGTTTCATTCTGAGTATAATAGAGGTTATGAGGATGAATACCCTCTCTACTTAAAGGAATGACCCAGGGAAAAACTTTTTATTAAAAGATCATGTAGTCCAGTTTTGGTGAACATACAAATGGTGAAAGGCATAAAACCTTTTTTCATTCAGCGACTCCGAATCATCTAGATGTTTCTGGGATTTATCATCTATGGATGGATGATCATGTATGGAAATTCTAAGTGATATCAATTTAAATTTTATGGGAAGGACCACCTCAGTCCCAAATACTAACGAGTATGGTGTAGCCTATGTGGTTGTGCAGGTCACAGTTTAGTAATCACAAAAGGAATTTAGGAGATTTTCCATCAATGTATTCATAACCTTATCAACTATCTTTCTGATTATATAGGATATGGTCTTTTTGAATGCCTCTATCTGTCCATTACACACTACATGTTAGTAGGATGAGTGATTTGATGTAATTTCATACTAAAAATATAGTTTTTCCAATTAAAAATAAACATAAATTTGTACGTTTTCCATTAATATTGTATGAGAGACACCAAATATGGTGATGATGCTAGCTATAATGATGTTGAAAATGTTCCTTTCCCCGACTTATTTTAGGGGTATATCTTCTACTCACATGGAAAATAGGTTGTTTATATGAGAATATACTTGAATTATTAGGCCACAACATGATGATATGGTCCCATGAAAACCATTCCCAATGGGGAAAATGTCCATGAGTACTTTCAATTGTCATATAACTATGATTGTTTGTGGAGAAATTTTACATCCAATAGGAAGGACTGGTATTTTTGGTGAATTTGATATAATCTCACGTTATAGTGGGTCATTAGTATCAGAGCCATCAAATTTTATGGTATTGTTTGGATAATAGATGGTGATCACCACATGCTCTATTGTAATCTTATTTAATGATAACAAAATTCTATTCTTTATCAATGCAGCTGAGAAAGACCCCATCAATGCTCTTCTTATAGAAGAACATTTTCTGTTTTGTGCCCTCATAATGAAAAAAATTAAATTCTCATCGTAATATTTGATCCCCCCTTCCATATTTTAATGGAGATGTTTTTTGGAGGTAATAGATAATGGGTTTCATCTAGATGGTGGTGGTACTATATGGCTTGTGGACTGGGCTAATATCATCAATTTTGTTATTGTTGTCCAGAATGAATAGTGAAACCTTTTGGTGGTTCCCAATGTTGATGAATGTTTCATCGCAGTCTGGATCGACCAGTGTTATGGCTATATTTTCCAATGCAACAGCTTGACCATTTTGTGATCATGGGACAGGGTCAATGTCATCTCGGAAGGGAACTTCACAATTATTCGCTGAATATGGTTTAGAAGGGGGATAAACTCTTCCTTTTTGATAGCATAATCACTATATACCAATTTGACGTCGTATTCAAAATCACCTATTATCATTAAGTGTATTAATTTCACATAAAGTTCCAGATCTAGCCCAAACATGATGGCCCAATATGTTAATTCATTGTTTGTGAATCCAAATTATAGTAGGAAGGATTAAGGAAGAAATTCCTTTGTTGGATATATGAGCATGACTCCTAGCCCCATTTTTTGATCATGGGGTCTTCAATTCTCTTTCCTGTCAAGAATATATATTCACCACGAAAATGTATCCTCCATGTATAGGGGTCCTCGTGAATAGAGTATACCTCTTCTCTGGGTATCACAACATCCTATGAACTAATTTCTACAAAAAGGTTCTCTACAAGAAAATATGTTAATGCATGTAGTTTTACCACATTCTATGGAATTAATTGAATGTCAAACTATTGTAGGATAACCATAAACACTAAAAAAATCTGGTTAATATTGTCCTATTGAGAATGTATTTGAATGGGTTTCTATGAGATACCATATGAACCTCATGATGCTGCATGAAGTGCCTCAGTTTTTGGACTACAGATATTATCACCAAACATCTTTTCTAAATATTTGACTGATTATTATCAGTATCAATCTTGTTTTGGAGGAGGTAATAAATATCTTTTTATCGATTTTCCTCATTATTTTGTGTGGGGAAGGCACCTAATGAAAACTCAGATAATGTCATATAAAAAATAACTTGTATTAATTTTACTTGTGGCTATAGAAGTGGAGAGTGTGAAAAAAATTTATTATGTATATCAAATGCTTCATAATATCATCATTTCACTAATATGTGACCCATTTTCTCATCAACCAATTGAAGAGTAATAATTTTCATACAAGTTTGGATATAGTGCACCAAATGTTTGTTATGTTTACATGATGTCCCCTTTACGCAGTGAGGTTGCAAGGATGTGAGATATCAATGATATATTTTATCTTTATGGGGTTGACTTCGATTACATGATGAATTATGAAGAATCCATGAAACATCCCTGAGGTGACACCAAAAAAACATTTCAAGTGCTTCTTTTTTAGGATGTGTTGTCAGTGTTTTTTGAAGAAATTTTCATGATGTGTCAGGTGACCCAAGAGTTGTCACAACTTAACCAATAGATCATCTTCATTTCAATCAAAAAACATTCCCATGAAGGTTTTAAAGATGAGAAGTATGGCTCTTTAGTACTTGGCTCCCACATTATTCAATCCAAATCTAATTACCTGATATAAAAATACTCATTGAGTTCCCTGAAGGTGGTGAATTATTCATCTTATTGGGCCATTTGGATCTTATTATATCCTAAATTATGATCTTTGAATAAGGGAGCCTAGTATCCAGTTGATTCATCTATCAACAGTTCCATGATCTTGAATGGGAAAACCTCATTTAAGAAGTTTCTATTGAGACCTCTAAAATCAATACAGGCTCTACTATATCGTTTCTTCTTTTTGATGAGGAATATATTGGCAAACCATATATGATTTTAGACACCCCAAATGAAGTTGGATCTGATGTGGTTTTCAACTTTAGACACTATTTTAAAATCATGTGTCGGTTTCAACATTATGGATTGTAATTTATCTTCCTAGTGATCCTCAAAAAGGCCCATGTGGTATGTTACCACCTCAGTATTAAGGCTAGAAATTTCAATACAGTTATAGGAAAATATATCTCAATGATTCCTTTTAAATGAGGTATATGCATCTTTCTCATTGGAATACATGGTTGCACTAATCATGGTGTGGGATAGATCTCCTTCTATTGAATGATTTATTTCCCCTCAGTTCATCAATGGTAGTAGAGATTCCGTACTCAAATGATAGAGGGAAATACCTAAGGTTTTCCTGATCCTATTTTTCCTCTTCTTCTTCTTCCTCGTCCTATTAATGTGGGGAAAAATCATTACATGACTTCTCCATAGTTAGTAGAGGAATCGATATATTGGTATTTGGGAGATGAAGAAACTTTCTCTACCCTGATTAAACGTGGTGGATTTACTTGAAAATATATAGAAGAATGAGAAAGGGATGAAGGACTATCTTGAATATCATTGGGGTGATGGGACATCATATTATTTCATAGTGGGTGAGGAAATGACTTCTTGGAACAATGAGTAAGTATTGAATGGATTTTCATCTAATATTTCCCCATTATCATGGGGCCAATAGATTTTTCAACACTATTAGAGTCAATATTAATTGCCGAAATCATGAGGAATACTAAAGATGTATCTAAATATTATTTCATGTGATCGATTTGATTGATCGGTAAGAGATATCATTCACCATGTTGTTTGAATGGGTCTTCCAGGATTATTTATAGAATATTCGGGGAAGTGAACCAATCAACAAGAACGACTAGGGGTCATTTCCCCTTTCCCTGAAAGAAACGTTCGTTGATGTAATGAATCTCACAGGACTCAAATGGGGCCTTATTAGCGTGAAACACCCCATTTTTTCTAATAATGAAATATTTCATGCATTTATGATATGATGAGGGTATTTCTGCATGATGATGAAACCAAGGTCTACCCAGCAGGATATTGTGGGATGTGTTTTGTCCAATGATCATAAATTATGGATCATCTAGGAGGTCTCCAAACTGAGTATTGAGCTTAATTTATACCCAATGTATTATTAATAATTATTTAATATCACTAAAAGGATTTTGTGGAAGGTTCTGTTTTTTTGATGTTGAAGCCCAACTGGCGAAGTGTTTGTATTTTAGGGTTTAAGGGGATTTTATTGTAATGGATTTGTGTTAATCTCATTCAAATACCGTAAAACCCCTAATGAATGTAAAAAACACTAAAAGAGGTATAAACCCTAAAGGACCCTAAAGGACATTAAACACCTAACAACCCTAAAATCTGAAAAACCCTTAAATCCAAAAAACCCAAAAACCTCTTTAGAAACATTGAAAACCATAAAACCCCCCCAAAAAAAAAATATATAAAAACCTTAAAACCTATAAAAGACCACAAAGTACTAAAAACACCAAATGACCCTAAAAATCATGAAACTAATAAAAGATCCGAAAAAACCTAAAAACCAAAAATAAATCCCAAAGAAAGTTAAAAGATGTAAATAGTCCCTAAATGAAACTAAAAACCTTAAAACCTAAAAATACACTAAAAACACTAAAGGAAACATAAATTACATAAATTAAATGAATAATTATAAATGAATCTAAAAGACCATAAAAATCTAATAGAGCCTAAAATCATGAAATAAATCTGAAAAACTCAAAATATAATACTAGAGGACCCTAAAAACATTAAAATATATATGGAATCAACAAAAAAATAAACAAAAAAAATTAGAAAGGACCAAAAATAACTAAAATCTTTAAGGTCCCTAAAAACCTAAAACCCCTAAAGGATTCAAAAAACCCAAAACCCCCAAAAATTACATAACAGCCATGAAAACATAAAAGAGACTTAAAGCCCTTTAAACATACAAAAAACGATAATGAATAAAAATTTCCCTAAATGCCCATAAAAATCCAAAATAACCATAAAAAATTAAAAATCTATGAAATACACTAAAATATTAAGAAGCACTAGAAAAGACTAAACGACCCTAAATCCCCTAAAAACAAAAAAATACCCAAGACCAGTAAAACTATAAAAATTAGAGAATATAAAAAGATATTAAAACAAACAAACCCCCCCCCCCCCCAAAAAACTCAAAAAACGCCAAAAAAAACTAAAACACCAAGAAAAAAAAATTGCTAAAAAATCTTATAAACCTTAATTCCCCAACTAAATAACCCCTAAAATACTAAAAACCTTAAACATAATAAACTTTTAATAACATATAATAGAAAAAACAATAAAAACCTTAAAAACCCTATAATACCAGAAGGACGCAAAAACCCCTAATAGACCCTAAAAATCCATAATAGAATTAAAATATAAAAAATCCATAAAAACTAAGAAAACCCAAATATTAATTAAAAAAATAAAGCACAAAAAATCCCTAGAACCCTAAAAACAAAAAAAACCCCTAAAATTCCACTAAAAGACCCTAAAATCCTTTAAAA
The DNA here is from genome assembly GCA_963277665.1 of Viscum album. Lineage (NCBI taxonomy): Eukaryota > Viridiplantae > Streptophyta > Magnoliopsida > Santalales > Viscaceae > Viscum > Viscum album. The sequence continues at coordinate 980,900,653 of OY728165.1, read as the reverse complement.
ATAATTAAAACCCCAAAACCCTAAAAAAAGCCTTTAAAAACCTATAAGACACCAAAAACCCGTAAATGCAAAAAACCTAAAAATTATAAAAACCATGAAATCCCTAAAAACAGATGGAAACCCTTAAAACCCCTAAAACATCCAAAAACCCAAAAACACTAAAAAACCCTAAAAATTATAAAAACCCTTCAAAACTGTATAAACACTAAACAACCCTAAAAATATCTGAAAACTATAAAAAATAGTAAAACCACTAAAATCACATAAAATCTTTGAAACCCCTAAAAACCAAAATACCAATAAAATAATCAGAACCATAAGAACATTGAAATCTCTAAAACCAAAAAAAAGCTAAAATCCCCAAGAACCCCAAAACCATAAAAATTATAAAAATACTAAAAAATCCACAAAAATAATGAAACTTCTCAAAATCAATAAGAAATCCCTAAAAAACCAAAAAACCAAAAAACCCATAAACCCTAAAACCCATAGAAACTCTAAAACCCTATTAAAATCCTTACAATAAAAAAATACCATAAATACCGAAAAATTATAAAAACCTTTAAACCCCTCTAAACCCTTAAAAAATATAGAAAAATATTAAGACCCTACAAAACCTAAAAAATACCTAAAAACCCAAAATCGTGGAAAACTCTAAAAAGTCTCTAAAAAATGAAAACCCTTAAAACCATAACAAATCCTAAAACCCCATATAAATATATAACCATAATACATTAAAATATATTAAAAACAATAAAAATCACCTAGAAGACGCTAAAGCTTTCAAAAAGGATGTAGAAATTTTCATAAAAACCATATAATCATAAAATCTCTATTAAACACAACAAACCATCAAAATAATAAAAATGTTAAAAAACATAAGAACCATAAAATACTCTAAAAATCAAAAAATTCTTAAAACCTATAAAAATTAACAACAATATCCTAATCCAATAAAAATAATACAAAACATAAAACCCCTTAAGACCCTTAAATCCCATTAAAATCCCAAAAAATGAAAAAATATCGTAAAAGGGAATACCATAAAAAACTAAACAAAAGTTAAAATCCAAAAGACCATAATAACCTCACAAAATCCCAAAAAAATTTAAAACCATCAAAACACTAAAAATACCAAAAAAATTCGAAATAATCATAAAAGGCACTAAATACATTGAATGTTCCTAAAAAATAAAAACTATAAAAACCTTGTAACTTGAAAAATAATTAAAACCCCTAAAAACCACAGAAGATCATAAAAAACCCTAAAACCCTAAAACATCTATTAAGCCCTAATATCTTAAAAAATACTCAAAACTAATAAAAACTGTATAAACCTCTAAAACGACTTAAAACATTGTGAGATAATTAAACCAATAAAACCCATAAAATTATGTGAACAACCTAAGAACACATAAAACATAAATACCCCCAAAAGAACCTAAAACCCCTAAAAATCCTAAACAACCTTAAGACCCCTACTAAAATTGAAAACCCTAAAACCCCTTAAACAACAAAAAAACCCCTAGAAACATGAAAACCAATTAATAGAACAAAAAAACTCCCTAACTCCTGTGTTACCCAATAAAACACTAAAAAATACAAATAACCCATAAAATATTTAAAAACCCTAATGACACAAAAAACACTAATTACACTAAATATCACTAAAAACCATACACCCCCAAATAAGCCTTGAAAACCCGTAAAAACCATAAAAATATTCAAACTCCTAAAAACAATGAATATCCTATAATGCCTTAAAAATCCCAAATACCACTAATACCCCAAAAAACCCAAAAAACCCTAAAAAAACTTAAAAAATAAAATGTCCTAAAAACCTTTAAAATACTAAAAACACCTAAAAACTATAAAACACCAAAATCCCTTTAAATACCATAAATACCTAAAGAAACTCCAAAAACTATTAACAAAATTTATGAAACCCTAGAACACTAAATTACCATTATACCCCTTAAAAATCCAAAAGGACCCAAAAAACCCAAAAAACACGAAACAAACCCTAAAACAGTAAAACAATTATAACCCAATGACATCCTAAAGACCCTTAAACCATGAAAACTAATAAAAATTCATAAATCCCAAAAAAATCCTGAAAAATGTTACAACTATGAGAACAAAAAATTATCTAATAAAAATAGAATCCCTAAACACCAAAAAAACATTCAAAAACTAAAAAACATTAAAAACACTAAAAAACTTTAAAAATACATAAAAATCCATGAATACCACTAAACAACCTAAAAACAATTTCAAAACCATGAATCCCATAAAACACCTAAAAGATCAATAAATCATTCAAAACCCTTAAAATCCATAAAATATCTAAGACCCTGAATCCCCTAAAAACTTAAAATCCTAAAAATAAAAAAATTAAAATATTAGAAAACATTAAAACCCAAAAAACCCTAAAATAATCCTAAAATAAAAAATCTAAAAATTTTTAAACCCTAAAAATCATAAAAACTATAAAAAAACCATAAAAACATTTAACCCCTTAAAAACCCAAAACAAACTAAAAAACCCTTTAAAACCATAATAAAAATCTAATATCCTTAAAAACAGGAAAAAACATTGAAACCCCATGAAACACACTAATGTCTTAAAAACACTAAAACACCTAAATCCTAAAATGCTGAAAAAACCCTTTAATCCCCTATATACTGAAAAATACCCTAAAATATATGAAAACACCAATTGACAATAAAACTAAAGAAAACCAACAAGAAAACCATAAAATCACAAAAATATCCTAAAACTTATATAACCCTAACAAAAACTAAAAAACCATAAGTCCCATTATAGACCGAAAAATACTCTAAGAGCATAAAATACTCTAAAAGCATTTAAAATCCTAAATAGCCGTAAGAACCATAAAAAAAATTAATAGGCCTTTAAATACATTAAATCCATAAAGTACTTATGAAATCTAAAGGACGCAAAAAAATATAAATAAACATTAAAAACACTGAGACACCCAAAAAATCCCTTTAACGACCCTAACCCACTAAAAATACTAAAGGGCCCAAAAACAATAAAATGATTTAAATTTCTCTAGAAACCCAAAAAATAATAAAAGAACTAAAATACAATAAAATCATTAAAATCACTAAATCCCCCTAAAACCCCTAAAAGACCCTATAAATCCATGAAAATACTATACAACCGTAAAAAACCTAAAATAGCCTAAAAACCTGAAAACCCTATATACCCACTAAAACCTATTAATAACATAAAATAAAATAAAAAAACATATAGGACCCTAAAACCCCATAAAACCCCCTTTAAACCCTAAAGAACCCAAAACATAAGAAAACCAAAAAAATCCCTATAAGAACCTAAAAATCTAAAACCCTTAAAACCTTAGAATCCCATAAATCCATAAAATCCCAAAAAAAACCCCTAAATTCACAAAAAAACCCAATCCCTAAAAAACCCTAAAATCCTGTAATACCCCTAAATACCCAAAAAATTCCCTAAAACCCCTAAAATATCTAAATGACCAAAAAATATTTTAAAACCCCAAACAACATAAATAACTATAAGGACACAAAAAACCTCTAAAAACCATAAAATAGCCTATATAATTTAAGTCCCCTAAAACTATTAAAAAACCTCAAACAACCATAAAATCCTAAAATTACCTTAAAGACTATAAATAAAAACAACAAAACTCTTTAAAATACCTAAAATACCCAAAACACCTAAAAATCCCCAAACGACCCTAAAAAACTAAAACCCCAAAAAGGCCAAAAAAACTTAAACAAATTAAGTCCCATAAAACCCAAAAAAATATCTAAAACCACAAAAAATACCAAAATAAAACACCCAAAAAATACTAAAAACCCCTATAAACCATATAAATTCTAAAAACCTAAAAAATCAAGAAAAAACAGTAAAATCAGTAATTATCAAAATATCTATATAATCCTATCTACCCATTAATCCCATAAAAACTTATAAAAACCCTCAAACATTAAAAAACCACCCTAAACCCTAAAACCCCTAAAATCCCAAAAACCTTAAAAAACCACCATGTTTGAAAACCTAAGAACCCTTAAACACCCATAAAAGAATCTAAAAATATCTAGAAACCCTTAAAATAATAAATGGCCATAAAACCATAAAACCCTTCAATAATCTTAAAATTACTAAAATTTGATTTAAACCAAAAAATTAAAAAAACCATAAATCCCTAAAATTTCTTAAATTCCTCTAAAATCACGAAAACGACCTAAATTCCCAAAAACCACTGAAAACATATAAAAATAAAAAACCCAAAAAATCCATAAAAACTATAAGTCCATATAAATACCACAAATCCCATTTAAACCCCTAAAACATTAAATATCCACAAACCCCTAAAACAACACTAAAATTACCTAAAATCCATTAAACCCCTGAAAACCCTAAAACTCCCTAAAAGACACAACATTCCCTAAAAAGGTAAATAGTCATAAAAAAATAAAATATACTAAATCTTTATAAACACAATAAAAAATTAAACATCCCAGTGAACTCCAAAAACCATAAAACACAAAAAAAACTCTTAAAAAAACAAAAACCATAAAAAACTAAGGGACCCTTAATGATATTAAGACCCTAATAAACCCTAATAATCCAAAATAACTCTAAAACAAACCATGAAATTCTTGAAAACCCTAAGAACCCTAAAAAATAATTTAAACCCTTTGAATAATATTAAAAATCCAATAACACTATAATCCTATGAAAATACTCAAAACCTTAAAACCTCAAAAACTAAAAAACCCTAAGAAAATAATAAAATCCCAAAAAAACCTACAAAAACATATGAAAGCACTATTATAACAATTAAAACCACATAAATCATAAAAAGCCCTAAAATCCCATAGGAAACCATAAAAACGATTTTAAAACATTTAAAACCCCTATGAATCCCTACAGAATCAAAAAAATCCATAAAAACATTATAAAATCCTTAAATCCAAAAAAACCCTATGGGAATAAGAACCCAAAAACCATATAAAAACATTAAACCACTAAAAATATAAAGACACACTAAGATAAATCAAATACCTAGAGACCCAAAAAATAACTAAAAATATAAAATCCCAAGAAACTCCCAAACCCAAAATACTAAAAAAAATTAAAATACAAAAAAACCAACAAATCGCTTACGACCCCCTAAAAGACCCTAAAAACCAAAAAAACAGAAGAACACTAAAACCCCCCTAAAGACCTTCACAATATTTAAAATCCCTAGAAATTACATATACCCCACATAATAAATAAAAATTCAAAAAATGAATAAACCAAAAATGAAACTATGAAACTATTAAAAATCATCAAAACCCTAAAACCATAAAACCCCCAAAAACACATAAACCCTTTAAAACTAAAACAATCTTTAAATGAATTCTTAGACATCAAAAAAAGTCCCAAAAACCCTAAAAATATTAATGACCCCAAACACTGCTAGTAACAATAAAAAATCTCACGAAAAACTAAAATCCCTAAATTCCTAAAACCACATAAAAATTCTAAAAAACCTAAAAACCATAAATACCCAAAAAAATTGAAACTACAAAAAAAAAATATATTAATTTATTTAAAAAACCTAAAAATCAAAACTTCCCGTAAAATCCCCTAAAACCCATAAAACCCCTTAAAATATCCAAAAACCCCCTAAAATCATTAAAAATAACACAAACCCTAAAACCCTACAACCCTTTGTAATCATTAAAAACAATAAAACCCCTCATTACCCAAAGCTCATTTAAAACCATAATAATGAAAAATAAACTCTTAAAAATAAAAGAAACACCCCTAAAAGACCCAAAAAATCATAATGATCATTATAAGAACCTCAAAACTCTAAATACCTAAAAGACAAATAAACCACTAAAACCCCTAAAATGTCCAAAAACCTAAAAAAACCAAAAAAACCACAAAATAAGATTGAATCCTGTAAAAGACCCCATAAAAACCAATTAGAAAATGAATAGACTCTAGAAACCCAAAATACAACCAAAAAAACTATTATAACACCGAAACACCCTAAAAACCCCAAAACAACTACAAGCCCTAAAACCCTAAAACAACCTAAAACTCCCTAAAATAACTACAAACCACTAAAATAATTTAAATATTTAGATAATAAAAAAATAAAAACCCCAACAACCATACATTAAAACTCTCAATACTTTTGAAACCCTCAAAATATCATAAAAAACCGAAAAACGCTAAAACAACAAAAAATTTCACAAAACACTACAATCCACAAAAAGAAAAAACCCAAAAATATGTAAAAATTATTTAAAAATAATAATAAAATCCAAAAATACCTAATATTAATAAGAATCCTTAATAAAACCCAAAAGAATATCAACAAATATTAAATACCCTAAAACCTAAAAAACACTAAAGAACCATGAAAACCCGTAAAACTATAAAAAACATTTAAAACCAATGAAAACCATATAAAACCATAAAACCACAAAGAACCCTAGATTTACTATATAAACATAAGTGAGCAATTAAAACCCTAAAAAATATAATCATTAAAAAAATCTTAAAATCCCAAAAACCCTAAAAACAATGAAAAAATTTAAAGAATCTAAACCCCTAAAAACCAGTAAGACCCCAGGCCCCTTAATACCTGAAAACCCCAAAAATACTCGAAAACCATTCAAACCCCCATAAACCTCCCAAAAAGACTGTAAATCACAAAACATCCTAAAACCCCCTAAAAGATAGTAAACCACCAAAAAAACAAGAAAATTTTTAAAACACTAAAATATATTAAAATACTAAAAACATTAAAAATCCTAAAACCCCTAAAACCTTTAAACACCAAAAAAAATTAAAATCTAAAAAACTGATTAAACTGATTAAACCATTATCAAACAAACTAAAATTCATAGAAAATTTCTAAAATTAATTCAAAATCCCAAAAATTCATAACACATTGAACACCTAACAATCCCAAAATAACATAGAAAACACATGGAAAACCCTAAAAATCATCAAAAGTACCTAAAATATCTAAAAACTCTAAAACCCCATGAATCCTTGAAAACTATAGAATTCCCTAAAAAAACATTTTAAACCCCAAACTACCCTGAAACACCTTAAAAGCCTTAAACAACAAAAAAACCCATAAACATAAGAAAAATCCTAAGAACTTCTAAAAACCCATGAAAACAAAAAAAAGAAATAGACCCCTTAAAACCCATCAAAACCATATGAAACGATGAAAAACCCTAGAACCTAGAAAAAAACTCAATAAAACCCTAAAACACTAAACAATTCCAAAAAACACCAAAAAAACACCTAAAAACCATAAAACCCATTTTAACCAAAATTCTCCAAGAAACCTGAGAAAATAAAAAATCCATAAAAGGCCCTGAAACCCCTTAACCCATCCAAAATATAAAAAAAACATATAAAATACCTAAATCCCCAAGAAATCCTAATAAACATAAAACCATATAAAACCCGTAAATACCCTAAAACACCCAAAAAACCTAAATTCTATAAAAACCATTAAAATCCAAAACATAAACATAAAAAACATAAAACCCTCAAAATCCTAAAAACAGTGAAACACTATAAAAAATCAAAACACTAAAACCATAAAAGCCCATAATAAGTAATGAAAAATCCTAAATCCATAAATCCCCTAAACCCACTTAAACCCCAAAAAAAAATGAAAAAATCCATAAAATCATAAAAATCCCCAAAAAATAACTAAAAACAATAAATCTCTGAAAATCTAAAATCTCATAAAAACCAAAAATCCGTAAGAAAACCAAAACTGAAAAAATCTGAAAAACCATATACCCCCATAAAACTATAATGAAAAATAATGAAACCCGAAACAATAAAATCACTTAAAACCATATAAATTCTAAAAAATTCTAAATCCCAAAAAAACCAATAAAAACTATAAAAATTATAAAATTATTGTTAAACTGTAGAACACCAAAAAGACCATAAAATACCTAAAAAACCCCAAGAACTATAAAATACCGTAAAACATCTGAAGAAAAAATACAACCAAAACACCCTAACAACCCTAATAATCTATAAAACACTAACAACACTAAAATACCCTGAAATACCATAAATACCCTAAACCATATAACAATATAAACACATAACAAAAAGGAAAAATAAAAACTTCCAAAAACCTAAAATCTCTTAAAATTACAAAACACATAAGGGGATATAAATCCCCTAAAGGACCCAAATAACCCTAAAAACTTTAAGTCACCATAAAACTCTAAAAACTCTTAAAGTGAACTGAAAACATAAAACCCTAAATCACAACAAAGAAAATAAAAATCCTCTAAAACCCTAAAAACCCTAAGGACCCTAAAAACCTAGAAAACCCTAAAAGACCAAAAAACCCAAAAAAATCCACTCAAATCCCTATGACCCCATAAACTCTCTATAAGCAACTAAAAATCCTAAAAAACCAATGAACCTAAAATCCCATAAAAGAGAAAAAAATTACAAATACCTTAAAGACTCTAAAAAAACAATAAAAACTAAATTGGTCATAAATAACCTTAGCACATTAAAAGACCATTATATTTTTAAATAACTCTAAAACCCCCAAAAATACAAAAAAAACATAAAAACCCTTTAAAATATGAAACCATAAAAACATAAAATATCCATAAAACCACAGAAAACATTAGAAAACCTAAAAACACAAAAATCATAAAAAACCCAAATGACATTTAAATACCCCAAAAAATCCTAAAATCCAAAAAGGGCACAAAAACACTTAAAGGTCATTAAAACCCCCAAAATCCCTAAAGGACCCTAAAATCATAAATTTTCTAAAACCCTTGAAAACTAATCAACACCTAAAAAACCCAAAAACCCGTAAAAACTTTAATATCCTAAAACTCTAAAAACAAGTCTTAAAAACCAAAAAAACATAAAACCCCTAAAAACTATGAAAACAAAAAATACTGAAAACTATTTAAAAACAACCAAATACCATTTAAAAATAAAACCACCATTAAATAGAGCTATAAAACATTAAATAATATTTAAAACCCTATGAACTCATAAACCCCTAAAATCCCCAAAACAACGAAAACCATACAATCTCTAAAATATCTAAAATAAAAAACACCCTTAAAACCTAAAAAATTATAAAACCCTAAAAAACAATAAAATCCCTTTAAACCACTAAAAATCATTAAAACCATAAAAAAATAATAATCCTAAAACACCTTGAAATTCTTAAAATACCCTAAAAACCTAAATCCCCTAAACACCTAAGACCCCGTATATCATTAAAAATAAACTAAAAACTCTAAAGAAACTAAAACCCATAAAAACACTGAAGATACATATTGAAAACTCAAACATCCTAAAATAATATAAACATACAAGATCTAAGAAACACTTAAAATCCTAAAAACCATAAAACAATAAAATTCCAAATCCCCCCAATGAAATATTTTAGACCCTAAAAACCATAAAATCCCAAATAAAATATCATAAATTTAAAAATCTAATAAACCTCTAAACGTCCATTAAAACCCATGAAACCCCTATATGATACTAAAGAGTTAAAAAAATCTAAAACACCCCACGAAACAAGACAAACATTGAAATTCCCTAAAAACTAAAAAACCAGATAAACACCTGAATGACTCTAAAAAAAAATTAAAAATCCATAAAATAAAATAAATACACTAAACCCTAAAAGACCCTAACATATGATAAAAACTATACAAGACTATAAAAACCCTAAAGGACCATAAAAATCCCCCAAAAAAACTTATTGGAAACAAAATCCTTAAAAATCCCCCATTGACCCTAAAAACACTAACAAAACTATAAGGCCATAAAACCCTAAACTAATAAAGAACCCTAAATATCATAGAAGAATATAAAAACCAAAAATACACTAAAACCTCTACAAAACTTTTAGTGACACGGAAAATACAAAAAAAACTCAAAACCCATAAAAACCCTAAAATAGAATAAACTACCCAAACACCTTAAAAACCATCAAGTCCCTAAAACCCAAAAAACCATAAAATACCCCAAATCCCCGAAATGACATAAAATTCACTAACATTCATAAAAATTATTAAAACAAATAAAAAATCATAAATACCTATATGACATTAAAAACCTGAAAAAACCCATAAAACCCATGAAAACTACTAAAACCCTAATAATAATAAAGCAACCAAATGAACCTAAAATCAATAAAAATTGAGATAACCCCAAAACACTATAAAACACTACAAAACACTACAAACCATAAAATTACATAAAATAGTAAATGTCCCTAAAAACCTAAAACCCCTAAAAATCTATTAAACACTAAAAGATCCTAAAAAACTAAAAAAACTACAAACCCATAAAATACCCTAAACACGCTAAAAACCTAAAAAGTACTAAAAAATACTAGAATGATAAAAACATAAAAACACTAAATACCCTAAAATCCATTAAAAGAGTACATAAATAGAAAAAAACCCCTAAAGACCATAAAAAACCGAAAAACCAAAAAACACATAAAACTCCTAAATAACTGAAAAAATTCCAAAACTCTAAAAACCATTGAAAACCTAAAAACCCCTAAATCCCCTACAAATTCAGAAAACACTAAGAACATCTAAATATCCAAAAACCCTAAATACCGGTTTAAGCCCCCCCAAAACCACAACTAACCCCAAAAAACCTAAAAATCCTAAAAATACCTTAAAACTATAAAACCCAAGTCACCATTATGACGCTAAAAACGAAAATTACATAAAACCCTTAAAGACTGTAAAACCACTAATATTTCGTAAAAAACTAAAAAATCATAAATGAAACATAAATGTAGAAAACTGAAAAAAATCAATAAAAAACCCTAAAACATTTTAATCCTCCGAATCCCTAAACCCCTAAATACCATAAAACCTAAAAACCTTTAGCACACCATAAAATCTCCTAAAAATAGTAAAATATCCTCAAAACATTGAAATCCTCAAAATCCAAAAAATTGACAAGATTCATCAAAAGTCCCTAAAAAACCTTATAAAAGCATAAAGGACATTTAAATAATAAAAACCATAAAATTGTAACCCCCCCAAATAACATTAATAACCCAATAACAACTCTAAAACGCTTATAAAAACTACAAAACCCTAAAAACCATAGCAGCCATAAAATCATTAAAAACACTAAAATCCATTATGAACCTAAAAACACCAATAGAAATTAATAACCACAAAAAAAACCCTTAAATCTCTAAAAAATGTAAAATTCCCTGAAAACCTAAAAGTCCTCAAAAAACCCTAGAAACAATAAAAACTATTAAAAACTCTAAAACTCAAATAAAATCATAAAAACACATATAAAATCCAACAAACACTACCCCCCCAAACATAAAAAACCCTGAAAACCCTAAAAACCATAAGAACACTAGAAAACAGTAAAACACAACAAAATCCTAAGAAACCTAAAACCACAAAAAACATTAAAACCCCAAAAAGAACCCTAAAAACCCAAAAAATCCAAAAAATGCTAAAATATGTAAAATAATAATAATTAAAACCCCAAAAAATTTCAAAACCCATAAAAACATTATTTCCCATAAAATACAATGAAAAACTAAAACAATTCCTAAAAACCACTAAAAATATAATCATACACTAAACCCCTAAACATGTTAATCCTCTAAAACCATTACTCTATAAAATGCCTTGAAACAATCCCCCCTAAAGACCTGAAAAACCCAAACAATCCCAAAAGACCCTAAAAAAAATAAAATCCCATAGTCACATAAAACGCATAAAAAAAATAAAACCATAAAAATAAAAAATCATTTAAATATAAAAAACCCCTAAATTCCCTATAGTCAATAAACACCCCCAAAAAACACACTAAAACCACATAAAACCATAAAACCCCATTGAAACCCCTTCTAATGTTAAAACTCAAAAATATACCTTAAATCATTAAACCAAAAAAATTATAATGAACTAAAAACCTAAAAAACCTAAAAACACCTTAGAATCCCTAAAAAATTGAATACACTAAAATCCCTTAAAAAAATATGAAAACATAAAAATACTTAAAACCCATTAAGTATCCTAAAATTCTAAAAAACCATAAAGAGCCTTAAAAACCCTAAAAACGAAAAAAGAACATAATATAATAAAACCCTCAAGACCATAAAAACCTAATAAAATTAGTAAGGACCCTAAAACCCCATAAACACCAAAATAACAGAAAAACCCTAAAAACAAGATGATCTATACAAAACCATAAACACTAAAAAATAACCTAAAAACCCTAAAAAATCCTAAAAAATATGAAAACCCTAAAAACACATAAAACATAAAAAAATAAAATTCCTTTAAAAACCCCTAAAAATTAATGAAAGAAATTACAAACATGAATAATGTAAAAAAACAAAAGATCATAAAACCATGAAACCACCTAAAACCCCAAAAATTCCTAAAAAACCCAAAATACATAAAACCCATGACACCCATTAAAAATAAATAAATCAATAATAACATAAAACCCTAAAAATATTAAAAAATAAAAAACCATAAAAAGCACTAAAAAGCTTTAAAATATTTATAAAATATTAAAATCCTTAAGAAAACAGAAAAACTTAAAAATACGAAAACCCATAAAATCTATAAAAACCCAAAAAAACCACCCTAAAATATAAAAACTCTAAAACCCTAAAACCCCATGAAACCCCAAAAATCCACAAAACTCTGATAACCTGCAAAAAAGCCTATAAAAATCCCTAAAAGGGAATAAATATTGAAAAAATAATCAACCCCTTATAAACCATAAAAAATAAAAACCGCATAAAAACCATAAAAATCAATAATTCCCTAAAATTCTAAAAACCCCTATAAATCCAAAAAAATCCAAAAAATGCATTAAAATGATAAAAAACCCAAAAAAACCCCTAAGACCTAAAAATCCAAACAACCCTATAAAATATAAAAATACTCAAAAACCTTAAAACCCTTAAGAACCATAAAACCCCATAGGGTATTAATAAAATCTAAAACACACCCTAAAAACCCAAAACACCCAAAAACCCAAATAAGACCTTTAAAACCCTTTAAACCCATTAAGAATCTGATGACCCCATAAAACCATCAAAATCCGAAGAAGAAAAAACCCCCAAAAAAATCCTAAATCCACTGAAAGAGTATGAAACCCTATAGTGAACATTAAAACAATAAAAACTAAAAAACACATAAAATAAATACCAAGAAAATTAAAATCCATAAAAACCATGAATACTATAAAAACCTAAAATTCAATAATGGAAAACATTATTAATTCGCTAAAACCCAAAAAAATCCTAAAAGACTCTAAAACCCCTAAAAGGGCTTAAAAAAACCAAATCATCCTAAATAAATTTAAAAACCGGTAGACCCCATGAAATGTATTCTAGGAACCTTTTGTCAAAATGTCCTCAACTAGGCCCAAAAAGTATGCAGTGTGACTCTGTATTTTTCATGGAGGTCAGTGATGGTAGAGAGGGCACTGACTTAATGTGTTGGGATCATAGCATGACACTGATCCCAGCCCCTGAGGTATGGAGAAATTATTTTCCCTATGTCTTTAAAGGCGTGCCCAAGGTACATTCCTGAAAACATTTGTTCACCACCCGCTTGGCTTTGTATTGAGAAATTATTTTGACTAAGTCCCCAAATTGGTGCCCATGGTACTAGTGTCGCGCAAGCCATCTTGAGTGATACTAATTAGGTTTCCAAGCCGAGGGGCACCATAAATGCTAGAACACAACCCCACTTTCATTTCTAAACTCATTTTTTCCAATGGTCACTTATTTTATTATAAATATACCGTTAGGGCCTTCATTTGTAGGGACGAATTTCCCTGAAGCCCAATTCCTACTTTAGTATCCCTATTTCTCTTCCTAAGTCGTAAAAAACCATTATGTTCATTCTTTATCACCTAGAGAGTAGTAATTGGAGGTGGGTCATAGGACATAAGTATCTTTAGTGTATAAAATCCATAACACTTGTGTGCCTAAAGCGCCTAACATACCTAAATTAGAAACACTTGCACACCATCAGTTTATCTCAAAGGAACTTGAGAGCCCTTCTTCTGGGAATACCTGTGAATACTCATAAAGTCATTAGTGAAGTATCACCCATGTATTAAAATTCAGGTTTTTTGTCTTTTAATTAAAACATCTGGTCACCCAATCCTACTTGAGTTCCCATACAAATGAGCTTGATACTTACTTGGTCACCCTTCATTAATTCACATAATCCATTCAGTCTATACAAGAATTTCATAAAGCCTTATTCATAGTCATTCATGGAAATTACTTTTATTCTTTGGCTCCATTGTATAAAAGGTATTATATTGAAACCTCAACCAAAACATGTTTACATATCAAAACATTGGGAAGGGAACATCGTCGTGTCTCCACTTTGTGATTGTATATACATAGTCAGAGGTTTCAAACATTTGTTTTGAAATGGGTTCAGGATTATTGGAGTGTATTTGGGTTTGTATATCTACAGTCACATGGAAATATATCTCAGGAATTGTGTTTGGGATTTCTTAGTTTGGGGGATTAGGGTTTGGTTCATGACCTCCCCTTCCCATCTCTAAAACATAGAACCTCAGGTCTCTGGTAGGAAATGTATGATTGGCATCTACATTTCCTTTTGAACAATGTAGAAGTCTCCCTCCGCTACCAGGAACACTTTTAGAGGATTCCTACTAACATAAGTCCCTAATATTTCGAGAGTCAGGCCACATGTCCTCCAATGTCATTCTAAGTTCATATTTTCATTGTTTTTCACCCTATACTACCAGAACCTCGGCCTCTTCCTCCATAGGCCCATCCTCTTTCTCTAGTGGAGGAGGAAAAGTGTGTGCGTGTCCTTTTTGAATCTTTAACATCATCTTGTTTCTCACACCAAGCATCACTCATGTGGGATTTGAGATTTGTGATGATCATAAAATTTGTACAATAACCTCATTAAAATAAATTATTAGAACATTAATTCCCACCATATATGGGATACGTAAGAAGCCTTCCTAAGGATCGATCGCCATCTCAATTCATCCATACAAGGGCATCCTCCATATGAGTAAGACCCAACCAATTTCTCTTAATGGATTATACACCCCTATGAGACTGAATGAACTATGAGAACACTAATTCCAATCAAAATTAGGACATATAGGAAGCCTTCATAAGGCCTGATCCCCATCTAATTTCATCCAAAAAAGAAATCATGTTCAAAAGTAAGCCCAAACACATTTCTCTCAGAGGACTACACTCTCCTATGAGACTCATCGAACTACATGGTTATTTATTCTCATATAAATGGCATACGTAGCAATGCACTCTGTGATTCAAACCCATCACTTCAAATAAAACATGTTCTTCGAGGGACATATTCCAACAGGGTCTAATTCAACTTGGAAACTCATATCTTTTCTATTTTCCTTGGTATGTTTAGGCATTACTCTCACACTAATCATTAACTAATCATATTCCACTTATGTTTCCTTAACATATGACATTAATCTATGTGACTAGTTCATTACCACACAACGTTAAAATTTATGATTTTTCACATTAAGAGGCACCAAACAATGAGGGTTTTGGTTACTTTCTCAAGGATACTTAGGTACCTTTTTATGGGTACGATCACAACATCAAAACATGCTTTCATCTCTCTAGATGACAAAAAATTCCAGGGAGCCCCACAAAGTGGATTAAAACCCAGTATTATCATAACAATGGAAAAAAAATCTTTAAATACTATATGAAAGGATAACATTTACGGAGAACATCAATTATATTTGGATGTCTCCATTAATTGAAGAACCTCAAATATATACAAATGATTATAAATATCACACATGGTAATAATTTATTTCAAATTTCAAAGGAAACCTATGTTATACTTGGTAAATTTATAAAGATTCACTATAAATATCTTAAATCTATAGTAGAGTCCTGAAGTAGGTGACAATTCCCCTCCAAAAGGGTGTGATGATTCCGAAATCCCATCCTCTCGGACAATGTATGTTCATAAGTATTGTAGCCCTAAACCTAATGAATTTCTGCCTTTAGAAAGTACGTCCCCTTGGATAAAGAACCGTTAGATGTTTTCGGTTCCATAAATGGATCCAATTGAAACATCCATGAAGTAGTGATTCCTAACCAGAACACAGCCTCCAAGGAATATGCGAAATAAATCCTTGATGGATCTAAAAACCCTAAATGACTTTAAAATACCCTAAAACACCTAAAAGAAATTAAACTCCCTAGAGATCCCAAAACCCTAAAAACAACATCCCCTGAAAGCTATTAATGATAATAAAATACCCTATAATTATCTTAAATCATAAAACCATAAAGGACCCTAAAACATCCACAAAACCCTAAAGTGCCCCGATGAACAATAAAAAATAATAATGGACCCTAAAACCAATAAAACCCTAAAGGACCATAATATTCCAAAAAAAAAATACAACAACCTTAAAAACAAAAATTTACCCTAAAAAACTCTAAAACCCCAAAAGGACCCTAAAAACCCTTAAAATCTAAACGATCTATAAAAACCCTACATGATCATAAAGACCTTAAAAGACCCTAAAACCATAAAAAACCAGAAAACACCTAATGTCCCCTAAAATATTCAAATGAAACAAGAAAACTCTAAAAACAATAAATGAAACAAAAAAACCTAAAAATAATGTGAAAACCCTAAACCCCAAAAAAAATGAAAACCACAAAAAAACATCAAGGAAACAAGAACAACAAAAAAATTAAAATACCCTAAAATTGTAAAAACCTGTAAAAAACCTAAATGCCATGGAAGAACCTAAAACCATAAAAATTATATAATTCCACTAAAAAACCACAAAACCCATAAGTACCAAAAAACAATTCAAAAAACTAAAAAACCTAAAAAAATAAAAAATAGTAAATCCCAAAAATAACCAAAAAACCTAGAACCTTAAATAACCATAAAAACACCTCAAAAATCTAAAACCCTAAAGGAAACTAAAAAACCTAAAATAATAGATTACCATAAAAATGAAAAACCTATATGACTCTACCAAAACAAAAAAAATCACTAAAACCCCCCAAAACCCTAAAAACCCCTACAAAATCTAATACAACGTAAAACCCATAAAGAAACTAAAAACCCTAAATGAATCCAGAAACCAAAAAATAATAAAATACCTTAAAACCCCAAAAAACCTAAAATCTAATAAAATCCCTTAAAACACAAAATGAATTGAAAACCCCAAAAACACTTAAAAACACAAAATAAATATAAAAATAGAAAACTAAAAAATTTATAACATCCTAAAAACAATGAATACTCGAAAATACCTAGAAACACTTGAACGCATAAAAAACAAAAAAACCAAAAGAAACACTTAATACACATAAAACCATAACAAAATTAATAACCATAAATCATTATAACGAAAAACCCACTAATTCTCCTAAATCACATTAAAAAAATTAAAAACCCAAATGACACTAAAATCTCTAAAAATAGCAGAAATCATAAAAACACCGAAGTAAAGAAAAAAACCTAAAAAAAAGAAAACATAGAAACCCTAAAAACACTAAAAACCTCACTGAAAATCTTAAAAACAACAAAACATAAGTTCTTGTAATAAAACACAAAAAAACCAGAAAACCCAAAAAACAACAGATAACCTGAAAAATCATAAAATCTCCAAACAATGCCTAAATCCCCTACAATCCCTAAAAACCAAATAAAATATCTAAAACCACAAATATCATAAAAAACACAAAAACCTAATAAACACATCTAAAATAATAAAATATATAAAAGTGATTTTAAATACCATAAAATATCCTAAAATACAAAAATCCATCAAAAACTAGAAAAATAATCAAACCCACCAAAACTCTAAAAAACCTAAAATACTAAAATCCATAAAACCAATAAATATTAAAATTCTTAGAAATCGTAAAACCATAAAAACATAAAAAAATTAAAACCCCACTAAACCACATAAAACCCAAATATACTACAACCCCCTCTAATGTCCATAAAACCATTTAAACCCCTACAACCTTAAAATACCCATAGAACCTCTAAAACCACCAAAAACCCCTAAAAAACCTAAAACCTTAAAAAATTAAAAAACTTCAAAAACCAAAATACTAAAAACCCAAAAACACAAAAAACCATAAACACCCTAAAATACTAAATCCCATAAAAACACATAAACACTATAAAAACCGTAAAACCAATAAATATTCTAAAACCCCATAAAACCAAAAATCGTAATAGTATATAAAAACACTAAATCCCTTAAAAATATAGAAAACCCAAAATTTAAAATGTGAACAAAAAACACATAAAGGATTAAAAAACAAAAAATCATAAAAACAAAAAAAAAATATGTAAAACACTCCATAAATACTGTAACCCCCTTAAAAGACCATGAATACTCTAAAAAACAAAAAAAAACCTAAATACCCTAAAAAGAGAAAAACCCGTAAAATACCCTAAAACAAAATAAAAACCAAATAGTACCTTAAAATATTTGAACATCCTAAAAACTATCAAAACCCCTAAAACCCCAGAAATCCCTAAAAAATAAATGAAAACCCTAAAAACATCAAAAAACCTAAAAAACCCAAAACACCATAAAAATTGTAAAACAACATAAAAACCCTAAAAACCCTAAAAACCCTAAAAACTCAAAAACCATAAAACCCTATAAAACCATAAAACAATAATAAAAATCCAAAAACACTAAAAAATTATAAAACCCAAAGAAAAATAAATCTATAAAAATGAGAAAACTATAAAAACATTAAAATCCCTAAATCCTCCTAAAACACATAAAAACTAAAAAACCCCTATGTTCTATAAGAACTATTAATACCGTAAACATATGCCACAAGATTAAAAACCCAAAAACCCAAAAAAAACATTAAACACTAAAAATCATAGGAAAACACAAAAAAAACTTAAAACCCTAAAATCCATTAAAAACTAAGAAAAAAATACTCTAAAAGACCTAAAAACATGAAACTATTTAGAATCATAAAAAAACTAAAATATCAAAATGAACCCAAAAAACCTATAAAACATAAAAAGAAAAATAACGCAAAAACCCTTATAAAGACTTAAATTCCCAAAATCCCAAAAAAATTATAAAATACATTATAATTATTAAAAATCATTAAAAACAATATAAATCCTAAAAACTATTAAAAATCCTAAATTACACTAGAAACATAGAAACCAAAAAAACATAAATACACTAATAAAACGTAAACATTAAAACAAATTTCCTAAAAAAAGTAATAAACCCCTAAAACCCAAAAATGAAATAGATAACCCTAAAAACCCATTAATGTACCATAAAAATATCAAATATCATTCAAAACAAAAAAACAATTATTTTTTTAGAATCCTTAAAAATTGACAAAAATAAAAAAACCCTAAAATAATATAAAATTCAATAAAAACTATAAAAACTAAAAATACCCCTAAAACTCAAAACAAATCTATAAAAACACATTAAAACCCCTATATCCAAAAAGACCCTGTGAATAATAAATCCCCTAAAATCATAAAACTATTTATAAAACCCTAAAACATTTAAACTCCCTAAAACCCCAAAACCATAAAACAACTATAAAAACCATAAAAAACCATAAAAATACTAGAATATAAGAAACCATAATAGAATCTCAAAACCCCTGAAAAGAACTAATACTGACTAAAAAGTCCCTAAAATCCAAAAAAAAACATACAAAAGAAATGCATAAATTGCACTAAAATCCTAGAAAGCCCTTAATAACCCTAAAATCCCACTGAATAACACATTATACCCAAAGCAAAATCTATAAACCAGAAAAATAAATAAATAAAAAACACCTAAAGAACTAAAAAATCCAAATGATTCTTTAAATTCTGTAAACATCTAAAAATCCAAAAACCCTAAAAATCCAAAAACCCTAGAATTTAAAAAACATTAAAATCAATTATTCCAAAACATTTATAAAAACTACAAATCTAGTAAAAGACCCTAAAACCCTAAAAATAATATAATAAAGAAAAAAATCATCAAAATAAAAGTCTTTAAAACCCCCCCAAAATACTATAAAGACCATAAATATTCAATAAGAACCCTAAAAGGCTCTAAAACCCCCTTAATACCTTAAAAAATCTAATAAAAAATAAAACCCTAAAAACCCCTAGAACACTAAAAAAACTTAAAAAAGACTAAAACGCTTAAATCCCTTTAAACCCCGAAAATCTCTAACATTGTTAAAAATTTTTAACCATAAAAAATTTCTAAAACCCCCTATTATCCAATGAATGGAAAAAAAATATCCTAAAACACCCTAAAATCGTAAAACCATAAAAACACTTAAAATTCCCTAAGAAGCCAAACCAAAAAAATAAAACAAAATGCTTAAAACTGCTAAAAATAAATTAACAAAAAATAAATACAAATAAATAAATATCACCTAAATAACTAAAAACCCTAAAACCATAAAAACCCTATTAAACCAATATAAATATAAACATGAAAATACAAAAAAAAACCCCTAAAAACCATAAAAAAACATAAAACACCTAAAGACCATAAAAAATATAAAACCCCTATAATCCATGAAACCCCTAAAATCCCCTAAAAAGCCTAAAATCCCGAAAACCATAAATAATCTAAAATTAGTAAAAAACCCTAAACATAAAAATAAATAAAAAATACTATAAAATCCATAAAACATGTAAAAACACATAAAAATACTAAATGTACACTAATAACTATATAAACCCCAAAAAACCAAAAAACCCTAAAATATCAAAAACCCATTAAACCCATAAAGACTCTAAAAACCCAAAAAAACACTGAAAACCTAATAAAATAAAAAACCCTAAGAAGTATAAAATCCTAAATAACACCAACAACTCTAAAATCATAAAAAACATAAAAAACTCTAAAAATCCATAAATACACTAAAATCCCCTAAAACACAAGAAAATGAAAGAATCCCTAAAAGCCTTTAAAACTCTAAAACCCCTAAAAACCCCAAAAACCCATACTAAACCCTAAAAACCCTAAAGGACTGAGAAAAACCTCAAAATATTAAAAACACTAAAACCTATTAAAAACCATAAATACCCTAACAACTCTACCCCCTATAGAAACTAAAAACCATAAAAAACCTTAAACCCATAAAATTCCATAATAGGCCAAAAAACCCTAAAAACATATGAAAGAAACTAAAAAGCCTAAATCATCTAAAAGACCATAAAACCCTAAAACCCCAAAAATTCTATAAAAACCATAAAAACAGTAAAAGAGACAAAAATGAAAAATAAATCCTAAAATACCATAAGACACCCAAAACCCAAAATACCATAAAATCCCTAATAACCCTAAAACCATGAAGATCCCAAAATCACTAAAACCTATAAAAGAACATAAGACCATAAAACCCCTATGGGACCCTAAATACATTAAAACCCGAAATTTACCTAATAATCCACAAATACACCAATGGGAACTTAAAATACTAAACCCCCTAAATTAACCTAAAACCCTGAAAAACACTAAGAACCCTAAAAACACTAAAAATGAGAATACAAAAACTCCTAAATAACGTAAAACCGTCAAACCCTTAAAATAGTAAAAAATACCCAAACCCTAAATTACCCTAGGATACCAT
Source organism: Viscum album (assembly GCA_963277665.1). NCBI lineage: Eukaryota > Viridiplantae > Streptophyta > Magnoliopsida > Santalales > Viscaceae > Viscum > Viscum album. The sequence continues at coordinate 980,878,905 of OY728165.1, read as the reverse complement.
TAAAATCCTTTAAATCCCTAAAACCTATAAAGGAACATAAAATCCAAAAAAACAAGAAAAAAATCCTCAAACCCTAAAAGATCAGCTATAAAAAACTACGATGACCCTAAAAATAATGAGAAACCCAGTAACCCTACGAGACCAAAAAGAGAAAAAAAAACTAGAAATACCTTTAAAAATTTTTATATTGAAAAAATTTAGAACTGTAAAAACCCTAAAAAAATTTAAAGCACAAATATTTATTAAAAATAAAAAATCCTTAAAAAATTAAAAAAACACTAAAATCCTACAAAACCATTACAAAAAATTAAAAACACATACATAACCCTAAAAAACCCTAAATAAAACAACATAATACCCTAAAATACTAAAAAGTACATAAATTATCCTAAATCCCTAAAAACCACCTAAAAATTTGAAATCCCTAAAAACCTTAAAAGTAAACTAAAAACCCCAATAACCAAAATAACTGAAAAAACAAATAAAATCATTATAATTTTATGATACTATAAAACCAAAATAACCCTAACATATAGAAAAACCTTAAAAAATAATAAAATTCTAAGGACTATAAAAACTAAAAAATCCCCCAAAATAATAAAAACACTAAAAACTGAAAATATTACTAAAAATCAAAAACAATCTATAAATACCTTAGGTGTCTGGAAATAAAACTAAAACTGCCAAAATCCCAAAAAAATTAAAAACCATCAACATAATTAAAACCATTAAAATAATCATAAAACCCATAAAACCATAGAATACATACAAAGCACTAAAACCCCTAAAAATAATAAAAAATATTAAATATGATAAAATCCCAAAAACCCACTAAAAATAAATAAATACACTAAACACTATAACACCCCATATAACCCAAAACCCCTAAAACTATAAAAATGATAATAGAATTAAAAATATTAAATGAACTAAAAACCTAAAATCCTATAAAAATTTCTGGAAACCCTAAAACCCCATAATACCAAAGAAAACTCTAAAAAACACAAAATCCTCAAAAACACTAAAACCCCTAAACACATACAACCCAAAACCCCTAAAATGGCTAAATACCCTAACAAACCTAAAAAGAATAAAATCCTAAAGCCCCCCAAAAAATAGAAAACCATAAGAATCCCGGGAAATACCTAAATCCCTATAAAAATCCAAAAAAACCTAGAACCCATAAAAAATCATGAAAACCGTAAAGACCCTAAAAAAATTAAAAATACTAAAAACACTACAAGATCACTAAAACCAATAAACCCTTTAAACTCTATGAAATCAAAATAATCCCAAATATGTTGTAGAAAAAAAGAAAATTCATAAATTGATATAACCCTAAATACCTAGAAGACTTTAAAACCCCCAAACCCCATAGACATTCCATAAAACCCTATAATACACAAAACCCCTAATAACCCATAACATTTCTTAAAATACTAAAACCCCTAAAATCCTTAAACCTAGTAAATACTATACAAAAACCTAAAAACTAATAGAACACTATGAAAAGAATCAATAATCCCTAAAAACCCATTATGACCATCTAAAATATAAAATTCTCAAAAGATATTAAAAACATTTAAATAGATCCCAAAAAACTATAAAAACCCTAAAAGACCCTAAAACTATTAAACAAAAAAAACATAATAAAATCATAAAACCCATAAAAATCATAAAGGCAATAAAAACACTAAAACCCCATAAAAACCCTAACCCCCCCCCCCCCCATAAAACCTTACAATCCTTTATACTTCATTAACCCTTAAAACTCCAAAAACCTTAAAATCTTATGAACCATAAAAGATCCCTAAAACCATAAAAAACATAAAACCCCTAAAAATCATAAAACGCAAAAAATATCTAAAACCCCAAAACCCCAAAACCCCTAAGAATCCCAAAATCCCTAAAAACATTAATATAATCCCAAAAACCAATAAAACCTCCCAACCCTAAAAATCCGAAAAAACAAATGTTCTATAAAAACCCTAAAACCCCTAAAAAATATAAACACCCTCAAACCCAAAAAACACTAAAACAAATGGAAAATCCAAAAATCCATAATTTACTTATATGATCACTAAATACATAAAAAACATTAAACCACAAAAATACCCAAAAACAAAAAAACCTCAAAACCAAGAAAATAAAAATACCCCATGAACATTAACATCCACTAAAAAAGTAAAATAACCTGAAAATATAAAAATTTATAAAATGTGTTGTAAATAAATAATACCCTAAAACATTAGAAACATAATGAGTTAATAAAATAAATAAAAAATCTAAAAACTATAAAACCACCCAAAACCCATAAAACTCATAAATTACACAAAAATCATTAATAAAAACCCATAAAATACCCTTAAACACCCAAAACCATTAAAAACCTAGAAAAATATCAAATCCCTTAAAATAGACCAAATTCTAAATATAATAAACACATATTAAAAAACCTAAAATAGACACTAAAAACCCTAAAACACTAAAGACATAAAAAATACTAAAAAGACCCAAAAAGCACTAAAACCCTAAAAACCAAAAAACCATTAAGTCCCCCAAAAATAATTAAAACACATAAAAATCCAAAAAATCGAACAAACTCTAAAAACAATAAAAAATTAAAAGAACCAAAAAACCTAATATCTTCCTAAAACTCCCTTAGAACCCTAAAACCCCAAAACCATTTAAAAACCTCTAAAAAACTAAAAAATATATAAAACCCCTAAAAATCCCTAGAAAATATATTAAGACTTAATAAAACAATAACACCATTTTAATAACTAAAAAACCACAAAAAACAATATAGATCACAATGTATGCCAAAAAAAATCAAAACCCAAAATCCCCAAAATCCTATAAAACCTTTAAAAGGAAGAAAAACTCTACAAACATCTAAAAAGATTAAAAACCCCAAACCATTAATCCTATTATAACACCTAAAAAACTATAAAAATGTTATACACCCTAAAAGACCTAAACCCCTATCAAACCCAAAAAGATCTTAAAACCCCTAAAACACACTAAATTTTTTAAAATCCAATAAAATATTAAAAACCTTTATAACCCCTAGAAACATAAAATACCAAAAATAAATAAAAAAAATTTAAACCCTATTACAATTCTACAAATCCAAAGGCCCTATAGAAACCCTAAAACAATAAAACATCGTCAAAAACGGAAACCCCTAAAATTCAAAAATGAAAAAAATATATTGAATATTTAAAACCCTTACAAAGTCATGAAAGATCATATAAACCCTAAAACCCCTAAAAATTGTAAAAAATACTAAAATCAAATATAAAACCATAGATTCAACCATAAAACCCTAAAAAACCTAATCCCCCTAACCCCCACTCCATAATCTGTAAAAATCACTAAATTAAAAAAAACCCAAAACATCCCTAAAAATAATTAAATCCTCTTTAAAACACTGAAAACCCCAAAACCCCTAAAAACTCTAAATACACTAAAATCTCTTAAAACCCCAATAAATTCAAAAAAAGCCTAAAATCTCATCAAAGGATAAAAATCCATGAGCCCCTTTAAATTGTTTACAAACCATAAAAACATTAAAAACTATAAAAACCCTTTTATAATGATAAAAACCATAAAAAACTCTAATAAATCCTAATAGACCATTAAAACCCCCCAAAATATCCCAGGAAAACCTGAAGAACAACTAAAAATTCTAAAAACCTACAGAAACGTAAAAAACCATAACCCCCCTAAAATTACCATAAGCACGTAAAAACCCTAAAAATACATATCATCTAATACCCCTAAATTCCCTAAATACAGAAATTACCATAAAAACCCATAAAACCTCTTACCCACCCAATCCCCATAAAATCCTTAAAATCCTTAAACACTAAAATTTCCCAAAATGACAAAAAATACAATCAAACCTATAAATTCCCCCCAAAAAATAAAAAAACATTAACCCTAAAACACTAACTAATCATAAAAATCCTACAAGCCATTAAAATCCTAAATCTCCAGAACTAAAAAAACATAATAGCCATGTGAACACTGAAATGCTGAAAAAAAACCAAACCATAAACACCCTAAAAACCCAAAACCTCCTAATGGAATAAAATATCCCGTAAACCCCTAAAACTCATGTAGAAACCTAAAACCAAAAATACAAGAAAAAAACATAAATCCCTCAAAACCTGAAAAAATAAGAAATATCCTAAAACATTAAATCCCTTCAACGAACATAAGAATCATATAAGACACTAACAACCCAATAAACCACTAATATACTAGAAACCCCCTTACAAACCTCAAGGAGCCTAAAAATTATATACACCCAAATGGTCACAAAAAAAACTATGTCGCTAAAAAGAAAATAAAATACCCTAAGAACACTAAAAGTCTCTAAAAACCCTAAATACTCAAAACAACCCTAAAAGCAAAAAATCCTTAACAGAACATAAAAATCTAAAAACACTAAAAGAACCTAATAGTACTATAAATATCTAAATGATCCTGAAAACACCAAATGACCATTAAAGCACAAACGTAACATGAAAACCTCTAATTTTTTTTAAAAATTTTTAAACTGAAAAACCAAAAAAACAATTTATGTCTCTGGAAAACTCTAAAAACCCTAAATGACACTGAAAACCCTAAAAGGGCACTAAACCCTAAAACTCTAAAATACCCCACAAACGCATGAAGTGCATAAAAAATCCTAAAACATAAAAAACATTAAAAGACCCAAAAACCAAAAAAAACCCTGAAAACATAAAAGATAATAAATACTCATTAGAACCCGGAAAACCTTAAAACCTAGTTAATCCCAAAATATAGTAAAGACTATAAAAACATTCCAACCTCGAATATCTTGGAAATTTTATAATTTCCATAAAATCCTTAACTACCTATAAACACTAAAAAACAAAAAAAACATGGTAAATCCATGAAACAAAAACATCCCTAAAAACCTAAATAACAAATAAAACTATAACACATGACAGCCCACTTTACCCCCTTAATAATATATCCAAAATAACCAAAACCACAAAACACTTATGAATATTGAAAACCCTAAAGGGATCTAGAAACACAAGAGACCATAAAGGACCTTAAAAATCCATAGAAAATCCTAAAACCCCCAAAAGACCGCATAACCACAACAAACCCTAAAATGTCCTAAAAACTCTAAGAAAACCCAAAAGGACCCTAAAAATCCTAAAACACCAAAAAATACACTAAATAAATCAATAAATATGCTAAAAGGCCTTAATAAACCTTAATCACCCTAACCCCCTAAAAAGGATAAAGACTATAAAAACCCTAAAAGACATATGAAACCCCTTTAAATCATGAAAACGAAAAAAAATAAAAAAATAGTAAAAATCCTAAAAATAATTAAATATTCTAAAACACTTAAAATACTCAAAGACACCTAAAATCCAAAAGACACTAAAAAGATGAAAACCATAAACCCCCCATAACTCAAAAAACCTCAAAAAACCTTCAGAAATATTAAAAAACATAAAAAAAATAATAATACCTAAAAACCCAAAACAAACCAAAAAACACCTTAAAACCATATAAAACATAAAATACTATTACCCCCCTCAACCCTAAAAAAATTTAAAAACCCTAACAAAACATAAAAATTCTAAAAAACCCTTAATCCCCTAAAACAATAAAAACATTATAATATCCATAAATAAAATATTCGATAAAGACAAAAAACCCTACACAATCCAAAAAACCATAAAACCAATAAAATCTAAAAAACCTAAAACACTTATAAATTCATAAATATAATAAAACAAAAAATACAATAATAGACTAAAATAAATTTTTATAGTCCCGGAAACAAAAAAAACTCCTAAAACCTGTAAAATCAGCTATAACCACTAAAAACCATAATAACCCCTTAAACATTTAAAACCCATACAACCAAAAACATCCTAAAAACCCCTAAAACCGTAAACACCCTAAAACCACTAAAACCCCCTAAACAACCAAAACCTCCCAAAACCCCTAAACACTATTTGAAACCCCAAAACTAAAAAAACAAAAAACCAAAACACCCTTAAAAAAAATCATAAAACCCTAAAACACTGTAAGAACTTAACCACGTGAAAGGCCCGCAAAATCACTTAAAACCCTAAAATCAAAAAAATCCAAAAACCCCTAAAAATCATTAAGGACTAAAAACCATTAAAAAATCTAAAACCATAAAAATCAAAATGCCATAATAACACTAAAATACCTTTTAAACCATAAACACCCCTAAGAGAACCCAAAAACTCTTAAAATCACTAATAGACCTAAATGCCCTAAAACACTATAATAAACCCTTAAATAACTAGAATACCCCTAAGAGATCCTAAAAACCTAGAAGACTATAATACCCCTATAAATCCCTAAAAACCCTGAAATACCTTAAAACCCCAGAAGTACCCTAAAACCCAAAAAACATCAAAATTACATTATGAAACCCTAAAGAAACCGTTAAAATTAAGAAACCCATGAAACATTTTAACAAAACTAAAACCCCTAAAAAGAGATAAAAAATAAAAAATAACTCAAGAACCGTTAGAGACCAGAAAAACCCTAGACAACCCAGAAACGCTAGAAAACCTCTAAAACGCTAAACCATCAAAATACCCTTAACCCCTTAAAATATTATAAAACCCATAAATACCTTAAAATTAATATGAACTACAAAAACCAAAAACCCTAAAAATAATAATAACCAATAAAACTGTAAAAAAAATTAAAAGCACCATGATCCCACTAATAATCACTAAAAATCCTAAAACAACACTAAAACGCCTAAAATAAATAAAAACACGAAAATAAAAAAAACTACAAACACATTAAAAAAATAAGAAAAATCATTGAAAACTGAAATACAATAAAAACCACTAAAAATATAAAAATAATAGAAAACCATAAAAACTCATAAAAACTATTGAAAACCCTATAATACCTAACAATACATAAACAAACCTAAAATTCAATAAAACCCTTAAAGGCATAGAAATACCAAAAAACCAAAAAACCCTTGAATACCATAAACATCTTATGAAAACACTAAAATCCTTAAAAACCCATAAAACAATAAAAACTATTAAAAAATATGACAACACTTAAAACAATAAAAACACCTAAAAACCCTAAAATGTTAAAAAAACTCTTAATCCCCCAAAATCCATGAATACCATAAAACACCAAAAATATACTAAAAACAGTAAAAAATAATAATTTTAAACCCATAATGCACGAGACGACCCTAGAAACCCCTAAACCCCGTGGAAAAACCTAATATACCATAAAAACCCAAATAACATGATAAATTCTAAAAAATTGAAATTACCCAAAAAAACCATAAATATATAAAAACCTCAAAAAAATATTAAAATATATAAAAACCACTAAAATCTTAAAGACTCAAAAAACTCTTAAACCCAAAAACAATCCTAAAAACAATAAAACCTAAATACATTTAAAACCCCTGTAATTCATAAAAACCAAAAAACCTCAAAAAAACCAATAAAAGTTCTAAAAATAAATAGGACACCCAAGAAACACAAAACCCCAATAAATTAAAATACTAATACCCATAAAACGAATAATACCAGAATACCCCAAAGAATCCCTAAAACCCAGAAAATTGAAGAAACCTCTAAAAACAAAAAACACTGATACAACCCTAGAAATTTGTAAAACACCTAAACCCCTAAAACATTAATAATCAAAAATTATCTAAAACTCATAGAATACTAATAAATAAAAACTAGAAACCATTTAAAACCCCTAAAACCAAAAAAACCTGGAAAAACATAAGACACCTAAAACATATAAAACTCAGAAACATCTAAAAAATCCTTAAAAAACACAAAATATTACTCAAACTCCATAAATCCCCTAAAACAATAACTACCCATAAAATAATAAAATATCAACAAACCGTAAGAACCCTAAACAACTTAAAAGAACCCTAAAAACACTAAAAACCATTAAAACCCTGAAAAACATAAGAAAACAGAACTTCTTAAAAATCCATAAGAAACCCTAAAATGATGATAATCCAAGTACACAGAAAAAACCCTTTTAAAATATTACAAATAGTAAAAATCCAAAATAACCCCAATAAACATTAAAAACCTATAAAAAATATCCCAAATTACACTTCAGCACTATAAAAACCATAGAAAACTAGAAAATATATAACACACATAATGTAATCTAAACCCCTTAGAAACTATAAAAAATATAGAATTCATAAAATCATATAAAACCACTAAAAACACTTAAAATCCCCAAAACCCCCAAAACCCCTAAAAATAATAAAAATGAATAAAACCCAAGAAAACCAAAAAAAAATAAAACCCCTAAAAGACCCCAAATAACTGTAGATCCCTAAAAGTTCCTAAAACCCCGAGAAGACTCTAAATACCATAGAATAACATAAATGACACTATATAACCTAAACCCTTTAAATGCCATAAAATACAATAAAGGACTTTAGAAACCACTAAAGGAGGATGAATTCTCTAAAAACCTTAATGGAACCTAAACCCCCTTAAAACCCCCTAAACGGACCTAAAACACTACAAAACTCACACATCTCAAAAAACCATAACATATATTAAAACTGCTAAAAACCATAAAAGAAAAGATCTATAAAAACTCTAAATATACATAAAATAATAAAAAACTAAAAAAACACAAAAAACCCACAAACCTAATAAAACCACAATAGTCCAATGAAACCACTAAATAAATCCTAAAAGTCAATAAATATCCAACAAATACACTAAAAATAAAAAAATTCCCAAAAATCCAAAAAATATATAATACCCTTAAAACCCTAAAATCATTAAAAGATCATAAGAAATAAAGAAACTACCTTAAAATACCTAAAAGACCTTAGAAACCCTAAAAATACTAAAAATCCCTAAACCCTAAATCCCCAAAAAGTACATAAAAACCAAAAAACACATTAAAATCTGTAAAATCCATGAAGAGCTAAAAACCGTAAACACTTTAACCCTAAAAATACAAAAAAATTCAGATATCCTAAAAATTACGAAAACCCTTAAACCCTAAAAAACCCTAAAAAAACTCCATATAATCCCCAAATAATATTTAATGAACCCTAGAAATCCTAAAAATGCAAAATGGAATTAAAATCCCTAAAAACATTGAAGGACCATAAAGACTCTAGAAATATTAAATCCTCTTAAAGACCCCAAAAATATATAAAAATCCCAATAACCCAAAAAACTGTAATACCCCTAAAAACCATGAATGAACTTAAAATATTCTAAACCCCATTAACAACCCTTAGAACCTAAAAAACCATAAAATCCCTAAATTACACTATAAATTCCTTAAAAACCCAATACCACTAAAAAAACTATGAATCCCCAAAACCCCCCAAAATTCCATAAAACTCCAAAAACCCCTAAAATATTCTAAGAAACTCTAAGAACCCGTAAAAACATAAAAATTCCTAAGGAAATCTAAAAAAAATAAATATTCCCTTAATGGCCTTACAAATCCATAAAACCTATAAATCCAAAAATACCCTAAAAATTCCAAGAAATCCAAAAAAACATAAAAAAATATAAAACCCCTAAAATCACAAAAAACCAAAAAAAAAACCCAAAAAACCTAAATAAATCACTATGAGACCATCAAACACTTAAAATCCTAAAAACACTAGAATCCCAAAAAGCAATAAACAATTTAAAATACTTTAAAACCCTTAAAGTTACCAAAATTGTAAAACCCCCTTAATATAAAATTAACAACCTATACCCCCTAAATTTCTTAACAACAGTAAACATTTTAAAAAAAATCTAGAAACCCTAAAAACCTGATAATACTAAAAAAACCCTAAATTATAAAAAAAGAAATCACCTAAAATACATTATAAAAGTAAAAAACCATAAAACTCTTAAAACCCCAAAACACCAAAACCCCTAATGTGATCTAAAAACCACTAAGACCCCTAAAAACATAATAACCCCAAAATTTCCAAATAACCCAAAAGCTGAAAGAAACCATAAATTTTTTAGAAAAACGTGAAATCTCAATAAAAAAATAAAAACCTGAAAAATTCCTAAAAATATTAAAAACATAAAACCCTTAAAAATAGAAAAAATCTAATAAATATTTGAAACCCATAAGAAACCCAAATAAATCCAATAGAAACCCAAAAACCCAAAAACCCAAAAACCTTTCAACCCCCCAAAAAACCATATATACCATTATAATCAATAAGAACTATAAAAACATCAAAAAGATAAAAACCTAGAAAATACCATAAATCCCTTCAAAATCCTACAAAAAAATAATTAAAAAACCCCTAATACCCTAAAACCCATAAGAACCCAAAAATGATAATTACCCTGAAAACCCCTATAATCCATAAAAACACTATAATTAAAATTTCCTTAAAACACTAAAAAATAAAAAAGTTTCTAAGAACCCTAAATCCCCTAAAACAAATAAATCCCAAAAAACCAAAAAACAATAAAAACCCTAAAACCATTAACACTCTAGAAATCCCATAAAATTCCAAAAAAACACATAATTCCCCCTAAAAATCCATAAAATATCCTAAAAGACCTAAAACCCACTAAAAGAACCTAAATTTCCCAAAAATCACTTAATATGCCAGAAACATAACAACTAAAAAAAACTAAAAACCCATAAATCCTCTTAAAACCCTAAACAACTAGAATCCTAAACAAACCCAAAATGCATAAAACCCTACAAAGCTCTAAAAACCCAATCATTTCCCAAAAAACCAAAAAACAAAACAAATAAAAACCCCAAAATTGGTAAAAAAATTCCTCAAATCAATAAAACTAATTAAAACAATAATAAAACCTAAAACCCAAAAAAGGAAAGGCCATAAAAACTATAAAAACCATGAAAAATACGAAAACCCTAAATGGACCCAAATGAACCTCAAAACCCATAAAGACACGCAAAACACCAAAATTTCTTTATAAACTCATAAAATACACCAAAACCCATAATAATCCTTCAAATCCCTAAAATTCCTAATAAACTAAAAACTAAATAACGAAAAAACCCTAAATTACCTAAAACCCTAAAAACTATAAAAACCCAAATCACACCCCAAAACTCTTAAAAATATCAGAATCCCCTCAAAGATTTGTAGTCCATAAAAAACTCTAAAACCAAAAAATTATATAAAAACACAAAAATCTTGAGAATAATAAATACCTAAAACCCTAAAAACCCTGAAAGGCCCCTAGTAACCATAATACCATAAAAACATTAAAAAATATTTAAATCTCTAAAAATTACTATTTTTTTAAATAATAAAAACCCAAAATTAATATAAAAACCCCAAAAATACTAAAAACCATTAAAAAAATAATAAAATCTAGTAAACCCTTAAAAATTCCCAAAAACTATAAAACCATAAAAACCCTAAAAACCATTAAACCCTTAAAACCAAATAGATTATAAGGCCCCTAAATGTACCTAAAACCCCATAAAACCCCAATGATATGATAAAAGAACATAAAATATATTATATGAACATATAAAAACCATATTAAACAATAAAATTAATTATAACACCTCAAACACCTGAATATCCATAAAAATATAACAACCCTAAAAACCTTTAAAAACTCTAAAAATCATAAAACCAATAAACCCCTAAAATTCTAAAAAACATAATACCCTAAAAAAACTGAACTCATTAGAAAACCATAAAATTATCTTATAAAACCAAAACCCATAAAAATATAATTACCCTAAAACACTAAAAATACCTAAAACCCCTTAGATCCCCTAAAAACACATAACCACCAAGACCTAAAACCACTAAAAACTTCCAAAACCACAAAAAAACCTAAAACCACTATAAAACCATATAAATACTAAAAATATAAAATCCATCAAACCATAAAATATATTAAACTCTAAAATTTTAAAAACCCTAAAAACAGAAATCCGCGGAAACCCCTAAATTCCATAAAATCCTTAAATACTCAAAAAACAATAAAAATGTAGGAAAACACAAAACCCCAAAACCCCTAAAAAAAGATGATAATCCTAAAAATCACCTAAATAAACCAACCCATAAAATTCCATAAAACCCCGTAAAATACTAAAAACACTAAATCCCAAAAAATACCCTTTAAAATAAAAAATAAAACTCTAAACCCCTAAAAAAACTCTAAAATCTAAAAAAACTATAAAATCAAAAAAAACATAAAAAACAATAAGAAACCTGTATACCATAAAATCATCATATTTTAAAACCCTCAATCTTGTAAAAAACCTTTTAAAAAAATAAAACTCCAACACACCCCCAAACCCTTAAAATTATCAAAAACCCATAAAAACCATATAATTCAAAAAAAAGAAATAGAAAACCCAAAAAACCTTGAAACCCCTTAAACCCAAAAAAAACACCGAAAACCCTAAGAACCACAGGAAAACCATAAAATAAAAAAACCCTAAAACATTGAAACCATTAAAAACACTAAATCATTGAAAACCCTAAAAACCCTAAAAACCATAAAACCCCGAAAAACACATAATCACATTAAAAACCATGTAGGCCACAAAAAAAACAAAAGAGCATATATATTTTTGAAAAGACTCAAAAAACATTAAAACCCTTAAACACTAAAATACACTAAAATTACATAAAATTACTCTGAAAACTACTAAAACCCAATAAAAACCACAAAAAATAATAATTCTTAAAAACACTAAATGAACCCCAAAAAAACTAAATCCCAAAATACATGTAAACCCCAAATAAACTATTAAAACCCAAAAAATACCACTAAAACTCCATAAAAATCCACAAAAAACAAAAAAAATCCAAAAAAAAAACAATACAAACTCCATACAAACCCTTAAAATGATTAAAACCCCAAGAACCCAAAAAAGGCGTAAAAATTTTATACACCACAAAACACTAAAAGCCACCCATCCTATAAAATACTATTGAAATCCAAGAACACCTAAACCACTAAAACAATATAAACCATCAAATATCTAAAAACCATAAAAACCATCAAAATATGATGAAATAAAAAATTAAAAGCACTAAAAACTTATAAAACCCCCTAAAACCACCTAGAAACAACTAGAACCCATAAAACCCAAAAGATATTAAAAAACATAATATATTTAAAAACCATAAAACCTCTAAAAACCCTAAAAATAAAAAAAATAAAAAGCAATAAAAACCCATAAAAACCATGAAATCATAATATCCCTAAAAACAATTCATAACCCTTAATCCTAAAAACATTAAAACACATAAAAATCATTAGAAACACACCAATATCCATAAATACCCCAAAATCCCTAAAATAACCTAAAACCAAAAAACCCAAAAAATATAAGAACTCAAAACCCCAAAAAAACCTATATATCCTAAGATAACCCAAAAAACACTAAAAACATTTTAAAACCATAAAAAACATCTAAATGAAACATCTTGAAAACCCGTAAAACACTAAAAATTCTATTTATCATAATACACCTTCAAAACCTTTTAAAACTCTAAAAGACCCAAAAACCCCAAAAAACCTCTAATAACCCATACAAATCCAAAAAAAACACCAATATCCCTAAACCTCACTAAAAACTCGAAATACCAAAAAAAACATGAACCCCTAAATTACATTAACACCATTTTAATCCATAAAAATACTTAGAAACCCCTAGAAGATATAAGATCGTTAAAAACTCTAAAAATCAATAAAACCTCTAAAAACCCATAATAACCAAAAAACACTAAAACCATAAAATATAAAAACAGACCCTAAAACCCCTAAAAGACTCTAAATACCATAGAAAAGCCATAGTGCCATTAAAAAGCATAATATCTCTAAAATATAACATAATTTAATAAAATACACATAAAATGTGTAAACCCCCAAAGTACCCTTAAAGGCCTAAAACTATAAAGGAACCCAAAATCCCTTTAAATTCCCAAAATGAACATAAATCACTAAAGGATCCATAATACCCCAATAACTTAAAAGGAAAAAACCCCATTTAAAATATTAAATAACCCTTAATCTCTTAAAAACACAAAAAACTTAAAAAAAAACTATATAACCCATATATAACCCTAAAAAACCATAAAACAGAAAAGACATGTAAAAACACTAATAAAAACCTAACCAACAATAAAATTCCATAAAATAACATAAAATAATGAAACCTAAATAACATAAAAATTCTAAAAACCATAATAACCCTAAAAACCTAAAAACCCCAAAACACTAAAATTCTCTAAAAACAAAAAAAATACTAAAAAACCAAATATCCCTAAGAACCACTATAAAACCTTAAAACCCCTAAAACACCTTTAAAAACCTAAAATACCTAAACACATAAATACACTAAAATAAATAATAAATAAAAAAACAAAAAAAATTCCTAAAATCCTAAATACCCTAAAAAATCTATAACACTAAAAAGTCTTAAAACCCTACAAGAACTTATATAAGACCCCATAAACCCAAAAACATGATTCTAAAAACCCTAAAAACCCTTAAGGATCCCCTGAAATTAAAAAATCGTTAATGATCATAAAATCCCAAAAAAGTCTTTTAAATCCCTAAAACTGTAAAACCTTAAAGCCCCCTAAAACATTAAAAAACCCAAAAAACTACTAACAACCATAAAAACAATAAAAAACCATAAAATTCCAAAATGACACTCACTAACCATATAAAAACCATAAAACACCCAAAAATATCTCATTCACCAAAAAATATAAAAAAACCCATAAAAATTAAAACATAGAAAAATCCTTCAAACCCCTAAAAATCATAAAATCCGTTAGATAATTAAAACCCTTAAAATATCTGTAAAAAACCTAAAAAAACTAAAAATCCAAAAAAAAAATCCAACAACACTAAAAACACACAACCCCATAAAATATGATGAATCCATAAAAATAAAAAAAACACATAAAAACCCTAAACCATAATAAGACCCTAAATCCTCTAAAATCAGTAAAATATCATAAACCCTAAATAATTGTAAAAACTCTAAAAACATGTAAAACATTAAGTACCCCTAAAACCCCAAAAATTCTTTAAAGAACCCAAAAAACCATAAAAGATATCTAAAAGGCTCTACAAACCCATAAAAACTATAATACCAAAAATACTCTAAAAACTATAAAAAATCATAAAAATCATCAAAATCCTAAAACTCCTAAAAGCCCTTAAAACCCAAATTACCCAAAAACACCTAATAAATGAATCAAAGACCATAAAACACTTTAAAACTAAAAAATACCATAGAAAACCCCCCAAACCATAAAAGAATATGAAAACCACTTATAAAGACTAAAAAATCCAAATCCACCCCCAAAAACACTAATATCCTACAAATCCCTATAATCCATGAAAATCCATAAGCACTATAAAAACTCCAAAAGAATAAAAACCCTTTAAAACACCAAAAAACCAAAAAACCCAAAAAACACCTTAATACCCAAAAAATAAAAAAAGCGTAAAAATAACTAAAAAACCCTTGATATCCCAAAACACCAAAAAAACACCCAAAACCCTAAAAACCCATATAACCCTTAAATAAGAAAAAAAGAAAAAAATCAATAAATCATAAAAACTCTAAAAAATATAAAAACCCTGAATCTCTAAACCCCCCCATACAATAAAAAGATCTAAAATTCTTAAAAACCAAAATACCAAAATACCATAAAAGAACTAATAACCCAAAAAATATAATAAAATACTAAACAACCCTATGAAACTCTAATAAACCCTATGAAAACCCAAAATCAAAAAAATAAATAAAAACAGTTAAATTGCCTAAAAACTATAAAAACACTGACAATCCCAAAAAATCCTTCAAACCCCTTAAAACCCTACAAAACCACTTAAACCCTATATAAAAATTACAAAATTTAAAAAACCCCTACACCATAAAACCCTAAAAGAACCCAAAACAACCAAAAATAATATAATCCCCTTATAAACACTATATACCCTAAAATCCTACAAACCCTAAGAAACTAAATACCAAAAGAGACCAAAAAATTCAATAAAACCCCAAGAAACCCCCAAAAACATCACTAAAAACCATAAACCCTAAAAAAAGGAAAAAAATTAACCCCCCCACACAAAATAAACACACTCTAACATTCTTTAAAGACCCTAAAGAACTAAAAGTCACTAAAATAACCTAGTTCTCCTAAAACCCCAATAAAATTCATAAACCCCCCAAAAACCATAACAACACTAAAACACCCAAAAACCATAAAACCCCTAAAAATCCCTAAAATCCCTACAAATTCCAAAAAAACAACAAACCAACAAACCTAAAAATAAACCTAAATTAGGTAAAATAATCCTACCAACACTAAAACCCATCAAGACCATAAAACCAACAAACCCATAAAAACAATAAATAACTTAGAACTATAAAAAAACTATTAATCATTGAATATACGAAAACCCTATAAACACGAAGAGTCGCTAAAAATATCAAATGGATCCCTAAACACCCTAAAAACTCATAATAGTACCTAGAACATGAACCCCCCACCATCAAAAGACAAAAAATCCAATAAAATCATAAAAAAAATTAAAACACTAAAATCTCTAAACAAACTAAGAAAACCCTAAAACACCCCCAAACCGTTAACACACCATAGAAACACCTACAACCATTTTAGGCCATGAAACAACATAAATACATATAAAACTATAATAATAAAAAATAACATAAAATCCTAAATACTCTAAAACCCTCAAAAACCCCCAAAATGCCCGGAAAACCTAAATAAAAACAAAAAAAACCATAAAATATTCTATAACCCAAAAAATGCCTAAATACTCTAAAATCACTCAAAAACACAATCAAAAATTTATATCCCTAGAAAACCCTAAAAACCTAGAAAACATATAAACACCTAAGAAATCTAAATCCCTTACAATTTTAACTACCCAAAATTTTGTTAAACCCATAAAAATATTAAAAACAAAAAAAATCCATAAATGAACCATAAAACACCAAAGGCCTGTAAAAACACAAATATATTTTAAAAAACATTAAAAATTTATAATAATCCCTATAAAAACAGTAAGAAACCCTAAAATATCATAATGACCCTTAAAAACCTAAAAATGATTAAAAATATAACAACCCTAAATAGCCCAAAAATTGTAAAAATCTATATAACCCCTAAAAACCATAAAACCATAGAAACCAAAAATACCATAAAACCCTAGAAACTATAAAATCAAAATAACACTAAATAAACTATAAAACACTAAAACATTCCAAATAATCCAAAAACCAAAAACCCCAAAAAACCCTAAAAATCCTAAAAACCACAAAACCCTAGAAATACCCGAAACATAAAAAACCCTTAAAACCCTAAAAAACAAAAAATCCCATAAAACCAATTAAATTACCAAAAACACATCAAAAATCCATAAAACCTAAACATAAAATTCCATAAAATCCCATGAAAACCATGAAAAACCTCAAAAATTGAAAAACACTAAAAATAATAAAGTATCTAAAAGTCCCAAAAAACCTAAAACCCTATAAAAATAAAATCCATAAAAACCCTAAAACCTGAAAACAAAAAAACCCAAAATATATTCAAAACATAAAAAAAAATTAATTCACCTAAAAATTATGAAAATTCATGAACCCCTAAAAATCCATAAAGCCCCCGAAAATCATTAATACCCCAAGAAATCCTAAAAATCAAAATACAAAAAAAATCTAGAAACCCTATAAAACACTAAAAACCATAAAACCCTAAAACACTAAAAGGTACCTAAAAATAAAAAAACTATAAACTCGCAAAAAACCTAAACACTAAATACCTATGATGCTCGATAGTCCTAAAAATTCTAATAATACAAATACCACCAAAATAAATATAAAAAACATAAATACTAAAAAACCCAAAACCATTAAAACCCTATAAACCCATAAAAAAATAAAACCCTTAAAACTCTTAAAACCCCTAATAATTATAAAAAAACACAAAGGAACCTAAATAAATTTAGACCCCTCCAAATACCTAGAATCTCTAAAACCTCAAATGGACACTAACATCTATAAACATCGCTAAAAACACCAAACCCCCTAAAACCCACAAAAACCATAAAAACTCAGAAACCCCTTAAAACCCCTAAATGTACATAAAACTTTCAATGGATCCTAATAGATTTATCAACCATCAAAATCATAGAAACCCAAAATAGACACTACAACTCATAAAATACCTAAAATACTATAATGTATTAAAAAATAATTCTAAAACTATTATAAGTCCCAAAAGGACCCTTGTATCCCTAAAAACCCTAAATGTGCCTAAAACCGTTAAATACCCTAAAAACCCTAAATACTGTAAAGGTCCCTTAAACCTCAAAATACATTAAAGGACACTAAAACCACTCAAAACCCAAAAGGTCCTTAAAAACAATAGAAAAATAACCAACCATAATATTCTATTTATGCTAAAACCATTAAAACTCAAAATAATTAATCAAATATCATAAAACCCAACAAAACCCCAAAAGACCCTAAAATCCCCCAAAACAGTAAAAGGATAAAATAATACCTAAAACCAAAGAAGACACCAATAAACCAATAAAAATCCTTAAACCCTCAAAATTCCCTATAATACCCCAAAAGTAGCCTAAATCCCATTAAAAACATAAAAATCTATATCCCAAAAGAAAACCTTAAACCCAAAAAATCCACTAAAACCATAAACCCCATAACAAATAGAGAGAAATGTCTACATTCCTTCCAATCACTATTCATACTTGGTGGAACTGATGGTGACCCCCCAGCCCTCCTGGGGAGGTATTTCTGCTTGATTGGGATCAGAATATGGTCTTCATCCCTCCCCATGCGCCTGATCTTCTTCTCCATTTCCCTCGAATTGAGGTTTTCCAGAAGGTTCCTGATTTATATGAAGGATACCCTCATTTATCTTTATTAGATTCGGTGTATCATAAGTCCTAGATGCTTCATAGCTTGACATTGGTTGCCTTGTTCATGAAGCACTGACCCTCGGTATATTCCTTTGATAGATTTGTTTTTGGATGTTGGAACCTTCAAGATCGATCCACAGTTGGGTTACTAGATGGCTTCCACTTTATGATTTGGTTTTTAACGATGGAAGAATTGATCCACACTTGGTCTACGGCCCCTTGATGCTTCAATGACATTAAATTCTTTCTAGTTAGGTGGATCATTGACCTGCACTTGAATCGTGGATCGTCTCAGATTGCATCATGGATCCGGTTCCCAGAACTCCCTCTTTAGTTTTAGAGTCCTTTTCATATCGTTATGCTTGGAAATCATTTTGGAAGGTATTTGTGTTCGGACATCCAGACTAAAGATAACTCGACCCAGTTTCCCAAAGAGTATATGTTGAACTGGATGTTTCAAATCCTCTGATTGACTTCGTGTGGATTATTATTTCCAAGGAATTTTGTTACAAACAACCTGTGGTTTTAGAATTTTATGTTAAGAACTATCAGATATGTAAGCGACTAAGACATTCTAGCACTACTTATAGAATAGGGGGTTGAAGAACATGAGCTATGGAGGGGGATCATGGTGTGGTTGTGTCATTATATTAGTCGATGATGGTTGATGACAAAGGTAATGTTGTGACAAGGAATCCTTTACTGAAGAAAGTGCCATGTCAATCCGCTGGGATGAAGGTCTTTTGGTGTATGAGATATTGAAGAGGGATATGGGGAGTGTGCGTGATAATGGAGTAATGAAGAAACAGGATGGTGCGAGGATCCTTAGGTTAGATGTGGAGTTCAATTACTGTGTTGAGGTTTTGGGTGTGCATCATCAATATGGGGCATCACAGAAGGAAGGTATATTTCCATCATTTCGGTTGATCAACGGTGATATTAAGGGGTAGGTGCGGGCTGGATGTTTGGGGGATTATTCTTTCAGTAGACAGTCAATAAAAATGATGGTGAAGGCTTAGAGTGGGTTTTGGTTGTGAAACTGTTTTGGTTTGCTAGAGTCGGAGGGGGGCTATTGCATAGGGGCCAGTGACAGAGTTACCCTTGGGTGTTCTAGACCCGGAGGCTCCTTGGAATGGTAGTGGTCATGAATGGACTATTGAGAGGGCGATGATGTTTTTTTTTCAATCTGGTGGATGTTGTTTACTTGGGAGGGGTGGTTGAGGCCCACGGGGATGTGAATCTTAACAGTGGGAACACTGGAAGTAGGGAGGCAATGGATGGTTCTCTCTTGTGTAATTGGTTTGATTTTATTGTTTCTGTGGAGTCATAGGGATTGGAGGATGAAAAAGGGGATATGGAGGAGTAGGGTATGTGAGAGGAATGTGGGGAGGTAGCTAAGCTCCATGAAGTTGAAGTTGTTTTGTGGGAAATGGTGTGAGGTTGCATTGAGGATGATGAAGTGAAAGTTCTGATTGTAGAGAGAATTGTGGAGGCTAGGGAGGATGGCACCGATGGTGTGGATTAATGTAGTCTTTATGGACACAATGTGAAATATCCCGAGGCGGTGCATGATGGAGATGCTATTGGAGACCATTATTGTGTGGTCGGGTAGGGGAAGGTTGATGAGGATGGGGATGTGGATAAGAATGAGGAGGTGGAAGAGAAGGGGGAGCATTTATGAACGCTAAGGTTAATGAGCATGAGGAGAGAGTTGAGCCGAGAGATGTGGCTCAGTCCGGTTAAGATATGGGGAAGGCGTCTGAGCAAGGGGAGCAGTCTAAGAAAGGGGAGATGGGTGAGCAGTGTGATGAGGCATGTGATTTGGTTTTGGGGTAGCCGATTGGGGTTGGTTAACAAAACATATTCACAGATGAGCAGGACAAGGCATTGGCCAACTGGGAGGAGCTGTACCATACTTCCATGGCTGAATATGAGGGAGGTTACTAGTCCCCTTTTGTTTTAGGGGCTTCATATGAGCAAGGGATAAAACCCAGGGGTGAGGATGATGTGCAGGGGGAGAGGTCTAGAAAAGAGAATGTAGAGGGGTAGAAAAAAGTTGTGGATGTTCGCAAATTGACTGGTCAGAGGTTGTAGACCATGGGTATGAATGGTGAGCTGAGCTATGTGGTCTTTCCAGACATGGATGGGGAGGAATGTTCAAGTGATAGGGTGAAAAATCTGGATGATGGTTCAACATATTCCCCCTAAAATAGTACGATGAAGCGGGATTACTATTCTATTCCCATACCCATGGCTACCTAGCTATCATAAAAGGTGGCAGAACTGAAATCAATGTTATCAAAAGTGGGTTGCAGCATACCTTAGAGAAATGGAAACCTTGGGAGGAGATCCTGAAGCTCCTCCAAATTTATGAGGATTTCAAGTCAGGATGGTAATTGATGGAAACAGGTGCAGACTCTGAATTTGATGTTACAGCTTCTGGATATGGTGTGGAGGGTGATCCTTTTGTTGCAGCTTCTGTTTCTGACTTTGGTGGTGATGTTGACTGAATTGTTTCTCTTTTGGTGTTTTATGTTTTGGTTTTTTGGGAGTTTTTATGGGTTTTTTTGTGTGGGCCAATTGACTCCTCCCCTCCCTTGTCTACTATGTCTCTTTTTCCTTAAAAATTTGGTAGGGGGGGTCAGGAATAACATTGCTTTGTACTGTCCTTTACCAAAAAACCAAAAAAAATATAAAAATCGTAAGAACCCTTAAAAACCCACATAAAAACCCTAAAACCCCTAAAATCACCTAAAACACCCCAAAAAAATAAAAACCTCTTAAAACCATTAGAACCATAAAAATTCTAAAACAATAATAAAATTAATCAAAACTCTCAGACCCCCAAAAAACCATTAAAATACGTAAAATACCTTAAAAATAGTAAAATCTCTAAAACCCCTAAAACAACAACCCCCCCAACCTATGAATACCATAAACCCCCCTAAAACAACAAAAAACATCCTCAAAAAATCCTCAAAAACCTTAACGTAACATAATAAACAAGTTGAAATCAATAAAAATCGTAAACATTAATAACTGAATAAAATCCTTAAAGCCATTAAACCCCAAATAAACCCAGAACCCCCTTATAACCCTAAAATCCATTAAAAACCATTAGAAACCAAACTAAATAAAAAATCCCCAAAATCCAAAAGTGACCCCTAAAAACCTAAAAACCCTACAAATCCTAATAAAACCGCAATATTGTAAAAACCCTAAAAACTATTGGAATACTATAAACCCCAAAACAATACCAAACCCATAATGAACCTAAAAACCATAATCATTAAAAAACCTATAAATCCCTTAAAACACAAGAAACCCCTAAATACAAAAAATATCCAATAAATCCCCAATTACCCATTAAAGAAAAAAACCTAAAATCTTCAAAGACACTAAATGATCCCAAATCACCATAGAATCCCAAATACCTTTAAAACCCTAAAAAATAAATAAAACCCCTTAAAGAGTAAAGAACCCTAGATCCCCTGAAACCCCATAATAACCACAACACCAGTAAAAAACAATAAGAACCATGACAACCCCAAAAAACCCAATAATTACCTAAAAACCCTAAAACACCTAAATCAATCCGAAAACACTAAAACCCATAAAAATATAAAAAACCACAAAACCCCTAAAAAAACTAAAATCCATAAAAATAATAAAAACATTTGAACCATAAAAAATATTAAAACTTGAAAAACCATTAATCATTAAAAACCCTAAAAATTATAAAATCCCTGAAAGTAAGCTAAAAGACTATAGATAACCAAACCCCCAAAAAATAATTTTAAACCCCTACAATTCAAATGAAAACCCTAAAATCCATAAATAAATTAAAAAAATTAAAACCCCCTAAAAACCCTAATACCTGAAAACACCCTAAACTGCCTAATTCACCTCAGAAAATCCAAAACCCCCTAAATTAGATGAAGACCAAATAAATAACTAAACACACAAATCTTACTGTAAATACTAAAAAACCAAAACACCCTAAAGACCCTAAAACCATAATAAAATTAAAAGACCCATAAAATCCTAAATATCAAAAAAAACACTAGAAAGTATCAAAACCCCTAAACACTATAAATTTTTAGAAACCATAAAAACACAAAACCCCTGAAAACCATAAGATAATTAAACCCCTAAACACCCTAAAAACCCTTAAACCAACAATTTTTTTTAAAAACTACAAAAACACCTAAAAGAAACTAAAGACCCAAAAACCCCAAAAACACTAAATTAAACTAAAAGAATATAAAATCCATAATATTTACAAAAAAACAATGAAACACTAAATAACATTAATGTTTTCAACACCCTAAAACTTCTAAAATACCTAATAAATATTATAAACCTAAAAAATCATAAAAAAATTAAAAATATTAAAACCCCCCAAAACCACAAAAAAACCTTAAAAATGATACCATAAAACCCCTAAATACTACGAAAAACATAAATACCATAAAAACACCTAAAGACCTATAAAAATCTAAAAACTCTAAAACAATCATTTAAAAACAAAAAAAACCCTTCAAAACCGTAAAATAATAAAACCATATGAGACCCCTAAAAACATAAACCCCTAAAAATATTGAAAAAATAAACCCCTAAAAACACCAAAAATTACAACAAACAACTAAATAACCAATAATTCAGGAATATTCATAAAATCCCTATAAAAAGAAAAAATTATAAAATCCCTATAAACTAAAAAATATATGAAAACCGTAAAACCCATTAAATCACCTAAAACAATAAAAACCCCTTAAAATACATCAAAAACCCAAAATACCCATAAAAACAATGAAACCCTTAACGACCATGAAAATACTTAAAAATGCCTTATGATGTCAAAAAAAATCCCTACAAATCCCTAAAACCCTAAAACCCCCAAAAAAATATAAAATTCCTCAAACCATAAAAAAACTAAAAACCCTGCAACCATTGCATCACTATAAAACTATTAAGACCAAAAATACCCTAAAAGAACACTTAAACCATACAACCCCATAAGAAACCTATAAATCTAAAAAGTAAAAATCCCACTTAAAACCCTTAAAAACACTAAAACCCCCAAAAACACAGAAAACACTAAAACACTTAAAATAAAAAAAACAAAAGTATAATTAAAAAACCATGAAAACATTAATACCCCTAGATAAAATAAAATTAATTAAAAAGTCAAAAATCCCATAAAAATCTCAAAATCTCATATAAAAACATTAAACAATGAAAACCCTTAAATACAATAATAACCATAAAAAAAATTGAAGATCAATAAAAATACTAAAAACCAAATAATATATAAAACCGATAAAATCTTTTAACCAAAAATATCATGAAATAACAAAAAAACCTAAATCAATTAAATGATAATAAAAACATAAAATACGTTAAAACTCTAAAAAATCATAAATGATCTTAAAAACAATAAAAATCCAAAAAGCCCCAAAATATCCTTAAAATCATAAAAGACTCAAAACACATTAAATAATAAAAGGAAACTAAACCCATAAAAGACAATAAAATGGCCAATAGAATTCTAATGGAAATTAAAAGCCCAAAATACACATGAATACCCTAAAGGACCCCAACAAACAATCTCCCTAAAAAACCATAAAGAACCCAAAAAAAACTAAAAAAATCTAAACACCCATAAATTACATTTAACCATAAAACCCCTAAAAACTAAACAAAACCCTCAAACCCAAAAAAAATTATGGAAGAACCTAATCCCTAAAAATCATAAATAAACTGAAAACACTAAATATACAAAATTCAAAAAATACAGAAAAACTTATAAAAACACTAAAAACCATGACAAATACATGAAAAAGCTTAAAAATCCTAAAAACCCTGAAATACACCACCACCACAAATATCAATAAATTACATAAAAATAATGAAAATATATAAAACCCCTATAATCATTAATGACACTAAATATCATTAAAATACAAAAACCTTTAAAACCCAAATATAACACTAAAAATAAAAAAATAATAAAAACCATAAAATTACCTACAACCCAAAAATCCTTAAAAAACCTATAACCCTGAATCCACTAGAAAGTATTAAAACAAATTTTTGAACATTGAGATCCTAACATCAATAAATACCTGAAATCCTCATAGGAACCTAAAAACAATAAAAACCACTAAAAATCCTAAAACCCCTCAAGAAACTAGAAAACGGGATAAAAATCCAAGAAACTATGAAATAATAAAGCCCCATAAAAAATTTAAAAGTCCCAAAAACCCTAAAGACCGTAAAAACCTATAATATCCCAAAAATTCAAAAAAATCTAAAAACCATTAAAACACAACATACCCTAAAACCCTAAAAAACTCTAAAAACCCAAAATGTCCCTAAAACCATGAAAGTACTTAAAAGACACTACAAATATCATAAGAGATTCTAACATACCTTAAACCACAAAAAAGTCTCTAGATGACCCTAAAACCCCAAATTGGGCACTAAAAACCATTAAAAACAAAAAGGACCCTAAAACCCCCCAAAAAACCTAAAAGTACATTAAAACCATTGAAAAAATAAAAATCATATAAATACTTGAACACAATGAAAACCCCAAACCATAAAAAACTAAATGTCCTAAAATCAATAAAAACCCAAAAAAAATTCCAAAAAATACCAAGAAAACACTAAATTTCCATTAAAAATTTAAAATAACCCATATAATAACCCTAAGAGCCCCAAAAACCCAAAAACCCATGAATACAATAGAAACCCAAAAAAATTCATATGACTCTAAAAACTGAAAAACTCTTAAAAATAATCTATAAACCCTTAAAATCTATAAAACCCCCAAGACCCCCAAAACTTTTCAACCCGATAAAACCATAAAATATATGAAACCCCCCATAAATTTTCCAAAAAAATAACAAAAAATAAAACCCCTTCCGCAAATATTTAAAATCCTAAAATCTATAAAAACATATATAAATCTTGGAAAACCCTAAAGACCCAATAAATTCGAAAATACCAAAAAACCCAAAATGATCGTACGAATTTTAAAACACCTAAAAATAATAAGAAACTCAAAAATCCCTAAAACTACTAACTCCCTAAAAACAAGAGAATCCATAAAATCCCCTAAAAACCATAAAATATTAAAAATATCAAGAACCCTGAAAACTCACTAAAACATAAAAAGATATAAAATTCCCATAAAAGACCCTAAAACATTAAAATAATTAAATATACTCCAAACCTCTAAAATTAACCAAAAATCCTAAGAACCCGAAATGACTTTAAAAACCTAAACACACCTTAAATATCTGAAACCGATATAAACCACCAAAAAGACCCCCAAAAACAATACACAAACTAAAAAATTATTAAAATAACATAAAATACCCTATAACCTCTCAAAACCATAAAGAACCTAAAAACCCTAAATCAATAAAAAACACCATAACCCCAAAAAACCATCAATAACATAAAAACATTTTAAGCGGCTAAAAATCCATGAAATCCTACAAAAACCTTCTAAGAACCCTAAAACCATATAAAACTAGAAACCAGATAAGGACACTAAAGACCCAAAAAAATGAAAAAACCAGAACGCCCTTAAAAATCATAAAAAATTAAACCCCAAATGCCCCCAAACCCCTCAAAAACTTTAAAATAAACCGAAATATCCAAAAACCCTATAGACACTAAAGACCAAAAAAATCTAAAAACCCTAAAAACCATTATACCATTTATAACCTTAAAATCCATATGTACCTTATGAAAAACCATAAAAATCCCACAAAACCTGAAATACCCCAAAAAACCTAAAACTCTAAAAAACCTTAAAAACATAGAAAACAACCAAAATACCTAAAACCATGAACACCCTACAAATGTATAAAAAACCCTAAACACCCTAAATAAACCCAGAACCCTTAATGAATCTAAAAAAACAAAAAGAACCTAAAATACATTAAAGAACCATAAAACCCCTATAAATTCTAAATTCCATAAAACAATAAAAACCATAAAAACCATTAACAAATATAATAAAAACAATAGAACTCTATAAAAATCTATAACACCTAAAACCGTTAACCACCCATGAAAACTCTAAATTACGAAAAAACCCCCAATACCACTGAATGTCCAAAAACCCCCCATAAAAATATTAAAGACCCTAAATCCTTAAAAAGTCCTACCCCCACCCCAAACACCTAAAAACATTATATATCCATGGAAAATCTATAAAATCCTGATCAATCATGAAAATCCTTAATATTTTAATGACCTTTAAAAACACCCAGAAAGCACAAAACCACATAAATATATAAAAATCCTGAAAACACAAAATTCTAGAACCCTTTACCCCTAAAAATATTGGGAAACCCTTATAAGAATTAAAAAACCATAAAACTAACAAAAAACAAAAAAAAATCACTAAAAACTATAGAATCCTTCATGAAAAATTCAAAATCACTTAAAACCACTAAATCCATGAGAAATAATAGAAATATATAAAAAACATTAAAAAACATTAAAAACCATAAAACCCCTAAACATTCCTAATCCCCTAAAACCCCAAAAATAATTATGAAAACCAAAAAAACATTAAAGATCTCAATACCCTCAATACCCAAAATACCATAAAAACATTAAAAACACTATAAACCCTAAAACCCACAAATCCATAAACATTATAGAACAACTAAAACCAATAAAGACCACAAAACCCATTGTGTCTCTAAAAATACCATACAACCCACTAAAAAACCCAAAAACCAGTAAATAGCCATAAAAAGTAAAAAACCACAATACCCAAAAATACCATAAAACCCCTAAACACCCCACAGGAGACCAAGAAAAACATAAATCTGAATACCCTAAGGTATCTAATAAACCATAAAGAACCCTTAAAATCACAAAAAAACATATAATATCATATAACCCTAAAAACCCTTGAAAACCTGTAAAACCCCTACAACCATAAAAAATAGAAAGCCCATAAAAATTAGTAAAAAATATAAATTCCCTAAAACAAACCTATAAAACTAAAAATCCAAAATACCATAAAATACCAAAAATCCCTAACAATCCCTACAACACCTAAAAATTCCAAAAAATATATAATTAATCTAAAAAATTATAAACTACTGACCCCCTAAAAAATCATTAAATCACCTAAGAACGCATAAAACTCTAATTAAACCATAAAACCCATAAAAACACTAAAACCCCTAACAAACCCAAATCCCCCTAAAATTCCTAATGACCCAAAAACCACTAAAAAAATACTAAAAACATTTAAACCCCTAAACACTAAAACAAGAAAAACCCTCAACACCCAACAAACCATTGAAAATCACCAAAATACCAAGAAAACTAAAATTACATAAAAAACCTATAAATTTTAATAATATCATGAAATTTTCTCGAAACCCTAAGACCGAAATAACACCGAAACACATATAAAACTGATAAATTCATTAAAATACCTATAATATCCTAAAAGAAAACTAAAAAAATTAAGACCACTATAAAAAAACAAAAACAAAACCTCAAATCACAAAATGCATTAAAATATTTGAAAATACCAAAAAAACAAAAAAACCATAACAACTCTAAAAACCAAATATCCTTACAATCCCTAAAACCCTAAAAACCTTTAAAACCCTTAAAACCTAAAATACCATCAAAAATCCTAAATACCCTTATATCATTAAAAACACTAAAAACCCTATAACCAAAGAAAACCCTTTAAACCAAAAAACACATTAATTATCCTAAAAATATAAAAACCCATAAGGGCCCCTAAAAGCCATAAAACACAAAAACCCCTAAATACTGAAATAAAACCATAAAAATCATAAAAATCCAAAAACCTCTTAAAAGAAAGAAAAAACATATAACCCATAAAAGATCATAAAAACAATAAAAAACCCAAAAACCTGAAAAAAATAAAATTCCACAAAAACCATTCAAAAGTCTAAAAGATAGTAAATACCATAAAAAATAAAAAAATCATAAAATACCCTTAAAGGCTCTAAAAACCCAAAATCTACCTAATAGACCAGAAACATTCGAAATTCTATAAAAGACATTAAAAACCCCAAAAAACTTAAAGGATCCTAATTGGACCTAAAAACCAGAAAGGATCCAAAATACCCTAAAAATCCCTAAATCGACAAAAAACCATGATGAACCCCAAAAAACCTAAAACCCCTAAGAGAACATAAAAACCATAAAACCCTAAATTTCCCTTAAAAGATTTTAAAACCATAATTGAAAATAATGACCCATTAAAGACACTAAATCTGAAATAACATAAAATACTTAAATCTACAGTAAAACCAAAGGAGTCCTAGAAAAACACTAGAAAACCATAGCTGACCCAAAAATCCCTTACAATCCCCCAAAAAACTAAAACCCCTGAATCCTAAAAAACCTAAAAACATTAAATGAACATAAAAATACAAAAAACAGTAAATTAAATTAAAAATACTAAAAACGTTAAAAGACCTTAAAACCCAAAAAAGCACTAAAATATATAAATGGAATGAAAACCCCAAACACAATTGGAACCCCCATAAATTCCTACATAACATATAAAACAAAAAATTATATATTAATTATAAAAGCACTAGAAACCCCTAATCCACATATAAACTATTAAAAACCCACAAAATCCATAAAAACACTAAAACAGTAAAAAATAATATTATTAATAAAAAACCTAAAATAAAAAATAACCCAAAAGATATGAAAAACTAAAACAACATTTAAAAATTCAAAAAAACCCCAAATCCTCAAAAGGAATAGAAAAATTATGAACCCCCCAAAAGGAACCCAAAAACCCAAAAACCATAATGGAACTTAAAACCCAAAAGCACATTAAAAACAAAAAATCCCTTAAATCCTTAAAACCCCCTGAAAACATAAAACCCCCATAAAACCCCTGAAGTCCCAAGTACGCAAAAAAAAATTGAAAACATCCATGAATAACGTAAAAAACATAAAATGTCTTAAAAACCCCTTAAACTCCCAGAAACCCTGAAAACCTATAGTCACTAAAACCATAAACACCATAAAAACAATAAAAATCCAAATAAAAATCCTAAAACCCTAAAACACATAACCCCATAAAATCCTTAAATAACATAAAATATCATTAGAGTCCAAAAAATTCATAAAAAACAAAAATAAAACAATTGAATCACCAAAAAATCAAACCCCCCTAAAAACATTAAAAATATCAGAACACCCCCCAAAAATACCTTAGATACACTAAAACCCTAAAACCCTATACAAAATCAAAACCCATAATACCCATGAAAAATCCACAACAACCCAAGAATCCCTACAAACAAAAATATAATAAAAACCCTAAAATTTCAAAAAAATGATGTCAAACTCCAAAAAACTCATAAGACCATAACAATACTAAAACCCTTAAACCCCCTAAAAACCATAAAAACCATAAAACCCCAGAAACAATAAATGACCCTAAAAGAACCTAATTCCCTCCAAAATATATGAACACAAAAAAAATATAAAAATAAATAAATGACCCTAAACACCCATTAATACACAAAATATCATAAAACCCCTTAATTATCATAAAAACTATAAAAACCATAAAAACATTTAAAACACAAAAAAACCCACGGAAAAACTAAATACCATAAAAACCCATAAATAACCCTCAATCACCCTTAGATCCATAAACAAATAAAAAATTATAAATCCCAAAAAAAACTATGAACCTCAATACAGACCTAAAAATCATAAAACCTCCTATAAACCAAAAAATCATAAAAATCATAAAAACCAAATAAATAAATAAAACCAGAAAACCCAAAAAAAAACAATAAAAACCCTAAAGAACCATAAATAACATAAAGGACGCTAAAACCCTTGAAAACCATAAAATCCATAAAACCCTTGAGAAACCTAAAATCCCTAAAACCTTTGAAACACTATGTACCAATAACCCCCTCCCCATAACATCAAAAATATACTAAAAATAACACTAATTCCATTAAACATTATAAAAGACCATAAATATCTCTTTTAAAACCTAAAATATCATAAAAACCCTAAAAACAAAACACCATAAAACCATAAAAATGGAAACCAAAAAATCATAAAAACTCAAAAAACCAAAACAACCCCTAACGTTCTAAGTCCCCAAAACACTAAAAAACCACGAACCAACTAAAAATAAAAAACCCCCAAAAACCATAATATTAATAAAAAACTAAAAACCATTAAAATCTATAAAATCCCATAATCCTCTAAAAACCCTAAAAAACTAAAAAAACCAATAACCCCCCTCCCCATACCCTACAACCATAAACCCATAAAAACCCAAAATACCCTAAAAATCTAAAAGACCATTACTAGACCTAAATGGATGTAAAAAAAATTAAAACACCTAAAACCCTAGAATCCCTAAAAATTCCTTTAAACCCATAAAACTATAAAAAGAATAAAATCCTTAAAAATCAAAAAGGCCATCATATCATTAAAGCACATAAATACCCTAAAACCCATTAAATCCTAAAACATCCCTAAAAGACCCTAAAATCCATTAAACCCATAAAAGTGACGAAGAATACCAAATTAACCTTAGAACCCCTAATAACCCAAAAAATATAGAAAAGGATAAATCACCTAAAATACTATAAATACCCTAAAAATCTTGAATACACCCTAAAAACTATAAAAACATTTATTCCCGTAAAACCATTAAAAACCCTTAACCCCTTAAAAAACTACAAAACCCTAAGTAACATAATTTGTAAAAAGCCATTTAATTCAATAAAATACCATAAACACACTTGAACCCCTAAAACTCTTAAAAATCCCAAAATAATTAATAACCCTAAACCCAAAAAAATCGAAAATAACCCCAATGACCAAAAAACCTGAAATCCCTAAAGTATAAAACCCCTTTAAACTCTAAGAACCCTAGAAACCAAAAAACCATAAATAAAATCCTAAAACCCCAAGGAAAACATAAGAAAATGCTAAAAACCCTATAACTCTAAAAACCCTAAAAATAAAATGAAACCCTAAAACACATAAAAATATCATCAAACCAAAAAAACCCTAAAAACCGAAAATAACTAAAATCCCATAAAACCCTCACACACCCTAAAATCCCTATAACCCCTAAAAAATAAAAATTAAAAAACATAAAAAAAGAAAGAATATTGAAATCCCCTAAATATCCATAAAATTAAAAAAATAAAAAACGATAAAACACTAAAAAATCTCTAAAAACAACTAAAATCCAAAATAACCTAAAAATGATGAAAATCGTAAATATCATAAAAACTAAAAAACCGTAAAACCCTCCCCCAAAATCCTAGACCCCCCCCCCGAAAATCCAAAAAACAGTCTTGAAATCCTTAAAAACCCTAAAAGTGAAAAAATACATTTGAGAAACCATTAATAAAGCTAAATTACCAAAAAGTCACAAACCCCCCTATAACACAAAAAACCAAAATAGAAAAAAACCTAATAACATAAAATCAAAAAAAAAAATTATAAATCCCCAAACCCCTAAAACCCCTCAAAATCTAAAAACACAAAAAAAACCCTAAAATGAAATAAAAACCCTAAAATCTATAAAAAACAGAAATAAATAGTAAAACCCATAAAACCACTAAAATTCCTAAAAATCAAAAAACCCTAAAGACACATAAAAACCCGAACCCCCCAAGAATCATTAAATAAATAGACCCAACAAATAACTCTTAAAAACAATTTCAACCAACTAGACCCCCTTAAAGAAAACAAAAAACCCACAAAAAACCCAAAACACCTAAAAACATAAAAATCATAACATACCCTAAAAACCCTATGAAACATAAAAAATCATAATACCCCTAAGATACTTTAAAAACACATAAATACATTAACACCGTAAAACCATAAACCCTACAAAACATAAAAATCATAAAAAAATTAAACACCCCAAATGCTAAAAATTCCACAAAAACACTAAAACCCGTAAAACCCCCCAAAACACCGTACAACTCTCAAAACCTCTTAAAACATAAAAATCACAACTCTAATAAATAGAACCCCTAAAATCACTAAAAGACCCAAAACCCCCAAAAAACATCTAAAAGGACATAAACCTCTATAAAACCCTAAAAGACAGTAAAAATCCTTAAACACCATAAAAAATATAAAACCCCTAAAACACCAATGAACTTGAAAAAACACTAAAATGGCCCAAAAACTCAAAAACAACAAAAACCAATAAGAACAGTAAAATGAAAAAAAATACAAAAAACATGAGAACGATAAAGAAAAAATAATCTCGGAATAACAGGAAAGCTATAAAGACCAATGAAAACCTAAAACCCCCAAAATTCATAAAGACCTTAAAATAATAAAAATTAATTAAAACACATAAAAACTAAAAATCCTAAATAGATAAAAATTCCTAAAATACATAAAAATACCTAAAAATCCTAAAAATAGAAAAAATATTAAAACAAACAAACTTATAAAACCAAAGAAAATACTAAAAAAAGAAATAATACACATAAAAACCCCCAAACCATATAAAAACCATAAAACCCACAAAAACTCTATCAAACACGAAAAAATAAAAAAACTATTAAAACCCCTACAAAAAATACAAAACAACTGAAAAAACATAAAACCCCTAAACCCCATTAAAACCCTTATGAATTCCAAAAACCATAAAAACCCCAAATCCCATAAAAACCCAAAAAACTCTAAAACGAATGAAAAAATAAAAACCATTAAATATACTGTTGACGCTCCTTTTGTCACAGAATCTAAAGATCGGAAAAGGGGAATATCTGAGCTCAATGTGATTCATCCTTTGAAGAAACATCAAAAATCGACAAAGGGATGAACAAGGAGAACATTGCCCATAGGCCGCGCAAGTTCCATCATGGTCGCGCAAGTACACTTGCGCGCCGCCTAGTGGTCGTGCAAGTACTTGCGCGACACCTTATGGTCGTGCAAGTAACTTGCGCGACCTAAGTGATAACCGCCCGGTAACCGCCCGGTAACCGCCCAGGGTCTTCTTTTGCCTATAAATAGACCCTGTGGGCCCCCCATTCAGGAGGATCTTTTTCCAGAAACTCGGATTGAAGCTCCCGACGCCCAAGTCTCTTCTCAAAGCTTCCGGAACACTTCTAAGGTAATTTCTTACCTAGAACGGAAGATCTAAAGAGAAAAAGGAAGGCCTAAGTGTTGAAACTTATCAAACACTTGCGCGCCTACTTAATTCCTTCAATATAACTTGCGCGTCCCTCTTCTGGAAGAACCTCAAGAGGATGGTGAAGGGTTTAATAAAGAGTCGCTCAAGTATTTCAATACTGGTTGAAAATCGCGCAAGTACCCCTCATGTCGCGCAAGTATACTTGCGCGACCAATACTTGCGCGCCGCCGCAGGACTTGCGCGCCTTTCAAGACTTGCGCGCCCCTAACTTTTTGGGTGCCCATCTTGCCCATTTTTACCCCTCTTATGCCATTTCACCCTTCCTATTCAAGATTCAGTCTTCAAGATACTCTTCAAAAGCCATTTATGGCATGATTTCTTGATTTGACATCCTTATCTGAAAG
This sequence comes from Viscum album, assembly GCA_963277665.1. Classification (NCBI taxonomy): domain Eukaryota; kingdom Viridiplantae; phylum Streptophyta; class Magnoliopsida; order Santalales; family Viscaceae; genus Viscum; species Viscum album. The sequence continues at coordinate 980,844,310 of OY728165.1, read as the reverse complement.
GAATTCTGTGAAATACCTCTCAACACCCAGTGATTTAAACATCTTTATGTCACCAAAGATTGAGAGTTCATTCATTTCAACCTCATCCTTTAAGATGAGAGAATCCTAACCTGGGTCTCCTTTTCAGGAATAAGACTCAGTCATAACCTCGGGCTTCCTTTTCAGGAGTAAGCCCCAAGTCTCCTAACCTAGGCTTCCTTCTCAGGAATAAGTCCTAGTCATAAATCTTGGGCATCTTTCTTAAGAATAAGCCCCAATCAAGTCCTTTAATCTTGGGAATCCTCCTCAGGAGTAAGACCCAAACCTTAATCCCTAACCTGGGTCTCCTTTTCAGGAATAAGACTCAGTCATAACCTTGGGCTTCCTTTTCAGGAGTAAGTCCTAGTCATAAATCTTGGGCATCCTTCTTAAGAGTAAGCCCCAAGTCTCTTAAAATTTCTCTTAACCAGTCACAAATTATCTTTGATTTGGGTTTCCTTTTCAGGAATAAAACCCAATCATAAGTCCCCTCCTAACTTGGGCATCCTCCTTAGGAGTAAGCCCCAAGATTAGAGTATTCAAATCTCCATGAAGCACATATAACTTTGTGGACCCTGTTCTTGGATTTTCTCCCTAAAAGTAAATCCTAAACCTTCGCCTATCTGGGCAGTCATCTATACATAAGCCCCAAAACAAATTCTTATGATTGCATCTTTTACGGCACAATTGTCTAAATTTTACCAATACCTCTTGTTTCTCACACCGAGCATGACTCACGTGAGCTTAGAGTGTAAAAGTAATTATGACATTCATCTTTGAGCCATCAATCATAAAACATCATATCCCATTCCTCGAACTACGTGGGTTCTGATTCCTTTTTTCAAAACAAAGGATACGTAGGTAGCCCATTTATGGGTTCGATCCCAACTTTGAAATAATCTCTGTCCTTCTGAATGACGATAAACTTCAAGTGCCCCACTGAGTGGCTTTAAAACCAGCTTGGTCATCATAATGACCAAGAGACTTTTATATAAATGTTTTGAAGGATACCATTGACCAAGAATCTCTAAACAAATATAGATGATTCTCTATTGATGAAGAACCTCGAATACATATAAAAGATTCTCTAAATTTCTTGCATACTTGATCATTGATTGTTAAAATTAAAGGAAAACTCATTTTATACTTGGTAATGTAATAAGGATTCACGAACATAACTTAAATCTATAAAGAGAGTCCCGGAGTAGACAATAATTCCCCTCAAAAAGGTGTTATGAGTCCGACCTCCCATCCTCTCGACCAATGCAAATTCCTAAGCCTCATTAGCCCACAAGCTAATGAGCGCCTGCCTTTGGAAAGTAGGTCCAAACGGATGTGGAATCATTGGATGTTTCCGGTTCTACGAACAAACCCGTTAGAAACCGATCAGAACGTTTGAATCTCCCGTCCAGGAGGTCATCCCCGGATTCCGCGCGAAACAAAAATGGTGAACCCGACGTGAATCCTTAACCAAGTTAAAGTGATGTTCTTCTTATCTGTTAGGCCCTTTGGGCCAACAAGGCAATCATTGACATATGATCATCCAAAAGATGCAGTAGCCGGATTCATCTTGATTATGTCTGTTACATGGAACAGGCACTCTTTTTTCAAGATCTTCTACAAAAAATGGCTCTCCTTAAATTCACCCCTGTGAATACTGCTGCTGGGAACACCTCTACTGTGAGGTCTGCTGCCGTGAAAACCAATGCTGCTACTCCTGCTGGAACGTCATCCGCTCTGAGGATGACATCACCAACTCAGCGTCTTCAACGCTGTGTTTCTAATGCACTGGTTAAGGAGTACCGTCGCAACGGTACTATCCCAACTCTGGAGGCCGCTCGTCAAGCCCTCCAAGTTAACAATTCTACCTAGTCGTCCGGACAACGGCGACCAGCAATCATGAAGCAGACGGTGCTGACTACCGTCTCCAACCGTTTCGGGTCGTTATCCCCGGAACGCAATTTCCATTCACTCCCTTATTCCGAGGAAGTGAATGAGCAGGTCCCGCAGGACCTTAATTCAAAAAGATAGGAGTCCTTCTCAAGGGCTCCCATCAACAATCACCGCCAGACTCATGCGGTAGTGCGCCCTCAACATGATGAGGGTACCGTCTCCAGGCATTCAGCTCAGGTTCCTCGAACCCGAGCAGGCAAGATGAATCACCAGAGACGGAATCCGGTTAACAATAGGCAGGTTGTCATCCCTGCCATCTCCGGAGAAGTCCACCAACCTAACTTGGTGGCAAACAACGAGCAGGCATACACACCTGCCCGTTTTAATCCCGCTGTCCAGCAGACTCGTCTGGCAGCATCAAGCCGATCCCGCCAAGCAATTCCGGCGGAGTACCATAGGCAGGAACATACACCTGCTTATACATCAGCAGTTAGTCAGCAGGCTCGTCTGACTACATATGATGGATCTCGTCAACCGCATTTGACGAAGTGTAATCAGCAGGCACATACACCTGCTAATACTAATCAAGCCTACCAACAGTCTCGTTTGGTAGCGCACGGAGAAGTCAGTCGGAAAGCCCCGACGACAAACAGGAGGCAGACTAAACTCTCTGCCTCCACACTTGAGTACTGTCAGGATTCACTGACAGGAAAAGGAGGACAGGAGCAGGCACATACACCTACTCCAAGCCCGGAATGGACGTATATCCCCGTTCCGGCGGCTGAAGTCACCAAACATATTTTGTCAATGGTGAAAGAGCAGAAGCAAATTCCTGCTCATATTCTGGATGCTTGCCAGGATATCATAACAGCTTCAGCATCATCTCAGGGACAGACACATAAATCTATCCCTAGCAGTGGAGTGACACATCAACAATTCACTGCGGAACAGACACACACATCTGTTCCAGTCCAAGAGGGTTGTGGGGCCTACTCCCCCATATCATATGGACAACCAAGTCAGACACATACACCTGATTTGAGCGATGATCGTCAGCCTAACCTGACCATCTTTCCTGATCAGGCACATACACCTGCTCAGAGCAATCACTTTCGTCATCAAGTGATTTCTAAAGCGAGTAAGAAGGCATCTAAGAAAAAGATCCGCCCAGCACAGTCAGGAGATCGAAGGCCAATCTGCAACAAGGCCTTGCTCGATGCTGGAGTTCTTGAAGCCCTCAGACATTTATCTGTCGGAATTCAAGATTCTACTCCCTCAGTTCCCAATAATAGGAACATTAATCCTGAAGGTCTTCAACAGACACTTCCTCATGAAGACTTGCTTCATGAAAATTCGGTCAATCTTGAAGTTTCTTCTTCAGATGAGAACCACAGGAACCCTCTATGTGGTCAGAAGACCAAGGAGCAGGAGATCTCATCTTTTGCTGTAACCCATCATGAAGGTCCTCCTCATGGTTATGAACTTCGCTGCGAAAGTCCTCTCCGCAGTAGTGATTCACATTGTCTCGAAAATTCTTCAGAAGGCAATGTAGTGACGAGAAAGCCCTCCTATCTCGAGGCACTTGCAAACGTAAAACCAGTCATCTCTGAAGTTTTACTATCGGCAGGTGAAACTCTTTCTCCATCAGAAGATAGCTTGGGGTTCAGGTTATTCTCCGAACCTTCCCTGGGTCATTCATCTTCCATCATGAATAGTGATTCCTCTACCAATCTTGTTGAATCCGATGAAGCAACAAGGAAACACCAACTCTGGTCCAAACAGGTAGAAGAATCTTCATTTAATGATAAAGAGGAAATGCTGAACATGAGGAAAAAACTGGCAAAAGGTGAAGTACCAGTCATGTTTTGGCCTTTAGCTGATTCACAGTATGACATTCCAAAGATGTTGACGGATGATGGAATCCATGATATTCGTCTTAACATATGGAAAACTCTTTGTCAATTAAAGAAGAAAGTATTATCTTACGATGAATATGAAAATCATCTTAAGATAATAGAAGGGTTACAATGCCAGATTGATTTGGCATCTCTATCAGTCTCTCGGTATCCGAAGGCTGAAAAGCAACAGAGAACCCTTCAACGTTCATGCCTTGGCGCACTAAGAAGATTGCGTCAGTTAATTTCCAATGCTCCATCTAATGTTCATATCAGAGGATGGGGTATTCACGGAACACTACATTTCACAGTGCTTTCCGATCAGCAAAGCCCGCCGAAAATGGTCTCATGCAATGTTATTGCCCATGGCCGGCCACAGTCAATAGGCTTTGTTCATAATCAAAATCTTGCTCGAGATCAAGCTTCAACTAGTTCCTCTCAAAGTCAAGTATATAGAGAACAGGTTGTTGAATTTCTCCTACATCAAGCAGGCGAGAATATTGCACAAGCCTCTCGTCTGGAGAAAACACGTCATCAAATGACAGAAGTTTCGGAAATCATCCAACGGTCTGTTGAACCAGGTGATAAAAGTGGATACAGGTTAATGCATCCAGCTAATTTCCGAGCTAAGATTCGCAAGATCAAGAGAGATTTTAAAAAGATCTCAGACATAGCATGTCAAGAGACACCCCAGCTTGCCAGACTGGGGACTTCTCTAACCCAACCCTCAGAATCAACGAATGGGATTCGAGGAGCTGAGCAGAAGCAACAGGAACACCCCCAGTCCACCGGTCTGGGGACTTTTTCAAATCTTCAATCCCTCCCTCAGAGAAAGTCAGTATTCTCTCGATTAGGGAACAAGCCTCAAGAGGAACGAAGAGCCAAGATGTCAGGAGATTCTCTCCAAGTGACGGTTCTCCAAGAAATTCCTGAGGGATCAAGTCAACGGAATGCCATGCCTTATCATGGACATAAAAGGAGACAATATCACAGAAATGCTGATAGAAAGGATTCCATGAAATATGCATCCATTAATGTCATCACTGCCGTTGCTGCTGATTCACCAGATGAGGCTCAATCAGAGGGATCAGATGAAGAGGTTCATGCTCAAGAAGTTGCGCACACAGACCTAAATGAAGAAGGTGTGCGCACACGTAATCAAAGGCTTACCCAAAATCTGGGTATTCCTTCAAGTAACCCACTTCCCCCTCTCCGAAAAGGATCCAATAAGGGGAAAGGAAAGAATCAGGTTACATATCACCCTTCCTCTGAAGGAGGTCAATCTCTCTCATTAGAGCAAAGGTTTGCACAACAGGAGGAAGAAATGAAAGAATTAAGAAGGTTGAATGCAGAACTACTTCAGAGTAGTCTTCTTCTTAAGAATGCTGAAGTCCGACAGCCGAAGGAATTTGTTGTAACTACTGAGATGGATCAGGAATATCCTCCTTTATCAGTACACCCACAGAGGTCTAATCCTACGGGTCAAACGCAACAACGGTTGGCAGCACTACCATTAGTTGCAGCACCAACCTCCACGGCTGTCCAAGCTCCATTCATTGCACCTACCCAAAACCAAGTTCAACCTGACGTTTCTCAAATGTTAATAACTACTATTGAGTCATTAACAGCTCGGTTAGAAACTATGGAAGGGAAACGGGCGCAAGTTCAACCTGAAAAGAAAGTTTACCCTGAATGGGTAGATTCAATTTCTCCCCCATCCAATTTTGGAAACCCTGTTTTCCCTACTTTCAATGGATCAGGCGACCCTGAACAACATTTGACGCATTACGTGTCTTGTTGTGATCCTATGATGGGAACTCCAGAGCAACAAGAAGCAGTGAAACTCAGATGCTTCGTGCGAACCTTGCAAGGACCAGCTTTTGTCTGGTATACAAGCTTGAAATCCCGGTCAGTCATCGGATGGGAGGATCTTCGTCAAAAATTCCTTCTTCAGTTCAGCTCAACTTTTCCAAAAACGACAGTTTTCGATCTTACAAACTGCAAGCAAAGGGAGAATGAAAGAGTCTCTGATTTCATTGCTCGTTGGAAGGGATTAACGTATTCCTTGAGTTTATCACTCCCTCAGGAGGAATTGTTGCCAATCTGTGTGGCAAATTTGCGTGACGAATTATGCACGCCATTGATCCCTGTGAAATACACAGGAGGGTTTCGAGACCTTACTTCAATCGCTCAACAGATTGAAGATTCCCTTATGCAGGCTAAGGTTAAATCTCGTGTAATTCCATCAGCTCCAGGAAGAAGAATGGGTAAAGCAGAAACTGCTACAGTTATGCTTAAACAGGCACCTGTACCTATTTCTACTTCAAAACCTTCATCTTCTCGAAGGGCTCCACCTCCTGAACGCCAACAACAAAGGCTGTTTCGTCCAAATGATCAAAAAGATCAACGACGAAAACAATTTGAGGATATGAAGAGTAAAACATACTCTTTCCAAAGTGAGCAAGTTCCTGGTTACTTCATTTCAGCTCTGGAAAATAATTTGGTTCAATTACCAGTGCCGAAGAGACCAAACAAGGAAGGAGATGAAGACCGTCCCAATTATTGTCCCTTTCATCAAATGTTGGGACATCCCATCCAGGAGTGTTTTGTCTTTAAAAACCTCCTACAAAAGATGGTCGACTTGGGACAAGTCAAATTGAAGGGTTCTTCAGCTCATGTAGCGTGTATTACCGCTACAGATCCAGAGGAAGGAGGCGAGTGGCAAGAAGTCAAAAGCAAAACTGCGAAAAAATATGATGATTGGATGGTCAGAAAGACAATCAATCGGACCCATTCCATTTTGCGAACACAATTGAAGAAGCCAATTGTGTCTCCTACAAAATCTGCAGTAAAGCCTCCATCAAAAGACAAATCCTCAAAAGGGCAGAGAAATTCAAAGAAGAAAGAGGAATCAGAAGAAGATGAGTATGTATCAAAGCCTAAATTGTCTTTGACTCTGGCAGATTTCATGCCATCTACTTCAAAGCAACGGGCACCGTCCCACCAAACGGCACAGCCTAAACAGGCTAACTTGGCAGAGTCTTTATCAGACGAAGTATTGATCTTTGGTTCTGTTAATATGATTCAATTAACAGATTCATATTCCAGTCTTGATGAGCCTGAATTCCCTGTATCAAATAAAGGAACCCGAGGAAGTTCTAGAGGCTCAGGATATAGGGGAAGTCGTGGATCTTTCCGAAGCCACTACTCTAATTCTACCCCTGCTAGCACTGTATATGTAGCAGAAACTCGTGGTAGAGCCCTTCAGCGAGCTCAAAATGAACAAGCAAGTTCTTCTGCCAATGGCCAACTCAGCTTCGGCACAGTTATTTTGGAAGACCGATTAAATGTTCCATCTTCTTTATCTCAGCAAGTAAATGGATCTAATCAGTCTAATTTTCCAAAACCAAAGATGTTTCCAACTTCAATACAAGAGGCATCAGCTTCCAAAGCATCTGCTTCCAAGATACCTGCTAAACCGCATATTCCTATTGGGAAACGCGGGCCTCTAGATCAAAAGTATGATATATTGAAACACTTGGCCCAAGTACCATCCAAATTATCAATTTTAGATGCTTTGAATCTATCAAAAGATCTTCGGGAAGCACTCATCGAAGCTTTGTCAAGTCCTCAGGAGTTTGAAGCTGAAATTGCTGCAGCTGAAATTTATCACATAGAGAATAATCCTGCAGAATGTCATGCAGTGATATCTTTTACTGATAAAGATGAAGATGATGTTGTGCATGGGCACATAAAACCTTTGTACCTATCTGGCAAAGTCAATGGTATAGATGTTCGAAGAGCTTTTATTGACAATGGTTCAGGAGTCAACCTCATGCCCATTCGCACACTTCATCGATTGGGCCTCACGGAATCTGATTTATCTCCTTCTACCATGATGTTGCAAGGATATGAAAAAAATGAACAAGAACCACTGGGAGAAGTTACGCTCAGAACTCAGTTTGGAGATCTTGTTTCCAATTCAGATTTCATGATTGTTGATCAAGACTCAGCTTTCAATATCTTGCTTGGAAGACCTTGGTTACATCAGCATGCAGCTATTCCGTCATCATACCATCAATGTCTCAAATACTGTTTCGATGGTCAAGTTGGAACATTGTATGGTGATAAGGCCCCGTTCAAAACATGTGAGTCTCAATACATTGAGGCGGAATTTTATCACATGAAGGGAAGAGAAAAATCTACAATGAAGGAAATTACCAAAGTTAATGCTCCATATGGTTTGGAAAAAATTCCAATAAATCCATTTTTACATGTGAGTACAGATTATGTGTTACCTATCAGTCAAATTGACAAAATAGGCCCAAATCAAAATACTCTTATGGAAAGATCCATAATGTCAATTATGGAAATCGAGCCAGACAACATGGGAGAAATTGGTAATTTACCAAGCAGTGATGAATGCATAAGTGGTGACGTTTTCATTTCGTCTGCTGAAATCCAACAAGTCTATACTTCGCTAATCAGGCCAGAAGAAGTTATAGCAACACCAGAGGTGAATGTTGATGTCGATTCTCAATCCATCATCTCCTCTTTATTTCCCAAAGAAGACCCTTTTTCATCAACAGGGTCGGAAATGGAAGCTTCTTCTTCAAAATGTGAAAATTTTGACATCTCTTATGATCATGAGAATTTCGTTTTTTCATCTACTTTGCAAGTAGAAATGGAAGATATAACACGTGATGAAGAGGAAGAGGAAGATCTTAGAGATGCTCCTCCAGCATTTGAAGAGGGTATCTCTACCACTGTGGATGAACTCAGAGAAGTAAATCTGGGTACAATGAAAGATCCACACCCCACTTTAATTAGTGCGGCCATGACCCTTGAAGAACAAGAGATGTATATTTCTTTTCTAAAGCAAAATAAAGATATTTTTGCTTGGAATTATACAGAGATGCCTGGCCTTGATCCTGATGTTGCCACCCATCATTTGGGTTTGCCAAAAGAACATCGAGGATTCAAGCAAGCCGCGAGAAGAACACACCCAACCTATGCTTCCAAAATCGAGGCTGAAGTGGATAAGCTTATCAAAGCTAACTTCGTCAGAGAAGTTCAATATCCCAAGTGGTTGGCTAATATTGTCCCAGTAAAGAAAAAGAACGGACAAATTAGGGTTTGCATCGATTTCAGAGATCTTAATCGGTATTGTCCCAAAGATGATTTTCCAGTTCCGATTACAGAACTCTTAATTGATGCGACGACTGGCTATGAAGTACTTTCTTTCATGGATGGATATTCTGGATATAATCAGATCCGAATGGCCCCAGAAGATGAGGAATATACAGCCTTCAGAGCTCCTCAAGGTGTGTTTTGTTGCCGGGTGATGCCCTTTGGTTTAAAGAATGCAGGTGCAACATATCAACGCGCCATGCATCGTATCTTCAAACCTTTTCTAGGGAAATTTGTTGAATGCTATGTAGATGATTTGGTGGTTAAATCCAAACAACGTTTTGATCACTTGGCTGATTTGGAAATCATATTCCACAAGCTTCGACAACATAATTTGAAGATGAACCCCTTAAAATGTGCTTTTGGGGTAACCTCAGGAAAATTCCTCGGCTTTGTTGTACGCCATCGTGGTATTGAAGTCGATCCTGAGAAGACCAAATCAATCCTTGGTATGTCACCTCCTCAGAATTTGAAAGAATTAAGAGGACTTCAAGGACACATAGCCTATATTCGGCGTTTCATCGCCAATTTGGCAGGCAAAAGTTTACCTTTTACCAAATTATTGAAGAAAGGAGTCACTTACCAGTGGACTAAAGAATGTCAAGAAGCATTTGATGTTCTCAAGAAATACCTCTTAAGTCCACCAGTACTCATGCCACCTGTTGAGGGTAGACCTCTTATCCTCTATGTGACAGCTTTAGAGTGATCATTGGGTGCCTTTCTCGCTCAAAAGAATGATGTTGGGAATGAAAATAGTCTCTACTATCTCAGTAGAACTATGCTTGAAGCAGAAACCCGGTATTCGAGTATTGAAAAATGCTGCCTAGCATTAATCTTTGCAGTTCAGAAACTGAGACACTACCTGCAACATCACGAGGTCCAATTGGTATCTCGTAATAATCCACTCAAATTCATCCTTAGGCGTCCAATGCTTACAGGACGTCTGGCAAGGTGGGCGGTTATTCTACAGCAGTTCGACATTCAGTATGTGTCTCAAAAGGCAATTAAGGGCCAAGCTCTGGCTGATTTCCTGGCTGAACACCCTTTAGTGGAAGACACGTATTCAGATATCGAACTCCCTGATGAGGAAGTTTTTTCTATTCAAGAGAATCCTCAAACATGGGAAATGTATTTTGATGGTGCTTCTAGAAGTCCAATAGGGAAGAAAATGGAAAATCCTAAATTCAACAAAGTTGGTTTAGGAATTGTGCTCATTTCTCCAGATAAGGCAGTGTTACCTTATTCCTTTTTGTTGTGGGAAGGTGGTACCAATAATGAAGCTGAATACCAAGCTCTCATTGCAGGCTTGGAGTTAGCGCTTCAAGCACAAGTGAATCACTTAAAGGTGAAAGGTGATTCAGACCTGGTAATCAAACAAGTCAATGGGGATTATGCCATCAGAAAAGAAGAATTAATCCCTTTGTATGATTACGTCAGAGAGTTAATGTCGGAATTCCCTTCAGAACCGACATTTTCTTATGTCCCAAGATCACAAAATGCTCAAGCTGAGGCACTGGCTAATATAGCCACAGCTTTAGCAGATCCAAATCGGGACGAGACAACCATCGGTATTGGCCACCGTCGTGCAATTTCACCTTATGTTCAAGTCAGAACAGAGGAAATTAATGAAATTAGTCCCATTCCTGAACCATATGGTCATACTACAGGATGGATGTCACCTATCAGGGAATACCTTCAAAATGGAACACTTCCACCTGATAGAGCCGAGAGAGAACAAATTCGGCGACGTGTGGTCAATTTTACTCTTTATGATGGTCCAAACCACATTGAGAAAATTCTCTACAAACGTGGTTTTGATGGAGTTCTCTTCAGATGTATTGATGGTGAAGAGACAATGGCTGTCATAAAAGAAGTGCATGCAGGAGTCTGTGGTGCCCACCAGTCTGGACATAGATTGTCTGATCAAATTCGAAGACTTGGATACTTCTGGCCTTCAATGATACAAGATTGTGTTAATTTCACAAAGAAGTGTCATTCATGCCAAGTATATGCCAATTTCATTCATCAACCTCCATAGTTGCTTCATACAGCTAAATACTCATGGCCATTTTCCACATGGGGAATGGATGTGGTGGGACCTTACCCTTCAGCTACGGCCAAGCAGTTTAAGTACATTCTTACTGCTACTGATTTCTTTTCCAAATGGGCAGAGGCAGTACCTCTCAAAGAAGTCAGTTCTAAATGCATTGTTAGCTTCATCAAGTCTAACATCATTACTAGATTTGGTGTCCCTCATACCATATTGACAGACAACGGCACCAACTTCTGTTCTTCTGAGGTAAAGAGATTGTATCAAGAATACAACATTAAGTCCAACCATTCATCTCGATATCATGCAGCGGCTAATGGCCAGATAGAGGCCTTCAACAAGACTCTTTCAAATATACTGCAAAAGATGGTGGATAAAGATAAGAGGTCATGGCCTGATAAACTCTATCATGCTTTATGGGCTTATCGGACTACCACTCGCAATGCAACGCAATCTACTCCATATTCATTGGTATATGGAACAGAAGCAGTCTTGCCAATTGAAGTTCAATTTCCCTCACTCAGAATAGCCATTTGTGATCAGTTATCAACAGATGAGCAATCCCAAAAGAGGTTGAATGAATTGGAACAGTTAGATGAGAAAAGATTGTGCACTTTGCACCACTTGGAAATCTATCAGAATCGAATAGCACGAGCTTTTAACAAAAAAGTTCGTCTTCGTTCATTCATTCAGGGAGAATTAGTATTGGTTCTCAGAACACCAATGATACCAGGAAAGAAGCCTCCCAAGCTTGAACCAAAATGGGAAGGACCTTATTCAGTACATAAGGTCTACTCCAATGGAGCGTATTCTCTGATTTCAATGGATGGAGAACACATCACGACTCCAACTAATGCCAGATTTCTGAAGAAGTATTTTGTATAAACACAAAATATTGTTCCCAGAACCAAGACTTACAATTGGTTCATACAGAAAAGGTCCGGTATGACCTTAAACTACACCATGGTCCAGTATGACCTTAAACTACAACTTCGTCCAACATGACGTTAAACTGTGTCACCTTCAATGTCCGAGATGACATTAAACTAAATTTTGTCCCTGCAACATGACACTAAACTGTGCAGCACCAATAGTCCTAACTACAAGACTTTAAACTGCATAGTCCCTGATTTTGTCCTACATGACACTAAACTGTACATGTCTGAGATGACATTAAACTATATTTTGTCCTAGCAAAATGACATTAAAACTGTGTGGCGCTTTCATCGTCCAGCATGACATTAAACTGTAAAAAAATCCCCAGAACTGATATCCTCATATTGGTTCACCTTAGTCCTAGCTACATGACTTTAAACTGTACAGCACCAGTTCGTCCTTGCTATATGACGTTAAACTATACAGCAATGGTCCAGTATGACATTAAACTACAGCTTCGTCCCACATGACATTAAACTGTGAAAAAGTTCCCTAAACCATCCAGCATGACCTTAAACTGCATCATCCCTGGTCCATGTATATAACCATAAACTATTTGCAAATCCCTTATGTCCAGCAAGACGTTAAACTGTGACGTCCTAACTACATGACGCTAAACTGTATAAAAGTCCCTCACGTCCGGAAAGACGTTAAAACTATATAATCATCAAAGGTCCAACATGACATTAAACTGCACCATCCACGGTCCATGCATATGACCTTAAGCTATTCTCACTTTCGTCCGACATGACGTTAAAATGGTAAACTCTTTTGTCCTTACTGCATGACATTAAACTGCAAAGTCCCCCTTTTCGTCCAATATGACGTTAAACTATATTATCCCCATCGTCCTAACTACATGACGCTAAACTGTACAGAAAATCCTTGATAGGTCCTACATGACATTAAACTGTATTTTGTCCCTGCTACATGACACTAAACTATGAAGCACCAATAGTCCTAACTGCAAGACTTTAAACTGCATAGTCCCTTTTTTATGTCCTACATGACATTAAACTGTGCATTGTTAAGGTTGTTATTACCTCTTGTTTCTCACACCGTGTATGACTCACGTGAGCTTAGAGCGAACATCAACCATAACACTCCCTTTGGGCCACTAACCATGTGTAAGTCCCAACAACATTTTTTTTAGATCATTGTCCCCAAGAACAACTTGATCATTAATTCATTCTTTAATCGAACTACACGGACTTTGATCCTTGCCCTCCAGGCTGGGTATGTAGGCAACCTCCCAGGGTTCAAGCCCAAAAAACAATCTCTTCACATTGGTTCACCACAATCTCATATGATGATGATTTGTGAAACCACCCCTGGAATCAATATCTTTACATTGATTCACTTTCGTCCTTGTTATATGACGTTAAACTATACAACACTTTTGTCTGGTACGACAATAAACTACAATATTCTTTGATTTCCTCATTTGAGAAGGAACCATTATTAACATTGATTCTTTTTCAATCATGGTTTTCATTTTCAAAAAGACTACGTACATACATGGTAATGCCTAAACTTTTTATCTTAGGTTAAAACCATCATTGCACTAAAGTCCCTTTTCACCCTTCACATGTACGAACCAAATTTGTACAAAGGGTAGTTTCAAGAACTACGTGGACTTGATTCCCATCCTTATGGGATACGTAGGAACATTCGAGTGTCCCTCGAATCCAGTCCCAAGTCTTTTTGGCCTAACCCCAAATTTCACTTTCAGTCCCTTGGCTGAAAAGTCTTCATGAAAACACACACTGTGTATTCATTATTATGGTCCGAATTCTATGACCCTAAACTAAGATCACTCATACTTTCGTCCTGCACGACGTTAAACTGCATTTCAAGAACTACGTATGGCTTGATTCTCATTCTTATGAGATACGTAGTGAAGTCCAAGTTTAGGACCCAGCCACAACATGATTATGGTTTTCATTGACCTATGTATCTCTATATACATTGGAAAATACCCATCTTTATGTATTATAATCCTAACCTCAAATATTTTCAGATCTTCATAACCCTTTTCATGACTTCTAGTCACAAAAATGTCAAACTTCTGAGAATTCTTTTGCCTGACTATGCAGCACGTGCCCATAGGTGGCCTTGCATAAACAGTCCACATAAAAGACTTTTCAGCCAAGAGATGCTATTTATTTGACCATGCAGCCAATGCCCATAGGTGGCCCTGCATGTTTTCAACTCCCTAACGGGTTTGTTAAATAATAGTAACTTCATTCTTGGGAAGAATGCCTCTTTTGTCCTTATTTTTCTTAAACGACAGTATGTAGGGATCCGCAAAAATAGCCATCCTTAACATATTTGTCCTACATCCTTTTTCATGATCTGAAAGTATTCAAGTCTATGGTTTATTCTTCTTCCCTACGTTTGGGTCAGACCTTCGTAGGAGTGATATTCATCCAGTTCTTCGATATTCTTGTTCGGAAATATCCTCTCCATATTCAAGTACCTCTTTCCATACAACAAACTCTATGCTTTAGAAAATTTGAATATCCATAAACTTTCACTGGCTTTTAGCACTAGGAAAGTAAATTTCTGGGAGTTCTTTTGCCTGACTATGCAGCACGTGCCCATAGGTGGCCTTGCATAAACAGTCCACATAACAGACTTGTCAGCCAAAAGATGCTATTTTATTTGACAATGCAGCCAATGCCCATAGGTGGCCCTGCATATTTCGACCCCCTAACGGGTTTTGTTAAATAATATTAACTTCATTATTGGAAACTACTTTTTCTAATGCCTTTTAGCTCTTTTTCATATCATTCCTCGGATTCAAATATTCTTAAGCCATAGTTTACATTTTTTCTCTCATACTTGAGTATGGTAATATGTTTTCAGATAAGTTATCAAGGAATTGAGTCAATTCTAATCCATTTTGGTCAAAGCTATTTCGACCTTAAACATTAGCCCCTTTATGTCCGGTGTGCATGACTTTAAACTGCCCACACAAAAGACAAAGGAACTTTGAATAAAATTCAAGTTCCAGCACACTTGCGTGCTGCCTTATGTGCCCTAAAGACTTGCGCGCCCCCTTTTCCTTTGAATGTATTCAATTTCCTCAGAGTCAAATCCTCATTTCTTTCCAGATCCAACTCTGAGGGGGGACTTTTGTTGACGCTCCTTTCGTCACAGAATCTAAAGATCGGAAAAGGGGAATATCTGAGCTCAATGTGATTCATCCTTTGAAGAAACATCAAAAATCGACAAAGGGATGAACAAGGAGAACATTGCCCATAGGCCGCGCAAGTTCCATCATGGTCGCGCAAGTACACTTGCGCGCCGCCTAGTGGTCGTGCAAGTACTTGCGCGACACCTTATGGTCGTGCAAGTAACTTGCGCGACCTAAGTGATAACCGCCCGGTAACCGCCCGGTAACCGCCCAGGGTCTTCTTTTGCCTATAAATAGACCCTGTGGGCCCCCCATTCAGGAGGATCTTTTTCCAGAAACTCGGATTGAAGCTCCCGACGCCCAAGTCTCTTCTCAAAGCTTCCGGAACACTTCTAAGGTAATTTCTTACCTAGAACGGAAGATCTAAAGAGAAAAAGGAAGGCCTAAGTGTTGAAACTTATCAAACACTTGCGCGCCTACTTAATTCCTTCAATATAACTTGCGCGTCCCTCTTCTGGAAGAACCTCAAGAAGATGGTGAAGGGTTTAATAAAGAGTCGCTCAAGTATTTCAATACTGGTTGAAAATCGCGCAAGTACCCCTCATGTCGCGCAAGTATACTTGCGCGACCAATACTTGCGCGCCGCCGCAGGACTTGCGCGCCTTTCAAGACTTGCGCGCCCCTAACTTTTTGGGTGCCCATCTTGCCCATTTTTACCCCTCTTAAGCCATTTCACCCTTCCTATTCAAGATTCAGTCTTCAAGATACTCTTCAAAAGCCATTTATGGCATGATTTCTTGATTTGACATCCTTATCTGAAAGGAATTCTATGAAATACCTCTCAACACCCAGTGATTTAAACATCTTTATGTCACCAAAGATTGAGAGTTCATTCATTTCAACCTCATCCTTTAAGATGAGAGAATCCTAACCTGGGTCTCCTTTTCAGGAATAAGACTCAGTCATAACCTTGGGCTTCCTTTTCAGGAGTAAGCCCCAAGTCTCCTAACCTAGGCTTCTTTCTCAGGAATAAGTCCTAGTCATAAATCTTGGGCATCTTTCTTAAGAATAAGCCCCAATCAAGTCCTTTAATCTTGGGCATCCTCCTCAGGAGTAAGCCCCAAACCTTAATCCCTAACCTGGGTCTCCTTTTCAGGAATAAGACTCAGTCATAACCTTGGGCTTCCTTTTCATGAGTAAGTCCTAGTCATAAATCTTGGGCATCCTTCTTAAGAGTAAGCCCCAAGTCTCTTAAAATTTCTCTTAACCAGTCACAAATTATCTTTGATTTGGGATTCCTTTTCAGGAATAAAACCCAATCATAAGTCCCCTCCTAACTTGGGCATCCTCCTTAGGAGTAAGCCCCAAGATTAGAGTATTCAAATCTCCATGAAGCACATATAAGTTTGTGGACCCTGTTCTTGGATTTTCTCCCTAAAAGTAAATCCTAAACCTTCGCCTATCTGGGCAGTCATCTATACATAAGCCCCAAAACAAATTCTTATGATTGCATCTTTTACGGCACAATTGTCTAAATTTTACCAATACCTCTTGTTTCTCACACCGAGCATGACTCACGTGATCTTAGAGTGTAAAAGTAATTATGACATTCATCTTTGATCCATCAATCATAAAACATCATATACCATTCCTCGAACTACGTGGGTTCTGATTCCTTTTTTCAAAACAAAGGATACGTAGGTAGCCCATTTATGGGTTCGATCCCAACTTTGAAATAATCTCTGTCCTTCTGAATGACGATAAACTTCAAGTGCCCCACTGAGTGGCTTTAAAACCAGCTTGGTCATCATAATGACCAAGAGACTTTTATATAAATGTTTTGAAGGATACCATTGACCAAGAATCTCTAAACAAATATAGATGATTCTCTATTGATGAAGAACCTCGAATACATATAAAAGATTCTCTAAATTTCTTTCATACTTGATCATTGATTGTTAAAATTATAGGAAAACTCAATTTATACTTGGTAATGTAATAAGGATTCACGAACATAACTTAAATCTATAAAGAGAGTCCCGGAGTAGACAATAATTCCCCTCAAAAAGGTGTGATGAGTCCGACCTCCCATCCTCTCGACCAATGCAAATTCCTAAGCCTCATTAGCCCACAAGCTAATGAGCGCCTGCCTTTGGAAAGTAGGTCCAAACGGATGTGGAATCATTGGATGTTTCCGGTTCTACGAACAAACCCGTTAGAAACCGATCGGAACGTTTGAATCTCCCGTCCAGGAGGTCATCCCCGGATTCCGCGCGAAACATATACAAATATAAAGAATAAGAAAAAATAAATAAATAATATAAAACCCTAAAAACCCTAAAAATTATTCCAAAAAAAATAAAATCCATAAATACACAAAATCACTATAAATAAAACTCATGAAGGCTAAAAAACATAAAGACATATAAAAACACTAAATACCCACTAAAACCCCAAAAGACTATCATAAAAAAAATTCCACTAAGATAATATAAAAATCCATATATAGCCTTAAAATAAAATAAGATTCTCTAAAAAATCCTATAAAGTACAAAACCCCAAAAAACCTTAAAAACCCTTAAAACCCTTTAATATTTTAAATACCTTGTGGAAAATTAAAACCGTAAAACCCACTAAAAACGATAAAAAACTATGACCCTTAAATTAACATAGTACTTGAAAACCTTAAAAACCACTAAAATACCCAGGAAATCCAAAACTGTTTAAAAACCATAGAAAACTATAAAAAAAATACCCTAAAAACCATAAATAATCTTTAAAAGACCATAAAAACTATAACAACATTGAAATCCCAAAAATCCTAGAAACACTAAAAGGCCCATTAAACCGTAAAACAAGTATAGACCCAAAAAATAGAGTTTAAAAGGTAAATGACTCTAAACCACCTTAAGACCACTAAAAACCATATAAAACCTAAAAATCATAAAATCATAAAACCCTGAATAATACAAAACCCATAAAACAGTAAAAACCCCTAAGAAATAAAACACCACTAAAAAACTAGAAAAAAATGATAAAACACATAAAACATAAAATAACTATAAAATCATTATAGAAGAAATGAAAAAAGGATAAAAACAATAAAAAACCCTAAAACCCTAAAACCCTTGTTAACCTTAAGAACCTATAAAAAGACATAAAAATACCTACACCCTAAAAAAATTGAAACCCCTAAAATCCTCAAAACTGTAAATAAAAGATATAATAGTAGAAAACATTATGAAAACATTACAAACAATAATAACTGTTAAAAACACCCTAATACGTCAAAAAACAGTAAAACACCATTGAAAATTTACAAAACCGTAAATACCATAAAAAATATAAAACAATGAGGAACCAATTTTTTTTATATAATCTACAAATCCTATAGAAACCCTAAAAATAAAACAATTCTAAAAACCACCAAAAATCAATGGAAACCCTTAAAACCCATAAAACCCAAAAACCTCAAAACCTGTAATAACCAAAAAAATGACCATAGAAACCTTAAAAATCATAAATCCCCAAAATAACCACAAACACCTAAAACTCGTTAAATACTCTAAAAACCCTAAAACCCCAAAAAACAAAAAATAAATACCCAAAACCCCTTGAAAAACAAACCAAAAAACCCCATAACCCCCAAAAACCAAAAACCCCTTCAAATACCCAATAACCCCTAAAAGAAATTAAATAACCCTAAAGACCATAAAAAAATCTAATAACACCTAAAAACCTAAAAACCATTAAAACACCATAAAACCCTATTCCCCCTAAAAATCATAAAAAAACTAAGAAACCATAAAAAGAAAAAAAACATTAAAAAACATAAAATACTAAAATAAAATAATATACCTAAAAACACTAAAATCATTTAAAACTACAAATGGACTAAAAACCTAAAAACCAAAAAACGCTATAAACCCTAAAACACTAAAAACCCTAAAATCTCAAAAAATAATTAAAAACCATAAATTCTATAAACTCAAATAAAACCCCTCAAATCCCAAAAACATTAAAACCCACTCGAAACACTAAAACACTAAGAACTCTACAAAACCAAAAAAACCTCAAAAATCTCTCAAACCCTAAAAACATAGAAAACCAAATCCCCCCTCGAGGACCCCACAAACTCAAAAAATTCTAATGAAGCCTAAAAAAACTAAAACCCCAATATCATACAAAAAATAGTTATAACCCTAAAACATATTCAAAAACCCCATAAACGATACAATAAAAAAACACTGAAAGATCCTAAAATACTCAAAAACCCCAAATTTAATAAAATCCTAAAAAACACCTAAAAGAATATAAAACCCCCTAAAGGAATGAAAAACCCCTAACATGTCAAGAGGACCCTTAAAACACAAAAATTACGTAATGGTCCCATAAAAATCATAAAACCATATGGGTCCCTAAAGACCCTTAAACAATAGTGGACAGTACAAACCTTAAAAGACCATAAAAAATAAAAAAATTACCCAAAACCCCAAAAGACCCAAGAAAATGATTAAAACCCTAAACGAGCCTAAAATACCTTAAAATAACCTAAAAATAATAATACCCTAAAACCACTTAAAATAATAAAACCCAAAAAACATTAAAAGGACGTAAAAACATGAAAACCCAAATAGTCCCTAAAACTCATAAAAACAAAAAAACCCTAAAGAAGATTAAACCCCTAGAAATACATAAAAAATTAATGAAAACATTGAAAAACAAAACAATCCTCAACATAAAAACCCAAAAAAAACCCTAAAATGGAAAAAAATTAAATATCCCCTAAACACCTAAAAATCCTTTAATCCTTTACCCCACACCTCACTAAAACACCAATAAGGGAATTAAAATGTACAAAACCCCCAACACCCTAAAAACAATAAATACACCTATGGTATTGTACAAACTCTAAAAAGAAAAAGGACACTAAAACCCCTAAAAATTACTTAAATGACTGTAAAACCCTAAAACCCCCGAAAAAAATAAAATCCGTAAAACCCTAAGAAACCATAAAAGACCTAAAAAAGCACTAAAAGACCATAAAAACCCCAAAAATATAAAAGTTAAAAAATAACCCAATTAAACCACCAAAGACCCTAAAAACTAATAAACACCATAAAAACCCTAAAATCCATAAAAACCAAATTTCCTTTTA
The DNA here is from genome assembly GCA_963277665.1 of Viscum album. Taxonomy (NCBI): domain Eukaryota; kingdom Viridiplantae; phylum Streptophyta; class Magnoliopsida; order Santalales; family Viscaceae; genus Viscum; species Viscum album. The sequence goes on along the minus strand of OY728165.1, from coordinate 980,824,031 downwards.
AAAACATTAAAAATCATATAACCCATAAAAACACTAAATCTCAAATAGACTAAAAAAATCTAAAAACACAATGAATGCAAAAACACAAAACCCCCCCTAAATCCCCTAAAACAAAAAATAACATTAAAAAACTATAAATCCTAAAAACACATAAATCTAAAAAAAATAAACCCTATAAATCATCGAAACACCTAAAACCCTAAAAATGATAAAATTCATAAATCCCATAAAAATAATAAAATACCATAAAAATTGTTAAATCCATTAAAACAAATTTTTTTAGTAAAATCACTAAAAACCCATAAACCATAAAACACTAAATTCCCTTAAAATACTAAAACCCAAATAATAACTAAATCCCAAAAAACCATAAAACAAAAAATACCAAAATACTAAAATACATAGAAAAACACCTAACACTATAAAAATATCCATAAAACCCTAAAAAAATAAAACACCCTTGAAGCACCCTAAAAACAATAAAAACACTAAAATGATCTAAATGACCAATAAATACATTAAATATCATGAAACCGCATAAAACCCTCAAAGCCCATAAAAACCTAAAAATACTATTAAAAACTAAAAACCCAATAGACCCAATAGACCCAATAAAACCATTAAAACCCTAAACTCCCAAAAATCATACATTACCATAAAACCTCAATAACCATAAGAAGCCTCTATGAACAATAAAAAAACCTAAAAATACCAAAAGATACTAATTTTTCTAAAATAAACCTAATATCCATTAAAATACCAAAAAATCATTACAAAACTACAATATCCTAAAAACATAATATTCATAAAATGCTAAAGAACCATTAAAAAACCATAAGAAATCCTAGGAATTCCAGTAATATCATAAATCCAAAAATAATCCTTAACCCCCATAAAACCCCTAAAACCCCTAAAAACACTTATAATAAAAAAACCAAAACACAAGAATACCGATCAAAGCCATGAAAAATAATAAAAACCTTAAATGATTATAAAAGTCCCAAAAAAACCTAATTGACCATTATGAACCCTAAAATCCAAAATATCCTTATAATCATTTAAAGTCAAAAAACCAATTAAACCCCTAAAACTATAATAATATCTAGAAACTCCAATAATCATTAAAACCCCAAAAAAACACTAGAACCCTTAAACATAAAAAGTACTAAAACCCTTAAAACACTAAAAATAAAAAAAATCCAAAAATAACAACTAAAAATACAAAAAAAAAAAAGAAAAACCATTTTAAATCCATAAAACCCCCAAATACAAAAATAAACAATAAAACCCAAAAAATCCTTAACCCAAAAACCATAAAACCCTAAAAATAATTTAAACCATAAAAGATCAAAAAAACACAAAAAAACCTTCAAAACCCAATGAAACGCTAAAAAGAATAAAAACCATAATCTCCATAATCTACCCCAAAAACCATTAAAATTATAAATCTGAAAAAAATGCCTGACAAACAAAAAAACTACAGGAGACCCTTAAACCTCCAAAAACTCCTAAAAACCCTAATACCCAAGAAACCATAAAACCCCTATAATAATTTAAAAATATGTAAAACCTAGAAATTAAAAAACGTCTTTAAAAATACTAAAAATTCTAAAATCCCCCAAAACTATAAAAACACTAAATCACCCCTAAAACACTCAAAACCCCCTTTAAAACCAAAATATACTAAAAACCATAAACGAACCCAAAACCCTCTAAAAACAAAAAAAACCAAAATCCCTAAAAATCCTATAAAACCCATTAGAAACCCAAACCATACTTAATCTCAAGAAAAAATATTAAACTCATATAAAATGAATACCACAAAATAATTATACCCTAAGAACCCTAAAACACTAAAAACCCTAAGACCCTTAAACCCCAAAAAATTATAAAACAACCTAAAACCCTTAAAAATGGAAAAACCTTAAAAAACGATACACTACTAAGAATTGTAAAACAACTGTAAAATACCTAAAAACACTTAAATACAAAAATTCTAAAAAATAAAAAATACTGTAAAATCATTTAAAACCCCTAAACCTCTTAAATTACTAAAATACTCAAAACCATAAGATCTCTAAAAACCAATAAAAAATCTAAATATTGTAATGTCTAAAAAACCCTAAAACCTCAAAAACCCCAAAATAGTAAAACCCTAAGAAAATAAATATAACACTACAAGTACCAAAACCCCCTAATGTCCCTAAATACCACTTAAAAACTCTATCAAAACAAAAAAACCAACAAAAATTAAAAAGAGTTCAAAACCACGAAAAATCATAAAATCCCTATAATCCCTAAAAACCCTCATAACCCTAGAAAACCATAAACTAACATTAAAACACAAATATAATTATAAAGACCGTAAAAACGCAAAACCCCCTAAAACCCATTAAAACCCTTAAAACCCCAAAACCCCTAAAATACCTAAAAACTCAAAAAACCCTAATATCCATACAAACCCTAAAACATTAAAATCCTTAAAAATGCATAAAACCCAAAAAACAATAAAAATTGAAATAACCCTTAAAATAATTAAAAACCCCAACAACCATATAACCACTGAAAACCATTTAACCCCAAAACAAATTAATTATCCTTAAAATATAAATACTCATAAAGACCCCTTAAAACCATAAATACTAAAACCCCGAAAATGAAATTAAACCTTAAAAATCATAAAAATCCTAAGACCCCTTTAAAGACAGTAAAAACATATAACCCTTAAAAGTTCATAATAACAATACAAATCCCAATATCCAAAATAAAATAAAATAACACATAACCATTTAAAACACTAACAGATACTAAATACCATAAAAACTCAAAAAATTATAAAATACCCTTGAAGGGTCTAAAAACCCAAAATCAACAAAATGGACTAGAAAGATACAAAATTCCATAAAAATCATTAAAAGCCTAAAAAAATTAAAGGATTCTAATGGGACCTAATGGGACCGAAAAACCATAAAGGATCCTAAAACCCTAAAAATCCCTATATCACCAAAAATCCGAGAGGAACCACAAAAAATCTAAAACCCCTAAAGGAAACCAAAAAATCATAAAAACCCTAAAGTTCCCTTAAAATATTTGAAAACCATAATTGAGAATAAAGACCCATTAAAGACCTTAAATCTCAAAAAACATAAAAAACATAAAACTCCCATAAAACTCATGGAGTCTTCAGAAAACACTACAAAACCATAGCCGATCCTAAAATCCCTTACAAGCCCCAAAAAAACTAAAACCACTAAAAAACCTAAAGTACCAAAAAAAATAAAATGATCTTAAAAATACTACAAACATTAAATGAACATAAAAATACTAAAAACAATAAAAGACCCTAAAACCAATAAAAACACTGAAATCTATAAAAGGAATAAAAACCCAAAAAACCATTAGAACCCCCAAAAATTCCTACAAAACATATAAAACTGAAAATATTATATAAATTCTAAAAACACTAGAAACCCTAAATCCTCATAAAAACTATTAAAAACACATGAAATCCATAAAAATAGTAAAACAATAATAATTTTTATTATTATTAAAAACACTAAAATCACTAAAAACCCAAAAATACTATTAAAAACTAAAAAAACTATAAAAACGTCAAAAAACCCCAAATCCTCTAAAGAACCAAGAAAATCCTGAAACCCCCAGAAGGACCCCAGAAACCGAAAAACCAAAACGGAACATTAATCCCAAAAGGGCACTAAAAAAATACCTAAAATCCTTGAAATCCATGAAAATATAAAAACCCCCTGAAACCCTTGAAGTCTCTAATGTTCCCAGAAAATCGAAAACAACCATGCACACCCAAAAAAACATAAAAGACCATAAAACCCATTAAAAACCTAGACACCCTAACACCCCTAAAATAACTAAAATCCTAAACACCATAAAAAACTAAACAAAAAAAATACTAATACTTGAAAACACTTAACCAAATAGAATCCTTAAAAATATTAAAAAATCCTTAGTCCAAAAAATTCCTGAAAAAAATTGAATCCCCAAAAAAACTAAACCCCATAAAAACCTTACAATCCCAATACACCGCCCAAAAATACCCTAGATACACTAAAACTTTAAAAACCTATAAAACTTCAAAAACACTAATACCCATGAAAAAACAACAATAACCCAAAAAACCCAAAAAACATAAATATCATAAAACCATTAAAATTTCAAAAAAGTCCTCAAACCCCTAGAAACTCCTAAGACCCTAAAAATACTAAAACCATTAAACCCCGTTAAAACCGTAAAACACTAGAAACCATAAATGAACCTAAAAGATCCTAAATACCCCCAAAATACAAGAAAACTATAAAAAACACAAAACCAATAAAATATTTAAAATACCAAAAAACCAATGGAAAAACTAAATACCCTAAGAAACCATAAATAACCCTCAACCCCCCTTAAAATCATAAACTCATAAAAAACTATAAAACCACAAAAAACTATGAACCTTAATACTGTGTTGAAAAACATAAAACCCCCTATAAACCACAGAATCATAAAAATCATAAAATCCTAATAAATAAAAAACATGAAACCCAAAAAACAATAAAACCCCTAAAAGACCATAAATACAATAAAGAACCCTAAAACCCTTAAAAACCTAAAATCCCTAAAACCCTTGAAACCCAATGTACCAATAACCTTCCCCATCACCTCAAAAAAACACTAAAAAGTAAATAACTATAATGTCATTAAACATTATAAAAGACCATAAATATCTCTTTTAAACACTAAAATATCATAAAACCCCTAAAAACACAAAAAACCATAAAACCATAAAAAATCAAAATCGAAAATTCATAAAACACAAAAAAAACAAAAAAAACCCTGGCATTCTAAAAACCCCAAAACACTAAAAAATCACAAACCAACTAAAAATAAACCCCCCCAAACAATAAAATTCATAAGAAACTAAAACAATTTAAAATCTATAAATTCCTATAATTCTCTATAAACACAAAAAACCCAAAAAAAACCAAAGACCCCCCAAACCCTACAACCATAAAAACCCATAAAACACAAAGATCCCATAAATAAATTAAAATACCACTAATGGACCTAAAAGGATGTTAAACAATTAAAACACCTAAAACACTAAAAACCAAAAAACCCTAGAATCCCTAAGGTAATAAAAACCCATAAAACCATAAAAAGAATAAAATCCTTAAAATTTTAAAAGGCCTTGAAATCAATAAAGAACATAAATACCCTAAAACCCATTAAACCCTAAAAAGTCCCTATAAGACCCTAAAATCCATTAATCCCAAAAAAACTGACCAAAAATACAAAATTTACCTTAGAACACCAACCAACCCCAAAAATAGAAAAGGATAAAACCCCTAAAATACCATAAGAGATAGAGGCTGTGTCTCCTGGATCCTCCCGCGCTCGCTTTGGATGACGACTCCTCTTGCGACCCCACGACGCAGCGGTGCCTTCCCTGTGGTTTTGGCTTCTCCAGCGTTGGCTTTCCCAGCTTCATTTCTCTCTCCTCTTGCGGTATGTTACTTTTGGGTTTGTGGTGCCCTGAAGATTGATTTCTCTTGAATCAACCCCAAATGAAGAATTCAACCATGGAGGATCGGGCCAGATCCGGCCACTCCGACGTGCAGCTCTGCAGTTTCTTGGAGAAGTGGTCTCACTCTGGCCATTCACGTCATGGATATTCGGTGGATTTTCTTAGATCTTGTCTTCTAGGCTTGGGGGCATGGGCCAGATCTGCTATGGAAGTTCTGGATACTGTACGAAGTGGCGTGGCCTTGTGGTGGAGGGAGGTTCAATGGCAATGTGGGTTTTGGCTCCAGCCTCATTTCTGCGGCATCTGGTTCTGGTTTGCTGCGGTGATATGGCAGGCGGCGTTGCAACTTCTCGAACGAATTGGATTTATGTGGCTTAAGAGAGGTCCAGGCTTGGCGAGGTCGCTGGGGATCATTCCATGGTGGTCTTCCCATCCTGATGATGGTTTTGAGGACTTGGTGTCTTATTCTATAATGCAGTTTCTTGGATCTGTTCAGGAGGCAGAGATCAGACCGGTGTTGCACCGATTTGTGCAGGTAATGCAGGTTCGTCTTTTTGACTTCTCCATATTGGTTCTATCCAATGAAAATGCTGAAGGGATTGTCATGTTTTTTTTCACTCTGGCTGCTATGTTGGATGACTATTTTATATGCGGTGGTTGTTTTGGCTGTGATCTATTGTGGTTGCTGGTTTTTGGGTCTATTGCGTGGCGTTGGATGCTGCTATGGCTGTTGCGGTTCAGCGATGGGAATGGGTGATGGTTTCCCCCTGGGTTGTTGTTTAATTGCTGGTTAGGTTGTGTTGTGCTTTTGTTCATTGCCTGGATACTGGTAACTCTATGATCCTGGTTGTGCAGCTGGGTGCGTTCTTCTGGATTATAGGTTGGTTCTTGGCTGGAATGTGAGGAAAATGTCGATCTTGTTGCTGATGCAGGTGGTTTTTCTGGATGCTGGTTTCTATCACCGTTTAATGGTTCTGGATGTTATATTGCTCTTGGGTGCTAAAGTGGTGTTCATGTAGGTGGGTGTGAAGAAATTTGATGCTGCTTGGGGATGACTTATGCCTCACTACCAGGCGGTGAAGGAGATGCTTGTGTCTTTGTTGATGATGGTTTCGTGATGATTGGATGCTGGTGGTTCTATGATATTGGATGCTGGTGGTCATGGATGTTGGTTGCTGCTTGGATGGGAGGCACTGAAGATGATGTTTTTACTTTACTGTGGGTTGCTGATTGGCTGGTGAATGCTGTCGGGGTTGCTTTGGTTCTTTTGTGTGCTTTGGATTTTTTTTGCAGTCTTTGGGTGTGTGTTTGTAAAGGGTTTTGGGTGTGGCTCGTTTAATCCCTCCCCTCCCTTGACTTCTGCGTCTTTTCTTTATCTAATAAACATGGGGGGTCGGGAATAGCCCGACCTCCAAATCCTCCTTGCCCTAAAATACCGTAAAAACCCTAAAAATCAAGTGACAGCTTAAAAACACTAAAAAGATTTAATCCCTTAATTCCATTAAAAACCCTAAACCCCATAAAAAACTAAAAAACCATAATTACCATAATTATTAAAAAACCATTTAAATCAATTAAATACCATAAACACCCTAAAACCCCTATACTCTTAAAAATCCTAAAGAAATAACCCTAAATCCCCTAAAAACTGGAAAACCCCCAACGACCCAAAAATAAAATACAACCCTGAAAACCTAAAATATATAAGAATCCCTAAATTATAAAACCCCTTAAAACTATAAGCACCCAAAAAAACCTTAAAACCCTAAAACCCTCAATAAAATCATAAAAACCGAAGGAAAAAATTGGAAAGTGATAAAAACGCAACAACTCTAAAAACACTTAAAATACAATGAAACCCTAAACCACTTAAAAATATTATCAAACCATAAAAAACCAAAAAGTCCTACAACAAACTAAAAAAACCTAGACCCCCCACACACCCTAAAATTCCTATAACCCCTAAAAACATTAAAAAATGAATATCAAAATTAGAAAGAGCATTGAAATCCCTAGAATCCCCCTAAATTAAAAAAACAAAAAAGCATTAAAAAATAACTAAAATCATTTATAATCCAAAAAACCAAGAAAATCGGAAAAACAGTAAAAACCCAAAAACCATAACACCCTCCTCCTAAACCGTAAAACCCCCCTAAAATCCTAAAAAATCCAAAAATAACATTAAAACCCAGAAAGAGAGACAAAGACATTTGAGAAACTATTTATAATCCTAAATCACCAAAAAACACAAAACCCCATATAACACAAAAAAAATCCCAAAATAGAAAAAAACCTAAAACCAAAAAATAGTAAAAAGACTTATAAAACCCCTAAAACCTAAAAACCCTCAAAATCAAAAAACACAAAAAAAAACATAAAACCAAATAAAACCCTTAAAATCTATAAAACCCCCAAATAATAGTAAAACCCATAAAACCACTAAAAGACATAAAAATCCAAAAACCCTAAAGACACATAAAAACTTGAACCCCCCAAGAATCATTAAATCTATATCCCCCAATAAAAAAACACCTAAAAACATTTTAAAACCTCTATAACCCCATAAAGAACACAAAACACCCAAAAACACCCTAAACACCTAAAAACATAAAAATCATAACATACCCTAAAATCCCTATAAAACCTAAAAATCCTAAATCCTTTAATATAATTTAAAAAAAAATAAAACCATTAACATCCAAAAAACATTAAAACCCACAAACACCACAAAAACCATAAAAAAATAAACACCACAAACCCTAAAAATTCCACAAAACACTAAAACCCGTAAAACCCCAAAAAAACCATTTACAACTCTCAAAAACCATTAAAACCCAAAACACACCACTAAAATAAATAGAGCCCTTAATATCACTAAAAGAACCTAATACCCAAAAAACCACTAAAAGAATATAAACCTCTATAAACCCCTAAAAGACACTTGAAATCCATAAACACCATAAAACCTTTAAAACCCCTAAAATGCCAACAAACATAAAAAACACTGAAAATCCCTAAAAACCCAATAACACCAAAAACCCCTAAGAACACTAAAATACCAACAAATACAAAAAACATGAGAACCATGAAAAACAATAATTTTGGAAAATCAGGAAAACTATAAATACTAATGAAAAACTAAAAACCCCAAAAAGCATAAAAACCTTAAAATAATAAAAATTAATTAAAAGGTATAAAATCTAAAAAGCCTAAAAAGATAAAAAACCTAAAATACATAAAAATTCCTAAAAATACCTAAAAAAGAAAAAATTTAAAAACAAAAAAGATTAATAAACCCTAAGAAAATACTAAAAAACGAAAAAAACACATCAAAATACCTTAACCCTATAAAACCATAAAACCCCAAAAAACAATATCAAACACTAAAAAATAAATAATTCCATTAAAACCCCTACAAAAAATAAAAAACAACTAAATGAACATAAAACCCCAGAACCTCATATAAAACCTTATAAACCCCAAAACCATAAAAAAGCAAAATCACATAAAAACTGAAAAAAACATAAACATAATGAAAACATAAAAACCAAAAAATAATCAATCATAAAGAATAAAAAAAATTTATAAAAATGATATAACCCTAAAAACCCTAAAAATGATTCCAAAAAAACTAAATCTCTGAAAACCCAAAATCCCCCTAAATAAAACTTATAAAAACTAAAAACCATAAAGTCATATAAAAACTCTAAATACCCTCTAAAACCCCTAAAGTCCTTCATAACACAAAATTCGACCAAAATACTCTAAAAACCCATATACTGCCTTAAAACAAAACAAAATTCTCTAAAAAATCCAATAAAATCCAAAACACCTATAAACCTTCAAAACCCTTAAAACCCTTTCATATTTTTAAAACCAATTAAAATGTATAACCCTGAAACCGACTAAAAACAATAAAAACTTATAACCCTTAAAAGAACCTAAAATCCTTGAAAACTATGAAAACCACTAAAATAACCATGAAATCCGTAAAAGTCTAAAAACTTAGAAAACACTAAAAATAATAAATACCCTAAAAAACATAAAGATACATTAATGACCATACAAACTATAAAAACAATAAATTCCAAAAATACATAGAAACACTAAAAGGCAATACAAACCCTAAAAATGTATAGACCCAAAAAGTAGGGTTTAAAAGAAAAAGACTATAAAACCCCATGAAATTCACTAAAAACCTTAAAAACCCTAAAAATAATAAATCCCTAAATCCCTGATAAATATAAAACCTCTAAAACACTAAAAACCTTTAAAAACAAAAAAACCACTAAATGTCTAGAAAAAATCCAAAAACAAAAAAATAACCATAAATCCCTTATAGAAGACATAAAAAAGGATAAAAACAATAAAAACCCCGGAATCCATAAAACCCTTAAGATCCCTAATAACCTATAAAAAGACTTAAAATTCCCTAAAACCCTAGAAACCTAAAAACCTAAAAACCCCTAAAATCCATAAAATCGTAAAAGAATGATATAATTGTAGAAAACCTTATGAAAATAATACAAACAATAAAAACAACTAAAAACAAAAAAAAACTCAATACCTCAAAAAACACTAAAACTCCAATAAAAAATTACAAAACACTAAATACCATAAAAAATATAAAACAAAAAAAACCTAATTTTTTTATAAAAACTAAAAAACCTATAGAAACCCTAAAAATATAAGAATTCTAAAAACCCTAAAAAATAAATTGAAACCCTTAAAATCCGTAAAACCCAAAAAACCTCAAAACATGTAAAACCCACAGAAAGTCCATAGAAACCCTAAAAATCATAAATCCACAAAAATCCCACAAACCCTTGAAACCTATTAAATACTCTATAAACCATAAAACCCCCGGAAACCCAAAAAATACCCCAAACCCTTGAAAAAAACAAAAAAAAACCCAAAAAAAACCCCAAAACAAAAAACACCTTCAAATAACCAATAACATTTCAAAACATTAAAAGAGCCCTAAACCCCATAAAAATATCTAATAACACCAAAAAACCTAAAAATCATTAAGACAACATAAAACCCTAAACCCTCTAAAAATCATAAAAAACTAAGAAACCAAAAAATGTTATAAACATTAAAAAGAATAAAACACTAAAATAATATAATAGGCCTAGAAACATTAAAATCATTTAAAACTACAAAAATCTGAAAAACCTAAAAATCATAATAACACTATAAAACCCTAAAAACACTAAAAACCCTAAAAACTCTAAAAACAATTACAAACATTAAAAACTATACACACAAATAAAACCCCACAAATTTCAAAAAACAATAAAACTCACTAAAAACAATAAATAACTAAGAACTATACAAAACCCAGTAAAACAACAAAAATCCCTCAAACCCTAAAAACATAGAAAACCAAGTACCCCTAGAGGACCCCACAAACTCTAAAAATTATATAGAAATCTTAAAAAACTAAAACCACTATGTGTTCCTAAAAACCCATGTAACCCTAAAACATATTCAAAAATCCCTAAAATATACATCAATTAATAAAAACACTAATAGATTCTAAAATACCCAAAAACCCCAAATTTCATAAATTACTAAAAAACGCCTAAAACAATCTAAACCCCGTAAAAGAATCCAAAAAACCTAAAAGATCCAAAGGCCCCTCAAAACCCAAAAATTAGCTAATGATCCCACAAAAATCATAAAACCATAATATTCCCAAAACACCCTTAGACCATGGTTGACCCTAAAAACCCTAAAGGATCCTAAAAAATAAAAAACTACCAACAAAAACCCAAAAAGACCAAATAAAATGATAAAAATCCTGAACGAACCTAAAATACCTAAAAATAACCAACAAAAACTAAAATACCCTAAAACCACTTAAAATAATAAAACAAAAAAACATTAAAATGATGAAAAAACATGAAAACCCTAATTGTCCCTAAAACTCATAATAACAAAAAAAAAACACCAAAAGAAGATTAAACCCCTAAAAATTCACACAAGTTTCAAGAAAACGTTGGAAAACAAAAAAAATTAATAAACATAAAAAGAAAAAACCCTAAAATGAAAAAAATATATAATCCCATAAACAAATAAAAATCCTCTCTACCCCCCCCCCCCCCCATACTAAAACACACATAAGGGAAATAGAATGTCCAAAACCCCCCAACCCCTAGTAATAATAAATACACCTAAAGGATCGTAAAATCTATAAAAACCAAATGTACCCTAAAACCTCTAATAAATTCCCTAAACAAACATAATTCCCTAAAAACCCCAAAAACTATACAACCCCTAAAACCATAAGATTATATAAAAAACATAAAAACAATAAATGACTCTAAAAACCCGAAAAATAATATAGTTGAAAAATAACACTATTAAACCCCCAAAAGACCCTAAAAGTATTAAAAACCCTAAAACCCTAAAATCCAAATTCCCATTAAAAAACATAAAAAGACATATAACCCATAAAAACACTAAATCTCAAAAATAAACTAAAAAACTCTAAAAAATCCCAACGAACACAATACCCTAAACACCCATAAAACACCTAAAACAAAAAATAACATAAAACACCTAAAACCCCTAAAATCCCCTTATAATAAAAAAACCTGAAAACCCTATTGGACACTACAAATCCATGAAAGACAATAAATACAATACATGAAAATATTAGTCCAAAAAAACCTATTTGACCTTTATAAACCCTAAAACCCAAAAAATCCTTATAAACTATTATAGTCAAAAAACATTTTAAACCCAATAAAACTATAATAATATCTAGAAACTCCAATAACCATTAAAACCCCAGAAAACACTAAAACCCCTAACAAATAAATATAAAATAACCCCCTAAAACAACTTAGAACCATAAAAATAATAAAATTCAAAAAAACAAAAAACCCCCTAAAAACACAAAAAAATCAAAAAAAATTGAAATCCCTAAAACCCCCAAATCCAATAAAAACCCCAAAACCCTAAAAATCTAGAACCCCAATACCATAAAACCCTACAACCATTAAAACCCTAAAAGATCATAAAAACCCCAAACAACCCTTAAACCCAATGAAACTCTAAAAATCCTAAATACCATAATTTCCATAATATTCCCTAAAACCCATTAAAATTATAAATCCTAAAAAAATCCCTAAAAACAAAAAACCACTAAGATACCCCTAAACATCGAAAAACCTCTAAAAACAAAAATACCCATGAAACCAGAAAACCCCTAAAATAAATTAAAAATACATAAAACCTAGATATTCAAAAAATCTCATTAAAACACTGAAAACTCTAAAAATCCTTACAATCTATAAAACACTAAAACACCCTTAAAACACCCAAAAACCCATTTAAAACCAAAATATACTTAAAACATAGAAGAATCATAAAAACATAAAAAAAACCAAAATCCTTAAATTCATATAAAAACCATTAGAAACTCAAATCATACTTAAACTCACTAAAAAATATTGAAACCATATAAAATTAGAACCCCCAAAAATTTTACCCTAAGATCCCTAAAAACACTAAATATTCTAAGCCCCCAAAACCCCTAAAAATAATAAAACAACCTGAAACACTTAAAAAGGGAAAAACATTAAAAACTAAACACTACTATGAATTGTAAAACAACTCTAAAATCCCTAAAATCCCTTAAATACAAAAAATATAAAATACCTAAAATACCCTTAAATCATTTAAAACTCCTAAACCACTTAAAACACTAAAAACCTCAAAACCATAAGATCTATAAAAATCAATAAAAACTCTAAATAATATAATGTCTAAAAACCCCTAAAACCCCAAAAATATCAATAATTGTAAAAACACTAATAAAATAGATAAAACAGTACAAGTTCATAAACCCCCTAATTTCCCTAAATATTACTTAAAAACTCTAACAAACCCAAAAAAAAACAAAAAACATTAAATGAGTACAAAACCATGAAAAATCTTAAAAGTCCTAAAAACCCTAAAAACCCCAAAAATGTAGAATACCATAAACTAAAAACAAAACCCTAATAGAATTATAAAGTCCCTAAAGAGGGAAAACCCACTAAACCGATTTAATGCCTCAAAAACCCAAAAATCCCAAAAATCCCTAAGAACTCAAAAAACCAAAATACCAAAAAAAAAACCTAAAACCCCCAAAAATTCTATACAGCATGTAAAAAATATTCAAAACCCTTAAAAATTCTATGAAAACCCAAAACCCATAAAACTCCACTAAAAACCCCTAAAAGACCCTAAAAACTGAAAAACCACACTAAAGGATTCCAAAACTACCTAAACCCATTAAAACCTAAAAACATAAAAACTGTAAACATCATTAAAACCCTCAAACACCAAAAAAATGATTAAAATACCCTTAAACCACAAATAATATAAAATCACAATTAGAATAGTAAAACCCACTAATAACAATAAAAACACAAAAAAACTTACAAACCTAAAAATATATAGACCCTCACAAAATTGTAAATTCAATAAAATCCCCTAAACACTATAAAACTCTTAATACCCAAAAAATTATAAACAAAAGTGAATCTATAAAAAACCCTAAGAATATTAAAGTTCTATAAAATCCCTACAAAACATAGAAACCAATAAAAAACCTGAAAAACATGGAAAAAATGAAAAAATCCAAATAACAAAAAATCTCCAATAAACAAAATGAGACCCCTAAAAACCATTAGGAGACATAAAAACCAAAAAACAATAAAACGCCTAAAAATTTTATTAAAACCCTAAATCCTATAAAAACATAAAAACTATTAAAACATTAATATCTGATGAAACAGGAAAAACCACTAAGACCTTAAAAACCTTAAAAACTCCAAAAAACTGAAAAACCCTTAAGCTTCATATAAACTCCTAAAACCATAAAAGCCCTAAATGACCATAAAACCCATAAAAACCTGTAGAATCCCTAAAATTTCTAAAAAAACCAAATAACATTAATTAAATAATTGAAATACCATAAAATCATTAAAATACTAGGAGTCACTAAAACCCCAAAAAACTTAAAAAATCGTGACCAAACCCTAAAACCTTTATAAAGCATTTACCCAATAAAAAAGTGCCCTAAATTCCCAATGGATCGTTCAAACACTATAACCCCCCAAAACCATAAAACTCCAAATAATCTAAAAACCCCAAAACTAGAAAATAATCCAAAAAATCACGAAAACCCAATGAAAATCATAAAAATTGTCAAACCCATAAAAGAATCCTAAAAACCATAAAACCATAAAAACCCTAAAAAACTACCCCCCCCAATCCATGAATGAACCTAGAACCAAGAAAAAATATTTAAATCATAGAACCACTACCCCACCAAAAATTCCCAAAAGAGAAAAAAACCCAAAAAAATCCAAAAAAATCACTAAAACCCCCTAAAAACCAAAAAAAAAACCATTAAAACAATATTAATTCCCCCAAACCCACTAGAACCCTTAAACCATAGAAAGCATGAAAAACCCATAATTTATTTTAAAAACAATAAAAAACATAAAAACACTAAAAACAAGATAAAACCCCAAAAACCAAAAAAAAACACATAATTAATTTAAAACCCTAATTACATAAACAATTGTAAAATACAAAAATCCAAAAAAACACTAAAAACCATTAAAATATTACAAACCTAAAAAATATTAATACCACTTAAATGGAATGAAAACATTTAAAAACACATAAAAACCTTAAAATACTTAATGCCCTAAATCCCCTTAAAATCCCCTAAAATACAAAAAAAAAATACCTCTAAAAAAAGTCTTAAGACCCACCAAAACTATAATAATACTAAAAAAATATCTAAACATCCCTAAAACCTATAAAAAATATCAAACCCCATAAAACTGTAAAAACCCATAAAATACCTAAAACCCATCAAACATCAATAAACCCTAGGAACCCTAATAATCCTAAAAGAATCGTAAAACATAAGAACCAAAAAAATCCATAAAAACACTAAAACCCCATAAACCACTATACAAAACTGAAAAACCTGATAGGCCACAAACTCGTAAAAAATAAAAACTAATAAAACCCTTAAAACCATACAACCCCTATAATTCCTAGAAACCATAAAAACTCACAATAGCCCTAAAAAAACTAAAACCCCTAAAGTTTCAAACACATAAAAAATACCCTAAAACCCTTAAACCTAAATGATTATAAAGACCATAAAAACCCAAAAATCCCTAAAAATGCTAAAAACCCTAAACATCCTTAAAATATAAAAACATCACAAAATCCTTAAAACCCCTAAAAACCGATACCCCAAAAAACCATAATGTCCCTAAAAATTTTAAAAAAATATAATAGATCAGAAAACATTTTGAAAGCCCTAGAATTCTAAAAAAATGCATCAATTTCTAATCGAATCTAAATAAACCAATAAATTGTAAAAGGACATAACCCCCCACCCCCAGCTTAAATGAATCTAAAACCATAAAGGTCCCTAAACCCCTAAAAACATTAAATGGCCCAAAAACACCTAAAAACCCTTCAGGATCATAAAATCCTAAATGTATCCCAAAAACACTAATGTTCCCTAAAAGTATATAAAATATCCCAAAATTTGATTACAAACTTAAGAGGCCCAAAAAATACATAAAAACAATAAAACCATAAACCCATATAAAAACCTAAAATACATGAGAAAACCATAAAAACACTAAACAGCACTAAAACACTACAATGATATAAAAAACCATAGAAAACTAAAATCCCCTAACCCCCCGCCCAAACCTTTAAAAGAGCCTAATAACAAAAAAACGTCACAAGACCCTAAAATACCGTAATAACCTAAAACCAGAAAAAGAATGAAAAACCATAAAAATAAAGAAAACTGAAGACCCCAAAAAACAAAAAAACTATAAAACCACCAAAAATATGTACAACCATAAAATCTCTAAAAACAGTAACAACCCAAAAATACAACTTATAAAACATAGTAATCCAAAAAACCCAAAAAAGCTTGACAACCCCTTAAAATTACAAAATCGTAAATACCATGAAGGGAAATTAGAATCCATAAACACCTTAATGAAATATAAAAATCATAAAAATCTAGGGGTCCTAAAAACTCAAAAACCTCTAAATGACATTAAGAAACCTATAAATTACATAAAAACCATATAGCCCCTAGAAATCCCTAATTACCTAAAATAACCGAAGAAGACTATGAAAAACCTAAACAACCCAAAACCCATAAAATACCATAATAAACCCAATTAAAAACCCAATAAGATAATAAAAACCCTATAACACTGTAAATACCAAAAAACCCTAAAAAATTGATGCAATAAAAAACAATGAAACACTAAAAACCCTAAAAATAATTTGAAGCCCCTACAACCCATAAAACCCATAAAACCATAAAAACAATAAATAACCATAAAATCCAACAAAAACGATAACCCCCAAATTATAAAAAACATAAATACCAAAAAAATTAATTAAAACCCCATGAAACCTAAAAGCAAAAATTCCCTTTGAACCCCGAATATCCTAAAATTCCGTAAAACCCCTAAAAGGAAAAATACTATAAAAACCACAAATTACTAACAAACCTAAAAGCAATATAAATCTTAAACATCCATAAACTCTCTGAAAACCTAACAAACAAGAAAAACCAAAAAACATTCTTTAAAATCCTAAATAAATATAAAAATCCCTAAAACCATTAAAACAAAAGTAAGCAATCCAAAAATACCCTAAAATATATATAAGAAAATAAATGACCCAACGAATCATAACAATGATAAAAGACCCTAAAGAACTAATTTCCCTTAAACACCCTAAACACAATTAAATACTAAAAGACAAGAAAACCCATTTAATATTTGAAAACACTAAAAATACTAACAAACATAATGGTAAATAAATCCTAAACAAAACAAAAAAACTGAAAAAACCCTAAAAAAAATAAGACCCTAAAAACCATTAAAACCCCTACAAATACCAAACCACATGAAAGGCAGTAAAACACCACAGAAATTAAAAACCCCTAACAACCATAAAAACAAATAAACTATAAAAACCCCAAAACAACCATACAACCAAATAAAATCCCTAATAAATTGAAAAACACCTAAATGTGATCAAAACTCCAAAACACAATTAAAACACCTATCACTCTAAAAAACCTAAAAACCCTAATAACGCTAAAACCCCTAGAATCCTCTACGGAGAATAAAAATACTCTAAAATCTATAAAACCATTGAAAACCATAAATCCAATAAATACCATAAAAATCAGAACTAACCATTAATACCACAAAACCAATTAAAGACACTAAATACTCTAATTATCCTAAAAACCCAAAAATCAGTAAAAATAGTCAAAACCCTGAGAACCCTATAAATCCACTAGAAATTATAGAATCCCTAAAACCCTAAAAAAATAAACCCCTAATAACCTAAAAAACACTAAAACTCTAAAAATCACTATGCAACCCATAAAACCATGAAAACCATGAAAACTATAAAAATAAGGTACTACACTAAAAAGACAAAAAAACCATAAACTCCTAAAAAGCCTAAAGACCATTAAATAAAATAAAAATTCCCAAGACACCTAAAAACCCTTAAACCTACTAAATACCATGAACAACCAAAAAAACAGCTTGGGGAACCTAAAGCCCCTAAAGCCCTAAAAACCCATAAAACTGCAAACAACCCATAAAAAGTCATACATGTCCTAACAATTACTAAAAACATTTTTAACACATAAAAACAATAAAAATACTAAAAACAATAAAGGACCCTAAAACCCCTATGAATCATAAAACACTATAAATATCCAAAAACCACTAAAATAATAACAACCATAAAACCCATAAAAACAAGAAACTCCATTAAAAAATTTATAAACTTGAAACCCTAGAATATATAAAAAAATTAAACAAATATGAAATACTTAAAAACAATTAAAAACCTTGAAAACACATAAAAATACATAAAATACTACAAACCAATAAAAATCCATAGAAACCAAGAAAAATGATAGAATCCCAAAAACCCGAAAACCCCATTGAAAACTCTAAAACCATAAAAAACGAAAATAAATTAAAAACATTCAAAACCCCTATCAAACTAAATTCTCCTAAATCACTTAAATAACCTAAGAACCATAAAATCTCTAAAAACCAAAAAACCAAAAAAAATCTTAAAACCCCCAAAAATCTTGTGAACCATTTAAAAATAATTCAACCTCTTTAAAATAATAAAGACACCAAAAAAGACCCCAAAAGAATCCTATCAGTCTAAAAAATCATAAATACATTGAAAAACACTATATGACCATAAATAAACTAAAATATAATAAAAACCTTAAATAATATAAAACCCTAAAACATTAAAATCCCTAAAAATATATAAAAACACATTAAACCACTAATACCCCATAAAACCCTAGTTATCATCAAAAAACCTAAAACCCGTAAAAGTAAAAAAAATCCCAAAACCCCAAAAATACTTACAATGCCTCAAAAAATAGATAACCATAAAAATAAAATAAAATCACTACAAACCCTACAACCCAAAAAATCCAAAAAATCCCTAAAACCCCCAAATATTATAACAACCCTAAAAACCCTAACATATTACAATATTCAAAAACACCCATAATGAACCTTGAAAATTAGGGATTCCGTAAAAAATTGAAAACTATAAAATCCATTAAAAACCATAACACGATAAAATAAGTAGAAAGTACTAAAACCAAATAAAAAACTCTAAAAACTATAAAATTGATGATACCATAAAAACCAAATAACCTAGAAAAATATAAAAACCCCTCAAAAGCCAAGAAAACCCAAAAAAATATATAACTCTAAATCAATAAAATACTCAAAAATCCCTTAAAATCTCTAAACCCCCCTAAAACACCCTTAAAAATATAAGAAACCTAAGACCCTAAAAACTAAAAATCCATAAAAATTACTAAACACCCCTAAAAACACTAAAAAAATTAAAACCCCTAAACCCCATTTAAAACATTAAAAACTATATCAAGCCATTAAACCCTGAGATAACACTCAAACATATAAAAACATTAAAACACTAAAATCTACTAAAAACCCGAAAACTCTAGAAAAAAATAAAAACTATAAATTCACAAAAATAAAATTAGTAATCCCAATTAAAAAAGATAATTAAAAATCATAATTACCCTATGAAATAATAAATATATTTAGAAAACCTAAAGAATCTGTGAACCTAAAAAACTATGAAAACCACTAAAACCCTTACAAATCATACAACTCTTATGAATCCCTAATAATACTAAAACCCCATTGAAACCCATAAAAAATTAAAATACCCTTAAACCCATAAAATTATCTAAATGTCCCTATAACTAGAAAAAACAATTAAAACCAATGAGTAAAAAAAAAACCTAAAATCAATAGAATTACAAAAATTAGAAAAACCTATAACCCTAAAACCCCTAAAAACTCTAATCCCCACAAATCCTCTAAAACACCATGGCCCAAAAAAAATCCCTAAATGGTCCTCAAACACGAAATGAAATAAAACACCCTTAAACCAAACAATCATGAAACACACTAAAAGAAATAAAACCAAAAAATACCATAATATACTCTGAAAGACCCTACAACCCCTTAAAACAAATTAAGGTCCCAAAAAAATCCTAAAAACCAAAATGACTCAAAAACCCTAAATGGCCCCAGAAAATCAATAAAACCAAAAGAAACATAAAATCCCTAAAACCCCTAAAGGACCCCAAAATCATCAATAAATCATAAAAGTCTCTAAAACCATAAAATTGTAAAATTCAAAAAAATACCCTAAATCCCATCAAAATCTCTAAAAACACTGAAACCCATGTAAAACCCCTATTAGACCCTTGAAAACACTAAAATTTCTTGGAGGAAATTAAAAACTATAAAATACCAAAAAATCCAAAAAACCCATAAAGGCCCTTGGAAACCATATGTTTTTTAAATAGCCTAAAAACCAAAAAACCATTAAATCCATAAATAATTAAATAAGTACCTAAAACCATAAAACCCCTAAAAACATTAAATCGACTAAAACCCTAAATATCATAAAACAGAAAAAACCTGAGTAAATAGTTAAACGCATTAAAATACATCAATCCCTAAAAGGGTAAAAACATACAAATCCTCAATGACCCAAAACCCCTAAAAACCCTAAAAACATAAAAAATCCATTAAACTCAAGAAAATCCAAAAATTACATAAACAATAAATAACCCTAAGATGATGGAGAGCCATTCTCTCAAGAATGGAGAGACTGTCTCTCTAAGTTTCAATGGGATTTCCATTGGCAAAACCAAGATTTATGATGAAATAATTGGTCATTTTGAAAGGTTTGCAGCGTGTGGTTTCCGCCATCAGGTTAATTCCAGTGGAAAATTAAGTGGCGGTCTTTCGGTGCTTTCTGTCCTTGATGGCCAGCCTAGCAGTGACAGAGAGATCGGTCGGGGTGGTCTGGTGTTGATGGTGAGTTGGCGGGGCTTTGGCAAAGGCATTCTCTTGCAGGAGGCATTGTCAATTGATGGCGGTGCTGGTGAGCTTCAAGGAAGCTGATGATGTCGGGGTCTGTTGGGCGCTGGATGCTGGTTGTCAATGATGGAGACTGAGAAGTGGGACTATGCATCATAGTGTGCTTGTAGGTTGGAGACCTTTCTCTCTGAATCTGGCGACAAAGATTTTCGGACACATGGAGCAATCTTCCCCCAGGGTGATGGCGGTGACTACTTTCCATGGGTGGCATTTAATATCCGATCGGTTGTGATCTGGTCTATCGACTGTTTGAAGACCGACGAGACTTGTTTGTGGGTGGTGTTGGTGAACTGGAAGGCATGGTTTGACGCAGTCGGCAGGACCTTCTACGCTGCTCAGAGACGAGCTTATCAGGTTTTGGATCCCGATAACATCATTTCGCTGTCCTGTTGCACGGTGATCGTGATGCGGTGTAGGGACACTCTAGCAGCGATCAAAGGAGAGACTTCAATGACAATTGTGGGAGGTGTGCCCTCAATATGGGGCGATGTTGTGGTTATAGGTTGTTAGAGCTGACCTCGGGCGGTGTGGATGACCACGGGCGATGGGTATGGGGCCTGAACGGTTCATTTTTCATCAGGGTTGGCGATGACAGCCTGGAATTTTTTTTGGTCTTCTTAGCTAGAGGTGATTCTGCATATTTTCCATGGGTGGGGACCGACTCTGAACTGTGTGTAGACTATGTGCACTAGGCACCACCGGTACAGGCTGTGCACTGATTGAGCATGTTGTGGGGGGTTTTTTCCCAACTATGTTGGGCTTTTTAGGTCATGTATTTTGGGGTATTAGGGTCTAGTTGTTGTTGGGAACTTTGTTTGCCAATTCTGTGTTTGTGAGGATTTGTTGTACCCCAATCTTGCTTCATTGTACTTTACCTTTTTTAATAAATTTTGGAGACCATGAGAGAAATCTCATGGTCTGCACCATTTTTAGAATAAATAACCCTAAAAGACCCTAAAAACCCAAACAACACATAAAATACCTAAAACCCAAAAAATCATAAGGACCCTGAAAACCCTAAAGGAATTTAAAACCCATAAAAATTCCTAAACCCCCTAAAAACATGACCACCCCCCAAACACCCTAAATGAATCTAAAGAAACCTAAAATCCATAAAACCATAACAAACAAAAATAAGTCTATAAAAACCCAAAAGGCCCAAAAAACCCTTAAACAACCTAATGAACCCTAAAACCCTAAAACCCCAAAAAACCATAAAAAACACTAGAAACGGTTAGACCCCTAAAATTACCTATAAATCTAAAAAACATTAAAAACAACATACCTAAAAATTCTATAAAACTGTTAAACTCTCTCAAAACCCCTCAAACCCACATAAAATACTAAAACCCTAAAACCCCCAAAAATATAAATAAATAAAACCCAAAAAAACCATAAGCCCAAAAAAACCTAAAAACATTAAAAACCATAAAAACCATAAAATAGTATAAAAACAATAAATACACTTAAAACACTAAAAAACATAAAAACATAAAAACATAAAGTCCCATAAAATTCCCAAAAACCAAAAACCCAAAAAATAAAAAAAAACTACAAAAACTACTAAAAACCATAAAAACCATAAATCTCAAGAAAAAAAACCATAAACACCCCTAAAAATTCCCAAAAGGCTATAAAAAACTTAATAATCTTAAAAGACCATGAAAACCTCAAAAAGAGCATAAAACCCCCCCAAATCCCAAAATGACCCTAAAGACCGAAAACCCCTCAAATACTCTAAACCACAATACAAACCCTTAAAGTTTTTAAAATACCATATATTATATAAAAAATATAAAATCATTAAAAAAATAAACCCCTCATCCAAACAAAGCATAAGAAGAAATAAATAATATTTAAAACCCCAAAAACCAAAAAACCAAGAACCCAAAAATCCAAAGAACCCATATAAAACACTAAAAACACTTAAAATCCTAAAGACCATATAAAACCTAAAAAATTTTAGAACCCTGAAAACACCTAACAGCATAAAACCACCTAAAATATCTAAAAAACCAGAAAACCCAGAAAACCCTAGAAACACTAAAAATCAAATAAAATCCTAAAACCCATAAGAAACAATAAGAAAGCCTATGAAAACCCAAAAAAAAATATTTAAACTGAAATACCATTAAACCTTAAAAATAAATAAAAATTATAAATCTTTAATCCCCTACAAAACCCTAAAATCATACACACAATAAAATCCATTAATAAACCCAAAAAATCCAAAAAACATACCAAAAAACATAAAAACCCTCCCAAGAAACACTATACCCAAAAAATAAAACTGAAAACCCTAACACCCCTCAAAATCCTAAAAAACCTAAAAATAAAAAACCATAAAATTATCCAAAAAACTCAAAATATCATAAAAAACATATAAAGCTGTAGAACCCATAGAAATCAATAAATGCCCATAAATATCCATAAAACCAGAAAACCATAAAAGACATAGAAACTTTAGAAAAAACCCTAAAAACAAAAAAAAACTCAAAAAAACCATGAAACCCAAAAAATAACTATGAATCCCTAAAAACACATAAAAGAACCCTAAAAACACTGAAATAACCCTAATGTCCCAAAAATCCATAAAGCCCCTAAAACCCCTAAAACCCCCAAAAAACACTAAAAACCCTTGAAAACAATAAAAAATAAAAAAAATGAAAAAAGGCCAAAAAAACACTAAAACCCAAAAAAAATCAAATCCCTAAATCTGAAAAATCCATAAAACAATAAAAATTTATAAAACCCTAAAAATCAATCAAAACTGAAAAATAAAAAAAATCCCAAAACCTGTAATATTCCCTTAAATACCTTCAATTCCATTTATAACAATTAAAGCCTCAAAAATATCCAATGACCTCAAAAATGAAAAAAATTATTCTACAACCCTAAAATCATAAAAGACCTAAAAAACCCCCAAAACACCTAGAAATAATAAACAACCTAAAACCTAAAAAACCCCAAAATCCCCCCAAATAAATTATAAAGACCAATCAAAACCCCTTAAACCTATTTAATACCACAAAAACCCTTTAATAACCATAAAACCCAAAATGAAATTAATCCCATAAAAATTATAAATACACTAAAACCCCCATGGAAACCACTAAAAGTCATAAAACCCTAAAAAATCCTTACAAACATATAAATCCCTAAATATCATGGAAAACCCTAAAACCTTGAAACCCCTAAAAACCATAAAAAACACCAAAAAAACCAAAAAACACATAAAAATAATGAAAAATTATAAAATACCTAAAATCATATAATAACTCCATAAATCCCTAAAAACTCCAAACCTCCTAAAAACCAATAATAATATAAAAAACCCTAAAAAATTTAAAACCCTTGAAACCAAAAAAATATAAAATCCTGAAAAACATTAGGAAAACCTAAAATCCCTAAATTCTCAAAAACCATAAAAAATCCTAAAATTCTGTAAATCCCCTTAGAACTCTAACAATTCCTAAAAGCACATCCAATCCCTAAGAACCATTTAACCCCCTAAAAAGTCCTACAAATCTCTAAAAACCCATAAAACCCCTTAAATACTAAGAAACCTAAAAATCATAAAAACCATTAATCCTATAAAAACTCTAAAAGACAATTAATAAAATCCTAAAAAAATAATATCCACAAATACTATAGGACCCCTAAAACCCTTAAAACATAAAAAACACCAAAAAAAAAACTAAAACGACAAAAAACTAAATAACATAAAAAAATAAAAAAATTGAAACCCTCGAAAACCATAATAACCCAAAAAACCATTAAACCCAATGAAAAGCCCTAAAAGACATTAAAAACGCCAAAATAAAAATAAAAATTCTAAAACCCCTAAAATACCTAAATAAAAAAATTATGAAAAACTACCTATACTAAGGAACCTTAAAAAATATAAAGGACCCTAAACACACTAAAAAACCTAAAATAGCTAAAACACTATAATACCTATAAAATTCACTAAACTTAGAACCCATAAAAACCCATAAATCCATAAATCCATCTAAAATCCCTAAAACAATAACAATACTTATATAACTCAGTCTAAATTTACGTATCACTAATAGGGGGAGTGGTGAATTAGTGATATCATTTTATTTTATGTTTCCTTACATTATAATCAATATTCACCTCCTGTTAATGATTTTTTAATAAAAACAAATCAAACATACAACCATATGAAAATAATAATTTTTAAGGTCCTTGACTAAATTAGAATATCTAGTACTTTGTATGGTTCATAAATAATCTAATTCCACACAATCCACTAGAAATCAATAATTTTGGGTATAATAAAACAAGTAGGATATGACCTTATACTCGTATATCACTATGTTCAATATAACAGTGCATGTGCTTCAAGTATAATAAAATGATATAATATGTTTTTTTAGAAAAATATGTTATGGTTCTTCTTGGTAAACTTCCCAAGATATGATTTTTCATAAAAATTCATCACTTTCTTATCCAGAAGCTGGTAAGAACATCCTAGACTTCATAACGATACTTAATCTGATTTTCTAGTATGATTCCCAAGACTGATTACTAAATAAAAACTAATATTGTATTTCAATACCACTGAAACAATCATGAAATTATTCTTCTATAATCCATAAATCCTAGTCTGATTTCCCAATATGGAAACTCTAATTATGATATTATCCATTTCCCTTTCTTTATTCTTCCTAAAAACCCACTTAAAAAATAAAATGGAAACTTTTGGTTTCAAAAAATGAGGATCTTTTTTTCTCCTACATTAAAAATAATTAAATTATAATAATACATCATATAATCTCTTCATATTTATTGTATTGAAGGAATTTTTAATTTGGATCCAAAGATGGTTTTACCACATTACCAAAACTCTTCATTATTCAAACTTCTATCAATATCTTATTTTTATTTTACTCATTAAATTACCAATGAAATTCAGATCATTATTTGAATCATTCAATTCACCTTGAAATATAGATATTTATTTTACTTATTTAACCTTCCTTGAATATTATATTTTCTCTTTAATTTATCTCCCTTCTGTCTTTCTAAAAAAATTCAATCTGATTCCAATTTTTCATTCTGACGTTCTTAACCCACATAATAACTAATCAGAACATACTGTATTTCATTACAATTATGTGCACCACCTAAAATACTATATGACTATTCAGATTTACTCATTACAATGGATGAATATTTTAAACAATAGTTTCTTCATTTTGATTCTCTATACCAAATGTAAGAAATAAAACATATGTATTCTCATTAAAATTCATAAAACCAACACTCATTCAGATTTCATTATTATGATATAAAAAACGATTCTTTAAAACTTTTTCAACCACTAATAATTCAAATTTTTTGAATACGAACAAAGACATTTCACCACTCCACTTCTTTCTCTTTTATGATTATGATAATTATCAACATCATTCTCCAAAGACAAAAAAAATTTCTTTTGGTCTAACTGAAAAACATCAACATTATTTAATATCATTACAATCATGAAAATCTTCCAAGTATTAAAAATATATTAATCTGATGATTTTAGAATGGAATTCTTTTACATCAGTAACACACTTCTTCTATAATGTTTGGATTGTAATCCTGACATTATTTAGGACATTTATTACAGTGACGATCAACTTTAAAATTGTCTGAAATTAAAGATGAATTATTATATATTTTTTTTCTCAGGAATATTAATTATTTCTACCTATTATTAATACATTTGACATATATAATATTGGTAGAACTCCCATTTCTTTCATCAATATAGAATCACATGTTTTACAACATACTTATATTTATTGTGAAAAAAATCATTAGAACATTGAAATATTTCAAATGAATCCATGCAATATTTTATTCACATCAACATTATGATCAAATCTTTATTCCTGGCCCATGGTGAGTCTGAGGATCCTTTCCACCAAATAACACTTTCCTAATCTGATAGACATTATTATGAATATTAATTCTTATTTTTTAATATGATGGAATGTCTAATTTTCAACACAAATAAATGTGTTGTGATTTCTTCTTTTTGATATTTCCATTATAAAAACATATAATACATTAATGTGATAATCTTACATATCAAATTGGTCCTAATAATATCCACCTATGGATTTTATATCCAGTCAGGATTCATAAATAACAGATCATTGTAACCTCAAGCTATGGATTACACATAAACAATTCTAAGCCTTTGTGAGGTAACTCATTGCATGAAAAAATGCCCCATTGAAAAAAACCATGTTTTCCAAAATTATTAAATCATGAAAAACAACCTCAATTTTATTCTTCATCTATCTTCATCATATTTATTCCTCATCATTATTTCCAAATATTCTTCATATAATTTTATCCTCAGTTTACTTTATCATACATTTATCCTTGTATTGTATCCACTTCTTCAACCAAACTAGAATAAAAAAAATTGTTTCATACCACAACTCTAACAAACAGTTAGAATAATTCACACAATTACATGATATATTTACAATATACCCATAACTCCCCCATTATATGTGATTCTATATGTATAGATTTATGAATCCATTATCCACCCTAAAACAATTATCAGAATATGTCAGCAACTTAATCAAATGTAAGAATCTGATCTAGAATTGATTCATTTTCATCCACATTCTCTTGGATTAAGTGGTACTCTATGTCAATATGTTTTGATAGAAAATGTTGTAACAGATTCACTTTAAGATTGATTGCACATTGATTTTCACATAATAAGAGAAAATGTGACTTTACTTCAATAAGTATGTCTTCAAACTGAGTTTCCATCTACAGAAGTTGGGTAGCATCTTGAGTGGATGAAATATAATCATCTCTAGTCATTCTAAGAGTTACTAAATTTTGTTTCCATATATGACAACTAAAAAAATTTCTCCGGAAAGAAAACTCCACCATATTTATATCCTACATCATCAAAATTTCCTAGCCAATCAGCATTAGATTAAAAAATAAGTCAATACTTTCTGAGCTATCATACCCCATTCTGAATTTTATTGTGGCTTTAATATATTTGAGAAGCATCATTCTCAAAATTAAATGTGATTCATTAAGATCATTCTGAAATCCTAAACATAAGGTTATAACATAAACCATTCTAGGTCTTGAGGTAATCAAACATAAAAAGCATCCAATCAAAATCGAAAACACTTTTTTATCAACTTAAATGACTTCTGTATCTTTAGAAAACTTGGTTCCCACCTCAATCATTGTGGAATATAGTTTCAAATTTTATATTCTAAACTTCTTAATATGTTCCTTAGAATAATTTTAATGGGAATTAAAATTGTGTTTCTTCTTTTTTAAAATTTGTAACTCAAGAATGTAATTTATTTATATCAACATGGACATCTAATATAACTTTTTATTCTCATTATAAAATCATTCGTAAGTTCTTCTATTAATCCTCACAAGGATAATTTAATCAACATAAGGGATTATTATGAAGGAAAACTCATGAATATTATTAATGTAAATATTTCAATCAACACTTCAATTCTTTAAACTAACTTCCTCATGAAATTATCAAATTTGGAATACCATTCTATCAATGATTGATTTATCCCATACAATGAATTATTTTGATTAAGTACATAACATTCATATTTACCAACAACAATGACACAATGTTGTTTAATTTAAACATCCTCATAAATATCCCCATTCAGAAATGAAAACGTACCATCCAATTGAAAAAATATGTAACCTCGTTCTGTAGAAATGCTAAGAAGGATTCTTTTTGTTTCAACTATTTATACTATTGAAAAAGTATCAAAAAAATGCATACCTTCAATTTTTTTAGTACCCTTTTCCCATTAATCATTCCTTGTTTCTTAATCCATCACATTTTTTATTCTGATAATTCTTGAAAAACCATTTTTTACAAATAACTTTATCGTTTTTTTCTTTGGTATGAGTTCCCAAGGATCAATATTTTGTATTTGGTCAAGCTCCCCATTCATAGTCTGAACCCATTTGGGATTCTCAAAAACATCATTCACATCTTTCAGATCTAATTTTGAATTCATTGATATATATGTAACAATTTTTTATGTTCATATTGTTTGAACCTTTTGATGTTAATTACCAATAATGTTGTGAGCTTCGACTAGATTTCTCATCCTATGATGAATTCTTTGAGTTTTATCCTCCCCACTTGAAATTGATGAGTCTGATTATTATTTCTGGGTATGATCACCACTGTCAAAATCCATATTAGAATTATTATAAAATATTTTATTATTCTTTTGAGCGTTCTTATATACATTATTTTTTTTATCTTTATCATCAATTTAAGTAATTTTCACATCATTATAATCAACTATTCTACATATTCTATTATTGATACATTTGTATTCCCTTAATTCCATATCATAGAAACAAAAATTACATCATCACATAATTCCTCAAACATTACATGTTTTTCACCTTTATTATTTATAATTTATGGGCTCTAAAAAACTGTTTATCTTTTGAAACATAGATTTTTTTCATTAAACATTTCATAAGGAGTCACATTTGAACGTTGAATGTAGAAAAATAATTTTTTTAATATACATAGTAGAACTCATGGATTTCCTTTAATAGTAATGAGATATATCATGTTCAAGTAACATAGTTTACCCCATTTAAACAATACATCAATTATTACTTTTTAAATCCCCATTATTTTAGGATTGTTTGGTGAGATAAACTCATGCCAAATTCTATAATCCTCAATGTAGATTTAAAATTATTTATTTTTATACATTCCACAATTATTAGTTCTTATCTTATTCAATGAACACTCACATTCCTTATTATATTCCCTCTGGTAACAACTAATCATTTCTAGTGAACTTGACTTTTGATTCATATGAAAAACAAAAGTAATTATTTTAAATTAATCAATAAATGTTATAATGTAATTAACTGCATCGATTGATTGTTATCTTATTGTTTTAATGATATCAAAATTAATATATTCTAGGGGTTGTTTTAAACATATATAAACATTTATGCAATGAGTAAAATATCATTCCATTTTTAAAAATATTGCAAAACCCATATCATTTTTCTGAAATATCTAGAATATCATAGACATTAACTCACATTGATAAAATAAATTTTTTTTATGACACATGTTTCCCAACATTTTATACCACAACTGATTTTCTTATACCATGCCTAACTAATAATAGTTTTTTATTTCACCAACATGAAATATGATTCCTTTTATACATTGTCCAATTGTAACTATCTTTCTATTTCTATACATTTTTATAAAAAACAATTATTTTATGAAGATGAAATTTGATCCCACGTCACAATGTTTTGGAACACTCAGACAGTTGTTTTTTATCCAATAAATATATAGATATTTCTTAGATTTTATCATTTCATTCCAAATGATGGTTGGTCTAAAACCCATGATTAATATAGATTAATCATTCAAAATTTCACTATTTGTTCTTTGAAGTCTATCACATTCTTCAAAAACATTACATTTGGATTCATATGATAAGAACATACATTATCAGTAAACATGGGCCATTCGAATTTTATTGCTTTCAATGTGATTTCAACAAGAGGTTATTTTTCTTTTTGTTTTACATTATTCATCTCCATATCCTAAAAAATGTTATGAAAATTTTTTCCCTATTAATAAAATAGGACAAGCCTTAGAAATATGTCCATTTTTTCACATATTTTACAAATAGTTTCTAGGTTTGAAAGCTATTTCAACAATTCAAAAAAATGTTCTCATTTTTATTTTGATCTTCCATATCATATTTCTTCTTTAGAGAAAATTTAATCTGCCTCAAACCATTCCTTACATTACATATGGAATAATATTAATATTGTTGGTATAACCAACACATATTTTTCATTTGTATCGATCCATTACCACACCAATAGGATCCAAAGAATGTGTATTTTCATCTATAACTTTCAGATTGACCGATGTTGTGATTATATTTCTCAACAACCTTCTTAACCAAACATTGTTGAACCACCAATTTTTCTTTTTCCAACATGAATATTCTTTTTCATATTGTTTTCCTTCATCGTTATCATAACCAAAATTAATATACACTTTTCTAGAATGTGAAAGATTATAATTTATTTTAATATATGTAGTTTTTAGAATCATCTTAATTTTATACTATGTTAATATTGCATATGTACATAAATTACCCATCATTCTTCTTCTTAGAAAAAATTATATCTTTCTTATCAACCTGTGAAGGTAAATTTTATTGATCCTTCACCAGATTCTCCTTATGAGAAATTTCAAAAACTTGAGAAAGTGTTTCTTAAAATTATATCCCCATATTATGATTTATAATGTTTTTGTCGAACATGTTCCAACTCCTATTCTTTTTTCATTCAGCTTAAATTCTAGATTCTTATTACATTTTTTCATTATCAATATAAATCTTCAAATCTTTAATCTCCTTCGTCATGTTGACTTTCTCATCATGTTGTCTTTCTCATCATGAAAGACATCATCATCTTTTATTTCTTGTTAGTTTCAAAATAAATTTCACTATCATCATTTTGATACCATCATAAACATTTCCCTTATAATTTCATAAGTAACGATAGTACCATAAAGATCCTACATAGATAGAGTTTCTTGATATCTATCTTCTAATGTGAAAACATTGGTGTTAAACAAGTCATGAAGGATTCCGATGATCTTTTCAATAGTTATAGAATCATACAATTCTTCACCAAGATATATAATAGTACTAAAAATAGCATTGATCATGGTAAAGAAGTCACAAAAATATTCATATTCACCCATCTTGAGATCTTAATACTTCAATCTCTATATTTACATCTTTTCCATATTTATTATTGTATTTAATTTTTAATTTTTTATCTTACCCCATATAAATTTTTTCGTGGGGAAAACTTTAACTCTTAAAAACTCATATTCATAAACTGATGAGTGTGTTGAATTTTTTTCTCTTCCATAATTCTCAATATTCTTTTTTTCAATGAGATTAAGAGGAAAATTATCATCAATAGGAGGAAATCCATATATTGTATCTTTATAACATAACAACAAAGAGACATAAGATATAGAAAAATATATAATTTTAGATATGATAGTTTATAATAAATAATACTAGAATACCATTACTTTAGACATAATAAAAATTCTCTATAACAGCATCTCTTTAATAAACTTCATGAAAGTGTAAAAAAAGGTAACCTTCCCTCTAATACCCATTGATATTACCCAATCTAGATTCAATAATCATGGAGAGGCAGAGTGGGTAAATTAGTGATATGATTTATTTTATGATTCCTTACTTTAGAAAAAACCTTCTCCTCCTATTAAATATTTCTTTATCTATTAAAATCAGATCAAAAACAAAACCTCATGAATATAGGTATCTATAAGGTTCTCTACTCAATAAGTGTAGCTAGTCCCTAGTATAGTTAAGAAGAA
Organism: Viscum album; assembly: GCA_963277665.1. Classification (NCBI taxonomy): domain Eukaryota; kingdom Viridiplantae; phylum Streptophyta; class Magnoliopsida; order Santalales; family Viscaceae; genus Viscum; species Viscum album. The sequence goes on along the minus strand of OY728165.1, from coordinate 980,791,453 downwards.
ATCCAATACCAAAAAAATCCAACTAGACTAAAATCCATTTTCATTTACCACATTTAGTAGGATATTATATTAATGTTGTGTAGCACTGTGCTCAATAAAATAGTGCATGTGCTTCAAGTATCATGAAATTTTGTAAATGTTTCTTCAATAGACATGTTTCAGTGCTTCTTGATCAACTTTCACAAATTTGATTTTTTTAAAAAATGACCCACTTTATTACCTAGAAGCTGATAAGATCTTCTTGGACATCGTAATGATACTCATTTCAATTTCCCAATCCAATTCCCATGTTTGGATTCTCAATATAGAAATTATACTCTATCAGAATACAACTAAAACAATCATGTACTGCTTATTATTGAGTCTTGAAATTCTAGTCCAATTTCCCAATATGTAAACTATGGTTATGATCTTCTCTCTTCTCCATTATTTCTTCTGTCCAAAAAAACCTATTAAAGAAAACATAAAATAGAATCACCTTCTTGTTTAAATTTTAGATCTTCTCCCGCCTCTGTAGTGAAAAATTCATTTAAAATAATAAACAAAATACTCTTCTCATATTTATTGGCTCGTAAGAATGATTTATGTGGGATATTAAATTCTATTCTTTCTTTACCAAAATAATTAAATCATAAAACTTCCACCAATTTTGGATCATTATTTGAATCAATGAATTCCCCTTGACACCTAATATTTTTTTGAATCATTCAATTCCCCTTGAAATAAAAATCATTCTTTCAATTCTTTAACTTTCCTTGAATTTGGCATCTTTTCATGACTTCATCTTCGATCAGTATTTCTAATAAAAATTCAATCTGATTCCGATTAGTCATTTTGATTTTCTTCACCAACTATAATAAAATAATAACTGACGATATTTCAGTACTTTTCACTGCACCACCTGCAAGACTTTCTACCCATTACGATTTCCTCCTTACGATAGAATTATTTGTTCAACAATAGTTTCTTCATTATTATTCCCTACAAAAAAATGTAAGAAGGATAACATATGTATTCTTATTATGATTCTAAAAACCAACACTCAATATCATTTATTCATTATGATGGAGGAAAAATATTCTTTCAAAATTATTCATCCACTTGGACATATTATTTTATGAATTCAATGAAAATGATATATCAGAACTCAACTTCTTTCCCAATTATGACTACGATACTTATCATATTCATTCTCAAAAAACATAAATTTTTTGGTTTTTTTCCTAACTGAAAACCATCACCTTCAGTTTCTCTGATTATGATATATAAATCTTTCCCATACTTCAAAAAATATAAATCCGATTATCTAAAATGAAAAATCATTTAATTATGAAACTTTCTTATTCTAGAAAATTATATTGTAATCATGTACTCCTTCATGACATTGAATAGATTGAAGGCCAAATTTAGAATCAGTTAACATTCATTAGGAAGAATCATAACTTCATATTATTTCAAATCATTCTATCATTCCGAATAGCCTCAATAATATTGGCTTGAATAAAATTGGAAGCACCCCCTTTATTTCATCAAGCTAGCATCACAGGTTTTATAGATTACTTATTTATTTTTTGTGAATTACTAAACAAAAAAGTATTGTCATATTATTAAGGGATCAATGTTGAATTTAAATATCATTCTCAATAAGATCAAAACCACATTCCAGCGCCAACGTGAGTCTAATGATTCATTCCACCAAAAATCATCTTCCAATTCTGATAGTTTATCATAAGCATTGGGAGTATAATTTTATGAATACGATGGTTAGTCCAATTTTCACCAAAACAAAGTTATATGATTTTTCCTTATTTGATATTTCCTTAACAAAAAAATAATGTAACTAAATACAATAGTCTTCCTTATTAGATTGGTCAGAATAAACTATAAAAATCCAAAAATCCTGGAAGGACCCTAAAAACACTGAATCAACTAAAAGACTCTAAAACCCCTAAAAATACATAAATTACCACAAAACCCTAATACCCTAAAGGAACATAAAACCCTAAATACCCTAAAAATAAAAAATATCCAAATATAATCTAAAAACAAAAAAATACCAAAAAAGAACCATAAACACCCTAAACAACCTAAAAACTATAAACAACTATTAGTACCCTGAAAACATTAAAGGTACCTAGAACTCCTAAAACAACTTAAACACATTGAAAACATAAATTCACTAAATAACCCAAATCAAAATCTTAAAACTCTAGGAAACCCCTAAAACACCAAAAACCAACAACCCCTAAAAACCCTAAGCACTATACAATGTCATTAAAGCCCCTAGGACTGCTAAAAACAATTAATCCCATGAAAAAGATCATAACACCCCTTAAAGAAATCCAAAATACCATCAAACACTTAAAACTCCCATAATCACTAAGAATCCTAAGATCTCCTAAATCATCATAAAATTTAAAAACCATAAAGACCCCTAAAACCCCTTAAAACATTAAAAACCTCGAGAACTAGTATTTATCCCTAAATGCCATTAATCCCACTAAAGAAACTAAAATATATGAAATTCATTAAAACCCCTAAAAACCCTAAAGATATTATAATTACATTAAATACCTTAAAAACATAAAAACCCTAAAAAGACCCAAAAAAAACCTACAACCCAAAATCCATCTAAATGATCTTAAAACACCATAACAACCCCTAAAAACCTAAAAACCCTAAAATTGAAAAAAAAAACAAAATACCATAAACACCATCGAATCGTTAGTATCCAAAAAACTTGTGGAATCCTAAAAATCCCTAAAAACCATAAATCTAATAAAACCTTAAAAAATCTAAAATTCGCAAAAAACCATGAAAACTTAAAGATCATAAGATAACTTGAAAACAATAATAAACTAAAATTCCCTAAAATCCCTAAAAACATAAATGAACCTCAAACCACTATTATCCCTAAATGACACTACAAACACAAACAACCTCAAAATTACCGACCAATACTGTAAAAAACCAATAAGACTCTAAAACCCCAAAAAATCCATAAACATTCCTAAACACCATAGAAATACTAAGAAAACATAAAAGACCTTAAATACCCTACAACCGATAAAAATATAAAACACCCTAAAACCCTAAAAGCCATTAAAATAATAAAAACCCTAACACCCCATTAAAATAATAAAAACACACAAAGACTTTTAAAAAACATTTTAAGCCGATATGAACCCTAAAACCATTAAAACATTAAAACCCCTAAAAACCAATAAACCCTAAACCACTAAAACTTAATGAACCTCTAAAAACCCTAAAACCCAAAAACCCAATAAAAACCCTGAAATCTCGCTAAATACATAAAAACCCATAAAAAAAATAAAACCATAAAATAATAACTGAAGACCTCTAAAACCACAATGAAAACCCCAAACCACTAAAAACCCATATAACCCCCCAAAAAACCTAAAAAAATAAAAATCCATAAATCCCTAAAATAACCCAAAAAATATTAAAAGTACCAAATACATTAAAAGCACCTAAGACCCCTTAATACCCTAAAGGATTGTAAAAATTCATAGACATCGTAAAATCACTAAATAACAATAAAATACAAATACTAGTAAAAAAAATACCTAAAACCTCTAAATAATCACTAAAACCCCTCAAAAACCTAATGAACCATAAAATCCATAAAATACATAAAACCCCTAAAATCCAAAAAACCAAAAAACCATACAAAACCTAAAAAAAACTAAAAACCATAAAACATCCATAAAATGCCCTAAACCACCTTTAAAATCATAAAAACCCCTCAAAGAACCTAAAACACATGAAAGATTCATAATCTCAAAAAACCCTAAAAAACCGTAAAAACCATAAAGACCCTAAAAAACCAAAAAATCCATACATGCTCTAGAAAGTCTAAATAACCCTAAAACTCTTAGAGACACTAAATACCTTAAAAACCACTAAAAACCCATAATTACCCAAAACTCAAAAACACTCAAACAAATATTATCACTAAAAATAGTCATACCTTAGAATTACACAGAAACAACACTAATAACCATAAAAACCATAAATACAATAAATACCATACAAACATAAAAAACCCCCAAAAACAAAACAATCTAAAAAATAAATATAAAAAAGTTACAAACCCCAACATATGATAAAACCCATAAAAGCCTAATGGAATTTAAAAAATTCTAAGAACTATTAACACCCTACAAACCAAAAAATTACTCAAAAAAACTAAAAACGAAAAAAACTATAAACCCCAAAAAACAGTAACAAAAATCGAAAAATCCTTTAAACCCATTAAAATCCATAAGAAACACCAAAACCCATGAAAAACACTACAAACCCTTGAAACCCCTATAACCCGTAGAAAATTATATGAAATACTAAAGCCCCTAAAATAACCCTAAAAATCTAAAAGAACGATAATATACAGTACAACACAAAAATAACCTTAAAACAATAAAAATATTAAAAACCCAATAAATATTAAAAACCCAAAAAAGAATAAAAACATTAAAACGACACAAAAAACCATAAAACCCCTAAAACCCAAAAAATCTCATACAACCCTTAAAAATTACAAAAAACAAAAACCCAAACTAAAAGTCCCTAAAGATCCCAGAATGTCCTTAAAACCATAAAACACTTAAAACCCCCTTGGAACCACTAAAAATCCAATAAATGATAAAACACCACCTGATCCTAAAATACACAATAATACCCGTAAAACACTTGAAAAACCCTAAATCACCTTAAATAACTAAAAACCCTAAATGCACCAAAAACCTCAAAACCACCTAAACACCACCAAAAACCCTTTAAAACATTAAATCCCCAAAAAATCACAAAAGACATTATACCATAAAAAACATGAAACTCTACAAAAACCAATAAAACATCATAAAAAACCCTAAAATCTCTAAACACCACTATAATCCCTTAAAACATAATATATATAATAATAATCCTAATTTCTTGATAAAAATTAAAAACTTTAATCCCCTTGAAAAACCCTATAATCAAAAGACAATAAAAACCCAAAAACCCATAAACACCTAGTAAATCCTAAAAAACCTAAAAACCATAAAATCCCATTAACCCATAAACACCATTAAAACCCAAAATTCCCAAAATACCATAAACCCCCTTAAATAACCCAAAAACCCATAAATATCCAAAAACCTGAAAAAGCTATAAACCCAAAACACACAAAAACAACAAAACCCCCAAAAAATCAATAAAAAACCCCAAACTACTAAAACACATAAAATCCTAGAAATACCCATAATGTAAGATTAAATCTAAAAAAATCCCAAAGAATCCCACAAAATAAGAAAAATAATTAAACTTCCCTAAAAATCCTAAAAACCTTAAAGGACCAAAAAGCCAATAAAATCCCTAAAATCACTAAAACCCCTAAAATCCACTAAAAAGCTGAAACCCCTGAAAACTATAAAGAACATTAAAATGTATTAATTCTCACCAAAACAATAAAAATGATACAAACCTAAAAAACATAAATGAACCCTAAAACCACTAAACCTTCCTAAATGACCCTAAAATCAAAAACTCCCAAAAAACACCATAAAACCCCAAATGGACAAAAAAGTCCCTATATTCCAAATAAAACCACAAAGACCATAATAACCATAAACCCCTAAACGACACTAAAGCATCTAAAAACACATAAATGACTATAAAATACACTAAATGTATCCAAAAACACAAAAAACTACAAAGGACCCCAAAATCACAAAAACCATAAATAACCCTAAAACCCTAAATAATTAAAATGACCTTGAATCCCATAAAGGACCCCAAAAAACCCTAAAGGAAACTAAAAACAAAAAAGCTTAAAGGACTCCAAAACACTTAAAACACTAAAAGACTCTAACAATCCAAAAGACCCAGAAATCCAGGAAAACCCAGAAAACCCCTAAAATTGTAAATTACATTACAAACCTGAAAAGGACCATAAACCCCGAAAGCTCCATAAAATCCATTAAAATACAGAATATCCATTAATACAATAAAAACATCAAAAGACCTTAAAACATTAAAAAAATCCGAAACCCCCCAAAAAACCCAAAAAAAACTTAATTATGTAAATATCATAAAATCCCTAGAAACCCATAAAAATGAGAACCCTAAAATGAAATAAAAACCATAAAACCCATAAAAACAATAATGTCCTTATCAAACATAAACCCCTAAAAATATATAAAAACCAAAATATAGAAAAACCCAATAGGACACTAAAAACCCTAGAGTACCTAAAAGAACCCAAAAAACTAAAAAACTAAATGGATAATAATATAAATATAAAATCCCTAAAGCCCCTAAAAACCTAAACCCCTAAAACCAGTAAAACACTAAAATAGAATAAAACTATTAACAATATAAAACAAGCGAAAACCCTAAAAAGACACTAAAACCCAAAAAAAACTAAACATCATAAATAATATAAAACTCGAAAAACTCTAAAACAGCAAAGAAAACCTAAAATACCCTAACAACCACAAAAAATCACCTAAAAGACTACAATAATATCTAAACCCCTTAAAAATAGCCTAAACACTAAAATACACGAAAAACCCATAGAACCCAAAAACATCACAAAAACCTAAAAATCACAAAACCCCATCAAACACCATAAAACCGACCAAAAAACCCAAAACACAATAAATACTCAAAAACTAAAAAATGCACAAAAACACTCTAATGTCCCTAGAAGAACAAAAACACCTAAAACCATAAAAACAAATAAAAACAGTAAAATAACTTAAATGACCAAGAAAACAATTAAAAAACTAAAAAACATAAAAATAAAAATAAACACTAAAACAGTAAAACCTTGTAAACCACCAAAAACCCGTAAAAATACAAAACTTCCCAAAAGCCCCAACAAAAATAGTAAAAAACTCTATAAACCTAAAACTAATTAAAATATGAGTAAATATAAACCCACTAAAAACACATAAATCCATGAAACCCCTATAATACTCTAATAGAATCCTAAAAACATACAAATACCCAAAAACACTAAAATTTCCAAAACTAAAAACCCCAAAAACCCCAAAAAAACAACAAAAATGAAAAATACCTAAAAACACTAAAAACCTAAAAACCCTAATACCCCTAAATACATGTAATCCTCTTAAAACTGCTATAAAAAAATAAAAATTCCTAACAGTTCCAAGAAATCCTAAAATCTATGAAAACCATAAACACATGAAATACCATTAAAACCCATAAAACCCAAAAATACACAATATCTGCTTATTACACACTTAAAATAAGTGAAATTAATTAAATACCCTAAAAATAAAAAAAATCGTAAAAAACAAAAAAAAAAGTAAAAACCCCAATAACCTTCGAAAACCCTAAAACATCGAAAAAACACTAAAAGCCAAAAAAACTGCAAAAATCCCCTTAAAATTATAAAAACCACTAAAAATATTAAAATTATTAAAAACATTAAAACACTCCAAAAACCCCTAAAACCATAAAAAAAAATCACCTAAAACCCTTATACCCCTATAAATTAAAATACGTAAAACCACTAAAAACCCCAAAAACACTAAAAAAACTAAAAACCCCATTAATGACACTAAAATCCCTAAAAACACAAAAAAAAATATAAACCCCTAAATATATTAAAAATACATAAAACACTAAAAACCCTATAATCCCTAGAACGAAGAAAACGAAATAAAAGACCTAAAAATACCCTAGAATCTCATACAAACCTCGAATATTGTTAAAACACTAAAAATATAAAAAACCCAGAAGAACTCTAAAGACCCTAAAAAACTGACAAACCCCTCAATACCATAAAATAACCCGAATAACCCTATTGACATTAAAAGATATGAAAAACCCTTAAAAATCATAATCTACTCAAAACCTTAAGAAACATCAAACCCCATTAAAATACATTAAATTACCTAAAAACCGCTAAAATATATAAACAAAACCAAAAAATATAAACATTCCTACAAACCCTAAAACCACCCCAAAAAATTCCTAAAAATAATCTAAAAAATATATAGCCTACTAAATGACCCAAATCACATAAAACCCTTGAAATCCTATGAGACTTTTAAAACCTAAAAATCCCAAAACTCCATAAAATTCCAAAAACATCCTAAAACACAATAAAACCATAAAGAATATAAAAATCGTTAAATTTATTAAAACCCTAGATACACCAAAACACCAAAAAATGTAAAAAAACATCCTATTTCTAGAAATCAATAGAAAACATAAAAAAACTTAAAATAACATACACCCATTAAATCACTAAAATCTCTAAAAACCCAAAAACAAAAACTCAAATACATTTTATAAAAAAAAGACCCTATGAACCTCCTAGAAAACCCTGTAAACTCTTAATAATACCTAAGAATCCTAAAAAACCTATAACATGAAATAAATTTCCAAAAAACCCAACAATAAATTAAAAAACCCTAAAAATCCTAAAAAACCTGAACACCAAAACAATAACCTAAAACCAATTTAAAACACCTAAATACATAAAAACAGTAAACCCTAAGAGTCATAGAAATACCCTAAAACCCCTAAAGACCATAAAATTCTAAAATTCCATAATCCCCAAAAAACCCTAACATCCATAAAACCCCTCTAAAGTTCCCTAAAACCCTAAAATCACAAAAACCACTAAAATACCAAAAAAACCTAAACACCCCTAAATGCTTCTAAAAATCTAAAACCCCTTCAAACTCACTAAAAATAGAAAAAAACCCTAAAAATTATAAAAACCCAAAACCACTAAAAAATAAATACGGGAAAAAATAACCATATTCACTATAAAATCCACTAGAAACCAATCAAAACCGTAAAACCCACTCTAAACCCCTAAAACCAAAAAAAAACTAACACCTCTAAAATACTTAAAAAACTAAATTCCAATAATAGTCCATGAAAGGGATTAAAAACCGTAAAAATAAGAAACACCCCTTAAAATTACTAAGAAGCAGAAATCCCTAAAAACTCGAAAATCCTAATAATACCCTAAAATCCCCTAATACCCAAAAAACACTAGAAAACAACAAAACTCTACAATGAATTTTAAAAAGATATAATATATAATATATAACACCAAATATCCCTAAAGACCCTAAAAACCCCTAATAAACTCTAAAAACACTAATAATTTCAGAACATCTATAAAACCCTAATGTGATTAAAACTCGTGAAAATCCTAAAAAACCTAAAAATATTTTATAAGTTTATAAACTATAAAAATACCTAAAATCCATGAATCTCCATAAAACCTTAAAACCCTTAAATAACATAATCACATGAAACCTTAAAACACACCTATAACCCCTATAAACCCCTATAAATCAATAAAAACTAAATCCCTTACAAACTCTAAAAACACAAAAAAACCCCAAAAACCCGTAAAAACCCTTCAAAACCAAAACTGATTATAACCCTATAAACCCCTAAAATAGCTTAAACCCCTAGCAACACTAAAACCCTAAAACACTAAATGGAACATTATAACCATAAGACCCCACAAAATCCTAAAAAATACTAAAACACTAAAAACCCTAAAAAACCCCATAAAACCACTAAAAACTCTAACAACACTAAAAACCCTAAAAATCGTAGATCCATAACAACTATAAAAAAATTATAACCCATAAAATGCAGAAAATAAATAGAACCCAAAAACAACCTAAAATCCTGAAAATCACTAAAAACATAAAATTCTCTGAAAACCATAAAGGACCCTAAAACCCATAAAAAACCTAAAAACATGAAAACCCTAAAAATCATAACACCATAAAACCTGTTAGAGACTATAAAACCCCTAATAAAGCAAAAAATAACCTAAAACCATAAAAGGCTGTTAAAACACGAAAAAAATTAAAAAACACCCTAAAACCATAAACACATAAAAGACCATAAAACCACAAAAGGCCACAAAGTACCATAGAAATCTTAAACAACTGTAAAAGCCACTATATCACCCAAATGACCCTAAACCCCTCTAAAATACCGTAATAGCCATTAAAACCTTAAATAATCTTAAAACACATAAAGGCCCCTAAAACCCCTAAAAACTATAAATGGCACGATAAACCATAAAAAGAATAAATGACCTTGAAAACACTAAAAAATCAAAAGGAACCTAAACACCCAATGGGTCCCTAAAACCAAAAATGAAACTATAAATCATTAAAACCCATAAAATATCATAAAAACCCAAAAAATAGAAAAAACTACAACCTTCTAAAAACCATAAAAGGTTGTAGGACAAAATGACAATCCCTAAAAAAAGGGAAAAATCTAAATGGACCATAAAAACAAGAAAAAACTAAAAAAAACTAGAAAACAATAAAATGGCCTAAAAACTATAAATATGTTAAAAGACTCCAAATACCATAAAAACCATAAAACCCTAAATGAACCTAACAAACTAAGATCTAATAACGTCATTAAAACTCCAAAAACAAAAAATCTATTATACCATATGAAAATAAATAATCATAAAGACCTAAAATACCATAAAAACCCTTAAAACCCAATAAAAACCTCTAAGAACCCTAAACCCCCAAAATACATTTTAAATGCCCAAAGATGGTTAACCACATAATGACATTATAAAATCCTAAAGAACCATAAATTTATATAAAACACAAAAATATACTGAAGGACCCTAAAAATAATAAAACCTCTAAATCACCCAAAAACCAATAAAAGCCCTAAGAGACCCTAAAACAACTAAAAACTCTAAATCCCACAAAAATGGAATGGCCCGAAAAACTCCATGTAAATCCTAATATTGAAAAAAAATCCTAAAAACCAATAAAACACACTAAATAAACATTTGAAACCATAAAATACCCTATATAATCCTATAAATATCCCAAAATATCCTAAAAACATAATCACCCTAAAACACCTTAAACCCACAAATACCTTAATAGATCTTAAAAATATAAAAACCTTAAAAAAATAAAAAATTACAAAAAACACTCAAATACCCTAAAACCATTATAACCCTAATAACCATTAAACCCATAAAATCCTAAACATCATAACACTACAAGAAACTCCCAAAACACAAAAAAATATCCAAAATACTATAATCCATAAATACCCTAAAATTCATAAAAATCCAAAAAACTGTAGAAAACCCAAAAACCCAAAAGCCCCTAAAAAATCCTAAAACCCAAAAATATATTTAAAAACAAAAAACCCCTGAAAATTTCAATGAATAACTAAAAAACTCAGAAGACCAAAAAAACAATAAAAACCATAAAAACCTTAAATACAAAATAACCCGAAAACCCCTAAGAATCCTAAAAATTGAAATATCCCTAAAAACCCTAATAAACATTAAAATACCCCAAAATCATAAAAACAACATTTAAACCCCTAAATGTCCCCAAAATAAAAAAACCCCTAAAAATCCATAAAATATGGAAATGAACCTAATAATATATTAACCATTATGGCAATAAAGCTCATTAAATTCCCTCGAAAACACTAAAAACATTATAAAACATTAAAACCCTAAATGCCCAAAGTCTATAAAAACCCTAAAAACACCACAAATCCTATAAAACTAGTTAAACCCATAAAACAATTAAAACTGTAAAAATCTAATAAAACCATAAAAATTCTATAAATCCCAAAAAACCCCTAAATCCCATAAAAACCTCTAAAATTCCCATAAAAATAAAAAACACTAAGAAACCCATAAAACCCCTAAAATACCCATAGAGCATAAAATCCCACAAAAACACAAAAAAACACACAAAACCCAAAAAACATTAAAATTCCTCAAAATGCATTAAAAAAATATATTAAATTCCATATAACAATCACTAATCTCAAAAAACCCTTAAAAACTCATTAAACCCTTAAAAATAATCTAAATCATATAAAACCATAAAAAATGTATTAAAGACCCAAAAAATTATGAAAACCCTTACTACCTAAATAAATTCAAAATATACTAAGAAACAATATAAATCCCTAAAACCTAAATACACACTAATATCTCCCAAAACCATAAAAAACCCTAAAACACTAGAAAATCCAAAAAACAAATAAATATTATATAACCCTTCGAAACCATGGAATGAATTAATAGAACACTAAAACAAAAAAACATATAAAAATATCCTAAAATGAGTAAAAATCCAAAAAGGCCTAAAAATCCTAAAATCCAATAAAACAAAAAATCGTAAAAACCCCATAAAAAACCCAAAAAACCCTAAAAATCCTTAAACAACCTTAAAATAATAAAAAACCATCAAACCCAATAAATACCATAAAACAATAAAAAGCATAAAAAAATAAAATTATAAAAGCCCCTATAGACCCCTAAAATCCATAACTACCCATTAAACCCCTCAAACACATTAAAACCTATTAAACACCCTATAGAATTTAAAATACCATAAAAACCATAGAGACCCTCAAAACCTTATAAACCATAAATACCCCTAAATACTCAAAAAACACCTAAAATGTGTAAAACCATTAAAAAAAACTAAATCCCATTTAAATAGTAAAACTTTTTAAGACCCATATATACTCTAAAAACACTTATAACCCCAAATAATCCTAGAACGTCATAAACGTCGAAAAACATATAGAGAGACTAAGGACTATAAAAACCCCAAAAACACCTAAAATCCTCTAAAATACTCGAACCACATTAATCCCTAAACACCCATGAAAGACACTAAATCTGAAAAAACACTAAAAACCATAAAAACAATTAAATTCCTAAGAATACTTAAATTACTTAAATTCACCAAAACCCAAAAAGACCCTAAAACCCATTAAAACGAAATAAATCCTTTTAAATCCCTTCAATCCATCAAAAACCAAAATCCACTAAAACCCATAAACCTCTAAACATATAACCTAAAATAACTGAAAAAAATAATACTATAAAAATATAAATTTACATTAAATCCCTAAATAACATTAAAAACCCTAGAAACCTAAATAATTGTAAAAATTGAAAAAATTCAATATAAAACGTAGAAAAATCATAATGAACTAAAATTAAAATAAACACCTATTGGGTCCTGAAAAAAATTTCAATGTAAATTGGAATAATAACATTAATTTAGTGATGGAAATTAAATAAAACAGTGATTTGAAGGAAAAGTGTTTATGCCATCGAAAATTGAAAAGTAAAAATCCTAAACTGTGAGGTGTGAAACCCTTCATGGATAGAGACTCCATATAGAAATTGAATTCACAAGATTCCCCGGAAAGAAATGGTTCATGTGAGAATGGTTGTGGTTCCAGTTACCTACACATGAAATCATCTACAGGAAGGAGGTTGATAAATTCTCCCTATAAAAGACACCCCCGCCCCCCAAATTCAATTGGTTATCATGAAAGGAAACATAAATGAATCCCCTTGAATGAAACAAAGTCATTCATGGGAATGAGGTGATGATTATTTCCTCTATAAATTATGACCCCATTCCCCGTTTCACTAAGTTGTCTGTGGGATGGGTTACATCCATGGGATTTTACTAATGGGTGGTTGCAGCCTCATCATAGATGGATGGCTATGTTGGTGTCAAGTTCATCACTTCTCTATAAGTAAAGAGTGAGAGGATCAAAAAGTGGGGATATACAATCAAAATATCGAAAGGAGATGGGTAGAAATGATTGATCGAGAGATCAATATATCCTAAAGAAATGGACTCCTTCAACGATTCTTTATAGGTAAATCCCCTTCACATAGCATTAAGGAGTGGGAAAAGTATATACAAATTTTATTCCATGAATTAACAAACATAGACTTACATATTAACCATGAGGAACATGACCAATGGACTCTTCGAAAATAGGCACCCACATAGCCAATCATTATGTGGGTGGTAGCATGCTCTATGTATAAAATCACTACTAGAGTGGAACTTGAATTTCTGCAGCCCCACATTACAATGATAAACACTAGTCCCACGTAGAAAAGTGCTAGGTGAACTAAATATGGGTTTTCATACAACCATGTTATGCATACATCCCCTTGCACTCATAACAACCCACTATATGGAAGAATCCATGTCCCACAAAAGAACATCCTACGTGGAATGGGATACCCTAGGAAATTTATGTTTCCAGCACAAGTAATTACATTTTGTCGCATCATCATCACCCAAGTTGGACCCTCTGTGAAAAAGCTAATTGCATTAGGCCAAGGCCTCTTCCAAAGCCACTAGATATCTATTATAAAATCACAGGGCACAACATCATGCACGTTCATGTTTATATACCCATCGAAAGAGGAGTCATGTTAGTTAACCCTGTAGTGAGTCAGACCCTCTGAATGACCATGAGTTTACATTCCCATGGTAATGAGTGTTCCATCCATAGGATACTGATGTGAACCTACATTCTATATAGATTAAGGGGAACACATATCCATTATATTCGATGGGTTCCATTGTTGCCTTTATTCCCTTTTCCATAGAACTAGTTGCGGGGCACTCCCACTGAGTTAATACCCTCGCCATTCATGGAGGATTTGACACCATTACTCAACTTTTCCTTTTCCTAGTATGTATTTAGATATATCGCTAGATTAGACTATCCATGATATGAAAACCAGAGGGGAAATTCTCCCATTTAACACCCTCCCTCTCCATCATTTTTAGATCCAGAACCATCGGAAGTTAACTAGGCATGTGTGATCTTTATATCCACTGCATTGTCTTTTTACTCAAAATGGAGATGACTCTCATGGGCTTATTGGTTGAATACAATCATCACATCCTCATGAATCCAAATCATGGTCCTCCTAAAATTTGTATGCTCAAATCCAATCCCCCATATAATCCACTCTCATGCATAAGACCCAATAATGCTCCCTTAATGGGCCCCTCTAAGGTGTAATTCCAAACCCAAACCATACTATGAGGGATTTGATTCCCACCTAAATGGGATATGAAGGAATTCTCCTTGATGCCCAAATGCAATAACCAATTCACCCTAATGTTCTCTGATCCACATCACTAGTAGGGTCACATTAACCCATTAGAATATATCCCTTCTAGGTATCTTGGTCTACCTCGGTGTATGTCCCATATCATCTATTATAGGTATCCTTTCACCTAGACACCCTTACCACATGAAGTTAAATTGCATGGTCAGGTCTTAGCCACATGACCTTAAATTGTGGTCTTTTTTCCAATAATACACCAAACCATATGGGTTTTGATTCCTATCATGGGGATATACATGAGGCCCATCTTATGGGTTCGATACAAACATCAAACCATCTCATGTACCCATAAATGACGATAAAATCCGGAGATTCATCCCATAGGTCTTAAAACTAGAATTGTCATAGTGAACGAATTATAAATTCCTAATATATCCACAAATGGGTAAAATTAATGAGGAACATTGGATACATACAGATATTCTCATTAATGTAGAATATCAGATACACATAGATAATTTTGATCCCATATTTATTTGTGATTGACATTCCCTATGGGTTTCCTGTGGACACATGCTCGAAAATAAACCATGGATTCATGAACATATTAACACATCTTAAATCTATAAGAGAGTATCAGAATAGAAGATAGTCTCCCCACAAAAGGTTGACATGAACCCAAGTTCACATTATCCTTAAAAAAGTGAGTATTGATGTGTCCTTTTCCAAATCATCCAAAAAACTCCTACCTTTTGAATGTATTTCCATAAATCCTAGATGTGAGAAACATTGGGTCTTTCTAGATCCACAAACAAACCCTTTACAGACCATTATGATATGTTATTCTTAACATTAGTAATTTCACACTAGGTGACCCCTTGAAATCATCCCACACATACATGAACATGTAGTCACCAAAAATAGAAACGGTAAATCAAGCGTGAATGGTTTCACAAAGCCAATCCCTATAATTGATCTTCAATCACAATGCTTCCATAAGAATCAAAAATAGTGAACCTTACATGAATCTTCAACCAAGGTGGCAGTGTCGCACCACCTTATTCCTCTTTCACATCCAAAAGGGAAGAGAACTAGGCGAGGTCATCAATTATACATATGGTCCTGAAATCTTAATTTGATGAGGATTTTTTGTTTGTACTTGTCACATATATTTTAGGGATTATTCCTATATTACATCTATCCAATAGCATCAATGAAGCTCTCGCAGACATGAATGTCAACCAATGAACTAGATGATTCCTTCACAAAGGAAAGGCTCCATCAACCACCTGGTGTCCCTAGCACTGGGTCTCAAATGCACTGATCTGGGAGTACCACCAGAATAGGTCACTCCCAACATTAGAGGCAGTGAGAAAGGCCCTCTATTCAAATAAATACTACCATCCTCCCACCCAATAGTGGTAATTGGATCCAAACAAGGTGGATCCACTAGTCGTCTCTAATTTTTTTGGGAACTACTCCTTAGAATGAGATAATGAGTACCTCCCTTATCAGAGTAAGGAATATAAATTCATCTCTAATTAATTTTTCCCTACTACACAGTGTTCTCTCTCATGGCCTATTTCTAGAAGACGCCTCTCCCAATATTTCATGGCCTAGTATCCTCATTCTGAAGAGGATATCACACTGAGGTATCATGTTGAAAATCAATGAACATAGATCCCTTGGGGTTCCTTCAATTGGAGATAAACATATAATCAAGAATAGGACATCCCCTTAGTTCATTCGGGCAACATCCTCCCAGCAAATACTATGGAAAATTATAGGCAGACATGCATTCCTAATCCCACTTTTGAAGCCTTACATGAAAATACTTTAGAAAATTACGAGCGAGTGAAAATTAAATCCAATTATCACTATGGTTGCCGCACAAATATGTTGGTGAATTATAGGAAGATGAAAATACTTACAGATTCTTGTGAAGCACATCATCCTAATAGGGTAGAAACAGGCTTTGAGTAGATGAAAAGCCCTACTAATTTATACTAATCTCGTCATCAAAATTAGACGTAAAAAAAGGATGAAAAATATCTCAACAAAGGAATAAAAATACCACAAGTCTATTATTGTAGTAATCAATTATAGGTAGATTAAATTCAATACTCCCTCGTATCAATAAACTTAGTCAAATATAATTGAAATGAAATACAAGAACAGTCAAATTCCTATGGTTCCATATCAAGAATATCAGAAATAAAATATAGAAACCATTTAGATGAAAATCCCTACACACAAATATGAATCCCATTAGTAAAATATGATGGATACTAGGGAAAATAGTTAGAATATCCCATCCATAAATCAGTGGATGAATTGTTCCTCTGCCCCGACACATGAGAATCTCTAATACACAATGGCTGGTCATGGAGGACAAGAGCTGGCATAGACAACTGCTCTGATATTGGAATGAGAATATATCGCCATCCAATTCAAATAAGTTTCTCATCACATCTTGTATATGATATAGGATTCAACATAAATTACTGATAATATCATCCAGACTTATCATGATTTTATCGTGTCTGTAGAAATATCAAGGAGTTGGGCCTATATCCCCATCTCCCCTAGTAGGGTGAATCATCCACATTATAAGATGGTCCCTATAGAGAATACCTACATCTTAGATCCACACTTGGAGGGTATTCAGCCATATTTCATGATAAAAGGAAGATGAGATTGAAATCAATACATGTTTTAACCAGAGAACACTGGTTCACCACAATTTTCACTATAGGGAATTCATATACCCGTGACATATCTCAAAATCCTCACTAGCGTATCTCTTATGCATTGGTATAACCACTCAAATAGGTACCCATAAATTAATTCCATTACCAACATTAGGTATCCCCAGTCACCCCGAAGAGAGAACACATAAATATATCAGGACAAATGAAACTGTAAAATGAAGATCATTTCATGACCCTTCTTTGCTGGAAGCTAGTGTTCTTGATTCCATTAATCTCTTATCAATAGATGCTCAGGATCCTCTCAACCCATTATAAAATTATAGTAGTGGTTCTATGAGTTGAAAATATCATCTCAGCAATATTATTTCCATCAACTCTAAAGGCCATCCTCATAGAAATCATGAAGGATTACTTTGTTAGAATGAAACTGTCGATCAGGATAGCCTATCTCTTGATGATCATCATTATAACCCTTCTCGTGGACAAAATGAAAATAATAAGAATTTCCTCCCCTTAATGTCTCTCACCCTAACGGTCCTCCCCATGATATAGACTACATAAAATATCCCTATAGTCTGACAACAAGCGATAATGGTAGTCCTTTCAAAGATGGTTTTCATAGAGAAGGCCCTCCCTACAATGTCATAAATAAAAAATAAGGTTCTCCCCTTATTATAGTTCATCTTGAAGGTCCATCATAAGATTCACATAAGTGAAATTATCCCCTTGGACAAATAACAAGATATGATGGTAGTCTTCTCCATTATTAAACTGACAATGAAGGTCCTCCTCAAAGTTAAGTTCCATATCAGTAGGAAGCTCATCGACATTCTAAATCCAATGCATGAAATCCCTCATATACTGAGGAACTTAAATAGATGGGGCTCAATTATTTCATTCTCCCTAACAAAAAAACTGATATCATTTAAATATTAGGAGATGGACCAGGGCCATGCTCATATTTTGAACCACCTCTAGAATATTAATATTTTAATGACAGTCCTATTAGCCCCACTTCATGTGAAAAAGTCACCAACCGATATCATTGTTGGGAAGATCATGTAGATGAATATCAGGGGAAAGAACAAATGGATATGTTTCTCATGGAAGGGAAATTATCCAAGTATGACATACTGGATATGTTCTGCACCACTACCACTTATCAATTTGACATACAAAGGGAATTTTCATATGATTTAATACATAACAATGACCTTAATATCTGGAAAATCCTCTGCCACATGAAAACAAGATTATTTCTCTATTATGGGTATGAAGACACTTCAATTGAATGGGATAGATTCTCCAATAGATCAACTATGAATCACTTCCTTCTACATGATGACCACAATCAAATCGGAAAAAGATAGATCTTGAATTGACCTTCCTCCATGAACAACACAAGTTTTATTTCTTTATCAGAAATGTCCCATATAGTCGTCATATCCGAGGATAGGGAGAGCATGGAGCCCTGCACATCACCAAAAATCTAATCCAACAGAACCCAATGGAAATTGAATCCTATAATTTCATTATCCAATGATGGAGATGAAATGAAATCCATGTTTTGGGAAAGAAACATGCTAGACAGTAACATTCCTTGAGTACATCTCAAAACTGTTAGGTCCATAGAGAGAGACCCATTGAAGAACTCATGAATAAAGAAACCTAGAACATTTAGTAGGTTTATTTGCTAAGGAATAAAATTAGTACACATTACTCACAAAATTAGAGAAAATTAATCACATACGAACTTGGTACCATATCCAAATCACACTCTAATAGGACTGAAGAGATCAAGAATGGGACAATAGAAGAAAAAATAGATAGAGTACAAGACGATCCCCATCCCATTGGTTTGGGGGGATTATTAACACAAAATTACACCATAAGAAAAATAAATTTGGTCCAAGGAACAAAAAAAATTAAATGCGAGAAATCACATCCCATAGAGATGATGGAATTTTTACCTCAACCACCAGCCCACAAGAAAATAGATTTCTCCTCAGTGGGTAGGATATTGAGTAGGTATGTCCCCCATTTGTTCCTATCTCATGATTCATTTCCCCAAAGGGGAGGAGTATATAAAGGTCATATAAATGTTCGCTCTGTGTTACCATTCACCATGAAACTCGAAAAGGACCATTTAATCAAATGGGATGATCCATCAAAGAACATAAAAAGATCCCCTACTTCCCAATACCAGGTATGGAACCCCAAAAGGATTATGCATCAGTTAACTTCATGGATGTAAATTGTGTGGACCACAATAGAAATGATGAAAATTAAAACAAATAGGGAGAGGGTTATTTCTTATATAATCTAATCCACACCAATATCTGAGGTCTGTATTCTCATAAAAAGGGGGTCTCCCTAAATTTGAGTGCTCCCATGTCCAAACTCTCATCACCACCAACATCAATCTCAAACAACCAAAAGACTAAAAACATGGTTAGACACAATAAACATCCTCTTCTAAATGAGAATGAACCCCTAACACACAAGGAAGTATTTTCCTAATATGGGGGAAATGAAGTAGTCAAGGCTAATAAATACTGAGATACTCCATGGAATCCATCCTATCGAATATTCACCCCATAAGGATCTTTAGTATTCACTTACAGCAGGTGTACATCAACCAAAAATGTTTATCCCATCATGTAAAGCATGACCATGATGATCATCCAAAAAAACCCTGGGAATATTAGTCTACCAAAATATAATCCCAAAAGGATACCAAAATTTACCTGTATTAGGGGATCAACACTAATAGACTCACGAAATATGAAAAGGTTTCCCTTGGTCAAGTACCCCTTCAAGTACTAGTAGTTCCAACATCACCAATTTTTTTCCATGCTACCCTCACCCATTCTTGGGTTCAACAAAACAAACATTAAGGGATCATTAATACCATTGATTATTTGGAATCTTGATTGGAGTCCATTGAAGGATGACATGCTTGGATTCATATAGAATGGATACCTTACCCAGAATGGGTGAGAAACACTCTACCACTATATAATTTAGGAAACCTTATGTTCCCCATATTCAATGGTTCAGTTGACCCAAAACAATATATGATGAATTCTACATATTATTTTGATCCCATGATAATACCCCATATCAACAGGAAGCATTTAAACTCAAATTGTTTGTGCAAACTTTGTAAGACTCCACCTTCGAATAGTACAACAGTTTTCCATCTCGATCGATAAGAGGATGGGAGAATCATTTGAGGAAGTTACATTCCCAGTTTCACTCAATGTTTCCAAAGACAACAATTAGAAAACCCATGAGCTGGAAATAGTGGGATACTAAAGGAGACTCAACCATAATTTCCATATTTAGAGGAATAACCGGAACTTTGAACCGGTCGCTAACCTAAGATGAGATTCTTGCTATGTAGATAAATGAATTCCACTATGAGCTACGAACACCACTCATCCTGGTAAAATATTCAACTAGGTTTCTATATTTCTCTACCTTTTCCCAAATAATGTAATATTCCTTACAATGAACTAACCCCATGTTTTAAGTATCACCATTAACCCCATGAAAAAAGAATGGTAAGAGATGAAGTTCCCTCTGTTATGATTTAGCCACCCCTTGCACAGGCGCCAGCTCCGAGGCCTTCACCAAATCATGTAGGACCCCTTGGATGTCAAGAGCCACCCCATCTATGTTAGTATGAGTGGATGAGACATATGAATATACATTTTATTTAATAGAGGAATAAATTATACTCATTCTAGGATGAACTAGTTGGTGGCTACTATGTATCCACCTTGAACTGTTAATTTATCTACCTACCATATCCCAAGATGGATGATGAAGTCATTTTGGATTAATGGAAATATTATTTCCACATACACATGATACCATAACACACCATCCAATAGTGACTTATCATCAAATACCATATAGAAATAATGGTAGATTGCTCAAAAGTAAAAATGTAACCACTGCAAGCACATGTGGCATATGTTTCCACCACTGACTTGTATGAATAAATGGAATGGAAAAAATTTGTTAGAAAAAAGAATAATAATTTAGATAGATAAATGATATGTAAAATAGTAATCCTGTATCACGACATACTCTAAGAATAGTTGGAGAAACTTTATAATCCCCAAAATATCCTAATACATTTGATTCTGACATCCTCTACCTCACTATCCTCCAAAATTTGATTATACCAGAAGAAGTTCAGTCAAAAAGGCATAGAGAAAGTGAATGAATATGAACCCATTTCCCAAAAAAATTACATCTTCCCATATAAAATTTTATTATAACACATCTGAATGCATGACCACCACCCTGCTAGATGGTACCATGAAATGTAGTCAGTTAGGAAGAATCATCATCATATAAAGAACTAATATTAGTATCTGTTAATAACATTCACTTAATTGATACCTTCTATGATTAATAGTATGGTTATGAACCTTAGTTCCCCACACCAAATTGGGGATCCATTAGAAGAGGCCACAACAGACGTGGATACCTAGGATGTTGTAGAAATTGAAAAAAACAAATTTCTAGCTACATCCTAGATCAAAATTGTAATGGTGCATAGACTCATGGAAGAGCCCTTAAGTAGACCCAATAGGAACAATAAAATTCCACTAATCATGTCAGAAGACACTCTGGGCCCATCATTCTACAATATCCATTAGAAGAGGAAAAATGTCTACTTGTACACGGTATATAGGAAAACCTTCTCGACATAACCCACAATGGCTAGAAGCACCTCCATCTTATGTTCTAAAGGTCATCCCATCTTCATATGATATTAAAGCCTCTATAGTGCCTATGAGTGAGTATAACCATGCAAGGAAACACCTTAATTTAAATTATAAATTTGAAATTATAAAGAAATTAGATTCACTTACAACATAGCTATAAATCCTAAATGCCCCGAATTTGTCAAAAGAACCTAGGGAAGTGCTTATCGAATCTTTTCTAAGACCCAAAGAGTTTACTGTAGAAGTGGCCACCTTTGATGTCTATAGGATAGTGATGGATCACATAGAATATGACAGATTCATCTCCTTTATAGATCAAGATGAAAAAACCATTTTTATAAGAAACATAATACCCTTATACATGTTTATAAATTAAAATGGTATAGTCATCTGAGAAGTCTTCATTTATAATGGCTATATAGATAATCTCATCCCAATGAAAACACTTCATTGTCTCAGCTGCAACAATGATATCCTTACACCATCTACTACATCCTTGTAGGGTTATGAAAAGGTGAGTAGAAATCATTAGGCCAAATCAATCTCAAAACATAATTTGTTGACATTATAACCAACTCATAATTGCTGGTGGGTTGGAAAAACATAGACCTCGACATCCTTCTATGATGGCCTTGGTTGCATTATAACATTATGATTCCTTAATATTTCCACTAGTGAATCAAATATTATGCTAATTGATGAAATGAGTTGTTTTAAAATAATAATTCTCCCATTGAAATCACGCAAGTCAAACTATATTCATGTAGGATAATATAAGATGATATTGAAGTGACCCTCGGTCGATGGAATTGATGGGGTCACAATCCCAAATTGTTTAGAGATGCCACCCTCTCACCATTGAATTATTCAAGAAGAATGATACAGAATGTGTACATACCATCAATCTAGTTGAGTGAATGGGTCCTTGTTTAGACACATATTCAGTGGTTCTCATGATTTTAGTAAGGGTGATCGAGCCTAAAAGTGCATAAAAATCAATTGGTCTCCCAAATAATGGCGAATTATAAAATGAAAATGCCCTCCATAAATCTTTAGAGCTCAAGATAATCCCTACCTAACTAGATAATGTCGAACTGAAAGAATACATTCCTCATTACTTTAATCGATCCTCTCTTGAAAATTACCTACTGTTATCCAGGTCAGAAGTTGTTGACTCATCTTACGAATTCTAAAATTATGAATCTTCTATTAACTCTAAAGAGATCTGTTCAAGGATTTTCTACCTATTAGATTAATATGATGATGATGATGACATGTATGTGGAAGAGGAATGGTAAAAAAACCTTAGGCATTCCCTTCCAACATTTTAGGAGGGTGTCTCGAACACCATTGAAGAACTTAGAGAAATAAACCTAGGTTAAAAAGAAGATTTTTGACCAACTTTAATTATTACGACCATGAATTCTAAGTATAAAGAGGTATATACATCCTTACTAAGGAAGAATTGATATGTTTTCACCTCAAACAGTGACACAATTCTAGGCCTCGATTCCAAACTGGCCATTCACCACTTGGTCCTGCCAGATGATCATTGTGACTACATGCAAGCAGACGAAAGGAGGCACGTGACACATACTGCCAAGATAGAGGCTAAAGGTGAAAAAAGAATTAGAGAAAACATCATCTGAGAGTTCCAATACACCATATTATTAGAAGATATTGTCCCTGTAAAAAATAATAATGGAAAAATCAGTGTCTGCATCTATTTCTATGATGTTAATCGGCACTGTCAAAAAGATGACTTCCCATTCCAAATTACGGAACTACTAATCGATTTAATGGTTGGATATCAGGCTCTCTCTTTAGGGGATGAATATTCATGATATAAACAAATTAGAATGGACCATAAAGACTAATAATAATCCACCACATTTATCTCCCCTTAAAGATTATTTTCCAACAATGTAATGCCCTTTGTCATAAAGAATGTCGATACCACAAATCAATGCACCATGAATAGAATCTTCAAACCCTTCTTTTTTACATTCACTAAATGTTATGTTGATGACCTTGTGATTAAATCCTAGAAATGATAAGACCATGTTTTATGTCATTAATTTATCTTCTGATAACTATGATAGCATAATCTGATAATGAACTCCTTCAACTAGGTTTTTCCCATTACCATAGTGAAATTTCTCGGGTTTATCATATGCCATAATGGCATCAAATTCCACCACATGAAAACAAAGGATATCCTTGGCATGTCACCTCCTCGCAACCTTATAGAGTTGAGAGGACTTCAAGGACATATGTCATATATTCAATACTTCATATCTAACCTTGTATTATAATTTGTTCCCATCACAAGGATGATAAAAAATGGGGTAGAATATTAATGGACTAATGTTTGTGAGGAACAATTTGGCATCCTAAAGAAATATCACTTATCCTTGATAGTTCTAATGCTTCCCATTGAAGGAAGACCACTAATTGATTACATGAATTCATTGGATTGATACATAAGAACCTTCCTTGAAAGAAAAAAATGTTGGTGGTGAAAAAAACCTTTACAATATCAACTAAAACATTATCAATTCTAAGACTTGATATTGAAATTTAGAAAAGATTTGTCTTCTGCTAACATTTGCAGTCCAGAAGGTGAGGCACTATCTACCGGATAATGAGGTTGATTTGGTTTCGCATAGAAAACCACTCAAGTACATTCTCATCCATCCAATTATGACTGGGTGTTTGTCATAGTGGGACGTAATATTAAAACAATTTTACAAACAGTGTGTGCCTTATAAATGTATCAAAGGAAAACTATTAGTAGATTTCCTAGAAGACCACCACTTCATAGAAATAACTACATTAGATGTTGAAATACCTGAGGAATAGTTTTTCTCTGTTAATGTAGATCACAAAATGTGGGAGTTACTTTTTGTCGGTGAATACTAATGTCTGATACAAAAAAATGATTGAAGATCCCAATCTAAACAAAGAGGGAATATGAGTTGTACTCATATCTCTGGAAAAGTATGTCATGCCTTAATCCTTCCTATTATCATAAGGGTTAACAAACAATAAATAAGAGTATCAGGCTCTCATTGTAGGCCCAGAGCTGTCACCTCTTGAACTAGTAGAACACTTGAGGATAAAAGGTGACATGGAACTGGCCATCAAGAAATTCAATAGTGATTATTCTATCAAAAATGAATAGATAATGCATTTGTTTGACCACATATGATGGTTAATGGTAGAATTCCACTCGTAAATGACATTAACTCATGTCCTCAGTCAAAAAATGAATAGATCGTTGAATTATCAAATGCTTCCATAACACATGTTGATCCCGACAGAGATGAGATGGTCATCAACATTTCCCACCGTTAGATGGTCTTACAGTTCATTCAGTCTAACATGGAAGAAATCGATGAGATTAGTCTCATCCTAGTGATATATATTCCAACCATCGTTTAGATGACTCCCATTTTTCATTACCATCAAAAATGGTAAATCGTGCTAGATAATGCTAGAATGGATAAAATCTGAAGATGAGAAATTAATTTTGTTTTGTATACTGTCACAAATCAAAAAAAAAGGGCCAATATAAGGAGGAACATAATGGGATATATCTTAGATGAATATATGGAGAAGGTTCAACCACTGTTATGAAGGAATTTCATGCTAGAGAATTCATGCACACCAATCCAGATCTAATATCTCTCTTCGAATTTGAAGGATTGGATACCAATGTCCAACTTTGATGAAAGATTTCACTAAATTAACGATAAATTGTCATTCCATCAATGTTCAAAACAACTTCATCCACCATCCCATAGAGTTATTCCACACAACTCTGTACTCATTGATATCTTCCATATGAGGATTCGATATTTTTGGACCATATCCCCACACTATGACCAAACATTTCAATTATATCCTCACAACAACATACTTCATTCCAAATGGGTAGATGTTTCACCCTTCTTACAGGTCAGAGTAAGATGCATTTCCTGGTCTGTGAAAGCCAATATCATCACTAGATTTTTTGTCCCTCATACAATAATGGCCAAAAGTGACACTAATTTCTTCCTTGTTTTGTTAGAGAAATTATATCAGGATTATGGTATGAAGACTAACCGTTCATCCCACTACCATGTAGCTTCCAACAGACCGCTAGATGATTTCAACAAGACCCTATCCAATATACATCAGATGATGGTAGAAAAGGATAAGAAATCATGTCCATCAATGATCTTATATTATGTTTTGTATTACCATACCATGATCCCAATTGCTACTCAATGAATCCCATACTCGTTAATATAAGTAATAGAGGTGGTTCATCCAATAAAATTTCAATAACCCTCACCCTCTATTTCCATCTGTGAACAGCTATCCACTGATGTGAAATCCAATAACAGGCTTAATGAGTTTGAGTGATAGGATGTGAGAATATTTTATTCCATTCAACATTTTTATGTTTTCCAAAAGAGAATTTGACATGACTTTGATGAAAAGGATCACCTTCGGCCTTTCAATGAAGGAGAGTCGATATTGGTCATCAGAACTACGATGATACTCAGAAACAAACCCCCAAATATGGAACCAAAATGAGAGGGACCACATTTAATACATAAGGTTTACTGTAATAGAGAAAATTCCATAATTCTGATGGACTACCATATCATTATAGTCCCTACAAATGAAATATTCTTGATGAAATATTTCTTGTAGCCATTGGAAGCTGTCAACCAAATCAAATGACGATAAACTGGAGGATTAAACTATGTTATCATTTTTCTAAACACATGATAATAAACTAAACATATGTTCCAAATTCTATGATAGGAATCTAACTGTTATCATCCTAATTGTGAGGCATTAAATTGAATGAAACAATATGATCATCCATACTGGTTGGGTAATCATTGTCGTTAACTTAAGATGTTAAACTACTTGGTGACCATTTTCATAAGCACATAATGTTATGATTTATGGAGACCATCATTCCAATCAATTATTCACCACACAAAATATATATATGTGTGGGGGAAACATGTAAGTTCTCACTTTCTATGTTAGAATAAGATCTACAGAGGAACATTCTTTCTCTAGAACTATATGTGGCTTGATAATCATTCCTCCTAGATATACATTGATGCCTAGACTCTACATTTTTATCCCATCCATGAGTAGAAAATAAATTTCATCATCCTCTCATGGTTCAAACCAAGAACTATGTATGACTTGATTCCTTCCCGCACATGATATGTAGTGACACCCAGATGACATATATTGGGTCCATCCACTACCAAAACAAAAAGAAATAAAAATTATACCCTCCTAACATATCAACCAATAAAATGTAGGTAGGATTCTTCACTGAACAATGTAAAACGTCATTTTTTTTATTAGTGAGATATGTAGAGACTTTATGATCATATATCTTTGTCTAGACACCACATGAAATAAAATACCTATGATATAACCTCAACTGCATCTATATCATGATATAATCCCCTTCTATTTCACAATTCCCACACTGATAATTGGTCACACTGGCATAGGAATTGCAGTGATGGTTTCCCCTACTAAAAAATTGTAATTGTAAATGAATGGACCATCATCTCAAAAGAATGGTCAGTAATTCCCCATCCCTGTGCATGTGT
Source organism: Viscum album (assembly GCA_963277665.1). NCBI lineage: Eukaryota > Viridiplantae > Streptophyta > Magnoliopsida > Santalales > Viscaceae > Viscum > Viscum album. The sequence goes on along the minus strand of OY728165.1, from coordinate 980,763,423 downwards.
CAGACATGTATATGAAACATAATTCATGAACTCTGTGTGGCTTTATTTATACCCTCACAAGATACATAGGGACACCCAGATTCTATATCATGGACCAACCAACATCAAAACATTCCCATTTTCCTTCGTAAATACCAAACCTATGTTGGTAAATTACTCTAGAATTGTGACTGGATGGTTTACTACCGTCAAAGGATATATAGTGATGCCCTAATTCTAAATCATTTCCAACCCACAACCATCAGAAAAAAACAAAATGAAGTGAAATTCCCATTCATTGAGATTGGGTTAGACTTGTGCATGTACATTCATATTTTTTTTTTTCAAATTTATTCCCATACCAATGAAATACACAGTAACACACAGATCTCCAACACTAGGCCTAGAGGCGACAAATGATCCAAATAGAAATGCCATATTCATGGTTATTCCATCACTAGGTGGTGGTATAACCCTTAATTGTCTCTTTATTATCACACCAAGTATAACTATCATGGGCTTAAATGTTTCAGAAGGGGATTCCCTAAATGTTCAAGGTGTATAAATCCATATCAGGGCTTCCATGGTCCTAGTAGTAAGACCTAAAAAGGCACAATAGGGTTTTACCCATCGCAGTAGGGAAATTATATCCAAAATGTATGATGCTAAACTGCATGTTATGTTATGAACTATATACAACATGATTATCAGTATAACAAGATAATTTGGGATACCCATACCATAAAATTGGGTCGATCCATGAAAATACAAAAGTTCTCAAATTATTCACACAAATGAAATTCTAGGTAGATGATAGAAAACCATGGATCCCACGATAAGGATAGGTAAATTAATCAAAATTCCACCATCTATATATGAGTCAGATCCATGTAGTAATTTCTATACCTCACAACTAATTATGTTCTGGATGTTTATTTCCTATAAAGAAAAACATTATACTTTTATAAAACTCCATGACTCAGGAAATCTTTGATCTTCATAGACCAAAAAAACTATGGGAAATGGAAGGTCCTTTTTCTTGAGGACACCTCTGTTTGACTATTAAGAATATACCATAGTGTAACAATATAAATTTCACCTAAAAAGGATTGTTAACTAGATAAAAATTCATCATACAGATATGATTTTTATACCTATGTACGCTCAAAATATTCCAATCCCCATACCATCACTCGTGATTTAGGAATTCCTAAAACCATGGTTTACACTTTGTTTCCCCTTTTAAACTAGTTTATCCCAGAATATCCTGGCCTGATTATCCTAGTCCCAATCATGGTTTCTAGGAAAATCCATCTCCACAATGTGAAATTAAAATATTATGCCAATGTACTCACCATGTTAAGTAAAACAACAATGCCCAAAATGTCCTTATTGAATAACATTAAAATACATAACACCATGATGTTCTCACTTGAGAGGATATTTCCTAAAGTATGGATCACCTACTATTTCGGGTCATAGAACTACATACATATAGATTCCAATTTACTCAGCATAGGTAGAGACACTTAGATTTCATATTCAGGTGTACCAACTGCCCCCCCCAATGACCTTCCCTATGTATGGGTGAGACCTGCACAAGGAACTTTAAGAACTACATATGGCTTGATTCCTACCTATCCATGATATGTAGTAACTCCAATACTCTCATCCTAGTCTAAGAACCCTAAGATTGAATTGTTACCCCCTACATATTGGATAGACTTATGTAGGATGATTTCTATATAGAACTACTTGTGTATTGATTCCCATCTCGTGGGGTACATGAATATGATGAGATCCTATGACCTGGGCCCAGCCATGGAATAAAATAAAATTGGCTCTTCCTCTACTTAAAAATGAAGTATAATAGGGGGACTCCCAAACATGCCCTATTAGCATGACCATTTCAAGAGTACACAAATTTCAACTCTTCCATTTTGTATCATCTATATAAATTCCACATGAGGCTAAACGATATGGAAAATTTCCTAATTTTTCGATGTTAGACAAAATTAAAAAATTTATTTCTTGTACAACATTGAACTGCATGAAATCATGGATTTTTAATTTGAGAAGAGATTCCACCCAACATCATTCATCGACCATGATGTGTTCCATGACTATTTTGTTCTTGAATCATGACCAAGAAGGATACATAGTGATGTCGAGATCATTATCCTTGTCCAGACACCTAAAATATAAAATGATCCTATCATTGGTTACACCATCACAATGTAGTGGATTAATCATTTTCCATCCCATGATTCTCACAGTAATAACAACTCATGTGGAAATATAGATCTTGGAAGGGGTTTCCCCAGGGAAGCATGGAAAAGGAAAACAATTCCCCTATCCCTAAACAAAGGAAAAACCCATGAATGAATTCTAATTAGAAGAACTACATTTGTTTTAATTCTTATAATTTCCTGATAAGAAGGGAAACCCGAAACTTGAAACATCAGTCTAGATGTAATAAAAGAATCAAAATTCATTCCTATATATGAGTCTAATCTATGGAAGGAATTCTTAACTCCATGTATCATCATGTCCTTAATGTTTATAATATTTCCATACACACCCTTTCCATTTATCAAACTCCATGCTTTGGAAAATTTTAAATCTTCCTAAAATTCCACGGCTCTATGAAATGGAAGGTCAGTGTCCTGATAAAGTCATTGTTTGACTATGAAAAATATTCCATGGTGGATCTGCATATTTTTTCCACAAATAACGGACTATCAAACAAAAGAAAATTATTTCCTATGAGAGGATTATCCTACCTCTGTATGCTCAATGGATTCCAAGACCCGTACCATCTCTCCCAATATACGAACCCTAAAAACCATGGTTTAGAATAGTCTACCACTCATGAAATGGGAATGGAAGGATGACAGTTCCAGGTTATCATATAGTTAATCATGTATTCTATATTAAAATCCTAATCATATGACAGTAGTACTACCTGATGGTTGATACCCAATGTTCATCATTATGCCCAACTGCAGCAGTGATAGAAAATACCACCACTCGATGTTTGGATCAGACCTACACCATAAATATATACACTAAGCAAAGGATACTCCCCATGTTCATATGAATGAAATAAATCCACACTGGAATGTCTGATATGAACCCTGCCTAATTTGTGAGCTCGTATACAAGACAAAAATGTCCCACTCCTTTGTGTGAACCAGATATTCATATAGAGAAACCATAAAAGAACTAAATCTAGATTGATTCATAATATTATATGATACACAGTGAATACATAATCTAATACTTAAGGTACATCCATGAAAAAAAATTTTCCCCTAATCTCTTTCACCTAATTTAAACATGCATAGGGATCCCCCTCACACTTTTATGGGGAGAACTCATCTACCTATTTTTACTTATATTCTTATTGAAATTCCCCTTTCATATTCTTGACATCCATTTTTCACAAACTATACTCTTTTTTCTAGAAAGGTCTGGATCCCCATAAAAATATTTGTCCATATCAATGGATGGTCAATGTCCTGAGGGCACATTTGGTTGTCTATGCACAATATAACCTTGTGGATTTGCGTAATATTCCCAAAAGGCTTCCAACTAATGGAAAATTCTCCCTCATGAGAGTATTAGTCCTACCTCTATACTCCCCTATGATGTTTACACCCCCCTCACTCCCTAGTTTTGAAAAACCATGAGATGCCTATTTACAACTTTTAACCCTTTCATTCCTAGAAATGATAAAACATTCTTGTTTATACTACCATGAAAAAGCATTTTCTTACCCCATGGTTAGACATAAATTTCTTTAAATTATAAGACTCAAATGTCCTAGTTTCAAGATGTTAAAAATACACAATGCTCCAACCCTCCTTTAACACAAGACAAGTATGTGTATGAGTGGTATCTCATTCTAGATCAAAATTGATAAAAATTCCCATATACTTTTCAGACACCCCTCCCTTGATGATCCACCCCTAGTTTTCTTGAGAAATCCAAATTTCCATAAAATTACCTATCCATTGGAAGTGAAAGGATAGTTTCCCAAAGAACCCTTTTGGTTCATTATTCATAATATGACTCAGCATCTCTGTATATGTTTCCCATAAAAATGGCCTATCATCCAATGTAACATTTGTCATCAGGAGATGATTTTCCTACTTTTTTATGCAAAAATGTCTACCATTCAATTTTTCATCTATCACATCCTTCAATCAAAAATCAGGGTCAAGAAAAATCTCTCACCCATGTTTCAAAAATATTAGGAAATTATCAATTAGAAAACCATATTTTGGGGCCCTTCATCGTATTTATGTTTCAATGTTGTTCAACTAAAACCACCAGTAATATTAGTCCTGGTATTCCAGACTCTAAAATTCCCCCCAAAAGGGAAAAATATATCACCACGGTGAAAACCCATAAAGGGAACCCAGAAAAAAGGTCCCATAAGAACATGAAAAAAAATTCTTCCCATGGTTTTCTCAAACTATCTAGAAATCATGAATTAAAGAAACAAAAAATCTTTTTTGGGTTAGATCCCGAAAATGGGAAGCCAAAGAAAAATTCATAGTATACCCATTAATCCCTAACCAAATTGTATTTGAGAATAATTTAAGGGTATTTCTGAAAAATACAAAATGTTTTTAGGGTTTTAAACTTAACCATAAAATAGTCTAACTATACTCATTGAGATCCTTTATTATGGAAAATATTAGAGATTAATTTGATTATTTAAATTTAATTATCCTAGTACATGATTAAATTCGGTACCTAGTGAAGATCATAATTTGAAACACAATCAACTATGATTGATTGAAAGTTTAAGAAATGATTGAAAAGAACTATTGAGAAAAATAATGTTTTCATCCCATTATATTAAGATGAAAGGTGTATCCAAAAAAAGGCACCTCCCCGTGAGGTTATCAAAAAGTGGAGGAGGCATAGGATAGACAAAAATGATTACAATAAAACCTGACTAGATTGGGCCAACAAATTGAACACCGATTGATGTGGGACAACAAGGGGTTGTTCTAGAGATACTATATGATCTCTTTAGGCTTCATGTTCTAGTTGTACATGTTTAACAACATCCTTGGGATGTATTCATTTCTATTTAATGGCCTCAAAATTGGCACTTGGGAATGTTAGTTTCCCCATAATCTTGGCCACATGATCCTCACACTCCCAAAATACTTCTCTTTCGGTAGTCATTTAGTCATAATAATTTCCTCCATTATCTACATGGTGATGAAACTCCTATGTAATATCCTAAATGGTCTATGATTGATGATGGGAGGCATTGAATTGAAAAAGGTCACTTTCACAAGTACCTACGTCTTCTCGAGCTATGATGATTTGGTATGTAAGGAGGTTAAAGTGCCATTATTTAAACCCACCCGAGACTAAATCATGGAAAAAACACCATAGGATTTCCTCCACATCAGTAAATTCATGGAGGGGATTTTCTTGTGATGATAGTATGGATTTGATTCCATTCCCATCTCTGCATAGCCCGATGCCCCCTAATAGAACGGGGACATATGTTTTTTCCTTCCAACACAACAAGTATATAATATGGAGGTTGCATCCCAGTTGATGGAGTCACCAAATGATGAGTTACCCAAGGATTATAACCTTCCCTCTCTATAGGGGATAAATTTCTAAAGTTACGCAATTGGGGTTGGCTATGATATCTGGAACTCCCGGTGATGTCAAACATAGGCCAACCTTATTAGGACAACTAACAATGTTAGTCAAAAAAATATTGTTTGATTCACAACATAGAGATATAGGATGTGTAGATGAATTCCCCTCCGAATGCACATGATAGTGAGTAGAACACCTTCTTATAGTATGAATGGAGGATGATGGTGCAGCAGGATCATGACTCAAAAAATCTAACTATCTCTGAAATCGTCAAACTATCATATTCAATACTCTTTCAAGATACTACTCCAACCAAATTTTATCATACCCCCATTGTAATAGCTTGAGGATATTGTAGGAGAAATATGGATTTGTATACCAGAGTCGTCACACAATATAATCATCATCCATAATTGGCAAGGAATTATTGGGTGAGATTCCCTCTTAAAATAAGTATCCAAGAGAAGTGAAAATTACTATAAACATCTGAATTCCCTAAAATAACTATAAGGAGTATAATTTTTGCTGATGGTTACTCTATCTATATGAGTAGTTTTAATTCCGTCTTCATGTGAAATGATGTATAAATGTTCTACTAAAAATATTCATCCATCAGCAACCACTGCTCGATGAGGAACAAGGTAAGGATTAAAATTAAATGGATAATAATCGATCAATAATTCAATTATGATATTTGCCCTCGTAGATTTTGGAAGAACATTGGCAATGTTGAGTAAGGATGGATGGAAATCAAAATGAATAATCTTTGTGGTATGTCATTACTTTTAGAAATTGAAATACTCCACCATCTAGGTTTACAACATTTGAAAGGGTCCACTAAGAGGTTGTCGAGATCTCCCTTATTGTATCTGCCCGAGTAATATGTAAATTCGCGAAAGGGTGGGGAAGGTTATGTTGATGGGTAGTACTTTTGATAAATTATCATCCATAATCAATGTGAAAACCCTGAAACCAGTATAGAAATCTTGGGAGGGGAAGATCCATCCTCCTATGAACGTGGAAAATAAACCCTATAGTCTAAACCTAGATTATACATCTGACCTAACCCAGTAACACCATGTTGTGTATTGGCTTGTCTTAATGGAAGGACAATATGAAACATGATGATCTCATGGTTTTTGGGTTGGTTGGGTCTGGCTACATTAGGAATCCAATCATGGCCCATTCACAAGATAAAACTACTATATCCAATAATTAAATAGAATAAGGGAGAAAGAATGTAGGAATTGACCAAGAAATATGTCAATTGTCACTATAAGATCTCAAGCTAATGGGGACACCTGTTCAACGATCTCCTAAGTGTTGGATGTTGATATGAATTGTTTGAACATATTACCAAGGTTCATATTTCCTCCTAGTTGGTAGATAGCCCAGAAGATAAATTCTATTTCACCATGAAACAAGGGGATGGTTTTAGTTCTTTTTCAACAGTGACTAAGGAGTTCAGGAAGTATATCATCCAGTGAATAAATCATGAATTGATAAACCCACAATTCCTAGTACAAATTAATAGCCACACACTATTCATGGAATTCCATGTAGTATTGATGTACCAAAAATTCACAATCCATTTCCTCAGAGAAGCAACCTCTGAATCGAATATTTCATTTTGACATCCATCCTCTATTGGGATTACCTTGCGAATGGTTGAAAATGGATGGATAATCATAGATGATAGATTCTAAGGATTTATTATGGATACGTCGATTACACTATTTCCACATGGAACCATCCATAACAAATAATTCCTATTTGCTCAAATCAATTACAATATCCCCCATAGTAGATTCATTTTACCGATTTCAATCCTGATATGCCTCAAAAAATGGTATGGTTGTTATGGAAAATTGGTCTTAAGGGACCATCATCATTGAGTCCGAAGTTACAAAATAATAACTGACTAGAGAATTGGTAGTCCAAAAGTTATGGAAGAAGGATATATTTTATGGTACTCTCTAGAGGGACAACACAAGACCATAGATTGTCTTCAACATTCATAACTATAGTTGTACTTCTTATAGTCTCTTCCATTGATTTGAGGGGGAGATCCATTATTTTCCTTGCAATATATCAGATAATGTTATCCAAAAAATCAACAATGGAATGAATATCAGTTTGTATTTTGATGGCTAGTGGAATAAATCAATCCATGAACTTGCAATTTGTGAAACGTTGGCCTGAAAATCATGGTCCAGTGAATCAATAGTGTGTCGAGCGAGTAAACCACCCATTATAAACCTACTATGTTGAAGGATAAAGTCACCCTTTGCAGTTGAATTTATTTAGATCATATATGTAAATTCTATGTTTGTAGAAAATGAATCTGCAAAGGATGAAATTCACATATGAAAGGTAGCTAAGAGATATCTGAGGGAGTGTCGAATGAACCGAGAAATATTGTAAAGGAAAATAGACCAAGGACCCAAATATATAAACATGGTCCACTCTATGGTTCCACCCTCATACTATGAACCGTTTCAATTGAGGACCACTTTCTACATCAAAACATCCTCATCTTTTCTCGATTAGAAAAAATTCTTATGGGGCATTTTTTTTGGTCCAGTAAACTTTTGAAGGGAAATTTGTATAATCCATATTATTTTAAGATAGAGAGAAAATAGAATGAAGCGTTGAAGGAATTTTTTAAGGGAATCAAAATTTAAAAGGAAAAATTTAGAACCATTAATTGTGAATTTTTGTGGATTTCCAGTCCACATGGAGATCCACTTCATGAGATGCCTGAATTCTAAACAGTTCGTGGGAGAAACATAGTTGTTCTCGTTCCCCAAAAATAAAATTGTCTACGGGAAGGAGGAATCAAAATTTTACACACAGATTAAATCCTTGGGAATTAAAATGGTTTAGGGGAATGAAAATGTTGAAGGCACCCTAATAATGAAACACAGTAATTTACTAGACCGATGTGGAGATTATCACCTTCGAAGATGATTACCCCATGCCCCCTGGACTAAATCATCTTCATGTTGTGTTTATTATGTTGGATTCTCCAAAAGGCATAAAATGGCCTCACCATAGATTTCCCTCAATGATGGTGTCCCATTCCTCGCTTATCTATACATTGAGCCCAAGAGGATCTAAAAGAGAGATTGAGAATTGGAAGATCCGTAGGAGATTGCCTGAGAGGATTGAACAACATATAGATATCTCTATAAGAAATGGACTCTTTCAATGATTCCCTGGAGGTAAATACCCACCACATTACATTAAGGATGAAGAAAAACAAAAACCAATAGATAACCTATGACTTAATTGTCCTCCATGGACATGTTCGCTACAAGGTTCCAAACCAACGCCCACTTTTCAACTAGAAACCCTCCATGTAAAATTGCTATGCAGGTGGAACCATGCTCTGTATATCAAATCTCTATGCTAGGGGAACTGAGGTCCACACAGCACCACACTATGTTGATTGAACCTAGTACCAGGTAGCAAAGCTCTATTCATTATAAATCCCTGTCTACGTACAACCATGGTACACATATGATCCACTTACCATATATCCACCCACTATATGGAAGTAGCCACATCTTGTCTAATAACATGATCTGAGGAATGAGACACCCCAGGAAGTTCCAATTTCTGGATTTGATCATTCCATTTTGTCTCATTATCAATCCCCTTGATGGCCCCACCATGAACAATTCTAATGGAATCCGGCCAAGTTCACTTCTAAACACAATAGATACCTATGAAAAAATCATAGTTCTCACTAGTTTCCATTTTCATTTTTCATCGCAATGGAAATTGGAGTTATGTTGGCTACCCAAATATTGAGGCAGAACATTATAATTACCAAGAGTTTATATTCTCATGGTAATGAGGGTTCCGACCTGGGGATAATGATGTGAGCCTCCATTCTATTGGAACTATGGGGAATCACTATTATTTCACATTGATGAGTTTCAAGGTCGAGGGTTCTTCCCTTTTCTCCAAGAACAATTTGTAGGTCACTCCCACTGAGGTAATCCCCTAGCCTTTCTTGCAGGGGGTGTCACCTTCACTACTGTTTTTTCATTCTCCGATGATTTATTCAGATAGATCACATTATAGGGCTATCCATGATATTAAAACAATAGGGAAAATGGGAACATTCAACACCCTCTCTCTTCCTCCCTTTGGGCTCCAGTACCATCTATCAGCAGATGATGTGGGATGGACGATCATTGGATCCATTTCCTCATCTTGTTTCCCACACTACACACCACTCATGTGGTATTAGAGGTAGGTAAATATCATGACATATTCATGACCCCAAATCATGGGTCTCCTAGAAGGTGTAAGCCCCGATAAAATCAATCATCTATAAATATCCCATGTGTATGCCCTAATCACGATCCCTTAATGGGACTCATCTAATGTGTAAGTCCTAACTCAAATCTAACTATGGGGGCATTGACTCCCAACTAAATTGAATGCATTTGAATCCTACCTGAGGTAAAAACGTGATACCCAAATCACCCTAATGTTCTCCAGGACACATCCCCAGTAGGGTCAAATTTACATAGGAGACCATATCTCTTATGCGTATATTGTGCTGTCGTGGAATAAGTCCCACACCACCTTTGAAAGATAAACATTTACCTAGTCTTTTTTTTAAATGGAATTAAATTTTATGGTCATGTCCTTGTCACATGAAATTAAATGGTGTTGGTTATAGGAAAGTGACACCGAACTAGGTGTGTTATTATTCCTCTCATGAGTATTTGTAGGAAGCCCATATTATGGGTTTGATGCCAACATAAAAAAGCTCCCATTCCCTAGATAATGATAAATTTTAGAGTGACAGCCTATATGGATTAAAACCAGTGTTGTCTTAGTGACTGACTATAGAATTCATGATATGTCCACAAAATGGTAAAATTAATTATGATCCTCAGATACATACACATATAATTATTAATGGAGAATCTCATATACATACAGATAATTCTGAACCAATGTGTATTTTTTATCTTTATTTTCCTTTGTTTAACCCATATACACATGCTTGGGAATAAACCAATGATTAAAAAACATATGAACACACCTTAAATATATAAGATTTTCCTAGAAAATGTGATAATTCCCCCACAAATGTTGAGATGAACCTAATTTCCCATCCTCTCGAACAATGTTTGTTATTAAGTGTAATTGGCCAAATCATCTAAGGAACAGATGTATTTGGAAATTAAATCCATGAATCATGGATGTGTGAGCCCTTTGGTGTATTCAACTCCATGGAAAACCCCATTTCAGGCTATTCATAGATGTTATTCTTGAAATTTGTAACTGTACACTAGGTGACCCTCTATAATAATCCCACTCATACAAAAACCCATAGGCGTCAGAAACAAAAATAATAAATTCGATGTGAATTGTTGCACATACTAAATCCATTTAAATGATCATCACGAACAATGTTTCTGTCAAAAACATCCCCTAATAAACTAAATACCCTTATAATCATTAAAATCATATAATAATCCACAAAAAACACAAAAAACTCTATAGGGTCTTAATAAATTCGCAAAGGGATATAAATACTCTCACGGTCACTTTACAGAAGGAATCAATCATTCCTAACAGTACAAAAAATAAAATGGACGAAAATTAGATTGAAAATATAAGAAGAAACACGAAGAAATCATATTTTTCAAGAGTTTTTAGTGCACTACATACCATCAATGGGAAAGGTTCGCAGGGCTCATGGACCATGAACCATCAGTATGCGGAAGGACTTGTGAGGTGTTGGTTCATAGGGCGACAACAAGTAAACCAAGGATGTCGGGAAACTGTGTTGTTGGTGGAATCAAGGGAAGAAATGCTAGTTGAATTCTATCCTGTGAAATAAGAAAACTGTGAATAAAGAAATATGGTAGGGTTCCACGAACCACATCTCACGAACCATAGCCTCTAAAAACCTCGGTTGACCGAGTCTTCAATACGTTGAGATATATCTTCAAAAACTTCTGAAAATGGTTCCAAATTCCAACATATTATATTTCCCAAGCACTATATAAAAGGAGAATAAGGGGGACATGGGATGAAAAGAGAATAGATGGGTAGAAGAGATAAGAAAGGAGACCGCAGTGGCTGGAAGATAGAATTAGGATACATAGAAGATTATGACTTCGGTTTCAAATCATCGACGAAGTATGAATTTCAAATCACATTTCTACATGTATGACCAACAAAAAATTGTAAACATAAGTAACAAAAGAATAATTAGTGAGAAGAAAACCAAATTGGTTCCATTGAAAACCATAACTTCTTAGGGGATGAATTCTTCACTAACTACAAGCATCAGAACCCTTCTTCAATTTGGAATTCCCGATAGCACATCATTACGTAGATCAAACCTTTCACCGCATACTGAATCATGACACGAATGGAACCCAAAGTGGGGTGAAGAACCACATCTATGACTATAAACCACTTTGGTATGTAGTGGTTCAAACCCGCATCATTGTACTGCTTTGGTATACGGATGACCCCTCTACCAGCATAGCATTACGTTATATGGGTCTACTGCTACCCCATATTAGAAAATAGTATGTTGAATGGTGTGACTTTAGGTGTCCTTCCCTCCATATCTAATCAACCCTATATATCACTGTCTATCCCTCCATAGATTCTCTATGAACCATCCAACCATTATAAGGCCAAAGCCTCCTCAAATGCCACCAGAAATGTATGATTAGATCGATAGGAACACTTGCACAACTTTATGAATCTGCATACCAATGGAAAGACGATTGACGAAGGTTGTACCTACAATAGTTTGGACCCCCATAATGTCTAAAATATTACATGCCCAGGATGGCCTGAGGACCGAATTTGGGATACTGACATTAACCTCCTCATTCTCAATTTTAGGGGTAACCACTACTGTTTCCCTTCAATGACTGTCAGTGAAAAGAATAATGGTCAATCTTTCCAACCCCTTTGACGGGGGATGATGCTCCTCCCCTTTCCCATAACCCATATAATGGAACTAATCCTATGTTAATCCCCTATCCATTTGTGAAATGTGTAACTCTGCACACTCTTCACCTCAGATCAGGATGTGTCTAGGTAGATCAATTGGATTTGAATATCATGGGAATCAATACGGGTGAGGACATCATGTTCAAGTCCCCCCCTCTCTCTCCTAGATATAGTACCATCTACCAATAGATGATGTAGGACATTAAATCTCTGGATCTGCTACCTAACCTTGTTTATCCCACTAATCATGAATCATCTTTGCATAGAGGTTGGTGGGTCATGACATCCACAAAGTCTCAAAAAATTTGCCTCCTTCTATGTGTAGTCCACAAAATAATTGAACTGAATGAACTCTGATTCTTGTTCAAACAAGGATACGATGGACTCCTCCTTGAAGGATTGAGATCTAAGTAGTTCCCTTCTAAAAGGATCACCCAATTATGCCCCAAAAATGGGTCTCATCCATGGTGTAATCTCCAAGTAAATTGAACTATGAAAACTCTGATTCTAACCATAATTGGGATATGTAGGATGATTTTCCATGGCCTCAGCTCAAGGGACGTTATTCTCAAAGTCAGTCTCGATAAAGTGTTCCCCCAAATTTAAAAGGACTTCCTCCTATGTTTATGTCCTGATAACTAAACTATGTGGTCTCTAATTCCTCTCCCGATGATACATAAAAATCCCATATTATGGTACTGACCCCAACTTGAATCCACCTTCCATCTCTCCTAGATGACAATATTCTCTAGAGGACCTCATTGCAGGGATTAAGTTATCATTTCCTCTATATCATAAAATCTCTGTATATCCATAATGATCCTACAACATAGGGGTATCCCTCAGATACAAAATTTGAGAATGAAACAAGGATTAAAAAACATACAAAAAAATTTAAATCTATAAGAGAGTCCAAAAGTAGGAAATAATTCCCCCCAAAAGGGAATGATGAGCTTGACCTCCCATCCTCTCGACCAATGAAGTCCTAAAGAGTCATAGTCCAAATAATCATCCAATGATCAACTACAATTTGAATGATGATCCATGAATCAGGTATAGAAGTTCCATTCGGTGTTTCTACTTCCATTAATAATCTTGTTGGATACCATCCATGAAAATCATATCCTATGTAGACTAATTTCAGAAATGCTTACCCTCTATAATCGCCTGTCAGGACCATTCAAATGTGGTACCTCGTTCATAATACTAAACAGATACACTAACTATTACCCATGGGGTTAACATAATTCCATACATCCAATAAATAAAAAATGTTGAGAGTCTGGTTAATGTAGAAAATGTCGAAGCTAAGGAGAAATTCTAAAACAACAGCAAAATGTCTGTCACCGTTCGTACCATTTTTTATTCCCCCAAACATGTCACTTCAGGCTGAAACAAAAATGTAGAACCCGATGTGAATCCTCAACCAAGGTGGCAGTTTTGACCCACTTAAACCCCTTCACCTCATAAAAAGGATGGGTCTAAACTGAATTTTCAAATATTTATATAATAACGAGATCCTAATTTGACAAGGATTTGTTGTATGTATATGTCATATATATTTTTCATGTTTCAATAGAGAAACATTTGATCCAAATGGAATCCCGACAACCATTGAAACCCGAAAACTCCATGATGCCATAGGTGGCCAAGGCCCCAAGGATTTGCAGGACCCCCTTTATCACCCAATATCTTGAAACCCGGGTATCCGACATGATGATTAGAGAGTTCCACCAAAATGGTACTCTCCCCACAGTGGAGGCCTCATGACAAGCCCTCCAGTCTGTGGAATCTCAACAGCCACCTCTGCAGTTGCATCAGGCACCCCCGCAGAAGTCGGACCTTGTGGTCATCTCAAACCATATCAGGAGCCTATCCCCAAATCATGATAAGAACTACCTTCCTTATCTCAGGAAGGTTGGTGAATTCGATGATGATGACTTCATCGCAGCAGCACATGAGTCATTCTCATGGCACCATGTCAGAGAGCATCTCTGCTAACACTGGTCGACCACATATCCTCACTCTGAAGAGGATCTTATATTGAGTTAACCTAATGAATCCCAAATGGTACGGGCCCATAATTCCACCTATTGAGGGTGGAAAACATACAATCAGGAACTGGACATACCCCTGATTCCTATGAATGAACTTCTTCATACAAACATGGTGGAATTCAATTGGTATACATTCAACTCTAACCCCTCCATTCAAGCAAACCAATGAAATAGGGTAGCATAATATGAGAACATGAACATTTGTTCTAGTGCATGCCCATCCCACCGTGTAGACAGAGTAACAAATTGTAGGCAGATGTAGGTATCCATTGATTCCCAAGAATCCCATCATCAAAATAGGATGGAAACTAGCTATAGGAAGGAAAAAATACCTACTGATCTGCATCAATACCTCTATCCAAATAGGGTGGAATTTTTTTTTGAGAGGAGTCAAATTCCTAAAGATGCATACAATTCCAGTGAGGCATATACAACGTAATATGAGCAGATATAAATTCTTTTTCATCAAAATGAGGCATGCCAGTAAAATAATTTGGTAACCACATAAGAAAACATAAGACAGGCTCATTCCTCTGTCCCAACACTAGAGAACTTCTAGTATCCACTAGAAACCATTAGATGATTAGAGTCAGAACAAAATCCTACTCTAATAACACAATCGGCCTTCATACAAATTCTGGCCAAATAAGTATATCAACACATATTGACAATGATTGATGATCAAACATTTATTACATAACATATCCTCTAGACATGACAACATATAATTGAATTAGTGGGAAAGGCAAGGGACCAATCCCACAACCTGCTTTCCACGAACTGAATTACATACCTATAAAATATT
Source organism: Viscum album (assembly GCA_963277665.1). Classification (NCBI taxonomy): domain Eukaryota; kingdom Viridiplantae; phylum Streptophyta; class Magnoliopsida; order Santalales; family Viscaceae; genus Viscum; species Viscum album. The sequence goes on along the minus strand of OY728165.1, from coordinate 980,747,934 downwards.
TTAGTCACTCGTGAGCATCTATGTACCCCTTCTCTAGTCAATGAGGGTTGACGACAATATCCCCCGATACACAGACAACCAAATCAAGAACATATACACATTCCAACTGGGGGACATTGGTCCAATGTGGTGTCCAGTCGATGGAAGGTATATATCTCTAGAAAAACATGATATTTTCATCGTTTTATCCCAACAGCATCTTGGGAACCAACAAAACATAGACCCATATATGATGATCGTTAAAAAAATAAGGCATCCCTTGTTACCAGCAAGAGAGCACCCAAAAATGAAATATACCAAAGGAAAATAAAAAATGAAAACAATATACATGATTAATCTCTATTGTAAGTTAGTGTTCTTGATTCCATTAGGAATATATCAATAAATTATAAATACCATGTCAGTCCATTACCAAATTATGGATGTCGTCGTAACAGTTGTGAAGGACCTCCCTATAACGCTTCTACCAGCATCTTTGAAGGTCCTTCCCAGAGCACCCATGGGGGCTTAATCTATGGGAAATGAATAAATTATCATGAGATTCCATCGTTTGATGTGTTTCTTAGTATCCCTCCCCTTAACTAGAAGACCAGATAGCAAAAATGCCCTCCCCTTGCAGTTGTCCATCCTAATTGTCTCCCTTAGCATATACACTATAGATATTATCCTCTATAGTTGGACATCAAGTAATGATGGTAGTCCTATCCATGAATACAACCAATTGAACGAATATATGCAATGGATGTTTCTATGAAGGCCCCCTATAGAAGCATCATGCAATGAGATGGTCCTCCCCTAATTTTAGTACATCCTGAATACCCTCCACAGGATGTACACTATAGAAACTATCACCGCATCCAGATATCATGTTTTGATAGTAGTCATCTACATCATAGAAGTCATCCAGAAGGTACTCCCCTCAGTGAAATCAACTAGAAAGATGGTCCTCCCATCACTAAAACATGGCCTAAAGGTCCTCCCTAGGGTATATGTCGTCGGGACATTCCCTACGATTAGGAATCAATTTAAAAATGTAGACCACTCTATTGTAACATAGATTGTGAAAGTCATACCTATAATCAGAATTCACACTACCAAGAATCCCCAGCCCTTGTCGGGAAAAATGTATGAAATACCTCCTATGATGATATGCTCAGAAAGGTGGAGTTATACATTTCATACACTCTATCTATGATGAGTGATATCCTCTCAACTAGTGGATGTTCAGGGGCACATGCAACTTACGAGGCAACCCCACGTGATTTACATATCAATGAGGCTCCTACAATCCATGATGCATAGAAACAAATCATTACGAATCAATCAATATAGTTATATCAAGAAGAGGGGTACCCAGAAGAACAACAACATGATATGTTGTTAATGAGAATACAACTAGCTAAGGAAGATATACCACTGATGTATTGTCTGACATCCACTTCTCACATTGGCATACCAAGGGAGTTGTCTGAGGAATGCATGCATAACATTCACCTCAATATCTGGATGACTATTCACTAAGTAAAAGAAATGTTTTTTCCCTATAAATGGAATCCAGATCATGTAAAAAAATTAGGATACATCTTCTATCTAATCGATATGGAAGCCCTCCAATCTACACGATGTCCATTATTAGAAAGGTGAAAGAAAAAATATGAATTGACCTACCTACATATGTTGCACATGTTGTGTTGCCACATTAGCGGAACCCTGTCTGGAGTTCATATCCGTGGATGGGGAGAATATGGATATCTACACTTCACCCCACTTCACATCTAGCAGACCTCATCGGAAATGTCATCTTCTGATTTCATTACCCATAGGAATCAATAAAATGAAATCCATTATCAATAAAGGTGTAATTCTCAACCTGAAATGGTTGTGATTAAGTCACAAAATCATCAAGCCTGATGAGATCAATCCATCAAGAAGATTCTGAGGTAAGCAATCAAGAACATCCAACAGGGGCCCACCAAAGGGAATCCAACCAATAAGCAGTGCTCATATCCTCAGATGAAAATAAATCTCATGCAAATCCAGCACCATAACCAGATCACACCAACATAAGAGTGTATGAAATCAGGAATCTAGAAATAATTGGAGCTACCACTGTAATATAGGAACAACCACGTATTCTAGGAATGGGGATATTTTAATCACAAAATTACCCCATAAAACCAGTGAATCCAGGCTATAACACATCTATAGAATAATGGATGAAACCCCATCCCTTTGGGCTGAGGGCATTTTTACCTCAAATTCCCGAACATCAGACATCTGTCTTCTCATATCATGGATGAACGATGAGAAGTGAGATCACATGTTCAATCTCATATTGTGATTCATACCCTTCGAAACGAAATAATATTGCAAGGATAGATTAGTGTACCCATCATGCCGTTCTTCTCCAAAAAATCCAAAGAATACAACATAATGGAAGGCGAAGTTAAAACAAATGATAAAAAATATATCCTATCATTTGACATAAGGTACACTTCCCCCGATGTGGTATGCATTAGTGAACATGGTGAAAATCAGTCCCATGGATCTCATAGGAAATGATAAAAATGGATAGGATGCAAAATAAGATGATTCCTCCCTATAATTGGGCCACACCGAGCCTCATGTTGTGTATTCCTAGAATTAGAGAGCTCCTCTAAATTTGGGTGCCCCCTCAGCACACCCATTACTACCTCCCGCAGGAAACCACAACAAGGAGGTGGTCAAATCCAATGTCATATTTGAAACACCTCCTCCTACCCCTGAGAATGTTCCCCCCATGCTCAAGGAAATATTTTTCATTAATGAGGAATAAATTAATGGTATTTGGAAACACTATGTTGTGCTGCATTGAAGAATATATCTTTCCGGATGAGTTCCTCAAGTGAAACATCAACAAGTGTTCCTAGAAGAGGTACCTCTGCCACAAGCACTCATCCTGATAAATGAAACTAAGATCAAGAGCCCATCCAATCCAGCACCAAGACTATGTGTCTACCAGAATCCTGCCCTGGAAGGACATCAAGAGTTCCCTCCACTCGGAAAGAAGCCACAATATGTTCATGAATTCCCATAAAGGATATGCCCCACTGGGTATCCACCCGAAATACTAGTTGTGGTGGAACATCCTGTTTTCCCCTACAGCACCCACACAATCTCGTGTCTAGTAGTATATTCATCAAGGTCTTCTGATTATTGTCTAGCAATTGAGATCCATACTAGAAAACATGGAATGGTAGTGCACTCAGATAAAACACAAATTCAAAACATTCCTTAATTGGGCGAGCTGCGTTCTGCCACTGGAAAATGTTAGGAACCCAATGTTCCTAGTGTTCAATGGTTATGAGACCCAAAACAACATCTAAGTCACTATGAATCTTACTGGGACCCCATGATGGGCATTCTCGAGCAATAAGAAGCAGTGAAACTCGGGTTCTTCACGAAAACTCTATAGGGTTCATCCTCCATGTGGTATACCTATTTTCCAACCAACTAAATCATAGGTTGGGAGGATGGTCGGTGATAGTTTCTCTTATAGTTCAGTTTGACATTGCATAAGACAATAATCAGTGCTCTCATGAACTACAACTAGTGAGAGAATGAAGGAGTTTCAGATTTCATTTCTAGATGGAATGGCCTAAATTACACCTTGAACTAGCCACTCCCCCAGGATGAAATGCTCTCTATGTGCATCGATCATCACCATGATTAATATCATACACAACTCATCATAGTAAAGTACACAAGTGGGTTCTAGGATTTTACCCCATTTCCCAGAGGATAAAAGACTCCTTCTAGCAGACAACTCTCAAGTCCTGATTGCCCCCAAGAAAAAGAATGAGAAAAGATGAAGTGGATTCTATCAGGCTTAAGCTACCCCCATCTCCATATCCAGTTTCTAGGCCTCCACTAATCTATGTAGGACCCAATGGATTCCATCATCCACCCCACCTTGGCAATATGAGATAAGGGGTGCCAAAAGAATTCAGTTTTAGGAATAAATAAATGATTTCTAGTCGTTCTGAGATGACCAGGTTAGTGGCCACTTAATAGAATCAATTAATTTTAACTTTTTCTAGCTTCCAGAGCCCAATAATGTTGATGAAGTGGGTCTTGATGAACATCCATATTATTGTACCTACCACTAGATACAAGGACAAACCAACCATGAGTGCTTCATATTCGAGGATCTCATACAAAATATGGTGGATTCCGTACGTGTAATGTTAGGTTCACTGCCATCACAAGTAGAGTGTGTCTCCACCTTAGACATAAGAGAGTAAGAGGAGTGAAAAACAGTCTCCAGTAAAAAAAACCTTTTATAGTTGGATGAATCAGAAAATAGTCATCTGCTCTTGTGTCGTCATCATGGAACTGTTTAAGAAGCCAATCATTCCTCCAATATATCATGATTTAAATAAATCATTATTCTCAGTGCCACAATCCTATGAGTGCCTAAAAGGTAGAAATCATGAGCAAGAAGATGAGACTGCGCCAATTACAAAAATAGTCTTTACACATTTGGACTTCATGCTTGTAGACTTGAATGCATGTGAACCACCTCACCAAATTGGTCAATGGGATCTAACCCTCAAAATAGGACAACAAGAACCACCCCACTAAATGGGACAACAGGAACCACACCACAAAATAGGACAATCAAAAAATGATAGGCATACCATATTTTTGACGGATCAAGAACTGATCTTTTGCTCAATTAATGTTATTCAATTAATGGACCCATTCTATGATGAGGATTTCATCCATGATCAGGAATACCTTGATTCCAACTAGATAACCAGATGAAGATGTCATAGAGGCGGGGGATTTCTAAGAAGATGTGATCACAACAGGTGTCAAATTCTATGCTACACCATAACTGAAACCGTTAATGTTGTGGAAAGTCAAAGAAGGACCCTCTCGAACACAAAATTGGAACAAAAGCCTTTCATTGTCCCTACCAAATAAAATTTGGGCCCAATCATCCTGGAGTATTTGTGGGAGGAAGAGTAGATGTTTAATCACCCAAGGCGTACGGCTAGACCAATTTGGCCAAACTCAGAAAGCACATGGGCACCATCAGATTATATCACAAAGGATAGACCATCCACATCCAAATATATAGTCTTTAAAGTGACCATGAAATATAATCCCCAAGTCTAAAATCACTAGACTTAAAGTATAAATATGATATTCTGAATCATCTGGCCTCATTACCAGCAAATATACTGATCCTGGATTCTTTGAGTTTGTCATCTGACCTTAGGGAGGCACTAATTGATGCCTTACTATGTCCCCATGAATTGGAGGCTGAAGTAGCAGATTTTGAAGCCTATCGTATGGATACTAATCCTAAATAATTTCACTCTATCATCCCATTCACGTATCAGGATGAATACTCAATCATGAAAGGACACATAAAACCCTTATATGTGTTTGGTAAGATAAATGGCATTGATGTCGAGATAATTTTCATCGAAAATGGATCTGGAGTTAACCTCCTCCCATTGTGGACCCTTCATCAGTTGGGCTATGACGAGGATAGTCTGACACACTGCACAAGAAATCTACTGGGCAATGAAAAAAATGAGAAGAATCCATTGAGATGAATAAGGCTTGGAACATGAATGGTGACCTCGTGTCTGATTCCACGTTTTTGGTAGTGGGGAATGGTACGACCTTCAATGGCCTATTGGGGAGGCCCTAGCTACATCAACACAATTTGATTATATAGCACCATTGGTTTGGGGTATTTCACCTTTTATTATGCTTTTTATGGGATTAAAGTTTTTTTGATGAGTTTGGAAGAGGTTGGGAGAGTTTGGAATGGTTTTGGAAGGTTTTGGGGGCCTTTTTAGGGCGTCACAGTTTGAGAACAGTTAGGGGAAACCATGTGAGAATCTCATGAAAACTGTGAAACTCAAGGGGGTGGGATCCCAAACTGTAGGTTCATGGTTTTTCGAACTGTGAAGGGATTCCCTGCAAGATTCGGTCAAAGAAGTAGCTTTCACATAGTTAGCACAAGGTTTGTCAAACTGTGCAATAAGACCATGTGGACCATTAAAATTTGGGTTTTTAAAAATAAGAACACATAGGACTTACCTAAATCAGTGAAAACATTATCCTACTCAAGACTCACTCCGTATTTTTGGTTCACAAGGGTTTGAGGGGCAGTCTCATTCATTTTGGAACAACTTTTAAGGGGTTTCCAGGTTGTTTGAAGTTAGTTCCTCTTGGGTATGTCAATCCTCTTGGATTATTCTTGGTTTCTCCCTAGATCTACTCTTCTTACTCCCATTTTTTCTATATCAACATCTATTTTATGTATATCTAGGGTTTTTAGCATAAAGTTTTTATGCTAGGGATGTTGATGATAGAGAACATGATCTTTAGTGGTTTTGATGGTGTGTTCTCCAGATTCGTTGTGTAGTTTCTTGTGGGTCGATTTGGTTGAAACCCTAAAGGCAGGTGGCTTCTATATTGAATCAACATTGTTAGAACTAGTGGGTTTGGTTGTAATTAAATTCTTTTTCCTAATACTAACTGTGAATATGATGTGTGAAATCTTGGTGGAAACCCATTGGGTGAAGGTTGGGGATTTTTGGGTGAAATTTATTATTGATGAAAGATGGATTTTGTTGTGTGATTTCAAAATGTAGATTTTAAAATTTATTTCATGGTCCAAGATTAAAAAAACGGTTTGTGAAAATGGTTCTCAATTATTTTTTTTTATTGAAATGTGTTTTATCATGGAAAATCATAGAAGGGTGTCTTCAATAAATGGGTGATTTAGTGCAGTGAATCGGTATGTGTTCGAAATGGTTTTGTGGTTATTTTGTGGCCTTGATGATTTATACTTATTGGTTTATTATGTGTTATGGATTGTTCTAATTGTGTGGATATGGTTGGGATGTCTCACTATAAAGGGGGATGAATAGTGGTTGGAAGAACCACCATTATGGGTAGTTGTCAGGAACCACCACTAGTTGGAATTGTAGTGAATGGTTTGGACAGAAGTTACACGATTTGGCTTCCTTGTTTTGTGTTTCTTTGGAAGATTGAATTTGTTAGGATAATGTGTTATTTTTATTTTTCTGATGTAATAGTTGTGTGTTTCCCTTGTTTTACATGTCTTGGTAGGGGAATGTTTGGCTTCCGGTAATGCTTTCACTTTTTAATGTTTTATATAATCAATTTTATATAAATGTTCTAACATTTCTTTCATATGGGTGTGTCTAGGAATGACATTTGTGGAAATAGTACTAAGTATTAGTAATCACACTTACATTTGAACGTGGATTCTTTTGCAAATTTTGTGTCACAGGACATAGTTAAGAGTACTGAATCTCATTTTTCTAGTAGATTAACATGATTCTTGGCGGATGTTGTGGTTATTGGAGTGTGAAGCTTGGTGTGGAGCTATGGTTGGTTTCCTAGTACTTTGAGGTCTTGTTGTGTATTATCCCTCTTGGTGCATTTATTGTTGGTTTTATAATGTTTAATTTTGGATTTTTTATTAATTGATTGGTTGGGGATTTGTAATGTATGGGTTGGGCTGCTTTGTTGACATGCATAAACGTAATTTTATTAAAAATGGCTTGCTTAGTTGAATGGTTTTATTATATAGGAAAACCATTCCCAAATTTTTCTGGAAGCCCTTATCATTTATTGCCTACCTTGGGTGCCATGGGAACAACACTTATTTCTGAGTAGCATTTTTATGCCCTCTTAGGCCAATGGGATGGGGTGGGGTGTTACATGTTGTATCAGTTTGTTTGGCCATTGGCTTTAAAGTGATAGTAGTTGTCCGGTCCTTTGGTGTTGATCATTGGGCTTGGAGTTGACATTCATTTGTTGTCTATTCATTGAACTAGGATGGTAGAATGATGTAGGACTGTCAGAACACTGAATTTATAGCATAAGAGGTAATTTCTATCCCTTCTATACTGAACATCATTTTACCAGGGAGTCGCATCCATACCTATTTGGAGACGCTTATAGGAATTTGAAATCACATTGTCGTGGGTGTAGCCAATGATATGAGCATGACATGAATGGTAGAAATGAATTCCCACTAAGATACATATTTCATTAGGGTATAATTATTTATGGTGTGATATGAATGTGTGGATTTTGAAAATATGAACTGGGTTTTAAAATGGATGGATTTGTAACATGGAAACTTGTGGTATTTGGGAAATGGCTCAATTTTAAAAATAGTTCAACATAGTAAATGTGAACTTGTAGAAAGCCAAGTTGTGATAGTTCCAATATATTGAATTTTAAAATTGTATACCCTTTCTTGTTAAGGTAGTGGGACTTATGGTTGGTTTTTAATTAATATAAATGGCACCAAATAGGTGTTGTGGATACCAACCGGAGGAAGATACTAAAATTGTGGTTTTAACTGAGGCTCAAGTGAACCAGAAGCTAGTGCAACGTAGAGTGAAAGCATTCGAGGCCATGAAATGTGTGAATAAATAAAATGAAACGATGCATGTGGATCAAACAGTTCCGTTTTAAATGAAAAATCCACCCATATTTAAGGGGGATTCGGAGCTAAAAAGGGATGAAGCAAGGAAAAACAGAATGAATATGATATTTGACTTCATGGGATCACGGAAGGAGATGAATGTGATGTTATCCACGAATATGTTGGATGACATTTTCATTAAGTGGTGGTAGTTGGTAGTCCATGCAGGGACAGACCAAGTTGTGATGATGGAGAGTTTTGATGAATTTTTTAGTAAAAAATTCTACCCTCGTACATTCAGGATAAAGTGTACAACGGATTTCATCCATTTGAGTTAAAAAAACCATTCGATAATAGAATATACGGCTAATTATATGGACTTAGTACAGTTTTCACTTGTGGTTGTGGGTAGTACATTATTAAAGAAATGAATTTTTGATGTTAGGATGAACCATAATTTTTTTTCCATGTTATGGGTGTTGTGTATAAATTATTACATTGAAATGGTGAATAGAGCTACTATGGGTGAGTAGGATCTTTTGGGGTCTATCAACAGGTGAACTATGTTGGTACCCACATTGAATAGTGGGAACTCAAACATTGGGTTCCAGGGGAAGAGGGACACTAAATTACAGGGTGGTAGTATGGCTCAAAATCTGACGGCATGATTGGTGAATCTTCCTCTGAAGCCTCAGAGTAAGTTGAGATTTTTTTAGTGTTGCTCTATGGGGCACATCAAGTGGGATTTTACGACACAAACTCAATCATGTGATAACTGTAATCATATGGGGAAACAACAGAGAAACTTTTGTAATGCTCTTAGGTCAGGTGCTCATGACACTCCTCAGGGGTCGCAGGCTTCCTATGCCTCGACTAGACGGGGGAAACATCATATTGTATGTCAAAAGATCTGAGTTACTCATGGAGATTCTAGAAATACCATGACACCTCATAAGGGAAATAAATAGTAGATCAGGTAATAAAAGCATTTTTTTATCATAATAGGTTGTAATTGATGATCAGTCAAGACTATCCACGGTGAGGGGTACAATTCATTTAAATTCCTCATTGATGATTGATTTGTTTGATAAGGGATTTTTGAATTCTTTTATTTCTTATTGCATGGTTGATTTTTTTTGTTTAAATTAGGAAATGATGCCTTAATTTTTGAAACATCAATCTTTTCTTGGTCAAAGAGAGTGTCAATATTTCCTATGTAGAGCATGTTTCTTTTTTGTTGATGGACTTGAATAGATGTGGATTTTTTCATTTCGTGAGATGTATGCTTATGAAATAATATTGGCAATGAATTGGTTAGATATTTTTAAGGCCCAAATCTATTTTTATGTGTGAATGGTTAGTTTTACATTAGACAACAACATTTAAAATATCTATAGAGGGGAGAATACGAAAAATATGGGTGCAAAAGATTTTATGGCATCGAATCTTAGCATTATATCACATCAGTTATCATATTTTTCATTAGCATTAGTGAAGGGGTTCAGTAAGGTGTTCTTCATGATGTTTTGGATGAGTTTATGGTTGTCTTTACCAACTAATTCTTAGGGATCTCACCCGTGAGAGAAGTGGATATTACGGCTGATCACATTATGGGGACTAGTCCTGTCTCACTTCTATCTTCCCGTATGGAACCAGCAGAATTAAGGGAATTAAAGGTGTTGTTGGAAGAGATATAGAACAATGTATCCATCCGACCTAGCACATCTTCGAGGGAATCTCTGGTTTTGTTAGTTTAACAGACCGATGTAACTCTATGGATCTCTATTGATTATCATGGATATAATTAGGTTATGATAAAGAACAATATCTACTTCCACAGATTGATGAATTTTTTGGCCAGTTGAGGGGAGCCCATAGGTTCACCATGATTGACATAAGGTCAGGATATCATCAATTATGGGGGAGGAAGGAGGATATTCCCAAATCTACTTATAGTTTTATCTATATACATTATGAGTATGTGGTTATGCCATTTGGTATTAAGAATCCACAAACAGTGTTCATGGAATAGATCAATAAGTTATTTTAGTGGAATCTGGATTCTTTTGTGGCCGTATTTTTCAATGATATTCTACTGTATTTGAGGAAAAATGTTGGGAATGAGAAGAACATGGAAATAGTGTTGGGGATCATTAGCGATCATCTGTTGTATGAAAAATTTTCAAAGTACAAATTTTGGATACATGAGGTTTGTTTCTCTGATAATGTTATTTCTGATACTGGTGAGTCAGTTGATCAGGAAATGATTGAGGCTATTATCCCCTGAATACTACAAATGAACATTTTTGAAATACCCAAGCTCCATGTTTTAGTCAGAAATTATTGATGTCATGACCCGTCCTCAGGGCCCATGCCGTGACTACCCCAAGCCTGCCATCCCTAGGCCATGGGTTGGCGACTAGCACCAAAAGCGTAAATCCAGATAAAAAGGGAAGGCATTGCCTTTATGAATTTAAAAAACACAACAGAGTACGCCAAAGTAGTAAACACAAAGTAAATACTGTATTAAAAAATTAAGTTCTGGAAGGAAAGGGACCAAAAATACAAGCCCAATAGTATGTACAGTACAACTGAAAAACTATTACCACTACAGTAAATTGAAATAGCAACCGCTGAGTCATACTCTAAAAATCCCACCTGAAGGGTGTGTACAGATGGCCTCCTCAGCACCTTAGGTCCGATCGTCCACTCTGTGTAGGTCTCGCCAAGTGGTCTACCTCCAGGTACCATCTAGCTCCAAAAGTCTCCACCTCGATCAGTGTTGCCTATCGTATGCATCCAACACAACGTAGTGCAGGCATAGCCCATGCTGGGATTAGTATACGATAATCAGTAGGGACACCGAGTCTCCCAAAGGTCTCCCAGAATTCACAAAGGATAAACCAAAAAAAAAGGATACAAACACGAAGTATCAACCAACTATACTTAGGTATATTCCCATACATATACCTATGTTATAAATCACAGTTCAGCTCCCACTATCTAGCCCAGGCACAACCCAGTCCACATAGAAAAGAAAGTCAATCACAATGATGATAATTATTGCAAGTCAAGACTCAGCTCACACAAGTATATATCATTCATATAGTGATAGAGATGATCAGATGTAGTTACTAATTCATCTAAGCTATCAGACCCACCTATGATACAAGAACAGCTAAGCTGTCGGACCCTCGTAGAATACTAGAGCAGCTAGACAATCGGACCCACGTAGGATACTAGTAAAGATGTAAAATGGTCGGTCCCACATAGGATACAAGGATAGTAGTCATCACCGTCGAACCCACGGATGATTCTAGTACAGAAATCTCCCCCATCGAACCCACAAAGGATTATTGTATGATTGTTGTCGTCGAACCCACAGAGGATTCTAGTATGACAGTCGTTACAGTCACAGCCAGCTCTAGGGTTCCCGCACACAACATGCTCGATTCTGAGAGGCTCTGCTCCTCTTTCCAATGGGTCGATACATCAACTATCATGAATTCTAGGGTTGATGTATCCCGAATTTTTGTCTAGTCAAAAGGAACTCAATGCGACAGACGGTGCGTCAACTAGACGCCCTGTCTATGAGATATTGGTTGTTCCGTTCGAGGGCCCCGGTTGGAATTATGATCGTTCCAAACCCGACCATTTTCCAAAGTCATCCAAAACACACTTAGAGTATTGAAAAATGACCTTATCATCACAAGGACCCCAGTGCCATAGACGTCTTGTCTATCAGACACGCGGTCTTAAAATTATTTGCATTTAAGAATAATGGGCCCGGCCTGTTAAGCCCAAAGGGCTGGCGGGCCGGGTCGACCCAGTTTTGGCGGGTCCAACCTGGCTGGTGTCAGAGAGGCATGGTGAAGCGCATGACCCAGCCTGGTGGGGCACGGCCCTGCCCTGCCCGGCGCACTGCTGCCCGACCTAGTGGGGTGCGACCTAACTGGTCGAGCGATTTGGGGGGGGGGGCTTTCTCGAACCGGCGGCACCGAGCGGCGCCACCCTTCTATCCAGTCGGCCGAAGCTGGCCGGACATTACAGCTCAAGCGGCCCGCATGGGCAGGCTACAGTCCTCCTGTGCGGCACTTGCGGGTGTCGTGACATTCATCAACCCACCTCGTCGACGAGTCGGCCAGTTCACCTACCAAAGCGGTCTGTGGAGCGTGGGTCGTGGTCCTCCACAATGCGATTCCATTTGCGGCACTATGGTCTCCTCGGTCCAGCCGGCATTAGTTGGCCAATTCTTTATCAAACGAGCCTCCCGTGGTTTCGGGTCGCGGTCCTTCCCTCTTCGCGTAGCACCCAGTGTTGCGGTCCTCTTCGATCACCACCACCTCTTTTGTCACCGTCTCCATCGAAATAAAACAAGGATCAACGGAGGGTTGTCGGGCTGTGTTCGTTCTGCCCGCACCCTCTGTGTTAGGTAGTATCAAATGACTGAAGATAAAACATGGTTTCAACAAGGTACTAAGAACAATTTTATTCAATTAAAATTGAAACAAACCCCCTACCTCACAAAATACTTCACACGTCGACAAGCCGCAGAAGATGAGGGTCTCTGTAGTCGGGCATCACGAAAGATGGCGTCTCAGAGAACAGTGGTGTCCCATCAACATTGTAGTAATATTCATTGACATAGGTGACACTTCTTGTGAGCGGTGGATTCTCCCTTCATGCATAGGGAGAAGAAGTTATGAGAAGTCGTGGAGCATTCTTCGCTGAGAGAATATGAGGTTCTTCATGGAAGAATAAATCTATCCTCTAATTCTCCAATGATTCTCCAAAATATTTGCCAAAGAAAATATTATATTAAACCTCTCAATATTTACTAGAATTCCCATGAAATTCCCAATTGTTTCTAAATACGATGTTCCAATTAATTAATGAAGTAATTAATTGGTTATGGTGGCATATTCAATGTTTGGGAGGTGGAGAGGCACCACCATAATGAGGGGAGGATTTGTCAAATTAATTAATGGGGGTGTTAATAGGGAGTTAAAGGAGGAGTTGAAGGGTTAGGGGTTCATGTGGACCCCACCACCCTTAGTTATATCCTCCCACGGGAAGTTAGGTTGGATGTGGACCCCACCTCTAACTTCCCTTTGGATGAATTAACATCCAATTAAAATAAAATTGTAACACAACAATTTTTTTTATGTCTTAATGAATCCCCAAAATTTTAACTACCACATAGGACAAAATGCTACCGCAATAAAGGTCCCCTAAGCGAATAATGGCGCTGTGAGTTCATTGGTGCCCTCAGAAATCAAATCTGAGCATCGGTTCAAAAGATAGAAAAACCTGCATGTACGTTTACTAAACGTACCCGAACAAAAATTTAGAAATTGATTCTGGGAACACCAGTCCTTAGAATCAAGCTCCGTCAGAAACCACGGTCTCGAAAAATTAAAAAAAATTTAAAAAAAAATCTTGAAATTTCCTGGTCATTAAATTACCCCCACCTTAGGTCTTTATGTAAACGTAAATCTACAACATACAATAGGGAAACAAATGGGGGTACTGAGCTCACATCTGAGCCTCCCACTCCCAAATGCACTCCTGGAGGTTCCCGTGCTTCCTGTGAATGTGCACCAGAGTAATCGACCATCCACATAGGACCCACTCCTGTCGATCCTTGATCTCTATTGGGACCTCCCTGAATGTTTCCCCATCATCGATGTCCAACTCCGCATGGTCGATATTGTGGGATGGGTCATGCATGTATCTACTTAGCTGAGATACATGGAAGACGTCATGCACCCAGTGCAACTGAGGTGGAAGGGCCGGGTGGTAAGACACCTCTCCTACTCTACTAAGGACATGGAAAGGCCAAATGAAACACAGAGATAAATTTCCACCCCGGACAAATCTCTATAGTTCTAATCGTGGTGAGACCCGTAGAATGACGTGGTCACCATCCTTGAACTCCAGTGTTCTCCGTCTCTTATCATCATAGGACTTATGTTTTCACTGTTTAGTCTTCATCCTCTCCTCAATGATCTAAACCTTTTCAGTCATAGCCTAAACCAACTCTGGTCCTAAAAGTGTATGCTCCCCTGGGTCAGTCTAGTACAGAGGTGATCTACTAGGCAGGCCGTACAATGCCTCGTTAGGGGTCATCACGATGGTGGAGTGGTAACTGTTATAGTATGCAAACTCCACCAAGGGTAAGTGATCCTCCCAGCTATGACCAAAGTCATGGACACATGCAAGGATAATTTCCTTGAGTGTATGAATGGTCCTCTCTATCTGTTCGTCCGTCTGAGGATGGAAGGTGGTGCTCAGACATAGCTCTGTCCCAAAATCCTCCTGTAACCCCTTCCATAACCAGGAAGTGAATAAATCATCTTGAACATAAACGACAGATGAAGGCACACCATGAAGTCGTATGATTTCCTAAATGTAGATGCATCCCAAGCTCTCTACTCAGGCTTGCTCTCTAATCTGTAGGAAGTGGTCCGACATGGTGAGTCGATCTACGATCACCCAGATAGAGTCCAGTCATCTGGATTTACGTGTAAGGCCCATCATGAAATCCATAGATATCCCATCCCACTTCCACCTTAGGACCTCTAAGGACTGTACCAAGCCTACTGGTACCTGGTGCTCTACCTTTACTTGATGACAAGTGAGGCATCATTATACAAACTCTTCTACAACCTTTTTCATACCCGGCCACCAGTGATGTCGTCTAAGGTCTTGATACATCTTCGACACTCTTGGATGTACCACTAGTGGGGAAGTGTGAAACTCCCTCAACACTACCTTATATAGTGCAACTGGTACCATAGTACGTCCCATAAAGAGGATGATGTGCCCCCCTCCTTCAGAAAATTCATTAGGTTCCTACCTTGAAGATATTTGAGCATGTCGCGTCTCACAGTTAACGTCCCCAGGCTGTGCCTCCCTGACTCACTGAAGAAGTAGAGGAGTGACTGTGAGAGACTGAAGAAAAGCTGCTCCATCCCTATCCACAAAGGATATCTGTGATGCAGCTAGCTACTCTGTCACCTCTCCTAGCAGTTGAATGCCCAATCTTCTGCTGATATCATCTTCTACAACGTTCCTATTCCTAGGAGTATAGACTATCTCAAAGTCATACTCCTGGAGGAACTCGAGCCATCGTCATTGTCTCAGGTTTAGGTCCTTCAACGAGAAAATGTACCTAAGACACTAGTGGTCAGAGTAGACTATAAAGAGAACTCCCATAAGATAGATCAACTACATCTTCAAGGAGAGGACCACTACTGCTAACTCCAGGTCATAGGTATCAAAGTTCTGCTCGTGCTATCTCAACATCTGTGAACCATAAGAGATCACGGCTCGCTCCTGCATTAGGACACACCCATGTTTGGTCCCTGATGCGTCGTAGTAAACTATGTACCCTACGCCCTCCTCCGGTAGTCTCATGATGGGCTCACAGGTCAACCTCTGCCTCAGCTCCTGAAAGCTCTACTAGAATCTATCTGACCACATGAAGGGTTTCCACTTCTTCATCAATGTTGAATGTGGTGCTGCAACTCTGGCGAAGTCTGGCACAAATCTTTGATAGTACCCATCTAGACCCATGAAACTCCGTACCTCTGTCACACTCCTTGGTGGCTACCATTCAAGTACTACCTTGATCATCGATGGATCCACTTCTTCCCCATCCTCCGAGATGACGTGTCCCAAGAAATAAACCTCTCAAATCCAAAACTTGTACTTCGAGAGCTTACCATAATTATGGTGCGCTTGGAGTGTATCCAGTACAACCCGTGAGTGGTATGTATCCTCCTCCGTAGTAGTCTAGTAAATCAGTATGTTGTCGATAAAAAATATGACAAAATGATTGAGGTAAGGATGTAATATCCTATTCATGAGACTCATGAACACTACTAGAGTTTTGGTTACACCAAGGGGCATAACCAAGATCTCGTAGTGGCCATACCGACACCTGATGGCCATCTTCTGCACATCCTCATCTCAAACTCTGATCTGGTGATAGCCTTACCTGGGGTCTATCTTCGAGATCCATCATGCTCCCTTGAGCTGAACAAAGAGGTCGTAAATCCTCCAGAGTGGGTAATTTTTCTTCACGGTCACCTGATTCAGGAGACGGTAGTTGACACACAGTGGTAAGATCCAATCCGCCTTCTGGGAAAACAAAATCCAAGATGCCCAAGGTGAAAAACTGGTTTAGATAAATCCCATTCCCTGCAAGTCCTCCAAATATACCCATAGCTCATGAAGCTCGGCGGAAGCCATCTGATATCCTGGAGTTGATATCAGTGTTGTCCCAGGGTACATGTCTATGTAGTAGTCTACCTATCTACGAGGAGGTAGTCCGGGAATGTTGTCAGGAAAAACGTCCGCATACTGATCCACCACAACAGGAAAACTAGGACTCCTCAAATCAACCACTTCGAGGATGAGACTAGCCAACTAATGCGTGATCAGCTACCCTCTCCTCTGCAAAAGACTATCCTACGATGCAAAGGATCCCTTCTTGCCGGTGAAGGTGAACCTGGTCCCATCCATGTCGACACACCACACTTTGCGCCTAATGCAGTCGATCTGAGTAAGGAATATAGAAAACCAGTCCATACCCATGATGACATCGTAAGGCCTCGACGCTGCTACTAGAAGATCCCAGCCGAATCTCTCGCCTCCTAGAGTAAGCTCACACTATAAGAACCAGTGCGTAATCGTCGAGTCCTCTCCCATAGGATTGTATAGTTTTATGGATCAAGCCAACGGCTCCAACAGAATCTCCGAACACCAAAAAAATACAGTGACAATAAAATAATGACTCACACCTATGTCTATAATACTTCAGAAAGGGTGGAGTAGACACGGCTAGTACCTTGAATCATCTCAGGCGTGCCGTGTTCGTAGGCCTCGACTGCCTGAAGCTGAGTCGGCCTCTCTCTGCCATCTCCCTATGGTCGGGGTGGACCTCCAGGTTGTGGTTGTGGTAGAGCCTCGAAATGTCACCCACCACCTATAGCTCGACCATCTCTTCTGCCTCGTCCGCCTTCTCTCGGTGAACCACCACGGTCGAACCTCTGCCTCTTCCTGGGAGGTCCCTATACTGTCTGCTGCTCGTCCTCATGGTGGGTTCTACAGTCTCAAGCGATGTGACCCTGCCCTCCACATGCATAGCACTGCCTGCTCCTCGTATAGCTGGATCAGTTTCATGTGCATACACAACCGAACCTGTATCCTGAGGTCTCCCACCTGATGGCATGGTCCGCTTGGACCTCTACGTCTACTGTCTACTACCATCTGTAGAAGACTCTGCTATGTGTCATCCTGGGGTGGGTCTCACTGCTGCTGTTGGCTCAGCGATAAATCTCTCCAAAATAAGGGCTTGTTCCAACACTCCCGCATGTGTCGGAATGCTAAGGGAGATCATAAGATCCCTAATCTCATGTCTGAGTCCCTGCTCAAATATCTGGGCCCTAGAGAATGGGACCAATACCATATCTGTGGAGTAGCATGAGAGTTCAGTAAACCTCACTAAGTATTGATCTATTGTCATGCTGCTCTAACGTAGATGAAGTAACTCCTGAATCTGCACCACACGAAGGGTGGCTGGAACAAACATCGAGTAGAAGAGACTCTCGAAGTCCTTATAGAGTAAATATGCCTCGACATGCACCTGGAGCATCAGGATCCACAATCTACCTGCTACTACGGGTAAGAGACTCGTGGAAAGAATCACCATAAGGTCGGCTAGTGTCCCTACCAATCTGAAAACTCTGACGACAGCCTCCAACCAGTCCTCAGATGCCTGTTGGTCCATCACTCCGTGGAACCCGGGCGACCTATGTCGCTAAAACTCATGCAATTCACTCAGGCGACGTGCACTCTACACTGCTGGAACTGTGGGATTGGTGACCCAGTAGGTGGTGGTACCACCGATTCCTCCACTATGATGGGGCCCTGCACTGAGGCCTCATCTCTCGGTGGGCTACCATCTCGTACGTAAGTCGGAACCCTAGATGGATGCCTTTGTATGGCCATCCTGAAAAGAAACAGGTGCACCATGGTCATAACAGTATACCTAGTGAGCTGTATCAAATTAATCACAATGAAAACATTAGAAACACACATGCAATCAGTGTTTTCATGCACTGAGTCAAAAATTAGAGTTCAGGGTCCTGGTGTATGGATACGTCGGCTGCTTCTCTAACATTGGACTCCCTGGACAGGAAACCACACTCAATACCCTTAACACTATTGATTCACAGAATAGAATTAAGAGTCTAATATCTATGGTAGAATCGACTTCTCTAATACCAATTTGTCATGACCTGTCCTCGGGGCCCATGTCGTGTCTACCCCAATCCCGCCTTCCATAGGCTAGGGGCTGGGGACTAGTACCAAAGGAGTAAATCACTATAATAATGGAAGGCATTTCTATTACAAAAGTAAACAAACACAACAGAGTATGCAAGAGAAGTAAACACAAAGTAAATACTGTATACAAAAAGTAAGTACTGAAAGGAGAGGGGCTGGAAATACAAGCCCAACAGTAGGTACAGTACAACAGAAAAACTAGTACAACTTCAGTAAAGTAAAACAGCAACTGCTGAGTCGTCCTCCGAAAATCCCACATGAAGGGTGGGTACAAATGGCCTCCTCACCACCTCATGTCTGACCGTCAGCTTCGTGTACGTCTCGCCAAGTAGTCCACCTCCAGGTACCATCCAACTCCACAAGTCTCCACCTCGATCAGTGATGTCCTTCATCTGCATCCAGCATAACGTAGTGCGGGCATGACCCATGAAGGGGTGAGTATACGATACTCAGTAGGGACCCCGAGACCCCCAAAGGTCCCCCAGAATCCATGAGGGATAAACCACGAAAGAAGGATACAAACATGAAGTATCAAACAATTCTACTTAGTTATATTCCCATACTTATACTTAAGTTATCAATCACAGTTCGGCTCCAACTATCGAGCCCAAGCACAACCCAGTCCACACATGAAAGCAAGTCAATCACATCGATGTTATTGATTGAATTTCAAGACTCAGATCACACAGATATATATATTTTCTATAGAGTTAGAGATTATCAGATGTAGTTACTAATTCATCTAAGTCGCCGGACCCACGTAGGACACTAGACCAACTAAGCTATCAGAAAAATGTAAGATACTAGACTAGCTACTCTATCAGACCCAGGTAGGATACTAGTTCAGAAGTCAAACTGTCGGTACCACCTAGGATACAAGAACAGTAGACATCACTGTCAAACCCATGGAGGATTCAATTACATATGTCGTCATCATCGAACCCGCAGAGGATTACAATACGATTGTCATCATTGTCAAACCCACAGAGGATTTCAGTATGGTAGTCTTTGTAGTCACAGCCAGCTCCAGGGTTCCCGCACACAACACGCTCGATTCCGGGAGGGTCCGCTCCTTGAGCCAAGGGGTCGATACATCAACTATCATGAATCCCATAGTTTATGTATCCTGATGTTTTGCCTCATCAAAAGAAACTCAAAGAGATAGAAGGCGTGTCAATCAGATGTCCGGTCTGAGAGATATTTTGTTTTCCGGTCATGGGGCCCGGTTGGAATTACGCTCGTTCCAAACCAAGCCATTTTCCAAAGTTGTCCAAAAATAACTTATATTATCGAAAAAGGACAATCTCTTCATGAGGATCCCAGTGTCATAGACAGCGCGTCGATCAGACGCATGTTCTTAATGTTATTCGCATTTAAGTGTAACAGGCTCGGCCGATTAAGCCCAGTGGGTTGGCAGGTCGGGTCGACCTGATTTTGGCAGGTCCGACCGGATGGTTTTAGGCCAGCTTGGTGAAGCATGCAGCCCAGTCCTGTGGGGTGCGACCTGGCCCAGCGTGGCGTGGCGCAGCCCGACGGGGCGCAGCCCGGCCTTGCTGGCTGCAGCTCGGCCCGGGTGGCCGAGCGATGCGGTGGGGGGTGTTTTCCTAGCGGCCCGCATGGGCGGGCCGCGGTCCTCCAATGTGGCACCTGCGGATGCTGTGACCTTTAGAAACCCAGATGGTCAATGAGCCGGATGGTTTTCCCACCGAAGAGGCCACCAGAGCCCGGGCCGCGGACCTCCGCAGTACAACACTGCTTTTGGCATCGTGGTCTCTTTGGTCCGGCGGGCTTTAGCCTACCGGTTCTTCAACAGCCAAGCGGCCCACGGTTGTGGGTCGCAGTCCTTCCCTCTTCGTGTGGCACCCGGTGCCACTGTCCTCTTCTGTCGTTGCCACCTCTTCTGTCACTGAATCCATCGTAATAAAACGAGGACCAACAGAGGGTCATTGGGCCGCGTTCGTTCGTCCCGCGCCCTCGGCGTTAGGTGGTATCATATGACCAAAGATAAAACATGGTTTCAATGAGGGACGAAGAAAAATTTTATTCAATTAAAATTGAAACAAATCCCCTACCTCACAAAAGACATTGCACATCAACAAGCAGCGGGAGATGAGCGTCGCGGTAGTCGGGTATCGCGGAAGATGGCGTCGTGGAGAAAGGTGTCATCCCGTCGACATTGGAGGAAGAGTCATTAACATAGGCAATTCTTCTCTTGAGCGGTGTCTTCTCCCTTGACATGAAGGAAGAAGAAGATAGAATAAGTCGTGGAGCGTTCTTCGCCGAGGGAGTATGGCGTTCTTCATGGAAGAATAAAGCTCTCCTCTAATTCTCCAAAGTTTCCCCAAAATATTTACCAAAGAAAATATTATATTAAGCCTCTCAATTTCTAAAATAATTTCCATACAATTACTAATTGTTTCAAAATGAGATGTTCCAATTAATTGATGAAGTAATTATTTGGTTGCGGTGGCATATTCAAAGTTTGAAAGGTGGAGAGGCTCCACCGTAATGAGGGGAGGAGTTTTCAAATTAATTAAAGGGGGTCTTAATGGGGAGTTAAAGGAGGGGTTTAAGGGTTAGGGGATCGTGCGGGTCCCACCACCCTTAGTTATATCCTCCCATGAGAAGTTAGGTGGGGTATGTGCACCACCTCTAACTTCCCTTTCGAGGAATTAACTTCTACATAAAATAAAATTGTGACACAAAAATTTTATTTATGTCTTAATGAATCCACCAAATTGTAACTACCACATAAGACAATATGAAACTACAATAAAGGTCCCCCTAAGAGAATACTGGCTCTACAAGTTCATCAGTGCCCTTAGATTTCAATTCTGAGCACCGGTTGAAAATATAGAGATACCTGCAAATACATTTACTGAACGTACCTGAACAAAACTTCAGAAATTGATTCCGGGCACACCGGGCCTTGGAATCAGGCACTGTCCGAAACTGTGGTGTCATAAAATTCCAAAGTATTTAAGAAAAAAATTTCCATGAAAATTATGTGTCTTTGCAATCGACGTTTTTTTTGTGATTTCTGACAATTGGATTCACTGTTGACAACTTTTATAAGGAATGCTATCCTACTTCAATGGGGTGAGTAGTGTCATAAATTCCATGAAGAGATAAAGGGCCTTCATACATCTGCACCAATCATAGTTTTTCCAGAACCAGTGAAAGGTTACATGGTGTATTGTGATTCTTCATATTCAGGTTTGGGGTTTCTTCCCATGATGGGAGGTCATGTGGTTATGTATGGATCATTATATTCAATGATTCATGAGACGAAATATCCAACAGATGATTTGGAGTTGGAAGAAGTGGTTCATGATTTACTAATGTGGCATCATTATCTATTTGGTGAGAAATTTACAGTGTTTACTGATCACAGGAGCTTAAATCCTATTTTCTCAGAGAGAGATTTGAATTTGAGGAAAAGTATATGGATGTTATATCTCCAGATGTTTGATTTAGTCATAATATACACATCGGGTAAGGGATATTCAGTTGAAGATACATTATGTAGAAAATCAGATGCTCAGGTGGTGAAATAAGAATCAGATCAGTGGAAGTTGATGTTGGTCATAGATGACATATAGTTGGAATGTGAGGACTAGGGTGACAGAGAGGTATTCATTCTGATATCGTTGGTTACTAAATTTTTTGTTTTGGGGAAAGAGGCACATACACCAAATTCTAAATGCATGGCGATGAGGTTAAAACTCAATGGTGAGGAGTCCATTGAGGTCTAGGAACTAGTTGTGAATTCATTCATGTTTTTTAGAATCATATTGTGGTACCAATGTCTTGTCAAGTGGATATTATTAGAGATTATAATCATTCCAAGTGGGCTGTCCATCATAGAATTCAGAAGATGTATAAGGCATTAAAAGAGAAGTTGTGGTGGGCTAGTATGAAATGGGATGTGGCCGATTTCGTCTCTAGATGCATTACCTGTCAGCAAGTGAAGGTAAATAATCAGCAACAAGTAAGAATGTTTCAATCATTGCCTATTACATTTTAGAAGTGGGATCAAATAGCGATGGATTTTGTTACATATCATCCAAGAACTACTAGGAAGCATGATTCCATATGGTTGATTATGGACAGGCTCACAAAGTATACCCAATTCACACTGATTCATGAATCTCATATGATGGAGGATCTATCCAAAATCTATATCTAGGGAGTGGTAAAGAGGCATGATGTTATAGTTTTATTTGTATTTGATAGTGATTCATGGTTCACATTTAGTTTTTGTAAATCCTTGCAACATGCCCTTGGGACATAGTTGACATTGAGTACGACGTTTCATCCTCAAACGGATGGCCAATCTGAGAGGATGATGCAAAATTTCGAGGACATGCTAAGGGATTTTTTGATGGATTTTGGTGGTCTGTGGGAGGAGAACATTCCATTGGTGGAGTTCTCATATAATAATAGTTATTAAGATTCATTACATATGGCTTCATTTGAGGCATTGAATGGGAGTCTGAGTCATTCTACACTATGTCATTTGGAAACGAGTGATACAACAATGATTGGACCAAGCCTTGTCCAAGAGACTATAGAAAAAATCCAGTTGATCAGAAAGAATATAGATATGGATAAATGTCCTCAAAAATCATGTGGGGACCATCGTCGATGACCATTGTCATTCGAGGTCGGTGATCATGTATTTTTGAAGATCTCTCCAATGTTGGGATATATATAGTTTGGAATGCAGGGTATGTTATCTAGAATTATATTTCGAATTTTGAGATACTTGAGTGGATTAGAGAGGTGGCTTATCAGCTCACTTTTCAAAAAAATGTTTAGTGTAATGAAAAATTTGTTTTATGTGACATAGTTGATAAAGTGTCTACCATATCATGACCATGTGATTCGTTGGGATCATGTTAAGTAAGAACCAGACGATTCTTTGGTGCACATGCCAGTTCAGATTTTAGATAAGCAAGAAAATGTATTTCATTGTAAACGAATTAATTTATTTATTATTTTGTGGTAGTATGGCCAGATTCAAGAGGATACAAGGGAGAAGGAGAAAGAGATGGCCGAGAAATGGCCAGAGCTCTTTTGGAAAATGGATGGTTGACTACATTTGGAGGACAAAATTTCCAATGGTGGGGAGAATTTATCACCCCTTTTTTTAGGTATAATACATTTTTTTATTCCTTTATATGTGATTAAAAGTGCTTGGGATGAGTTTTTAAGAGGTTGGGAGAGTTTGGAATGGTTTGGGATGTTTTTGGAGGCCTTTCTAGAGATGCATAGTTTGAGCATGGTTAGGGGAAACCATGCGAGAATTCCCAGAAAACCATGAATCACATGGCAATGGGGTGCCACATGATTTTTTCATCTAATTTCTAAATGAGTGTGGAGGACATGTGAGATTCCTTCGTGGTGGTGTCATCCACACAATTAAAGCACATTTAGTCAAATTGTATGAGATAACCACGTGACCCCTAAATTGTTGGGTTTTAAAAAATGGGAACACATGGGGTTGATCTAAATAACTCTTACATTTCTCCCACTTGAGCCTTAGTCCGTATTTTTAGTTCTCAAAGTTTTGAGGGGCTCTCTGACTGATTTTGGAAGTGATTCGAAGGGGTTTTAAGGTTGTTTGAAGGTGGTTCTTCCTGTGTAAGTAACTCATCATATATTATTCTTTGTTTCTCTCTTGATATACTCTCCCCCTTTTGGTTTTCTAGATCTACATCTATTTCATGTAGATATTTGGTTTTTTTAAGCCAAACTTGATGATTTTAGGGATTTTTTATGATAGTTTAGGGGATCGAGAGCTATTTCGGCAGCCCATTCACTGGATTTGTGGTGTAGTTGCTTGTGCATCAATTTCGCCAAAACCCTAATGGTAGGTGGATTCTCTATCGAGCCCAATAGGTTAGAAATAGATATTTTGTTTTTAATTAATTTGTTTTTACTTAGATTAATTGTGAAAATTATTTGTGAAATCTTCGTGGAAACCCATTTTGTAATGATTTGGGATTTTTCGGTGAAATGGGATATTGTTAAATGAGGGATTTGTTCTGTGATTTTAAAATTTAGATTTTCAAATTTCTTTTTTGATTCAAATTATGAAAATGGTTTTTGAAATGATTTAAAAAAAATATTTTTACTTAAATGTGTTTGATATGTAAAATGGTAGAAGTGTGTCTTCAATAAGTGGATGATATATTATATTTAATTAGAAGGTGTTGGAAATGGTTGTTGGCTTATTTTGTGGGCATCATGCTTCATGTTTTTCCATTGATTAAGTGTTATGACTTGTGGTGATTTTGTGGGAGTGGGTGAGAAGTATCACTATAAAGGTTGATGTATAGTGGATGGAAGAGCCACTGTTATGGGTAGTGGTTGGGAAACAATACTATTTGGAAATGTGGTGAACTGGTTGGACAAAAGTTCCACCGTTTGGTTTCCTTGTTGTGTGCATCTTTTCAAGATGGAATTTATTAGGATAATGTGTGATGGTGCTATGGATTATGGAAATGTTGTGGTTTTCCCTTTTTGAAAGATCTTAGTAAGGGTATGTTTGTCTTAATTTAGTGGTTTCGCTATTTAATGTTTTAAATATTCAATTTTATATAAATTCTCTAATGGTTCCTTCCTAGTGGCCTATGTAGGGAAGTCATTTGATTAAATCCTACTGAGTATTAGTACTAACCACCTTTAATTGTTAATTGGGTTATTTTTTAGATGTTGTGTTATGGGACATAGGTAAGAGTACATCATCTCATTTTTCTAGTGGATAGAAATGAGGCTTGGGTGATGTTATGGTACTTCGAACTTGGAGCTTGGTGTGGAGCTATGTTAGGTGACCTAGTTCTTTAGGGTCTTGATGTGTAGTATTTTTCTTGGTACATTGATTTTTTGATTGGATATATTGTAATTTGGGGTTTGTTATGGAATAGTTTGGTTGGAGTTCGGTAATGTATATCTTGCGTTTCTTAGTTGACATGCATATATTTAATTTTTATAATAATCACTTGTTTAGATGATTTTTTTTCTAAGGAAAAATTCATCCCCAATTGTTCTTGAATCCCTCAACATTTATTTCGAGCCTTTGGTGCCTTGGGAACATCACTTAAGGCCGAGTTTCGTTCCTACACACTCTCAGGACAATGTGATAGGGAGGGATCTTATAGATTCCTTAATCATACCATCAGTGCGTCAAATATTACACTAGTGGGAAAAAAATACCTTATGTTCCAATAAGTCCCCATTAGAATCTTGTGAATCGCATTACATCGAAGTAGGTTTATAAGAACTGAAAGAGAAGTCATCTTTGGCCAATGATGTTGATTCGATCACAACCACAAATGGATTGGAAATGGCACCTGTTGATCCCAATAAATAGCTTGGGGAAGTGTATGAATTACCTATCTACCAGGTTGAGTGCATAAGTTTATGCTCAGATAGAGAATAAGTCATCTTCATTATTTCATTTATGGCCGCCATGTCCAAGGATGATGAATAGTGTGCTAACCCCCATGATGAAAGTGATGGATCAAACAAAAAATCCCCTAGTCCATCCTTGGGGGCCCATACAGTTTCATACTTACTAAACAAGGTACAAGACGATGTCATATAACTAAAATAAAGTGATGTATCTCTTGCACCCCTATTCTATCCTCACCAAAAGACTCCCCAAAATCATCCAAGGGAAAAGTGGCTAATTCAGATCCTATAAATCTGATTTGTTATTCCTCTCCCAATGCTGGACTTTTCATCTCGAGAATCTTCTCCCCATCAGAATAAAAATAAGATGATGAAGAAGATGAAAATGAATTAGAAGAAGTAGAATACCTCAATGATACCCCTCCTGCATTCAAATAAGGTGTCTCCACCACAATCTATAAAAATAGGGAGGTAAACCTAGGCACTGAAGATGGCCCATGGCCCACTATAATTAGTCTGGTTTGCCATTCGAGGATATGAAATCATATACCTCCTTCTTAAAGAAGAATCAAGATGTTTTTCCTAGATCTACATAGAAATTCCAAGACCCGGTATTGAGGTTTCCACTCATCACCTCTGTCTACCCGAAGACCTTCGTGGTTACAAGCAAGTTTCCCGAAGGACCCACCTGATACATGATGCCAAAAATATAGGTTGATGTTGAAAAACTAATCAAATATAACTTCATTCGAGAAGTCCAATATCAGATATGTCTAGCATACATAGTCCCTATCAAAAATTAGAATGGACATATTATGATCTTCATTGACTTTAGGAACATCAATATGCACTATACAAAAAATGATTTCCCAGTCCTGATCGCTGAATTGTTGATCGATATGACCTCAAGATAAGAGGCCCTCAATTTTGTGGATGGATATTCTGGATCCAACCAGACTTGAATGGCCCAAAATGATGAATAAGCCACTACTTTCATGGGCCCTAATGATTATTCTTATATAAGGTGATTCCCTTTAGTCTGAATAATGTGGGTGCTACATATCAGCGTGCCATGCATCAAATTTTTAATCCCTTCTAGGAAAAAAATCGTCAAGAGATAGTTGAAGACTTGATGGTAAAATCACAAAAGTGCTCAAACCACCTGATAGATCATGATGTTTTCTACATTAAACTATGACATGATAGTCTAATGATGAATACCTTAAATTGTGTTTTTGGAAACACCTTTAGAAATTTCCTTAGCTTCATCGTATTCCATCATGATATCAAATTCATCCCTGAGATGAAAAAATACATCCTTGTAAATATCCAACTTACAACCTCACAATGTTTAGGGATATCTAGTGGATCCTATCACGCATTTCTCTCTACATTTCCAGCATTGTAGGTATGTGTTTTCCATTCACCATGTTGATGAATAATAATGTTGCATACCTGTGGGATATAGATTGTCAATAAGAAATCGAAAATGTTAAAAGGTATCTCCTATGATCACCAGTTCTGATGCTCCCAGTTGAGGTAAGACCACTCATTTTGTATGTGAGTCCCTTGGAATGATCTCTAGGTGCTTTCCTCGCATAGAATAATGATGCTGACTGTGAGAAAAATCTCTATTACCTCATCTGGATGATGATCGATGCTGATACATGATATTCAAGAATGAAAAAAAATTTCCTATCCCAGAACATTGTAGTTCAGAAACACACGCATTAAATTCATCACCCTAGGTCAATTTGTTCTATCATTGCAACCCACTCAATTATATCCCCAACAACCATATCCTAACTCGATGCCTATCATGGTGGGTAGTCACCCTACATCAGTTTTTCATACAGTACGTACCCTATAAATCCATCAATGTTCTAGAATTAGTACATTTTCTTAGAGAAGGACCCCTCATATGAAATGACCCCATTGGATACTAAACATCCTGATGAATAAGTTTTCTCCACCCATGAAGGTCCCCATTCGTGGTTAATGTACTTCGACGGTTCCTCTATAATACCAATAGGGAATAAGATGGAGGATCTGATGATCAACGAAGTAGGTTGAGGACTTATACTCATATCTCTAGAAAATACCATCATTCCATACTCACTCAGGCTTTCTGAGGGGTGCACAATAATGAAAGGAATATATAGACATCATTATAGGCCTTGAGCTGGGAATTCATGAGCAAGAAAAGTTCCTAAAGATAAATGGTGATTCAAAGATGTTCATGAAGTTGGTCAATATTGACTATGCCATTAAAAAAGAAGTATTGGTTCCTTTTATTAGCCATGTTCATGAGCTGATGGAATATTTCCAATCCGAACCAACACGGACTTATATCCCCCGTTCACAAAATACACAAGCTAATGAATTAGAAAATGTAGTCACAACCTTGGATGATCTTGACCATCATGAAACATTCATCATTATATGCCACCATTAGATGGTCCTTCCATTAATTCAGAACAATATAGATGAAATAGAAGATATTATCCCCATTCTTAAGCCTTACAGTCACACCACTGGATGGATGACTCCCATTTCTAATTTCCTCTGGAGGGGGGAATTACCACCAGATAGTGCTGGAAGAGAACCTATCTGGAGGGGGGAAGTCAATATTGTTTTGTATAATGTTGAAAACTAGGAAAATGTTATATAAAAAAGGCCTTGATTGATTCATTATCATGTGCATCGATGGAGAGGAGACTATTGCCATCATAAAAGAAGTGCATGTCAGAACCATAGGAGCACACTAATCAGTAGCCAAGATCTCCCATAAACTTTGAAGTCTTGGATATGATTTCACAACAATGATACATGATTGTTCCACATTCTCCATGAAGATCCATCCTTACCAAGTTCCTGGCTATTTCATTCACCAACCCCCAGAACTACTTCACATAGCTCAGTAGTCCTGACCATTTTCCATAAGGGGGATGGATGTCATGGGACCATATCCTCCCCCCAAATCCAAACAATTGAAGTTCATACTCATAGTAATTGAATTATTCTCCAAATGGGGTATGGCCAAACCCATTAATGTGGTTGGGAAAATAAGCATTGTTATCTTTTTGAAAGCCATCATCATTACCATATTTTGGGTCCATCGTACAATACTGACAGAACATGGAACTAACCTCTAATCCACAATGTTGAACAAGTTATACCAAGAGTATGGTATAAAATCCAATCATTCATCCTACTATCATGAAATGGCCACTGGGAAAATAGAGTATTTCATCAAAACACTACCCAACATACTCAAGTAGATGGTTGAAAAGGATAAGAACTTGTATCTAGACATGCTCCTCCATTCATTATAGGCTTGCTGAACAACGAACTACACCACCACCTAGGAAACCATGTACTCACTAGAGAGGAAGTTTACCATCAGTGTTCAAGTTCCATTACTCCACTTTTCCATTTTGTGATTAACTATCCATGGATTAGAAAACCTAGAAATGGTTTGATGAGTTGGAGTGACTGGACGACATAATATTTCACACTATGAACCATTTGGAAGTCAACCAAAATTGGTTCACATGAGCATTCAACAAAAGGATTACCTTCATTCTATTCTCTAAGGAGAAATGTTGATGGTCCTTATAGCCATGATGTTACTCTGGATGAAACCCCCAAAGCATGAACCAATGTGAGTGGGCCATATTTCATAAATAAGGTATACTTCAATGAAGACTATGCCTTGATATAAATAGAGGGATAGGTCATCAAATCTCAAACTAATGAAAGGTTTATGTAGAAATTAGTCACATAATAGGGACATATATCTCTTAGATATATGACATTAAACTACATAGAAACATAAAAATATCCTTGTTGTGTGATGCTAAACTGTATAACATCTTCATCCTAACCACAAGACATTAAACTACACGATAGATATTGTGTTCCAGCTAAAAATCCATCATGTATAAGTCAAATTCGTGCATGGAAAATATAACAATACCCCTACCCCATTCATTACATAGGTCTGACCAACATAGGAAAAGAAAATTTAGAACTAAGTGTGGCTTGTTTCCTATTCATTAGTTGGATATATAGTGACACATCGACACTTGATCTTCGCCTAACCATTAAATGAAATATAATACCCCTGTTATGTCCTATATCACCCCATACTACGATGTGAATCCATGTTGATCCTTGTTTCCCACATTGAGTATTTCTCACCTGAGCATAAGATTTGTGGAAAGGGTTCCCTTGCATAATAAAATCATAGTGGAATATGATAGACCTGACACCCATAAGGGATGAAACCAAAATTCCCCATCCCTATGTATAGATTGGAACTATACAGGGTGGGAATTTACATAACAATGTATGTATTGATTCCTTCCCATGTAGTATATATAGTGACACATGGATTTCACATCTCAAACCAACCACCAATCAAAGAAAAAAATGCACTCTTGTTTCCTTATATATGGACCAGAGCATTTTAGGTAACTTTTAGAACTATGTATGGATTTATTGCTACCCTTACAAGAAATGTAGTGACATTGGTCTCATCTTTCCGAGCCTAACCATCTACACTAGATATAAAAAATACGTTCTTCCCTATCTATAAACATTAAATATATAGGGATAGATTTTCATAACTTTGCATGGCTTGATCCCTATCTCAATAGGGATACATAGTGATTCCTTGATCCGAAGTCTCGGGCCCAACCAAAATATGGTTATAATTCATGTCGTGTTACCTTCGTCCATATTGTATGATTTTCAAAAACATGGAATCTTCCAGAAACACGTTTGTCTTGATTCCTATCTTAGTGGGTTATATTTTGATGCCCAGATCTCATATCTCTGTTTCACCGTCATTTAAAATGCCTTCCCCCATATCTCATCATGGACCAGACCTCTAAAAGGAGGATATGTTTTGAACTACATGTATCATGATTACATCCCTTGCAGGATTCACAGTGAATCCTTTAACCAAAATCATGGCCCAGCCAACCAGAAACAAAAATGCCCCTTTCCCTATGTATGTGTCAAACCTATGTAGGGAATTCATTCCTAGAACAATTTTTTTTCATGATTCATACCCTTAAAGGATATTTGATTACACTCAGATCCTCCATCATGGTATCACCTCCATTTTTTAACAAAACGGGGAAATGCAACTTCTATGTTATATAGATTAGACTGGCATAAGGGAATCCCTGAAAAGCCCCAACTGCCTGACACTAAACTACAATCTTCATCAAGAATCGTGTGTGGCTCGATTATTGGTGTAAAGAGATTCGGAACATTCCCCCAATTCCTACCCAGTAGAGTGAAAAGAGCTGAAAGAAATTACAATTCTGAATTCTAACAACTAGAAGGTGTTAAAAGATCATTCGTCCCTTAAATTTGAGTCATATATATGTAGAATCATTGTTAGTTCATAGATAATCACGACCTATAAATTTCTTACAATCCCAGACACATATTTTCTATTCGTCAAACTCCATACATTATAAAATCATGGGTCCCCAGAACCCTCCATGGCCATCGGAGATGGAAGGACAGTGTCCGGTGAACACCATTGTTTGACTATGCACATCATGCCCATGTGGCTCTATATATGTCGCTTACAAAATGTCCATAAAAAAAAAGAGAATATTTTCCTCTGGAGAGGATTCTCCTATTTCTGTACACTAAATAGATTCCGAGCCCCATGCCATTCCTCTTAATATAAGGCCCCCTAGGGACTATGGTTTTCACGTTCTATCATCGTTCTTGTATAAGGAATACCATAATTTCCCAACCATGATTAACTATAAGATATTTATGGTCTCTTTGATAACTCCCGTTCAAAACCTGACGATAAATTATGATGGTAATGTCTTTACTGCACGACACTAAAATGTAAGGCTAGAAGTGCCCCGACTACACATCATTAAACTACACCACATTATGGGAATTCTTATATTCTTATATTGGACCTACCTATGCAATCAAAATGCCTATCCTTCTTACATATAGGATAGACCTCCATGAAGAATGTTCATTAGAAATCATGTGTGACTCAGTTTTCCCCTGATAATATGTGTGGTATACCTGAATCCTATGATCCAGACATAGTCATAGAATGTATTGATGTGTCCCCTTCTCTGCGCATGAATTGAATCAAAAAAAATACTCCCAAAAAATGCCTTATTTACATGGCTGCTTAAGGGTAATAAAATTTTCCTCCTTTCATGATGGGATTACCCTACCTACATCCCACTAGAAGATAAATTTTGTGGAACTCATCCTTATTGAATGACATTAAAATGTGTAGTGTTGGTCTAAGAATAATATGCTCCCTAACATTAACATTGTCATTCTTATGTTGTGACCCAAAATATTCATAATCCCTTGTTTCTAACACTTATCATTTCTCATGTGAGTTTAGGTACCTCAATAGGAGATCCACCATGGAATCATGTAAATCTAGTCATGTATTTTGGTCCTATCAGCCCGACCCTAAAATGAATGTTATGGTTCCCTTCCCAATAAGGGATCTCAAGTCATTGCCACACAAGTTAAAACTCTAGGGTACCCCAAATATGGAATAGTTTGCTCACCCTATGTATGATGTAGATCTAAATAAGGTATTACTTGATCCCATGTGAGAGTCATAGCCCGAACATGTATAATGTATTCAGGCACACTCTTTACACACATAAAACTCTGTTTCTTGAGTAATCTTGGATCCCCATAACCCTCAATGGTTGTCGAAGATTGAAGGCCAGTGTATTTTATGACACCTTTGTTTGACTATGTGAATCATACTTGAGAGGCTTGGAATATTTCTCCTTAAAACATACATCAATCAAAAGAAAACTCTTCCTCAGGAGAGTCCTCTCCTACCTCATTATGCCTAACGGCTCCCAAGCCTCGTGACATCCCTCATGATTCAAAAACCTTGAAAGTCCTGGTGTACATTACCTTTCCTACCAATGTCTGATATATGTTAGACCATCCGGTACCAATTCACCTTCGGTCTGTCAAGATTTCTACAAAATAATTATACCCCATACATATGCATGAAGTTGATCTATGTCTGAAAAAATGCCCCCAATTATTTCTATTTTTCTTGAAAAATTTCATCCAATGAAATTCCCCATTCCATGTTTTGGTGAACCCCATTACATTAGTCATACTTTTTCACCACAAGGGTCTTAATCCCTACAATCCTTCATGTACATCGGAGATGGATGAATAGTTTCTTGTAGACACCTTTGTTTTACTATGCACATCATGCCCCGATGGCATTTATTTTGTCGCCTAAAAATGGTTGTCATCCAAATGCAGATTCATCCTCATGAGAGTCCCTTCCAGTTGTTGTATGATCTCATGAAATTTATGTCGTATCTCACTCTCCAGATTCGGAAACCCCCTAGATTACAATTTACATAATTTCCTATTTTCAAATTCCCAATGATGAAAGTTATTTCTATTTGAACTGATAAATCATTGACTCTCACTTGTCTAGAGTAAAATGATATTCAAAAAAATGTTTCCCATGTCTCAGTTATGTGATGTTAAACTATACCATTCATCTGCTCCCCCTTACACAAGAAAAATTCAATTTTCAGTGTTTTTCTATTCAAGGCCGATACAAATTCCCTTATATATTTGGATATCATCCCTTAGATAGGCCACCCACTATGGTCCCCAACATCAAAAAAATATAAAATTCCCAAAAATCTCCCATGCCATTGAATATTGAAGGTCATTTTCCTACGGATTCCTTTTTTTGAATATGAACATCAAGATATAGTGACTCTACATGTGTCGCCTACAAAACGGTCATGAACCAATGGTAGAATCGTCCTCAAGAGTTTCCATTACTACCTTTGTATGCATAAAATGGATCCCAAGCCCCATATAACTAAAAAACTCTCAAATTTATGGTTAGGAAAAATCCCTCATTCATGTATGAGAGTTAATAGGACTTTCTCTGCTGATTAATCCCAAATTCCCCCCCTGCGCTGTCAATTTTGGTAAAACTACTCAACCTAAAACATTAGTAATAATTATGATTGTAAAGACTATATACCACTAAATAAAAAGACACAATACATTCCAGAGTGAAAACCCATAATGGGAACTCCTGGAAAAAATTCCACTACCATCTCGTTGAACCTAGGCGATGTTTGGTTTAGGCAAAAATGTTGATATATCAAATATATAAAATTTACATAAAGCTTGTTCGGACAGAAACCTGTGATGGGAGCCCTAAAAAAAGTCAAGTTATATCGTCTAGTCATATACCAATTAGGCTTAGATATAAATTAGGTAAATACTAAAAAAAGGCACAGAAGTTCATGAGGGATCTCATGTACCCCAAACAATATCCAAAATATGCACCGTGAGTACTATGGATCAAGAAACAATTATGTCCTAATTCGATAATTTCAATTTAGTAGTTTCAAATCATGGTTTATATTAATACCTGATAAAAATAATGTTTATATGGTCGATTTTGATTTATTGGAATTTCCGGGAAAAGGAAAAAGTGATGAATTGGAGGGTGAAACAGTTCCATTAGATCAAAAAAATGGAGGGACATCCATAGTTTGGAGTCTCTCCATGGTATAAAAATAAATTGATGACATCAAAATTTGGAAAAAATACAGTGAGTGTTGACTCTCCCTTTCAGGAAAAATAATGATTGAATGTCATGTGCCGTCAAGGGTTTTCTCTAGAGTATCTCGGTCTTCTACTTCAGCATTGACCATCAGGCGTACACATTCCACAATGGCTCTGAGGTCCCACCCTATCATTAGGATAGCTTCACATTTGGCACCTGAGGAGCCCAGTGGAGAATTAAAACTTGACAAATGAGACTCTCATTCTCTTATCTCTTCTGTTTGGGTGACTGCCAAGTCCTGATCTATTTCCTCCTCATCCTTTTGTTGATGGAGTTCCTTATAAACTTCTCAGATGTTCATTGTCTGCTGATGTGAATAATTGAATCTAGAAATGATATCCTCAAAAGCATAAATATATTCATGGGCTATTAAAACCTGGAAAATAAGAATGTATAGATTATTGTAATTGAAACCACCTAAACCAAATTTGGAAAATAATCACCAGAAGTTGTCCATTTAATCGTTGATGTTAGCCATTTTGATTTCTATAGTAAGAGTGCATAACTGACGCGATGACCATTTTAGAATTCCTCAATTCCTCATCATGGCACTATGACCTTGGTCCTTCCCCATTTCAATTGTTCTATAGGTAGGAAGCATCAATACATCAGTGGTAAGGGACCTAATATAAGTTACCCAGGCGGGGGTGATCTCCCTCACCACAGATGGTTAGGCCCCTGGAGCCGGATGTGGGGGACTGGCTGCGACTTCTCAGATATCTGGTGACACTCTATTGGGGCCATCCTCATAGGTAAGTGGACGGTATCCATAGTAGGGGAGTAGTCTGAATCACTCCATATCGAGATGGGATGCACAGATGAATCCCCTTCCAGATGCATATGACAGTGAAATGTGAATCTTCTCACCACAGATATTGGAATATATGGAATGGTAATTGCAATCAAAACAGGGTGAATGATGGTTAATGGTGTTTGGACCCATCGAATTGGTCTTCTGAGCACCCTATCAGGGTAACTTTCCACCAGCAGTTGGGAATACTCTAATGATAGAATGGTAGATCCCAATATATTACTGATGATTACCACCATGGTGGTACCTCCCCGCATCATTATAATCCATAATTGGTGAACAATGTATGGATGATATTCTCCCTTAAACTAAACAGCGGGAAGAAGAACAGTTTGTTGAAGGCATCCAAATTTCATAAAAAACATATAAGGGATGTATAGATCACAATTAACAACTCGATCTATGCGAGCAGTTAGCATCCCATCATGAAGAGCGATGATATGTGAGACCTCCTCAGAAGAACCACACCCATCACCCCATTATTACCAATGTGGAATAGGGTATGGTGAAAAAGAAAATAGAGAAGCATCATTCAGCATCCTGAAAACATCTCTAATACTTAAGGTCATAGGAAAAATAGTGGAAATTTTATGAAGGGCTGGGTGAAAGTTAGAATGAGGAATGCTCATAGTATGTCGATATTCATTGGAAGGGAAATACTATATTATTTATCCATATAAAAATTCAAACGGTCCACTGAGATTATGTTGAGGTTTTCCTTTTTGAATATTCCAAAAAAAATCATATATTCATAAAAGAGTATGAATGTCCAGATTAATTGGTTGACCCTCAACCAATGTAGCTTCCATCATCAGAGTACAAACTATGACCCTAGTGTATATGTCATGGGATGGGAAGAGCCATCTGCTCAAAAAAAGTGTGACAAAACCTGCAAATCTATGCTTAGGTGGAACACCTCGTAAAATCTCATATCCCTTGGTTGTGTATCATCCCTCTACTAGGGTGGCACAATATTACCGTAAACTTTTATGAGATTGATGGGTTGGATGAGTTTGATAGTGGTGGGCCCTCATCCTCTCCCCATTCACATACACAAATGACCATATTAAATCCTCAAATGGGATAAGGGATTGAGTTTGGAGGGGTATACCAAGAAGTCTATGTTCTTCGACCAATAGTCTCATGGCTAGTGGGGAAACCTGATTGGAATTTTCCAAAGTAGTAGATGGTGGAAGAGATACATCATAAATGTTACCAATAATGGGGAGCCCCCCATGCTGATAGATGTCTGATATATTGATCCCCACCTCTCCATGTGATAAATGGAATGTATTGGTACATGAACTCCAACGACCCAATAGTTAGGGTAGGATTTTAGATGGAGAGAAAAAAGAATATTGTGAGACCCAAGATTCATGCTACATGTAAACCACTTCCAAATAATTGGGTGACTCTAAAAAGATATGATGTACCTATAATTCCTACACCCATTCATTGGAAAAGAATCCCCAAGCTCATAAGTCCAATTTTGTGCTCCTCCCACCATTATGGTATTCTTGGGAAAGGTTTATGATAGATGGGGACTCCTGGGTGACTAGTATCAAGGAAGTGTTATGGAAACTATGATTTCTCCATGTCCACACCGAGCCTCTTAGTGTGAACACATTCTCTTGAATGGGAGTAGTTATGATTTATCCTGTTGAAGAAGTATTGTCTAGATTACGCCCATGGGGTGATTCTAGGAGAATTAAGGGAGTATTATGATCATCCAATGGAAAGGGACGTCATCATAATGAACAAATATGTATGGTTGTAGTTGAACTACTAATGGTTAATCTAGATGCTCTGGAGTAAGGAGGTAATCTTTGGTCAATGAACAATGTATGATTGAAGAAGGTCCTCAGTTTCCTCAATCATGGATACTATCATCCTAGTTGATTCAAAAATTGTCTATGGAAGATCCATTACAGTATACAAAAAAATATCAAAAAGATAAAAAAAATTATTCGAATGAGAAATTTGTTGGATAAAAGCCAAAAAATGAAAAGGGGAAAAAACAAAAGGGCTAGCATTGGAAACCATGTACTGCTCATGAAATGTTGTGTGGAATCAACTTCATGTGTATTGCATTAGTTCGTGGAGGATATTCCCCACATATGACCTCGATAAGTGGACGACCCATGAGGCACTAGCCCACAGAGTATTGGATAGTAAAATAAGTGGTTTATGGAATGAAGAAACAGAAAACTAAGGCCTCAAAATGCAGATTTCCAATGTTCACTGATTGAAATTTAATGTTCAGTTTCACAAAGATTAATGTTCAGTTTTTCAATTTATATTTCAGTGTGAAACCATAAAAATCATGAAGTGTTCTCCTACATGGAGGTCTGGATTAAAGATATAAATTCTACGGTGCAGTTTGTGGATACTAAAAATTGGTTCCTAGGCACATGTAATTGTGAAGAGTTTGGTTTGTGGAAGCTATAGAGTGTTTCGTGAATACATATTTCACAAAGGAGTCAGTACACCTATACAAAAAATATGAGGGTAGCTTGATAGATATTTTTTACAGGAGAAATTTTAAAAGACAAATGAACATGGACCCTATATATATATGTGGTCCCCTCTACCGGTCATACCTGTTATACACAAACCACATTAGTTCCAGACTGCTTCTACATTAGAATAGCCAACTCTTCATTCTGATCAGACCACATTCTAACGTGGGACATTCTTAGGGTTCTCAAAACTTCTCAAAGGGATGTAAATACACCCAAAACAACTTTTTAGAAGGAATAAAACATTCCTATAGGTCTACCAAGGAAAATGGATACAAATTGGATTGAAAATTTGAGAAAAAACATGATGGAATAAAATTTTGCAAGAGTTTTTAGTGTACCAAAAACCATCACTGAGAAAGGTTTACAGTGATCATAAACCATGAACCCTGAACCATTGGTATGTGGAAGGAACCACGAGGTGCTAGCCCGTGGTGTGATTTCCAACAAGCCCAGGACACCATAAACATTGTCATGGTCAAAATCAAGAATAGAAATGATATTCTCATACCTTCCTATAATCTAAGTAGATAACGAATGAAGGAAGTTGCCAGGGTTCGAAATTCCACATCTCATGAACCAAAGCCTCTAAAAACCCCAGTTGACTAATTCATCCAATGCATGAGATATAAATTTCTTGGATTCCACAAATGGTGCCACATGCCTATAGATATGACTTCTGAATCACTCTATAAAATGAAAACAAGGGGAGCAAGGGAAGAAGAGAGTGGAGACGAGTGGAAGAGAGAACGAAGAATACCCTAGAGTCTAGAAGTGATAATTCAGATGTGAATAAGATTCCAACTTCGGTTTCTATTCATCAATGAAGTACGAATAGTGAATCACTTTTTCAAAAGTTTGACCAACTTCAAACCATAAAAAGATGGAACTTAATAATTATTGGTGATCTGCAAACCTAATTGGTACCATCACGAACCATAACTGCCTTGCCGATATATTCCCCATGAATCAAAGGCTTCAAGACCCTTCTTCAATTTAGCACACTTCATAGGGAATCACTATGTGGATCGAACCCTGTGTTTCATACCACATTAGTATGCGGATGGATCCCGGAGCAATGTGGTGAACCACATACAGGACCACGTACCACTTTGGAACATGGTGGTCCATACCCATTCCCACGTACTACTTCGATATGTGGACTTCCCCTCTACATGTATAGCACTGTGTTATGTGGGGATACCCTCATCCATCATGAGAAAATAGTATGCGGAATGGTGTTTCTTAATGTTCCCTTCCCTCTGGCTTCAATCAAGCGCCTCCATCACCATCTATTCCTCAAAAGATCCTCTGTGAACCAGTCCCCTAACATTATGCCAAATCCTCCCCCAAATCCACTAAACCCGTATGATTAGTTCATCAAGAACACCATCGCACCTTGCAGAATCTACATAACTCAGGTAAGAATAGAGACAAAGGCTCTCCCTAAAATTGGGTGGACAGCTAGAAAGACTATATGATTACATACCCATGATTGACCTCAGAATGACATTGGGATGCCACTATGAACCTCCTCGTTCATGGGTTTAGGTGTAACCACTGTCCTTTCCCTTCAATGAGTGTATGTGAGAAGACAAAGTCACTCATTTATTCCCCTTTTACCAGGGATAATGCTCCTTCCCTTTCTTAAAACATGTATATGGGCACTCATCTTGAAGTAAGTCCCTAGTCTTTTGCAAGAGGTTTCACTCTTAACCCTCTTCACCTCATATTTGGATGTGTCATGGTAGATCACTATGATTTGACAATCCTAGGTATCAATACGAGTGAAGGCTTCTTGTTCAAGCCCCTCTCTCTCTCACATCTCTAGTACTATCTACATGAAGACAGTGTAGGACATGCGATCTTCGAATCTACTACATCATCTTTTTTCTCACACCATGAATGACTCACTTGGGCTTAGATGTTTGTGGTGATCTTTATATTCGCATATTCCCAACAAATGGGCCTCCTACTAGGTTTATGTACCAAGAAAAATGAACTATAATAACTCTGGTTCCTGTTCCAACTAGGATACGTAGGACGCCTGGTTGATAGCCCATGCTCAAAGGTCTTCCCTTAAAAAAGGTTCACCCGATTATGCGCACAAAATGGGACTCCTTCTAGGTGTAATACCCATGTTAAATATACTATGAGAAGTATGATTACCACTATAATTAGGATACTTAGGATAATTATCCAAGGATGAAGCTCAAGGGGAATTCTCCATAGAATCCAGCCACGATAAAATAATTCCCCAAATTTGAAAGTACTTCCTCCTAGTTGTAAGTCCTAATAACTGAACTATGAGGGCTCTGATTACTCTCCCAAGGATACGTCAGAATCCAATATTAGGGATCATAACCCATCCTCAAACCACCACCCATCTCTCCAAGATGATGATAAATTACAGATAAATTAATTTCATGTCTTAAGTCAGCATTGCCTTTGTAGTATCAAATACAAGTATTTCCATGATGATCCTACAACTCAGGGGTAGCCCACTGATACACTATTCAGGAATTATCCAAGGACTTATAGACATATGACCATTACATAAATCTATAAGAGACTCCTATAGTGGTCAATAATTCCTCACAAAATTTTGTGATGATCCCAACCTCCCATCCTCTCAACCAATGGATCCATAAAGCGTTGTTGCCAAATCGTCAACCAATGAGTGCCTGCCTTTAGAGAGCATATGGATGAATCATGGATAGAAGGAATGTTGGGTGTTTATATTTCCATGAATAATCCTGTTGGATACCATCAAATGAAATCATATCCTAAGCGGACTCATTGCACAGATGACTAACCCCTAGCAATCGCATGCTGAGACAATTCGACTATGGTACATCCTTCACATTAAAAAATTGATACACTACCAAGTACTAGTGGGTCAACTTAATTCAATACACCTCATAAAGTACAAATAGTGTGAATCATGTCCAAATAGAAAACGGTGAATCTGACATGAAATTCAAGAAAAATAGACAAATACCAACCACCCGTTGGACCATTTTGAATTCGCCCAAACATGTCACATTGCACTGAAACAAACCCTAAATAACATGAAGACCATAAAAGTGTACAAAATCCTAAAAGACCTTAAAACCCAAAAAAACCCCATTTTAAACCCTATAAATTAAAAAAATACCTTAAAAATACCCTAAATTATCATAAAACCCCTAAAATTCCTTTAATAAATAAAAAACAGAAACAAACTAGAAAATTTAAAAAAACTAAAACAATAAAAATACCTTTAAAAAATTAAAATTCCCTAAATCACATTAAAACACTAAAAACCCAAAAAAAACCCATTAAAATCAATAAATCCTATTAAAATCCTAAAAAAATTCTATGACCCCTATAAATACATAAAAAATAAAAAACCCTCAAAACCAAAAACACCCTCTAATACCCTAAATCCCCAAATAACAAAAAATTAAAAGGCCAAAAAAACCCTAATGACCCTAAAAAACCTAGAATTCTTAAAAACATCTAAATTTTAAAAAACTCAAAAACCATAGAAAACCCAAAATCCCCTAGGAATTCCTAAAAAAACCCATACAAACCCTAAAATACGTAAAACACCCCAAAAACCCTAAAAACCTATAAACCTCTAAATGGAACTTAAACATAAAACCCCCTAAAATTCACTAAAATCGTAAAACCATAAAACTCACTAAAAACCCCAAACCCACCAAAAGAAAATATCAAAAAAATAAAAGAATATATAAACACTAAAAACTCTAGGGGTCACTAAAAAACAAAAAACCTAATAGACCCTAAAACTGTTAATAACCCACAAACAACCATAAAATCCCTTAAAACAGTAAATAACCCTAAAAACAAACAATTTATTAAGATCTGATGAAACTATAAATGAGCCTAAAAACGATAAAAACTGTTAACCACCCAAAACCCAAAAAACCATAGAAGCCCTAAATGACTAGAAACCCATAATGGACCCTAGATAACTCTAAAAACACATAAAATACTCTTGAATACCTTAAAATACCCTAAAATATTTAAACACTAAACCCAATAAATCTATAAAAGTTTCTAAAATTCAGAAAAAAGACTAAAACCTCTAAAAGCCCTAAAAATTCTGAAAAGCAATAGTCACCTCAAATCC
This sequence comes from Viscum album, assembly GCA_963277665.1. Taxonomy (NCBI): domain Eukaryota; kingdom Viridiplantae; phylum Streptophyta; class Magnoliopsida; order Santalales; family Viscaceae; genus Viscum; species Viscum album. Next base: position 980,705,565 of record OY728165.1, on the reverse strand, counting down.
CCTATAACCCTAAAAACAAAAAAAAACAAAAAAAATCAAACAAAGTACCTAAAACTCATCAAACTTCTTAAAACCTATAAATATCAGTAAAAAAATAAAAAACCTAAAACCAAAAGATCCAAAAAAACCCATAAAATAGTTAAAATCCTAAAAACACTATTATATTGGTGGGCTAGGCATTAAGGATCTCTAGAGATTTAATGGTTCTATTCTATCCAAATTTACCTAGAATTTGATTGATCCACAAGATGATAGACTAGGGTTTATTTGGGGGTGATTCTTACAGAAAATATATGATGCTTACAGAGGCTATATCCCCTCTTCTTTCTAGTCAGAAATCAGGCACCCGTAGAAGGATATTACTACTAATTCCAAATTGATCATGTAGAAACAATAAAATATAAATTGTTGGTCCACTTAAAGGCTTGAAATTCCCCATCTTGAATCTACGATTCCCTAACCTAATTTCAGAAATATGTCTATTTCTTATCTCAACCATAGGCTTGGATAATATAATGATTTGTTTCCTGATAATATCATAATGCTGATTTAGCCGTATATGTTTGTTGACACTGAAACCCTCATCTGGAACCCAACCTTGTTGGCCAGCTTCATATATGGGATTTTTCCTAGCATAAATTTGCTAGGGGAAATGATCATACTACTTGGATCTCTTGTTTTAGGATTCCCTTTATTATACCAGCTAATCTCCTTCTATTGTAGAGTCTTTGGAAGAACCAGTTACCCGCACAAGAACAGCTGACAAAAATTGGATACAACCCGGATTTGGCCTTTTTTTTGGTTTTTGACTATGGAGACCATTCCACACTCTATCTTTCAGTGCATGTTTGTTGCTGCACTATGGGGATATCTCCAATAGATTTTTGGGTTCCAAAATATCCTTAATCAGCCATTATTTGACATGTTGAGTAGGAGTTTTGAGAGGAACTGTAGTGAGAAGGTTTAGAACATGATACTCATTAAAATTTTCACTGCTATATCATATATCTGGGATACCTAACATGCAGTCTCCTTCATAATAAGCATCTTTCTTTTCATGGTGGGGTCATAATGATTCAAAAATATTATTCACATGTCATCTTGAATCAAAACATGGTTGATGTAAAATGATGTCAATGATATCATTATTTAATGAATTCGGGGAGTTCCCAGAAGGGCCAAAAACCCACAGGCTCTCAATTTTATCTGTTGGATTCCCCTAATTACTTCATGGATCAATGTCAATGTAGATGACATGACTTTTAGAGCACTGGGTCCCTAAGGGTGTGGTGGCATATTAATAAAACTTTTATTCTTTGTGAAAGGTTTATTCTACCATTTTGTTAGTGATGGATGTGCATACGAAGATGAACAGTGCGTAATGAATATGGAATTCAAAATTTCCATCCAATTCAGGTGGAGGATACTTTGTCTTGAATTTGACTCGATTCATGCCATGAATGTTCTCAAGAACAAGTATAGGGGTGTTTCTTGCAGGCTTCTCCCTTAATTGATTTAACGTCTTTGTATTTTCCATGATATCACTCTCGACGTCACCCATGCCAACAGGGAGGTGAACTCGGTGGAAGATTCATTATCGAAGTGGTCCATTGTGGAATGGAGCTTGACATTGTCCTGTATTGCCCTGTCTTTCTACTCACCCTTTATGGAATCTGATATGAATGGTCATTTACACACCCATGTTTGTAAACCATTTTTATAACACTCTATTATTACATTTAAAAAAAATCTTTGGGTGACTAGGTATGCTTGGTATCAATCCTTCATTGCCTAAAATTGCAAAAAACACTAAAAACCATTAAAATCCCAAAAAACTTTAAAGTTACCTAAAACCCATAAAACCATAAAAGCACCCTCTGACCGATGAAAAACCATAAAATATCCTAAAAACATTAATTTTTTTTGAGGGATCCTAGATACTGTAAAACCCCCAAAAACCATTAAACCCCTACCCCCCCCCCCAAATAGTAAAAGTCCCTAAAAACTCCAAAATTTCCTTAAAACCCTAAAAACCTAAATGTCGTTAAAAAACTCAATAAGATCCCAAAATACCCTAAAAACCATTAAAAACCATGTGTCCTTTAAAGAGCCCAAAACCTTAAAAACACTAATAAATCATAAAAGCATAGAAACCATAAAAACCCCATATCCAAAAAACCCAAAAAAACCCTTGAAACCATAAAAACCCTAAAACCCCCAAAACCCTAAAAAAACTAAAACCCTTAATACCATAAAACAATAATACCATAAAACCCATACAAACACATGAAAAATGAAAAAAATAATTAAACCCCACAAAACCCAAAAAAACACATAAAACCCTAAAAAACAAAGAATTCCAATAAACCCATAAAAACTATAAAAACAATAATAATACGTATGTACAGTAAAACTATCTAAAACAAGCCTAATATACACTAAAACACTTAAAAATTCTAAAAACCTTAAATCCAATAAAAACAAAACAATACCCTAAAACACTAAAAACACTAAAGGACCCTCATAAACAAAAAACCCCCTCTAAAGACATTAAAATTCCTACAAAACCACTAAAAGAGGCCAAAACCACTTAATACCCTACAAAATCAGAAAACATAAAATCCATTAAAACCCAAAGATAACCACAAAACACCAAAAACCAAGAAAGTCCCTAAAACCCCCTAAAACCCTAAAAAACTCAAATAACCAAAAACACAAAAAATAACCTAAAATATAAAAAATAGTAAAAATATTAACAATGCTCATAAAAACCTAAAAACCTTAAAAACATCAAAATTCTAAAAACATTAAATAACATAAAAATAGAAAATTCTATTAAAATACTAAAACTTATAAAAAAACAAACCCTTTATAATGAAAAAACACTAGAAATTCATAAAAACCCTTAAAAAAAATCAAAAAAACTTCTAAATACACCTTACCACCAAAAAACACTTAAAAACAATAAAAACCCTAAAAACCATAAAAACCAAAAAATTATTAAAACAAATAATAAATACACCAAACCCAAAAAAAACATAAAAACCCCAAAAAATCCTGAAACCCCATAGAAATTTTAAAAGTCCTAAATACTCAAATTTTAATAAAAAATTATAAAACCCTAAAAATTTATAAAAGACATATTATTTCCTGAAAATCACTATAAACCCTTAATATACTAAAACAATAACATCCTTAAAATCACTAAACCCCTTGAAATAAATAAAACTCCTTAAAAACAAAAACATCCCCAAATAATCCTAAGAACCCAAAAATGAAAAACCAACGAAACATAAAATCCATAAAATACTGGAAACCCTAAATGAATAATAAAAACTATGATATTCCACCAAAACCTATGGATAAAAATAGTCAATTAATACTAAAAACCCCTAAATTCATGAAAAAATTAAAATGATATGAAAACAAAAAAACAGTAAATAACAATAATAACTGAAAAACCCAAAAAACCCAAAAAAACAGTTAATTTCTCTAAAATATAGAAACCCTTAAATATAATAAAACCCTTAAGAAACATTATAACCATAAAAACACTAAAAAAATGAAAATTACAAAAAAACCCATAAAACAACTAAATTAATCCAAAAAATTCCCAAAACCCCAAAAATCCTAAAATCATGTAAAAATAATATAATACTTTAAAAGACCCCCAAATCCCTGCCTAACACCTTAATTTTTTTGGATAAACTAAAATCCCTAAAACCCGTAAAAAATATCTAAAAACCCTTAAAAATCTCAAAACACCCGGAAAACCCCTACAATCCATAAATATTCTTATTATAATAAAAATCATTACAAACCCTAAATATATCAAAAATCCATTATAACCGTGAAAAACCTAATAACCCTTAGAAAATCCTATAATAAAACATATACCATAAACCCCTAAAACCCCAAAAACTATATTCAATTATAAACATCCTTAACATCCTTCTATAGTCCATTATATCCCAAATACCATAAATTACACAAAAACCCCTAAACTATTAAAACCCTATAAAATACGAAAAACCCTAAAAATCCCTAAACCCGTTAAATCCATAAAAATAAATATATATACCCAAAAATCCTAAATAAAATTTAATGTTCTTAAAAACCTATAAACCCATAAAACACTATAATACACTAAAATACCTAAAAACCCTGTCGAATTTAAAAACAAAACAAAATATCAAAATCAAAAAACCATCAAAACCCAAAAACACTAAAAACCAAAAATAACCTAAACCATAAAGACTTTTTACACATATAAATACTAAAAAATATTTAAAACCCAAAAAATCCTAGAAAACTAATGACCCATAAAAAACCCTAAAAACTACTAACAACCCATAAACAATCCAAAAATCCTAAAAACAACTCTTAAAACCCCTAAAACTCTACAAAGACTCATAGCCCCTTAAAACCCAAAACACCAAGAACCCTAGAAATGCAAAAAACCTATAAAAACCATAAAACCCCCAAAGCCCTAAACAAACCCAAAAAACCCTAAAAACACACAATCAACCCTAAAACCCCTAAAACCTATTAAAACCCTTTGAAATCCAAGAAAACACAAAAACCCCAAAAAAAACAAAAGCATTAAAAACCTAACAACCCTAATAACCCTTAAAACAATAAAATCCTTAAAACCCTAAATCCTCAAAATCCCTAAAAATACTAAAAACCTTTAAAACCATTGAAACCCTAAAAAACTATATATCCAGAAAACCAGTAAAAACACAAGAAGGACCCTAGAAAAACTAATAAAAATAGAAACACTTAAAACCCTTAAGGATCCTAAAAATATTAAAAGAACTACAAAATCATTAAAAAACAAATACCCTAAAAACCTACGCCCCCTAAAAAACTAAAAACCATAGAAGCTATTAAAAGTCCGTAAAACACCTATAAGTTCCTAAACCCTAAAAAAATTAAATGACCACAAAAAACCTTAAAATACCTTAAATATCATAAAAACCATAAAACACCAAAAAGACCAAAAAAAATTAAAAACCCTAAAGACACTAAAAAAATTAAATGAAACTAAAAACCTAGGAACCATAAAAACTATATAGGTCTCTAAAATCTTCTAAAACCCCCTAAAACCCCTTAAAAATCCTAAAAATATTAAAACCCCTTAAAAACCATAAAACCCTTAAATACATCAAAAACCCTAAAAAACTCTATAACAATAAAAAAACTATAAAAATCCTACACACAATTAAAACCCCAAAACCCGTAAATTTCTTAAAACCCCTAGAAACCAAAAAACCACAATCAATCCATGAAATCCCATAAAAAATAATAACAACCCTAAACCACCGAAAAATTCTAAAACCCCAAACACCCAAAAAAACCTAAAACTCTAAAATATCTACAAATACCTAACGAATTGTAAACACCCAAGATAACATAAAAACACAAAAACCCCGATAACAATAAAAACTCTAAAATCTAGAAAAAACCTATTTAGAATCTAAATACTATTAAAAGCTAAATACTCTTAAAACCCCTTAAATCACCTAAAAAAATTATGAACACACTAAAATCACTATAAATCCTAAATAACCATAAAGGACCACAGACACTAAAAGCAAAGAATTCTAAAACCCTTTAATACAACAAAAACACTAAAACCCAAAAACACACCAAAAACACGATGAAATCCTAAAAACCCAAAATACCCTTTAACAACAATAAAAAAATTAAAAGCATGTAAACCTATAAAATACATCTAAAATAATCTAAAACCCTAAAAGTCCATAAAAACCTTGAAATCAATAAATGATCCTAAAAGACCCAAACTCATGAAAATCTCTAAAATCTCCTAAAAATCCAAATAACTTTGAATATAAAAAAATAATATTAAATAAAGTAAAAGACCATAAATTCCCTTAAAACATCTTAAAACCACACAAGACTAAAAACCTTAAAACCATAAAGGAATGTAAAATTCCTAAAAACCTTTAAAGGACCCTACAACCCCAAAATGACACTATTAACAACAGTGAATCGTAAAATCCCAAAAACACAAATAAACCGTAAAAGACCATAAACACCCTAAAATCCCTAAAAATCACAAAATATAATTAAATAAAAATAGAACCCATAAAATATATTTAAAAATATATACAAACCCCAAAAACCCATAAAATACATAAAAACCATAAAAGCACTAAAAACACCAATAACACCATAAAAACACCAAAAACCAAAAAAACCTAAAAAAACCTAACTAAAAATAAAAACTATTAGAACCCTTAAAATCTAAAACCCCATAAAATTTTTAAAACCATTAAACCATTATAAATTATTAAAACCCCAAAAACCACGCAAAAACACCAAAAACCTCCCAAAACCACACGAAACGTAGTAAATTCCTAAAATGGTAATAAAACATGAACAACACTAAAGACAAAAAAACCCTAAAAAATTTAAGTGATACTAATCAAAAACCCTGAAGACCTTAAAAACCCTTAAAGGCACTAAAATAAAAAAAATCCTAGAAACCCTAAGAAATCCCTAGAAACTAAAAAAGCATAATAATCTCTAAAACCCACTATAAATTTGAAACCTTTTAAACCCCCTAAACCCCCTAAATCCCATATCCCCTAAATGTATAAAATCAGTTAAAAAACCATAACCCCCCCCCCCCCCAGAAAATACAGTAAAACCATTTAAACCCTTAAAAAACATAAAACCCTAATAGTTCCTTAAAATCCCAAAACCCCAAAAAGTCCCCAAACCTATTTTAAAAAACTAAAAGACCATAAAACCCATTATAAACATAAAAAACTCTAAAACCCCTAAACACTATAAAAACCCTAAAACCATGAATACCCATAAAACATTATAAATCCTAAAAACTCGAATACAACCTAAAAATTTTAAAAACCCTAAAAAAATTTTGAACCTAAAAAAATAATTAAGACTAACAAAAAATAATAACTAATAAACCCCTTAAAACTAAAAAAAGTTAAACCCATAATATCCCTAAAAATTATTATAACCTATCAAAACCCGAAAACCATAAACTCCATAAAAACCCGAAAATCTCTAAAAATCCTACAATACCCTAAAACGGTTGAAACTATAAAACCCTAAAACCACAAAAACTATATGCATTTCCTTAAAATCTTAATGACCCTAAAAAACCCTAAAACCCCCCAAAAACCGAAGAACCCCAAGAACGCTTAAAAAATATCCATGAAAACCATAAAAACACTACAATACCATAAACCCCAACAGAATAAAAGTAACTAAAATATAATCAAAAAAACCATAATGAATACTAAAAAATCTAAAAAACTAAAAACCAAAGGAAAGCTAAAAAAACAAAACCCATAAAAAACATTAAACCCAATAAAACATAACAAATGCCAAAAAAACAATATAAACCCCTAAAAAACCAAAAACCCCATATAAACCAAAAAAACCCATTAAAAACTAGAAACCCAAAAAGTATCAAAAAATCCCAAAATTCCTGACGAACCTAAAAACCCTAAAATAAATAAACACCCTAAAACCCATTAAAGGACCTAAATCCCTAAAACCATTAAAATCACTAAAACCCCTATACACTATAAAAATACATAAAATATAATAAAAAAATTAAAAAATTAAAAGACCCAAAAATCTCTAACCCTGCCCCAAAGAACCATAAAACAACCAAAAAAACCAAAGAACACCCAGAACTATAAAAACCAGAAAATCTTTGAAAACACGAAAAAACCCTTAAAAAGTTTAAAAACCACTAATCCCTAAAATACATTAAAACACAAAAAACCCAATAAAAACCATAAATAATGTGAGAACACCTAAAATACCAATGTAATCCAAAAATAATTAAAACCCATAAATCCCATAAATTATCTAAAACATGAAAAACCAAAAACCCCTAAAAAACATAAAACCCATCAAAAAATTATAAACAGCAGAAAAAACTAAAAACATCAAAAAACACTTAGAAAAATCTAAGAATGCTAAGAACCCTAAAAACTATAAAAATCCCTAAAAACCCTTAAACACTCTATATAACCAAAAATAATAATAAAATGTTAAAGTCCCATAAGAATTCGTAAAAACCCATGAATCTTAAGACCCCCTAAAACCCGAAAACCCCAAAAAATATCTAAAAAACACCCAAACCCTAAAATAATCCTGAAATTATTAAGACATAAAAAACAACTAAAAACCACTAAAAACCCCAATTCCACAAAAAAATCCATCTAAGACCCATAAAAAACTAAAAAAACAAGAACCTAAAAAAATATTATAACAATATAGAACCCATAAAATATACCAATAAACTCCCAAAAACACAAAATTCAGTGAAAAAACTAAAAACATCTAAAAACCCTAAAAAATCCTAAAAACTCAGAAAACTATAAACCCTAAAAACATTAAAATGCACCAAAAAACTTCTAAACCCTTAAAAACTCAAAAAAACCCATGAAAACCTAAATACCAATTAAACCATAAAAAACTATAATAACATTTAAAACCCTAAAAATAAATAAAAACCTCAAAACTCTTAAATAGCCATAATATTCCTTAAAACATTTTAAAACCCTAAAAAAATATAAATACTAAAATTCCATAAAAATTAAATGGGAACCCCTGAAATGTCTAAAAACTTTTAAACCCCAAAAATACACTAAATGACCTAAACACCATAAAACCCTTATAAACCCTAAAAACCATAAACGGCCCTAAAACCACTAATAAGCCATAAAAACCCAAAAAAACTTATGCAATCACTAAAAACCATAAAAATCCATTATAACCTCAAGGACCCATAAATACCTGATAATCCTAAAAAAATCTAGATCCCCCAAAAAACACTAAAAAGCTAATACACCAAAAATCCCTTAAAACCCCACTAAACCCATTAAATCCCGAAAAACTAAAAACCCCTAAACCCTTAAACACCATAAAAACCAAAAAATCTTAATACACCAACAAAATAAATAAAACATTAAATCACCTAAAGGACCTTCAAAACCTAAAAAGACCAAAAAAAACTTTAAACACCATAAGAACAATAAAAAAAATCAACACCCCAAAAATACTATAAAATCTATTAAAAAAAGACCCTAAAAATATAAATACCATGAATTAAGTAACACAATAAATACCTAAATGACCGTAAAACCCACAAAACCCTTAAATGACAACATAATCCTTAGAAACACCAAGAGGCAATATAATATGTTAGATGACTCAAAAAACCCCTAAAATGCTAACAGACCCTAAAATGCCCAAAATATGTTAAAAGATCCAAAATCCATATGAAAAAATTAAAGAAGCATAAATCCCTAAAAACCATAAAGGAACCTTAAATCCTTAAATGACCCTAACAACCCTAAAGTATCCTTAAAACACCTAAAAACCTAAAAAATCCCAAAAAACCCTAAATCAACATAAAAACCCTAAAAATATTATAAACCGAGAACAAAACTAAAAACATAAAAGTCTATGAAATATATAAAAACCCTAAACCGACATAAAAACAAAAAATACCATATAATACCCATAAGAACTATAAAATGACCATGAAACCCTAAAGCCTATAAAACCACTAAAACCATAAAATATCCCAAAACACCCTATCTTTTCCACGAAAACACAAAAAAATTTTAAATAACTTTAAAACATTAAAAACAATGAAAACCCCTAAAACCAAAAATATAAAAAAAAAGCTTTTAAAACCTACAAACCCTTAAAGAACTAAAAAACATTAGACACCATTAAAAACTAAAAAACCAAAAAAAATTAAAAAAACCCCAAAAACCAGTAAAAAACCTAAAAACAAAAACCTTTTAAAATATTTAAACCCCCAAGAATCCCAAAAAAGTTACTCTAAAGACCACTAAAGGATCCTAAAAACTATATTACACCCTAAGGTTCTGTAAAAATCATAACAAACACTAAAAGACCCAAAAAACATTGAAATCCCTAAAACTGAAAAAAAACCATAACAAATGCACAAAACCATGTAATCCACTAAAACTCTAAAGGACCCTAAATATTCTATAAAAACCCAACGAACTTAAAAACAAAGAAAAACCTAAATTACCGTACATAACCATATAATAGTACTAAATGAAAATAAAAATTCATAATGACCCCAAAACCCCAATAAATCTTATAAATTTATAAAAACCATAAAACTCTAAAAGTCCTAAAAAACCAATAAATCCCTAAAACACCTAAAAACCCTAAATACCATAAAATCATAAAACCCCCTAAATTAATAAAAAACACAAATAACAATAGAGACCACAAAACCATAAAAAACTAAAAAACTAGAAGAGGAAAAACCCATAAAAACCCTAAGTCATTAAATGGTTGTAAGTACCAGTAAATGGTAAAAACTATAAAAACAATAAGAAATATAAATCCATAAAAGCAATAAAAACATCAAAAACCTGAAAACCATAAAATACATAAAACCTTAAAAGTCTCTAAAAACCCTAAACAACCCATAAACACAAAAAGTATCTCTAAAATGCCCTACATATCCTTAAGCCCCTTGTAGGCGCAACAAGACCTTACAAACAATAAAAACTACTGATGGACCCTAAAATACCCTAAATCCCCTTAAACAAAAAAAAACAAAAAAAAAACATAAATACCCTAAAATCCCTTAAAACAAAAAAACCCATCAAAATAGTAAAAACCTTAAAAAACCCTAGACACCAAAAAAACTAGTAAATACAAAAAAAACTATAAATCAATAAGAACCCTAAAGGAACGATGAAAACCCTAAAAAATTGAAACCATAAAAACCAAAAAACCCAAAAAATCACTAATACTTTAAATGATCCTAAACCCACCAAACTTCCCAAAAGGTCCCTAAAATCGCTAATAATCCCAAAAACTACCCAAACCCATAAAATACCTAAAAACCCATAAAACCCACAAACCCCCCCCCCTAAAGGACCCTAAAAACCCTAAAAACACTAAATGAACCAAAAAACCGTAAAATATTCTAAATAACCTAATTAAAACCCTACAAACATAAAAATACACAAAATGCATAGATACCATAAAACCTCTTAAAACCCTAAAACCCAAAATAAGCTTATAAAACCCATAAAAAATATGAAAAAAAAACTATAAACACAACGAATATAGTAAAAACCCGTAAAAACAACAAACACCTAAATTCCATAAAACCCCAAAAAACCAAAAACTCCCCCAAAATCCTAGAAAAACTATAACCCCATAATAGAAAAAAACCCCCCAAAAAATATGAAACCCTTAAAAATCACAAAAAAATAAAAACCCTTAAAACTACTAAATCCCCTATATCTCCATAAAACATTAAAAGGCCATAAAAATCCATAAAACCCATAAAAACAGAAATACCCTAAATGACACTAAATATTCTTAAACCCGTAATCACCCTTAAGACCCTTAAAAAAGTAGAAACAAAAAAACCCCATGAAACCGTAAAAACAACTACAAACCATAAAAACCCCTAAAAACCATTATAATCACTAAAAATCCTATAATCCATAAAATTGATGGAGGACACTAAAATCCCAATAACCACTAAAATAAAATTTAAAACCATAAAACTCCTAAATACCATAAAAACACTAAAAAATAAAAGACCCTAAACCCAAGAAATGCTAAGAATCCATAAAAAGACATTAAATTCCATAAATATTCAAAAAACATTCAACATCCTAAAAACTCTAAAACCATGAAACCCCTAAGAACCCTAGATCTTTAAAACCCACGAATTCCTTAAAACCCTAAATGATATAATAACAGTAAAAACCCTAAACCCCTTTAAACACCGAAAAAATGTAATACTCTAAACCCCCCCAAAAATCCAAAAAAACCATAAGAACTCTAAAAACCCAAAGAATCCCTAACATACCAAAAACCACCATAAAACATTAAAAATATAAATTCCCATTTAAATATAAAAAATGTTTTAAACCCCCAAAAATGATCAATTCTCTAAAAAAATATATAACCCCATAAAACACCAAAAGAACCCTAATAACGCAAAACCCCAATAAACCCACAAAATATAGTTAGAACCCTGTATGAAAATTCAAAAAAAACCTTAAACCCATAAAAATTCCTAGAAAACCTTAAATACACCAAGACACCAAAAAACCCTAAAACTTGAACAAACATTAAAAACTCCAAAATAAACCCTAAAAAATAAAAACCCTAAAAGCCTATTGAATATCGTTAAAACCATAAGAGACCGAAAAACAATAAGAACCCAAATAACCTCTAAAAACCGAAAATCCCATAAAAAGCATAAAAACCCTCAAAAAACCAAAAAAACACAAAAAATCATAAATTCCATTACAACTCTAAATACATTGTAAAACACAAAATAGCCCCTAAATCCTAAAAACTCTCAAAAAATCATCAAAATCCTAAAACCACCTAAAATCCAAAAGAATAATAAAATCCATTAAACTTCAACAAAACCTAAAAAACCACTAAATCCCCTATAAAAAACCTATAAGACCTAAAAACCAAATTAACCACCCTAAATACTCTTAAACACTAAGAAAACCATAAAAATAATAAAACCCTAATACCATTAAAAACTCAAAATCGTCGAAAAATCTTAAAAATCCTTAAAACACCCTGAAAAACCAATACCCCCCAAAAATATAAAAAAATATAAAATCTAATGATCCATAAAAACCAAAAAATGCAAAAACACATTAACGAACTAAAAATAATTTGAAAAAACTATAAACATTTTCAAATATTAAAATCCTAAAAAATTGTAAAGTATAAAAACGCCGCCATAAAAAAATAAAAAACCCTAAAACCCTAAAAAACTCTTACCCCTCCCCCCTCCCCCAGAAAAAAGTAGAAAACATTGAAAATATTAAAACCCAAAATCCCTAAAAGCATTAAAATATGTAAAAACCATTAAAACAAATAATGATCCTAAAACCCCAACAACCGTACAAAATCATTGAAATCCAAAAAACCATGAAACACTAAAACACCCTAAGAAACCCAAAATATGTCAAAATCAAAAAACCACTAAATGATCATAAAAACCACTAAAACCTTAAAAATACTAAAAACCATAAAAACCAAATAATCTTGAAAACACTAAAACTCCCAAAAAATTTAAATATTCATAAATACCATAAAACCCATAAAAAATGAAAAAACATTTAAAATCATTAAAAACCTAAAAACACAAAACCCAAACAATACATAAATAAGCTTACCCCAAACCAAAAGAACTAAAAACATACTAAATACCCTAAAATCACATTAAATCCCAAAAAACCCAAAAAGCCCTAAAACCACGAAAAACTGTAAAAACTCAGAGAAGCCTAAATACCATAAATTCAATTAAAACAATTTAACGAAATAAAAACCCAAAATGACTATATTAACTCTTAAACACCATAAAAATAAAAAAACCTAGAAATTATGAAAATCGATAGAATACATTATAGAAACCAAAATCCCAAAAATCCCTACAAACCTAAAACACATCTAAAAGGCTCTAAAAAGCATTAATAACCCTTAAACACCGTAAGAGTCACAATAAATGTTAAAAAACCTAAAAGACCCTAAAAAATTAAATACCCCCAAAAGACCCTAAAAACCCTATAAAGACTAAAAATGTCCAAAAAACCATTGAACTCCATAAAAACCCTAAAACCTTTAAAAATATAATGACACCCCAGAAATCCATAAAACCCCTAAAATTATGAATTTTTTTTTTCAAAAAACCCTTAAACATGCTAAAAACCAAAAAACCAAATGAAACCCTGAAAACAATTATATAACCCTGAAACAACCAAAAAATATATAAATACACAAAACATCATAAAAACCCTAAAAACATAAAAAATTGAAAACTATTTTTAAAAGGTATTTAAAACCATAAAAACTATAAAAACCGCGAGAAACCCTAAAATCTCTTAAATAACATAAATACCCTAGAAAACCCTAAAATCCAAAAAAACATTACAATCCAAAAACAACCATATAAGCGCAATAACAATCATAAATACCCATTAAAACATTAAAAAACCAATAAATAACTAAAAACTCTTAAACCCCAAACAAACATTAAAAACACTAAAAACCCAAAAACACCTAAACTAGAATTAATTAATTGAAAACCCCTAAAAAACTATAAATATCATAAAGCATTAGAAAAACTATAAGAACCCTACAACCCTAGATGAACATTAAACCCATAACAACATTTAAAAACATGAATTTCCAAAAAAATATAAAATCCTAGAGACATTAAAAACCATAAAAATAAAATAAAACACCTGAAAACCTAAAATCCTAAAATTCTCATCAATCCCTAAAATCCCTCAAAACTATTAAAAACCTCTAAAACCCTTAAAACTATAGGCCCCTTAGAAGACTCAAGAAACCCCTCATATACACTATGAACCCCTATAAATTTTTTAAACCCTTCAAAATCACTAAAAATTCCTATGAACCATTGAGGATACTAAAACACCCTAAAATCCCTAAAACCCCGAAAGACTATAAAAAACCAAAAAATACTTAACCCCCCCCAACTCCTATAAACATCGTGAAACTTCTAAACCCACAATAAATACTAAGAAACCATTAAAAACCTAAAAACACTTACGAAGCCTTAAAATTTCAAATCCTAGAAATCCCAGAAACCTCTCAAACCCGCTAAAAACCCTGACACCCTCCAAAAAAATTATAAAACCATAAAAAACCCTATAAATATATATAAAAAAACAAATCCATTAAAACCATAAAAAATACTAAATCCCCTATGAATAAAATAAAATCCCCAAAACATTAAAACATTAAAAACCCCAAAAACCTAAAAAACTAAAATCCCCATAAACCCTAAAACCCATAAAACATCCAAAACCCTAAAAACTGAAAAAAAAACTCTAAAGACCCCCCAAACCCCTAAAAACAATAAAAAAGCTTTAATCCCCAAAACAGCCAAAATTCCATAAATACAATAAAATACTTGGAATATAATAATACACTTGGACTTTTAAATCCCATATAAAACTCCTAAATGATCTTAATATCCATTAAACACCCAAAAATAACAAAATATCTACAACTCTCAAAACCCCTACAGAACCCTAAAACCCTAAAACTGTAAACCCCCCTAAAACCAATAAAAATCCTATAAACACCTGAAAATTCAAAAAAACATAAAACCCATAAAATAATCAAAAATCCTCTAAAACCACTAGAAACCCAAAAACCCACAAAAAAACTAAAATCCCTTAAAATAAGTAAAATAACCATAAAATCCCTAAGAACACAAAAAATAATAAAAAATCCCATAAATGTATATGAATTCCCTAAAAACTCCAAAACCCAAATGAACCCTTTAAAACAATAAAAACTATAACACTATTAGAAAACCATAAAAATCCAAAAAACCATTAAAAATCCTAAAACCCTAAAATCTCTAAAACCCCATACACACCTAAATAGTCTGAAATCCATAAAATCCCTAAAATCACTAAAACCATTTTTAAGAAAATCTAAAAGACCATAAAATCATTAAAACACTAGAAACATTAAAAAAATATAAATTTTGTAAAATCAACTACATCCCGTAAAACTACATTAATCTACAAAAATCCATAAATCCCGTAATCCATTAAAATACCAAAAAACACATATAATTATACAAAACCCTAAACATAATAATTTTTTTGAAACATGAAAGAACACTAAAAAATAAAAAAAACCCTTAAAACACTAATAACCACTAAAACCCTACAAACCATAAAGGTACCCGAAAACCAATAAAAACCATAAAACCCATTAAAATATTATTAAAACCAAAGACCCAATAAAACAAAAAAATATCATTAAGAACACTTCCACCCCCTAGTAAACATAAATCCCCTAAGACCCCATCAAAACCAATTAAAACAACTTAAACCGATAAAATCACTAAAAATGATAAAAATACTAAATCCCTTAAACACATTTAAAAATTTTACAATTCATAAAACCATCCAAACCCACCCAAAACCCTAAAGATTCCTAAAAACATAAAAATTATATAAATAGATAAAACCCCTAAAACATTGAAATATTATTAAAAACCCTTATAATCTATAAAACCCTAAAAACAAGAAATCCCTTAATACCATAAAATCCCATAAAAACCCATCAAATTCTCAAAAGCCCCTAATACTCTAAAAGTTCCTAAAACCCCATAAAAAACCTAAAATAATCTAAAATACATAAAAACACTGAAAAATATATGAAATATTAAAATCTTCAAATTCACTAAAAACCCTAATAAACCATAAAATACATTAAAACCCTAATGACACTAAAAACTATAAAAAACAAAAAAGAGCCCTAAAACGCTAAAAACACAAAAGATTAATGACCCAAAAAACCCATAAATCTACCTAGAAGCCCAAAAATCCTAAAGGTGCTAAAAACCCTAGAAAACCTAAAAACCCTAAAGGACCCTAAAACCCCAAAAGACACATAAAAACACGGAATGAATGTAAAAACCCAAAATGACCATAAACACCCTTAAAGGCCTATAAACCCCTTAAAACCAATTATTCCTGTAAAACCCGCTAATAAACATAATGAACCATGAAATCCATAACAAACCTAAAATCCCATTTTAATCATAAAGGTCCAAAAACCGCTAAAACACTAGGACACCCTAACATCATAAAACCCCACAAAAAGGAAAAAACACAAAATCCCTAAAAAACAATAAATACACTAAAAACCACTAAAAATAATAAATACACTAAAAACCCTAAAATACCATAAAATGCCTAAAAATATAAAAAACAATTAACACCCATAAAACCATGACAATTTATAACATCCCAAAACAATAAAAATCGTAAAACCCCCTAAAAAAATTAAATGAATTAAAAACACTAATACTCCTAAAAACCAAAAAATCATTAAAATTCATGAAAATATTATTAACCCCTAGAGAACCCTTAAAAACCTAAAAACCATAAAAAGCCTAACCCCCCAACCACTAAACCCCCGTAAAAACCCTTTAATCCCCTAAAAAACCATAAATACCATAAACCCTTAAAAACATTTACAATCCCCTAAAATCCCAAAATACACCTAAACAACTCAAAAAATAAAAATTCACCTCAATGACACAAAAAACCCGAAAGGACTATAAAGTCACCAAAAAACCCTATTAGGCCCAAAAAACCCATACAGGTCATTAGTAGAAAATAAAAAACCCTAAATCCCAAAACCCCTCAAAACAAAAAATGAACCTAAAAGTACATAAAACCCATAAAAAACAAGGACCCTAAAACAAAACTATAAAATAAAAAAAATACACCTTAAAAAAATAAAAAACCCAAAAAAACCTTAAAACAAGTTAAATAATAAAAATTAAGAAATACACTGAAAACAGTAAAGAATAGCGAGATCTATAAAAGCTTTAAAATCCCATAAGGACTATAATAATATAAAATCAAAAAAAACACAAAGATACGTAACTAATATAATAATTCCTTGATAACCTTATAAAACACTATGAAAACCCAGCAGAACCGAAAAACACATTATAAATCATAAAATAAACCTAAAAACCATAAAAAACACATGAAAACCCTAAAAGGGAACTAAAAACCCTAAAGCACTTAAAAATATTAAAAAACCACAAATCCATAAAAACCTATAAAAACCATAAATATATTTAAACCCCCCAACCCATACAAATATTAAAAACCATAAAAAACAAAAAAAAACCCTTAAAGAACCCAAAAACACTAAATTTGTTTAACAAATTGAAAAAACCCAAAGACATTTAAAAACCATAAAATCATAATAAAAACTAAAAGTAGAAAAAAATAATATAGAAACACCAATACCCCCAAAAACCAAATAATATTGATACCCCAATAAATGAAAAAACCATCCCAAAATATCTGATCCCCCATTAAGAACCATAATACTTATAAAACCCCTAAAAACCCTAAAACACATAAAAACCTTAAAAACCCCAAAAATAAAAAAACTATAATATGCATAAAAGAACCTAAAACTAAAAATTCTTAACAATTTTAAAAACCCATAAAAACCCTAAAACACTAAAAACATAAAAAAATTCCCTAAAAACACTAAAACCCCCTAAAATCCATAATTACCCTATAAGATCATAAAACATATAAAAACACTTAAGATACTATAAAACCCTAAAACCAAAAAAACTAATAATAATCCTTAAAACCCCTACTAATCCATAAAACCCAATAATCATAAAATCCGAAAAATAGAACAAAATGTCAGTAAAAACACATAAACTTCCAAAAAACCCTAAAACCTGTAAAACCCCTTAAAACTGAAAAAACCATAAAAAAACACTAAAATCTCCAAAAATTACTAAACCCCCTTGAAATATAAATGACCCCTATAGAATTTTTAAAACACTAAAAATCCATAAAACACCCCTTAAAGACACTAAATATCTATAAAGTCTTAAATGGCCCTGAAAAATATAAATATTCTTAACGACCCTAAAATCATTAAAACCATAAAATTCTTAAAAACTCTATAAAAACAAAAAAAGCATATTAAAACAATAACAACATTAAAAATCGTAAAAACCTAATTCTATAAAAACAGAAAAATCCTAAAACCATTAAATCCCTAAGGCCCTTATATCACTAAAACCCCATAAAACACTCCAAAATCCTTAAAATCCCTAAAACCTAAAAACCCACAATACCCATTAAATCACTACGAAACTCTCAAAAATCCTAAATCCCAAAAACCCTAAATACAATTAAAACACTAGACCCCATGCAAATGCAAAAAACCCATAAAACCCAATGATCTATAAAAAACACTAAAACCCATATAAACTCTAAAATACCAAAAATACACCAAACCCTAACAAGCCCTAAAACCCCATAAAACTAACAGGATAGTAAAAACAAAAAAAATGTTACCAAATAGAAAAAACACTAAAACCCCATAAAAGAAAAAAAATACCAAAAACCTATTATAAACACTAATAATCCAATGAACTGCTAAAATCCCTAATAACCTAAAAAACATAATCCTTGAAAAATCATAAGAAACCCAAAAGGAACCGAAAAATATTAAAAATATGATAAAATAAGCCAAAACCCCTAAAACAATAAAAAATCTAAATTCCTTAAAAACACTAAAAATAAGAAAACCCCTTAATGAAACAAAATTTTCTTAACAAACCCTAAAAAACCCTAAAAACCAACATAAAACACTATAAACCGTAAAAAGAAAAGAAATAACTAAAAAATTATAAATGGCCCTAAAATACTATAACCTAAATAATAACATAGAAACCCTTAAACCCCCTAAAACCCCTATAGAATATACAATACCATAAAAATAATAAAAATAGTAAAAACCCTAAAATTCCATAATAAGATCGATTACCATAAAAACCCCAAACCCCTTAAAAACAATGTAAAAATATCACAAACACAAAAACCGCCAAACACCTAAAAACCGCAAAATCCCTAAAAAGAATTATAAACCACTAAAAACAATTAAATATCATAAATAGACACTAAACCCCAAAAATCTCTAAAATCACTAAAGAACTCCAAAAACCCTTAAACCCCTTAAAACCCCTAAAACCACTAGAAAGCGAAGAAAATTCCCAAAAACATAAAAAAATTCAGATACATAAAAATACTAAAACCATAGAAATCCCTAAAACCATAAAAGAACATTAAAAATAACTAAATAAATTGAAAGAATGCAGAAAAATCTAAAGAAACCTTGAAATCACATGAAAACACTAAGAAAACCCCAACATGTATTAAAATAAAAGAAACCTTAAAAACCCAAAAAACAAAAAAAAACACTTCAAAACATATAACACCTGTAGACCATTAAACCATTAAAAATAATAAAAACCCTAAACCCCAATAAAGATTAAAAACTCATAAAAGACCCTAAAACCCAATGAACCCCTTAAAGATCCTAAAACCCCTGAAAGACTATAAATAACATAATAAACCCTAAAACACCCTAATAAACATAAAATCTATAATTATCCATATAAGTCATTAATACCACAAATAGTTTTTTAAATAATAAAAGAATATAAAATAACCTAAAACACTAAAATTCTCTAAATATCATAAAATCCATAAACTAACATAAAATTCATAATAAACCCTAAAAGACTCAAAAAATTCAAAGAATACTCAAGGACTATAAAAACCGTAAAGAAACCTATAATCTTAAAATCACTAAATAAACCGAATACTACTAATAGACCCTTGAATCCAAAGAAACACCAATGATAGATAATAATCCATAAAAATACTAAAATCCCATAAAATCCAAAAAATCCCTAAATCACCATAAAAAACATAAAAACCCATGAATAACCCTAAGACCCACTAAAAAAAATAAAACTATACCAACCCCTAAAAACTCATAAACAACCTAAAAACCCTTAAACACCACAAAAGACCAATCAAACTCCTAGAAAATTTCAAAAACCCCTAGGGGACACAAAAAAACATAAAAAACATTTAATGTACCTATCAATCATAAAACACCAAAAACCCCTAAAACCATATGTTTTTTCAAAAAAACCGTAAAAACTATAATGAATCCTAAAACCACCAAAAAGCCCTAAAACCCCAAAAAACCACAAAAATGCCAAAAAACTATAAAACCCTAAAGGGCCTTAAAACCCCTTAACGGCCCTATAAACACAAAACTCCCAAAACCCTAAAACCTCCAAAAAACAAAACCACCCTTAAATACCATACAATTTCAGAAACGATTAAAAATTATAAATACTAAAAACTCTCAAAACCATAAAACGTTCCTAAAAACACTAAAAATATAAAATATAGAGAAACCCAAAAAAAATGAAAAAAAATTCCTAAAACATCGTATAACACCAAAAAATCCATAATGAAAAAAATTAATAAATACTATAAAATAGAATTAAAACCCTAAAAAGAAATAAAAACACCAAAATCCCCTAAAATCTAAAAAATAACAAATTATCCATAAAAACCCCAAATTACTCTAAAACCACTAAAACCTTAAAAACCTTACAAAAATTAAAAACCCTAAAAAATACCCTTAATACCCTTAAACTATTAAAAAACTAAAACCCAAATAAAATATAAAATTACATTTCAACCCCTAAAAATAATAAGAATACACTAAGACCACTATAATACATAATAACATTTAATACATTATAGGAACATAAAAAACAATAAAACCCCTAACACCCCTAAGAACTATACAAAGCCAGAAAACCAAAAAAAAAACCAACATGTTATCCTAAAACCCCAAAGACTGTAGAAACTATAAAAACCCATAAACAATTAAAAACCATAAAACATCTAAAAGACCCACCCAAAATCATTTAAAAACTAAAATACCCCAATCTCATTTTAAAGAACTCAAATTCCTTAAAATACCCCCCTAAACCCATATAACACCAAGAAATTACTAGAAGACATAGAAACCCCTAAACACCATAGGATATGCTAAAAACTCAAAAAACAAAATTAAAAAAACTAAAACCCCTTAATGTCTCTAAAATACTCAAAAAAACATCCAAATTTCTCAAAAAAACCTAAAAAAATAATGGAACATAAAAATCCCTAATGTAATTTAAAAATCTTAAAAAATGAAGGACCCTAAAACCCTTAAAAACCATAAATGGATCAAAAACCCCAAAACCCACTAAAGGAACCAAATAAATATAAAAACCATAAATATCTCTTAAACCCTAATAACCCTAAAGACCATAAAGACCCAAAATACTCTAAAATTACCTATAAAACCTACCAAAACCTACCAAAACCTACCAAAACCAAAAAAGTCACTAATCCCATATATAATATGAAAAACAAAAGTCCTTTACTAAACTCTAAAATTCGAGAACCACTTCAAAAATATTAAAAGACCTTTAAACCCCATTAAAATCATAAAAGTCCCTAAAAACATAAAAACCCAAATTTCCCTAAAACCCTAAAAAACACATAACCCTAAAAAATGAAAAAAGACCTTAAAAACCATAAAAACCCACCAAAACCAAAATACCACTGAAAACACCTAAAAACATTGAAACTTTAAAAATTCCTCACAACCCTAAAAATACGGAAAACCTAAAAAAAATTAAAAGCCCTAAAACACTAATATAACCAAAAAACATAAAAACATAATAAACAAAAAATTAATAAAACACACTAAAATAGATTAAACACCTAAAATAAAAATAACCCTAAACAACCCTAAAAAATTAAATACCATTAAGAACCCCAAAAACCGAAAAACTTAAATATCTCAAAAAAATCATAAAAACAATAATAAACAAAAAAATGACCCAATATAACCCAAAACCCATAAAACCCTAGAAACATTAAAAATCTTAAAAATATCAAATGATTATAAAAACATAAACCCTTCCATCTAAACCCCCACATAAATCTCTAAAAATATTAAGAAACATAAAACCCCAAAAAAATCCCTATAACCCCAAAAAATCACTAAGAACCACTAAAACCCTAAAAATATCATTAAATGATGTCCCCCAAACCCTAAAACTATCCCAATACAAAACAAAATCCAAAAACATCGAAAACCGAAAAAACACTAAAAAACACTGAAACACCTAAAACCATATAAGAACTAAAAATACAATAAATTGAAAAAACACTAAAAACTAAAATTATATTAAAAATAAAAAACCACAAAGGACTGTAAAACCACTAAAAATTCCTTAAACTCATAAAAACCCTAATTTTTTTTAAATCCATAAAACCCCAAAAACCATAAAAACACCTAAAATCCCTAAAATATCTTAAAATTTTAAGAAAAATTCAAACCTCTGAAACACCATAAAATTCCCATAAAACACCTAAAAACACTTTAGACCCAATGTAAGAAAATAAAAACTGTATAAACTCTAAAAGAACCTAAAAACCCGAAATCCCCAAAACCCCTAAAAATATTTTTATACCATAAAAGTCCCTAAATACCATTTACACCCCCAAAAAATCTAAATTCCCTTATGAAACATAAAACCTCTAAAAACCCAAAAAATTAAAAAAACCAAAAAAAAACTAAAAAAACCCTTAAAAACATTAAATGACCATAAAAACACATGAAAAAAATTTAAATTCTAAAAAACATTAGAAACACTAAAAATTTAAAAAAACATTGTTCCACCTTTGAGGTGGAGCATTTACGGTTAGTGCAAAAATAACAGGATGAGTATTATCAATCGTCCCTTTTTCTATAGAGGAAGGTTGTCATCATATTTTTCATTCCTCAGTTTCAACATGTTTAGCATCATTATCCTTTAATGAAGGATTAATTAACCATGTTTGAACTATTATTCCCAGCGGGTGATTGTGGGGGGTTTAAGTAATCATGCAATCAGACCTTATCGGATATAACATCCTCCGATGGTCTCAAATGGGACTATTCATGGATCCAAGAATTCCAAATGACCCAAGTATCAATGATTCATGGACCTACTTTACAAAGGAAGGCACTCGTTGGATAAGGATTTGTACAAAAACTCTTAAGGACTTCATTGTTCAAGAGGATGGGTGGTTAGGATCATGGAACCCTTTGGGGGGAATATTTTTCCATGTTCTGGGACTCTCTTATAGATTTAAGTCGTGTTCAGATGTTCGTTAATCCTTGGATCATTCTCAAAGAGTGTTTCCACTGGATACACATAGTTTTCAAGATCATTGTGGGCATGAAAATATATTTGATTCTATGAAGATGAGGTAGACTTGGGACATTTTATAAGGAACTCTAGAGTTTATCGTCATCCATAGGGGATGAAAGGTGGCTTGATGTTGGGATTAGGCCCACAAAGAGGGATTCTTACGTATCATAGGGAGAGGAATCAGAACCCACATAGTTCAGATTGTGTGGGTCTTATGCTTTGAGGCAAACCATTTGTTGGGACATGGTTGGGTAGACCCTTTTGGATGGGTACCCTTTTGAGCCCAGTCCTACTGGTAGGTGTTGTATGTATCATAACTTGATCAGGAATCAGAGTTGTCATAGTTCAATTGGTGTGGGGCTTACGCGTGGGACTTGTCCATTTGATATACACAATTAGGTGGACCATTTGGATGGGCACCCCTTAAGACCATACCTTCTAGTAGGAATCCTACATATCCTAATTTGATAAAGAATCTGATTTCTCATAGTTAGATGGTGTGGGGATTACGCGTATGAGCTTCCCATTTGATAAATATGACTTGGTGGACCCTTTTGGATGGGCACCCTTTTGAGATCGGGCCTTTTGGAAGGAGTCATATGCCTCCAAATATGATCAGGAATCATAGTTCTTGTAGTTTAGATGGTGTGGGGGCTTACGCATGGGAGATAACCATTTGACAGACATGATTGGGTTGACCATTTTGTATGGGAACCCTTTTGAGCTCAGGCCTTCTCGTAGGCATCCTACATATATTGATTTGATAAAAAATTGTATTTCATGTAGTTCAGGTTGTGTGTGGATGTTGTAATAATCACACACCTCTAAGACCATGTGTGTCATGTTTGTTGTGAGAAAATAGATGATTTGGAAGATTCAACAATGCACATGCCTCCCCCACTATTGGTGTGGGAGGGAGAGCCCATGGAGAAAGAGGCTAGGGCGACGATGGGCAAGAGAAGGATGTAATTAACTCTTCAATATGAAATGACATTGAAGGTCGTGTGGCCCTGCCCCAGAATATTGGGGACTTACCTCAGTGGGAGGGCCCCATAACATGTTCTTGGAAGGGAAGGATATTCATTCTCATCAAAGGTGGGAGAAAACATGACCCCTTTGATAGATAACTATTCCTCATTGAATAGAAAAACAAATGATCACCCCAAATTCCATGAATAGGGATGTCCATGTTGGTATCCCAATGTTGGATTCCGAGTTACCGTGGGAATGTAGACCAATTGGAATTCCCGAATCATGAACCGTTTTTTGGGAGGGACTTTGTGACTTCACTAACTGTGGGTATCTAGACTCAATGGGGGTGCGATGAAGTACCTGATGATATGATCATATGGGTCCGGTGGATTTGAAGGAGGCTTTGGCCTTATGTCGGTGGGCCTGTTATTGGAGGGACCATAGAGGAATGGAAGGTAATGGAACTGCGAGGTTGGAGTCTGAGGAAATGGTACCTCAAAACACACCATTTTGCTCACTGATTTCATAAACGAGATGGGGGATGCTCCGCATACCATAGTGGTATGCAGGAATATGGTCCGTCTACATACTGATGTGGTACACAGGCATGGGTATAGTCCACCGTGTTTAATTGTGGTATGTAGCTCATGACACCTATTGAGGTTTCATCTGCGTACTGTTGCACTACACGATGCTGATATTTGGTCACACTGTTGTGCACTATACAGATCACCATATTTATGTAGGGTTTGGGGGATTCTCATTCGTTGGAAGTTTATTATCAAGGAGCATATGATTCATGGTTTTACCATTTAGGTTTGTGGTTCTCCTTTTATTATTATATTTCTCTATTTTACAGTTTGCGGCCGGTTGTACATGAAGGGAGAGTGGTTCGTGGCTCTAGCTTCGCAAATGAATCAATACTGATGATGGAAACTCCTTGTATACTCTTCCTTACATCCTATGTGTCTCCTTCGATCCTTTGTCCTCCTCTTTGTTTTCATTCTACTATAATCCTTTAATAGATCATCGGGGAACTGTTATCTTCCATGGAAGCGATGCCATTTGTGGAGGCCCATGCAAATATCCTGACAAATGGAAGACTCGGTCGACTGGGGTTTTCGGAGGATTTGGTTCGCGATAATAGATTTTGGAAACCTTCAGGTTTATCTTGTTAGAAAACTGATGAGTTCACAGAATGGTAGGCAGACGGTCTTCACACGCACAACTTTTTCAACGACACAATTCACAGCCGGCCTTGTTTGCTGGCCATCACCTTGCAGGCCAATGGTTTTTAGATCATTCTAGGTACCTGCTGGTCCGTGATCCGGCTGGTCCGCGTACCTTTCCTGGTGATGGTACATGGGCCACTAGAAATACCTCGAAAACTTGAATATCTTCATGTTTATTCTCAATATTTCAACTCCAATTGAGTCAATTCAACTTGTTAGACATGTAAGAATACTTTCTTCCTTATGTAAAGTGATTGTGGGGGTGCCTTATCCATTGGAGTAATTTTTAGGACCCTACAAATTCCCCCATTGGAATGGAGTCTATTGAAAACATAAATTGGAATATTCGAATGTAGAAGCGGTCTTGAACTAAAAAGGCTTGCGGTAGAATAGATGGATCTGGTAGGAGGAAACCATAAAAATATATAGGGGCCCATGCAATTTTTATTTTTTTTCACATCTGAAATATCTCTCGGAATCATCCTACTTTTATTGCTATCACGTACCGTGCTTCCAGCAAAAATACTACTTATGAATTTTTTTATGTTCTACGAACTGCAATTATTTCAATGTCCTCATCCACATACCACATTTTGGTCTTCATGAAGGACGTTGAAGAATAATCAAGTTAAATACTGGGTTTTGCGTTGGAGGATGCTATGCGGTTGCTAATCTGTATACCAATCTTGGATCAGTGAACCGAGCATTAAGAACTATTAAACTGAACATAAAAAATTAATCTGAAACTTGTGAACATAAACTTAACCGAGGTCAGGGTTCAATGTTTCTTCCTTCAATGAACTGTTCTATTCACCGGCCAGCAATTCGTGGGACAGTGCCTTGAGGATGCTTTACGTACCATGGCTATACACAGTGAAAGGCCTCTACATACATTAGCTTTAGGTTGGGTATCTTTCATGTTTCATAATGTACATAGAATTATCTTTCAATATACCATTTCAAATAATAGTAGATGGAGCCTTTTGTGGGCATATTTTAAGCCCTTTATACATCTTTCCATAGCCTTTATCCATCAATTTTTATTAGAATGACTTTTTATAAGCTTTTAGATATTCTGGTCCAGGTATTAATGGTTGTTTCAAAAGTTTTTGATGAACTGATGAAGCTAAAGGAAAGCATGGCGAGGAATACTGATGATCATATTCGAGCCCGCATCATTCCCCATGACAGCTTATTGATAGTCTTATTGATGCCAAATCTCTTAGCTTATCCATTATCTATACATATGACACTTTAAGGATTTGGTCTTCCTACCAAAGTTCCTCATCCATTTCCTAACCCAGACATCCCTTTCATCCTCTTAGAGATGCCACATGGGCCTGATCGTGACACCATTTCCCCAGTTGGAAATGTTATTTCCACTCTGATTCAGGAAAATGTCTTCACATTGTGAGGTTTCGCATAGAGTTAGGGAAACTGCAGTTGTCACGATAGTGTCCTGCGACTAGACACCCAATAATAACCATCAATTATAACCATTTCCTGGGAAAATACTAGTAACGGGTTGAGCTTCACGTGGTATTTGCAGGCCGAAGGATTTTTTCTCTGATGAGTGGGCAGGGGAGTTCTTGGTGCATCATACCTGTCTGGAGTCCCTCGACCAGCTGGAGGTAGTGGTATTATACCAAGCATCCGAGGTTTCTCAATTTTCTATCTTCTCTCTAGGATAAATCCTTTCGGAATTGATGAGAAATTGGGGTTCAATAACCAACACCTTCCACCTACGACATGGTGAGGTGTGAAAAGGTTTATGGGATATCTACCAGCTTGGAGGTCTCCCCATTCTTGGAGAAATGTATAATGAGTTTCTCCAGGCATCCACCACATGGAATGACAATGATCACGATTCTTCATTGACAAAGAGATTACTAGTCATGGAAGTGGGACCACTGGATCACCCTCTTCAGGCTCGTTCACTCATCACATTTGAAGAGTGGATAAGGTTATTCCAACATGAGAACAGACCCAAGATGAGGGCTCACCATAGTCAAACTCATCCCACTCGCCAGTCCCGCTAAAACTCAGGGTAATATTATGCTACTATCGAAGAAGGGTGATATACCACATGTGGATATAAGCTTCGGCCAAAAATTTTACCAATACATAGACATGCAGGTTTCTTTTCCATGTTTTTAAGTGGATGGATCTTCCCATCATGTGATGTATACAATGGGGTTCGACCATGTACCTTGATGATGGAGGCCACACTAGTAAAGGGTTAACCCATTAATTTTTCCCTTCTTAACCTCGCCCATCTTTTTGAATTGATGCGATAGATACAGGAAGGTAGGCCTCCACATCATCTTAGCAGACCATTATAATTCCTATGTGGGTGGATGGCAGAACACTTCCCATACTATGGATACCAATATACCACAAGGGTTCCCCATTTCAACTTTCATCCTGCTCTTCTCAACACTTCTCTTATTCTTCCCAGGACTCTGAGTGTTACTGATCCCGTTGGGATGTTAAACTATGCCTCTCATTTCTCTTTTTCACCACATCCTAACACTCATAGATCATCGAGAGGATACATGGGAAGTTCCATGGATGAATTATCATACCTCATCATACTTAATTATGGGATTCTTAATTCTCATGTAGACCGAGTAGTTATTTGTGATCCATACCTCTCCTACCGGGTTGCCATGCAATTTGGATGACTTTAGCAAACTGTGCTGCTTTCGGTTTTTCAACTAATGGGAGAATATCATCCAGTGGTTCTCCAAAAATTGTTTCTTATGATGAATAAAAAAGGTGATTCTAGTTATATTATCATCCCAAACACTACAAGACCCACCTTTCTATTGATAGTATATTCCAAACTATGGGTAGATTGTTACCCCTACAGGATGCTAAAAGAACCTGTTCGGCGGGTGCATAAACCGTTGACCATTACCTTCCCCATCCTTTCCCCCAATGAAAACGTTACACATTCCTTCTTCTATAAAAAGTGAAATAGCTACGCCTTCTACTTCAGTCCCTACAACAAAAAATATGGATACACCTCATGCTCCTACACTTGTGGGAAGAATTCATTCAGTCTTCCGTCAAAAGCATCTGAGAGGGGTTTCATCCATACTACCCATTTTGGTGGGATGTGATTCAGACTACTCCCCTCCTGTGGGTATTTTCCCTGATGTTGATGAGATCATCACAATTAGGGTATCATCAGCCATCTTGGAAGCGACGACTAGTCCATCTCATCCGACTTTGGCGGCTGAGCCATCTGAGGGAAAATGGAGTCCTCCACCATGGGTGGCCTGTCTCAGGTTCCTTCCCTCTCCCATGATGTCACTACAAAATTACATGCATTTCATGGTGGGGGAGGATCAAGGTTCTTGTACCGCAATGAGGAACCATGCAACGCGAAAATAGGCATGGTGATAGTTATGTTCTCCTGTTGCAGGGACCCCTCTGGGCAATTTTTCCTGATGAGGGTGATAATTTTTAATTATTATTCACCGATATGGGATATGATGTCTTTGATTATCTGAACATACACCACATTATCATCCAAATAATTATTTCTTAGGATGACCTTTCCTCCTGCAAGGACAAGATGACCAAGTTTAATTTTTCCAATCACCAAGTAGTGACTTTCTGATATGTTTCAGATGATTTTGATCATCTGACGACCGAGGAGGTAAATGCTCATAATTTGGTGGAGACTTTAGAGGAATATCTATAGGAATGTGAATCCCATGTATCCGGGTTGTGGGAAAAATGGCCTCCTTGCATTCCAACTATGACGCCGTCCAGGAGAAGGGGTGGCACCTTAAAGATGATCAGAAGTGGGTGTGTCTGACTGTCAAAGCCAAAATGATGGAGATAGCCTATTTGGAGTAGACTATTGACGGGCCACAACAATCAATCTAATTTATTCTAAAAATGGAGAACTAATATTTGTTTTAGTTCTTTTCAAATCACGATATGTACTCTCCCCATTTTTTTAATACGCTGGAGAGGCTCCGAGTTGGGGGTGTTACTCAGTTTTTTCCAGACTCAATGGAATTTATTTTGATTTTAGACATTTCTTATTCATATTTTCATGTTATTCCATCATAATTTAAATAAATAATTAATCTAAAACCATGATATGAAATTAATAAATTGAAATAACTGAATCAGGCTCTATTTGTTTCTTGATCCATAAGATTCTAGAAGCATAGTTCGACCATTGCTCGGGCTTCATGGAAAGACCCATTAACTTTTGTGTCTCTTTTTTGGCTACCCTAATTTTTTCCTAAGAATACTTGGTACCTGCTTAGTGGGGACAACATGGATTTTTCTTAGGCTACCATTTGTAGGTTTTCACGATTTACTCTTTTTCGAATGACTCAATGTTTCATTTCAATTTTTTTAATGAACTGGTACATGAATTTTTCCCAGAGGTTCCTTCGGAAAATTCTTCCACTAGAAAGTTTGGTGTCTCTTGCACTGGAAGTTCATAGTTCTTCAAACCAAATTTATTACTGAAATTTTAGTTTGAAAAACATTGACCGAGCATAATAGGGTAGGGACCTAATGTGGGACTGTTTGATGGGAATGTTCTAATATTCTTCAAACATTTATGATGGAATTTTCATGACCCCAAGATTGTAATTTATAGAAATGCATGAGCATCGGAAGAAAATTTAGGAAAATAGAGGTAATAAAGGACTCTCCTAGGGTTAAATTTTCATTTTATTTAGAACCATTTATGTGGGAGACATATGCAGAGAAACTGACGCATAATGTGAATAGTCAGTCAGCGGTGTCCTCAGGACACTGACCTTTCATTTCCGATGTCCTGGTGGGGTTTGAAACATCTTGAATTTATTTTGATGTTTGGGAGCCACAGTGAGTGGCTAACTTGAGTAACGGTTTCTGAATCTTTAGGTCCATTTATATCAGCTTCGAGCTGGCAAGTATTCATGTGCGGTTCTTACATGCGTGAAGGAGAGCTGGTGTGTGGTCATATTAGTTAAGAGTCTTTTTTTATATCAGGGGCACTTGGAAAGAAAGAGGTACGCAAGCCTTCATCCAACATTTTTCAAAATATAGGGGTGTGAAAAGCAATGGATGTCATTTGACCATGCAAAAGATAGACATGACTCTCATGGGGATGAATTTGGCTCTGATTGATGTCCATTATTGTGGGAAATATATTTAGAGCCACCAATAAATAATATTCATAGTCAATCAAAGGTGCTCGCCGTACACCAACCTTCTATTTACGATGGCCTGGAATGATTATGGAGATTAGGAACTTTCTCAATAAGGTATGAGACCTTCGAGCAAGGGTTCTCTTGAACACAAAAGAAGACATTTTAACTGAGTTTATTTGGGGAAAATCGGAAACGAGTGAGGACACTCTTCTTTTGTATGTCGATCAACTTCGCACATATGGATGGGATATATTTAGAAACCTCAATAGTGATGAGAGACGAATTGGGATCGTATGTTACGATATACACAAGATGTGTGTAAGGAGTAAAATATAAACCATCAAATTGGGGGACCTTTAATCAGGGGGGATGACATGGGGCTTGGAAGCCATTGCGCATACTGAGATAGAAGAGGACTCTCCTAGGGACAAATTTGGCTTTGATTGGTGGCCATTTTTGTGGGCAACATATGCAGAGCCCCTAGGGTATGATATGCATATGCAATTAATGGTGTCTGCAAGACACTAGCCTTCTATCTTAGATGGATTTGAGTGATTATTGGGATCCATGATTTCTTAGAGCATGGAGTCTGGGGGTATGGTAGGAGTGTATCCAAACATATTGGAGACATTTAGGATATGATTTACTTATGGAATTGGGTGTCCCTTATATATATCTAACTCATATGAAGGGTGAGGTATTCACACAATCATTGGGATACCTGGTTATTTAATGTCACATGGTTAGGATGTGGGGTTCCTCTTGGTGGAAGAAACCATGACATTCCTTTTAGGGTTGTAATGCTATGAACAAAACCATGGATTATTTTCCCATAATTCCATGATGTATATCTCATGGAAATACCTAAGCTCACATGAGGTATGCTTGGTGTGAGAAACAATGGATTATGAGGATCCTGTGTCCCTGCCATAGGGATAGAAAAATCTGCATTATAGGTCACTTTTGGGCCAAAAAAATTGGTAAGAGGTTTAATGTCATACAAATAAGATGATTATGGGCCCGCAGTTTAACATCATGTAGTGAGGATGTGATGCTATGCAGTTTAGAGTCATGTAGTGGGGACGACATTCTATGCAGTTTAGAGTCATCCTGCAAGGATGATTATATTGTCATAAATATCATTTATAGTTTTAGGTGAATCACAATCAGGACATTCCCGTTTTCGTTTGACACGAGATATGATAGAAGGTGTAAAGAATATTCCTAGGGGTAACATGAATTAGGAGGGTTTATATGAGACGTGGAAGCCGTTGGACATACAAATATAGGAGAGGACTCTCCTGGGGATGAATTTTACTTCTGATTGATGTCGATTTTTGTGTGGAAACATATGCAGTGACACCGGGGAATTATGTGCATTTTCAATCAAAGGTGTCCACATTACACTATCCTTCTATGTCAGATGGCCTTGAATTATTATGGGGATCCCATATTTCCTGAGGTATGGAGTCTGAAAAATGGGAAAGATATTCCTGGGAATGTGAGAATACTCTGACCATGATTAAAAATTATATAATTGGATCTTCCACATATGTCGGACCCCTATGTATAAGTGGGAGAAGGATATTTTGACTTCTCACGATGGAGAGGCATGTGCGGAATCTCCTAATATCAAGGACTGATCCAAACATAACATTTAATGAATTTCATAGTATTATTATCATACGATTGATCCATTCATGGGCTCCCCATAAAAGTTTTACCTAAGAATGGTGGATAGGCGAATTTATGCTGGTTTCTAGGTAGGGATGGAAAAATCGAGAGTTGCAACATATCCTATGAGGAGAAGAATCAATCCATACATAGTTCTGAATGTTCCCTACAAGTGTTTTCTCGATGTGTCAAGGACACTTGATGGAATTTTTGGATGATGATGATGGTTGGGTCTGGATCAAAGATCGAGGCATCACTACATATGTTGTGGGGGAAAGAATCAATCCATACATAGTTCTGTATGTACCCTGTACCGATTTGGATTGGTCCATGAATTCTGTCATGTGAGGGAATTTTGGTTTCACATGATACGGATGCCAGGACTACCATATTCCTCTACAATTTATTTTCATAATATAATCCTCACTAATTTTCATGAGATCACATGAGTTACACTCAATGTGAGAAATAAGGCGTGGTCACAGAGTCCCCTTTCCAAATGAGGCGAGGTAGAGAATACAGTGGGGTAATTTTCTTTTTCATTCCTTATGGGGCTGGGCGAAGATCAAAGATTGAGGCGTCGCTACGTATCCTTCAAAATAAGGAATCAAGATGTACGTAGTTCTGTAAGTGATCATGAAATTTATTTTCATGTGATTAGGATGTTTTTCATCATGTAGTTTAAAATCCTACGTCAAGGACAAGATTCAATGTTTATTGTCATGATTCACGGATGAGTTCTATACAGCTTTACTCCATGTGGAAAGGACGATGAATCATAGTTTAAGGTCTTATATTTTGGAACATAACAAGGGGGAATTTTTTTACTCATTCATTATCACTCATATTTTAAGGACTTATATTTTGGACCGTGACATTAATGGGAATTTTTACTATATTATCACTCATATTTTAAGGTCATAGGGCTTGTACGATGACATTTGGACCATTCATAATAATAGTTTAGGGTCAAAGAACTTGGACCACACCATTGGAGCATTTTTAACTCATAGTTTAATGTCTTAGTGCATGGACCATGACATTGAGGCATTATTTTATGACTCATAGTTTAGTGTCATTGAACACAAAGCTATGAAATTTGGAGCATTTTTACTTTAATTATTTCATCAAGAACTTCACATTTGTGGGAGCGGTGATGAGCTATCCTTCCATTGATATCAGGGCATATGCTCCATTAGAATAGACCCTATGTATGACACATGGACCTTCCCACTATGGTTCAATCGTTGGGGGAACCTTTACATGTTTCATCAGGGTTATGAGGACTAAGACTATTTCTAAATTGAGGAAAGAGTGAAGGAGAACCTTTTTATTGATATCTCGTGTGATCCAATTTTGGTAGATTTCCAAATGGTGTAGAGTGTGCAACCTTTTCTCATCTAGCTACTCCAAATTGTTAAACCATCTATTGGATTGATCTTCCATGGATAGTTGATCAAAAATGACCACATGATGTGATGGAACTTTGATTTTGATAGGCAAGACCACCTATTCTCCATATAGTAGTGATTATAGGGATTCCTAGGTAGTGGTAAGAGTCATGGTCTGGTAATCCCACAAAGCTAGAAGGGGCTTATCTAGCAACGATTTCTTATCCTTATCGAAAATCTTTTGATGTATGTTAGATATGTTTTTATTGAAAGTATATATCTTCCCATTGACTATTGCATGGTAGTAGGATGACCGACTGGCTTTGATTCCATTCTCCAGGTATAGCTTTTCTAGCTCACCAGAGTAGAACTTGGTGTCATTGTCTGTCAGGATTGATTGGAGGACACCAAACCTGATGATGATTTTTTCCTCCACAGAGATGATGATGTTTTCCACTAACTTCCATAATGGGTATGACTTCATCCCATTTAGAAAATAAGTCAGTTGCAGTGAGTATGAACATAAATTGTCGGGTTGTAGTGGGAGGATATGGT
This sequence comes from Viscum album, assembly GCA_963277665.1. Classification (NCBI taxonomy): domain Eukaryota; kingdom Viridiplantae; phylum Streptophyta; class Magnoliopsida; order Santalales; family Viscaceae; genus Viscum; species Viscum album. The sequence continues at coordinate 980,670,845 of OY728165.1, read as the reverse complement.
CCCATAACATCCATCCCCCCAAGCGATGAATGTCCAAGAGTACATGGCTTCATAAAGTTACTCTAGGGGTCAGTGTATGAATTTGGAATGAACTTGGTATAATGTCACTTCATAATTAATAAGGAAAAATCCCACATCACAGTGGTCCAGTAATACTGAAGCATTTGAATTTGGTGATAGAACTTGGTCCTTGACTGGTGCACTCCACAAGCTCTGATGTTCACTTCATTCATGACGACAGTAGTCTCTTCTCTATCAGTTCATGTGAGAAGGACTCTATTAAGGCCTCATTTGTATAGGACATTTTCTTGGTTTACCCCATTGTGTAAGAATGAATTGAATGCCTATCTTTGGACTTGTTCCCTTCCATCCCTATCTATTGGGAGTTCCCCATTCTGAAGGTAATTTGTAATGGGTGTCATCCAGCTGGTGGTATGACCATAAGGTTCACAGATGGTGCAAATTTCATCAATTTCCTTCTTACCACTATAGATGAATAGTAGGACCATTCAATGGTGAGATATGAAAATGATTGCTTCATCCTAGTCTGGATCGGTTAAATCTATGGCTACATTTTCCAAAGCGTCGGCTTGAGAACTCTATGACCGGGGGACATAATTCAATTTTGGTTATGATGGGATTTTTTCCATCAGTGGTTGAACATGTTTCAACAAGGGAACCAATACATCTTTCTTGATAACATAGTCACCATTTACTGATTTGATGACTAGATCTAAGTGCCCCTTTATTTTCAAGTGTTTGGATTTCACCTGAAGTGCCTATTCCATGCCTTAAATGAGGGCCTAATATTCTGCTTCATTATTCATACACCATTCTGAATGTTGGAAAGAGTAAGGCAAGATGGAATTTTTGGTATATATGAGTATAACTCCCAGCCCCACATTGTTGAGCTTGGGATCCTCCATCCTTCTCCCTGTTGGGCTTCAGGAAGCACCATCGAAGTACATTTCCCACGTCTGGGGTTCGACCTGAATGGAAAACACATCTTCATCCATAAGTTCAACATCCAAATATGTTGTTTTCTCCAAGGGGTTCTCGACCAGGAAGTCTGCTAACGCATGGCCTTTTATGGACTTCTAAGGCATGTACCATATTTCATACTATTGTAGGATGAACAACCATTGTGATAGGCTCCCATTTATCATGGGATGGTTGAGGATATTCTTTAGAGGGTTTCAACGAGAGATGTGGTGGACCTGATGGTGCTATAGGTAATTCCTGAGCTTCTAAACTATGAAGATCATGGCTAATTAGTTCATATCAATTTTCAAATACTGACTTCTGGAATCGATCACTGTCCTACTGAGGTACTAGAGGTTTTTCTCGCTACCAGCATCATGATTATGTGCTAGGAAGACTCCAAATGACCGTTCCATGGTGATTATGTATAAAATGAGTGGACTCCTCTCAACTAACAGCATGAGAACAGGTGGGTTTAAAGGATATCTTTTGATATTTTCTAACACTTCATGAAAATAATTATCCCACTCACATGTAACTCCTTTCATCAAGAGCCTGGTGAATGGAAAACATTTACCTATCATGTTGGATATGAAGCACAGAATATTGGTGAGGTTCCCTAGGACACCTCTAAATTCAATGGGTTTTCAAGGTGGGGACATGGCAAGTATGTGTTTTGTTTTCTTAGGGTCGACTTCTATTCCACAATTTCATACGACAAAGCTGATGCATTTTCTCGAGGTAACGCCAAAGGTGAATTTAATAGGATTAATCTATAAACTTTGTTGTCACAATTTGTTGAAGCAGATTTCATGATCATCCAGGCGGTTTTATAAATCTCGTGATTTAACCACCAGACCATCAACATAACACTCGATGATTTTTCCCAGGAAGTGATTGAAGATGTGATTCATGGCGCACTGAAATGTGGCTCCTACATTCTTTAGGAAAATGGAATTACTATATAATATAACACCCCCTTTGGGCCCTAAAATTGATAGATTATTCATCTTTTTGGGCCATCCAGATTTTTTATATCCAGAATAGTATTACATGAAAGAGATGGCTTTGTATCTGGATGTCTCATCGTTCAACAATTATGTGATCAGTACCAAGAAATAATCTTTTTGGAAATGTCAATTAAGGTACCTTATATCAATGTAGATTCTAATATTCCCATTATTATTTTGACATGAACTATTTTTTCCATCCAGACCAGATAATGGACCTCACGTATGAAGTCGACATTGAACATCTTATCGACATCAACCTTTATTTAGGCAGCATGCATTGGGTGGGTCCTTCTGGTTGCCTGCTTATATCACTGGTGATCTTTTAGTAAGCCAGGATGATGGGTGGAGACATCAAGATCAAGGACTATCATTTCAGTGTAGTTCCAGGAAAATGCAACTCAATTCATTTTTAGGGAGGAGGTGTATGCCTTATATTCCTCGATAGGCATGTCCACACTGATTAGAGTGGGCCATGGGTCATTTTCAGTGCCCATATTTGTCTCCTTAAGTTAATATATTGTGGTGCATACACCTTCTTCAAATGCAGGAGGGGCACCTTTGAGGTAATCTTCATCTACTTCATCTTTTTCATCACCTCCATCACCTTTATATTTTTCCTCTTCTGATAGAGAAATTATTTTTGAGAATAACTCTCCAATTATGGTAGATAAATTATATTTTTTCTTAGTGTTTGAGGAATGTGTTGTTTGATGTCCCGAGGATGGTCCGAGAGCATCTTTGATAGATATTCTCTTGAAATCATGGGAGTCACCCCCATCTTTTATGTCCTTGTGCTCAATGGTCGTAATAGAGACCATGAAGTCAACTGATTCTGCATCCAAACATGTGATTATATATTCAATTTGGTTAATGGGTAGTACATACTCATCCCCCTGTTGTCGGAGGGGATCGGTGGGGGCCATATCCAATCCATTTGGGGCATTGATCTAATCATTGTCCCCAACTGAAAGATTATATTCTTCTAATTCATAGAACCATGTGTTGATATAATTCAACTCACAAGACTCAAATGTGGATTTATCGGTGTGCAACGTCCCATTTTTCCCATTAGTGAAATATTTGATGAACTGATGGTATGTGGATGGAATTGCAGCGTGCTGATTCAGCCAAGTCTCCCTAACAGGGTGTTGAAACTCATTCTTTTATGAACCATTAGGAACTCAGAATCTAATATGAGATCTATGAGCCATGTTTTATGCTTGATTCATCCCAATAGTTTCTACTCGCTATTTTCATATCCTAGCAGTTTTGTAGTTCAGGGTTTCAAGATGTCTCCATCATACCCTAGTCGAAGAAGCGTTCACAATAAGAGGAGGATAACCCCAGAGCCGTTGTTGATCAATATCCTCCAAAAATCAATTCCATTTATCATGCCAGACAAATATTGGGGTTTTATGTGACCTTGAATGATGGAGTCTTCATCCATGTACGTGAAGGTGTTGGCCACATGACATTTTTTGGGACCAGTCTTCGTCTGGTAGAATTTGGTTGCTGCTACTTTAGCCTCAAACACTTGGGGACTTATCAAAGCTTCGATGAGTTTGTCCCTAAGATCTATGGACATACATAACACATCCATGATTGATATATTTTTTTTTACTAATGATTTTTTCTTTAAAATATCATACTTCTTTCTCTATAGGTCAGTTCTTCCTGGCTCGATGTTTCTATTTTACAGACACATTAGGGGTTTGAGCTTTTGATGTAGATGGTTCAGCCTCTATAATAGGGGTCGACGGTGCTTCATTCCATTCCTCATTGGTTGAATTGGTTTTCATGTATACCTTGGTAGTTCAGTACATCATATTCCCCTAATTGATATTACACGATAACTGGGAATGTATTTCATTCGATGGGGGTGAAGGATAATTCTTGATCTTCTTGTGTCTTCCAGAGGGTCATTCTGTGACTGTCTGTGATGTGAACAGTTTGACTTGTGGCGTGGTTGGGAATTTGACTCCTTCCACAATCATGCCTTCCAGGAAACCACTGGTCTCTACGGGCTCTTCCTCAGGCTCTCCAATTGGGCTCATGGAATTTGTGTTCATGGACATTGTCATCATTATAGACGGGGTACATCATGTGAATGACAATAATGGAGCTGAAGATCTGTTCTTAATCCTAAACAATTCTTATCTAACTGTCTCATTATGATGGTGTCATTTGGTGGGGTGGTTCTTGTTGAACCCTTTGGTAGAGTGGTACCTGTTGAACCATGACTCTTGGCATGAATTCCAAGAGTGTCGACACTAACTTTGGATTTGGTGTCAGCTTTTCTTCTTTCTCTTTCTTTCTTACCTGCTTTCCTTTAGAGGATCGTGGGGACAAGGAGGATGGATTTTCTATATTAGGAGCTTTTTGGGGAATAGATGGTTGTTTCAACTATTCCTAGAGGATACCATGGATTTATTTAACGGTCATTCGGATCATCCAATTTTATTACTTTTCCTATTTTTTACTGGAGACTTTTTTCCACTCCTCTTCCTATGTTGAGTCTGAGGTGGAAACATAAACCAGTTGTGTTGGTGGCGAGCCCAACATGACTTTCCTAGAATCCCCCATTTATTGAAAAATAACAATGAAAACAATGAATTCATGGTTGGTGTGTCCCAATATCCAGTGATATGGACAATAATTGGGATGTTCATCGAGACCCACTTCATCGGATCGCTTTGGCTCTAGTAGCCATGCCATATTAAAAATCATGGAGGCTATAAAATTGTAGTGGAACTGGTCATCTCAGAATGAGTATACATTATTTCTTTATTCATCAATCTGATTTTTTTAGCACCTCATCGCTCATCTTTCTGAGGAGGGGGTCGTTGTGGGAATCTAGGGGTAATACATAGTTCGGTGGGGGCCTTGTGACTAGATCTGGTGTTGGTGGTAATAAGAGTGATAGAAGTGACATCAGATTTTCCCATTCATTTCCATAGGGCTTATGAGTCCACTCAGGACTTAAGGTTGTTATTTTTCAAAGAGTCTTACATCCTTTGAGAAATGGCCTAGATATCTCAAAATTCAGTAGTGTACTTCATCGAGATGAATAGAATTCACAATTCATTAAGGAGGTTATCGATGCACATAGTGAGCATCTCATCTTGGGAGAGTGGCCGATTCAGGGAATATGTCTAGAATTTCCATCTGGAAATGAAGTCTGAGACTCTCTCGTTTAATCACTGCTTGCTGTTGATGAGGTCACTGACTATATTATTAGGCATCTTCGAACTGAACAGGAAGAGAAATTGTCATCGGAAGTCCTCCCATCCTGTGATTGAGTTAGCTTGTAGGCTATTATACCATATAAATGCGAATCCCTATAGAGTTAGTATGATGATTCTGAGTTTTAAGGCTTCTTGGTTCTATGTAGTGTCCATCCTGGGGTCATAGTAAGCGGCATAGTGCATCATATGTTGTTCTGGATACCCCGCGCAAATGAATACTTGGAATACAGGGCTATAAAATTTTGGTGGTGGTGGAACATTTATCACCCACTTGGTGTAGGGTTTGCACTCTGGATATATCAGAGTTATCCACCCTTATATGACTTCTAGTATAGTTGTTAATTCCTACATGGTGTTTAATATCCATTGAATCACATCCTGTCATTCTTGAGCTTCAGTTGGAGTGGTAGCCACCAAGACTGGGCCCGTCGATATTGCTGGAATTTGGGGTTGGTACCTAGCCAGGGGAACCATTTGTGGGTTTACCTGAATATATTCCGGCTGCCATCCTAGTGGGGGGAAGTCATCGTGTAATTTTGGGGACAGGTTTAATCGAACTATGAACATGGATTCATTCATCGGGATGAGTTCATGTGGCATGAGAACCTCATCTAGGGGCACCTGCTGATGTTCCTCTGGAGGAAGACATTCAGAAAGATAGCTCCCTCGACGTAGCTTGACATTTACTCGTCTGATCTCTTTCATTTATTCCTCCTACTTTGAAAACCATTCATCTATGGAGAGGGACACATTCTCATGGGGAGGAGGAGGCTGGTCATAGATAACCATGGATTTATTTTCCCCTTGTTGGAGTCTTTTTTAGGGATGTAGCGACGGATTAGATGAGGGGGAACCCAGGTTTAGGGTCGTTCTCTAGTTCCGAGTATGCACACCATCAAGCTCAGTGTGGGATGCCTCTAGGAGGGAACCATCATCCTTCAATTCCACTCTATCTATTCCATTTCTTGTGAGATCCATGGCGTTTATGTTTACCACGTTCACTGAGGAATACTGCAATGGGGGTGGTTTACCTAGTGCAGAATGGTAAGAAGGCTTTATATACCCTTTATTGGAAATTCTTTACCCATTCTGTAGTAATCATTAGGCTTCATGGTAATTTTTTACTTGAAGGTAGCCCTTATATGTCCTCGTAACACACCTTTGTCTCAAGGGGTGAAAACCACGAGAAGGGGTGGATCATGTAACTCCTCTGTCCATTGTTCTTCCTAGACGGTGGAAGAAAGGCATCCGTTTTGCAGGGATTTGAGATAAAAATTCCCCCAGCCCTGTGGGATAGGGTTGTTCCCATTCAATCATTGATTCAATATGTCCTGGAATTTTTTGGTCTTATGAGGGTATTTTGATTTAAAAATACCACAACCATTTGGGATGGGGCTGTTCCCATATCACTGTGGTAAACACCGCAATTTCCACCATTTCAATTTCATGTACTCCCGCACAGGTGTAAGACAAATGTGGCATTATGCCTACACAGAGCCTATGGACTTCTTAAGACATGGGAAGGTTCTACTAGATGGCTTTCTAAAGGTGGAAAACATTCTAGATGTTCCTAGTTTCCTGACACATAATTTTTTCAATGGCTTGATCCCTTTGGACCTGAGGTTTTGAGACTTACTCCTGGATGAGTTTTTTTAGCATACTATATTTCTTGAGAAGGGGTTTTACTTGACTATTGTGTTTGGGTGATGAAATTTTAGGATGTCATTTCCAATGGGGCCTGTTGTACTAGATGTCTGGTGAAGTGAAAAGCTCTATGTTCACCCCACCACAGAATGTAAACTCCAGCCAAGCCATTGCTAATGAGAAGATGTAATTTATGAAGATCTTGGAGGCAATTCAGTCCAAGGTATTTCACTCTCCTCTATGACTTGTTGCTTCCTTGTGGGTGGGAGGGATTATAGTTCAATTAGACAGCGAAGATATCCTATTGTAGTTTTGTGGGATGTATTCCCTTCTTAGTGAAGGAATATTCCATTCGGCTGATGGTGGTTCATCCATATCTTGAGGTGAATGTCATGTGTGCATTCCCAAGATAACTCTCATGATATTTCAATGTGAGAAGTGGTTGTGGGCCGATACATCATTGTGATATTATCCATGGCTAGTTGTCTTCTCAAAAGAAAAATATCATGTTGTTGTTCAACCAAAATATTCTCTAATTGATATTACTAGCTCGACTACTTATTAATGATTTCATTCTAAGAAATTTGGCTGGTGGGAGCCTTATTAATTTTTTGACATCGTGGGGTGGCTCAAAAGATGATCATATCCCCTGGTTATCCTATGGTTGAGAAAAAATATCACTCGTTATAGACAGTGTGCCCAATGTGTTTGACATATTTCCAAGAACCTAAACATATGAGGGCTTTCTAACATTTGTTCGATAAAGTAGAGGGAATTCATTCCACAATGAGTTTTGATCATGGGGAGGACCTCTATAATTGGTGCTGAAATGGAGAGGGATACAATTGAAACTTGATGCCCAACTACGGTAAAAGTCTTTGTGGCATATACCCTAGGGAAGACCATAAGGGAGGGCTATAGCAAGGGGAGGACCTTCTTGCTTATGGATTTCACTGATGGGAGGAGCTTCACATCAACTTTCATTTTGGGGAGGGACTTCACAATGACTATCATCATGGGGAGGACAAACTTCATGACCTAATACCTGGCTGCAGGGAGAATTTTTACAGTTCACATCATGGGGAGGAACTTTAAGATGTACTACAATGAGGGGAGGACCTTCTCGTTGCTTGGAATTACTATGGGGATGAGATTCAGAGTAACATCCATTGTAGGGAGGGCCTTTGAAATGACTTTTATCATGGTGAGGACTATCGTCATGACAAGATGACTGAATGTAGGGAGAAGCATATCTTCAGCGTTTACCCTAGAGAGGACCATCACGGTGGACGAAAGTAAGGGGAGTACCTTCTCGTTGCTTGGAGTTATTATAGTGAGGACCTTCATAGTAACTGTGATTACAGTGATGGCCTTCTCAATGTCTACCATCAGGGTGAGGACTACCTTCATGTCTTGATGTATGAATACATGGAGAATCATATCTGCACCGTATAACCTAGGAAGGATCATCAAGGCGGATGATATAAAGGGGAGGAAATTCATTCTGTCTAATCTTCTGGTCGAGGGGAGGGATACCCTGACACGCATCCGGAGAGAGGCTCTTGTGATTTATCATTCTTTAGCGATAGATTATGTCCCTTTGGGTGCTCTGTAGAGGACCTTCAGAGCTGCTGATAACGATATTACAGGGAGGACTTTCACAACTGCTACTACCAATTTCATAATTTGGTAACGGAATGGCATGGTCTTGATTCTTTTTTGATATATGTTTGAGGGTGTTAAGACACCATGTTTCCAGTAGAGCAGGATCATGTATGTGCTCTTCAATTCATGGTTTCCTCTGAAACATATCATTTTTGGGCGCCCTCTTGTGGGTAACTATGTCCATCTGCTATTGGAAATGACCTTCATATACGAGTCCCGGTGTTTTTGGGTCCCATGATGTCATGACGATACGCCAATGAGCATCTTGAGATATGTCAGGGATATATGTCTACCCTAGAGAAACCAAAAAAATTGGATCGGTGTCCCCCAGTTGGAACATTTATTTATTCCTGATTCGGTTGTCTTTATGTCATGGGATATTGGTATCGTCCATTCTTGACTATAGTTGGGATACATAACTACTCCGTAGTGACTATCACATTTTTCTTGAGGGAGTCATTCCATTTGAGGTAATCTAGTTGTGGGCCAGATTTGTCACCTTTTCCACCGATGCAATGATATCTAGGAATGGTTGGAAGATATTGTATGGAATCAATGTCTAATGTTCCATCATTGTCAAGATGTGATGAGATATATTTTTGGTCGGAATAGGAATGAAGTCCCATTATAATGTTAGAGTAGGAGTTTGTGCCTGCTCCGGTCCTCCATGAGTTTCCAGTAGATTCTGCCAGTATACCAATGCTGGCATAGAGGAATTATTATGTTGCTGGTTATCTTCTCCAGTTTCCACTATATTTGACTGGTAGTATTCATATTCACAATTAGAGATTTTCATCCGCTCACTTTCCACTATATTTGTCAACAGGCATTGTATGCAACCACATCAATTTTACTCTGGTCGTATTTGGTTACCTCCATATTTGTATGGTGGGCATAATATGCATTAGTAGGTATTTGTGCCTTCATATAGCCTGTTGCTTCCATATTTATATGGCACACTTGAAATGCGTCAGTAGGTTTTTCTTCCTGCGTGTAGCTGAGTGCCGCCTTATTTGGATGGCGGGCTTGTTTAGGATTGATAGATATCTGCATCAGCCAATTTTTTACCGCTCTGTATGCACTGCAAGGCAAGTTATCATTAGTAGAAATGTTCATATGCTCGTACAATGCCACCATATTTATGTGGTGGGATTGAATTGAGGGGGTAGAGTCGTATATCTTCCCATTAAAGGCCACCGCGTTAGTGTGGTGGAGATGATCCTCAGGAACCAAGGTGATAACATGGTGCTGATTATATATTCTCCACCCTTGGTGAGCAGCTCGAGGATCTTGGGTATCCTAGACATTGCCAGGTGCCCTTGGCATAAGGTCCTCATCGCCAGGAGGAGGCCTGGTCGTCCTGTGTCGACGGTGATGCCCTTTGGCCGGGGCCCATGAGTAGGACCCTGATGCAGCTGAGATGAATTCATTAGCATTGAATTCATCTTCCTTTCTAAGTTAATGTAGGTACTCATTTTCACGTTCCATGGATAGGATCTTGAAATGAATTGAGACAACCATTAGAGTCGCCTTGTTCTGGTGTGCCTCTAGTGGCTGATGAGGCAGTTGGCGTACCTTCACATACTGGAAGGCTTGTCTTGTGACCTCTAGCGTGGGGAGTGTACAATTTTGGTGGTACTCTTTGATCAGTGTATTGGATACCCAGCATTGTAGACATTGGGAATGCGAGGGGGTCCTTTTCCTCATTGAGGCCCCATCTTCCTATGGGATCACTGATGTGTGTGACTACATGGGTCATTGGGATGTCATTTGGATTGAAGTTCACTCTGCGAGAATCTGAAATATTCATATATGACATATGAAACAAAAGAAATCATCAAAGTAGCATTATTTTAAGCATATTAATTTTTTTAGATTTATCTTGTCCCCCTTCACCTTTTCGTTTATTGCTAGGAAAATGGGCTTGAGTGGGGTTAGACCGCACCTTGGTTAAGAATTCACACCGGGTTCACCATTTTTGTTCCACCTTCGAGGTGGTGCGTTTTGAACGTACCGAGGCAAAAAAATGGTTTGACGCGTGGTTATGGATTCATGTCAGGTTCACCATTTTTGTCCCAACTCCGAGATGGCGCGTTTACTAGCAGTGTCGAAATTGAATGACGAGGATCATTACCCATCCATTTTTCTATAGAGGCAGTTTCTCATCGAATTTATCATTCCATTGTTTTGACATGTTCAGCATCATTATCCATTAAAGAAGGTTGAATTTACCCTGTGGGAATAGTTAGTCCTAGTGGGTGATTGCATGGGGTTCGAGAACTCATGAAATCAGTCCTTCTCGGATATAACATACTCAGATGGTCTCCGATGGGTTTATTCTTGAATCCAAGAACTCCCAACGAGCCTAGTATCCTTTATTCATGGACCTTCATTCCAAATGAAGGTGATCATTGGCTGAAAATTTGTCCAACAACACTTAAGGACTCCATTAGTCGAGAGGATGGGAGGTAATGCTCACCACACCCTTTTGGGGGAAGATTTTTGCGTATATTGGGACAACCTTATATATTTAAGTCATGTTCATATGTTCTTAAATCCTTGGTTCATTCGAGAAGTGTGTGTCCATAGTCTACCCTTGGTTTGTAAGAGCGTTTTGAGTGTGCATATACATTTGATGCTAAAAAGGTGATACTGACTTGAGCCATTTAATAAGGCACTCTATAGTTTATTTTCATCCATTGGGGATGAAAGGTGACTTGATGTTGTGATTGGGCCCACAAGGATGGTTTTATATATATACTTGGGAAAGGATTCCGAACCCATGTAGTTTGGATTGTGCGGGGCTTATGCATAGAGGTTGCCCATTTGAGGGGATAGGGTTTTGTAGACCATTTTGGATGGAAACATTTTTGAGATCGGGCCTTCTGGTAAGCATCCTACGTATTATGATTTGATCAGGAAGCACAATTCATGTTTTTCAGATGGTGTGGGGAATACATGTGGGAGCTGCCCATTTGACAGACATGATTGTGTGAACACTTTTGGATGGGCACCATTTTGAGCACAGACCTTATCGTAGGCATCCTACTTATCCTGATTTGATTAGGAATGGATGTTCTCGTAGTTTAGATGGTGTGGGACTTACACATGGGAGCTTCCCATTTGACAGATATGATTGGGTGAACCCTTTTGAATGGGAACCCTTTTGAGATCGGGCCTTCGGGTAGGCATCCTAAATATTCTGATTTGATCACAAATTTGAGTTCGTGTAGTTCAGATAGTGTGAGGATTACACATGCGAGCTTCGCATTTTACAGACATGATTGGGTGGAAGCTTTTGGATGGAAACCATTTTGAGCTCAGAGTTTCTAGTAGGCATCCTACATATCCTAATTTTATCAGGAATCAATGTTCTCGTAGTTCAGATTGTGTTCATATTTCGTAATCATCGCAAACCTCTAATCCCACATGAGTCATGATCAGTGCGGGAAATAAGAGTATTTTAAAGATTCCACAATGCATATGCCTCACCAAATGTTGGTGTGGGAGGGAGAGCCCGTGGCGGAAGAGGTTGGGGTGATAGTGGGAGAGGACGCGAAGAAAATAACCCTTTAATGTGCAATGACAATGAAGGGAACATGTCCCTGCCTTAGAATATTGGGGAATTAACTTAGTGGGAGGTCTCTAGAACATTTTTTTGTTAGGGGAGTAGTTTTTTCCTCCTCAATAAGGGAAAAAACATAACCCATTGGACTGATCACTATTCCTCATTTAATGGAAAATGATGTGATCACCCTTAATCCTAGGAACAGGGAGTTCCACATTAGCATCCAAGAGTTGGAATCTAAGTTACTGTGGGAATGTTGACACATAGGGGTTCCCGAAGCCTGAACCGCTATGGGGAGGGCCTTCGTCACTCCACTATCCATAGGTGTGTAGACCCAATGGGGCACACTGATGCACCCTATGGTCGGATCATACAGGTACGGTGGCTTTGTAGGATGTTGTGGCCGGATGTTGGGGGAATAGTTAGTGGAGGGACCTTGGAGGACTTGATGGTAATGGAATGGAGAGGTTGGAGATGGAGGAAATGTCACCCGAAAACACATCATTCTGCATACTGGTTTCTTACACGGGACGGGGGAGGCTCTGCATACCGTTGTGGTATGCGGGAAGAGGGGTCGTCTGCATACCTATGCGGTAGGCGGGCATGAGTACAGTCAACCACATACAATACTGGTACGCAGATCATGACGTCACATGTGGTTCCATCCGTTTAGTGATGTAGTACGTAACATCGTGTTCAGCTCACACAGTCGTGCGCTACGTGGAGCACCATATTGAAGGAGGGTCCAAGGGATTTTCACTCATTGGAAGTTCATCAGCAATGAGAATACGGTTCGTCGTTTCACTATTTACGTTCATAGTTCACCCATTATTATTATTTATCACCGTTTTATGGTTCACTGCCAGCTGTACATGTGGGGAGAGTGGTTCGCGGTCCTGGCTTCGCCAATGAATCAAGACCGAAGAAGCAAACTTCTTCCAAACCCCTCTATCCAACCTCTTATTCTCCTTCGGGAATTCTTCATCCTCTTTTGTTACCTTCAACTGTGATTATTTAATAGAGATTCGGGAAACATGTATCAATCTGGCATGAAACAGCTTTTGTGGAGGCCCATGCGGATATCCTAACCAATGGAAGACTCAGTCAACCGGGGATTGCGGAGGCGTCATCTACCGGTAATGATTCATAGAAACCTACTGGTTCACCTCATCTGCGAACCGACGAGTTCGCAGCATGGTAGATGGACGATCTTCTCATGCACAAATCATTTGGACACACGGTTCGTGGCCGACCTCTTTTTTCTCACCCATCACCTTGTAGGGAAACAATTTGCAGATCGTTTAGCATACCTGCAGGTCTGTGATCTGGCTAGTCTAGGTAACTTTCCCGATGATGGTATGCGGACCACTTGAAATTCCGTAAAAATTTCTATTTCATCATATTTTTTCTGAAGATTGAAACACATCTTGAGTTTATTCCCTTTTCTAGAGTTGTTGTAATACTTACTTCTATCTGAAAAGCGATTGTGGGGTTATTTTCTCCATTGGTGGAATTTTTAGGACATACAACCATAAAATCATGAAAAGTGAAACGCCCTAAAATCCCAAAAAAACCATAAAAACCTTTAAACCCCTTAAAAACAATAAAATATGTAAAATCCCTTGACGAACATAAAACTCTAAAGCAATATAAAAACCCTAAAACACCTACATACCATAAAAATCCAAAAAACATCTGAAAATCCAAAAATCACTAAAAACCCAAAACCCCTAAAAATACCCCAAATCCTAGAAAACCAATAAATCCATAAAAAACCTTACAAACATTAAAACCCATAAATATACTATAAAATCGAACACCCCTGAAAAGCAAAAAAATTATGAAAAAACATAAAAACCCCAAAGAACAATAAAACCCATAAAAACTAAACAAAATTAAAAAACAATAAAAACACCCCAAACTATCAAAACCCATAAAAATCATAAAAACACTAACAATTATAAAATGACTTTGAAAAATAAAAAATCCCATAAAACACCAAAAAAACCACAAAATCACTAAAATTGATTAAAAACTCTAAAAACCATAAAACCATAAACAACCACTAAAAATACACAAAATAGCACAAAAACCCAAAACCCATTTGAGACCAAAAAAATCCTAAAATCCCTAAAAATACATTAAAATCGTAATAACATTATAAAACACTGAAATCCTAGAAAATACCAAAACCCCTTAAAAACCCTAAATTCCCTAAAAACATCAAATACACTCTAAAACATTGAAATCATTAAAAACTAAAAAATCCTAAGAATTCCAAATAATTTTATAACTCTAAAAACCATGAAAACCTAAAAATGTATAAAAATCTCAATGAAATCCTAAAAACATTTTAAAAACCTTAAAAACCTTGAAACCCTAACAAAACCGTGAAGAACTCTTAAATCACTAAAAACCTAAAAAACATTAAAAGACCATGATATATGTGAAATCACACAAACAGTCGGAAAATCCTAATAAAACAATGTAAACATAAATCCCCTAAAATACTTGAAACCTTAAAATCCTTAAAAAGGTAAAAATAATAAGATAATTCTTACACCCACTAAAAAGAAAAAATATTAATAAAGACACTAGATCCCTAAAAATATAAAAGACCATAAAAAGATAAAATCATTTAAATAATGTAAAAACATTAAAAACACCCAAATTCCCATGACCCCTTAAACCCTCTAAATATAAAAAACAAAAAATCTATTATAACTCCTAAATAATCCTAAAACACCTTAAAAACCCTATAACACCTCAAACCAGATAAAACAACTAAAACCCATAAATTATTACAGAAAGCCTATAAATCCTGAAAAACCTAGAAAACATTAAAATCCATAAAAACTAATAAATAACCCCCCAATACGAAATCCATGAAAAATCCATGAATGACCCTAAAAACCTCTATTAACCAATAAAATCCATAAAACCCTAAAAATCATTAAACCCCTAAAATCCATAAATACCCCTAAAAACGATAATAAATTAAAACCCAATAAAATTAAACCACCAGTAAAACCCTGAACAAAATATTGAATCCCAAAAAAATAGAAACTGTAAAAACAAATAAAACACTATAATATCTAAAAATCCCTTTGAAACGTTAAAAAACCTAAAAACTCAAAATAACTAAAAACCCTAAAAATCTTATAAACCATTAAAACACCTAAAAAGAATAAAAAATTTTAAAAACCTACAATTCCAATATTAACTCTACCATCTCAAAAACCCCTAAAAATTCCTAAATCCATTAGATTCCTAAAAACAAAATATAAATATATAAAACATAAAAAACCAAAAACCCATAAATCCTTAAACATTATATAAACTCTAACCCCCCCAATCCCAAAAAACACTAAAACTCTATATATCCTAAAAGAATAAAATTATAGAAAATCATTAAAATCATAAATTCCCAAAAAAACATAAAATGACTCTAAAACTAAAAAAACCCTAAATTACATAAAACGAATAAAAAACAAAAACCCTAAACACCCAAGAACCCTAAAAACTCTAAAAACACTAAAAACACTAAAAACCATAAAACATTTAAAACCATTTTATTTCCTTAAAAAAATTATAAACCCTAAAAAATCATATAAGCCTAAAAACCTTAATAGATTTTCAAAACCCTAAAACCCAAAAAAACCTAACAACCTAACAACACATAACTATAAAAAATCATACAAAACCCTAAAAATTATATGAACCATAAAACCACTAAAATACTAATACCGTAAAACCCTTAAAGCCACAAAATTTTCTGAATGACCCTAAAACCCATTAAAAGAACCTAAAACCCACAAACCACTAAAAGTAACTAAAATCCCAAAAACATCAAAAAAGGATATAAAAAATCCTAAAGGACCCCACACCACCCTAATTACAATAAAGTCCAAAAAAATCACTAAAAACTAAAAAGGGGTCACAGAATAAATAAAGCCCCCAAAGGTCCCAAAAAACACCTAAAACTTATAAATGACATGAAAAACATTAATTGCCCAAAACCAACACTAATAAACACTTAAGAATCCTAAAAAACATTAAAACCCACAAATGATCCCATAAATCCATCATACCCAAAACATCCTTAAAAATCGTCAAACCCCATAAAACCATAAAAGATCCTAGAAAACATAAAACCGTTAGACGACCCTAAAACCTCAAAAGGACCTTAAAGCCTCAAAACCCATAAAAACCAATAAAACCCCTAAATGTCCATAAACCAATAAAAAAATTACGTGGAAAAAATTGTCAAAATAGTAAGAACACCATGAGTCCTAAAAATAGTAGAAACCCATAAAGACCCTAAAACCACTAAAAACAGTAAAAACCCCTTAAAATATTAAATAAAAATAAATTTTTACATTTTTTAAAAACCCGAAAATAATAAAATATATTAAATACCCTATAATCCCAAAAATCTTTAAAATACCCCAAAGGACCTTGAAAATCATAAAAACCCTAAAGGAATCTAAAACCCAAAAAATTCAAAAAAAACCCTTAAAAACCAAAAAACCCTTAAAAACCAAAAAACCGTATAACCCCAAAACCCATTAAAAAACCTAAAAACCTAAAAACACTAATGGGCCTTAAAAAAATCAATGTTCTAAAAAAGCATATATAAACTTATAAATACCCCAAATTCCCCAGAAATTTATTAAACAAACAAAAATACTAAAATAAAATAAAAACCCTAAAACACATAAAACACCAAAAAATACATAAAATGAAGAAATATCCTCAAATCCATAAAACCCAAAAAACCCTATGAACCCCTAAAAACCCCTTACAACCTTAAAAACCCACAAAATTGCTAAAAGAAATAAAACCCAAAAGCACAACCCCAATGAAATCATAGAATCCATGAAAAATATAAAAAACAAAAATAATCCTCAAAATTGAAAGAAAAAACATAAAATCCATAAAAATAATAATATCACTCAAAACCATAAAAATATTACAATTCCAAAAATCTATAATAAATTCCTAAATATTTAAAACCCCAACAAACCAAAAAAGCCGTAAAACACTATTGTTCTTAAAAATCCTATAAAATACATAAAAATAATAAAAAACCCTAACCCCTAAAATGTTTTTGAACACCAATAAAGGACCCACAAAACCATTAATATGTGTAAAATATATAAAAACAAACAAAATAATCCCTACAAACAAAATAAAACATTAAGACAATAAAAACCCAAAATCATAAAAAACCGAATAAAAATCATAAAATCCAATAAAACCCAAAAAAATTAAAATATTTAATAACCCTTAAACCCCTAAAACCTATAAGAAACCTAAAAACACTAAACACACTAAAAATCCACAAAAATATAAATTCCCTAAAATCAATAAAAACATTAAAACTGAAAAATCCTTAAAGCCCTAAAAACCCTAAAAATGTAAGAAATCCCTAAATAGTATAAAATCTATGAAAATCCCTGAAAACAGTAAAAATGAAAAAAAACAATGAAATACCTAAAGTATTAAAAAACCAAAACATCCCTTAAAAAATCCCCAAAATCCTAAATTCCCTATGAAACCCTAAAAATCAACAAACCCCCCCAAAAACCCAAAAAACCTCTAAAACCCCTAAAATACCTAAAAAACCTAAAAACCCTATAAAACCATCTAAAACACATAAAATCCATAATATCCACAAAAATCCTAAAACCCATTAAGACACTAAAGACAAAAAATAACCCTAAGAACTCTAAAAACCTCTATGAGGCCTTTGAAAACCCATGAAATATCTAAAACAACTGAAAACACAAAAAAACCTAAAACACTATAAGCACAAAAAAAACCAAAAATCCCAAAATAAAAACCATAAAAAACAAAAAAACCCAAAAACACCCAAAATACTAAGAAAAAAAAAAGAAACCCCTGAAAACCCTAAAACCCAAAAAAACAATAAAATTCTAAATAAATACCAAAAATACCTTAAATCCTTAAAACATACAAGAATCATTATGAACACTTTAAATCTATGAAGGTCCATAAATCCCTAAAACAAAACGAACCACTAAAAACCCATTGGACCCTAAAAAACCTAAAACCAACACAAAACCAAACATAACTTAACAGCCCTTATAATCAATAAATTCCCATAAAACTTGTAAAACCATATAAAATATCAAATACCACAAAAACACTAAACACATAAAAATCGTAAGAAAAATAAATACTCTAAAACCCGTATAAAATCATAAACACAAAAAAACCCAAAACCCCCCAAAAAATTGTAAAAACATTAAAAACCATAAAATTAGAAAAACCGAATAATCAGAAATACACTAAATCCCCAAAATACGTAATCCCTGAAAAATACCTAAAAAGATAAAAAATCACAAACTCCATATTAACCTTATTCAACTAAAAAACCTCAAACAACCCCTAATATAATCTAAAACCCATTAAAAACCTAAATACTCTAAAAGAACCAGAAAACACTGAAAACCATAAAATACAATAAAAACATAAACAAACTATGAGATCCTAAAAACCCAACAAAAATCCATAAGACAAAAAATAACCTTAAAAAATTCTATAAAACCTTGAAAACACTAAAAACCCTAATTAACTCATAAAAATCCAAGAAAACCTGAAAACCCCTCAAACCCCAAAACACCCTAAAATATCCTAAAACACATTAAAACCTAAATGACCTAAAAAATATTAAGACCCACTAAAACCCAAAAAACCCAAAACACTACAGAACAAAAAAATCAGAAGAATCCCTATAAACCCCCAAAGCCCCTAAAAAATATAAAATCCATAAAAACACTAACAACCATTTGAAACCCCTAAAAACTAAAATTACTAAAAACCTAAAAATATCTAAAAAAGAAAAAATCCATAAAACTTCTAATACCCAAAAATCTCTAAAAAACATAAAAAAACCCAAAAGAAGTCTTTAAAACCCTAAAACCCCTAAAAATACACAAAAATATACACATCTCAAAAATCCATAGAAATCAAAGAAACCTAAAAAAAACCCTAAAACCCCTAAAAACCCATAAATACCCTAAAATCATTAAAAACCCTAAAATAAATTAAAATATCTAAAAACATTAAAAACACTAAAACATACTAAATACCCTATAATCCTATAAACCCTATAAACCCTAAAATCCATAAAATTGTTAAAAACCCTAAAGTCCCTAAAAAAATAATAAAAACATAAAAAAAAAACATAAAAACACTAAAAACCCTAAATAACCCCTAAAAACCCCACAAAACCCTAAAAACCCAAAAAATCTAAAAACCCCAAAAAACACATAAAAGAACCTTACATATCTAAAATCCATAAAGAACCTAAAATAACCAAAAACCCATTAAAAACCTAAAATTCCTTAAAATCAATATAATCCTAAAAATCCCCTTAACCCCATTAAAACACACTGAATCCCCGAAAACCACTAATAATACAAAAAAAATTATAAAAATAAATAGCCCTTAAAACTCTCAAAAAACTATTAAAAACCATAATACTCTTGAAACACTAAAACCCATAAAACCCATAAAAATTATAAAAACCCTGAAATATTCTCAAAACACTCAGAAAAAACTGAATACCCTTCGAACCCATTAAAAAAATGAATGCACTAATAATTAGGAAAACCACTAAAACCCCTAAAAACAATAAAAGACCTGAAAATCCTATGAAAACCATATAATTAATTAAAACATGAAAAAACTCTTATAGAATAAAAAACCCAACACCCCAAACCCCTAAAAACAAAAAACCTTAAAAATTATTAAAATAACCTAAAATATAAATATAAATAAAATATATAAATACACTAAAAAGTCAAAAACTACATAAGATAACTAAAAACCCATAAAATCCATGAAAATCCGTTAAATGAAACTAAACACCTTAAAGACAATAAAAAAACTATCAAAATAAGAAAACCTAAAAATAAAAAACTCTTGAAACCCTATAAACACTAAGGACACTAAAAACTCTATAAAAGTCCAAAAGACCCTTAAACCCTGTAAACTCCCTGAAAAGACATAAACCTCCCAAAAACCAAAAATACCTAAAAACACAAAATAACTAAAATCTTAAAAACCCAAAAAACCCATAAAAATCCTAAAAAACCTAATCCACATAAAACCCCTTAAAAACCCCAATTATTTTGAATGATAAAAACCTTAAAACTATAAAACAATCCTAAAAAACAATAAAAATAAATAAAACTCTGAAACCATTGAAAATTTAAATAACCCAAATGAAACACATGAAAAACTAAAACCGTTAATATAATCGTAAAACACCTAAAACTACATGGAAGACTCAAAATGACCTGACCCCCTCCCCCATCCAAAAAATCCATAAAACCCCTAAAAACTATAAAACCATAAAAACGTATAAAACCCCATACAAACCTGAAATGCCTAAAAATCCCTTAAAAAAAATTAAAACCCGAAAATCCAATAGAATCCCTAAAACTTCTTGAAACCATACAAACCTCTGAATCAAAAAAGTAATATAAAAACACAAAAAAACACAAACACGCCTAAAAGCACTAAAATTCATAATACCCAAAAAAGAATTTGAAACCCTAAAACCCCTTTTAAAAACAATAATCCTTCAAAAAAGTAAAAAACCTATAAACTATAAAACCCCTAAAAATCATTGAAAATCCAAAAAATCCAAAATCCAAAAAAAACTCAAAAAATCGTAATCCCCAAAAAACCCAACCCCCCTCCCACCCCAAATCCCTAAAACCCCTAAAACCCATTAAAACTCTAAATATACAAAAAACCCAAAAATCCCCCAAAAATCCTAAAAAAAATCTTATAAAAACAATAAAAAAATCTAAATAAACATAAAACCCCTAAAACCTAAAAAAAATTAAAAAACACTAAAAAACTATAAAAATATCCATAAATTCCCCTAAAATTATAAAAACTATAAAAAAGAATAAATGTACGAAAACCCCTTAAAACCCTTAAAAACAATAAAATCCATAAAAACCCTAAAATCCACGAATAACAATATTAACCCTAAAAATACCTAAAAACACAAAAATCAATAAAACCCCTTAGACCCTATAACCCATAAATACTAAAAACCCTAAAGGACCCAGAACAACCTAAACACATAAAAATGATGAAAAACATATAAATCCATAAAAACTGTAGAAAACTAAAACCCGTATTGAACCAAAAAACCCTAATAACCTAAAAGAACCTAAAAACTCAAAAACTCTAAAAGATCCTCTAAACCCTTAAAATATTAAAATACCCTAAAAACCCCAAAGACCTTAATACCATAAAACCCCTAATATAAACTAAAATTCCAAATATTCCCTAAAAGTCCATAAAATAACCTAAACCCCATTAAAGACCTAAAAAACCCTAAAAACATAAGGGTCCCTAAAATACCTGAACCTCTAAATGTATATAAAAACCCTAAACACTCTAAAATACCATACAAAAATAAAAAACCCTAAGGGGATATAAAATAACTAAACAGACCTAAAAACCCTAAATGTCCCCCAAAACCACTCAAACACTAAAAACCCTACAACAGTTTAAAAACACAAAAGACCCACTAAATCCATAAAAACAATAAATTTCCCTAAAACACCATAAAACCTAAAAAAATAAAACACTCAAAAAATACATAAAAAGAATAAAAATATTTCCTAAAAAAATTAAAAAATTATAATAAAAGCACAAAAAATCTACTAAATATCATAAAAACACTAAACACCCTAAAACCCCAAAAAACAATGAACACCTAAAAACCCTTAGAACCCAAAAAGCCCAAAACAAAACAAAAACCCCAAAAAATTATTAAAATCATTAAATCCCCAAATAAAATTAAAGGACCTTAAACCCCAAAAATCTTAAAGGTCCCTAAAAACCCCAAAGGCCAAAAAAAATTAAAAAAGTCATAACACCCTAAATAGATACTAAAAAACCTAAATACCCTAAATACCTAAACAAAATTGAACCCTATAAAACCTCTAATAATATTGAAAAACTTTAAACACCATTGATTTATTAAACATCCATAAATATCATAAAACCCCCCAAAAACACTATAATACCTAAACACCCAGAAAACCCCTAAAACCCCTAAAAAACCCTACAACCACTTAAAAACAATAATTTTCCTAAAACCCCTAAAAACACATAAAGACCCAAATACCCATAAACCCCCTTAAAACCAAATAAATTCATTAAAACACTTAACCAATTAAAACACCCAAAACTATAAAATCCTTAAAAAATTGAACCCATAAAAGACCCTAAAACCATAAAAACCCTACAAACCCTTCAATACCAAAAACACACAATAAAAATACAAAAATTATCTAAACCAAATAAAAAACCCAAAATCCCCATAACCCCCATAAAACTCCTAGTATTTTTTAAAATAAAAAACCTCAAAACACAAAAAACACAAACAAATTAATAAAAATCCCAAAAAACCATACAATTAAAAAAAACATGAAACACTTCCCAAAAAAAATTGTAAAACTATAAAAACACTAAAAATACATAAAAACCATAAAATCCCTAAAATCCATGAAAAAGCCTAAAATCATAATAGCCCTAAAAACCATAATAAAAAATAACAAACCTAAATAAACATTAATGACCTTAAAAACCCATAATACCACAAAAGTAATTAAAATCCAAAAAAACATAAAAATAATAAAAAATTAAAAAAAAACCCCCAAATCCCTTAAACCCCATAAAAACTCAAAAAACCATAGAAACATAATACACAAATACCCTTAAAATCCTAATAACCCCTAAATATGAATAAAAATACCTAAATAGCCCTATGAAATAAAAAAATACCCCCACATCGATGAAACCCATTAAATCATAAAACCCCTAAATATTATAAAAAGCTTAAAAATGATTAAAACCATAAAATTCCATTAAAACCTCAAAATCATAAAACCCAAAAAACTCTATAAAACCATTAAAATTGAAATAAGATAAAACATAGAAGATGGTAAAGAACTAAAAAACATTTGTAACCCCAGATAAACATTTATAACCACTATGAACTCTAAAAAACTATATAAATCAATCAAAACCAATAAAACCCTAAATAATGTAATTCTTCTAAAACCCCTAAAAGTCCATTAAAACCACTAAAAAAACTAACAACCCTTAAAATACCATCACAACTATAATACCATGACCCCAGTATCCCAGAGTCGGTGCATTAATTTAATTCATTATCATGAAGACAAAATATCAAGTCTATAAAGATAGATTAGTTTAGTAGCCTTGGAAGTACTAGATACATTCATAAGGTTTACAATACATCATAAAAAGGGAAACTACAAAAAAAATGTTTCCATATAAAACACCGAGATCCCATAGAATATCCATGTAGGTTAGTCATAATATATTTCTTCACATCATGGGAAAAATAAAACAGTGAATAGGGTGTGCTAAGATTCTCAGTAAAGCTAACAATATAGAGGAAAATATTATAAATAAGCACAAACATTTAAGGAAATGTAACAAAATAAAGCAGAAGAAATTTCAACATAAAAATAATCAATAATATGGAAAATATAAATCAAAATAATTCAATTTACTTACTCACATGGATATTCTACTAGTCAAATAATCACATGCAATATCAATAGCCACTTTTATAATGATGGAATGCATAATGCTAGACTTCATAACCATATAATCAGGGCCTTGCGCCAAGACAAGAAATAGGATTTTGTCAAGTCCTTATGCCAAGACACTAGTTTGTATCATGATACCTTCTGGTTCATCGTGGATCTATTTCAGGCTCCACCAATCACGTACTTAGTGCAATTAATTCCTCATAAGATAAGGTTTAAACATAACATAAACATTCATAACAAAACTGCCATATGAAATATTAATACATTATCCATAAACTGTGAATGGTATAAAAATAAAACATCCACATTCAAACATATCTCAAAACCTTCAATACAATATCGATGATCTGTATCATAATAAATCAACATAAAATATGCTTAAAATCCATCAATTGATATTGACACAGATGAAATCAAAACATTTTCTAGAGAAATAACACTTTCTATTTTGAAATCATTTAAGAGTCACATAATTATGACGAAAACATTTATTTTGAATATATTCTTATATTATTGTAAGGGGAGATTTGATGACGTCATAATGGTGGAAAATAGAAGCATC
This sequence comes from Viscum album, assembly GCA_963277665.1. Taxonomy (NCBI): domain Eukaryota; kingdom Viridiplantae; phylum Streptophyta; class Magnoliopsida; order Santalales; family Viscaceae; genus Viscum; species Viscum album. The sequence goes on along the minus strand of OY728165.1, from coordinate 980,646,522 downwards.
TTTCGTATAAGTTAAAAAAACATTCTTACCTTAAATTCGTCTAAATGGTCAAAAAGTACCTTATTTGGAAAATGATGGAAATATTCCTTTAAAAATATATAAGGTCAAATAACGGTATAAATGACTATAAACCATTTTTTATTAAATAGTAAAAATATTTTGAAATAAATTTTTTAGAAACATGGATATGGATGATAAAGAGGTCCCAGTAGATACTTAGTAAAAACAACATCGGATAATAAAGAGATTATGAAATTATCCCTTACCTTGTACTTTTCCTTGGTCGAGGGTAGGATAACCTCCAGTATAATAGTTAAATCATTTATATTAAATTATAGAAGAATCATATACATAAATATGATATCATATATGATCTTATAATTTGGTTTTGTAAATAATATTTTACTATTATCATCGTTTCGTGTGTTAACTTACTCGTTTTCTTTAATATGAATTGTTACATAAGTTTAGTTTCTAAAAGACATGATTAATTTTATTCATATCCAGTTTGATATAATGTCCTTAAACATTATTTTTAATCATAAAATTAAAATTTTTCTTGAATGGATACGAATGGAAAATGAATCTTATCACGTTAGTGGAGACGATATTCCGTACGTACGCATGAAAGACAATATCATTATTTTGATATTAAAATTATATATAATTGGATGGTATATCATATATAAAGAATATTTATAATGTTATATTTATTATTTACATAATTTATACTCATTATTATACCCATGTAAATGATGAAATGATTGAATAACAAAAAACACCACAACATGGCGACGTTAATCTGTACGTACGCACGTTTGGTGACTTTGTCATTTATAGGATGGATAGAATAACGAATATTGTTATGCCATTTTTATAATAAAATCACAGTATATAGAAGATACTAGAGTTATTAATTTAGAATGGAAACAATAAAGAAATGGAAGTGGAAGAAGAAAATAACTTGAAAAACGTGATGAAATAGTTACCTCTTCATCGGGTTCTTCCTTTTGATTTTAACAAAATAGATCCTTAGGTTGATGTTATGACTAAAAGAAGGCCTCTACGAGAAATTAAGGGATGTTTGGACGAAATTTGGGTGGGTTTTGGACGATCTAAAAGGCTTTGGAACTGTGAATTTGAGGTAAGGCGGTTTCCGTTATAAGAGGGGTGAGGGGTACCTTATGAAATGAGTGAAATATTATTCTATAATAAAATAATATTTGGTTTAAAATGGCTAAAAAGTGAATTATTTCGAGGATTGGGTGGGTGTGGGTCGATATAATTTCATCAACTAGATTTTAGACAGTTTTAGGTCACCATATTAACCTTATCTTTTATATTCAACTCTTAGTTAAATAGTTTGACATTTACCATGTCTCTTTGTATTTTTATATTATATGGTTAATAAACGTACTATAATATTACAATAGAACCTAAAGTGGTTTATTAATGATATAAGTATCCATATATAAGTTATTTTTCCAAACTCTATATTTTGAAGAATATTATATCAATTAATAATATAATATTTGTTTTAAAAACACTTTTATTTCAATTTTGACACTATTTGGTATTTTGTTTTTGTTAAATTTATAACAACATTATTACATCGTAAAAAATTTAATTTAATCATCCCAAACATGTAAAATTAGCCTAAAAATTATTTAAATTCTTTAAAAGTCTCAAATTAGATTTATTTGGAAATTTGTACTATCAATTATTTAAATCATTCATTAATAAGGTAATTATTTCATCATTATTTTGTCATATATAAATTAAATTATTTAAATTCTAAAAATTATAAATAAAATATAATTTTTTAGGAATTCACTTCAGCTTTCTAATTGATATTGATAATAGAATTTTTCTTATGTATAACCTTATATTAAAACTGTTCTAGTTATTAAACATTGATTTTAACTCTTTTAACTCTTCTTTAAATAAAATAATAATAAATGACCTAATCTAATCGAAGTGGACCAAAGAGGTTCATATAATATTAAAAAGGTTGTTTTTGGTCGAATTATACTTATCCTATTTAATTAGGACATGTTTTAGGATGATAATAATATCATTTTTACCCTAAATTACCCTATTTACTTTAAACCATGGTAAATAAAAGTCAAAAGTTACTGTTCACCAAAAATTATTTTTATCTTATTGGACCACATTTTACTTACTGATATAAACCATTTCTCATGGATTTTTGAAATTCAACTCACAGAAGTGGTAAAATTATGTTTTATGTAAATTTTCAAATGCTCTTAGGAGGTGTGAGAAAGACGGTAAAAACTTCAATATAATTTTTATATATATATAATTAATGTAAAATTACTCCAATGAATTAAATTGAAATTATATAGGTCTTATGTTTCAATTGTGACCTAAAATAAATTTAAATAATGTAAATAATTATCTGAATAAAAAGTCGGGTTTAACAAATAATTCAGTATTTTTCACTATTCATGTAAAATTGAATGTTTTCAGAAAAATACCAAAACATTACACTAAGCTAATTTCGATATTCCGAATCCAAAATTGATGTTTATTTTAAATGGTAAAATTTATAAAATTTCAAAAAGTGGATATTACAATTAAAAATGGGTATTTTGATTGGTTGTGGTATGTTAGAACTCAATGTTGCATACAACACACGCTATTGTATTATTCAACGAGAAGCGTACTGTGGAAGCATGGTGTGTTGAACTCTCCACTCCTTCAAATAATTTCTTCCACAAAATTTCTAGAATATTACTGTATAAATAGATTCATTTGGTTCTTCATCATAAGTTTCTTAGGTTCTCACATTGCCTCATCAATCTTATGGTTTCTCCATAGAACATTTACCAGACGAGTTGTCTGGTCTCTCAAAACTTGTTCTCGGGTATCCGAAATCTTGACAGGCTCTTCTTAATAAGACAGATCGGGTTCCAATTGTAATTCCTCATTGGTGAGTACATTGGTTTGGTCAGGTATGTATTTTCTCAACAATTATATGTGGAACACATCATGAACTTTCGAGAGACTTGGCGGCATTACCAAACCGTAAGCTACAACCCCAAATCATTTTATATTTTCGAAAGTTCTGATGTACCATGGACTCAGTATACCTTCTTACCGAATCGTATAATTCCCTTCCATGGTGATACCATTAAGAAAATATCATCTCCTACCTAAAATTCCAAATCCTTCCTTCGGTTATCAGTATAGATCTTCTTCCTACTTTGAGATGCTTTGATGTGGTTTTGGATTACCTTTACCTTTTTCCATCATTTCCTAAAAAAGTTCTAGGCCAATGAGTTTTCTTTCAATAACATCGTCCCAAAAAGTTGGTGTGTGACATCTCCTTCCGTATAATGCATCATATGGTTCTATATGAATACTCTAATAGAAGCTACTCTTATAGGAAAATTCTACCAGAGATAAATATTTATCCCACATTCCTTCAATGTCATGTGAGAAACATATCAATATGTCTTCTAAGGTTTGACTAGTCCGTTCTGATTGTCCATCATTTTTAGGGTGGTAGGCAGTGTTCAAACAAAGTTCAGTATCCAGCGATTTCTGAAGACTTTTCCAGAATCTTGATGTAAAACGCGGATCACGATCAGATACAATCGGTAGGGGTACTCCATTAAGTCTCACAACATCCTTAATAGATAGTATTGCTAGACGTTCAAGTGGTAAATCTTCTCTTATAGCAAGAAAATGTGCTAACTTGGTAAGACGATCAACAATGACCCATATTGCATCGTCCCTTCGTGGAGCCTTTTGTAGTCCCATGACAATGTCCATTGTAATATTATCCCATTTCTACTCAGGTATGGGAAGAGGTTTCATGACTCCTTTAGGCTATTTCTTTCTAGCTTTGACTTGTTGAAAACCCATATATCATGACACAAAATCTGAAATTTCCCTCTTCATGTTGTCCCACAAAAGATTTCCCTTCAAATAACTATACATCTTAGTACCACGAGAGTGTATATAGAAATTGGAACTATGAGAATAATCCAACAATTTCCTTTTTAGATCAGGTATATTGGGAACACAAAGTCTCCACTGAAATTTCAAAATTCCATGCTCATACACAATGTGACTCAATATCCCATCATTCACATCAATAATCTTCTTTTAATCCTCTTCATCATCATTCAGATAACTCTTTATCCTTTCTAGTAATGATTTTTTGGAAACCATTTAAAAAGGTATTGATGTTTCACCTTCTATGGTTATACCCATGCCCAGATTTACTAGATCCTTGTATATAGGATCCTTTTCACCTCTCATATTGTTTATAACTCCATGATAATTTCTTCTCAAAGCATCTACAACCTTATTTTCTAGCCCCAAGTGGTAGTTTATGATTCAATCATAATCCTTTAGAAGTTAATGCCATCTCATTTGCCTCATTTTGAGTTATTTCTATGAGAAAATATACCTCAAACACTTATGATCGGTATATCTCTCTCATTTTTCACCATGGAGATAATTTATCCATATTTTCAATGCAAAGATTACAGTTTCTAACTCAAGATCATGATAAGATATATTTTCACATGAATTTTTTGCTGTCATGATGCAAAGGAAATAACCATATCATTCTGCATAAGGACACAACCATGTTCTTTCTTAGATTTATCACTATAAATAAAAAACCCATCATTAACCGATGGTAGAATCAAGATAGGAGAATTGACTAATATTCTCATCAGTTATTTAAAAACATTTTTCACACTCTTTTGTTCAAACAATTTTAACCCCTTTTCATTTGAGCTTGATTAATGGGTTACCCAATCAGGCAAAATTCTGGATGAAACAACGATAACAACTTGTTAAACCAATAATACTACATACCACAGTTATACTCGTCGGTACTGGACATTCTTGGATTGCTCTTGTCATAGAATTATCAAAAAAGATCCCATCCTTAGAGACAATATGGCCAAGAAAAGAAATCTCCTGAAGAGAGAATTCATACTTGCTAAACTTCCTGTATAATTCATTTCTTCTGAGAGTTTTCTGAATGGTGTGCAATTGATTCTAATGATCTTCATATCTTTTGGAGTATACCAAGATATAATCAGTAAATACCGCTACTAAGTCATCAAGATATTCCTTGAAAGCTCTATTCATTAGATCCATGAAAACAGAGGGTACATTAGTCAGCCTAAAAGGCATCACTATAAATTCGTAATTCCCGTACTTGGTTTGAAATTCTGTTTTCAGAATGAATTCCTTCTTCACACACAACTGATGATATCCATATAGAAGGTCAATATTTAAAAAATAGTGTGCTCCATGAAGTTGGTTTAATAAATCATCAATACGAGGTAGGGGAAACGTTTTCATTATTGTTGTAACATTGATCTCCCTATAGTTAATGCACAAAATCATAGATCCATCTTTCTTCTTAACTGAATGAACAGGGATCCCCATGATGAAATTCTAGGGTGAATAAATCCCTTAATACTCAATACCACTACTTCTTTATTTAGTTCCACTAATTACATAGTGTCCATTAAATAAGGGGTCCAAGATATGGACATTGAACCAAGAATTATGTCAATGGAAAACTCAATTTATCATTCTGGAGGATGTCCAGGTCAATCCAATGGAAAAAAATCATAATATTCTTACACAATATTCAAATCCTCTATTTGAACATTCATTTCCTCACATACATTTATTTCATTCTCTTCCTCCCTAATAATTTAATTTAGTTTAGCTAGTGGGGGTGGATCTATGTAAGAATCAGATGGTGACATTTCTGCACTAAAGATAAGGTACTTCTATTCATCATCAAAAATTGTAACCTCCTTCTTATTACAATAAATTTTCACATTATGGTCCGAAAGAAAATATATAATGAGGATTATATCAAATTAAATCATGGTTATGATGATAAGATCAGTATAAAAATAACCTTTATATGCCTTAATGGGAGCTGATTCACAAAACATTGTTGTAATGATACTTCCCTTAAGAGTTTTGACTGAAAAATCCCTTATTAAATCAAATTGTAAACATATATTTTTCATAAAAAACTAGTAATATATGAAACAATGCGATGATATAGAATCAAATAATGTTTTGGCTTAACTTGAGGAAACCATTAAATTACCTCCCACCACATCTTTCGAAGGTTCAACCTCTACAGTAGTGATCACATAAGCTTGGTCTTGATCCCTTGGCCTATTATAAGGTAAGTTTCCCGGACATGTAGGACATTAATTTTCATAATGTTCCATCTCCCTGCTATTGTAGCATTAAAATTTGGCAGCATCTTTCTTTCCCTTACAATCTTTAGCAAGATGGCCTTTCTGTCCACATTTGAAGCACACTTCTTTTCCTTTTAAATAGTCACCAGGGTTCTTCCTTCCACAATTATCACATGGTGGAAATTCATCTCTTCCCTTCATCCTTGTTTATTTATTTCATTTACCAGAGTGTTCAACAGATCTCTTCTTCTCTTGCTTTGCTTTAAAGTCATAAGAATTAGATAATTCGTTGTCTATTTTGATAGCACATGATACAGTATCTTCGTATGACTGGAAGGACTGACATACTAAAGCTTGATGTATAAATGGTTTTAACCCATCAAATAAATGATCAATATTACTTCATGGGTTATGTATATAATCCACAACATGCCTTTCTAACCTTGTAAGGTTGGATTTATAATTTGCGACTTTCTCATCCTCTTTTCACCTTAGACTCAGAAATTGGATTTCCATATCCGCTCAATGATCACGTGGAAATTATTTTTCCAAGAAAATATCTTTATACTCCCTCCATTACATATTTGATAATTTATCATATTCCTTTGTGTTTTGAATCAATGACCACCATTGATCTGTATCTCCCGTGAGGAGATAAACTGCCATGACAACTTTTTCCCTTTCACTACTTCCCAAAGCTTGAAATATTTTCTCTAAGGAACATGTCCATTGATCAGCTACCTATAGATTTGTATTCCTATTATATTTTGGTGGTTGATTCTTTAGGAGGTGGTCTAACATTGATCTTCCGTGTTGTGGATCAAGTTTCTCTATACTGGTAAGGTAATTATTCATAACCTGTGTGAGTTGTCCCGGTATAGTGATAAGATGATCAGCACTAGTTACTTCACCAGCTCCACCATAATTCTCTTGAGTAGTAGGGAAATACCTACCTGGATTACATGCGTTGATACAGTTTCCATTCCTTATACTAGTCTCCATTTCTAAATAATGGCATACAGTAGATTAGTTTATGAATCGAAATACATAATTTCAAACATGTAAAACACTTAATATAAATTTAACAATTTATTGATATAATCTATAATCATAAAAATGTTTTCCTTGCGGAAGTATATAATCATAAACCCTTAATAGTGGTTAGTAATGAAAATGATAATTATCCTAAGCATATCCCCTAGGTGTGTCGTAACCAATAGTGTACCAGGTCTTGTTGCCATGTACTAGTTCTCGTTTGAGTCTAGCTCAAAGTGGTCTTTTCAGGGTTTACCCCTAGGCACATCTGTACTAGAGCCACCTCTTCCTTATCGTATCCAGACGAGGATTTATTTCTTGGAAACATAATATAATCATTACAATAGAAAAATTCTATGGAGTTATTCTATACTAATCCTCAAATTCTATCATTTGGTAATGGGCCTAATCAGAGTTTATCTAAATCTAGTTTCCAAGGATTTTACTAAAATTCTTATGATACCAACTATAACACCACAACCCTTTTAGCCCATAGTTGGTGCATTATTTTAATACATTGGCATGATCACAAATGATCATGTCTCAAAAGACCAATTAGTTTAGTAGCCTTGATAGTATGAGATACATTCATAAGGATTACATTACATCATAAAATGGAAAACTACAACAACATTGTTTCCATAGAAAACACTGAGATCACATAGAATATCCCTACTGGTCAGTCATAATATACTTCTTCGCATCCTAGGAAAAATAAAACATAGAATGGGGTGAGCTCAGTTGCTCAGTAATGATAACAATATAGCAGAAACTTTCATAAATATGAACAAATATTTTAGGAAATGTAATAAACCAAAACAAAATCCATTTCAAAATAAACTTCATCATAATATGAAAAATATATATCAAAATAATTTCATTTAATTATCACATGAATTTTCAAATAGTCTAATAATGACATTCAATATCAATATCCACATTCATAATGATGGAATGCAAAATTCCAGACTTCATAACCACATAGTCAGGTCCTTTTTCAAAGAATACAAATAAGATTTTTTTTAAGGCCTTGTGCATAGACACTAATTTGTCTTATGAGACCTATTGATGCCTCGAGGAGCTATAGAAGGCTCCATCCGTCACTTACTAAGTCCAATGCATTCCTCATATGAAAATTTCTAAACATAACAAAAACATTCATATTAAAAATTTCATATGAATTTTCAATACATTATCCATAAACTGTGAATGGTGTAAAAATATAGCATCCACATTCAAACATATCACAAAACCTTCAATAAAATTTGGATGTTTTTTATCATAATAAATCAACTTCAAATAAGATTAAAATCCATCAATGGATGTTGACAACGATGAAATAAAATCCTTTTCTAGGGAAATATCACCTTGTATTTTGAAAACATTTAAGAGTCACATAATTTTAAATAAAACATTTATTTTGATGATATTGTTATAAAATTGTATGGGAATCATTGATGATGTTATAATGGTGGAAAATATCCACACCTGCCGTATAAGTTAAATAATCATTCTTACCTTGAATTTGTCAAAAAGGTCAAAAAGTACCTTGTTTGGAAAATGATGGAAATATTCCTTTAAAAAACGTATAAAGTCAAATAATTGTATAAATTAATTTAACCAATTTTCTATTAAATTGTAAAAAAATTAGAAATAATTTTTTTAAGAAACATGGATATGGATGATAAAGAGGTGCCAGTAGATACTTACGTAAAAACAACCTCGGATAATAAAGAGATTGTGAAATTAACCCTTACCTTGTACTTTTCCTTGGTCGGTGGTAGGATAACCTCATATATAATTGTTTGATCATTGTTATTAAATTTTACAAGAATCATATACATAAATATGATATCATATAAGATCTTATAATATTTCTTTGTTAATAATATTTAATAATTATCATCATTTCAGGTCTTAACTTACCCATTTTTTTGTATGTTTTGTTACATAAGTCTTGTTTGTTATGGAAAGAATGTATCATATTTATATTCAGAATGATATCAAGTACTTATAAATTATTTTTAATCCTCAAATGAAAATTAGTCTTGAATGTTTATGATGGGGAAATGAATCTTATCATGTTCATGGTGACAGTATTCCGTATGTACGCATGAGCGACAATATCATTATTTTGATATTAAAATCATATATAATTGGATGATATATCATATATAAAGAATAATTATAATGTTATATTTATTATTTACATCATTTATACCCAATATTACACCTTTCCAAATGATGAAATGTTTGAATTACAAACTACACCCCAACTTGGAGACGGTAATCTGTATGTACGCACGTATGGTGACATTGTCCTTTATAGGATGGATATAATAATGAATATTGTTGTTCCATTTTTATAATAACATCACAGTATATATAATATATGGGAGTTTTTATTTTTTAATGGAAACAACAAATAAATAAAAATTGTAAGAATGAACTTGAAAGAGGTGATGAAATATTTACCTCTTCTTTGTGTTCTTCCATTTGATTTGATCAAAAGGGCTCCTTATGTTGGCTTTCTGACTAAAGGGAGGCCTCTAAGATAAATTTAGGGAAGTTTGGAGGATATTTTGGTAGGGGTTGGATGAGCCAAAAGGATTTGGAGGTGTGAATTTGAGAGAAGGGTGAGTACCCTTTTATAAGAGGGGTGAGGGACACCTTAGGAAAAAATTGAAATATTATTTTATATTAAATTAAAATTCAGTTTATAATAGCTCCAAAGTGACTTATTTTGAGTCTAGGATGGGGATGGGTTGAAATAAAATCAACCAAAATATTTTAGACTAGTTTAGGTCACCATTTTAACATTATCATTTAGATTCAACTCTTAGTTAAATAGATTGACATTTACCATGTCTCTTTGTAATTTTATGTTACATGTTTAATAAACATACTATAAACTAACAATCGAACCTAAAGTGGTTCATTAATTATATACCAATAATTATATAAATCTGTTGGCTGATCCTTATATTTTTTGAAATATTATATCATTTAACAATATAATATTTATTTTTAAAACTCTTTTATGTCTATTTTGACACTATTTGGTATTTTGTTTTTGATAAATTCATAACAACATTATTAATTTAAAAAAAATTCATTTAATCAACCCTAAAATGTCATATTAACCATGAAAATTAGTGGAATTCATTAAAAGTTCCATATTAGATTTATTTGTATATTTATAATATCAATAATTTTAATCATTCATTAATAATGTAATTACTGCATCATTATTGTGTCAGGAATAAATAAAAATATTTAATGTATAAAAATTATAAATAAAATAAAAATATGTAGGAAATATTCTTAGCTTTATAATTAATATTTATAATCCAATTTATCTTATGTATAACCCTATACTAAAAATGTTTCAGTTATTAAACTTTGATTTTAACTCTTTTACTATTTTTTAAATAAAATTATAATAAATGTCCTAATCTAATACAAGTTGATCAAAGAGATTCGTATTTTATTTATAAGGATTTTTTTGGTCTAATTATACTTATCCAATAGAATTAGGACATTCTGAGGATAATTATAATATCATTTTTACCCTTAATTACCCTATTTACTTTTAACTGTGGTAAACTAAAGTCAATAGATACTATTCATGAAAAATTATTTTTATCTTATTGAACGACATTTTACATTTTGATATCAACTGTGTCTCTTGGATTTTAAAAATTTATATCACAACAGCTGTAAAATAATGTTTTATGTAAATTTTCAAATTCTCTTAAGAGGTGGGTAAAAGACGGTAAAAAGTTCAATAAAAATTTTATATATCTAAAATTAATATAAAATGATTTCAATGAATTAAATTGAAATTATATATGTATTAGGTATCTATTTTTACATAAAATATATTTAAATTAAATAAATAATTATTTAAATAAAAAGTTGATTTTAACCAATAATACAGTGCTTTTCACTATTGATAAAAAATATGATGTTTTCAGAAAAATACCAAAAATTCACCCTAAGTTAATTTCGATATTTTGAGTCAAAAAATGGAGTCCATTTCGAAATATAAAATTTATAAGTGGTCAAAAAAGTGGGTATTACTATTCATAACGGCTGGTTTGAGTGGTTATGGGGTGTTAGAACTCGAAGTTGCGTACAACACACGCTATTGTATTATTCAAAGAGAATCGTACCATGGATGCTTGGGGTGTTACAACAACCCTAAAAATCAATAAAACACTGAAAATCTAAGAACCCTTACAAAATCTAAAATCACTCAAACTAAAAACCCCTTTAATCCTTAAATACTATAAATCCCAAAATGTTCTATAAAACCATAAAATTAATAAAACCCTTAAAAACCTAAAATATAATTCAAGCCACATAAAATAAATAAAACTCTTAAAAACCCATAAAATCACTAAAAACAGAAAACATTAAAAAAAATAAAAACCCAAAAAATCAATGAAATCCTTAAAAATCCAAATAACCCTAAAACACTAAAACCTATAAAATCCCCAAAAAATAATTAAAAAAATTGAAAAACCCTAAAACCCCAAAAAATCATAAAACCCCATAGAAACACTACAAACCCAAATAATCCTTAATAATACATAAAACAATAAGGGGAATAAAAAATATTAAAAACCATAAACACCTATTACCATAAAAAAGACACTAAAAATCCTAAATACCATGAAATACCCAAAATACACAAAGAAACCCTAAAACATACTAAAATCATTAATGACAGTAAAAACCTAAATACGCTAAGGACCCTACAACCCCTGAATACCTAAAAGTCCCTAAGAACCTATGAAAATAAAAGGCCCTAAAACTCCCAAAAAAAATAGAAGAATATAAAAATAATAAACAATACATAAAAAAGAAAAATGCCAAAATCCAATAAAACCCCTAAATATTCTATAGGCCCAAAAATAAAAATAATACCTATATACCAAATAAAAAAATATGATACATAATAATTATTCTAAAACCCTGAAAAAGATAAAAACCATTAATCCAATAAAACCTAAAACCCCTAAAACCCCTAAAACCAACAAAAACCATAAAAAATACATCAAAACAATTAAAATCCAAAAAATTCTCTAAAACCCCAAAAAAATCTAACAACCCCTAAACTCCCTAAAACACGAAAAATTTATTAAAATCTCTAAACACCATAAAACCATAAAAAACCTTTTGAAGCCTAAAAATCTTACAACCCATTATAATACCCTAAAATTTCAAAAAATCAAAAAATCTATAAAATGATCCACATATTATTAAAAATCGTTTAAATCTATTAAAACCAATATAATCTATTAAAAACCCTATTACTCTCTAAAGACACAAAAATAAACTCAAAACATAAACACCCAAATAGACAATAAGAACCATTAAAACCCAAAACCCCAATATACTGAAAAAAATCCAAAAAACCCTAAAATTCACGAAACGATTGTAAATATAATAAAATAACTAAAATACAAAAAAAAAACACATTAAGCATTGATAAAACATAAAAGACACCAAAAAACATACACTCCATTAAAAAACCCAAAAAACATAAAGACACTAAAAATAGAAAAATTCCTTAAAGGCACTAAAATTATAATAACCATAAAAGTACCTAAATAACCTAAAAACCATAAAAGTATCTAAAAGCCCTAAAACTCATAAAGGGACCTGAAAACCATAGAATCTCCAAATAGATCCTAATGAACCTAAAACCCTATAGGGTCATAATAACAAAAAAAACTACCTAGAAATATCTAAAAACCATAGAAACACTAAAAACCATAAAAAACATCCAAAATTACATAAAAAATATAAAATTCTTAGAACAATAAAAACCCTATAAAATTAATAAATTGATGCAAAACACTGAAATATTCTTTCAAAACACTAAAAATACTAGAAACTATAAAAACACAAAAAAATCAAAAAAACCAAAAAAAACACATAAAACCATAAATCATAATAATAAATTAAAATAAATACATTTTTGAAAATAATAAAACCTTATAAAATCCCTTAAACACCTCGAAAAACCCAAAAAAAACTGAAAAACCACAAAAATTCCTTAAGAATATTTCAATCCCTAAAAATAATAATAACCCCAAAAATCCTAAAATCATAAAGACAAGAAAACAAAAAATACCCAAAATACCCAGAAAACACCAAATTACCATAATATCTGAACACCAAAAAACCCTTAAAACCCATTGAAACCATAGAAAGTTAAAAATCCTAAAAAACCCTAAAAACCTAAAACTCATGAAAACCCCTTAAAACCACAAAAACCCACTAAAACCATAAACCCCTAAAAAGAATAAATCCACTAAAATACCAAAACCACTAAAACAAAAATAATTATACATATCCCCTTAGTGATCCCAATAATCCAAAAAAACTAAAACCCATAAAAAATCTAAAACCTAAATAACCCAAAAGAACAAAAATCCTAAAAAAACTAAAAAACCATAAAACCATATAAAAACCTAAAATATCCTAAAAACACATGAACATAAAAAATATCTATAAAAACCAAAAAATATCTTATAATCACTTATAACTCAAAAAAACGATAATCCACCAAAAACCGATTTAAAATTATAAAAAACACACAAACACTAAAAATGATAAATACATACTGAATCCACAAAATCCCCAAAAAAACCTACAAATAGTAATACCTCATAAAATTATAGAAACATAAAAACTCTAAAAAATCATAAGAATCGTAAAATCCCTAAAACAATAAAAATATTTGAAACACTAAAACCCCATTATGATATGCATTTTCAATCGAAGGTTGTTTGTGTAATTATATGAGGCATCTTATTATAACATAATAATTTTCCAATGTATAAAAACTTGTGGGATGTTTGAGGTTGTTTCCAATGTTTAGAGAAAGACACTCAGATAATACATATCGCCTATTTAGTACACATATGTGTGGAGTTTGATCTTTCAATGGTTCTACCCTTTTTCATCCTCATTCAACATTCTTAAGGTTTCTCCTAGTGGAAGAAATATGTATTAGTCACATCATTATTAATATATGTGATTACATATATAGATCCACTCCATTGAAAATTGTAGTGGAATAGTCCTTGACATCATGGAGAAGATTTTGATTGAATCAAGGTGTCCCCCTCCACATCACTACATGTGGATCAATTAGTATTGTTTTCCTCTCTGAAGCATGAGTTCTTTTTCAGCTCATCCATTTATTTTTCATTCTCCTCCTATTCTTAGAAACCACTCCTTACAGTTTCATAATTCTCTTCTAATAATTGTGGTCCACCATGATACACTAGGGTTTGATTTGAAAAGTGCAAATTTAGTGGAGGGTGAAAACTCAATCATTCATTGAATGACCAAAAAGACAATCTAAATGGAAGTTCATTTTAATTTTTCATAAACATAGACAATAATATATATATATCTTAGGTGATTATTTATTTTTCATCATTCTCAAACATGATCCTAAAAGAGAAAAGGTCCCTAAATAACAAATTGGAAGCATTTTAACTTCTGGAGAAAGATGATCTAGCTCCTCCACAATAGGAATTATGTGAACATAGTCTCTTTTCTTCCTTGGCAGTCTATGATGTTTATGTTGAAAATGTGGCTAGTTATATTTCTAGGAAGGGAGGTCTTATTCAACAGCCTATGTCTCTAGATGGAGAATCTATCACTTGATACCATTTAAAAGTGGCTTAAATCTCTACATGATCGACTAATAAACTGGGTGATTCCTTTAACCCCAAGTCATCCTCCCCTCCCTTAATGATATTTGTTATCATATGAAACTACATGGTCCTTGGTTCATAGGAAAAAACCTAATTTATTTGAAATTATGTTGAAGGAAATAGGGTATGTATGTCTGTTGATATGGAACAAAAAAAGATGAGAAATGTATTTCAACCCCTGTGAAAAGAAAGGGGTTTAAAAAATTCATGCATGGGAGTCCATCAAATAGTAACTTATAGATATTTGGGAAACCTAAATTGTGTTTGGAAAATTTTTATGTATCTCCACATAGAAAAACAAAAAAATTGTTCTAAAGAGAAATTTACAATTTTTTCATATTTTATAAAAAGTGTAAGGAAACATATATTGTGGTGTTTTGGTAGCACCATTCGAACTACAAATTAGTGAAGTCGTCATGTTTTTCATAGGAAATTTTAACAACAGTGTATACACATCATAGATAATTGGAGGAATAATGTCTATGAATAATTAAAATAAGATATTCATAGTCTTCCTGAATAATTATGGTCTAATGGTCATATGTTTTTTTGGGGATCCATTCACTTAGTTAAACAACAAAAATGGAACATGGAGGATCTCGAGTAGTCTGGGTCTTTATATGTTTAATCTTTAAGGCATTTATTTTTTCCCAAATCCACTATTATGAATCTTAATCAATTGTTTCTAGACTAATCACAAATTTTAATACAATTACTATGATAAATAAAGATAGGTAATTGATTCTTCTACTCTTCAAGTTGGTTATGGGATAAGTAATTACTGTATATTTTTAGTTATTACCCGATGTAGTTGGTACATGGATCTTAATAGGAGATCCTCAACCACCACACTAAATAAATTAATAAGGATCTACAAGATTTTATTTTAATGAAAGTGTTCAATTAATATATCTAATTTTATATCAAGAGAAAATAATTGAGTATATTGATTGAAGCATTAAGAGTTTCAGAGTTAAAACTACATTATCTCCATGGTTCATAAGCAAGATATTCAATATGAGAAGCTAATATAAATCAATATAGAAACATAGGAAAGATCATGGGATATTTGGATCTATGAAGGGGATATAAAATCTACAAACTTCTAGGAATGTGTGAGGGAAATGAAGGTGTTAATAATGATCAGCTCGCTACTCCATGATGTTTTATACATGGGGGAAGCGGAGGTGGCTGGTAAGCTTGATATGAATCAATTAAAAAGTCTATAGACATTTACCGATTCTAATTATGAGTAGTAGTTTAATGAGATGAATTCTGAAAAAATATTCCTTAAAAATATACCCAATATATTGGAGTCAGTGGAAAATGATGATATTGAGATCATCGTTAGGGATAATTATTGTAGGGTATTCATTTCAGACATGAATCCAGAGAATTTATAGGGACTGAGAAAATTTCCACGTTCATTTTATTTTTTTCATGGGACATAATAAAGGAAAAATTTATAAAGGTTGTACAAGATTATTTCAAAGGAGGATCTCTCACATTGGAGTCTTGCACATCCACTATTGTTTTGATCCCACAGACAATGGACCTCATTTTTTTTAACCAATATAGACCATTCCCCATTGAAACTTCTCCTATAAAATTCTATCATGACAGACGATCATGAGAATTTGAAGGGTATTTTCAAATATAATCTCATAGGAATTGAATGGATTAATGAGGGGTTGAATAATTCAAGGTGAAGACGAGATTGATAAAAAAATTTGATGGCCTTAAAAAAGAATGCATTGATATAAAATTATAATTATATATGACATGAAAAAAGAATAAGATCAAATGGAATGAGATATAATTATTAGGTTCATGATATAGTTTTGATTCAATGAATAGATTTTTGTCTTATTCTTTAGATTTTATGCATCCCCATTTCATTCCATGAATATCATTGAGAGTATGTTTTTTTGTTCATCAATGTTCATGGATTAATGCATAGAAACATACCGTCTCATAATTTTTCATTCTTATAGAAGTATTCGTTAAAAATATCTACTGTGACATAGTAGAGGAGATGATCGTTCCTTATAGAAATCAATCTTTATTAGGATTTGTTTCTTATATCATGTTCACAAATGATATGTTGTTCATTATTAATTGCATGAAAATTTTATTACTGGATTCAATATTCCTATAAATATGTATATATAATATAGTGTAATAAATATCAATAAGGGGAATATAAATGTTTATATATATATATATATATATCATGAAAAAAATTTAACCTCATATAACAAATATTAGGGATGAAAAATTGAACCCTCCCAATGGATTAACCTAGAGTTTCCATATTATATGGAATGATTGGGAAGATTTTATTTGGCAGCGTTATAAAATAGATTACATACTCCATCTTCAACTAGAAAATTAATTATATTTTTTTTGGGGTTAGAATTTTGCTGGGTAACGATTTCAACTCATCTATGCCAATACACATCCTCTACCTAACCAAGGATAAAAAATAAACTATAATAAATATAGAAATAATAATGAATTCATTCATCTGGGAAAAAAATCATAGAGGGAAATGTCTTTGGGACTCTTTGGAAATAATGAAAAATCCTATGGGGGATGGGGACATTAATTTACATGGTGTATCTGGTTCAATGTAAGGTATGCTTGGAAGACTGATGTGGGATGCATTTGAGGGAATGTTTTTATGGGCGATAGGTATGAAATAAAATTATGGGTAGTACTTGGTAGGATAAAAAGAATTTGAAATGAGGTCTTCAAACATCATGCATTGCATAACCTAGAATATGGAAATATTGAAGAATAAGGTTTGATTGTCTGGTAGAAAGTGGTTATATTAGTTAATGTAAGGAGAACTAGGTGAGATATATACAATTTCTCTATGGGTCGACATTATTATATGTATCATTTAGGGAGCAGAGAATGCATCCCAGATTTATCAGTTTGAATCTAAATGAGAAATATAATAACATTCAAGGGAACTTCAAATTCATTTATAAGACTAAAATATGTGCTTTATTAGGGCCTATAATAGGATTATTCAGTGCTAGGGTCTTCTACTCAACGATTCATGGGGAGCATGAACTCAATGATTTTGAAATAAAGCACTGGTGTGGGGATAATGTAATGAAGATTAATTTTCTTTTATGGAAAATAAGTATCAAAGATAACCATATAAATGATAATGTTTGGAAGAATGATATCATTCTGACCTTGAGGAGTTGGTGTTCTATAACTACCATATCGAATTACATTGAGTATCTCTCCATTAATGTTGAATTTTCTAGATTTATTTGGGACAAAATCATCTAGAATATGTGGAATTTTTTTCTAGGGAATTGATTTTGTAATTTATCATTAACTTTTATCAATAGGTTGATCAATGAAGCAATCAGATCAAAGAGTGATATACAGTGTTTGTAGAAGTATGATCAGTGATTTGGAATTTTAGAAATAATAAGATATAAGGAGGACACTACTAACTTCTTGGAATAAATTTTCATATTAAATATGTGGTGATAGACCTTTCCAAAATTATTATATGTGGGAGGAAAATATCCTCTATCAGAGTGATTTTTATTTGAGTCACTCCCCACATAGAAGTAGTAGAAGAGAATTTTCAAGGGCGATGCATTAAATGGAGACCTCCCAGATCATGATTGTAAATGAATGGTTATGGGTATTATCCTTAATGAAATTGAGAGGGGAAATCGTAGTACTTTATTATAGGGGTTGATGATTATAGGATTCAACACCTTTTAATGATGGGAAAATTCTATTTGGACAGAGATATGGTCCATGCACATTTTTCTGTTATTGTGTATGTTGTGAAACCTTTCCATTGATTTGGGGAAATCTAATTCCAAATTTTTGTTGTCATTACTGAAAAATATTACTTGTATAATAATGTAATTTTCCTAAAATAGATGATAGTTCACTATACTCCGAGGAAATTGTATGTAAGATAGCCACACATGGAATGAAAGTAAATGTTTAGTGGAAAACCATTCGAGGAAATGTTGTCCTTGTGAATGACTAAACATTAATCAGTAACTAGTTCCCTCTTAAATGACTGTAACTTCTTTATAAAGGGATATGTTCTTTGGATTCATTATTTCTATCCACCATATGCTTTAGGGTCTATGGAATAAAAAATAAATACTGACTGGGTGAGTAAAATATACTCAAGCCCAAAAAACAATTAAACAAACCCTAAAACCCCTAAAAACCCTAAACAACTAAAAACCCCAAAACTATAAAACTGTTAGACCCCTTAACCTTCCCAAAAAACCCCTAAAACACTAAAACACCCTCTAACAAAAAAAACCCCAAAAGACCCTTGCAATCCCTTAAACAAAAAAAAAACAACTAATCACCCTACAAAAAAACCTAAAAACCCAATCGAAACATAAAGACTATTTAAAACCCTAAAAAACATAAAATATCAATTATATTCTAAAAACAAAAACATCCCCTAAAAACCATTAAACTCCTAAAAATCTATAGATACTCTCAAACCCCCAAAAAAATCTTAAAAATCCAAAATTCTAAAAAATCCTTAAAACCCTTAAAACACATTAACAACCCCTCAAACACCCAAAAACCAAAAAAAATCTACAAACCACCAAAAATTCATAACAAATATTGAAACCCTAAAATATATTTAATATCCATAAAAATACTAAAACCCTCTAAAACCCCTAAAACACTAAAAACCTTAAAACCCTAAAAACATTAAAAATCCTAAAAAACATTTCAACAGAAAAATCTCAACAAACCATTAAATAATTAAAACTCTAAAACCCCTAAAAACAAATAAAAATTATAAACCCCTAATAATATTTTATGACCCTCAAAAAATATTTAAAACAAAAGAAGCCCCATAAAATCCCATGCCAACACTAAAAAATTATAAACCCATAACAACCATTAATCTCCAAAAACACCCAAAATCCCTGAAACCCCCAAAACCCTAAAAGAATAAAAGTCCCTAAAATCCATAAAACTATAAAAATCTATAAAAACCCTAAAATTACTTAATAACCTAAAAATAGTAAACCCCTAAAAACCTAAAATAACTTTAAAACCCAAAAATCCCTAAAAAAATAAAAATTACATACAAACTAAAACCCTTATAACTACAAAAATCTGCAAAAAAACCCTAATAACCCTTAAAACCCTAAAATATATAAAAATAATTAGAAATAACTAAATTATTTAAAAAAATGAGACACCCTAAAAATCATAAAAAGTACCCCTAATAACTCTAATGAAACATAATAACACTCTAAAACAACAAAAACCAATAAAAAGCATAAAACTGTAAAAACCCATAAAAACACCCAAAAAACCAAAAGACCCTAAAAGTCCCTAAAAATCCAAAATTACATATAGGATCATATGAAACCCTGAAAAAATATAGAAGATCACAAACACACAAAAAACCTTAAATACCATAAAATACATAAAAATACTCTAAAACACCTACAGGTCCTAAACAATGCATAAACCCCCAAACGACTGTAAAACATCAACAAACCTTATAAATCATAAAAACCATAATGGAAAATAAAGTCACTAAAAAATATTAAATTACCCTAAAACGAATAAATGACCCAATAAATCCAAAAAGATCCTATTGGTGAGGAATTCAGGGCTGCCTTATTTTCTCTGAACATGGACAGTGCAGTGGGACTGGATGCACTACAAAATATTTCACTTTTTCCAACATGGGCATATTTTTTGGTAACAATACATTTTCTTTGGCAAAAAATTTTACCATCATATAAGTAAATGTCACTAAACTGTTGGTAAAAACTCATTCACTATATGTTTTTACGACAGATAAAATTTTTCTGTTACAATTATAATAATACCAACATATAATATATGTGTTGGTTAAAGTGTTTTGCAACATATCTTAATGACACATTTTTCTGTTGTTAATAATATTAAAAATATATAATATATGTTTATAAATCATATTTGAATAAAAATTAATTAAAATTTCATAAAATATTTATTAACTAATTTATTATATATAATATATCTTCTTTAATTATTAAAATGAATATTTTAACACATGTTCAATCTTAGAAATAAAAAAAAATTAATAAGGAAAGTTAATACAACAAGATTCATTACACCCCACCCACACAATGATGAGACCCCCAACCCATCAATGCCTCCACATCAGCATCCCATCTATGCCAACGAACTATCTCGTGAACCAGTGACCAACATGTACCACTAGTGAATCTTCCATGTCATGCTAGCGCAATAGTAGCTCATCCATGCTAGCGAGTCGGCTCTATCACCAGCCAATCAATAGCCCATGAACCGACCTATCCACGCCAAATAGCACCAATGGCCCATCTATACAAGCTAGCAGTCCATCCATGTGAGAGAGCCATGTAATGATGAATAGAACAAAAAACCTAATCCATGTGTTAAGTATGAATAAAACATTGGATAATAAAACAAAAATGAATAAAATATTCCCTTTTAAATATTAATGTGTTATGTATGACCAAATTTACCTCAATCAAAATATTTGTAAGATTGTTAAATATGGGAGTTAGATTCCTAAACATCCAATGCATCACATGCTAGAGTCTGTTGGGCTAATAACATGAGAGCTTACATTTTACAACTTCAAGGTTTCTCCATGAACTTGTTTAAATCATAGGATGTGAATACATGTATTTTTCATGGTTCATTTTAACTCTTCCTATTCATCTTAACAGTGTAAAAATATTTTTCCATAGATAATTTCAAATGAATCAAAATAAAATATTTTATCATGTGAAGATGGTGTTTTCTATAGTTCATTTTAACAACCACTACCTAAATATAAAACATAAGTATCAAAAATATGACCATATGGAAAAAAACCAGACTCTAAATGTAAACATATATTAAAAATCCAAAATCAATCAAGGTAGGTCCTACTAAAGGGAAGTAAACAAAAAATTATTGAAATAATTGAAGAACACAAAAAAATCATAATAAAGGAATAAAGGGAGTTTGAGTCGAGGCTGATTAATAAGGTATCCAAATGCCACCTCCTTCACAGATATCTTACTGTAAATCCAAGAAAATTTCTCTAGCTTGTACCCTCTCATTCAGGGACTTGGGATCCCAATAAAAAACAACTAGTTCAATCAGTAGAACTGCTTCAAATTTTATAACATGAAAATTCAAGAAAAATAAATATACTATGTAATATATCCCTTTATTTACCTTCATTAATTTAGACACGTCAATCTAAATGTAAGAGTTTGGTAGAGACCAATCATTAGATTCTTATTTTCATGAAATAGATCAACCGTTATGGTGAACCACCCTTTTTCCTTTCAAAAAAGGAAGCGGTGAACTCCTTTTGTCTTTAAACAATGGTAGTACCCGCACAATAGGGAAATAAGCATTCAAAGACAGCCTATTATTTATAAAAATTGTATACATAGAAATAAGTTTGAAATAATAACTTATAGAAAGTACCCATTATATCATATTCTTCCAGTTAGTGGGATTAACAGTATCAATAAACTACCATATAGTAATGATCTCCAAAAACATGAATCCAAATATGTTCCATCTGATTTGGTAGGCAACTACCAAACCCATGCACACTCAGGATAAAAAAATTCATAGGTCCCTAACACCATTCTGGAAAAAAATTGTATCATCCCAAGTTACACCATCCTTGTAAACACTAAAAATCAAAGAGCTTTGGTTTGAATTACTCTTCTAGAATTATGTTCAATTCATTGAAATCATGGTACATTGGTTAGGAGTAAATGAGTTCTAGAAAAATTGGATGTTGAGTACTATAAAACATGGGGGAGTGAGGAATTATATACTGGGATTGATCACACAGCCTGTACAGGACATGATGTACATTCATGTTTTGAATTGTTTATAATTGTACATGCTATGTGTTCAAGCCACAAATACTTGAAAACATGGCATGTACATAATTTAAAACATGTATGTGAGTAATGTGACATGATATAAAAACCTATAAAGAACCCATGATAAGCCATGATGTATATTTCTGTACCGACCATGGCTTCGTGACAAGCCATGATAGTTCTGTAAAGGACCTGTCTTAGGGACAAGCCATGATAGTTTTGAACCTGATGTACATGACTAGTATAGAATTGGTTTAGTGACAAGTTTTGATTCTTCTGAACATGTAGTACATGGCTTAGGGACAAGCCATGATAGTTTTTTACATGATGTACATGTCTTGTACAGAATTGGATTGAACAGAATTGTCTTAGTGAAAATCCATGATAGGACATGTCTTAGTGACAATCCATGATAGGAAACTATGCAGCCCACGATTAGTGACAAGCCATAATTGTTCTATATAGGTCATGTCTTAGTGAGAAGCCATTTATTGTTTTCTACGGACCATGATACATATTTATGTACAGGCCATGTTGTATATTTCTATATAGGCCATGATGTATAGTTATGTATAGGACATGGCTTAGTGACATGCCATGAGTTCAAGCCATGACTAATGTGAGATGATGTACATGGCTTGTACATAATTGTGGTTGTACTCATATGTCAAAAAGTATTTTACACCAATTTAAGGTGAAATATTTTTATGTGGATTGTATATTTTACTACAATCTATAGAATAAAAATATTTTAGTTCATTTAAAATGACCCTTGTACCAGGAATGAGACTTGATAGGTGATTTGATTAATCTGTATTTCAAAAAAAGCGACCATTTATCATCATGGGCCCCCTTCCCTAGTTCAAAATCAAAGGTGAAGTGTAGCATGTAACTTAAAAGTGTAATGATTTATGTTCTTATCAATGTAAACTATGTATTAGTGATAACTGGACTAAATTCAATCATTTGGAACTACTTTTTAGAAGGGGTTCATCACTTTTAGGATGACCAAGGTAGTGAAATATTCTATGAAATATGAAATGTACAAGAGGAATTCACTCAACATTTAGAGCCAGAAATTTAAAAATAGTGATAGAAATTTAAATTTATTTTCCTCTAATGAGATCTTCACAACCTAATTCATTCATTGTTTACCCGAAATTTAAATTTTCCCTCATTTCATCAATATTTTGTATAGTGGAAGAAGTTGATCGTAGAAATAAATATTCCCTACCAAATAAAATGGCATGCACAAAATACAGAGAATGAAAGACATCAGCGAACTGAAGGGGTGGATGGTGAAAGGAAACGTACCGGGTAATAAGTGGTTCCATAAGGTTTATACAGTAGTTGATATGAACATGGAAAACTTCACCATCATCCCTTTGATTTCAGTAGACCACCCTTCTATGTCTAAAGTGGCACATGCCCCATCTTTGATCTCATGCATCGCCTATCCACTTTACACTTGCACCATCTTGAGCAACATCTGATCACACAAACACGATAATTAAAAATCATTTTTCATTTATATGAATGATATAAAAATGAAAGAATATGCTATAAAAATATCATCCCCCACAACAAGAAGATTATCTGACAAGTGAAAACAAGAACCTCCCTGAGTCTTCACTTGATCACAGTTTCTATTGTGTTCCAGAAATTTCAGTCAGCAGTTTAATTGGTCTGTATGATTCAACTGATAAAAACACTTTATTTTTTTATACAACTAAATCTGTTCAAGGACTTTCCTAGAGCTTCTCACCTCCCCCAACCTCAAGATTCCTTGTATTTATAGACAACAAATGGTCCCAGTTGATTTTCCTTTTGATTCTCATATTTTTTTATCGATATATGTTCCAATCTAACAAGTGGAAAGAATCAACAAAAGATTATCTAACATGAGACCACAACAACCATATGATTATCGATCCAGTGACCAACTAATGACCACATCCATCCAGTGACCAACCAATGGCATATAACAATAACCACTGAGCACAGAAAAAAGTAATAGAAAAAAAAAAATAAAAGTGTCCATAGGAACTCAAAATTAAATCACATTGTATAAAAATAACAAGAATATTTTCTATCTTGTTTCAAAAAAACCATTGAGGATGAAACTAATTTCAATTAAGAGTGACACATAACTCAAAATTTTATATTCTAGAAACACTTAATTAAATCCCATAATCATGTAAAGGTTCATTTAATTTGTAATGACACTTCATTCAATTTAGAATGATACCTATTTAAATTTCTAAAAAACCATTTGCAATGTAAAACTTTAGGCATAAAGGATAGTGTTACAAAGACAGTATTGAATGAAAATTTCAAATTGTATGAACATTACAAGAAAATAATTGTCTCCTGACAGTTGGTTTGAGATAAAATAAAAAACACGAATTTATTTTAATGTATTTCTTGATGATGTTTATTTTTAGGGGGATGGGGATGAGTTTTACTAGAACGAGATAATAAAGGAGGACCCCGAAACAAAATCTCCCCGTGTGGATCTATGTTAACATGGTAAACAGAAGAAAAAGGGTGATTCACTCATTATATTTTTCAATGAACCTTCGGTTGCTTGGACTATAGAGATCATGGATGGAACACCTCGATGACGAGGTTGCAATACCCCTATGTCAGTGACCCGAGATGGATTTGTGAAAAAGGTTACAAATTCGTAGCAAAAAAGCAAACAAAAGAGAAAAAGAAATCTCGTTGAACAGTAGATGATTGGGTGGTGTGGCGGTGTTGATTCCCACATGTTGATTACAACTACTATTATCCTTCTCCATATTTTTACTACTTCTTAAATGAGATCTGATGTGAATCTGCATGTAGATTTTGAAGAGGAATGACCAAAGCTTGGTTCAGTTGACTCCATCATGGTATGTGATAATCATACAAAGGGTGTTGTCCTCGTGATGTAAAAGGATAGGAAAGATGCAAAAGTGCATATAAGGGAATGGTTTGGTGGGAGGTCGGTAGATTAGAGCATGGATAATGGGAGTGTCAGCTACAAAATCGTATGAGACCTAGATTTTGATCCATCCCAGCTAGAGAAGTTCAACGCCAAGAATGATTCAATAAACATGGATAAAAACCAACTAAAACCAATAGATTATAAACTACCCTAAAACAGATTACGCACAACCCTAAAATGACTAAAACACATTCAAAAAATTGGGCTGAAACAAATAGATTATGCACTACCCTAAAACGAACAGATTTTTCACTACCCATTAAAAATTTATGCAATACTATAAATTCCTTCAATAGACACGACTAAAACGAATCTATATCGAGTCTCAGAAACCCTCAATATATAGAATCAATAAATAAAACACCCAAAATAGGTTTAGGGTTTGGATGGTTCATGCGCACCATAAGGAAGATAAGTAAAAGAAAAAATTAAAATAGAAGAATGTAGTGGAGGAGAAAGAATTATAACCTAGGGTGACCACATGTGAAATTGGAAGGAGATATGGCCATGGACAAAGGATGATGGAGGCGCACAGTCAGGGATCCTACTAGATGGGGCGCGCGACACGAACAAGAAGGGGTGGGGTGGGTATAAGTAGAGGGAGTAAAAGTAAAAATAAAAACAAAGTAAAATAATAATAACAAAAAAATTTATTTACATGCCTCACACACTATTTTTCTGTACAAAAATAAATTAATCATATTAGAGTAGGACAATAAAAATGTTAATGGTGAGATGACCATTTTGGGATGATAATATAAATTTAAAGAAAATACAATTTATTGTTATAATTTTAAAAAAATTTCATGATATATAATAAGTGTATATATAATTTTTATATGATGAAAAAAGTGTTTAAGTTTATAAATATTCAGAATAAATTATATTACATATATACAATGAAATTATATATAAGTTACATTATTTTTTTGAAGTTTTAACTAGTGTAAATTCGATGTTATTTGAGTTTTCAAAAATTATAATCATTTATCATCAGTTTTATATCAGATATATATTTATATATATTATCCTAAAAATATAATTTGATAATGAAAACTTCTGATTATACAATTTTTTTAAATACTTATAATTTATAACACTCAGTGAAAATAATATTCATATATCAAAATGTTAGTACTGATATGATAACGCAATATATTTAACTATTGATAAAAAAATTGTTGGTATTAAATGATCATGATCAACAGATATAACTGTTTGTAAAAACAAGTGTTGTTACATAAATTCAATACCAATAGAACTTAATATCTATTGGAATTCCTCATTTGTACCAATAGATATATTATCTGTCAATAAATATCCGTTGTTATAATGCTTTTTCTTTGTAGTGATTGGTTCTAAAATAAGTTCTTCATGTTCTACTAGGACATCATGCATGTTGACATAATCAACGTTATTAGGGAATGTTTCCACTAAGGATCACTCCCACAGGGATCCAACTCAAACTTCATCTCCCTTATTCCCAAACGGGACAATGCCATTGACATCGGTGACTTCCGGCCAGTGGCTTTTGGGAACTCCATCCCCAATATTATCAGTATGATCATGGTCATGAAACTTGGGAATTTTGTGGGAGAGATCCTTACCCCAAATTAATTTGTCTTTATCTCAGAGATTAACATTCAGGACTACGTTTTCTCTACCTTAGAGTGCATTAACATCTTGCGCAAGCGTTCAAAACAATGCAACATTTCTCTTAAGATTAATATATTTATGGCCTTTGTAACTATAATGTGGAGCTTCATTTTTCATGTTCGTTCCTGATAAGGAATCTCGAGCAGATTAATAAATTCAGTTACATCAATATTAAGCAGTGATTGGGGCTATATTCTCATCAATGGATCTCCTATAGGGTTTTTCCCATGCTCCCGTGAGGTCAGGTAGGGTGACCCGATTTTAGGAATCCTCTTTGAAATAACTGAAGACTATTTGAGTAGATGCCTCATGGCTCTCATGCAGGCATGCCACTTCAACCCCATTAAGGTAGGGAGAGACCTTAATTTTCCATCCCATCTGTTGTATGCTGATGACATCCTTCTCTTTGGGAAAGCTGAAACACAATCTTTATCCTTAATACTGATGATCATTCACCAATATGAATACGTAGTGGGACAGTCCATCTACGTTAGTAAATCATCTATTGCCTTTGGAGAAGGGATATCCCATTCTCTTCAAAGATCCATATCTAGGTCCCTTAGTGTGAAAAGGGGATCTCCTCCTTTTGCCTATCTGGGTGTCACCATCTTCTGGGGAAGAGTCAATCACTGCCATCTTGATAGAACTGCCACAAAAATCACTTAGCAATTGGCTAAATGGAAGGGGAAATTCCTCTTGTAGGCTGGAAGGGTTTGTCTCATCAATTTGGTCACCAAATCAATGTTTACTTATGCCTTCTCCATTTACAGATGGTCGGTCAACCTTATTAAAGACATACAAGATAAGATAAGGAACATTGCATGGACCAGATGCATTATTAAATGGAAACTGGTTACCATTGCTTCAATGGATTGCACCAAGCCAGTTGACTTGGGCGGGCTTGGCATCAAGGATATTAGAAGATTCAATGATTCCCTACTTCCCAAGTTCACATGGGCCCTATTTGATCACAAGGGGAATGGCCTTGGGATTACCCACGGGAGGTTTGTGACCAAACATTGTGATGAATACATGGGTAACCTCCCCTCCCCTATCTGGCCAGTTATTCATTCCTATTATAAGGTAATCAAATCTCAATTAAAATGGCTTGTCACCAACCACTCAGATCTGAATGCTTTCTCCACCCTTAGGGTTTATGGGACTCTGCTGGACTATGTGAACCCCTCTGCTGACATCAGAAGGATGTCTATTTCTACTTTTCATCCCTATCAGAATGAGCATGGGACACTTCTCCCAGTTGATATTCTTATGCACATTCAACATTATACCTTTGTTGGTACTGATACCTTGGTCTGGAAACCCAACCTTGTTTGATAGCTTAACACTAAGGTCTTCTATAGTTAAAAATGTGCTCAAGGACCCTCTCCCCCGACCTAGAGTTCTAGATTTTAAAGGAACTTCATTCCCCCAGCTAGACATATACTTCTCTAGAAATTGTGAAAAAATCGACTACCCTTGCCGAACCAGTTCCAAATGTCGGACACAACATAACCTCTATTTGTCTCTTATATATCAATGCAAAGGAGTCTATTCAGCACACATTTCTTCAATGCAGGTTTGGCGTTGCCCTCTTGGACTACTTGAGGCCATTTTTTTGCTTCCCTCTTTGCTTGTATGGGCCTCTCCTTGAACTCCTGGACAAATTGGATGGCTGTTCATGCAGTGATCAGGTGCGCCACCTCCTTCTCGTAGCTATTGTGGCCATGATCTCATATATTTGGATAGCTTGAAATGTGTCTTCTTTCAACATGAAAACGCACTCCATTCATGGAGGCATGGTGTTTATTCACAGGGTGGTTTACGCCACGTCCCATAACTAGACTAGTTCGATGTTGAAGGATATCAATGACCTCATTATCCTCCAGCTTCATGGTGTTTCTGGCAGGTTAAAAAACCAAAGGTTCCCAAAATCAACCGATGGATCCCTCCGCCCCCCTCCTGGATCAATGTCAACGTGGACGGTGCGACCATGGGTGCGCCTGGTCCTGCCAGTGGATGTGGGATTTTCCCACATATTGGGGCTTTTTCAAGGGTTTATTTAATCACTTCATTGGTCATGGGTGTGCCCTTGATGTCGAGATGTGGGCTTTGATGAAGGTGGTTAAATATGTGGTCCACTTTGGTTGGATCTTTCTCTCTCTTGAATCGGACTCTATGCTTGTGGTAAATGCCCTCAAGAGTAGATCATGGCGTGTCCCCTGAATGATCTTCCCTCAATCGGTGGAATACCTCACCCTCTTCCAAAGGATCAACCTCAATGTGACACATTCCTACTGGGAGGTGAACTCGGCAATGGACACCCTCTCCAAACAGGCCTTGGTGGAAAGGTGCTTGACATGGTCTTTCACTACCCCGACCTTCTACTCCCTACATGTGGAATCTGATTTGAAGGGTGATATGTGCACCCGGTTTTGTAATCCGTCCCTGTAGTCTGCTGTTGTTTTCCTTCCTTTGGTTTCTCAATAAATTTTTGGGGGATTAGGTTAGCCCGGTCTCGAGCCATCCTTTCCCTAAAAAACTAAAACACCTCAAAGACCCTAAAACCCCATAAATCCCTCAATTTCCGAAAAACCACTTAAACAACCAAAATATATATAACTCCAAAGAAACATAAAACCCTTTAAAACGTACAATATATTATTAAACAGAAACACCCTAAAAACACAAACACACCCAACGTCCCCCAAAAAACTAAAAACCCATTAAAATTCACCAAAAATATTTATAAGTCTAAAAATAGTAAAATCCATTAAAAATACTAAAAAAACAATATATCCCTAAAAACCCAATAAGAATCATAAAAACCATAAAATAGAAAAAATCCAATAAACCCTAAAAAACCCTAAAAACTCTAAAACCACTAAAATCCTAAATAATTCTCTCAAAATAAATAAGTACCAAAAAAACATAAGAAAATCCTAAAAAAACCCGAACACCTATTATATACCTTAAAAAATAATAAAACCATTTGAAACCACTAAACCATCAAAAAACATAAAAAAACATTATAAACCCATAAAAACTGTAAAACCCGTAAAACATCTTAAAATCCAAAAAAATTCAAGAAAACACTAAAACCCCTAAATAACATAGAAACCCCCAAAACAGTAAAAAAATTTAAACCCCAAAAAACTAAAATCCACAAACATCCCACAAAATACTAAAAAACCTAAAACCAATAAAAAACATTTGGTAAACACTAAATAACTATAAAAATCCGTAAAACCCAAAAAAACACTAAAATGCTAAAAACACTGAAAAACCGAAAACCCTAAAAATCCCAAAAAATAATAAAAACTCAAAAAAAACATTAAACCCCTTAAAAACTCACCTAAAACATCTATAAATTACAAACCCCCTAAAACCCTAAAACTTAAACACCCCTAATGACCCTAAAATCCATTAAAACACCTAAAGAACTCTAAAACGTTCCACAAAACCAAAAAACAACAACAAAAATTGTTTATAAATACACTAAAACCATAAAAAACCATAAACTCCACAAAACATTTACAACCCTAAAATCCCTAATACCCTAAGGAACCCATAATAACCTAAAACCCCTAAAAATACTAAAACCCCATAAACCCCCAAATAACCTCACAAAATCCTAAAACCCATAAAACCATAAATAAACATAAACCCCAAAAAATCCCTAAAAATTCAAAAGACTATAAAAATCCAAAAACCCCTCATAGAGAATAAAACCACTTAAAACCACTAAGAGACTCAAAAAATTCCAGAATCTCCAAAAGATTCTAAAAACGATAAAAAACCATAAAATACCGAAAAAACATATAACCCCTAAAAGTCCCCAAAAACCATTATACATACAATAAACGACATTAGAATCCATTCCACACCATAAAGTACTCTAAATCCCAAAAAATCACTAAAACCCAAAAAAGCCCTAAAAACCATAAAACCCACCCAAACACCTAAAACCTATAAAACACCCAAAAAACCCTAAAACACAAAGTACTATAGAATATTGAAATCATAAAAACCTTATTAATAGTAAAACAAACCTAATACCCCTAATAACCTATAAAACGATAAAAACCTAAACACTATAATAACTCTAAAATCCTACAAAGCCCCTAAAATATCTAAAAACCTCTTAAAACCAATTAAAAACTCTTAAAACCTAAAAAATAATAACAACATAGAAACCATAAAAATCGTAAGAAAATCCTAAAATCCCTACAAATTCTAAAAAAACCTAAAACCCATAAAAATCTGACAAAGCAGAAAAAAAAACCCAATAAATCCGAAAAACCCTGAAAACCCTAAAAAACCTAAACAACCATACAAAACCATAAAACCGTTAAAAATACTAAAAGTACCGTAAAGACCTAAAACCACTAAAACTCAAAAAAAAATAAAACACTAAATTCCTTAAAAAAGATATAAACAAAAAAAATTATAATCCCTAAAAAACTATAAATTCTTATAGAACCCTAAAACCCAAAAATATCCTTTAAAAACAAAGAACCCTATAAATCGAAAAAATCACTAAAAACAAGAATATACTAAAAACAGACTAGAAACCCTAAAAACCTTATATTAAACATAAAATCCCAAAAAACCCAAAAACATAAAAAAATATAAAAACCCAAAAACCCCTTAAAATGTTTGAAAACCTCTAAAATACCTCCATAATGATCCATAAAACCCTGCAAACGCATAAAAAACCCCCAAACCCAGAAGGCCAATAAAACCCCAAAAAAATTTTAAATCATATGTACCACAAAAATTCCTAAAAAATATAAAAACCTAAAACACTAAAATATCATAGAACCATAAATCACCTAAAAACCCCTGAAAATCCATAAACACCAATAAAAACCCAAAAAAATTAAACCTATAAAATTATAAATATCCATAATAAAGTCACAAGATCCCTGAAAACCACTAAAGTCTTTAAATATCATCAAAAACCATAAAAACCCTAGAACCTTATAACCCCAAAAAATTATAAAAAAAATAAAATCCTATAAATACCCCAAAAAACTAAATAAATAAAAACCCTAAAAGCATAAAACCCCTAAAACACTAAATTAACATAAAAATACTAAAAACCCCAAATAACCCAAATAACCTACAAATATTTAAAAAATTTTGAATGCCATATTCCACAAAAAATACTACAACCATAAACACCCAGAAATTCCAACAAAATCCCTAAAACACTAAAAATATCTACTACCCAAAAAACACAAAATATCTCTAAATAATCTAACCCCCTGACATGGATAACCTCTATCAAAGACAAATAATTATTTTATTGACCATAAAACTAAATATAATCATAAAAAACCTATGAATAAAAACACCATAAAGAATACAAATACCAATAAATTCCTAAAGAACCAAAATCCATTAAACATAACAAAAACTAATAAAATATTAAATCAACTATTAAAACCCCTAAAACCCACAAAAACTCTAAAAACCTAACTTCCAGTAAAATAATAAATTACAATAAAAAATAAAATAAAACCACTAAAATAACCTTATAACCCCTATAAATTCAATGAAAATCACTAAATCCCACTTAAAACCTCTAAAAATCGAAAAAATCATAATAATTTAAAAATGCATAAAATCCCCAAAACCATTAAAATAATAAAATCTCTACAAAACCCTAAAACCAATAAAAACCATTTAAACATTTAAAAATCTAAAACAATTAAAAATCCATTTAAACCATAAAACCCCTAAAAACTGTAAAAATATAAAAACACTAAACCCCAAAAATAAACTCTAAAATCCTATATAACCCTAAACCATTAAAAAAATTAATAAACCAAATGTTCCTGTAGGCATTAAAAACACTCAACCCTTAAAAGCTATAATACCCCTAAAATTCCATAAAAACTGATAAACAATCCTTAAATCCCTAAAACCCCCAAAACACTAAAAAGTTCTTAAAATCCAGAAAACCTAAAACCCCATAAAATCTCCCAAAACCACTAAAAATCTTAAAACCCCAAAATACCCTAAAAATTCATAAAACACATATGACCCTTAAAATCCCTATAACCCCTAAACCCACTAAACAAATAGAACAAAAAAACATATTGGATAACATTAATAAACCTATAAACCATTTAAAAACTATAAAAACATAAAAAACACAAAAAGGTTGAGATCAAAAATTACATAAAAACTCTAAATACACTAAAAAACTCAAACCCCTAAAAACCCTTAAAATCTTAAAAAAAATATAAAATGACTCTAAACTCCCATAATATCCAAAAAAACACCAACCCCAAACCTAAATGACTCTAAAAACCTAATTGAACGTTAGAAACAATAAAAATGTACCAAATTAACGAATAAATCTAAAACCCATAAAACTA
The DNA here is from genome assembly GCA_963277665.1 of Viscum album. Classification (NCBI taxonomy): domain Eukaryota; kingdom Viridiplantae; phylum Streptophyta; class Magnoliopsida; order Santalales; family Viscaceae; genus Viscum; species Viscum album. The sequence goes on along the minus strand of OY728165.1, from coordinate 980,612,583 downwards.
TAAAATTCCAAAAATCAACTAAGATCCCTAAAAGACCCTAATATCCCTAAACCCACTATAAATCAATAAATGACAGCAAAAAATATAATAATCCAAAAATACTCATTAAAACCTTAATGACATTTAGGGACCATAAAATACCCTAAGACCACAAAATTCACCAAAACCACAAAATAACTTAAAATACCCTCAAAACCCAAAATCACCCTAAGTATCTAAAAAGAAACTATAAAACATTGAAAAAATATAATTTACCATAAAAACCAAAAATTCCGTAAAGGACTCTAAAAACTCTGAATGAGCTTATAAACCCTAAAGGACATTAGAAATAAAAAATAACCTTAAATAAAAATACAAATACCTAAAACCCTAAACAACCATAAAAAACAAAAAGACCTTAAAACCCCAAAAGGCCCTAAAAACCCAAAAAAAATTCCCTAAAACCCCAAACCCCCCTAAAGACCCTAAATGACCATACCCTAAAAACACATAATCACCCTAAATGTTGAAAATACCCTAAATCCCAAAAAAAACTTAAGACAGCTATGAAACCCAAAAATACACTAAATTAACCAAAAAACACCCTAAAATCATTAAATGATTCTAAAATATATAAAACCCCTAAAACCCAAAAATATCCTAAAACCCTAACACCCCTAAATACCCAAAATAATCTAAGACCATAAAATACCTGAATAACTCTAAGAATTTTAAAACCATTAAAATCACTATAACAACAAGAACATGTAAAACCCCTAAAATCAAAAAAAACCCATAAAACACCTAAAACCCATAAAAAGGAAAAAAAATCAAAATCCTCCAAATAAATTAACCCTTCTTAAAAAAAAGAAAATTGAAAAATCCCTTAAGGAACATGAAATCCCAAAAAAATGAAAGGACCATAAAACCCCAAACCCATAAAGGAAAGTAAAATCCCTAAAAATAATAAACAATTCTTAATCACTGAATAATAATTAAGGACCCTAAAAGTCATAAAAAGGATCAAATACCCAATAAGATAAAACCCCATAACCCTAAAACCATGAAACCCAAAACAGCCCTGTAAACCTAAAAAATTTAAATGGCCAAAAAAGAAAACAATAAAAACCCTAAATATAATAACAATCCTTCTAAAAACTCTAAAATCTATAATCCACTAATGACTATAAATAAACCCCAAAAAATTGAGAAAGCCCTAAAAATCCTAAAACCCATAAAACTACTTAAAAACCCATAACCCCCTCCCATCATGACAATTATAAAAACCTAAAACCCATAAAACCATTAATGATTCCAACACCCTCAAAACACCTATAAAAACCTGAAACATATAAAACCCTGAAAACCCATTAAACCAAAAAACCCTAGGAAACATAAAAACCGCTAATAATAGTAATACCTTAAAACCCTTACTAATATTATCCCCTCAACCCATAGAACCCATAAAACATTATAAAAATCTATAAAACACTAAAAACACAACAAACCAAAAAACCCTAAAACACTAAATACACTTAAAACCATAAATACATAAAAAACATTATAACTTCAAGAACACTATAGTACCCCCCCCAAACCAATAAAACACAAAAAACCCCCAAAACCACTAAAAAATCCAAACATTCCATAAACACTAAACCCCCCCTAAAAATCCTAAAAGGCCAAACATGATAAAAAAATAATGCAAAACCCCCATAAATACTATATATTCCTTAAAGTCCATAAAATACCGAAAACCCCAAACTATTAGAAATCCATAAAAACTCTAATGATGATAAACCCCATTAAAACCTAGGAAACAAAAAGGAAAACATAAAATACACATAAAATTCCTTAGAGTCCCATAAAATCCCAAAAAGACTCTATATACTCTGAAACTCCTAAAAAACACTAAGAACCCCAAAAAACTGGGAAAAACCAAGAAAAGCCTATAAAAACCCTAAATGACCCTAAAATCCATTAAACACCATTAAAAATCTAAAACCCCTAACAGACCCTAAAATACTTCGAAAAACTAAAAAACATAAAACCCCTAAAACCCTAAAACAAATTAAAACTTCGGAAACCCTAAAACAGTCTAAACTACAAAAAAACCACCCCCCTAAAATCGCCCAAAACCATGAAAACCAAAAGAACTATAAAACAATGAAAAAAACACCAAAAAAACCCAAGGATGATTTAAACCCCTAAATTACCCTAGTATCCATAAAACCCAAAACAACAAAAATCCCATGAAATAATAAAAAATTAAATAACATAAAAACTCTAAAAACCCTAATAACCTTAGTTATCTAAAATCGCAGAAAAACAATACAACCCGGAAAAATTCATCAATCCCAAAAAACCCATAAGCACCCCAAAAACTCCTAAACCACGTAGAGAAAATAAAAAAAAATACTTAAAAATATTTAAAACCCCTAATAAACCCCAAAAAACCATAAAATACACTAAAAACAATAAAATCCCATAAAACCCCAAACGATCCCTAAACTCCCTAAAAGAACCACAAAACCCTAAAACACTAAAAATCTAAAAATCCCATTAAAACCCTATAAAAATAAATGCCAAAAATATCCATTAAAACCATAAATAATACTGAAATCCCTAAAAAGACATAAAAAACTATAACCCCTAAATATCCTGTAGACACTAAAAATCCTAAAACCCAGAGAAATATTAAAAATTGAAAACAAGTCCTAAAACCTGCTAAAATACACCAATACCCTAGAAACTCTAAAAATACCTAAAACATTAAATATTCTAAAATGACCAAAAACAACAATGTCTTTAAAAACCCTAAAATACACAATAAACACCCTAAAATCCTAACAATAATGAATTCCATAAAAACATAAATCACCAAAAAACCTCCAAATAACTTGTAAAACCCTTAAAACTATAAAACCCTGGACAAAACCTCTAAAACTATAAAACCCCATAAACCCCTAATAAACCCCTAAAAACCATCAAACCATTTAGAATTCATTAAAACCAAAATACACTAAACACCAGGAAACACATGAAAATGATAAGATAACCCTAAATTACCATTAAAATCCCAAAAATCATAAAAACACAATAAAACACTAAAAACACATATGTAACTAGAAAACCCCTAATACTCATAAAACCCTAAAAACCCTACATATACTAAAAAAACCCTTAAACACTCTAAATCCACCTTAGAACTCTGAAAACAATTTAATAACCTCAAATAATCTAAAATCTGTAAAAAAAATAAAAGACCCAGACACCCAAAAAACTCAAATTGACACGATAACCCCTATAAAAACCCTAGAATACCATCAAACCCAAAAAACCAAAACAAATCCATAGACACCCAAAAAACCTAAAATTAATTATATCTGTAAAACCCCAAACCCCCCAAAAATTATAAATCCCTTAAAAACCATAAAAACACTAGAAACCCTAAAAACTGGAAATCCATAAAAACAATAAAATTACTAGAAACCTTAATGAAATCCTAAAACCCATAAAAACTAAAAAAATAAATACCCTAAACCCCTATTAGAACCTCTATAATCCTTAATAAACATAAATACCTAAAAACTAAAAAAACCCCAAAACCCCTAAAAACCCTGGAAGGTCCCAAAAAATTCCAAAACACAATAAATTACATTATAGCCATAACACCCTCTAAATATCCAAAAAATCTATTTAAACCCTAAAAACCATGAAAACCCTCAGAATATAAAAAAACCACTAAAACTGTATTAACACCCTGAAATTCATAAAAACCCTAAAACCCCAAAAAACCATAACAACCTAAGAACTCTTCTACAACCAAAAAACCCCCAACCCCAAATATAACTCTAATAACCCTAAAAACCATGACATCTCCTAAACTCTAAAAAACATAAAAACCCTGAAATCATTAAAAATCCATAAATACAATTAAAATACCTTAAAACCCAAAAAACTCTAAAAAACCTAAAAGGCCATGAAGAACCCTAAAAACCCAAAAAAACCCAGAATCCCTAAAAATCATCATATACCTTGAAATCAATATAAAATTCATAACAACCCCAAAAACCATAACAATCATTAAAATCCTTAAAAACACTTAAATCCACAATAATCAATTAAAAAATAAAATATTAAAAAATCCCATTAAAACCCTACAATTCCAAAAAAACAATTAAAACCCAAATACCGGTAAATAATATTAAAAATATAAAAGTCATAAAAAACTCTATAAACCAAAAATATCCATAAAAACCATGGGTAACCAAAAAAACCCAAAAAACCAAAAACATATTTTAATACACTAAAATACCCAAAACCCTAAAAACACTTCAAACCCCAAAGTCTCAGATGAACTCTTATACCCCAAAAATCCTAAAAGTACATAAAAACCAACTATTATCCATAGAAATCATTAAACACCTAAGATCCCTAAAACCCATAATCCCTAAAAAAAAGCTAAAACCCCATAAACCCCATTAAAACACTTAAAAAATTTAAAATAACCTAATACCCTAAAACACATAAAAACATAAAGGACTATTAAAAAAATAAACCCCTAAAAAATACTAAAAACACCTAAAAACCCTAAAACACATAAATCCGTTTAGACTCAAACCCCCCCCCCCCAAATAAAAACCCTAAAACAAAAAAAAATCTATAAATACTTGAAAGAACTTAATAATTCTAAAATATCATAAACCCAAAAGCTCCTTAAAGTAACAAAAAACAATAATAATCCTAAAGGAACCAAAACACTAGAAAACCCGTAATGTGACCGTAATGTCCTTAAAAGCCCAAAAAGACACTAAACACCATAAAACCCTAAAATACAAATTACCCTAAAACCCCTAAATGACTCTAAAAATTCTAAAAGACTCTATGAACCTAAAAACAATAAAAAAACCTAAAATACCCAAAAGGATCCATAAAAAATACTAGAGGAACCAAAAACCACAAAAAACACTAAAGGACCATAACAACACTAAAAACCATAGAATACCCTAAAACCCTAAAAACCATTAGGGTCCATAAAAATTAACAAAATCCGCAAGGGACCTGAGAAACCCCAAAATACACTAAATTACCTGAAAAAAAACCAGAACCATATAAATACCATACGTGACCCAAGAAAACCATAAAAAATATAAATGTCCTGACACCCATAATAGAACCTAAATCACAAAAAATCTTTAAAAACATAAATAAACCATAAAACCACTAAAATAACTTAAAACCCCTAAATACCCTAAAAACATAAAAACATAAAATGACACTAAAACATGTATAACCCCCCAATGAAAAAAAACCCAAAATAACACTACAACACCTTTAAACCCCAAAAAATCACAATAACCCATAAAAATCATCAAAAACAAAAAATTACTAATAATATGAAATCCATAAGTACCCTAAAACCCTAAAACCTCAAAAACTCACAAAATATAAAAATTCTTTTAATACCCCTCTAATACCCCAGAAAACCCAAAAGGACCCTAAAATAATCATACTGCAAACTAAAATCATATAAATATTCTAAAGTACAAAAAAAACATAAAGGACCCTAAAACAATAAAAAATCACTAAAAGACCTTGAAAACCCTAACCCCCTAAATTCCATTAACACACACAATAATCACAAAATTCCTTTGAATTATAACAAAACGCTAAAAACACAAACATATATAAAACCCCAAATTGATTGAAAATTACTTTATAAAAACACTAAAAGGCCTTAAATAACCCTATAAAAACCATAAAGGATCCTAAAAATTAATAAATGACCTAAAAATAAAAAAATCCTAAATACCTATAAATGTAACTATTAAACAAAAAAACCCCCAAACACTAAAATACCATCGAAAACCTAAAATACTAAAAACCATAAAACAAAAAAAAATACTAAAAACACCAAAAAACCATAATTCCCCTAAAACCCTAAAAATAGAAAACCCCTAAAACCCAAAATCGCAAAAACATCCAAAAAATGAAAATCCATAAAAACACTAAAAAAAATTACCCTAAAACCTAAGAAATGGTACAAACCCTAAAAAGTGGTAAATTTATAAAAAAACCCATAAGACAACCTAAAACACTTTGAGAAAACAAAAACCCTTAAAAAACACAAATTCCATAAAAATCATAGAATTCAATAAAAACTATAAAAACCCAAAAAATATAAAACTCTCCAAAAAACTGAAAATATCCTAAAACCCTGTAAACCCTAGAAATCCCTTAAAATTCTAAAAACCCCAAACATACTTAACAATACTAAATACCAAAAAAACCAAAAATAATCCCATATAAATTATAATCCCACCTAAAATTTCCCTAAAGAAGTAAAAACCCAGAACCCATAAAATACCCAAAAACCCAAAAACCCAAAAAGTCAATAAAACGATAAGATTGCCTATTTTTTTTAATACTATAAATAAACTCAAACACTATAAAACCACTTAAACACCATAATTTTTTTTTCAAATCCTCAAACAAACCCTAAAACCACACAAACCATAATGACCCTAATACCCCAAAAAAACTCAAAACATCTAAAAATCCATCTAAGAAACTAAAATCACTAAAAAAACAAAAACCCCGAAAAAACACAAAAAAAAAATAATTAGACATTGCCGATCCCTAAAATCCATATAAAAACCATTAATCCTCTAAAAACCACTAAAACACCCTAAAACTCCATAAAAGACCCAAAAAACATTTAAAAACTATTAAAATACCCTAATAAATTTCCCATTCATCATCATATATTTTATTTAAAACACCATACAACACAAAATCCAAACAAACAAATAAAAATAAAAATAAGAAAAACGAGGACTATGGGGGTCTAAAATGTTGGATCCCAAGAGAATCCCCTCTGGCTAGGTTCCCCCCTTCTAGAAATAGTAAAACAATATCTGGATAACAAAGGTTGTTCATCCCATGGGTTGACAACGAGGCAAGAAAGATTACGGCCTTGTTCCCCTCACGCCATGTATGAGAAACGTAGGTGTTTCCATCCAAGAGACTGAGGCTATTCCTTATGATGTAGGATATCGACCATGGAATGAGGCACTAGCGTAACAGAGAGTTGTAGAGAATGATGGAGTCAGTTTCCACTGAAATAATGGTGAAGTTACTCTGCCTAGATAGTTGGAGACTAGAGAGCATTGCCAGGGAGCCAACTTGTAGAGAATGGCCCATTCCACAGTGGGCAACAAAAGCATCCACAACTACACCATTCTTATCATGTATCACTCCACCCCCACTCAGGGTGCCCAGAATGAACGAGCCATCAGTGTTCAATTTAGGTCCTAATATATGAGGGTTCTATCTAACCCACTTCCCCTACTTTCCCTCGCTGATGGGGGTAGCTGATTGAATATGGTTTTCCAAAATCCCCATGGTGGGGGCACCCCACCAGCCTTTTCTAAGGAGGACCATATCCAATAACAAACACATAACCCTTATAACCACCACTTGCTGGGAATAGGTGTCCCTTTCAAAGATAGATTTGTTCTGAGCCATCCAATTTCACTAATAGCCAGCTGCTAGGACCAACACATGAGCCATAAACTCTTCCCCTTGGATTCTTACACTGTGAAACCATCTCTCAAGGAAGGGAGATTCCCTCTTGTCTATGGACACCCAGCCAATGAAGCCACTGAGGGCCAACCATTCTGCATTTGCCAATTCTCCCATAAAGAACAGGTGAGCTGCAATTTCCTCCCTATGCGTCCTGTGCTAGGAGCAACTTGATTCCTTCTGAAAACCCTTAAGACCAATTAAAAATATTTTGAAACCCCAAAACCCCAAAAAACACTAAATACTATAAAAAACAAAAAATTAATAAACAACCATGTAAAAAATGAAACAACTAGTTATCCAAAAAAATCAATAAAAACCATGAAAACTAGGAAAAACCCTAAAACCCTAGAACAACTATAAAAACATAACAACCCAAAAAATCTAGAAAACCAAAAAATCCAAAATACCCCTTGAAAACCCAAAAAACAATAAAACCCATGAATCCCTTAAGATAACACTAAAAACATAATAACACCAAAAATAACATAAAAACATTAAAAAATCTACAAATCTTAAAAACCCTAATACTCCAAAAAATAAAAAAATAAAAACTAGAAAAAACCATTTAGGCCACATTAACCCCTAAAACAATAAATAATCCAAAACCCTTAAAAGATCCTCAATCCCAATAACCCAAAAAAAAGACACAAATATTCCATAACAACACTATAATTTACTAATTTACCTTCAACACCCTAATACCTTAAAAAACACTAAAACCCAAATACCCCAAAAAATCCTAATTAATTTTAAAAACCCAAAAAAACTCTACATTTCATAAACCACCAAAACCAACCTTAAAACCACTAAAAAACCTCAATACCAAAAATCTATAAATCCCCAAAAGTCCATAAAAATCCTAAAAACCCTAATAAGCCTAAAACCCAAAAACAAAAACCCCTAAATACAATAAAAAATACTTTAAAACAGTAAAAACCTTAAAAACTCTAAAACTAAAAGATACCCAAAAAACACCTCAAATTCATTATAGATCCAAAGACCCTTAAAATCATAAAAAACCAAAAAACCCTAGACAAAAACCCTTAATGATTCCTAAAAACATGAACTATAATAAGAATACCAAAAAAAATCACTAAAGTCCCCAATACCCACTAAAACACAATAAAACACTAAAAATCTAAAAAACAAGGGAACATTAGAAAACCTAAAAAACATTGAAAACAATAGAAACCATTATTATCACTAAAAACATAAATACCCTAAAAACATAAATATATCTCAAAACCTAAATCCCCTACTACAAAAAAATATAATAAACCTAAAAAAATTAAAAACCCTGAAAATAATACTTTAAAAAACATAAATAAATTTCAAAACCTAGAAAAACATTAGAAACCCTAAAAACATGAATACTCTAAAAATTGCTAAAAATAAATGAAAAAAAACATGCAAACACACAAAACAAATAAAATAATTTAAAACCACTAGAAACATCTGAACACCATAAAAGACCTAAAATAACTAAAACCCCTTCAAATACTTAAAATGATCTAAAAAATCCGAAAACCCCTAAAACTAAAAAAACACCTAAAAACTCTAAAACCTAAAAATTTCGTAAATACTCTAAAAAATCTAAAACCATAACAAACCCTCAACATTCCAAATTACCTAAAATACCTAACAACACCTAAAATATCCCTAAAAACATTAAAACACTAAAACAATAAAAAAACCCTATATACCATCAAAGACCCTAATAAAAGAAAAAATACTAAAAGCCCCTAAAACACTAAAACAACATTAAGACCCAAAAAACCCAAAAACCCGATGATCATAAAAGTACCTAAACACATTTAAAACTACAAAAAACTGTTGAAACCTTTAAAAACATAAAATCCTAAAAACCATTAAATACCCTAAAATCCTTGATAACCCGTTTAAATATTAAAAATATTAAAAACCCCAAAGTACCTTAAAATTTAACAATGAAAATGTCATAAATTCCATAAAAATTTTTAAAACCAAGGAAAATAATTAACAAAAAAATACGTAGAAAACATAAAAATACTAAAAACCATAAATACCTAAAATACCTAAAAACATCTAAAAGACAAAAAAACCCTACAAGGACCCTAAAACCCAAAAGACGATAAAATACCATTATAACATAAAACCCATAAGAGACTAAAAACCCATAAAACCACTAAATGACAATAACAATCATAAATACCCTAAAATAACCGAAAATAGCCGAAAATAATATAAAAAACGGAAATGGACCCTCAAAACCCCTAAAAACGTAATGGATCCTAAAAACCCCCCAATGGCCCTAAAAACACAAAACCACCTAATATACCATAAAAACCCATAAACCCCATAAAGGAACCTAAAGCCATTCAAAAAAAATTAATTACCCTAAAAACAACAACATCTCATAGAGGCCCATAAAAATCCTAAAACCCCTTAAACCCCCCCCCCCAACACAAAAAGACCATACAAATCCAATTAAAAATCCAAAACAACCTAGAAAACCACTAAAAATACATAAAAAACAAAAAACGAAAAACCCCGAAAAACATTGAATAATCCTAAAAACAATAAAAGTCCCTAAAACCCAAAATGACCCAAAATACCCCCAAAAATATATAAAACCCCTTAAAACCATAAAACACCAATACTCCTAATTGACCATAAAAATAATGAGCACCTTAAACCACCTAAAAGTCTACAAACCCAAAAAAAACTAACCATAAAAAACATAAAAACCCTAAAGACCTAAAAACATTTTAAAATCACCCAGATAATATAAAAGATCCAAAATACCTTAAATGTCCCTAAAACCCTAAAAATGCCCAAACCTCCTAAAACTTATATATCACCAAACCCCCTAAAACATTAAGAGACCATAATACCATAAATTACCCTAACCCCCCCCCCCACCCAAAAAATCCAAAAACTGGAAAAAAAAATTCTCAAAAACCCTAAACCCCTTGAAAACCATTAACTCAATTGAAACCCATAAAACCCCTAAAAACTCTAAAAATACTATAATAAACTCTAAATAATAATAAAATAATTAAAAAATTACCCTAAAACACAAAAAATACCTAAAACACCTAACGAACCTTAAAACCCTTAAGAAACAATTAAAACAATCAAATATCCAAAAAACAATAACCTTATAAATCCTTAATAAATTTTAAAACTCTAAAAAATCCAAAATCCTATAAACCCAAAACACCATAATCCCTAAAAACACTATAAATCATAAATACCCAATAAGCCCATAACAACATTACAAATCTATAAAAATGATTAAAACCTATGCATACCTTAAATACTTCTAAAAGCCCGGAAATAACATAAAACACTAAAAATTTCTAACAAACTAAAAAGGAAAATATTACTAAAAACCGTAGAACCCAAAATAAATCCCTAATAGACTAACAACCCATGAAACCTCGAAAGAACCTAAAATCCATAAAACACCTATAACCATATAGAAACATTAAAAAACCAACTAAAATTTTATAAAATACAAGAAATCCTCTAAAAACACGAGAACCCATAAAAGAATGCAATACACATTAATAAATTAAAACACACCAACAATATAAAAAAACCTTAAATGACCTAAAAACCCTAAAACCACTAAATGTCCAAAGAAAACTTATAAAAAACTAATATAACATAAATTCCATTACAAAATCTAAAATAATAAGATACCTAAAAACCTATAAAACCCTATGAGTTCCCAAAACCCCTAAAGAACTTCTTAAGAACTAATAACCAAAAGAAACCTCCAATCACCATAAATACCCTAAATGACACTGAAATTCTAAAGACCCAAAAAATCCCTAAAAACCATAAGAACATTAAAACAACCCTAAAAACTCTAAACCCCCTGATACCTAAAATATCTAAAAATCCATAAAAACCCTAAAACCCAAATCTATTTAAATTTTAAGAACCATTCGAACCCCTAAAAATCAAAAATGCAATAAATCTATAAAACCCTAAAAACCAAAATAAAACCTAAATCCATAAATATGATATGAAAATCCTAAAAACACTAAGAAACATTAAAACCCCTAAAATACACCAATAAACAAAAACCCCTAATAAAAAAATCCCCAACAAAACCTAAAAACACTTGATATTCCCAACAAAATCTAAATACCGCGTAAACACCATTTAAACCCATCAAACCCTCTAAGACCCTAAAACCCCAAAAAACCTAAAATCCACAAAACAACCGTTAAAACCCTAGAACTCAAAAAACCCCAAAAAAACTAAAAAACCATAAAAATTTAAAAACACTAAAACCCCTTAGTGTACGCCAAAAACAACAAAAAACACCAAAAACAATAAAATTCCACAAAACCCTCTAAAAGCACAAAAAAACACTAAAAATAAAAATACTATAAAAAACACAAAAAACACCAAAACCCCCAAAACCCATTAAAAACCATAAAACCCATAAAATCCTTAAAATCACTAAAACCCTCAAAAAATATACAAAATATCTAAACCCCTAAAACCCATACAAACACTAAGAATCCCTAACAAATACTAAAAACACTAAAGACACTACAAAACCCAAAAAACCAAAAAAATCCTTAAACCATATAAAATCATAAAACCTAATAAACCCTTAAAAGAACTCTAAAAATAATATTTGAACCCAAAAAAGCTAAAACCCGAAAAAAATCCTTCAATCCAAAATTACACTAATAAGCTATAAAACACTAAAAACCATAAAAGACACTCAAATCACTAAAAATCCAATAACTCCTAAATATCATATAAAGATAAAAACACCTTACACTTATAAAATACCCCTAAAATTAAAAAAAATGTCCAATAAAATTCCTCAAATCACTTAGAAACCCCCAAACCCGTAAAAAACCCCTAAAACCCATTAAAAACCCTAAAAAATTCGAGACCAATAAAGACCCTTAAACCCCAAAATCTATATAAACCACAAAAAACAATCAAAACCCCCATGAGAAACTATAAAATCCACAAAAAACATAAAAATGCATAAAACCCAAAAACCCTCAAGAAACCCTAAAACATTTGAGAACTATTAAAACCCTTAAAACACATAGGAAAACAATAAATACATTAAAAACATAAAAAACATCCAATTCCCCTAGAAAATGTTAAAACCACATAATATCCCAATAAAACTAATAAAAACCCCAAACTAATATAAATAATAAAACCCCTACAAACCAGAAAAAATTTCTATCCAAGGCTACCCCCACTCCCTAAAATAGCTAAAAACCCTGAAAACAGCTAAAATAAAAAAAACATTAGAATAGGAAGAAAAATCATGACAATACTAAGATAGATCTAAATATAAAACCCTAAAAACCAAAAAAATGCTAAAACACTAATAAACCATAAAAACTCATAATAACGACTAACAATCCATACAACTCAAATCCCCATAATAGTCCATCAAAATACCATAATTCAATAAATCCCATAAAAAATCTAAACACCCTAAAAATAACATCAAACCTATAGAAACCCACAATATCCTAAATTAGTAAAAATAAAAAAAAAAATACACTTTTATGACATAAAAAACCCGTAAAGAACCCTAGCAACCAAAAAACCCCTATAATTGAAAAAAAACAACCCCCAACCATATCTCTTAAATACCCTAAAAATGGATAAAAAACAGAAAACCAAAAAACCCAAAAAAATCACCAGTAACCCTAAAAAACCCAAAAATCATTTAATGACAGAAAAATACTAGAAATGGTTAAAATACTAAAAAATTAAATACCCTTAAATAATATATAACTTTAAAAATTACAAAAAAAACAAAAAACACCTAAAACTCAACAATGAACCAAATAATATAGAAATTCACAAAACCCCACAAAACCCCTAAAAATCCTCAAAAGGCCAAAAAATCCAAAAAAAACCCTAAAACAACTAAAGATTCCGAAAGATAATAAAACCCTAAAACCCTAAAAACCATAATATACACTAAAATAAAAAACCCCCCCAAAATTAAATAAAACCCCTAAAATCCCCCAATATCCATAAAAACTCTAAAAACCGTAGGAACCGTGAAAACACTAAAAGTCCTAAAAACCCAAAAAAAACCCATAAAGGGACCTAAACCCCATTAAAACTAAAAAACATAATGGACCCTAAAAACCCTAAAAACCCTAAATACATTAAACGACCCAAAAATCCCCAAAAACCCTACCCCCTCAAAATCCTAAAACCCAAGACCCTATAAATTTGATAAAAACCATGAAACCCTTATAAATCAATCATCAAACCCCAAAAAAAACAAGAAAACACTAAAAAACTCTAAAAACCCTATAAAACACTAAAAAACATGAACCCTCTAAAAACCATAAAACCCAAAAAAAACATGACCGACCATTGAAGCATTGAAAAATTGTAAAACCCATTACGCCTTAAAAATCATAAAAATCCCCAAATAACCAAAAATCACTATAAAAACCCAAATCGCCCTAAAATACTAAAAACCAAAAAACCCCTAATAACTATAAGAAACCCATAAATCGCCCAAAAACCCCGAAAAACCCCTTAAAACCCATAAAACACTAAAAACAAAAAAACCTAAAACCACCAAAATAGCATTCCATGTACACTAAAAAACTATATAACATAGATAAATCATAAATAGTCTATAATATCATTAAATCCCATAGAAACATAAAAACCTATAAGACCCCAAAAAAAACATAAATATATAAAATTCCACAAAAACATAAAGAAATAATAAATATACATAACAACCAAAAATAATAATAAATTCATAAAACACCAAAAGTCCCTAAAACATTAAAACCCCAAAAAGTGAAAAAAATATCCCAAAAACCTAAGAAAATCTAAATGATCATTAATATCCTAATATTCCTAAAAATCCTATAAACCTATAAAATTAATAAAAGACACTAAAATCATTAAATACCATATAATACCCAACCCCCTATAAGAATCCAACAAATTCTAAAACCCAGAAAGGACTTTAAAAACTATAAATGAACCTAAAAACCATGAATGAACCAAAAAAACAAAAAACCCTTAAAACCCATTAAAACCCCATAAAAAACAAAAAAACACCCTATGAAAACCTTAAACACAATAAATAAGGATTACAAACCCTTCATCCCCCTAAAATCCATTAAAACCCATAAGAACTCGAAAACCCCTAGAAATCACTAATAACACTAAAACCCCACAAAACCTTAAAAACTATAAATACTATAAGAACCCATATAACAAATAAGAACCTTTCAAACCCCTAAAAACATCTAACATTCCTAAAATTATAGAATCCCCATAAAACTGTAAAAACACAAAACACACAAAAACCCATAGAAACAAATAAAAAAACAGAAAAACCTCTAAAAATCCAAATAAAATAGAAAAAAACATAATACCCCTAATACAGAAAAACCCTAACCCCCTAAAAAATTCCAAAACACCCTAAAAAATAATATCCTAAAAATATTAAAATCCCTAAATCTAATGAAATGAAAGAGAAAAAATATAAAACCCCTAAAAATCAAAAAAAACCAAATAAATGAATAAACATCCTTACAACTGCTAATATCCCTCAAAATACTAAAACCCATAAAACCCCTTTAACTATCTAAAAATATATAAATACCCTATGACCCTAAACCCCCTAAAATTCCACAACCAACATAAAACATACTAAAACCCATTAAAACCCTAAAGGAGCCAAAAAAACCCAAAAAATCCTAAAAGTTCCAGAATACCAAAAAAACCTAAATATCATATATGACTCTAAAGACCATATAAACCCTAAAAGTCTCTAAAAATTTCTTTTCATGCCCAAAAAATCTAAAAATACCTAAAACCCATAAAACCCATAAAACCCCTAGAATATTAAATACCCTAAAAACCCCAAAACGCAAAAAAACCTAACAAAGGAAAACTTCATATAAACCCAAGAATCCCAAGAAACCGTAAAACACTAAAAACCCAAAAATGACTGTAAAACTATAAAAATAAAATAACCAATAAAATACCTAAAAACTATAAAACACTATAAAACATAAACACCCTAAAAACTATTAAAAATAAAAAACCCCCCCTAAATCCATTAAAAGTGTTATCAAACTATAAAATACCAAAAATATATAATAAATAAAAAAACCTTAAAAACCAAAAAAATCTCTAAAAATACAAATACTCATCCAAAACCTTAAAAAAATAAAAAAATTCTATAAAACCCTGAAACCCTATAAAAGCCAAAAACCCCTGAAACGCCAAAAAACCATAAAAATATTAAAAAACAAAAAATAACACTAAAAAATCAAGAAAAACATTAAGGAAACGTCAAAAATCTAAAACCATGAAAACCATATAATTTTTTTAAAAAATAAAAAAGAATAATAGATTTATAAAACCCCTTAATTAATGCTAAAATCACCTGAAAACCTAATAATTATAAAAACACTAAGATCCCAAAAACCATAAAAAATATAAAAACCCATAAAAGGTAATTAATAACCCCTCAATACCTAAAAAAATCAACTAAAAACCCAAAACAAATAGACAAAACATTAAAAACCAATTATTCATTAAAATCCATTAAAAAATCTAACAACCTCTAAAGGCTTATAATCCTTAAAACACCTAGAAGTTACTAAAACCATAAAATCCCTTAAAACCCAAAAAAACCAATAAACCTAGAAATTCGTAAATAGTATAGTAATCTTATAAACCCTGAAAAGACCCTAAAATCCATAAAAACATAATGCACCTCTAAAAACAATGAAAAAAAATCCTAAAATTCAATAAAAACCCTAAAAACCCTAAAAACCGATAATAGCCCTTACAAAATATTAAGAAAACCTAAAAACCATAAAAATAGTAAAAAACCTAAAAAAAACTATGAAAACCCAAAGAACCATTAAAAATCGTAACAAACCTAAAAAACTAAGAACCCTAAAAAACTAACGGACCCATAAAAACAATTATAAGCCCCAAAACTCGAAAAAACACTAAAATCCCAAAAATTCATAAAATACTTAAAAACCCAAAACCCCAAGAAAATCCTAAAAATATATTAAAATACTAAAACCACTAAAATAATCCTAAAAACAAAAAAAGTACTATAAAACCCAAAAACCAAAAAACACAAATAAAAAATAATAACACTCCTATAAACCACTAAAAACCCAAATACAAAAAATAAATCGTGAACTACCAGAAAACTCTAAAACTCCCAAAACACTAAAACCCCTCAAAACACTATAAACACCATAAATATATGTTAAACCACAAAAAATTGGAAAACACATAAAATAACTACAATTATAAAAACATCAAAAGACCCAATAGTGCCCTAAAAACACCAAAAACAATAAAAATGCTAAAAAGGAATAAAATCCATTACAACACCTCAATACTCTAAAAACCCAAAAATCGTCAAGAAAACCTAATAAACATAAAAAATATTAAAATATTATAAAATATTTAAATCCATATTAATAGTAAAAATGATAAGAACCACTAAAAACAATAAAAAAATTTAAATCCTAAAACACTAAAACACCCAACAACTCCCTAGAAAACACTAAATACGGAAAAAATTGCTAAAAACACAAAACAAATCCTAAAGGACCCTAAAAACCTAAAACCCATAAAACCCATAAAGATTAAAAAAACCATAAACCCTAATCAAACATCTAAAAACCCTAAAACCCTTAAAAAATTAATAACATGAAAACAATAGAAAACCAAAAAACCCAAAAAAATACAAAAAAGAGACAAATTTACTAAAACCCCTTTACAACACTAAGAATTCTAAAAACCATAATTACCATAGAAAATAAAAAAAATAGATCCATAAATCTCAAAAACACCCACAAGGACTCTAAAAACCATAAAACCAATAAATCTCCAAAAAAATATAAAAACCATAAAATACACTAAAAACCACTAAAACAAAAAATTCCCTCAAAACCCTAGAAACTGTATAAATCCTTTAAAATATAAAACCATAAAAAATTTCGAAACACTAAAAATCAAAATCCCATAAAAACCCTACAAACACTAAAAAATTTAAATGTCCATAAAACCTAAAAAACTGTAAAGGTCCATAAGAGGCCAACCCCCCCCCCCCCCAAAGTTCCTAAAACCCCTAAAAATCAGTAAATACAATAAAAGACATTAAAATATTAAGAGAAATAAAATAACGTAGATTATCACAAAATAACCAAAATGAATCACAACACCTTGAACCCCTTTAAAGGACCCTAATGACCATAATAACCTAAACGACCTTAAAAATCCAAATTACCATAAAGGTCCCTAAAAATATAAAAAACCTGTTGCTTCATAAAAATAATAAAAAAACCCTATGTAACCTAAAAACCCCGAAAGGGTTCTAAAAATAATAAATAACAATAAAAAATTTAAAACAAAATACTGGACTCTAATAAACAAAAAAAACCCTAAAACCATACAAAGACTGCAAATAAATTTGTGATCGTAACCCCCAACCCAAAGAATAAAAAAACCTATAATTCCCTAAATACACCGAAAAAACACTAAACCCCCTTAAAGGTACCTAAAAAAATAAAACACTAAAAATAAAAATTAAACGGCATCAATTACTGTATACACCTCTAAAAAATTAAAAGTGACTAAAAACCCTGAAAACCCCTAAAAACATAAAAATCCTAAAAATCCTAAAAATAAAAAAATTAAAACAATTATTGAAACCCTAAAACCCCTAAAAACATTAGAAAATCCATAAAAACAATAAAGAACACTTGAAATCCGTAAAAGCCTAAAAACATGAAAAACCCCTAAAGCCCAGAAAACCCTAAAACCCCCGGCTAAACCTAAAAGCACTAGACCTAAAAACAGTAAAACATAAAAAAAACAAAAACGCATATAGAAACTGAAACATAAAAACACCTAAAAGACACTTAAAACTCTCATGTACCCTAAACCCCTAAAATCACTAAACGAAAACAAAAACATAAAAAAGTTGTAAATCCGCTAAAACACCTAAAAACCAACAGAAGACCCTAATCCAAGGTAAAAACATTAAAATGAACTCAAACCCATAAAATCCTAAATATAGTAAATTGTTAAAATCAAATAAAATCATTGAAACTCTTAAAAACCTCTTAAATCCCATAAGACACATAAAAACCCTAAAACCCAGCAAAAACCATAAAAAATCATAATGTCCCAAAAGACCCTAAGGATACCTAAAATCATAAAAACCCCTAAATATAAAAACACTAAAAATAACCAGTCTCACTAAGAACACTAAGACTATAAAACAATAATATAGTAAAACACATAAAACCTAAAATCCTAAAAAACTGATAAAATACAATAAAACCACCTTAGAAACCCAAAAACAACCTAAAACTAGAGAATTCACATAAATTCAAAAACCATGAATGAACCTAAACAAATTGTAAAACCTAAAATTCCTTAAAAACATTATAAACCCACTAAAATACTCTAAACCCCATAGATATAGAAAAACTCTAAAAATCCACAAATGTTTAAAAACCCCCAAAACACATAAAAACCCGAACACCCATAAGACCCTAAAAAGTTAATTCAATGACCTAAAATAGAAAAAATATAATAACCCCTTCAAACCCAGAAATACCTTGATAACCGTTGTTGGCTCCTGAAAACACATAATAAATGATAAATATATTTTCATGAAATTTTTATAGTCAACATAAAACCAAATAAAATTTCAACAAAATGTTAAAGGGATATGATTTGTGAAGGATTAATTGAGAACTCATATAAAATTACCCAATAGAATATGGTTGATCAAAATGGAGTCCCTCCACTCCCCACGGAATCCCAGTACAAATTTTTTTTGAGACACAATGATGTCTGTCGTAACCCACCAACAAAACAAACAAATTTCTAGGGGTGAATGGTTATTTTCATCCCCAATGAATGAAAGAATTCATGGTACTTGGTGTCCTCCCCAGGCTCATCAAAATTAGATCCCCACATCCCACTGTGGATTATATACCATCAAGATAGTCATTTGGAGGCTTCCTCATTATATAATTCCAGTGGGATTAGGAGGAAATGGTGATGGATAAGAAAATAGGATAGAAAATTTGGAAAAGGTGTGGGAATAATCAATTACAGGAACCATTTCACAAACCATATGTGTATGTCTCATTCTGCATACTAAAGAAATAACTTTTAGAAAATATTATTTGATTACCCCTCCATATAATTATGTGACCACTTTTTGAAACCATATCTAGAGGTCCCTATATGGAATCACATTCACAAAAGATTCCACATAGAAGCAGTTTCATTTGAAGCATGTGGCGTTAATTTTGGACCCCTTCTGATAAATAAATTTATTTTCAATTGGACACATTGATACCAATCCATTGTGGAATCCCTTATCACGAAATATAGCAAAAAACCGTTCATAGGTATCCCTTTTACGGAGAACCTTAATGGTCAACCCCTCACATACAACCCTTCACTGGAACATATTTTCATAAGACCCTTGAGGAACCCCCTTCATGGGATACATTTCATAGAAAACATGTCATTGATTAGCCTTGGTAGAATCCCATTGCAGCCAACCCATAAAAAATAGTCAATCACAGAAAACACTATTCAAGAATGGCTATATGACCATTTTGAAAATTATTCACACCCATTGGCACTATCAACAGGGATATACCCCCACACCCCCACTTGAGATAACTCTCGAGCAATGCTCCTCACCCTCTTGGGAGGTCCATTCACTACCATCACTGAACCCCATGAAAAATGGAGAGTCTCACAGTGAACCTTTCATGTCGGGTCATGTAAATTATGGGTTACCCCTTACACCGCATTAATGCCTACCCCTAGAATACCATGATTTTAGATATTCATCCACACTCTATGAAATACCTTGAGTTTATATATTCCCCTTGGACCCTATCACGCATCACATGATGAGATTTCCATCTTAGGTTCCTCAAGTAATTTGATTCAACACACTCCATAATAAATTCTTAGAACCGCATCAACTGACTCATATACTATGTTAAACAAGAAAGGGATGCCCATTCGTATGTCCCAAACCATCCATTTCTAGGATAATTCATCCTAGTAGTACCTGAAACATGACATTAAAATATGTTTCCATTATCATAGCTATATGAATTAATTCTATATATAAAAAATATAATAATCATAGGAAGCCTACTATGATAAAAATGAGATTCCATTTGAAACAATCAAAAGATGCATAATGAAATGATAATGATATGGTGGCCAAACATTCAAATTGGAATCCTTCAAGGTGTACGCAATGAAAAGTTGTAGGGTATCCATCTTAGAGAAATCCCATAGTCATACTTTCATGAGGAAACACTCTTGAAAATCTTCGCAAATTGATGGTACAATGACTAGAGGAGACATGAATCAAATCCCTCTCTCTCTCCAATTAGGCTATGGTTGTGAAATTAAGAGAGGATATGAGGGTCATATCTCTTTATTTACAACTCCCTAGGCTATCTAAGATTCCTCCACCAATGGAAAATGTGTATCATGTGATCTTTAGATATACTTATTCATCTGGTTTCTCACATCAAGCATGAATCATGTTGGAACTTAAGTTATTGGGGATCATGACATCCACACGATACCATCCCTCAAAAGGGAGTCTTTGCATGTGTATGACCAAACCCAATACCATCAAAGGACCATATTACTGACGAATCTAATGCATGGGACTCTTACTCAGTCTAATCCTGAATCATGTCACCTCAAATGGGCCTCTATAAGTTTAATACCCAACCTACTGAACTACATTGTATATGATTCCCAACTAATTCGAATATGTAGGAATACTCCATGAGATCCAAACCCAACACCCAAATTCACCATAATGTTCTCTCGGCTACATTCTTAGTAAGGTCATCTTAAACATAGATAGTCATATTCCTTCAGGGTCCCATTCATTATCATACTTATTTGATCACATACCAAGTAAGATAACACACATCTGGGATACCACATATATTCCAGGTCCCTTGGGCTAACTCAACATTAGTCCCACACCATCATTGACAAGGAACCTTTCTCCAAGAAGTCGTTATCACATGATGTTAAACTACATATTTCTGTCCTCTTTGCATGAACCTAAATGGTGATGTGTTCTATTAAGTGGCCCCAACAAATGTGGGTTCGATACCTTTCAAGAGGATAGATAAGAATCCCATTTTATTATTCAATCCCAAAATAATAAAAATCCCCCTAGATGATAGTAAACTTCAATGTGTCTCACTCTGTGGCATAAAACCAATAAAATTTTAATGAACAATTAATTAATGTATAATCATTCCCTAAAAGGGTACCACTGATGGAGAACGTCATATAAATAATAATATCTATATCAATGGATATCCTCAGATAAATATAGATATCCCTCTCAATAGAGAACCTCATAATCATAACAATTATTCTAAACCCAAGTGTGATTATAATTGATTGTTAGTTCGGGTTTATCCACCTTGAACTTGGCAATTAAAAAAGGATTAGTAATTATATCATGAAATTATAATAGAGTTCCAGAATAGGAAATAGTTCAACACAAAAGGGTGTGATGAGCTCAAATTTCCATCATCTCAACCAATGTGTGATCATATTGTCATTGGCCATGTTCCCCAATGAACTCCTTCCATTGGAAAGTAGGTTCATGAGTGGTCAGGGATATGTGGTTTGTTGGGTGTTTCCAGCCCCAGAAACAAAACACATTGCAAAATGTTTTGAAATGGTGTGCCTGATGTGAGTGATTGTACAAAATTCAAACCCCATAATGATCCATCAGTCCCAGTGATTTTTTTCTAGAAACAACCCTAAAGAAATCTTAAAACAATTAAAACACAAAAAACCCTAAAAACCTAAATTTCCTAAAACCCCGAATTATCCCTAAGAACCCTAAAACACCTAAAAACCCTAAAAACCCAAGACAACCCTAAAAAACCAAAAATACATTTAAAATCCCTAAAACAATAAATGGCCCTAAAACCCCTAATATACCATAAACCCCTATAGAACACTATAAAACCAAAAAAAATAAACACTCCTAACCCCCCTCCCCAAAAAACACTAAAAACCATAAAAACCATAAAACACTATCATGTTTATAAAACACTAAAACCCCTAAAAATACATGAAACCTCTAAAATCTTATAATAACCCAAAGTCCTCTGAAACCCCTAAACACCAAAAAACCTCTAAAAACACTAAAAAAAACAAAACCTCCAAAACAACACAAAACCCTATAAAACCCTCAAAACCATAAAAACATAAAATCACCAAAACCCCTTAATAACCTAAAAGGAAAAAAACTAAATTACCTCAAAATCATAAAAAAACCTAAACCCCCCCCCCCCCAATAAGTCTGTAAGACACCTAAACAACCCAAAAAACCCTTAAAAACCATAAAAACCTAATATATATAAAATCCTAAAAACAACCAATACTACAAAAAATCTCGAATACCTTAAAATCCTAAAAACCCAAATAAATAAATAAATAACCATAGAAACAACATAAAACAACTAATATACTTCTAAATAACCCTAAAAATTGTTACAATCAAAAAGGAAACTGAAAACCATAAAACCCCAAAAAGACCCTGAAAATTATAAAAACTCTAAAAACGAAAAATACCCAAAAAATACCTTAAAACCCAATAAATTGACCAAAATACCCTATTACCCAATAAACACATTAAAAACTATTATCCTAAAAAAACACTTAATATCCCAAAAAATCATAAAACCCAAAATACTCTAAAACCCCTAAAAACCCCAAAAACCCAAAAAAAATGCATAAACCACTATAAAACACAAAAAAACATGAAAAAAACAAAAACAACGAAAACCAAAGAAAATCGATAAAAATGTTAAAAACCCAACCCCCCCCCCCCCCCCAAAACTGAAAAACTGATAAAACATGAAAACATAAAAACCCAAAAAAACAATAACTACCCCAACATTTTAAAACCCCAGAAAATGCTAAAAGATCTAAAAACGAAACAAATAAATAAAAAACCCGAAAATTTCTAAATACCAAAAAAACACTAAAAACCATAAAATTATCCTCAGGATATCCTATAATCCATAATGAATCCTAAGAAAAACCTAAAACAGTAAAATTCAAAAAAACTAAAACCCCCCAAACTAACCCAAAAACATAAAACTCCATAAAATCCCTAAAAACCATCAAACCATAAAAACTCATATCGAACCTAATGAACAATAAAAATCCTAAAAACCCAAAAACCATAAATAACATAAAAACCCTAAAACCCCCAAAAATATAATAAAAACCCTAATTCCCCCAAAAACAGTAAAAAACCAACAAACCTCAAAATACATAATGTAACTATAAACCATAAAACCCATTAAAAACACAATCCCCTAACCCCACCTAAAACCCTAAAAATATCCCAAAGACCCCTTCAAACCTAACACCCCTAAAATTCCAAAAATCCATAAAAACCATAAAAACCACCTATAATCACCTAAAATCCCTATATATGCCCTAAAACCACCAAAACACTATATGTTACAAATAACTATAAAACCATAAAAACCCTTACAAACCATAAAATACCCTTAAAACCATAAAACAATAAAAACAGATAATCACCCCATAACCCAAACAACCCTAGAAAACTAAAAAATCCTAAAAACCATAATATCCCTTAAAACTATAATAGAAAAAATATACTTAAACCCCCTAAAAACTATATGAGACACAAAATATCTTGAATATACAGAAAACTCTAAAACTCCAATAAAATAGAAACCCTAAAATCACTATGAAAAGCCTAAAATTCTTAAAATCAATTAATCCCTAAAATTCATAAAAACAATAAAACCTTTTAAACCCTAAAAACTCTAAAAAACCCTAAAACCCCTAAAAAAAAAACATAAAAATATCCTATAAACCCTAAAAATCCATAATGAAAACTTCTATACCTCAAAATACCGTTAAACAGTAAATATTCCATAGAACCATACAAATTTTATAAACCCAAAAAAATAACTTTAAAAAACCCAAGAAAATAAAAAAAGATATACAATCATTAAAAACACTAGAAACACATAAAAAACATATAAATCAAAAAAACACTAAAACCCTAAAACCAAAATATCAAAAAAATACCTAAAAACCCTAAACCCCCCCCCCCCAAATTAAATCCCCCCAAAACCTGAAACAAGCTAAATAACTTAATAACTCATAGAATTCTAAAACTATAAAATCCATCAAAAACCTAACAAAACACAAAACAAATAAAAGGAATTAAAATCCCAAAAAAACTAAAACACCTGAAAAAACAAAAAAAACATAAAATATATTAAAATATTAATCCATAATTACAAAAAACCGAAAAAACAATAAAAACACAAAAAATGGATAAAACCCCTAATAACTAAAAACCCTAAAAGTCTATAAAAACTCATTAATCTTTTAAAACCCAAAGAAACAAAAAAAACATAAAACCCACTAAAAACATTAAAATAACCCAAAAACCCATAAAAACACTAAATCCTATAAAACACTACATCGCCGCTCAAAAAACCTAAATTCCTAATACTCAAAAAAATCATAAAAATACAATAAAAGATCATAAAAGCCATTAAAATCTATAAAAGACCATAGAAAACATTAATACACTTAAAATATCTTAAACAATCCCTAACACCTTGAAATCCCTAAAAACCCAAGAGTCTTAAAAATCCTAAAACACTAGAAATCAAAAAATACCCCAGAAATAACTAAAACCCATTAAAAATAAAAAAAATAAAGAACCCTAAAACAATCCTAAAAACCATAAAAATTTCAATTTCCTAAAATACATAAATTACCATAAAAATATTTAAAATAATAAAAACCATAAAACCTTTAAAACCATAATAAACCAAAAAAAACCAAAAAACACTAAAATCTATAAATACCCCAAAAAATCATAAAACCATAAGACACTAAAAAACTATTAATGTAGAAAATAATCTAAAAACCTGAAATATCCAACATAACCTTAAAAAACTAAAAACACTAAATATCATTTAAACCCTATAAATCTAAAAAACCCCTAACACACCTTCAGACCCATAAACACCCCTCAAAACTGAAGTAATTTAAAAAAAATACAAACCTAAGACCCCTAAAAACCTTAAATCCATAAAACCATTAAAGCATATTTCACTAGAATCCATTAAAATACAATAAACACTCTAAAAGCTCTAGAAAACCAAAAAACCATATGAAACTCTTAAAACAAACTGAAAACCTAAAAACCCCTAAAGGCACTTAAATGAGACTAAAACACTAATAGGCCCAAAACCCCATAAAACACCTAAAAGTTAAATATCCTAAAAAATATAAATCCATAAAACCACATAAAAAAAGTAAAATATCCTAATAAAAGACCCAAAATACCCAAATACCCCTAAATCCCCTAAAATTCTCTAAAACCCCTAAAATACACTATAAACCCTACAATCCATAAAACACCCTAAAATCATTAATACCAAAAAACACATAAAAATCCCCAACCCCCCCCCCCCAAAAAAAACCCTTAAAACCAATATAAACCCTAAAATCCCCAAACCCCCCTTAAAAAACCTCCAAACAATTCAAAACCCTAAAACCATTAAAAACCCCCCAAAATAATTTGATCAATAAAAACTCAATAACACCTAAAAACCCTAAAAATGTTAAAACACCTCAAATCCGTAAATCACTATAGAACCATAAATACACAAAAGAAAAATCATTCAAAACCCCAGAAGGATAAAAAAATCATAAAAATTCAGGAAAACCATAAAAAATCCACAAAACCATGAAAACCCCTAAAACCCCTAAAAACGTGAAAAATCATGTAACCCATATGAAAACCCTAAACACCATTAAAACATTAAAAACCCATGAAAAACATAAAAAAACATAAAAAACCTAATACCATGAAATCCATAAAGTCCCTAAAAACTAAAAAACATACAAAACCCCAACAAATATGAAAAATCATGTAACCCAAATGAAAACCCAAATAACCTTAAAAACAATTTAAAACCCATGAAAACACTGAAAAAACCTTAAAATCCTATAATTCCATGAAATCCATAAAATGAATAAAAACAAAAAGACCTAACCCCCCTAAAAAAACTCTAAAAAATAACGACACTAAATACCATTAATCCCCCTAAAACCCTAAACCCCCAATAAACCACCTAAAACCCCTAAAAACCCTTAAACGTCAAAAAAAAGACTAAACCCACCAAAAACCATAAAACCCTAAAAAACCTAAAAACCAACGAATCCAAAAAGCACTAAAACACCCCAAACCCCTAAAAACCATAAATTGATAAAAACCCAAAAAAAACCCTATAACAATACTAAAGTCCAATAAAACCCATAATTCCCTAAGACACATAAAAACCTAAAAACCACTAAAATAACATTAAAACCAATAAAAATAAATCAATGACCCAAATAACAGCTAGAAGTCCTAAAACACCTAAAAATCTCTAATTACCCCTACACCCATAAAAATCTATAAAACCCCTTATAATCCTGAAAACTGGAAATACCATATAAATCCTTTAAAACATAAAAATGTCTAAAAACCCTACTAACAATAAAAACCCTATAATCTATAAAAAAAATATACAACCTAAAAAAATTAAAACATAAAAACCCTAAAATCCATAAATGCATTAAAAAACCAAAATAATCCATTAAAACCCCTAATAACACTGAAAGACCCCCAAATATGTGTAATCCAAAAACCCCAAAAACCCACAAAAATAACAAAAGACCCTTAAACCCATAAAAATCCCTTAAATCCCTATAAACCTTAAAACCCGTAAAAATACCTCAAAATAACTAAATCCCCTAAACATTTAAGAAACCATAAAAAATAGAAAATAAAATATTTAAAACCCCTAAAAACATCCAAAAACCAAAAACCCAAAAATCCCAAAAACCATGAAACTCATAAAAAAACCTAAAAATCATTAAAAAGCCTAAAACCCTAAAATCTCAAAAAAACGCTAGAAACCCCAAAAACAATAGAAGAAAAAAATGTCTATAAAATTCGAAAAAATCCAGAAAACCCAAAAAATTAAACACGTAAATACAATTAGCAAAAAACCATTAAATTCTCCAAAAAACTCTAATAAACCTAAAACCCTAAAAACCATTTAAAATCCCCCAAACACATAAAAACGATATATACCATAAATACTATTAAATTTCCTAAAACCCTTAAAACGTTTAAACCCTCTAAAATCTTAAAACCCCAAAACCCTAAAGGATCAAAAATACCATAAAAAATATGCAAAAACCCATAAAACCCAAAAAAACTAAAAACCACTGAAACCCCTAAACCCCCAGAAAACCCTAAAACACATAAATATCTATAAAAGTAAAAAAATCATTGAAATTATAAAAGACAATATTTCCCCTAGAAACCTCTTAATATCCCAAGAACCATAAAAAAACTAAAAGAACCTGAAACAATTTAAAACACTAACTGAAATTAAAAAAAACCTAAAAATAAAAAAAAACAGTTAAATATACTAAAATATTAAAAGTCCCGAAAAATCTCTAAAACCCTAAAGGACTAAAAAATAGCAAAGGTTCCTAAAAAATCAAATAAACCAAAAAATACATACATTATCCTAGATATCCCAAAAAACCATAAAGGACCCTAAAAATCATTGGAAATCCCTAAAAGACATTAAAAACCCTAAACTCCCAAGAGGACCCTAAAATCCCAAAAACATATAAAGGGAATTAAAACACAGTAAAAACACTAGAATATCTCAGAAATCTTAAATGAACCTAAATACGCTAAAAAAATATATACCCCAATATGCGCCAAAAAATAGAATTATCCTATAAAAATATAAAAAACAAAGACAACCCAGAAACACATTAAAGGACTTTAAAAACCCTAAATATAAAAAAAATCCATAAATGACCTAAATAACCCTAAAAACATTAATAGTCCAAAAAATTGTAAAAACCACAGACAACCCAAAAAACCCTAAAAAATCATAATGAACTATAACAACATCAAAAAATTTTAAATTGACCTAAAACACTAAATGACTAATGAAATCCAAAAAATAATAATTATCATAGAAATCCTAAAATCTATAAAAGAAAAAAAACCCAAAAATTCCCTAAAACCCCCAATAATCAAAAAATACAATGCAAACTCAGAAACACCAAAAACAACCCTAAAAACCCTAGAAAAATAATGAAAGAATATAATTGTATAAAAACACGACAAGTCCCTAAAAATAATTACATTGTTTTGAATCCTAACAACCCTTTAAACAATAAAAACACACAAAACCCATAAAATCACATACAACCCAAAAAAATAAAAAAACATAAAAACTATAGTAAACAATAAAAATTAAAACATATAAAAGTAATTAAACCCCCCACCCCCAACCCAAAACCCCCTACAAATCATAGAAACACTGAAAACCCCCAAAACCAAAAAAAATCTAAAAAACCCTGAACAACTTAGATTCAAATAAAAACCTTCTAAAACACTAAATAATCCTAAAACCGTAAAAAAACTAAAAAAACATAAAATCCTAAAAAATACCTAATATCCCTAATAAACTAAACCCCAAAAACTGGAAAATATTGTAAAAAACCTTAAACCCATAAAAAACCCAAAAAACCCATTAACAACTACAAAAAATCTAAAATACCTAAAAACCCTAAATCTATATGAAACCCAGAAAGGCTAAAAATTCCATAATATCTTTAAAACCCTAAAGAATCCTACAAGTCATAAATACTCCTTAAAAAGCCATAAATCCCTAAAACCGTAAAAAACACCCCAAAAAACCTAAATACACATTAAAACCCTAAAAGACCCTAAGAAAACTAAAAACCCCTATAATACCCTAAAAATCCTAAAAACCATAAAATTCCATTATAATCATAAAACTGTTTTAACCCATATAAAAACAAAAAATCACACTGAATCCCCGTAAACACCCCCAGAATTCGTAAATTCAGAATCAACCACTAAAAATCCAAAACCCTTCGTAATACTCTAAGAAACCCTTAAGACACATAAAAATACAAAAAATCAATTAATTCTATAAAATACCATAAACCCATAAACACCCCTAAAAGTCCATAAAACCACCCAATAAATAAGAAAACATATGATCCCTAAGAAAACCTAAAATCCCTTGAAAACCCTATTACTTATAAAACCCTTAAAACACAAAAAAACAATAAAAAACAAAAATTTATTTAAAAACGCTAATAACTATAAAAAATCTTAAATATGCCTAAATTTTATAAAAACCACTAACAAAAATAAAAAAGAAAAAAATATAGAAACCTAATAACCCCTAAAATTCCTTAAAACAATAAGAAAACCATAAACCCCTAGAATCCAAAAATAAACTAAGAGACTAAAAAAGAACCCCCAAAACCGCTTAAAACTCTAACAAGACCTGGAAAAAAATTATACCAAAAAACGAAAATAAACCCTAAACACCAAGGAACCCTTAAATATAATAAAAACCCTATAAACCCTAAAACACTAAAAATAGAAACAAAATAGAAAAATCATTTAAATACATCGAAACTAAAAAACCCCCCAATACCGAAAACCAATAAAAGATCATAAAACCCTTATAAAACACTAGAACACCCCAAATCCCATTTAACACCCAAAAAACTAAAAAAGAACCTAAAAACCTAAAAACCCCCAAAAAAATTAAAATTTCGTATAACTCTTTAATACCGTAAATCCATTAAATCCACCCTCATAGATAACCCTTTAATAAACCAAAAACACAAAAAATTGTAAAAAAGATAAAATACATAATAACCTTAAAAACCAAAAAATCTAAGATAACATTGAAATTCAATTAACAAATACGAAATATAAACTCATTAAAACAATAAAAACACTAAAAAATATCAAAATGTCTAAAAACCTAAAAACAATATGATAATTATATATACCTTAAAACCCATAAGAAACCGTATGAAGGAACTAATAAAACCTTATAAAACCATAAAATAAATAACAATCCTATAAACCCCAAAATCCATAAAAACCATCAAACAGATAAAAACCCTGATAAACCTTAAAGAAATTAAAAACCCCAAAATCCCTAAAAACATTAAAACACTACTATTAACTGAAACCCAAAAACTCGTTAAAATCAAAAATTCCTAAAAGAACCTATAAAACCCCTTAATACAACGAAATCCATATTAACCTATAAATCATTAAAACCACTACAAGCACTAAAATCCCAAAAAAAACCCAAAAAAACCCCAAAACCCAAAAAAAAATAAAAACAAAAACCATAAATACCCACAAAACTCCCATTAAACTTAAAACCCTTGCATGAAAACCTAAAAAAATATAAAAAACAAAAACCTCTAAATACCCTAAAAACCATTAAATCCAAAAAAAACTATTAAAACACCCAAAAAACACTAATATCAAATAAAATAGTTGGACACCCCAAACCCCTAAAAAATCGAAAAAACCTAGAAACTTCCCAAAAAAACAAAAAAACAACTATGAATCCCTCAGAACCACAAAAAAATCATTAAAACACCTAAAACCCAAAAAACCCACTTCTAATAATTAGTCCCCCTAAAACCCTAAATACCTAAACACCATAAATCCTTCAAAATTCCTAACACCCATAAAATACTATAAAAACTGCTAAAAACACGGAAACCCTAGAACGAAAAAACACTAAAACCCCCAAACCCCTAATAATTCTAAAAACATTAAAATCATGTTAACAATAATCAAAGTAAAAACCATGAAACACCCCGAAAATACCCTAAACCCTATAAACGGTTCTCAGAACACTATAAGTACATATGAAACAAAAAAAATTAAATAACATCGAAACTATAAAACTAATAAAGGCCCTAAAAACCATAATAAAACCGTGAATGAGCCTAAAGACGTTTAAACATGCAATAATCTCCAAAAATGACTTAAAATACTATAAACCATAAAATGGAAAAAAACCATAGAAAATCATAGAAAAACATAAATGACCCTAAAACAACATAGAACCACTAAAACGCCGTAAACCCATAACAACAAGACAACAACCCAAAAAAACCAAAAAACCATAAAAACCATTAAAATCATAAAAACATTTAAAATTTTAAAACACCAAAAAACTCAAAATAACCTCAAAACAATAAAAATACCTAAAAAAACTATGAATCCTAATCTAAAAAAAAGTAATTCAAACTATTAAAACCCTTTAAACCCGAAAAATTCTAAAAAAACCTAAAACCCTTAAATTTTTAAAAAACAATTAAATGTCACTAAATCCCACAAAAGCCTGAAAAACCCCTAAACCAAATGAAAAACTATAAACATCCCTAAATAACTAAAATCAATTGAAGACCATAAAATTCAAAAAACCCCATGACAAGCATAAAAACCCTAAAAATCCTAAAATCTCGAAAAAACCCTAAATACTCTAAATCACCTAAAAACTATGAAAAATTTAAAAACACTAAAAAAACTAAAATCAATAAAAATCCAAAAACTATAAAAATCAATAAAAAACCTAAAATATTCTAAACCCTTTAAAAATATATTAAAACACTTCATACCCCTTAGAATAGTGAAATCCCCAAAAAATAAAACACCATAAAAACATATAAATGGCCCTAAACCCCCCTACAAATTCTAAATAAAATTAAAAACATTTTTAAAACTCAAAACCTGAAAATATTATTAAATACCTATAATCATTAAAAATTAATCAAAACACTAAAAACCCAAACCCACAAAAAGAGAACTAAATATAATAGAACCCCTAAAACGTTATTAAAATCCCTAATCCACCCTAAACCACTAAAAACCCATTAAAACCCTAAAAAATATTGAATACCTAAAAAATGAAAAATGGAAAAACCTAAAAATTATTTAAAATCCTTAAAACCCATTATAACCCTAAAATATCTAAAAAACTATAGGAGCACTAAACATCAAAATACACCTAAAATATTTAAAATGAAAAAAACCCTAAAAACATTATGATACATACCACTCCAAAAACCCCCAAAACCCTAAAGGACCCTTATAAACAATAAAAATATTAAAACCCCTAAAAAACTAAAAACCAATAAAACCCTCGAGCACTAAATTACACTAAAATCCCAAAAAACACTTAAAAGCCCCAAAATCCCCATAAAATCCCTAAAGTCCCTAAAAGAACAAAAAACATAAATGAACATAAAATAACTAACAATCTTAGAAGACACTAAAAATCCATAAAAGTACCTCAAAACCATTAAAACCATAAAGACTCTAAATATCCTATAAAACCATATTATACAATAACATACACTAAATGTCTCTAAAACCCCTACATATCATAATGATCCCAAGAATAATATATGAACACACAAGGACTCTAAAATCCCAAGAATATCTAAAAGACCCCAAAACACTACAACCCATAAGGAACTGTAAAACACTTAAAAACTAAAGGAATAAAAAACCCATAAAAACCTAAAGGATCCTAAATCGCATAAAACACCCTAAATTATACTAAACCCCCTAAAACCCTAACAACGCTAATTAATCATTCATAACACTAAAACCAGCTTAAAATCCTTGAAAATCATACAAAAACTAAAAGACCCAAAATAACAATGACAAGACACTAAAAACCATAAGAACCCTAAATACCCTTAAAACCACTATAATGTTATTATAATTTTAAAATATCATAAAGTCTCTTCAATCCCTAAAATTACAAAATGGCCTAAATAACGCAAAAAAATACTTAAAATCCCCTATAAACCATAATACCTAAAAAAAACAAAAAAAAATATAAATCAACTAAAAAAATTAAAACACCATAAAACAAATTCAAACCCCAAAATATCCATAAATGATTGAAATGCCTAAAAACCATAAATAGTAATTATAGGGTATTGAAAATTTTTAAATGGATAAAAAAATTATCCTATAAATAGGGAATGGAAGTTAAAAATGGATATAAGAGTTGAAGTAAAATAGTTTGAAGGAGTTTAAATGGAAAACAAAAAAGCTAGACCATGTTGTGTGAAACTGATCATGGATTTCCACTCTACATGGTGATCAGCTTTAAAAGACACCTATTAACTAATATGTTCATAGATGAAAGAAGGATATTTCATTTCCCCACAAATGAAATCATTTGTTGGAAGGATGCGGTGAAATTTTCCCCACAGGAGACATAACTCACAATCTCAAAAGTTTTGCGACCAAGGCAATGCTAACAGTTCCCCACAAAAAAAATGAAGATTTAGTTGAGACAGTGGGGGTGATTATCACCTCAGTAGATTATGGTATCATGTCTATACAAGCTAATACATCTATGGGCTAGGTGTCTTCTGTGGGATTATAAAAAATATGGATTATGGCATCATTATTGAGGACCATCTAAATCGGTACATAGTTCCTTCTATAAAAATATATTTCAATGGGATTGAATCAGGGATCGGAAATCAAGAATCATAATGATGAATTATCATAGTATGGAATGTCGGTGGATCAATAGGTCCACCAAAGTGTTAGAAATTTGATGATTCCCCATAGGTAAAACCCCTTGGCATACCATTAAGAAGGCAAACAAATTGAAATTACTAGTTTACCAAGAAAAAATCGTTTGTGGGTATATCCCCCATGAGTCATAGAACCAATAACCCTATTTCAGCTAGGAATCCCACATAGAGAAACCTTATATAGGAGGAACCCTTACCCAAGTAGAAAATCACTACGTGGGAGAAACTTGTGTTTGTGAAGCACCACTATAGGTGGATCGAATCTGGTCACGCGTAGAAAAATTACATGTACAATAAACTTAGGTACACATACACCCATGTAACCATGACATCCCCCATTCCCACATAGTAACTCCTACGTGGAATAATCCCCATCCATTTTGATAAAATGATATGTGGAAAGAGGTTCCCTAGGGCGTTCTACTCTCCGGCTTCGATCATTACCTAATATCGCATCAATAGCCCCCATGTTATCCCGTATGTGAACCATTATAATGACATCAGAGAAAGGACTCCTATAAATCCAACGTACATCTATGATAAATTCATGGGGGCACACCAGCATTCCATTTTTATTTTACATACCCATGGTAATCTGAGTCATGTTGGTTACTCAAATAGTGAGATGGACCCTCGAAATGACCTTGAGTTTACATTACCATGGTATGGATGGTTCCGACCTTGGGATGCTGGCACGATCTTATCCATTCTAGTGATTAAGGGGAACCATTTCCCTTTCCATTATATGGGGACCAATTTTGAACGTTATTCCCTCTTCCCAAGATCCAATTGCACGAAACTACCACTAATGTAATCCAATAGCCTTTCTTGTAATATGTGGAACCCACAATCTTATTTTCCTTCACTAGGGATGTATTCTAATAGATCACCCAATATGATTGTCTAGTATATGAAAACAAGAGATTAAATGGTCACATTCATGGTACCATGTCTCTCCCATTGGTCTCTAGTACGATGTATCAATAGGTGAAGTGGTATGTGTGATCGTTATATCCACCACCTCATCTTGTTTCACACACTAAACATGAATCATGTGGTCTTAGAGGATGGTGAAAATCCTAAAAACTATATGGTTCCAAATCATTGGTTTTATATAAATATGCAAACTCCAACATGAATTCATTTGGGACTCCAAGATGGTGTAGGTAGCAATAAAATTCCCACAAATTGTTGTCTTTGATGAGTAAGCCCTAATAATGCTCCCTTAACGGGCCTCCTCTAATGTGTAAGTCCCAACTCATACCAAACTATGAGGGATTTGATTCCTGACTAACTAGGACACATGTGATTCCTCTCAAAGGTCCAAAATCATCCCCCCAAATCATTTTATTGTTCAAAAGGCCACATTATTGGTATGGTCAAATCCACCTAGGAAACCATATCTCTTCTAGGTATCTGGAGATGTCCAGAATTAAGTCCAACACTATCTTTACCAAGTAACATTTATCGTAGATATCGATTCCCCAGGATGATAAACTATATGGTTAGGTTCATTCCACACAACCTTAAAAGGTGATGTGTCCAGCAAAGTGACACCAAACTATCTGTGTTCTGATTCATCTAATGAGGATACATAGGAAGTCTTCATCATGGCTTTGATCCTGACATTGAAATAGCTATCATTTCCCATGATTATGATAAAATATAGAGCACCATCCTATATGGATTAAAACCTGAATTTTCCTAAATAATGACCAAATAATCCCTGATCTATACATAAAAGGGTAGCATTGATGGAGAACCTTGGACACAAAATGATCCTTCCATTGATGGAGAACCTCAGATACATATATATGATTCCAAAACCACAAATAATCATGATAATCTTTTAATATTGGGGTAATATATGGACACATGATTGGGAATGAATCAAGGATTCACCAACATGTCAACATAGCTTAAATTTATAAGATAATCCTAGAATATGTGACAGTTTCCCCCAAAAGGATGAGATGAGTATGAAATCCCATCCCCTTGAGCAATATGAGTTCTTATGGGTCATTGGACAAATCATCCAATGAATGCCTACAATTGAAAAGTAGATCCACGAATTGTGGATAAGAGAGGCATTGGGTGTTATTGGATCTGTAAACAAACCCTTTGGAGACCATTCAGATATGTTCTTCTTGACATCAGTAATTGCACACTGGATAACCACTTGCAATCAACCATCTCTAACATAAACTTACAGTCTTAAAAAATTGAATGGTAACCCTAATGTAAATTGTTTGACGATGGGACCTCATGCACAACATATAAAGGATATAATACCCAGTACATGTTGGATAATACCGATCATCCAGATTTTTTTTCAAAAACAAAAATGATGTACC
The DNA here is from genome assembly GCA_963277665.1 of Viscum album. Lineage (NCBI taxonomy): Eukaryota > Viridiplantae > Streptophyta > Magnoliopsida > Santalales > Viscaceae > Viscum > Viscum album. The sequence continues at coordinate 980,576,038 of OY728165.1, read as the reverse complement.
TAATGTGAATCCTTAATAAAGGTGGTTGTCATATACCACTGAGGTCCCCTTTCAAATCCCAAAATAATGATTTCCATGTAATATCTTCAAGTTCACATGTGTTCATGAGATGATACAGTGATGGGGTTTAGTTTTCAATAATTTTTACATACATTTCAGCATTAATTCAGGTCATTCTTTAACCCAATCGTATTATACATGATATTATAGATGTTCTTTTCAACCCACACATAATCCAAGTACTCCATAAAAGAGTAGGCTTCGTCACCCAAACATTATCTCCAGCACTAAGTCTCAAATGCACTTATCTAGAAGTACCATCAGAATGGTACTATCCCAACAAATAAAGCAGCAAGATAGGCCTTCCAATCAGTTAAATACAAGCAGCCTCCACCATTGCAGTGGTCATCTATTAAAAACAAAGTGGATCCACTACACATCTTCAATTTTTTTGAGATCATGTCCCCAAAAATGTGACAACGAGTGTCACCTTTATCATTGGTAGGATGATGAACCGATCACCAATGAATTCATCTATACATCACTGGTGCCTTGATCAATGTCCCTAATTGGAAGATTTCACTACCTATTCCATATGGAATAGTATCCTCACTCTGAGTAGAATACATATCCTAGGGTCCCTATTAAATGTAGATAGACCCAGGTCTTGAGGGCCTCCCACCATGGGTAGCAAAAAATTAACAAAGAGCAGGTCATCACCATGTTTTTTAAGGAAGATATTCTCTATGAAAATATGATTGACCACTATGAGTAGGCCTATATCAAATTTTCCTATTTTAAAGTCTTCTATACAATTATGATGTCAAATAACAAGCAATAGAAAATTCTTAATATTGCTCTTCAAAGATGAATTTTATGTAGAGGAAAAATATGTAGAGGTAAATCTATACTAACGTGCATGAAGCTCGTCATCAAAATAGGGTGGAAAACTACGAGAAGGCATATATACCTACAGATAAACATGAATTCCATAAATCAAATATGGTTGAAAAAATAGATATTAATTTTCATATTTCTGCTTTTTCATATCAATCCTGTCAGAAAAATATAGAAGAATAGCCAGTACCCGCTAGTAGAACATGGAGGACTGGAAAGGGAACGTATTCTTAATCTGACATTGGAATGGCCATACATACCTATTCCTACCAAAGATGTATCTCAACACATCCTGGAAATTATGGTGGATTAGATGTAAATTGTAAAACATATCCTCAGGGCCTGTCAATAATTAGTCATGTTGATGGGAATAGAAAGGAGTCAGGACCACAAAAATGTCTCCCCAAGTGGTGTGTTTCACCCACAAAATCGGATGGTCATTTCAATCCATAATCACATCCCTACTCTAGTGTAGGAGGGTCTTCATCCATATTCATTGATAAATGGGAAACTAGATTGTGAAAAATACCCATTATAAATGGGGGTACATTGGTATAATATGGTGGACACTATAGGGAATAGATATATCCCTTCAATAACTCAATATTCCAATCAGCATATCCCAACAGAATCAAATGGAACACTTCAGTAGGAACTCATATATTAAGTCCATTACCAATATTAGGCGACCCTAGTCACTTGCACGAGAGCCTCCAAAAATAAAATTCCCTAAATTCAATTGGAAAATGGAGTTCGAATTCATGACCCTACTCTGTTGGAAGCTGGAGTTCTTGATTTAATCAAAAACTATCAATAAAAGATCAATATCCACCAATCTATTACCAACTTATGGAAGTGTAGTAGTAGTTTAGATGGTCCTCCATATAACATTGTTACCAGAAAATCAGATGTCCTTTCCAAGAGAATATACCATGAATGATTACTTTTTTGGAAAGAAATGATCAATAATGAGATACTATATCCTAATGAGCTTCACAGTATCCCTCCTTGTGGCTATAATATCAAATAAAAATATGGTCATCCCCATTCTTTCAACATAGCTGGTGGTCCTACATATGGTATATGCTGTTGAAATTCTCCCTACAGTCTGACATCAAGCTATTGGGGTAGTCCTCAACATGATTGATGTCACAAAAAAGGCCATACCTATAATAACATCACGAAACAAGAATTACCTCCCCTTAATATAGTCTTACATTAAGGCTATCCCTTGGTTTCACAATGTAGATAATCTCCCTATCGATGAACAAAAAGCATCCATGGTATCCCTCACCATAATGGAACCAATTACAAAGGTCCTCCCCATAGTCATATTTCACACCATGAAGAAGGTCCTACCCTTTCCAATTATATCTAGAGGAATACCTCATATTCTGATCCACTTTAAAAAATGAAATCAAACATATTAAATACCCTATCAATAACAAACGTCATCCTTTATCAACTATAAGATGGCTCTGGGCCATTCTCAACCTTAAAGACAGCCTTATTCAGTTCAAATATCAATTATATCACTATGATCCACACTACATGAGATGAGATTATCAAGAACTATAATAATTGAAAAGATAATGTAGAGGAGTCTATGGTGGAATAAAAATTGGATGTGTTTCCCATGATAAGATATTTTTCCAATGATGACATACCTATTTTGTTTTTCCCATATAAACTTCTCAATTTTACATACCAATGGAATTATCATAGTAATACATACATATATATATATTTCATCTAAATCTCTATACAACCCTCTAATTCTTAAAACAAAAATATTTCCCTATGGTGGGTTTGCAGATCATGTAAAAATATTAGAAGATATCCACCAATAAATAGACATGTAATACCTTACATATTCAAATTAGCTACAATTAGAGTGGTGGAAAAAATATATTGAATTGGAATGCCTCAATGTGATGCATAATTTTTTTCATCTAATCAGCAACACCGAGTCTGATATTCATATCTGGGGACAGTGGGATCATGGAGTGTCGAACTTCACCCCATGTGGAATCCAACATAACCCATCAGAAATAAAGTCCTATAATGTCATCATCCCATAAAAGTTATCAAATAAAATTCCTCTTCAAGAAACAAATATGATTTACAAGAACCATCCGCATGTAGATATCAAAAGCTTCAAAAATGAAAAGACAAATCCATTGAAAACATCATGAATTAGGTGACAGATAACATTTAATGGGATTAACCACTATGGGAATACAATCACCAAGAACTACTAATGTCCTCAGAGGAAAATAAGTCACATAAAGGCCCGACACCATGTCAGGATCACACATCAATGATAATTCATGAGATACAGAAAGTGGAAACTATAGCAGTAGTTTTCGATATAGGGGATGAGGCCCAGCATGTCTGGATGGCATCATTTTTAAGACAAACATTCCCTATAAGACCAACAAATTCAGGTCGAGGAACTATAATAGATAAACAAGTGGAACCCTAACCCATAGGGATGGGGGCATTTTAACTCAATCACTTGCCCAGCAAATGATAGAATTTTCCAACCCATGGAGGATGAAAAGTGGATAGGTCAACATGTCTATCTCATCCCATGATTCATTTCACTCACAATGTAGACAGATGAAAAGATTACATAATGGGTCCCTCTAAGTTACTTTTCACCATTAATCTCAAAGAAGACCCCAGAATGGAAGGAGAATATCCAACAATGGATGAAAAATATCTTCTACCATTCCAAAGATGGTAAAAAACATACAATTCATTATGAATTAGTGACCTCCCTGGACTTTAATCACTCAGATCACTACGAAAATAGTGAAATTACAAAATAACATGGAGAGGATGGTTCCACCAAAACTTTGGTCCACACTGAAACTAAATATGTGAATACACAAAACTGGAGGGCTTCAATAATTTTGTGAACACCCTCAGCTAATCCCTAATTACCTCCTTTTTAAATTCCTAATAAATAGATGTATAAAAACATGGTCACATAAAACCCACCTCCTCCTCCTAATTAGAACAAATTCCTCATTCTCGATGAATGATTGACTCGATAAGAGGTTGAAAATAAAGAGTTGAGGCAAATCAACTCTAAACTTATATAAGAAACTGTCCCTATGTAATATTCTCCTCAAGTTACCCTAAAAGTTCATTGATCGAAACTTCTAGAAAGTGTACCTCATCCACAATGGTTTATCCTGACAAATAAAGCATGTCTAGCATGTTTATGCAACACAATTATGAGACCATCAATAAATATAAATATAATACCTAAATTATATAAATCTTTACCCCATATAAGAAAAAACTTAAAAATGTTTAGGAAAATCCAAAAAGGATACACCTTATTGGGTAACCACATTAAATTAGTATAGTGAAAAAACAACCAATCATTCCCTTTTTGTAGCCTACCATGATCAAGTATAAGAGGAGACACATCAAGAGATCATTAATACCATTGAGTCATTTATAGCTGAATTGGAATATGTGGAAGGACATAGTGCTCTGATAAAACCATAACGTAGGCCTCACCCAGACTAGGTGAGTAACATTCCACGACCACCAAATTTCTGGAACCTCATGTTCCCAATATTCAATGGCTTAGGTGACCTAGAACAAAATATGATTCATTATTCATTCTATTATGATCCCATGAAGGTAACCCTGCAACATAATGAAGTAATGAATCTCACTTTCTTCATTTGAAATTTGCAAGGCTCATCCAAAAATGGTAAACCATTTTTTCAGATCATTGGATAACATGGTGGGAGATCTCTTGTGGTAGTACATTCTCTAGTTCAATTCAACACTAGCAATGATAATAATGAGGGACCTCATGAATTGAAAATAGTGGGAGAATGAGAGAGTCTCAAAATTTATTTCATATGGAAAGGGATGACTTTCTCCATGAACTATTTTCTCCCCAAGGATGATATTCTTGCTATATACATCGATAACCTCCATGTCAAGCTACGAACAACACTCATCCAGGTGAAATACACATGTTGGTTTTTGTATTTCTCTTCCATTGTCCAAATAATAATGTATTCGGTATAATGGGAAACGTTTAATTCATCGGAAGATCCATAGGCACCTAGAAAAAGGGTGTGAAGAGTGGATGTGTATTCCTTTATGCTTAATCCTCCACCTGCACTAGTTCCATCTCTAAGGCCTGCACATAATCATTCAGGACCACTTGGACATCAACGAAAACATCATACTCGATAAGAAATATCTAGGAGTCCCAAGGTAAATAAATTTGAAAAATAGTGAAATAATGGCTACTCGTTCCAAGATGATTAAGTGTGTGTCTATTTTAAAAATTCCTCAAATTGAAATATGGTTCATCTACTAGAGCCAAAAATAGAATATAATGTAGGTCTCAGTGACCAACCAGATTATTGTCTCTTCCAAAAAATACAATGACACAGATCACATGAGTGATTCATCTTCCAATACCTTCTTTAGAAGATGATATATTCCTTGAATGTAAAATTGGGACCACTTCAAGCACATGTTCCCTACCTTCCCACTACTCCCCACGATGAGGGAGTTGAATGGGAAAAAGTTTCTAGAAAGTTAGAAAAAAATGTTTGATAGTTAGATTACTCTAAATAAAATCACATATACTAATTGAATTCTTTACGAATAATCGAAACTACTAACTTTACCCCCATTTGATCCTAATACAACACATCCATCATCCTCGACCACACAACCTACCAGAAGCTGATCGTCTAGAAAATAGGATAAAAATAAAAGAAAGTATCATGTGAAATAAGATGAACTTATATCATGTAAAAAATTATCCTTAACCCTATAATACATTATTCCATTATATCTAAAAGAACATGAATTTTCCCAAAAAATGTATCCACCAAAAGCATTAAATCGAGTTGAGTCATCATTAGAAGAGGAGATGATTTGTTTCACTATTAATGTAATTCAATTAATGGATCCCTTCTATGATGATGTGTATGCCTATAAACCCATGTACCCCATGCCTGACTGGGGAACTAGAGAAAGAGTCCATAGAAGATGTGGATGCCAAGGAAGACATATCCATGGCAGAAACCAAGATTATGGTTACACCACTACTCAAAGTAGGAATGGAGTAAAACCTCAAGGAAGATCATTTTAGAATGACCAATGCGAGTAGGAAAATTCCCCCACACTGGCCAGAAGCTGCTCTAGATCAATCATTCTAGAGTACCCAACATAAGTGGTATATGTGTCTAATTTCCCTTTTCACAAGAGAAGACATCCTCAACCAATACTACAATGGACAAAACCCCATGTTGCTCTATCCCTGATAGTCGATCCATCATAATCTAATGCTCAATCCCCAAAACAGCCCATGAAAGAGAATCCACACTTTGGGAAGCACTGAAATTTAGACCAGAATTTTGATATTTTGAAATAATTTATATTAATTCATTCTAAACTATCAATCCTGGAAGATACGAGTTTTTCAGGTGAACTTAGAGAGGCATTCATAGAGGATGTTCTATATCCCCAAGAGTTTGAAGTCAAAGTGTCCACACCAAATCTATTGCACAAAAACAAATCCTGCCAAAGGTCACATAGTTATATACATCACAAATTAAGATAAAGATTAATTTATCCGTGGACACATCAATCCTTTGTATGTTTCTTACATGATAAACATATTTGTCATCTGTAAATTATTTTTTGAAAATGGATCTAGATTTAATATCTTTCTAGTGTAAGAACTTAATTGATTGAGCTACAATGAGTACCATCAATTACCTTCTTCTATAACATTCCAAGGTTATGAAGAAAATTGATTTGAATACATTGGGTCAAATTAATCTCAATACCCAGTTCTATGACATTGTGGATGACTCATATTTTTTGTTCATACAACAAAACTATGCCTTCAACATCTTACAAGGAAGACCCTAGTTTCACCAACAAGGAACAGTTCCCTCTTCATACCATCGGTGCATAAAATATTACATAAATGGAAAAATCAGTACATTATGTGTTGATAAAGACCCATTTGAATCCTATGGGTCACATTATATTGATTTTTGATTACATCAAGGGGGATGTAAGAAACCCCTAAATGATGGTATTGATTGAGTCACCTTCCCAAATAGTATAAAAATGACCCCAACAGACCCATTTAAACTGCACAGTTAAAAATACATACTTCCCATTAATCTGGTTGGGTGTAAGATTCTATGTCTAGAGACATGATTTATAGTCCTCATGATTATAATCATTCCCCTAAGTCAAGAAACATAGAGTAATATTCTAACAGCAATGATGATAGTGAAAACTCAGATGAAAATTCCTTCAACCAATCCTCAGAGCTCTATAAAATCTCTAAATCACCAAAAAAATGTAAAATTTGAAAAAATAACTATTTTATCCCTCACACCATCCTCTTTAGAAAATCACCCACCATCAGCCGGGTCATAAGAAGTCACATCATCCTCTGAATGTCATGATCTTGACACATCTCCCACCTCTGGAGAGCTCATCTTGAAATTTGTTTCAACCATGTAAGATGAAGTTTAAGAGGAAAATGAAGAGGTGTAAGGGGAATAAGATCTTAGGGATGACCCTACATCATTTTAGAAGGTTGTCTCTACCAATATTCATGAACTCAAGGAAATGAATCTTGGAATTTAAGAAGTTCCCTGACCCACCCTAATCAATGAAACCATGTCATTCGTGGAGAAAGAGGTATACACATTCTTTCAAAAGAAGAATCAATTTTTTTTCACTACATATAAATTCGAGACCCTGACCCTAGAGTTTCCACTCATCTCTGAGGCTGTTGAAAACATCATCTTGGTTATAAACATGTGCTGGAAAGGAGTCACATGGCACATACATCCAAAATAAAGTCTACTTTTGACAAGATCACTTGATCTAAAATTATTATAGAAGATCAATATATCATCTGGATGGCTAAAATAGTCCCATAAAAAAGAAAACCAGAAAAATTAGAATTTTTATTGATTTCCAAGATCTCAATTGGCACTGTCTGAAAGGCGACTTCTTAGTCCTGATCATAGAATTGTTGATCAATGAAACTAACTACAACCATTATCTCTCATTTATGGGTAGCTATTCAGGATACATAAAAATATGAATGGCATGATAAGATGAATAATCTATTATCATTAGGACCCTTGAATGAATTTTCCTATATGGTTATTCCATTTAGTTTGATGATTTTGTTTGGTGACATATCTACTTTCCATGCATCATGTCATCAACCCCTTTATGGGAATGTTTGTTGAATTGTATGATGATGATGTGGTGGTAAAATTAGAAAAACAATTAGACCACCAATTAGATCATGATAAATTCCACTAAAATTTGAGATATCACACTCAGAATATGAACCCCTTGAAATGTGCCTTCGATTCTCCCTCAGGGAAGTTTCTAGACTTTTTTTTAAGCCATTGTGGCATTTCAGTCAACCCTACGATGAAAATGGATATATATAACATTTTACCACATCATAAACTAACTAATTTAATATGAATACAATGAAATGTTTCTTATATTCGATGCTTCATAGCAAACCTGGTAGGAAAATGTTTCCCTTCACTGGGTTGATGAAAAAATGGGTTTAAAATCAATTGAAAGATGATTTTCGGGAAGTGTTTTACATTGTAAAGAAATATCTATTAATCCTTATGGTGTTAATGACGCATGTAGAAGGAAAGAAACTAACATCGTATGTGATGGCCTTAGAGTGATCCCTAGGCACCTTCCTCCCAATAAAGTACAACTCCAATAGTGAAAATTGGCTCTACTACCATAGTAGGACTATGATAAATGTTGGTACTCATTATTAATACATCGAGAAGAGATACTTGGAACTGATCATCATGGTGAAAATTTTTATTCACATATTGAAGCATCATGAATGCCACATGGTCTCTTATAACAATCCAATCAATTACTTTCTCAACCTCCCAATTCTGATAGTATGTTTGTCATGGAAGGAAGTCATCTTGAAATAATTTGAAAAACAGTTCATGCCTTAGAAATCCTTTAAAGGTAAATCATTAGAAGATTTATTGGTTTGGAAACCCTCAGTATAAATGAATTCATTGGATTCTGAACTACCCAATTAAGAGGTTTTCTATTTAATAGAACATTCCAAAATATGGGAGATACATTTTGATGGTGCAACTAGAAGACCGATATAAAAAAGGATGGAAGGCCCCATGTTCAATTAAGTGGGGCAGAGAGTTGTACTCATATCAATAGAAAATTTGTACATGCATTACTCTTTCCTATTACTGGAGGGGTGAACAAATAATGAAATAAAATATCAAGCTCTCATTATTGGGTTAGAGCTGGCTCATCATGTACATGTAAAATATGTGAAGGTAAATGGTGTTTCATAGTTGTTCATAAAGAAAGTTATTATTGATTTAACCATAAAAAAGGAAGAACTATGCACATTGTTTTATCATGTTTGGGGACTAATGGAGGAATTCCCTTCATAGATAACACTATCCTATGTCACTCAGTCACAAAATTCCCATGATAATTCATTGGAAAATGCAATCACAACTCTGATTGATATATATCAGGGTGAAATGATCATCAACATTTCAATTCTCCAGTTGGCTTCATCATTCACTCAGGTAAACACAAATGAAATAAATAATATTGTCCACATCGTTGAACCATATGGTCATACCACTGCATGGATGACTCCAATTTCTAAATATCTCCAAAATGGAGAACTGCCCTCAGATTGAGTCAGAATGGGGAAAATCTAGAAAAGAGAAATAAATTTGATTCTGAATAATGGCACAATCCAATAAAAGGTACTCTATAAGTGGGGGATTCATGGGGTCCTTATCAGGTTTAGTCATGGAGAAGAGACCACTTTAATCATGAAATAAGTACACAATGGATCCTATGGTGTAAACTTACCAGGATCCAAGAATTCCTATAAAATTAGAAGGCATTGATACTATTAGTGCACTCTGATACACAAATGAAAGTAATTCACAAAGAAGATAAATTCCTACCAAGTCCATGGTAATTTCTTGCACTAGACCCTGGAGTTACTTCACATATTCCTTTACTCCTATCCATTTTCCATATGTGAAATGGACATTGTGGGACCATATCATCCTTCTATTGCTCTGTAATTATATTATATCCTCATAAAAACTGAATTATTTTCTAAATGGGAAGAAGCTATGCCCCTCATTGAATTCTGGTCTAAAACCACTATTACTATTATGAAATACAGCACAATCACTAGATTCTGTTACTATCACAGCATACTAAAATGCAAAAACACCAACATCATTTTTTCCAAGTTGGAGAAATTAAATCAAGATATGATATCAAGACCAATCATTCTCCCCACTATCATGCATCAACTAACACACAAAAAGATGCATTCTATAGGACTCTATCTAATATATCCCAAAATATGGTGAATAAGAAAAATAATTAATGTAAAAATAATATCATCCACTCTCTATGGGTTCTTCAAACCATGAACCATACCACTACCCTATAAAACCCTTATTAGTTTGGGTATGGGATAGAGACGGTCCTACCAATTGATGTTCAACTTTCCAACTCCTCATTTCCATCCGTGATCAATTATCCATTTATGATATATCTCAAATGCTTCTAGATTAATTGGAATGACTATATGAAAAGTGATTAAATATAGTGAACTATTTAGAATTTTACCATACCTGGATTGCATAATCCTTCAATAAAATGGTTTTCCTCGAATATTTACTCAAAGATGAAATGGTTTTGGGCCACATAACTGGAAAGATACTCAGATGGAAACCACTAAAATTAAAACCAAAATGGGATTTACTATATGTAATACATAAGGTATACTCTAATTGAATGTATTTATTAATTTCAATGAATGAACATCACAGTACAATACCTACCAATTCCTGGTTGCTGATTAAATATTTCATATAAGAAAGATAAAACATCCCAAACAAAATATGTTAAACTATTGAGTGAAAACTACTTTATGACATTAAACTACATAGAAAGAATATCCCACAACAAAAAGTTAAATTGTTCTTCCCTCATCCTGGTCGTACGACAATAAACTGTGCATATGGTCCAAACTATATTTCGTTAATCTATGAGTTATAGTTATAATTATATGATGTTAAAATGCATGACAAAAATATTAACTTACATTCACATATAGTAACACAATTTCTTACCAAAATTTGTTAAAATACATGGCATCTATCATCTTAATCACAATATGTTAATACTCATGATATAATATGATTTTCCATTCATGTCGTGTGACCGAGGAACTTACCACAAGATGTTAAACTACATGGAATCTATCATCCTAACCTCATGACGTTAAACTATATGAAGATATTCATTCCAATCCATGATCTGTCCCACATGAGACAAATCTATGAAGGAGAAAGATGAAATTTCCTCATTCTTACATGGGAATCTGTTCCGTTTAGGAAGTCCCTTTCTTAATAATTACATGTGTATTGATTGTCATTATAATGAGATATAGGGGTGATCTCTAGACTTTATGACCTAGGCTCATCCAAGAGTAATGTATAAAATGTACTCCTCTATGTATGGGTCAAACTTATGTGGGAATCCATAAAAGAACTACGTACGACATTATTCCGGTCTTCTCATGATATATAGTGAAACTCGGATTCCATTTCTCAGGCCCACCCACCACCACTAGAATAAAGGAGAAAATTTTCACCCTCTTTACATATAGTGAAAAATGATGAATGGAGTTTTGTATCCAACAGTTACATGTATCATGATTCCCATTCACATGGGATACATAGAGACATGTGAAGGTCATATATTAGGCCCAATAGCGAAGGTATTCATCCTTTTGACCCATTGGATTGAGTTTTCTTCAAGAGTTTGTAGAGTGGCATAGGACCCCATTGTTCCTCATTCATGATAGCTTACATCTTCAATGGTATGAATCTCCCACTAGACCATTCATTCACTCTTCATCCTCACAAAACGATATTAAACTATGTCAACAACATCATTTTTTCATGATGATAAAATATAAAAAACAATTATAATGCCCTAAGTATAAAGGATGTCACCCAATACATTATTCATCTACCATGTAATGTTAATAATTTCCTCCTCCTTATGTATGATCTAGACTTTCCTTGGGAACCCTCAAAAACTAAATATATATTTAATCGCATTAAAATGAGATATATAGGGATTTATAGGACTTGAATCCCAGTACCACTAATAAATAAAAGAAAAGAAAAATATATATTTATGAAAATTTATATAATAGATCACAGATTCGGGACCCCTATTCATTGAACCACCAATAAAACAAAATACCCCTATGTATGAGTCAGATCTATGTTGGGGATTTTATAGTTCATAACCGATCATAGCTAATATATTTCTTACATTCATGGAAATCCATTTCAATTAGACAATCTCTCAACCCCAGGGAATTTTTGTTCCTCATAATCCTCCATGGCTATCAAAAATGGGCAATCAGTGTCTTGAGGAAAACACTATTTTACTATGAAAATATTACTCAGTTCGATCTGTATAAGTTTCCCAAAAAATAGTACTACAATCCAAAGACATATCCATCTTTAGGAGTGGATTTTACTACCACTATATTCCCCAATGTTTCTCGTTCCCCTTATCCTTTTTCATGATCTGAGGGTCCTGGTAATCAAGGTTTACACATACCCTCCCCTCATGCCCAGATAATGATAGAATATCCCAGACCAATTTTCCTCTAATCATTCAAGGTTTCAATGGATTTTAATTCTTGAAACATGACACTAAACTATTCTTCCATCTTCCTATGTTCATTACAATAAACTCCATTGCCAAATTCCTACTCACATGACCTTAAACAGCACGATAACAAGAACTGTGTATGGATTTATTCTTTCTCTTTAGGGGTATGTAGCACCACCTGGATATTTATATCTTGGTTCATCCACCCTATAAAAATGTACCCCATGATTATTTAGTCAGACATTCATAAGAAAACATCATAGAACTATGTACGGATTGACTCCCTCTCTCCTAGTACATGTGGTCACACCCGAACACCATATATTGGGACTACCTATGAGATATAAATTTCCCTAATATTGATGTGTATGGGTCATAACTACACAATTAAATTAATACATAACAATGGTTGTTTCCCCCAAGTTCCTATGTATGATGTACATCTATATAGAGGAATCCAATGTGATATTTGACATTCCAGTGATTTTATGCCATCAAAATCAAAAAATAATCCCACTAATTTTAATGAGTTAGAATTACATGGTACAATATAATACATGAAATGTGATTACTAAAAGACATTAAACTAAACTTCCAATATTTGGTCCCAATTCATGTGACTATCTTGTATATGAAACCTCCTCACAGATACATAGGAGGAAACATCTCTATCATTTTCACCTCGAAATTAGGACTTGAAATTCCCCCTTTTTGTTCAGGAACCCTCCTATCACGAGCCACATGATGTATCTAGAATGATTAGAATCCCCATAACATTCCCTGACTATCAGAGATGGAGGGTAGGTGTCCATAGTACACCTTGGTGGCTTCACATAATTTTTCAACAAAAAAGGTATGTCAACTAGGGGAAAATCCTTCCTTAGGAGAGGGTTTTCCTACCTATGTATAACCTATTATGTTTACATCCCATACCAATCCTTGGATTGTGAAAACCCATGAATAATAGTTTATAATCCCTTCCCTCCTTCGTGCTTAATGAGGGTAAAAAATTTATATACAGATTACCGTGATGATGTAGTATCGTTTACACATTTTGTGAGACAGAGGTGTTATATCCCGAAAGTCTTAGAAGCAAGACACAAAACATCCCCCCAAATTACCGGATTGTTTGATGTTAAATTGTGACATTATTTAACAATCCATTACTCAATCTAATTTCATTTATGGATGGTCTCTCATTCATGTTATAAAATTCACATGCATTCCCCCATAAATTTAACACACCACTTCTTTGAAAAGAAAATCACGATGGTCTTGAAATTTTTTTAATCCCCATAGAACCACTTGTCCATATGAAACAGATGGTCAGAGTCATTAGGACACCTAATTTTAAATATTCATAATATTTCTAGGTGGATTAGAATAAGATTCAAAAAAAAAATCCTAGTCAAAAAGAGAGAAATTTGTTCTTAAAATAGAATTTCTTACCTTCATACCCCCCCCCCCTCAGCGACATCAAGTTTGAAACCATTCTTATAGTTACTACTCATGTTCGTTCCCAAATCCTATTTCATATTTAGAAACTAAAAACCTATGAAAAATAAAAATACCTCACTCAGGTATTGAAAATATTAGTGAATTCTATGCTAATAAACCACATTGAATCTATTTCCCAACAAAATTCAGGTTAAAAGATATTGGACAAAAAAATCAGTAATGATAGTCCAATGTGTAGTACAATAAACTACATATGGAAAGAGATGTGAAATGGACAAAGGTGAAATCCCAAAAAAGGGAATTCTGGGTAAATTTTTGAGTATCAACTCGCTTAACCAAGAGTTTTTAAGGTTTAAGAAAAATCTAAAGACGTCAATAATTAAAGGGAACCAAAGCTTGTAAGGATGAAAACCCACAAAGGTCAGCCTAAGAGAAATTCATGGTATACCCTCTAGGACCATGATCATATAAGGAAAAAATTAGCATTGTAATATAACAAAAGACCCAAAACAAATAGTATCTCAGTTGGGAACCATGAAATAGTCATTTTATTCTTGCTGAGTACCTTGGATCAAGAAAATATTAGAGCTTTTTTTGAAAATTTGAATTTAATTTCCCCGAATCATGATACAAATCAACATCTAGTGGATATTATAATTTAAATATAGGATAAAGGAAAATTATTATAGATAAAAACGTTTTTATTTCATTAATTAAGAATGGGGGAACAACCAAAATCAATAGTTTCTCCCTGATGTTAAAAAAATTAAGGGAGGGGAACATGACACCTAGATAGCATCAACACATCCTGACTAGATCATATCAGTGACTGCATGATGTCGTCCACTAAGGGTGTTCTCCAAATTGGTCCTCTATTCATCTTCATCTTAAACTGATTGATGCATTTCTTTAAAAAATTATTTGATATCTCACACTTTATATTTAATGGACTCACAATTTTTACTTGTTAATGATATTCGTGCCTTCATCCTAGCAACATGAGCCTCGTACTCCCTTATATTTGTTATATGACCAACTACTTGGTCCTAATAAATCGCTTCTTTAGCCACCATGTGGTGTAACATACAAGTAATATCTTCTAATGACTGTTTCAGATGATGTGAGGTGTTGAACTAATCCAAGCCATATTTTCCCTCATCAACGTCTTCTTGAGGTATGATAATTTCATACGTGATATGGTTCTGCTATCGGTAATTAAAACCACCTGATCCCAAGTCAATGAACTGTCACATAGGTGTGTCCTCCTCATTATAAAACTCTTTGAGGAGAGTCTTTATGATGATTGATTATATTTGATGCCACACCCATATTCCAAAGACCTAGTGTTCCCGAACAACATCATTATAGTGACTCTACTCTTCCACCACCATAGGTATATAATTTGGAGGTGCAAGCACCACATATGGAGTTTCTTTGACTTCAGTTTCCCATGTAGGGGTTCTTTTTCCTATACAGATGGGGTACCCTCTGAATATAAACATATGGGGTTGTGTAAAATATCAAGAACACTTATTGATGTTTTTCTAGGACTATCCATAGCATTATTGTTGAAAATGATAGTTAATGATACCGATTCCAAACCACTCTACATAGATATAGAATATATGGAGGAAGTACCCTCTGAATGCATGTGAAAACAAACAGAATTCCTCCTTGTAGTAATAATGAAGATAGGGGGAACAAATGGCCAAGTTCAATAAGCAACCAATGGTATATGCACTAATCAAACTAACCATTCTAATATTATGTGAGATTATAATTCTGCACATATTTGAGAATATTCAAATAATTAAGAAGTTGAGGTCACTAAGGGATGAATAAGGAATTTCATTCTATAGTCCTCTTTAATCATCATCATCATCCGTAATTGGCGAAGTATTACTGGAAGATATTATCTCTTAACTTGGGTAACTAGGAGAAGTGTGACATGCCACATGCATCCAAATTGTCTGGAAAACCAGTAATGGTTATATAAATCATAAATAGTTACTATTTCTATAAGATATGTTATGATTCAATCTCATAGAACAATAATAGAGGGGAATAATTCTGATGATCCTCTCCCATCATCCACTACTACTCTATGAAGAATAGGTTTAGGCATAAAGGAAAAGATATATGTGTCACTCAACCATTTGAACATGCTATCAACACCAATGATTTGATATGAAATACATTATTATTGACTAGATTCGGGAAAAATCATATTCATGAACTGTTGTAGTATGTCAATAAATATAATAGTGGACATGTTCTGTTGTCCAATTGTATAAAATATGAAATGTCCTACTCAGATGAGTGAGAGGCCGTACTTCTCATATTTTCATCAACAATTCATAAATACTTGAAATAGTTGTGATGCATAATTTGATAGGATGTCCCTATGACAATGTATCCACCATAATTATGGTGAAATATCAAACACTAGTTTAGATGTAAAAGGAAGGAAAAATCCATATACTCAATAACTTTGGGAACAAACCCACTAATTTAAAATCAGACGAAATTCCTGACTGAATTTGATTACCCCATGTGGTATATCAACCTTCCTCAAGGGTAGCTCAATATGATCTGGGAGTATATCATGATTGTTGAGTTGGATGTGTTTGGATATGGTGTATTTTTGGATTTGGACCATTAACCTACAAGAACATCCCTATCCAATGTTCATATGAAATAAGGGATCAATCCTGGAGGTGCTGACCTTGAAATAACTTTATAGGGTTCAATATATCTCTCACAACGGGAGAGACTTTCTCCATGTTATCCAATGTATTGGATTCTGCTATGAATTCATCATATATATTACCAAGTAATGTATTACCCCCTCTCTTATATATAACAAACAAACTTATTCCCACTTCACCATGTGATAAGTGGAAGGTATTGGTGTCTGAACACCACTGAATGAGTAATTCAGGAATCATATCACCCAGTTAATATATTCAGAAAATAGACACCCATAATACATGGAAAAAAATTTGAACCTTCCTATTAATAGTAGAATTCCATGTGGTTTTGATGATCCTAGAATGCCTAGTACCACTCATCAGTGAAGTACCCTCAATACCTCATGTCCAATTGAGAGCTTGAATTCTATTGGGATCACCCCCTGAGTGCTTTGAAATAGATGAATAGTCATGGATAATTGAATACAAGGATTTATAAGTGCTATAAATATTACTCTACAAATAAATGCAGTTACTCAAGAAAAAAACATCCTTTTATAATATGTTACATGTGATCCAACACAGAGAAGAAACATTTTCTCGATCACTCTCCCTAGAAATCTGAAGATGAAATGAATGAGTGTTTTAGTTAACTAATGACTGAAGAGCATCATCTTTGAGCCCAATGCTATAAAATGGAATTGAACTGGATAGTGGGTAATTTATATGTTTTAAAAAAAGAATATCATTCATAATGATATCTTAAGGAATAACATGATAATGTTGATTATCCCCATAATTCTTGAATGTATCAACCCTCCTAATGGTATCATTAATTAAAGATGAAATTAAAGACTTTTTTTGTCTGCATTAAAGATCCCAAATAGGTATATCCTAAATAAATTTCCAAGGGACACATCACATATAATAATAATTGATAAAGGGACCATCTGTGAAGAAAATGTTTTGTGATGCTCATAAGGCACTGACCCATGTAGCATTGTCCAATGAATTATTAGTTAGCGTAACAAGAAACCCCCACAATGAACCCCACTACAAGTAAGGTCGAAATAACTAATTATGGGTAAAAAATCTCAATTCATAGGTGAAGGAATCCAAACAATATTCACTTTACAGATGCAAGGCTTCTAATAAAAATCTATGGGATCATCAAATGCGTTGAGAAACACGGTAACGGAAAAATGACCCGGGTCCCCTGTATATATGTGTAGTCCCCTCCTATGGGTCCACCCTCATACCACAAACAAGTTCAAGTCAAGACCAATTTATTCATCATAATAGACTCATCTTATTACCAATACAAACCCATTCCGATGGATGAATTTTTTGGGTCCTGAAATTTTTTTATGCGAAATAAAATTAATTCCTTGAATTGGAAAAGGATGGAAATCTAATATAAATTAGTGTTAATGTAAAAATATTTAATGGAGAGAAAATTAAAATGGAAAAACTCTAGACCATTTAGTTTAAAAAATTTCTTTGAACATCATTCAACATGGTGATCTGGTTTGAAAAATTCATGTGAATTAAATATTTTCTGGGAGAATGATGGAGGTTCTAGTTCCCCATAAGCGAAATCATCTGTAGGAAGGAGGCAAAGAAATCCTCCCTAAAAAAACTTCTCTTATGAACTCAAATAGTTCATGGGAAAGGAAATTTTGATGGATCCCCATGAATGAAATTATTTCACTAATAAGACTAAGGTGTTTATTCTCACCTTTGCGTTTGACGATTATTTCCCCCACTGATATAGTCATCCACGGGTTAGGTTTACTCAATGGTATTCCAAAAAAGTGGGATCAAAGCCACATCACAGATGACTGGCTACACTGGTACCCAATTATTCATTTCTATATAAATATATCTCGAGGTATTAAAATAAGTGATATGTAATTGAGAATAAAAAAAATAAAGGATCAAAGGATATAATATTTTCATATAGATAGATCTGAAAATGATAGACTCATTCAATTATTCTACACAAGTAAAACCCCACAAAAAATAGTTAATAAGTATAAAAAGTTTGAATTGATAGTTCGTGAAAGTAAAATAATCCCTGACAGTATCCCTCATGTGGAACATAACCAATTAACCCCTTACAACTAGGCATCCAAACAAGAAAACCAATATGCTGGTGTAAACCTACTCCGTGTAACAAATCACTACATGGGACGAACTTGAGTCCACATAGATCCATGATACATGGACTACACCTTTCCCAACATAATAAAATTTAAACATAGGATGATCCCAGGTTCATATACCACCATGGTATGCCGACATAGCCCTTGCATGTGTAGAAACTACCTATATAGAAGACTCCTCATACCATGTGAAAAAATTCTATGTGGAACAGAGTACACTCAGGCATTCCATTGTTCAGATCTGATAATTCCCTTTTATCACATCAATAGACTGCATTCTAGCCCCACTGTGAACTAGTACAGTGGTATCAGAGAAAGGCCACCTCCAATGTCGTCGTTAATATATTATAGAATCAAGGGGCACACCAGCATACCTTTTTGAGTTTACATACCCATTATAAGTGGAGTCACATTGTTTACTCTACCAGTGAGGTGGACCCCCAAAATGACATTCAGATTACATTCCCATTGTAATGAGGGTTTTGACCATGGGATACTAGCATGAAACTCCCCATTATAGGGATTAAGGGGAACTAATATCCTTTACCTTCGAAGAGGACCAATGTTCAACATTCATCCCTTTTCCCAAGAACCAATTTCATGGAACACCCACTGAGTTATGCTCATAGCCTTTCTTGGGGGAGGTTGACCCCACACTCCTCTTTTTGTTCCCCCAGGATGTATTTATATAGATCACCAAATATGACTATCTAGGATATGAAAAAAAGAGATGAAATGGGAACATTAAATACACCATCTCTCTCCCTGTGGGCCCCAGTACCATTTATCAGTAGATGAAGTGGGATGTGTGATCCTTAGATCCAATGCCTCCTCTGATTTCTCACACTGTGCATTACCCTCATCGGAAAAGAGGTTGACTGTGATCATGAAATTTTCATGGTCCCGATGAACAAGTCTTCTCCATATATATAAGCCCCAATTTCAATACAAGTAGGAATCCTAGAAGGTGTAACCATGATCAAATACCATCAAATGGGAGGATCCCATCCATAATCCCAAATCATAATATATTAATGGACCTCCTATAATGTGTAATTCCTAACTCATACCGAACTACATGGGATTTGATTCAAAACTAACTGGTATATGTAGGAAGCCTCTCTAAGGTCTAAACACCATCCCATATTATCCTAATATCCAATGAGCCATATTCCCAGTAGGTTCATATCCACTCAGATGAAAATTTCTCATATGGGTATCTTGGGATGTCATAATGAAATTACCACACTATATTTACCAGGTAACCATTCACCTGGATGTCCTTGTTGAATGGTGTTAAATTTCATGGTCGGGTCCTTGTCACAAGACCATAAAAGGTGATGTTTCCTGTAAAGAGACTGTGAAATAAGTGTGTTCTTATTACCATCATGAGGATACGTAGGAATCCCATCATGAGGGTTCAATCGCAACATCAAAACAGCTCATGTCCCCTAGGATGGTTATAAACTCCACAGGACCATCCCATATGTCTTAAAACCAACACTATCATTGGGAATGAAAAAATAATAAATGATCTATCCATAAAATTGTAACACTGATAGAGAACATTAGATACATATAGATCCTTCCATGGATGTATAACTTCTGATAAAAGTAGATTATTCGAAACCCACATGTAATCAGGTTCAACATCTATTATAGGGGTAATCCACAAACAAATGGTTTGGAATGAACCAAGTATTCACAATCATATAAATATACCTTAAATCCATATAAGGGTTGTAGAATATCTGATAGTCCCCCTATAAGTGTTAGATGTTCTTGAGTTCCCATTTTATAGACCAATGTGAGTTCTTACGTGTCTTTTCCTAAAGTATCAAATGAATACCTACCTTTGGAATAATGTTTTTGGAATCATGGATCTGAGAGCCGTAGGGTGTTTCTAGCACAATGAGAAAAAAAATTGAAGATCAGTCATGGATGTTATTCTCAAAATTAGTAATTTCATTGTATATAACGACATTCTATGACCCACCCAGATATGAACCCATAGTAGTCAGAAATTGAATGGTAACCCTAACGTAAATGGATTGAATGTGGTACCTCCTTTACGTGATACATTGGATATAATGCCCATTCCACTTCAGGCCAATCATATCATCGTGCATAACATGTTCTTTGGAAACAATCATCATTCCCATAAAAAACATGAAAAACCCTATAAATTACTAAAAACCCGTTTAATCCTGAAAAAAACCAAATGGTCCCAATAAATACTAAAACCCATAAAGGACCCACAAAACCCAAAAACAACTAAAAACCCATATGGTCCCAAATCCCCATAAAATAAAAAAAATCACTTAAAAATATAAAAACCCAAAAAAAACATTAAAAGAACCAAAAAACCAAAACAACCCTAAAAACCCTAAAACCCCTAAAAGACCCCAAATAGACAAATAAATAAACAAAAAGTCCCCAAACACCATTACAAAACCGAAAAACCATAAAACAAAAAATATACCTTAACAAACCTAAAAACATATTACCCCTAAAAACATTATACCCTGAAACACCTAAAAACACTGAAACGCCTATAGAATTTTAAAAGGACGACAAGAACCATAATAACCTTAATACACTAAACCCCCCTAAAAAATGAAACCGATGAAACCCAAAAAACCCAAAAAAACCCAATACCCAAAAGTCCATAAAACTATACAAAATTAAAGAACCCCCAAAAATCCACAGACCCTCAAAAAACCTAAAAGCATTAAAAACCCTAAAAAACCAAAAAATACTGGATTCCCTTGAAACCATAAAAGGGTATAAAAAAACAGTAAAATCCCATAATTTATTAAAATAGCATAAAACTCCAAAGGGGTTCTAAGAACCTATTAAATGTACTAAAACCCCTAAAATCCTTACAAATCCCAAAAACCACAAAAAACCCATGACTCGTAAAAACCCAAAGACCCCCCCCCCCCAAAAAAAAACATATAAAACAACTGAAAATTATGAAAGACCCTAAAACCTCATAAAAAACATAAAATCCCTATAAATGCTTCAAACCACCAAAACAGCCACAATATCCAAAAAACACCAAAACCCCAAAAAACACTAAAACCCCTAAAAACCCTAAAAACCATAAATACATTTAAATTATAAATAATGAAACCCCCCTAAAACACACTAAAAAACATGAAACCCCCAAAAAACCATGAATACATAAGTGCCAAAAAATTACCCTAATAACTGCTAAAAACTCCTAAAAACTGAAATACCCATGAAACATTAAAAATAAAAAAACTAAATAGACATGTAACCCTACAAATGGTGGATTCTGGAATGCACTGGATGATGGAAATTGTGACGCTGAATGCTGATTTCTGCTGAGCTGGGAGTTTCTAAAGTTGTGGTTTATGATCATGATGTTGTTGGATTTTGAATGTTGATTGAGTTTGAATGCTGGTCGTTGGATAGCTGTGAGCTGCTGGATGCTGGTTGATACTGGATTATGGTGGTGGCTATTTGGCTTTGTGAGTTTTTTTCTTTTTTCGCTTTTGGTTTCCTTTTTTGGGGACTTTTTTGTCTTGGGTCGTAAGGGTTTTTTTGGATGTGTGTGGTTTGACCCCTCCCCTCCCTTGTCTGTTGTGTCTCTTTTTTCATTCTAATAAATTTTTTTTGGGGGGGGGGGGGGAATAGCCCGACCCTCACATCCTATTTTCCCCAACATACTGAAAAACAATAAACCCAGGAATACAAAAAATCCCTACATAAAATCCTATAAATCCTATTAATCTATTTGAAAACTCTATAAACCCATAGATCCCCATAAAAACTATTAAAATTTCAAAAAAGTAATCTAAAAACCAAAATAACATAGAAAACATTAAACCATTAAAAACCCTTTAAACACACAAAACATTACAAATCACTAAATATATTTTAAACACCAAAAACCCAAAAACCCAAAAAAATAAAAAACCTAAACTCCCATACAAAATAAAAAAACCTTGAAACCCCTAAAAACCATTAAAAATACTAAACCCTATAACAAACCTAAAATCAATGAAAACCCAAAAATGGACCTATAATCCACAAAAAACCCGAAAACCGTAAAAACCCAAGAAAACATAAAAATTCAAAAAAAAAACTACAAACACTAAAAATCCATGATATGAAAAAACGGACCAAAAACCCTAAGTGACCCTAAAAAACAAGGAAAATTATACCCCTAAAAACCCTCTAAAAGTCTCTAAAAATCCTAAAACCCTAAAAGAACGAAAAACTTATAACCCCAAAAATACAAAAAATCTCTAAAAACCCCTTTAAATCGTCAAAACACCGTAAAATTGGAAAACCCCTTAAAACCCCTATAAGATAATAAGATCCCTAAAAAAATATAAGATCAAATAAGAACCCCTAAGGACCTTTAAAAAGCCCTTAAACCCATGAAAATCCTAGGAAACACTAGAAAACCCCTAAAACATAAAAAATCCTTAAATCCCATGAAAAAATGAAAAGAATACCAAATGACGAAAAAATCCAAAAAACCACTAAAACACTTAAAAACCATAAACAACTAAAAATTGTAAAACTCTTAAAAAACCCAAAAACCCTAAAAATCCTCAAAACTAAAAAACCCATAAAATATAAAAATTCCATAAAAGCATTGAAAACCCATAAACCCCTTAAACCCATGGAAAACCCTTAAGAACCCTATGAAAATCCCAATAACCAAACAACCCTCAAAACCCTTGAAACACTAAAACATATTAAATCCCTAAATATCCTTTAAAACCATTAATACACCGAAAACCCCCAAAATATTTAGAAACCATAAAAAACCCTTTATGAAGTTAAAACCTCTGAAAACCCCATAAAACCCCAAAAACATTGTTAAACCCCTGAAACCCCATTAAAACTCTAAATCCTAGAAACCCTAAAAACCCAAAACAACAAAAAAATTGTAATAAACCTTAAGACCCCAAAAAAACCCAAAAAACCCCCCAAACACTTTAAACCCCTAAATACCCATAGAACGGTACAAAACTATCAAAACTCTAAAACCTATAAAAACCACTAAAAATAATTAAAACAAAAAACACCAAACCCCCTAAAAACACTAAATCCCTTAAAATCCATAAAAACCCCTAAAACCCAAAATAACCACTATACCCCATAAAACTGTATAAAATCTCTAAAAACTGTAGATTACCACTAGAAATCCCTAAAACCCTAAAATTAATAGAAACAATTGAAACCCTAAAATAAAAATGTCTAAAAAACCATAAAAAATACCTTAAAACAATTTCAATTTCTTAAAAAATATAAATAACTGTAAAAACTATAAAAACCATAAAATAACCAAACAACATAAAAACTCTAAAACCCTGAAAAATTATAGAACCCCAAGAAACCCTAAATACCATGATAAACCTTAAAATACCTTTAAATTTAATAAAACCCCTAAGACTCTAAAAACACATTAATGGTACCAAAAATCCTAAAAATTAAAAAAAAACCACGAACACCCTAAAAGTCCTAAAATGAATAAAAACCCTAAAAATACCTCAAAAGCCTAAAATTATTTTAAACCCCTTTAATTCCAACAAATCACTAAAAAACTCTAAAACTCCCCAGAAACATTAATCCCCTAAAAATACTAAAATATCTAATAAATCATAAACCCCCTAAAATCATAAAAATCATAAAAACCAATAAAATATCTCAATATCCACTACAACACTAAAAATCAATAAAGCCCTATAATCCTTATAAAATTAAAATCTCTAGGAATACCTAAACACCCAAAAAACCTAAAGGTCCTAATGAAATCCTAACACCACAAAACCCCATAAAAACATATAACAAGGAAACAAATAAACCTTAAGAAACTAAAAAAACTCAAAAAAATCCATAAAAATGTCTATCCCTAGAGAACCTTGAAAATAATTATCCCCCCAAAATAACCATAAACCCTAGGAACCCTAAGATACCGTAAAACCCCTTGAAAACCCTGAAGAGCTCTAAAAACCCTAAAAGACAATAAATCTAAAAAGTCGCTAAAGGCATTAATCACAAAAAGAACCCTAAAACACCATAATGTATCGTAATAATCCTAAAAGACCCTATAAACATCTTCAAAACCAAAAATAACCCGCAACACATAAAAATAACGAAAATGCAAAAAGCCCCAAAAATTCCATAAAAGACCGATGAAATTCTAAAACCCCAGAAAGATGCTAAAATTCCATATAATATTTAATGACCCTAAAAATCATCAAAACACACAAAAACCCTAACCCCCCTAAAATAGTAAAAATTCTAAAATCGAAGAAAACACTAGAAACTGGTAAACCTCTAATAAACCCTAAAATACCAAAAAATCATAAAAAATAAAAAACCTAAAAATCCCTAAAAACACTAATTCAATAAAATAAACTAATCCCCCCAAAACCATATAAACCCAAAAGGAACTTAAAAACAGTAAAGTTACATAAAATATAGGAAACATAAATGATACTGAAAAAACCCAACTACCCTTAAACAAATGGAAACCCAAAAAATCAAAAAAAAATTAAAAAAACCTAAAAACCTAATATTAGTAAATTTCTAAAAAAACACTAAAACCCCTGAAAAATATAAAAAAACTGAACAACTCCTATAGCATTCCTATAGAGAGTAAAATACCAAAAAACCAAAAAACAATAAAAATACCTTAAAATCCCTAAAACAACTAAATTCATAAGAATCCTTAAACCCTAAAATAAATTAGAATCCCTTAAAGTTATTCAAAGTCCTAAAACCAAAAAAAATCCAAAAAAACCATAACAAACACCTAAATCCCCTAAAAACACAAAAAGTACCTAAAAGGTCTAACTTGTTATAAAACTCTAAAAAACATAAAAACACATAAAACCCTAAATCATGAAAAAAACCAAAATACTCTAAAAACCATTAACACTCTTTAGACTCATAAAAACTATAAAACCTCAAAACTATTAATATTTATAAAAATAACGTAAAACCCCTAAAAGCATAAAAAACATCTATGACCATAAAACAATAACAATCACTTAAAAACGTGTAAATACATTAATGATACTATAGATCCTAAACCCCCTATAAACATTAAGCACATTAAAAATACACCAAATGATCCCACAAACCCTAAATCCCCATAAAAACCCTAACAACTATAAAAACCCAAAAACCCCACGAAGCCCTAAGAATTATTAAAAATTCAAAAAAACCGTATATACCATGAAACCCTCTAAAAGCTCCCAAAAAAACTAAAACCCCAATAAACGTTAATATTTCCAAAACTCCCTTTAAACCGTAAATGTCCCTATTTTTTTAAACACCCCTAAATTACCAATAAACCATAAAATCCCTAAATTACAATAAAAATGACAAATAAAACCCTTAAATAGCCTAAAATTCCATAAAGACTCTTAAAACCCTAAACACAGTAGATTCCCCTAAAAAACCTATAGAACCCAAAAAAACCCTCAATCCCCTAAAGGACCCAGAAACTCCCAAAACCCCTAAAAACCACAAAATAATAAAAAAACCAAAAAACCCATAAAAATTCCATTCAATCCATAAAAACAATAAATACAAAAATAATTTCTAAAAATCCTAAAAAACTATAGAAGACCAAATACCATATAAAATCCCCAAAACCCCCAAAACCCCCCAAACCCCTAAAAACCCTACAAACAAAAAATTCAAAAAAAAATCCAAAATAACCATATAAACTAAAAAACGCTAAATTAATCTCATAACCCCAAAAATTCTAAAAAAACTA
The DNA here is from genome assembly GCA_963277665.1 of Viscum album. Taxonomy (NCBI): domain Eukaryota; kingdom Viridiplantae; phylum Streptophyta; class Magnoliopsida; order Santalales; family Viscaceae; genus Viscum; species Viscum album. Next base: position 980,549,261 of record OY728165.1, on the reverse strand, counting down.
AAAATATCATAAATACCTTAACCCCCAATATACCCTAAATACAATCTACAATCCATAACCTACCCAACCCAAAAAATCACTTAAAAACCTAAAAAACCAAAAAAACTAAAAACCCTAAAACCCTAAAAAACTCTAAAATATAAAAAACATAAAACCCTCAAAACCCCCTACAAACCAAAAATACCATAAAACCCCCTAAAACCCCTAAAAAACTAATATACCACAAAACTCTAAAAATCCCTAAAAACATAAAAACACATTAAACCCCCTAAAAACCCCTAAATAAACTAAAAAATATTAAATCCCCTAAAACCCTATGAACCCTTAAAAATCCGAAAAAACCCTAAAACCCCCCCAAAATAATAAAAACAATAAGAAGCCTGAAACCATAATAAAAACCCCAAATCCCATAAAAGATCCTAAAACCCCTCTAAAAAAATCAAAAAAATCAAAAAATTATTTAACGACGTAAAATACCATAAAACCCTAAAAAATCATAAAGACACTAAACACCTTTAAAACACCAAAAAAACCTAAAAACCTTATGATCCTTTAAAAGAATCTAAAACCCCGTATATACTCTTAACACACTAATACCCATTAAATACAAAAAACCCAATAAAACACCTTAGAACCATTGAAACCCTAAAAACAATAAATCCCCTAAAACACCATAAACACCTAAAAACAAAAGAACCCTTAAATGGCCATAAAAACTAAAAACCCATAAAAATTCATAAAACCACAATGTAATAAAAAATTCCAACAACTATAAAAACCTTATAACCATTAAAAACATGAAAAAACGCTACAAAATTTTAAAACCCAAAAACCCATGGAAACATTAAAATCCCCCCAGAACCCTATACAAACATTAATTACCTTAAAACCATAAAACCATAATAACCATATAAACCCTTATAAACTCATTAAAATTCAAAATATCAAAAAAAACCCCAAAATCTCAATGAAACCCTACGAACCACTAAAAACATAAAAACCCTAATAAACCCTAAAACAAGGAAACCCTAAATATATATATAAACCCCTAACCCCTAAACACAACTGAAAAAACCAATAAAACCCTAAAAATAATAAAATAAACCAAAATACTAGAAATAAACTGTAAACCACAAAAATAAAAACCCCCAAAATAATATTTAAAAACACCCAAGACCCTAAAACCCATAAAGAATATTAAAAAATTCAAAAACAAAAACCCATATAAAATAGAAACCCTAGAGGCCAAAAAACGTATAAAACCCCTAAAGACTAAAAAAATCATAAAACCCCATTAAACACCCTAAACCCCCCTAAAATCCTAAAAACCCTTAAGACCCCAAAATATCCAAATAAATACCTAAAAATCGTAAAAAAACTAAACCCCCTAAAAAACAATAAAAAATGTAAAACCCTTAGAAATATATAAACTATAAAAATACTAAACCACTTAAAAATATATAAAATTATTTGAAACCCTTAATGAAAAAAAACACTGAAAAATGATCAAAACTCTTAAAAACATAAAAACCCTTAAAAACTATGAAAACCCCTAAAAACTATGAACAATTAAAAAACAAAAAAACACTTAAACTAAATAAAAATCCATAAAATCTCTAAAACCAAGAAGTCCCTTAAAATTTAAAAAAGTGAAAAACATAAAAAATTTAATCCCATTAAAAACACCAAAAAACTAGAAAATGAATAAACCCGTGAAAAACTACAAATTCTATTAAAATCTGAATGAACAATAAAAATCCTAAAAACCCCTTAAAAATTAAAACACATAATAGTTACTTAAAAACTAATATCCTTAAAATCCATAAATAACATTAATCCCCATAATTTCTTTAAAACACTAAAAATTTAAAATGTCCCTAAACACCATAAAATACCTTAATGATCCTAAAAACACTATAAAGACCCTAAAATTCCCAAAAAGCACATAAACACTCTATAACCCTTAAAAAATTACCATATAACCCTAATTAACCATCATACCACTAAAATCCTAAAAACCCTAAACTCCACATAAACCATGAAAACACCTAAAACCACTAATACCATTGAAAACTCATAAAAAAATTTCAAAACCCCCCAAAAATACTAAAATCCACAAAAACCCAAAATAAACAAAAAACGTAAAAATATAAAAACCCAAAAAACATGATTTATACTAAAAACCCCTAAAATCCATTAAAGTTCTTAAAAATAAAAAATACAAAAAAAAGAACCCTAAAACCCCTAAAAACCATTAAAAACCATAAATTCCTTAAAAATATTAAAACCCTCAAAAATCAAAAAACAATAAAACACCTAAAAATATATAAAATCTAAAAAAGAAAAAAAATAATTAAATAACCATAAAAACCCCAAAACCCAAAAATCACTAAGATCCCATAAAACCATAAAAACACTTAAAATAAAAAATACATAAAATGCTAAAAATGAAAAAAAATATTTTAAGTCCCTAAAATCATTTAAAAACTATAAAAACCCAAAAAGGACATAAAAAATTATAAAATCATAAAACACCTTAAAAAAATAAATCATTGAAAACCAATAAACCCTAAACCCATAAAAGTACAAAAGTTCCCTAAAACCCTAAAAACTAAAAAAACTAAAAAACCCCAAAAAATGATTAAAAATCTTAAAATCATCTAAAAACCAAGAAATAGAAACAATAAAGCAAAATAATAACCAAGGAAACCAACCCCCAGCCCCAATTGAAAATATTAAAACCCCTTAGAAAAACTACAAAACCATAAAAACCCTAAAAACACTTAAAACCCTAAAACAATGAAAACCATTGAAAAAATAATAAAAATAATAAAAACCATATCAACTCTAAAAAACAAAATAAACCATAAATAAACCAAAAACCCTAAAAAACCTAAAAACTATAAAATATATAACCACTCCCATAAAACCATTAAATCTCGTAAAACCATAATACCACCTGAAACTCACAAAACTCTAAAAATTCCTTAAGGATCGTAAAACCCCTAAAACCCATAATCCACCTAAAAATAGTAAAAACTATAAAAAACATTAAAACCCTAAAACACCTAAAACCCCTAAAAACCTCCAAAACACTACAAAAATTAAAATAATAATAAATCCCCAAACCCCCCTAAAAGTCAATAAAACACTAAAAACCCCTAAAACACTAAAGTACCATTAAAACCCATAGAATCCCTAAAAAGAAATAAATAGATTAAAAACACTAAAGGACCCAAAACCATAATTAAATAAAAGACACTAAAAAACCTAAAAACTCTAAACAACAATAAAATACCCTAAAAGACACTAAAAACACAATTAAAAATTCTTATACACACAAAACCCCCATAAATGGCACGAAAATAATTAAACACCAAATAGGATTAAAAAATCCTCCAAATCCCCAAAAGGATCCTAAAAACTCCATGAAACAATAAATAAACTATAAAACCCTAAAAGAAGCTAAAATATAATATCGTATAGGTCCTTCAGAACCACAAAACATTCATAAAGGACATTACAAATTCCTAAAGTCCATTATTAACCCTAAAACCCCAAAAAGGACCACAAAACCCTAAAAATTCAATACGCCAAAAATTTCCTAAAACCTTAAAAGGCATAGAAATCTCTAACCACCCCATTACGGACCTAAGACCACTAAAACACCCCAAAACACATAATTCCTTTAAAAACCCTAAAACCTCCAAAACAACATTTAATGATCCTAAAAACCATATAAAACCATAAAACCCAAAGAAGACACTAAATACCACAATGAAACAAAAAAACCCTAAGACACATAGTCACTAAAAAAAACTATAAAAAACTATAAAAATTATTGAAAACATAAAAATCCAAAAATCCATAAAAACCCTTAAGAACCTAAAACCCAAGAATCATATTAATCCAAACAAACCATAGAACCAGTAAAATCCCATTAAATCCCCAAAAAAACGAAAACCCTAAAGGTCCTAAAGAAACCTAAAATTATAAAGGACCATATGAACTATAAAAAACTAAAGGAACCTAAGACCCCAAAACTGACACTGAAAAATATAAATAACTTAAAAATCCCAAAACCCCAAATAACAATAAAACACAATAAAACGTCTTAAAACCTAAAAACCCAAAAAACCCCAAAACTTCCTAAAATAGTAAACAAACCAAAACACTATAAAAACATTAAAGGCACTAGATAAATATATAAAACCCTAAATATCATTAAATCCTTCGAAAACACTAAAAAAATAAAACCAATTAAAATCCATAAAACCATAAAAAATATACGAACCCTTAAAATACTAAAACCCCATAAAATCCTAAAATCCCATTAAAAATACTGATATTTTAAATCTACATAAAAACAAAAAATGTCACTAAACACCCTAAAAACCTATTGTAATGTAAACTTTTAAAAAAACATAAAACCTGAAAAATCCTATAAACCAAAAATATATGAAAATAATGTAAAAAATATAAAAACCCAAAAATCCCTAAAAACCAATAAAAATTTCTAAACCCCATAAAATATTATAAACCACCTAAAAAATCATGAAACCCCCAAAAAGGACCCAAACACCTTAATTCCATTAAATGGCACTAAAAGTACGTAAAATCCCAAAAGGGTCTAAAAATCTAAAAAACCCATAAACTACCCTAGAAGACTTAATCACCCAAATGAACATAAAAACCGTATTAATCCCCTAAAATTTCTTAAAACCCTCTTCAATGACATAAAAAAACAAAATCATTTAATAACCATTAAGAACCATATAACCATAAAACCCTAAAACACTAATACCCCACAAAACCAAAATAAGGATAAAAACCATAAATACTCTAAATACCCAAAAATATATATAAAACAACTAAATATATCCTATCACCGCTAAAAACTATAAATCCCTGAAAACCATTAAAAAACCCTAAAAACCTCTAAAAACCTTCAAAAACTAAAAATCCCTAAAACCATATAAACCCTTAAAATCCCATAAAAACACTATTTAACACTAAAAATTACTAAAACACTAAAAGTAACTAAACCATAAAGGGAACTAAAATCCCATTGACTACCAAAAACCCTAAACCCCTAAAATCCTAGAAAACACCATAAACCCCTAAAGTACCCAAAAACAACTAAAACACTAAACAATCCTAAAAGTCCAAAAGACCATAAATGACCATGAAAACACCAATAAAACACCTTAACACCAAAAAATACATAAAAATATTAAATCTTTACAAACCCTAAATGTAACACCCCAAGCATCCATGGTACGCTTCTCTTTGAATAATACAGTTGTGTGTTTTGTACGCAACTTCAACTTCTAACACACACCACAACCAATCAAAGTAGTCTTTATGAATAGTAATACCCACTTTTTGAAATTTTATAAATATTATCTATCAAAATTGAATTTATTTTTGGATTTGGAATATAGAATTTATCCTATGGTGAAATTTTGGTACTTTTCAGATAACTTTTATATTTTAATGAATAGTGAAAAATTACTAAATTTTAATTAAAACAAACTATTTTAATAAAAATAATAAATAGTGATAAACTATGAATTTGAGTGGTTTTAAAGTATATTTAGAATATATTTTTACCATTTAATACAATTTTTGTCATTAGATTTAATTTCACAATTAAACTGGACATAAACAAGTGTCAATCATTTGATAGTTATTATTTCGTAAAAACACAGTTTTAATTTTGACAACGGGAATTAATTTTAAATTAATTTCTTCCACTTCTTTGTTTGGAATTTTTGAAAATGGATTCCATATTTGGAATCATGATGTCCAAATTTTTTAAATAGGTAACTTTTATTTTTATACATTTTGAATAATTATTTCGGTAAATATTTTATTTACCATGTTTAAAGGGTAAATGCAGTAAATAAGGGTAAAAAATAATATTAAAATAATAATAAATCACCCTAAAACGTGTTCTATCTTTATTTGTGGATATATGTCCGACCATGGGCATCTTTTGGTCGATTTTGGGACCCCATGGATCCACTTGTAAGTGATAATGGCATTTTATATTAATTAAGTTAGAGTAAATACAAAAATGACTAAGCATATATATTTTAGAAAAACAATATTTACATAGGGTTATATATATTTTATATTCAACTATAAATATTCATTATAAAGCTAAAACTATTTCCTACATAATGGTATTTTATTTATAATTTTTAATCATTTAATAATTAATATTATTTATGACACAATAATGATGCAGTATTTTCCTTATTAATGAAATAATCAAATAATTGGTATTATAAGTGTTAAAATAAATATAATTTATCGGTTTGATTACATCCAAGAATTTTATTGGTTAATATGAAATTATATTATAACTTAAAATAATTTTGTTCTAATTAATAAAGTTTTTATGACGTCAACAAAAATCAATTATTGAATAGTGTCAAAATTGACATAAATGAGTTGTTAAAACAAATATTATATTATTAATTGATATTCAAGTGAAAAAATCTATGGATCGGCCAAGTGACTTATATAATGATAGGTGTATCATTAATGGAACAATTGGGGCTCTCTTGGATGTATATAGTATGTTTATTAAGTATATAATATAAAAATACAATGTGACATGGTAAATGTCAAACTAATTAAATAAAAGTTAAAACTAAAAAGATACGGTTAATATAGTGACCCAAACATGTCTAAAACCTATTGGATGAGTGGTTTTAGACCCATACCCACCATAACCTTTCAATTATCCACTTTTGAGCCATTAAAAACCGATTATTAATTTATTATAAAATAATATTTCTTTCTTTTCTAAAGGTTCCCCTCACCCCTCTTATAAAAGGGTACCCCTCCTTTTCTCTAATCCATACCTTAAAAGCCTTTTGGATCGGCCAACCCCTGACCAAATACTCTCTAAACTTCCCTCAATTATACCTAGAGGCCTTATTTTGATCATAAATCTATCCTATGGATCCCTTTTTATCAAATCAATAGGAAGAACATGGTTAAGAGGTAATGTTTTCACCACCCTCTTTCAAGTTCATTTCTTATTAAACTTCTTCTTTCTTTGTTATACCCATTCTAAAATAATAACTCCACTATCTTATATATTCTATGATGTTAATTTAAATATTTTTCAACCTTATTCAAAATTACATCAATCCTTTGAATGAAATGTCAACATACGTGCGTACGTACACCTAACCCTCTTCACATCGTCGTGTAACTTTTTTTAAAAATATTATTATTTGGATGAATATAATAATGATGTTTAATTCATGTAAATAATAAATGTAAAATTATATTGATTATGAATATATGATATACTATCCAATTATATATTATTTTAATATCAAAAGAATGATATTGTCGCTCGTGTGTACGTACGAACTACCGTATCCACGAACACGATGAGATATCGTATCCATTCAAGTAAAATTCTCATTTGATGATTAAAAATAATGTTTAAGGAATTCATATCATTCTGGATATGAATAATAAACAACTTATCCATAACAAACATTGCTTATGTGACAAAACATATAAAAGAAAATGAGTAAATTAACACCCGAAACGACGATATTACTAAGATATTATTAACAAGGAAGTGTTATGAGATAATATATGATATCATATTAATGTATACGATTCATTAATAATTTAATAAAAATTATTTTACCATTATATAGGAGGTTATTATACCCTCAACCAAGGAAATGTACAAGGTAAAGGTTTATTTCACAATCTCTTCATTATCCGATGTTGTTTATTCGTAATTATCTATTAGGACCACTTTATCATCCACATCCATGTTTCTAAAAAAAGTATTTCAAAACATTATTAAAAATTTACATAATATGTGTTAAATTCATCTATACCCTTTTTGGATTTTTATAAGATTTTTACAAAGGAATATTTCCGTCGTTTTCCAAACAATGTTCTTTTTAACCTTTTCGACAGAATTAAGGTAAGAATGTCCTTTTTAACTTATACGGCAGGGGAAGATATTTTTCGCTGTTATAAAATCATAGAAGCTTCCCGTACAAGATTTTATGAATATATTCAAATTAAAAGTTTTATTTTATAATTATGTGACTTTTAAATGATTTCAAAAAAGAGATATTTATCTCAATTAATTTTGATTTCACCTTTTTCACTATCTTTGATGGATTTTAATATTATTTGAAGTTGATTTATTATGATACAAAACATCCATATTGTATTGAAGGTTTTCTAATATGATTGACTGTGGATTTTTTTATACCATTCATGGTTTATGGAGGAGGTATTGCCATTTCGTATGTTAGTTTTAATACGAATGTTTATGTTATGTTTAAAACTGTTCATATGAGGAAGTCATTGGACTTAATAAGTGATGGGTGGAGCCCACTATAGATCCTCGATGCATCGGTAGGTCTCATGGGACAAACTATGGTCTTGGCACAAGGCCTTGACAAAATCTTATTTGTAGTCTTGGGATGAGGCCTTGACTATGTGGTTATGATAGTTTAGGATTATGCATTCCATCATTTAAAAGTGGTTGTTGATATTGCATGTGATTATTCGACTAGTATAATATCAATTTGAATAAGTAAATGGAATTATTTTATTTTATCTTTTACATATTATGCTGAAGTTTAGGTTTAAAAGGATTTTGTTTTAGTTATACATTGTCTTAAATGATTTTGATTATTTATAAATGTTTCCTCTATATTGTTATCCTTACTGAGCAACTGATCTCACCACTTTCAATGTTTTATTTTTCCTAGCATGTGACGAAGTAATTTATGAATGACCTGTAGGGATAGTATGATGGGATATAAAGACAAGATGTTGTAGTAGTATTTTTTTCTTTATGATGTAATGTAACGTTTATTAACGTATGTGGTTATTACATGGCTACTAAACTAATCGGTCTTTCGAGACATGATCTTTTGTGATCATGCCAATATTATATAATAATGCCCCTACTCTAGGTAACTGGGGTCGGTTCGTTATAGTTGGTATCAGAGGAAGTTTAGTACAATCCTTGGAAGCTAGGTTTAGATAAACTATGATTAGATCACATAGAACTAAGATGGACTTTGAGGATTAGTATAGAAGAACTTCCTAGAATTTTGGTATTGTAGAGATTTAATGATATTTACAAGAAATACATCCCTATCTGGATATGAGCACGTAAAGGCAGATCTGGCCCAGTTGTACGTAGGGGAAAAACCTGAAAACACCACTTTGAGCTAGACTCGAACGGGAACTGGTGCACGACAACGGGCCTTGCAGCACTCTTGGTTACAACACTCCCGGGGGATATGTATAGGATAATTCTTATTTTCTATAAAAACCATTATGAAGGGTTTATGAGTATATACTTCCTCAAAGAAAATTTTTTTATGATTATGGATTATATCCATAAATAGTTCAATTTATGCTAAGTGTTTTACAAGTATGGAATTATGTATTTTGATTCATAAAATGATCTAGTTTATGCCATTGTCTAGAAATGGCACCTTGTGGAAGAAATAAAAACTGTATAAATGCACGCACTCCATGTAGGGATTTCCCTACTACTCAAGATAATTATAGTGGAGCTGGTGATGCAACTGGTGCTGATCAGCTAATCAGCATACTGGGATAACTCACTCAGGATATGAATAATAACCTTACCTGTATGGAGAACCCTGATCCATAACGTGGAGTATCAATGTTAGATCTCATCATGAGGTAGCAACCACCAACATTCAATGGGAGTACAAATCCATTAGTAGATGAGAAATGGATAAGTTTCCTAGAGAAAATATTTCAGGCTTTGGGGAGTAGTGAAATGGAAAAAGTTTTCTTGGCAGTTTATCTCCTCACTTGAGATGATGGTCAATGGTGGTCATTGATTCAAATCATGAAAGAAGATGATGAAGTATCAAATATGGAATGGAGGGAGTTGAATGTTCTTTTCTTAGAAAAATTGTTTCCTCGTGACCATCGAGCATATATGGAAAGACAATTTCTGAGTTTGAGACAAAAGGAGGATGAGAATGTAGAAAAGTACGAGGCTAACTTTACAAGGATATAAATGTATGCTGGAGATTATAAACGTAACCCAATAAGTAATATTGATCATTTCATTGGTGGGTTAAAACCATTTCCTTTTTCGAGCATTAGTGTCACAATCCTTCTCATCGTACAAAGATATTGGCTCATGTGCTATCAAGACAGAAAAAGAATTCATTATGTCTTATGACTTTAAATCAAAGCAAGAGAAGAAGAGATCTGAAGATAACTTTGGGAATGAAAATAATGTGAAGAAGGGAAAAGTTGAATATACATCCTACAGTAAATGTAGGAAGAAACACCTTGGTACTTGTTTGAAGGGAATGTGAGTCTGTTACAAGTGTGTCAAAAAGGCCACTAAGCTGGTGATTGGAAGGGGAAAAAGAGGCTACTGATGTTCAATGATTCAACTGCTGAGAGATGGGACATTATGCAAATGAATGTCCTAAGCGTCAGGGGAACTTACCTCAGAAAATTCCAAGGGAACAAGGCCATGCTTATGCTATCAATACTGCTAACGTAGAAGCTCCAAAAGACATGGTGGATGGTAATTTAATGGTTTCCTCAATTTTAGCAAATGCATTATTTGATTCTAGATCATCACATTGTTTCATATCTTCCCAGTTTTCTAAGAAAATAAGATCTTCCAATTTGATTTAACAAGGGAGTTGTCAGTTAAAACTCTTAATGGAAGTATCATTGCAACAAGGTTTTGTGAATCAGTCCCCATTAGAGCACATAGATGTTCTTTATCCACTGATCTCATCATCATACCTATGATTGAGTTTCATATAATCCTTGGTATGGATTGGATTTCGGAACATGATGCAATGATTTATTGTAAGAAGAAAGAGGTTAATATTTTTGATGATGATGATAAGGAACAACTTATCTTTAGAGCAGAATCGTCACCACTTAATTCTTATATAGTTCCACCCACAGTAGCTAAAATAAATTCAATTATTGGGGAGGAAGATAATGAAATGATTGTGGGTGAGGAAAGGAATGTTAAAATATATGATCTACCTATTGTGAAAGAATATGTAGATGTGTTTCCAGAAGATTTACCAAGACATCCTCTAGAACTAGAAGTTGAGTTTTCCATTGATTTAATTCCTCGATCAAGGCCTATATCGAAGAACCCTAATAGAATGGACACTGTGGAATTAGTTGAACTAAAGAAACAACTAGAGGAATTGGGGAATAAGGGATTTATTCTCCCTAGTGTTTCTACATGGGGATCCCCTGTCCTTTTTGTTAAACAGAAAGATTGATCTATGAGGTTATGTATCGACTACATGGAGATCAATGCTATAACAATAAAGAACTAGTATTCTTTACCTCACATTGATCATTTATTTGACCAACTACATGGAGCTCAATAATTTTCAAAGATTCACCTTCAATTTGGCTACCATCAGTTGTGTGTGAAGAAGGAAGACATTCTGAAGACAGCATTTCGAACCAGGTACGGGCATTAAGAGTTTACAGTATTGCCTTTTGGGATGACTAATGCGCCCTCTATATTCATGGTTATAATGAATAGTGTTTTCAAGGAATATCTAGATGAGTTTGTGGTGGTATTTATTGATGATATCTTGGTATACTCCAAAATCTACGAAGATCATGAAAATCACTTGCGCATTATCCAGAAGACTCTGAGAATACATGAATTATATGGTATGTTTAGTAAGTGTGAATTATGGCAGCAAGAGATTTATTTTCTTGGTTATATTGTCTCTAAAGATGAAATCTCTGTGGATCCATCTAAGACCAAGGCAATCAAAGAGTTTCATGCACAAATGAGTATAACCGAGGTACACAGTTTTATTGTTTTAGCATGTTTTTATCAACGTTTCATCTGGAATTTTTCTTGGTTGGCTAACCCATTTACGAATCTCAAACATGAAGGTGTTAAATTTGTTTGGATAAAAGAGTGTGAAGAATGTTTCGCATAACTGAAGAGAAGATTAGTCAATTCTCCTATATTGACTCTACCATATAGGAATGATGGGTTTGTTATTTATAGTGATGCATTGAAGAATAGACTTGGTTGGGTCTTCATGCAGAATGATAGGGTTATTGCCTATGCATCACGATAGTTGAAAATTCATGAGAAAAACTATCCAACTCATGATCTCTAGTTAGTAGCTGTTATCTTTAAATTGAATATATGAAGATACTACCTCTATGGTGAAAAATGTGAGATTTATACTGATCACAAGAATATGATGTATATTTTCTCACACAAAGAACTCAACATGAGGCAGAGGCGACAGCTTGAATTACTCAAGGATTATGATGGTATGACACACTACAACCCGGGGAAGGAAAATAAGGTGGCTGATGCTTTGAGTAGAAAAGATCATCATGTTTTGAAAAATATGAGAATTGAAAGGGATCTAATTTTCATGGATCAAGTGAAGATGGACTTGGGAATAACCATAGAAGGTGAAAAATCAATGTTTTTTAAAATGGTTGAAATACCATCTTTACTAGAAAGTAATAAGAGTTCTCAAACTGATGATGAAGATTTTAAGAAGAAGGTTAAAGCTGTGAATGATGGGAGATTGAGTGACTTTGTGTATGAAAAAGGAATTTTGAAATTTGGGAAGAGACTTTGGGTTCCCGATATACCTGATCTAAAAAGGGAATGGTTAGATTTTGATCTTAGCCCTAATATCTATATAAACCCTGGGAGCACCAAAATGTATATAGATTTGAATGAACATTTTTTGTGGGACAAAATGAAGAGGGAGATTGCTGATTTTGTGTCAAGATGTATAGTTTTTCAACATGTGAAAGCTGGAAGACAACAGCTTGGAGGAGTCATGCAACCTCTTCCTATACCGGAGTGGAAATGGGACAATATTACGATGGACTTTGTCATGGTACTACCAAAGACTCCTAGAACGAACGATGCAATATGGGTTATTGTTGATCGTATTACTAAGTCAGAACATTTTATTACTATAATATAAGATCTACGACTACAATGTATAACAAGACTATATATTAATGATGTTGTGAGAATTCATGGAGTAACTCTGTCGATTGTTTCTGATCATGATCCATGTTTTAATTCAAGATTCTGGAAGAGTATTCAGAAGGCCTTGGACACTGAACTTCATTTGAGCACTGCCTACCACCCTCAAACAGATGGACAATTAGAACCGACTATTCAAACCATATAAGATATGTTGAGATGTTTCTCACCTGACTTTGAGGGTATGTGGGGTCAATATTCACCTCTGGTAGAATTTTCCTATAATAATAGCTTACATTCAATTATTCACATGGCACCATATGAAGCGTTATACGGAAAGTGATTTCACACACCAACCTGTTGGGATGCCGTTGGAGAAAGAAAACTTGTAGGCCCAGAACTGATGGAGGAAATGATGGAAAAGGTGTAGGTGCTCCAAAACAACATCAAAGCAGCTCAAAGTAGGCAGAAGAGCTATGCCGATAAGCGAAGGAAGGATCTGGAATTTCAGGTAGGAGATCATGATTTCATGAAGGTATCTCAATGGGAGGGAGTCATACTTTTCAGTATGAAGGGTAAATTTAGTCCCAAGTACATAGGACATTTCAAAATTCTAGAATGAATTGTGGCTATAGCTTACCATTTGGCAATGCCACCAAATCAAACCAAAGTTCACGATGTGTTCCACGAATCACTGTTGAGAAAATAAATGCCTGACCCAACGCATGTCCTCACTTATGAGGAATTAAAAATGGAACCCGATCTGTCTTATTTGAAAGAGCCCGTCTTGATTCTTGATAAAAGAGAACAAGTGCTGAGAAACCGGACAACTTGTCTGGTAAAAGTTTTATGGAGAAACCATAAGATGGAAGAGGCTACATGGGAACCCAAGGAACTTATGAGGATGAACCACCCAAGTATTTTCACGCAGTAGTATTCTCGAAATTTTGAGAATGAAATTATTTGAAGGACGGGATAATGTAACACCCCAAGATTCCATGGTACGCTTCTCTTTGAATAATATAGTAGCGTGTGTTGTACACAACTTCAAGTTCTAATACACACCACAACCAATCAAAGTAGCCTTTATGAATAGTAAAACCCACTTTTTGAAATTTTTATAAATTTTACCTCTCAAAATATACTTCATTTTTTGGATTCAGAATATCTAATTTAGCCATTGGTGAAATTTTGGTACTTTTCGGATAACTTTTATATTTTGATGAATAGTGAAAATTACTAAATTTTAATAAAAAACAACTTTTTTAATCAAAATATTTAATAGTGATAAATTATGAATTTGAGTAGTTTTAAAGTATATTTAGAATATATTTCTACCATTTAATATAATGTTGGTCATTGGATATTATTTCCCAATTAAATCAGAAATAAACAAGTGTCAATCTTTTGATAGTTATTATTTCTTACAAACACGCTTTTTGTTTTGACAGTGGAAATTAATATTGTATTAATTTCGGCCACTTCTGTGTATTGAAATTGGAAAAATGGATTCCATATTTGGAATTAGGATGTCCAAATTGTGTAAATAGGTAACGTTTATTTTTAGGCATTTTGAATAATTATTTGGGTAAACCCGGTAAATAAGGATAAAAAATAATAATATAATAAAAATAAATTTCCCTAAAACCTCTCATAACCTTATTTTTGGATACATGTCCGACTGTGGGCATATTTGGGTCGATTTTGGGACCACAAGTATCAACTTGTAAGTGATAATGACACTTTATATTAATTAAGTTAAAGTAAATACAAAAATGACATAAGCATATATCTTTTAGCACAAAATTTTTTACATATGGTTATGTATGTTTGATTTTCAACTATAAATATTCACTAGAAAGATAAAAATATTTAATACATTATTTTATTTTATTTATAATTTTTAGTCATTTAATAATTTTTATTATTTATAACACAATAATGATGCAGTATTTATTCTTTATTAATGAAAGAATCAAATAATTGTTATTATAAATGTTAAAAAAATATAATTTGAATGTTTTGATGACATAACTAAATTTTATTGGTTAATACGAAATTATAGGATTTATTAAATGAATTTTTTAGGAATTAATAAAGTCATTAAGACTTTAACAAAAATCAATTATTGAATAGTGTTAAAATTGAAAAAATGTGATTTTAACAAAAATGTTATATTATTAACTGATATTCAATTCCTAAAAATATAAGGTTTTGCCAAGAAACTTATATCATGATAGGTGTATCATTAATGGACCCCTTGGGGGTCGCATTAATGTATATACTATGTTTATTAACTGTATAATATAAAAATATAACGTGACATGGTAAATGTCAAATTAATTAACTAAAAGTTAAAAGTAAAAGATAAGGTTAATATAGTGACCCATCCTTATCTAAGACCTCTTGGATGAGTGGTTTTCGACCCATAACCACCTTAATCTTTAAATAATCCACTTTGGAGCCATCATAAACCGATTATGAATTTATTATAAAATAATATTTCTAGCTTCTCCAAAGGTTCCTCTCACCCCTCTTATAAAAGGGCACTACCCCCTGTCTCTAATTTAAACCTTCAAAGCCTTTTGCCTCTGCCAAAACCTGCCCAAATACTATCTAAAAATCCCTCACTTAGACCTATAGGTCTTTTTTTGATCAGATAGGCATCCTATGGAGGCCTTTTGATCAAATCAAAAGGAAGAACCCGATTAAGAGGTAATGTTTTCACCACCCTATTTCAAGTTCATTTCATCTTCAACTTCCTCTTTCTTTGTTATTATCATTCTAAAATAATAAATCCAATATCTTCTATACACTGTGATGTTATTATAAATATGGGGCAACAATATTCAGTATTATATGCATCCTTTGAATGACATGTCACCATACGTGCGTACGTACGGATTGGCGTCTCAAGGTTGTGGTGTAATTGTTATTCAAAATATTATTATATGGATGCGTATAATAATTATGTGTAATTCATCTAAATAAAAAATATAACATGATAGGGATTCTGTATATATGATATACTATCCAATTATATATTATTTTAATATCAAAAAAATGATATTTTCGCTCGTGCGTACGTACGGACTACCGTCTCCACAGCACAATGAGATCCATTCCCCATCATATCCATTCAAGTCTACTTCTCATTTCATGATTAAAAATAATGTTTAAGGACTTGATATCTTTCTGCATAAGAATAAGATACTACCTATCCATAAAAAACATGGATTATGTAACAAAACATATAAAAGAAAATGAGTATGTTAACACCCGAAATGACGATAATACTATGATATTATTAACAAAGCAATGTTAAAAGATCATATATGATATCATATTAATGTATATGATTCTTGTATAATTTAATAACAATTATTTAACCATTATAAATGAGGTTAATCTACCATGAACCATGTAAATGTACAAGGTAAGGGTTTATTTCACAATCTCTTCATTATCCGAGGTTGATTATAAGTAATTATCTACTGGGACCACTTTATCATCCACACCCATGTTTCTTAAAAATGTATTTCAAAACATTCTTACTATTTAACAGAATATGGGTTAATGTCATTTCTACCCTTGTTGACTTTTATAAGAAGTTTATAAAGGAATCTTCCCGTCATTTTCCAAACAATGTCCTTTTTAACCATTTCGTCAGAATTATGTTAAGAATGTCTTTTTTAACTTATACGGTGGGTGCGGCTATTTTCCTCCGTTATAAAATCTTAGAATCTTCCCTTATAATCTAATAGTAATATTTTCAATGTAAATGTTTTATTTTAAAAATATGTGACTTTTAAATGATTTCAAAATAAGAAATATTTCTCTAAAATAGTTTTTATTTCATATATGTCAACATCCTTTGATGGATTTTAAGCTTATTTGAAGTTGATTTATTATGATACAAAACTTCCATATTGTATTGAAGATTTTATGATATTTTTGACTGTGGATATGTTATTTTTATACCATTCATGGTTTATGGAGAAATTATTCACATTTCATATGCTATTTTTAATATGAATTTTTATGTTATGTTAAAACCTGTTCATATGAGGAATACATTGGACTTAATAAGTGATTGGTGGAGCCCGCTACAGATCCTCGATGCATCGGTAGATCTCATGAGACAAACTATTTTCTTAGCACAAGGCTTTGACAAAATCTTATTTGTAGTCTCATCACGAGGCCTAGACTATGTGGTTATGATAGTCCAGCATTATGAATTCCATCATAATGAAAGAGGTTATTGATATTGCATGTGATTATTCGACTAGTAGAATATCAATGTGAATAAGTAAATGGCATTATTTCATTTTATCTTTGCCACATTATTCGGAAAATCATGTTTAAAAGAATTTTGTTTTAGTTATACATTGCCTTAAATTTTTATGATTATTTATGAATGTTTCTGCTATATTGTTATCCTTACTGAGCATCTGAGCTCATCCCTTTCAATGTTTTATTTTTCCCAGGATGTGAAAAAGCAATTTTTGAATGACCTGCAGTGATAGTATGAGGGGATATGAAGACAAGATGTTGTTGTAGTAGTTTTCACATTATGATGTAAACATTAGGAATGTATCTAGTTATTCAAAGGCTACTAAACTAATCAGTCTTTCGAGACTTGATCTTTTGTGATCGGGCCAATATTATGTAATAATGCACCGACTCTGGGTAACTGGGGTTGGGGCGTTACACTAAAACCTCTAACTCCCCCCCCAAATCCATAAATAAATAACCCAAAAACCCTCTAAAACCCCTTCAAATATTTGAAACCCAAAACCCCCAAAAAAAACCCAAATAACCATAAAATCAATTTATTATCCAACCCCCCCCCCCCAAAAAAAACTAGAAATACCCTCAAAACCCTAAAGGCACTAAAATTCCATACAAAACCCCCAAATCCCCATATAAATCAAAAATACTTTAAAAAACAAAAAACTCTAAAAATCCAAAAAAATACTAAAAATACGTAGAAACCCTAAAAAATCTCTAAAAATCCTTACCATCCACTTAAAACCCTATGAATCCATAAAAACCATAATCCCCTTAAAACAAATAAAATCCAATGAACCTAAAATATCATTAAAATCATTATATACCATAAAACCCTTAAGACACCTAAAGACCTTGAAAACCCAAAAGAACCTAAATCCCTAAAACACATTTTAATCCATAAACTTCCCTTAAAATAATATAAAAAGTCATAAAGCCCCTAAATCCATTAAACACCCTACCAAATATACAAAAGAATAAAGATCCCAAAACCTTTAAAGAAAATAAAACCCCAAACAACCCTAAAACATTTTTAAAACCATAGAAATCCTAAAACCCATTAAAACCCTAACCCAAAAAATAATTCCAAGAAAATATAAAACCGAAAAACCCGTAATAAAACTAAAAAAACCATAAGAACCGTAAAAACATTAATACCCAATGAAAAATTTAAAAACACTTAAAACTAAAATACCATAAAAACCCAGAATACCTTTTAAAACCCTAAAAATTCCCCAAATACCCTAAAATATCTAGAAAAAATAAAACCCCTAGTAACCCCTAAAAACACTAAAACCCTAAAAACCATAAAGCTAAAACAGCTGTAAAAGGACCATAACAACCATGATAAAATTCTAAATCCTAAACAAACCCTAAGAAAACAATAAAAACCAAAAAAACACCCTATAATGCACTATAAAACCCATATAACTTCTAAAATCCATAAAAACACATAAAAACCCTTACAAACCTCAGAACCCTAGAACCCCTAAACTGATAAAAAACCTAAAACCCAATAAAACCTAATACCCTCTAAAAAAATAATAATAATGAAATAATACTAAATGACCCTATCATTCCATTGAAAAAACATAAAATCCCCTAAACAACATAAAAACCTTAAAACCCCTAAAAACCATAAAACCATAAAATTTAAAAAAAATAATGAAAACCTAAAACATGTTAAATCATTTAAAATTCAAAATCCCTAAACCCACTAGAACCCTAATAATAAGATAAAAAATTGTAAACTCCTAAAACACGAAGAATCCATAAAAACCATCAAAAAACACAAAAAACAATAAAAAACCAAAAAACTAAAAACCTGAAAATCCCTATATATCCCCAAAGAACCTAAAAACCCCTTAAACACCCTAAATATTCTAAAAACCCTTCAAAATTTAAAAAACATGAAATCCCTAAAAAATAATAAAACACCCTAAAAGTACTATAACCCGAAAAACCTTCAAACCCAAATCCCTTAAAAAACATAAAATTCCCAAAAAACTATTAAAAACCCTAAAACCATATAATATTTAAAAACCCCTGAATAACATAAAAAATAATAAATATTCAAAATATTCAAAAAACATTAAAACCATAAAACTTATTGAAAATTCTACATGAAAAAACTTAAAAACACTTAAATCCCCTATAACACACCATAAAACCATAAAACCAAAAAACACCTTAAAACCCCAATAATGATCTTAAATATTCTAAAAACAATAAAAACCAAAAAACTGCTAAAAGTCCATTAAAATCAATAAAACCCAAAACCCCTAAAACCCCTAAAATCAATCATTCCCAATAAAAATGCTTAAAACCCCTAAAACCTCCCAAAAACCATAAAAACCCAAAAAACCATAAAAACCAATGAAACCATATAAACACAAATATTCTAAAAATACCTCAAAACCATAAAAATACCAAGATCCATCTAAAAAATCATTAAATCCTCAAAAAACTCATAAAACCAGAAAAACCAGCATAATCGTAAAACTAATAATCCCCCCAAAAAACACAAAAAAAACCCAAAAACCCCAAAACAAACAAAAACACTAAATACCACTAAAACACATAAAAGAGACAAAATCCCTAAAGACTCCTTGAATACCCTAAACACAAATTTGTTTTTTGAAAATCATAAAAATCATGAATACCCTAAAACCATAATAACCACTAAAAACCCCTAAAAACTATTGAAACCCCCCCAAAAAGATCTGAATTCTTTTTACCACCCTAAATACCCTAAAACACTAAAAGACCATTTAAAACCCTAAAACCCTAAAACCCTAAAACACCCTAAAATGCCAATAAAAACAGTTAAATCCTTAAAATAAATAAATAGCATTAAAAAACCCTCAAAACTATTAAAACACATAAAACTAAATAATAATCCTAAAAACCCTAATGATCCATAAAACCATAAAAAATATTAAAATAACCAAAATGTCCTAAAAACCCAAAAAACACAAAAAACACTTTAAAACCCCAACCCCCCCAAAAAAATACCATTAATAGGCCATGGGAAAACCTAAAAAACCCTAAAAAAACTAAAAACCCTAACTACCGTTACAGCAAAAATTATACCATATAAACCCTAAGAAACATAAAAACCCTTAAACCAAATATAATCCCTAAAACACCTAAAAATCCAATAAACACATAGATAACTTAAAATCCCAATAAACCATTAAAAATACAAATATATCTTAAAAAATAATAATGTATCCCAATAACACTAAAAACCAAAAAAACACATGAAAAATACTAAAAACACAAAAAACTATATTAACCATAAAATCCATAAAACGATCTAAATTGCCCGAAAATCCCTAAAACCTCCAAAAGACACTAAAACCCCTAAAAACCCAAAGGACACTAAAATACCCTAAATTCTCTAAACACACGAAGAAACCAATATGAATCTAAAATTCTTATAAATCCAAAAAAACTCTAAAAAACCTAAATGTTCCCAGAAAACCATTAAAAGCCAAAAAAGACTTTAAACCCCTAAAATCCATAAAAGTGTCTAAAAGCACTAAAAGACCCTAAACCCGAAAAAACAAACAATAATCTAAACCCATTAGAAACCCTAAAACCATTAAAAAATTTAAAAATACTAACAAACATAAAAATCCTTAAACTACAAAACACTAAAACCCCTAAAGAAACCATAAAACCTAAAAACCCTAAAACACAATAAACCATTTCAAAAACAAAACACTTAGTGGACATAAAATGATCTAAATTCCCATTAAACTACCAAAACACCAAAAAAATTATAAATACCATAAATGCTCAAAACCCTGAAAACAATAAAAACCCATAAAAACCAAATCCAATAAAAACTCTAAAACCCACAAAAATTATAAAAAACACAAAAAACGCAAAATCCACAGACCTACCTAAGAACAATAATGGCATAAAAAATCTTAAAAACCATAAAGCCACAAAAGGTACTAAGAAACCCATTAAAACACAAAAAACATAAAACTCCAAAAAATCATAAATACATTAAAACACTTGAAAACCAAAAAAACCCGTAAAACACCTTAAACCACATGAAACCCCTAAAACCCCTAAAACCATAGAAACCCATAAATCCCAATAAAATTCTAAAATCTAAAAACACTCACCCCCCTCCATTCTAAAAATCCCATAATCCCCTAAAATCTTTAAAATATCCCTATGATACCCAATCAACTATATGAAACCAAAACAACATAAATCCCAAAAAAGCCTTAAAACCCCTTGAAACCCATAAAAACCATAAACACCCTATAGCCTGCACCATAAATCAAAACACTATAATAAAAAACCATTAAAATAAACCATAAACATTACTCCTTAAAAATTAATCCCTACATCTGAAACCCTTTACCGAACACCCTAAACCAAATAACCTACAACATAAACCCTATACCCTACCACTTAGACCCTATACCCTACACCATCAAACCTCTAACCACCACCCCCACCCTAACCCTTAAAACACTATACCCGAAACACTAAATAATACACTTTAAAATCTAAAACATATATCCTGAAACCAAAACCCCATACCATAAACCCTAAAATACCCTAAAAAACTAAAACTAGATAATTTCCATGAAACCATAAAAACCATTAAACCTCTAAAATTCCCCAAAACACTCTAAAAACCCAAGATCACCTAGAAGACCGTAAAATCCCATTAAATCCATAAACCACTAAAAACATAAATGTTTCTAAAAAATTGAATAACCTAAAACCCCTAAAACATCTTAAAAACCAATGACCCTAAAAACATAAAATCTATAGTAACCATAAAAAAACTATTAACCATAAAAACTGTTAAAGGCACTAAAAACCATAAATACCCAAACCCCGAAAAAACCATAAATCCCCAAAAAACAATAAACACCCACTAGAAACAAATAAAATCATAATAAAACAGTAAAAAACCAAAAAACTCTAATATTAATAAACCCCCCAAACCCTAAAAACCATAACAAAACATAAAATCTCCAAAAACCTGTTAAAATCATAAAATCCTTAAAAAATCATAAAAAGACCCTAAATGATCTAAAAATGCCATAAAAACTCTAAATAAATATAAAATACAAAAAAACTGTAAAAACAAAAAAACACTAAAATCCCTAAAAACCATAAAAAACCATAAACCCCCATAAAAATAAAAAAACACTAAAAACAGTAGTTGTCCTAAAACCCCTCAAAAAATTAAAAACAATAAAACATTAAAAGGAACTATTACACCATAAATACCCTTAAAATCCCTAATACCCCCTAACAACCTTAAAAGCCTAAATTCCCATATAAACCTAGAATACCTATAGACCATAAAAATCCCTAAAATCTCTAAATAACCTAAAAACCTAAAAACTCTAAAAACCCATTTAAACCCATAGATATACTCTAAAATACCCTAAAAACTCTAAAAAACCTAAAAAATATATAAAAATACCTTAAATAACCAAAAATATCCTAAAATGCATGAAGACCCTAAAAGTAATAAAAGAACATGAAAAATAAAAAACCCTTAAATCACAAAAAACAACAGATCCCTAAAAGAATATAAAATATATAAATACCAAAAAACCCATGAAACCCTAAACCCTTTAAAAGACTTGAAAAATCCTAAAAACAGTAGAAGGCCATAAAAATATAATAAAACCCATAACATGCTCTAAAACCCCCTTAAACCCCAAAGGATCCCTTAAAACCCTACATGATCCTAAAAACCTATAAAAATACTAAAGGAACAGAAAAGACCAAAAAAACATAAATACAATAAAAACAATAAAATTATCTATTCCCAATAGAAAACACTAAAAACCATAAACATAATGAAACCATAAAACCTCCTAAAACCAATAAAAACCATAGGAACCCTTACAAATCATAAAACCCAAAAAACCCCAAAAAACCCTAAAAACAATAAAACCCATATGAACACAAATAATTTTATTGACATATAAAAACCACTAAAACCCCTTAAAGCCCAAAATAATAATTAAAAAAGAAAAAAAGAAAAACCACAAAACCCTACAGAACCATAAAAATCTCAATATTCCCTAAAACCACTAAAAAACATAAAATAATTAAAAACTCGTAAAACACTTAAAAAATATGAAAAACACAAAAAATTAAAAATCTCAAAAAACAACGAAAACCCCTGCAATCTACTAGAACTCTAAATTCCTTTCAAACCCCAAAAACCTCAAAACCACAAAATACGCAAAAACCCAAAAAATAGTTAAAACCCCTAAAAACCATAAAGAAATATTAAAACCTTAAAAACTAAATACCATAAAAATCATAAAAATGAAAAAAATCATAAAAATAATTGAAAACCCATAAAAATACTAAACCCTGAACCCTAATCCTTAATCCTTGGAACATAAACCCTATAAACAACATTTTGAACACTAAAACCAACACATCTATCTCTATACCCAACACCCTAAAAAAAACCCTACATCTTAATGCTTATACCGTACACACTAAACCTTAAACCGAACACCCTAAACCCTATACCATGTATCATAGTACATTAAAGTCTCTAAAAACAAAAAAACCATTAAATAAGAAAAATTCCTAAAACACAATAACACCTCTTAAAAACCATAAAAGAAATTCAATCCCCATAAATGACCCTCAAATTACTAAAATCAACTAAAATACCTGAAAACTATTGAAAAAATTAATGAAATTATAAACTCTTAAACAGTATAAAATACACTAAAACACCATAAAATCTGTAAAAACCTAAAAAAATAAAACCCCAAATTCTTTATAAATGGTAAACCCCCCAAACCATAATAACTATTCAAAAAAATTTAAATTTATAAGAACCCTAAAAATTAAGAAATTACCAAAAAACATACCAACATACAAAAAACCAATAAAATACTAGATAATCCCTAAAAACACTGAAACCCATAAATCCATTAAATCCATAAGGAAATTTAAAAACCCTAAAAATCTTTAATAATTCTAGAATACCAATAAAGATCCTAAAAACCCTCAATAGTATAAAAACCCAAAATATACCCAAAAACCACAAGATACCATAAAAATACCAAAACCCCTAAAAATCTCTAAATCCCAAAAACCTGTAAAAGGGCCCCATAGTCCTAAAAAACATAAATTATCATAAAATACATATAACAAAAACTGAAAACATAAGTAGCCCTAAAATCCATAAAACCTCTAGACACACTAAAATGACTCAAAATCATTATAACCATAGGAAACCAAAAACCCATAAATCTCAAAAAACCCTAAAAACCAAAAAATGACTACAAAAAACCTAAAACACTTTGAAAACTCAAAAAACCACCAAAAAACAAAGAGAATCCCTATAACCCTCAAAAAAATATTAAAACAAAAAATATATAACAACACTAAACACCATAAAAATTCAGACACCATTAAAAATTCTAAATGCCCTAAAAATATTAAAAAAAATTAAATCAATAAAACCCCAAAAGACAGAAAACCCCCATATAATCCGAATATATTATATTTAAACAATGAAGAACCTAAATTCACTAAAAATAAATAAATAAACTAAAAACTAAAAAATTATTGAAAGCCCTAAAATAATTCAAAAAACATTAGAACCCATAAACCCTTGAAATACCAAAAAAACATAAAACCACTAAAAACACATAAAAAAAACTAAAAACATATAAAATTTTAAATATTAATAAAAACACAATGAACCCTTATTAAATTATAAAATATCAAAAACCATAAAAAACATGGAAAACACAAAAAACCTAAAAAAACCTTAAAACCCCAAAAAAACACAAACACCCAAAAAATCCAAAAACCACCCTTAAATACTTAAAATGAATCAAAACCGCAATAAATACCATAAAAATACTCAACCCCCTATAATAACCTAAAAACCCAAAAATCCCTTAAAATCCCTAAAGCCCCTAAAATGCATTAAAATCTATAAAAACTCTAATACCCCCAAGAAAACCTACAAACCCCTTAAAATCCCTTAAAAACCATAAAATAATATTAAAACAAAAAAAACATGAAAAAATAATACACATACCAACATCCCAAAAAACACTATAATATTTAAAAATAATATAGAATCACTTAAAAATGAAGTCAACAAAATTCCCTAAAAACCCATAAACAACCATTGAAATCCATCAAAACCCTTAAAAACTATATTAATCCATTAATATATATAATAAATCATATTAAATCCATAAACCCGAAAAATCCCCAAACCCCGAAAAATCCCTACAAAAATTTAAACCATAAAAACATTAAAACCCAAAACACCCTAAAATAATAAAAAACCCATAAGACCCTCAAAACCCTAAAAACTATAAAACCCACTTAATGGAAATTGAGGCCCTTCGAAAACATAATGACAATAAAGCCCTAAAAATTCTAAAAAAGACCATATAATACTCTAATAGACCATAAAACCCCTTAAACACCCTAAAAACGAAAAAAACCCCAAAAGAATCAAATCCCTAAAACCCCCAAAAAATCGTAAAACACTAAAAATCTTAAAAACCAAAATAAAATATTCAAACCCATAAAAAACTAATACAATCATAAAAACCATAAAAACCCCATGAAAAATCTAAAACCCATAAATCTATAAAAACCACTATAAATCCATAAATCTCCTAAAATATATATGAAATTACCTCAAAACATACTCTTAAAACCCCTAAACACTAAAAAAATCGCTAAAACCACAAAAATATCCCTAAAATCCCTAAAACCATATGATGTCCTATAATTTCAAATAAACCATAAAAAACTCAAAAAACCTTAAAAAAATCATAAAATTATTTAAAACCATAACAACCCTAAAAAAATTTAAAAATCTATAACCTAATAAACCCCTAATGCTCTAAAAAATTTTAAAAAAATTTAAAACCCTCAAAACCCCTAAATACGTTAAAACCCATAAAAATATATTAAACCCACGAAACCCTATAAAACCCTAAACCCCCTAATATCATTAAAAAAATCTTTAGAAATCATAATATACCTACAACCCTAATAAACTCTTAAAACCGTAAAAACTTATAAAAAATTAAACCCATATAATCTTGTTAAACCCTAACCACACTAGAAATACATGACCCATTAAAACCCCTAAAACCCCAAATTAACACTTAAAACAAATGAGATTTATATACCCTCATAAAACCCCTTAAAATATTAAAACGAAAAAAAAACCGTCAAAACCCCATAGAAAGCTCCAATGACCTAGAGGACCCTGAAAAGAATTTTAAAATCCTAAAACCCAAAAAAGTTCCAAAACCCTTAAAATATCCTTAAAACCCTATAGTTGTTATAAAACAAATAAAACCATAAAACCCCTATAATACCCAAAAATTCATAAATACAAAAAAGGACCTAAACCCCCTAAAAAACCTAAAAAATATCCTAAATCTCTAAAAAACCCCAAAAAAACCCAATGAACAATATATAAATAGAAATACTATAAAACCACTAAAAATACATAAACCCCCTAAAAACCATAACATACCCTAACCACCCCCCTAAAATCATTAAAATTACCAAAACACCATAAATCCCTATAAAGTAGTAAGGACCCTAAAAACATTAAATACCCTAAAAACCCTAAAATCTCTAGAAGACCCTAGGAATCCTAAAACCCCATGAAAAGACCCTAAAACACATAAAACACTAAAATACTATAAAAAACATAAAATACAATAAAATGTCCCAAAAACATAAAATATTATAAAACCTTTAAAGTACCTTAAAACCCAACAAATCCTCTAATGTCTCTAACAACCCTAAAACACCTAAAGGAGCCTAAAAACTCGAAAAAAAAACTAAAGGACCCCAAAAGATCTAAAAATACCCAAAACCTAAGCCACGTAAAAAACTAAAAATATATAAACTCATAAAGGACCCTAAAAATCCCAAAAAAAAGACAATAAATTTCTTAAAATCTTCAATATACCTAAAAACAATAAAACCATAAAATCACTAAAAACTTTAAAAACACATATAACCCCATAAAACTATTTGAGGCCCCTGGTAAACACTAAACAACCCCATAAACACTAAATGTTTCTAAACCCCCTAAAACCCCCAAAAATCCCTAATAATCCCTAAAACCTATAAAAACACAAAACCCCCATGAAATCCTTTAAAAACATGAAAGGTATAAAACCGTAAAACACCTAAAATCCCTAAAACTACTCAAAAACCAAACAAATCTAAACAAATAATAGTAAAAAACCCTCTAACCAAAACAATGATAAGAAAACCCTAGTCCCTTGAACCCACCCTAAAAACCTATTAAAACTCCAAAAACCCCTAAAAACTATAAAGGACCCTCAAAACCCTAAACACCCCTAAAGAGGACTAAAAACCATAAAACCATTAAATACTCTAAAAATTATAAAAATTGAAGGGACCTAAAAACCTTAAAAATGACCTAAAAGACTTTGAAACCGATAAAATCTCTAATCCCCCTCAAAAATTGAAAAGAACCTCCAAACCTAAGGAAAACCGTAAATGTTCCTAAATCGTAAAAGACATTTAATTATCCTCAATAAACCCATAAAACCCTAAAGGAACCTAAAACATATAAACCACTTCAAAATCCTCTGAAACCCATAAAAACCCTAAAATATATATACACCCTAAAAACTCTACGACCCCATAAATACGCATAAAAACACCTAAAACCCATAAACCATTAAAAAAATCTACCAACACCCAAATTAAAATCCAATAAACCCTAAGAACTCTAAAAACCATAACAAAATAAAGCTCTTAAAACCCATGGAGAACTCTTGAGATCCTAAAATGATCCAAAAAATTAAAAATACGAAAAAAAACATGAAACCCATTAAAACACCTAAGAAACCACTGAAACCATAAAATACCTTTGAAAACCTAAAATAACATTAAACGTTAAATAGCATAAAATTGTGTAAAACCCCCCAACCCCCAAAGCTCTAAAAACCAAATAACCAAAAAAGAGACTAAAATTCCTCAAACCCCTAAACCACTAAAAACCCAAAACAATGGAATCAATCCGAAAAAACCACTAAAAACTATTGAAACACTAAAAACATGAAATCATTGCTAAAAGTCCCTAAAACCCCTTTAAATCCCTGAGAGGTCATTCAATCCCTATAACCCATAAAAGAACATAAACCCCCCAAATGGCCCTAAAAACCTATGAACCCATAAAAGTCCTTAAATATAATATAAAAATAAAAAAGAACATAAAAACTCTTAATCTACATAAAAATAAAAAAACCATAAAATCTTTAAAATATCTAAACACCCCTTAACACTCCTTAAACCCTAAAAACCCTTAAAAAATTTTAAAATAAAAAAAAACAAAAACACAATAAAATACCATAAAACCATAAAAAATCCTAAAACCCCTAAATACACAAAAACATTAATAAAACTATTAAAATCTTGAAAACGCTGGATAATTGAAAAAACCCCTAACTCCTTAAAAACCCTAAAAACCTAAAATAACCCTAAAATTAATTTAAACCCATTAAAATACCAACAATTCCGTGAAACCCCTAAAATAAAAAAATACTAAAAAAATGATTACCTAAAAAATAACCAAAATTCCATAAATACTCAAGAATTCATAAGACCCTAAAAACACCAATGAAACCTTAATAGAAACTTAAAACCCCTGAAAACCATAAATCCCTAAAACCCATAACCAACCCTAGAACAACATAAAACTCTAACACCTTGTAAAACCCTAAAAAACACTAAAACCCCATCAAAACCCAAATATGACCCTAAAACCTATTAAAACCATAAATACACTATAAATATTGAAAAGCACAATAAATTTAATACAAACATTAAAACACCTAAAAATATTTAAAAAACAGAAATGACAATAAAAACAATAAAACCTAATAATATTGAATGTCATAGACCCCTAAAAACTCATAAATATGCCTATAACTCAGAATAACAATAATTGATCATAAAGACACTAACCGAACCCTAAAAAACATATAAACCCGAGAAACAATAAAACCCCATAAAACATTATAAAATCTGAAAGATCGTAGAAAAAGAAGAAAACCCTATAATCCTAAAAAAGATTAAATGAATTATAAAAAAGCCTTAAAATAACACAGAGAAACCCTAAAAATGACTCAAAATAGTAAAATAACTAAGAAAACTAAAACAATACGAAACCCAAAATGACACCAAAAACCCTTAATATCATAAAAAATCATAGAATCCTCAAATACCCAAACAAACGAATATAACCCCTTAAAGATCCTAAAACCACCGTAAAAACGATAAAACAATCCAACCACATTAAACCCCTTAATAAACATAAAAACCTAATAACCCATATAAATATCCAGAAATCCATAAAAATATTAAAATCCCAAGACGACCCTAAAACCAAAAACCACATAAATGTGCTAAGTATCCAAAAATCCCCTAAAACACTATTAAACCCCAAAAACCCCAAAAAAACCTTTTAAACACCTAAAATATTTAAATCTATCCAAAAACAAGAATCCCTAAAAACATAAAAAACCCTAAATCCATAAATTTCATAAAACCATTAAAAACAAGAAAAACCATTAAACCATAAATGTCCTTAAAAACAAAAAAAAAACATATTTAAAGCACTAAAAATCCTTGAAACCCCAAAAACCAATAAAAACCCCAAAAACACCAAGAAACCCCTAAATACGATCAAAATTCACAAAAAAAATCCTATCAAAACCCTTAAAATCCCTAAAATCCATAAAAAGGAATCAATCCCCTAAAATGATTAAAACCCCGAAAAATACAAACAATAAAAAACCTATAACACCTAATAATACACTTAAACCGCCAAAACCCTAAGAACATTAAAAATCACTAAAAGTGAATAAAATCCCTAAAAATCATTAAATAACAAAAACCCCTATAAAAACACTTAGATACCATAAAAACCAAAAAAACCCCTAAAAATCCCCAAACCACCATTAAATCATTAAAAACACTAAAAACCCTAAAAATGAATCCCCTAATACTCTAAATACCCTAACGTAATCCTAAAACCCATGAAAACATTATAAAATACTAAACAACCAATAACCCAAAAAACCCTAAAAATCAGTAAAATCCATATAAACCTTGGAACACCTAACACCCCTAAAAATACGAAGAAAACAAATAAATCAATGAAATCTATAAAAAAATCCTTAAAACTCAAAAACCCCTAAAATACATAAAAACTCTAAATTCACTAAAACCCCAAAACCTATAATAACATCTAAAACACTAAAATCTCTAAAAACCTAAAAAATAATAAACCAATCCTAATATCATTAAAACCCATATAAACCCCTAAAATCCTAAAACCCATAAAAACCAAACAAACTCTAAAACCCGAAAGAACTATAAAAATGCTAAAAACATCTATAAATATATAAAAAACCATAACAAATAAAACCTTTAAAACCAAAAACCCCCAAAAATATATAAAAATATCAAAAGATCCCAAAAATCCCAAAAAAATCTAAAAATATAAGAACACCAAAATACTAAAGACCCCTTGAAAATGTGAAAACCTAAACACTCTTTAAAAATCATAAATTCCATTAATGACATTGTTGATGCTCCTTTCCATCATAGAGTCTACCAGATTGAAAAGGGAAATACCTTGAACCCAAATTGAATCATCCTTTGAAAAAAACATCAAAAATTGAAAAAGGCATGAACAAGTGTTCTTTTCCCTTTGGGTCGTGCATGTTCCCACACTGTCATGCAAGTACACTTGTGCGCTGCCTCATGGTTGTGCAAGTGATTTGAACGCCCTCTTTGAAAACCACCCAGGGTCTTCTCCAGCCTATAAATACCCCTGGTGGGCCCCCTATTTGGAAGGAATTTTTCCAGAATTCAGATACAGAGCTCTGAACGCCCAAGTATCTTCTTCAGGTCTTCTGAACACTTATATGGCAATTCATTACCTAGAATGAAAGGTCTAAACAAGAGGAGTAAGGTCTAAATGATATAATTCACTAACACATGGTGGCTAAGTGTTTTACCCTTAAGGGAAATGGACACACCTGCGCGCCACCCTACTTCTTCACCATAAATTGTGTGCCATCTTCTGGAAATCCTCTAGGGTTAATTATAAAGGCTTTGATCAAGGATCGCCCAAATATTACTCTAAGCGATGAAAATCGCTCAAGTACCCATCTGCCACGCAGGTATACCTGTGCACCCAGGAATTGCGCGCCTACGCAATACCTGCGCGCCTTCCAGGACTTGCGCGCCCATATCTTTTTGGGTGACTTTCCTACCCATTTCATCCCTCTTGTGCCATTCCACCTCTCTTATTCAAGATTTAGTCTTCAATACACTCTTCAAATCCATATATGGAATGATTTCTTGATTTGGATTCTTTATATGAAAGGAACTCCATGGAACATCTCTCAAAACATAGTGATTTTCACATCCTTATATCACTAATTAATGAGATTTCATTCATTCAACCTCATCCTTTAAGGTGAGAGAATCGTTAACCTGGGCCTCCTTTTCAGGAGTAAGCCCCAGGCCAAGTCCTCATTAATCTGGGCATCCTTTTTAAGAGTAATCCCCAGTCTCAAAATTCCCAAATATTGGAATCCTCCTTAGGAGTAAGCCCCAACCATAATTCACTTAACCTGGTCTTCCTTTTCAGGAGTATTCCCCAGTCTCAAATATGGGCCTCCTCCTTAGGAGTAAGCCCCAGGTCCCTTTAATTATCAAATCCCTTTAACCTGGGCCTCTTTTTTAGGAGTAATCCCCAGTCTTAATTTCCCTGTGATCTAGGCTTCATTCACAGGATTAAAACCCAATCATAATTCCCCTACTAACATAGGAGTC
This sequence comes from Viscum album, assembly GCA_963277665.1. Classification (NCBI taxonomy): domain Eukaryota; kingdom Viridiplantae; phylum Streptophyta; class Magnoliopsida; order Santalales; family Viscaceae; genus Viscum; species Viscum album. Next base: position 980,517,028 of record OY728165.1, on the reverse strand, counting down.
TTCATTAGGAGTAAGCCACAAGATTAGAGTATCCAAATCTCCATGAAACACATATACCTTTATGGAACTTGTTCTTGGATTTATTCCATGAATTAAATCATAATCCTTATATATTTGGGCAGTCATACACACATAAGCCCCATATCATTTCATCTTTCATGGCACAATTTTCTGGTCTCACCAAAACCTCTTTTTTCTCACACCAAGAATGACTCATATGAGATTAGTGTGTAAAAGTAATCATGACATATTTCTTTGAGCCATCAATCATGCATAAACATCATACTCCACTACAAAAAACTATGTGGGTTCTGATTCCTTTTCTAAAACAAAGGATACGTAGGTAGCCCATCAGCAGGTATGATCCCAAATCTAAAATAATTCTTGTCCTCTTGAATGAAAATAAACATTAAGTGCCCCACAGAGTTGCTTTAAAACCAGTATGGTTATCATAACGACCAAAATAATTCTACGTATTTAAGGATACCATCAACTATGAATCTCTAAAAAATACTTATTATTCTTCATCGATGAAGAACCTCGAATACATATAAAAGATTCTATGAATTTCCTACCTATTAATCACTGATTGTCAGACTAAAGGAAATCTCATTTTATACTCAGTAATGTAATATGGATTCACGAACATAACTTAAATCTATAAAGAGAGTCCTAGAGTAGATAATAATCCCCCTCAAAAAGTTGTGATGATTCTGACCTCCCATCATCTCGACCAATGAAAATTATTAAGCCTCGTCATTCCACAACTAATGAGCACCTACATTTGGAAAGTTAGTCCAAATGGATATGGAATCATTGGATCTTTCCAGTTCTATGAACAAACCCGTTATAAGTTGATTGGAATGTTTGATCCTTCAATCAACATGGTCATCCCCAATTCCAGGGGGAAACAAAAAATGGTTAACCCAACATGAATCCATAACCATGTTAAAATGATATTTTACTTATTTGTTAGGCTCCTATTTAAAACTCAATGAGAGGTCCAACAAAAACAATCATTGACATATGTGCTCATCCAAAAGATGTAGTGGCTGAATTTACCTTGATTACTTCTGTTATATCAAATAGGCACTCTTTTCCAAGATCTTCTACATTTCCAGAATCGCTTCTCTAATGTTCACATCTGTGAATACCTCTTCTGTGAATACTGCTGATGTGAATGCCACTGCTGCTACTCCTGTGGGATCATCATCCACTCTGAGGATGACATCACCTACTCAGCATCTTCAACACTGGGTATCAAATGTGTTGGTTAAAGAGTACCATCAACATAGTACCATTCCAACTTTGGAGGTTGCTTGACAAGCCCTCCATGTGAACAATTCACCCTGGTCATCCGAATAGCGACGACCAACGATCAAGAATCAGGCGGTGCTAACTACCATCTCCAACCATTTCTGGTCATTATACTCGTAACACAATCACCATTCACTACCATATTTTGGGGAGGTTAATGAGCAGGTACCTCATGGCATAAATTCAAAGAAGCAGGAGTCCTTCCCGAGGGCTCCCATCAATCATCATCATCAGACTCGTGCGACAGTGCACCGTCAACATGATGAGGTTGTCGACTACAAGAGTTCAGCTCAGGTTCCTCGAACCCGAGCAGGCAAGACAAATCACCAGAGGCAAAATCCTATTAATAGTTAGAAGGTTATCATCTTTGACATCTCCGGAGAAGTCCACCAACCTAACTTGGTTACAAGCAATGAGCGGGCATACACACCTACCCGTTTTAATTCTGCTATCTAGCAGACTCATCTGGTAGCATCACACCAATCCCTCCAGGAAATTCTGGTGGAGTACTATAGGTAGGAACATATACCTGGTAGTATTGACAAAGCCTACCAACAGTCTCACTTGGTAGCACAAGGAGAAATCAGTCGAAATGCTCCGGTGACAAACAAGAGGCAAACTCATCTTTCTTCCCCCACACATGAGTACTATCAGGATTCACTGACAGGAAAAGGAGGATAGAAGCAGGCACATACACCTACTCCAAGCACGGAATGGACGTATAGCCCTATTCCGGCAGCTGAAGTCATCAAGAATATTCTCTGAATGGTGAAAGTGTAGAAGCAAATACTTTCTCATATTCTGGATGCTTGCCAATATTTTATAACACCTTCAGAAACATCTCAGCTAAAGACACATAAATATATCCCTACCAGTGGAGTGACACATCAACAGTTCTCTCCGGAACAGACACACACATCTGTTCCAGTCCAAGAGGGTTGTTGGGAAAACTCCCCCTATCATATGGACAACCAAGTCTGGCATAAAAACCTAATTTGAGTAGAGATCGTCAGACTATCCTGGCCATATCTTCTAATCACACACATATACCTATTCAGAGTAGCCACTTTCGTCAACAAGTGGTTTCCAAGGTGAGTAAGAAGGCATCTAAGAAGAAGACCTGCCCAACATAGTCAAGTGATCAAGAGACAATATGTAACAGGGCCTTGCACGATGATGGAGTTCTTTATGCTCCCAGACAATTATCTGTTGGAATCCAAGATTCTACTCCCTCATTTCCCAATAGTGGTAACATTAATTCAGAAGGTCTTCAACAGACACTTCCTCATGAAGGATTAGTTCATTATTGTTTGGTCGATCTTGAAGTTTCATCTTTGGATGAGAGCTACAATAACCCTATGTGTGGACAGAAGACCAAGGAGCAAGAGATCTCATCATTTGTCGTAATCCACCGTGGTTGTCCTCTCCCATGATGATGAATTTCGCTGTGAAAGTCTTCTCCGCAGTTGTGATTCACATTACCTAAAAAAATTTAGTGGAAAATGTAGTGTTGAGAAAGCCCTCTTATCTTGAGGCACTTGCAAATGCGAAACTAGTAATTTATGATTCTTCATCGCTAGCAGGTGAAATACATTATCAATCGGAAGATATGTTAGGGTGTAGGTCATTCTCCAAACCACCCCTAAGTCATGAATCTTCTAGTTTGATTCGTGATGTATCAACCAATCTTTTCGAATATGATGAAAAAACATGGATGCACCAGCTCTGGTCATATCAGGTAGAAGAATCTTCATTGAATGATAAAGAAGAAATGCTGAACATGAGAAAACAATGGGAGAAAGGTGAAGTGCCAGTCATGTTTTGGCCTCTGGCTGACTCTTAGTAAGATATTCCATAGATGTTGATGGAAGACGGAATTCATGATATTTGTCTCAACATATGGAAAAATCATTTTCAGTTGAAGAAGAAAGTATTATCTTATTATGAATATGAAAATCATGTTTAGATAATAGAAGGGTTTCAACGTCAGATTGATTTGGCATCTCTATCAGTCTCTCGATATCTGATGGCTGAAAGGCAGCAGAGAGCCCTTCAACGTTCATGCCTTGGCGCACTAAGAAGATTGTGCCAGTTAATTGCTAATTCCCCATCTATTATTCATATCAGATGATGGGGTGTTCATGGAGCACAACATTTCATTTTGCTCTCCAGTCAGCATAGCCCTCTGAAAATGGTCCCATGAAATGTTATTACCCATGGCCGGCCACAATCAACTGGATTTGTTTGTAATCAAACGCTTTCCCAAGAACATGCTTCAACTAGTTCCTATAAAAATCAAGAATACATAGAAAAAGTTATTGAATTTCTCCTGCATCAAGCAAACAAGAATATTGAACATGCCTCTCGTATGGATCAAGCACATCATCAAGTGTCAAAAGTGTCAGAAATCATCCAACGGTCTTTTGAACCAGGTGATAAAAGTGGATGTCGATTGATGCATCCAGCTAATTTCTAGACCAAGGTTTGCAAGATCAGGAGAGAGTTTAAGAAAGTCTCATACATAGCATTTCAAGAGCCACCCCAGCATGCCAGACTGGGGACTCTTTTAATCCAACCCTCGGAATCAACGAATAAGATTTGATGAGTTGATTAGGAACAACCCCAGTCCACCGGACTTGGGACTTTTTCATGTCCTCAATCCCTCCCTCGAAGAATGTCGGTATTCTCTTGATTAGGGAAGAATCCCCAATAGAAACAAAGATCCAACTTATCAGGAGGCTCTCTCCAAATTACAGTTCTCCAAGATGTTCATGAGGGATCAAATCAACAAAATGCAATGTCTCATCAGGGACATGGGAGAAGACAATATCATAGAAATTCTGATAGAAGGGATGTGATGCGTTATGCATAAATTAATGTCATAAATGCTGTTGTTATTGATCGACCAGATGAGGCTCACTTAGGGGACTCAGATAAAGAGGTTCCTGTTCAAGAAGTTGTACGCACTGACACAAATGAAGAAGGTGTGCGTACACGAAATCAAAGGTTTACCCAAAATCTGGGTGTTCCTTCAAATAACCCTCTTCCCCCTCTCTGAAAGGGATCCAGCAAGGGGAAAGGAAAGAATAAGGTCACATACCCCTCCTCTAGAGAAGGCCAATCGCTTTCACTTGAGCAAAGGATTGCGCAACAGAAGGAAGAAATGAAGGAATTAAGAAGGATGAATGCAGAACTACTTCAGGGTAGTCTTCAACCTAAGATTGCTGGAGTCAGTCAACCAGGGGAGTTTTTTGCAGCTACATAGATGGATCAAGAATATCCTCTTTTATCAGTACACCTTCACAGGTCTAATCCTATGGGTCAAGTGCAACAACAATTGGCAGCGCTGCCATTAGTTGCAGTACCAGCTGCCATACTTGTCCAAACTCCAGTCATTGCTCCTGCCCAAGTCTAAGATCAACCGGATGTTTCTCAAAAGTTAATAACTACCATTCAATCATTAATAACTCGGTTAGAGACTATGGAAGGGAAGCATGGGCAGGTTCAACCAGAAAAGAAAGCGTACCCTAAATGGGTAGATTCAATCTCTCCCCCATCAAGTTTTCAGAACCCTGTATTCCTTATTTTTAATGGATCAGGCGACCCTGAACAGAATTTGATGCATTACATGTCTTATTGAGATCCTATGATGGGATCTCCGGAGTAGCAAGAAGCAGTGAAACTCAGATGCTTCGTGTGAACCTTGCATGGACCAACTTTTGTCTGGTACATGGGATTTCAATCTCGGTCAATTACCGGGTGGGAAGATCTTCACCAAAAATTCCTTCTTTAGTTCAGCTCTACGTTGCCAAAGAAAACAGTTTTCGATCTTAAAAACTATTAGAAAAGGGAGAATGAAAGTGTCTCGGATTTCATTCCTCGCTAAAAGGGATTAACGTATATCCTAAGCGTAGCACTCCCTTAGGAAGAACTATTGCCAATCTGTGTGGAAAATCTGCTTGACGAATTACTAATGTCGTTGCTCCCTATGAAATATACAGGAGGGTTTCGAGACCTTACTTCAATCGCTCAACTGATTGAAGATTATCATACACAAACTAAGGCTAAATATCGTGTATTTCTGTAAACTCTAGGAAGGAGAATGGGTAAATCAAAAATGCTACGGTTATTCTTAAGCAAGCACCTGTACCTACTTATACATCAAAACCATCATCTTCTCGAAGGGCTCCACATCCTAAGCACCAACAACAAAGGCTGTTTCTTCAAGATGATCAAAGAGATCAAAGAAGAAAACAATTTGAGGATCTGAAGAGAAAAACATATTCTTTCGGAAATGAACAAGTTCCAAGTTACATCATTTCGGCTCTGGAAAATAACTTGGTCAAGTTGGAAAGGCCTAAAAGGCCAAACAAGGAAGGAGATGAAGACTGTCCCAATTATTTTCCCTTTCATCAAATGTTGTTGTATCCCTTGCAGGAGTGTTTTTTTCTTCAAAGACCTCCTACGAAAGATGGTCGAATTGGGATAAGTCAAATTAAAAGGCACTTCATCCCAGGTAGCATGTGATTCGGAAACAGTTCCATAGGAGGAAGGTGAGTGGCAAGAAGTTAAGAACAAAAAAACACAAAAATATGATGATTGGATGGTCAGAAAGACGATCAACTAAACTCATGCTATTTTTCGAACACAATTAAAGAAACCAAATGTTCCTTCTGCCATGAATGCCGTAGAAAAACTCCATTCATTATAGGGAAAATCCTCAATGAAATGGCAGAGTTCCAAGTAAGAGGAACAATCAGAAGAAGATGAATATGTGTCAAATCCTAAGATGTCTTTGACACTAGAAGATTTCATGCCATCTACTTCAAAGCAATGGGTACCGCCCCACCAAACGGCAAGGCCTAAACAAGCCAGTCAGGCAGAGTCTTCATCGGATGAAGAGTTGATTTTCGGTTTTGTTAATATGATTCAATTAACAGATCCATATGCCAATCGCATTTTCGATATTGATGAGACAGAATTCCCCATATCAAATAGAGGAATTAGAGGAAGTTCCAAATGCTCAGGATACAGGGGACGATGTGGATATTTCAGAGGACACTATTCCATTTCTACCCCTACTAGAACTGTTTATGCGGCAGAAACTCTTGGCAGATCCCTTCAATGAGCTGAACAAGAACAAGAAAGTTCTTCCACACAAGGCAGTCTCAGCCCTAGCACAATTATTCTGGAAGATTGGTTGAAAGTTCAATCTTATTCCTCTCAGAAAGTAAATGGACCTAATTGGTCTATTTTTCCAAAGCCAAGAGTATGCCAAACTCCTATCCCGGTACAAGATGCATCAAATTCCAAAGCATCAACATCCAAGACACCTTCTAAACCACATGTTCATGTAGGGAAACACAGACCTTGGATAAAAAGTATGATATATTGAAACATTTGGCCCAAGTATCATCCATGTTATCAATTCTGGATGCCTTGGATTTATCAGAGGATCTTCGGGAAGCACTTGTTGAGGCATTTTCAAGTGCTCAAGAGTTTGAAACTGAAATTACTGCAGCTGAAGTTTACCATGTAGAGAATAATCTTGCAGAATGCAATGTAGTAATATATTTTACTGGTGAAGTTGAAGATGATGTTGTGCAGGGACATATTAGACCATTTTACTTATCTGGAAAGGTAAATAGCATAGACATCCGAAGAGTTTTCATTGATAATGGTTCAGTAGTCAACCACATGCCCATTCGTACAACTTGTCGATTGGGCCTCACAGAATATGATTTATCTCCTTCTACCTTGATGTTACAAGGATATGATAAAAATGAACAAGAACCACTGGGTGAGATTACACTCAGAACTCAGTTTGGAGATCTTGTGACCAATTCAAATTTCATGGTTGTTGATCAAGACTCAGCCTTCAACATCTTGCTTGGAAGACCCTGGCTACATCGGCATGTGGCTATCCCTTCATCATACCATCAATGTCTCAAATATTGTTTCGATGGTCATGTTGGGACATTATTTGGTGATAAGGCCCCGTTCAAGACATGTGAATATCAATACATTGAGGCAGAATTCTACCACATGAAGGCAAAGGAGGAACCCATAACAAAGGAGGTTACCAAAGTTAATGCTCCATATGGTTTGGAGAATATTCCAGTAAATCCATCTACACATGTGAGTACAAATTATGTGTTTCCTATCAGTCAAATTGACAAGATAGACCCAAATCAAAATACTCTTAAGGAAAGATCCATAATTTCAATTATGACAATCGAGCCAGCCAACAAGGGAGGAATTGGTAACCCACCAAGCAGTGACGAAAGCACAAATGGTGACGTCTTCATTTCATCGGCTGAAATCCAACAGGTCTATACTTCGCCAATCAGGCCAGAAGTAGTTATAACAACATCGAATGTGAACAATGATCTCGATTATCAATCCATCATCTCCTCTTTATTACCCAAAAAAGACCCTTCATCATCAATCAGGTCGGAAAAGGAAGCTTCTTCTTCAAAATGTGAAAATTTTGACATCTCTTCTGATCATGAAAATTCTACTGCATCATCTACTATGCAAGTAGAAAAGGATGAAATAACACAAGTTGAAGAAGAAGAGGAATATCTCAGAGATGCTCCTCCAATATTTGAAGAGGGTATCTCTACCACCATGGATGAACTCAGAGAAATAAATATGTGTACAAAAGAAGATCCACGCCCCACTTTAATTAGTGTGGCCATGACTCTTGAAGAACAAGAGATGTATATTTCCGTTTTAGAGAAAAATCGAGACATATTTTTTTGTAACTATACAGAGATTCCTGGGCTTGATCTTGATGTTTCTACACATCATTTGGGTTCACCAGAACAAAATCTAGGATTTAAGCAAGCCGTGAGAAGAACACACCCATCTTATGCTTCCAAAATTGTAGCTAAAGTGGATAATCTTATCAAAGCTGACGTCATCAGAGAAGTTCTGTATCCCATGTGGTTGGATAATATTGTCCCTTTAAAGAAGTAGAACGGTCAAATTAGAGTTTGCATCGATTTCCGAGATCTTAATCGGCATTGTCATAAGGATGATTTCCCAGTTCCAATTACAGAACTCTTTATTGATGTGATAGCTAGCTATGAAGCACTTTCCATCATGGATGGATATTCTGGATATAATCAAATTTGGATGGATCCATACGATGAAGAATCTACAGCCTTCAGAGACCCTCAGGGTGTGTTTTTCTATCGGTTAATGCCCTTTGTCTTAAAGAATGCAGGTGCAACATATCAGCATTCCATGTATCGTATCTTCAAACCATTTTTAGGGATGTTTTCTGAATGCTATGTGGACAATTTTCTAGTCAAATCCAAACTACATTCTAATCAATATACTGATTTGGAAGTCATATTCTGCAATATTAGGCAACATAATTTGTAGATGAACCCCTTAAAATGTGCTTTTGGGGTAACCTCAGGAAAATTTCTCGGCTTTTTTGTACGCCACCATTGAATTGATGTCGATCCTGAGAAGAAAAAGTCAATCCTTGGCATATCACCTCCTCGAAATTTGAATGAATTAAGTGGACTTCAAGGACACATAGCCTATATTCGACGTTTCATCGCCAATTTGGTTTGAAAAAGTTTACCCTTCACCAAATTGATGAAAAAGGGAGTCACTTACTAGTGGACTGATGAATGTCAAGAAGCATTCGATATTCTCAAGAAATACCTCTTGAGTCCACTGGTACTCATGCCACCTATTGAAGGAAGACCCTTTATCCTCTACATGACAGCTCTAGAGTGATCATTGGGTGCCTTTCTTGCTCATAAGAATGATGCTAGGAATGAAAATAGCCTCTACTACCTCAGTCGGACTATGCTTGAAGCAGAAACCCGGTATTCAAGTATTGAGAAGTGCTGCGTGGAATTAATATTTGTAGTTCAGAAGTTGAGACACTACCTTCAACATCACAAAGTCCAATTGGTATCTCGCAATAATCTACTCAAATTCATCCTTAGTCGTCTAATGCTTATAGGACGTTTGGAAAAGTGGGCAGTTATTTTGAATCAATTCGACATTCAGTATGTGTCTTAAAAGGAAATAAAGGGCCACGCTCTAGCTGATTTCTTGGATGAACACCCTTCAGTGGAAGACACATCTTTAGATATTGAACTCCCTGAAGAGGAAGTCTTCTCGATTCATGAATGTCCTCAGGAATGGGAAATGTATTTTTATGGTGCTTCCAGAAGTCCAACAGGGAGGAAAATGGAATATCCTAAATTCAACAATGTTGGATTAGGAATTGTGCTCATTTCTCCAGAAAAGGTAGTTTTACCTTATTCCTTCTTATTGTGGGAAGGTGGTACAAATAATGAAGTGGAATTCCAAGCTATCATCACAGGCTTGGATTTGGGGCTTCATGTACAAGTGAATCACTTAATGGTGAAAGGTGATTCAGACCTGGTAATCAAACTAGTCAATGGGGATTATGCCATCAGAAAAGAAGAACTAATCCCTTTGTATGATTACATTAGAGAGTGAATAGAGGAATTCCCTTCAGAACCGACATTTTCTTATGTCCCAAGATCAAAGAATTCCCAAGATGATGCACTGGCTAATATATCCACAACTCTTACAGATCCAAATCGGGACGAGATAATCATCAGTATTGCCCACCTTCATACAATTTCACCTTATGTTCGAGCGAAAACCGCAGAAATTAATGAAATTAGTCCTATACTTGAACCGTATGGTCATACTACAGGATGGATGTCACCTATTAGGGAATACCTTCAAAATGGAACACTTCCACTTGATAGTGTCAGGAAAGAAAAAATATGGCGACATGTGGTGAACTTTACTCTTTATGATATCCCAGATCACCTAGAGAAAGTTCTCTACAAACGTGGTTTTGATGGATTTCTCTTCATATTCATTGATGCTGAAGAGGAAATGATTATTATTAAAGAAGTGCATACAGGTATCTGTGGTGCCCACCAGTCTAGACATAGACTATCTGATCAGATTTGTAGTCTTGGATACTTTTGGCCTTCAATGATACAAGATTGTGTTGATTTCACAATGAAGTTTCATTCATGCCAAGTACATGCCAACTTAATTCATCAACCTCCAGAGTTGCTTCATACAGCTAAATACTTATAGCCATTTTCCACATGTGGAATGGATGTGGTGGGACCTTAACATTCAGCTACGGCTAAGCAGTTTAAGTATATTCTTACTACTACTTATTTTTTTCCAAATGGGAAGAGGAAATACCTCTTAAGGAAGTTAGTTTTAAATTTATTTTTAGCTTCATCAAGTCTAACATCATTACCAGACTTGGTGTCCCTCATACCAAATTGACAGACAATGGCACCAACTTCTGTTCATCCAAGGTGAAGAAGTTGTATCATGAATACAACAACTAATCCAATCATTCTTCTCGGTATCATGCAGCGTCCAATGACCAGATAAATGCTTTCAACAAGACTCTGTCAAATATACTGCAAAAGATGGTGGATAAATATAAGAAATCTTGGCCTGATAAACTCTTTCTTGCTTTATGGGCTTATCGGACTACCACCTGCTCTATAACTCAGTCAAGTCCCTATTCACTGGTATATGGAACAGAAGTCGTCTTCACCATTGAAGTTCAATTTCCTTTGCTCAGAGTAGCCATTTGTGATCAGTCATCTATAGATGAACAATCTCAAAAGTGATTGAATGAAATGGAATGGTTAGATGAGAAAAGATTGTGCACTCTGCACCACTTGGAAGTCTATCAAAATCGAATAGCATGAGCTTTCAACAAAAAAGTTCATCTCCGTTCATTCACATAGGGAGAATTGGTATTTGTTCTCAGAACTCCAATGATACCAGGAAAGAAACCTCCCAATCTTGAGCCAAAATGGGAAGGATCTTATTCAATAGATAAGGTCTATCCCAATGGAGCATATTCCTTAATCTTAATGGATAGAGAACTCATCACTACTCCAACCAATGCCATATTTCTGAAGACGTAATTTGTTTAAACACAAAATACAACAACGGTCCATGCATATGACCCTAAACTATTTGAAAGTCCCTTACGTCCAGCAAGATGTTAAAATACATCATCCACGGTCCATGCATATAACCCTAAACTATTTGCAAAGTCCCTTACATCCAGCAAGACATTATACTGCATCATCCACGGTCCATGCATATGAACGTAAACTATTTGAAAGTCCCTTACGTCCAGCAAGACGTTAAATTTCATCATACATGGTCCATATATATGACCTTCAAACTATTTGTACTTTTGTCTATCATGACGTTTAACTGCATCATCCATGGTCCATACATATGACCTTAAACTTTTTTTACTTTCATCCAACATGACATTAAACTGCATCATCCACAGTCCATACATATGACCATAAACAATTTTATTACTTTTGTCCCACATGATGTTAAACTGTGAAAAAGTTCCCTAATTTTTCCAACATGACGTTAAACTATGTCCCCCTTCATCATCCTTTCTATATGATGTTAAACTATATAGAAGTCCCTTACATCCAGCAAGACATTAAACTACACAACCAAAGGTCCGTGCATACGGCCTTAATCTATTGGCACTTACATCCAACATGATGCTAAACTGTATCGTCCCTTTTTCATCCAAAATGACATTATACTATGAAAAAGTCCCGAATACGTCCAACATAACGTTAAATGGTGTACTCTTTTGTCCTTATTGCATGACATTAAACTGCATAGTCCTCTTTTTTTCCAACATGACATTGAACTGTATCGTCCCCATCATCCTAACTACATGACGCTAAACTGTATAGAAAGTTCATTGATACGTCCTACATGACATTAAATTGTACATCATCCCTGCTATATGACACTAAACAATGCAGCACCAATATTCTTAACTACAAGACATTAAACTGCATAGTCCCTTTATATGTCCTACATGACATTAAACTGTGCATTGTTAGGGTTGTTGCTACCTCTTGTTTCTCACACCGAGTATGACTCACGCGAGCATAGAGAAAACTTCAACCATAACACTCTCTCTGGGTTACTAACCATTTTTAAGTCCCAACACCATCATTTTCTAGGTCCTTGTCCTTAAGAACAACTTGATCATTAATTCATTCTATAATTGAACTACACAGACATTGATCCATGCCTTCCAGGCTGGGTACTTAGGAAACCTCCCAAGGTTCAAGCCCAAAACCAATCTCTTCTCATTGGTTCACCTCCATCTCATACGATGTTGATTCGTTAAACCGTCCCCAGAATCAATATATTTACATTGGTTCACTTTTTTCCTTGCTATATGACGTTAAACTATACAACACTTTTTGCCTTGTACGACAATAAACTACAACATTCTTTGAACCCCCACCTGAGGGGGAAGCATTTTTTACATTGATTTTCAATCAAGTTTCATTCCAAAGACTACATGCATACATGGAAATTCCCGATCCTTTTATCTTGGGTTAAACCATCGTTGCACTAAAATCTCCTTTCACCCTTTACATGTACGAACCAAATTTGTACAGAGGGTATTTCTAGAACTACGTGGGATTGATTCCCATTCTTATGGGATACGTAGGAACGTTCGATTATCCCTCGAATCCATCCCCATGTATTTTGGGCCTAACCCCAAATTCCACTTTCAGTCCCTTAGCTGAAAAGTCCGCATGAAAACACACACTGTGTATTTCTTATAAATGGTCAAAGATCTATAACCCTAAACAAAGATCTCATATATTTTCGTCACACACGACGCTAAACTGTATTTTATGAACTACGTATGGCTTGATTCCCATCCTTATGGGATACGTAGTGAAGTCCAACATTTCAATTAAGGATCCACCCACAACATGATTATGGTTATCATTGATCTGTGTATCTCTACATACATTGGACAACAACCATCTTTATGTGTCATAATCCAAATCTTGATTACTTCAAGATCTTCATAACCCTTTTCTCGACTTCTAGTCAAAAAATGTCTAATTTATGAGAATTCTTTTGCTTGACCATGCAGCACGCGACCTTAGGCGGCCTTGCATAAACAATCTACATAACAGACGTGTCAGCCAAAAGATTCTATTATTTGACTATGCATCCAATGCCCTTAGGCAACCCTGCATAATTCAACCCCCTAATGGGTTTTGTCAGATACTGGTAACTTCATTCTTGGGAAGAAATCCTCTTTTTTCCTTATTGGTCTTATCAAAAAAATATGTAAGGATCCGCAAGAAATAGTTATCCTTAACATATTTATTCATGTTCTTTTTCATGATCTGAAAGTATTCAAGTTTGTGGTTTATATTTTCCTTCCCTACATTTGGGTCAGACCTTCGTAGGAGTAACATTAATCCAATTCATAGAAAAACCTATTTGGAAATATATTCTACATATTCAAGTACCTATCTCCACACAAAAAACTCTATACTTTGGAAAATTTGAATCCCCATAAAATTTCACTGGCTTCTTAGCAGTAGAAAAGTAAATTTCTAATAGTTCTTTTGCCTGACTATGCAGCATGTGCCCTTAAGCGGCCTTGCATAAGTGGTCTACATAACAGTCCTGTCAGCCGAAAGTTTGTATTTACATGACTATGCATCCAATGCCCTTAGGTGGCCCTGTATAATTCAACCCCCTAATAGGTTTGTTAAATAATGGTAACTTCATTATTTGGAACTACTTCTTCTAATTCCTTTTTAGCTCTTTTTCATATCATTCCTTAGATTCAAATTTTCTTAAGTCATAGTTTACATATTTTCCCTCATACTTGAGTATAGTAATATATTTTTAGATAAATTGTCAAGGAATTGAGTCAATTCTAATTCAGTAGGTCAAATCTATTTTGACCTTAAACATTAGCCTTGTTATGTCCGACATGCATGACATTAAACTGCCAATAACCACAAAGACCCCTAGTTTCTCCTTAATCCTCATAGTCAAATCATCTTTTCTTTACAGATCCAACTATGAGGGGGGACTTTTTTTGACGCTTTTTTCCATCACAGAGTCTAACGAATTGAAAAGGGAAATACGTTGAACCCAAATTGAATCATCCTTTGAAGAAAACATCAAAAATTGAAAAAGGCATGAACACGGGTTCTTTTAGCTTTGGGTCGCGCAAGATCCCTCACTGTCGTGAAACTACACTTTCATGCCGCCTAATGGTCGAACAAGTGACATGCGCGCCATCTATGAAAACCACCCAGGGTCTTCTCCAGCCTATAAATACCCCCGGTGGGCCCCCCATTTGGAAGGAATTTTTCCAGAATTCAGATACAGAGCTCTGAACACCGAAGTCTCTTATTAAGGTCTTCTGAACACTTCTAAGGTAATTATTTACCTTGAATGGAAGGTCTAAACTAGTGGAGTAAGGTCTAAATGTTAGAATTCCTTATCACTTGCGCACCTAAGTGTTTTACCCTTAGGGGAAATGGAAACACTTGCGTGCCTCCATACTTATTCATCATAACTTGTGCGCCAAGTTCTGGAAAGCCTCTAGGGATAATTATATAGGCTTTGATCAAGGATCACCCAAATATTACTCTAAGGGATGAAAATCATGCAAGTACCCATGTGCCGCGCAGGTATACCTGCGCGGCTAGGGCCTGTGTGCCCACGCAGTACCTGCGCGCTTGCCAGGACATGCGTACCCCTATCTTTTTGGGTGCCTTTCCTGCCCATTTCATCCCTCTTATGCCATTCCACCTCTCCTATTCATGATTCAGTCTTCAAGACACTCTTCAAATCCATTTATGGCATGATTTCTTGATTTGGTTTCATTATCTGAGAGGAACACCATGGAACATCTCTCAAAACATAGTGATTTGTACATCATTATGTCACTAAAGATTGAGATTTCATTCATTAAACCTCATCCTTTAAGATGAGAGAATCCTTAAACTGGGCCTCCTTCTCAAGAGTAATCCCTAGTCGAAGTCCTCATTAATCTGGGCATCCTCCTTAAGAGTAAGCCTCAGTCTCAAAATTCCCAAAAATGAGCATCCTCCTTAGGATAAAGCCCCAACGATAATTGTCTTAACCAGGGCTTCCTTTTCAGGAGTAAGCCCCAGTCTCAAATATGGGCCTCCACATTAGGAGTAAGCTCCAAGTACCTTTATTTTTCAAATCCCTTTAACATGGGACTCCTTTTCAGGAGATAGCCCCAGTCGCAATTTCCTTTTGATCCGGGCTTCTTTCTCAGGAGTAAAAACCAATCATATGTCCCCTCTTAACTTGGGTATCTTCCTTAGGAGTAAGCCCTAAGATTAGAGTATCCAAATATCCATGAAACAAATATACCATTATAGACCATGTTCGTGGATTTCTTCCCAGAAGTAAATCTTAATCCTTATCTATTTGGGCAGTCATACACACATAATCCCAATATCATTGCATCATTCGTGGCACAACTGTCTCATTTCACTGATACCTCATCTTTCTCACACCGAGCATGACTCATGTGAGATTAGAGTGTAAAAGTAATCATGAAAACTTTCTTTGAGCCATCAATCATGCATAAGCATCATACTCCATTACTCGAACTACGTGGGTTATGATTCCTTTTACAAAAAAAGGATACATATGTAGCCCATCAGTGGGTACGATCCCAACTCTGAAATAATTCATGTCCTCCTGAATGGCAATAAACTTCATGTGGCCCGCTGAGTGGCTTCAAAACTAGTATGGTCATCATAACAACCAAAAGACTTTTATGTATTTAAGGATACCATCAACTAAAAAACCATGAGATATCCCTAACACCCGAGAAAAACAAAAAGTCCCTAAAGGATTATAAACCCCTTAAACCCCCTATAAATACCCTATTAATATAAAGACCATAAAAACATTAAAATTTATGAAAACACTCATAAACCAAAAAATAACATAAAAATGAATTCCCTATAAATCCTTAACAACCCTAAGAAAACCATAAAACATCAAAAACTATAAAAAACATAAGAAAATAATTGAAACCCAAAATGTAACATCCTATCCTAGGAGACACTAAATCGGTTCCTTGAACAAGATCTCCAAATAACCTCATTCATGCTTCCCCATATTGCTGGACCTTTCTAATAACAATGACGGTCTAATGAGGAACATGGGGAGACTATAAACACAATACTAGAGAAAGAAAGAAAACAAATAAAATTAATAATAATAGAAATAATAAATTATTTCTCTAAGGTAGTGATATATCTAAAAACCAAATCCCAAAATGTGGAAAATTTCAACAAACCGTACATTAAATATGTCATGTCATAATAGTGTAATTTTTCAAAAGAAATCCAAATTAAGTACACATTAAAAATTCCCTAAAATGAATCCATGTATCATGTTTGATCTTTCATATATACGCTTATTGAGTCTAAAATTATCCATATAACACAAGGCATTTTCCCTCACCTAGACATGCAACCATTGATAATTCGTGGGCCCCAACGACGTCCCCGGTAGGGAGTGTGTACAACCGAATAGGCCACCACCAATGGTGTTTAATTCAATATCCAGTATATAAAATTGTATTATTCATATGTACATGTGATTAGTAGGAGACTCAATAATTATAAAATGGATTTCATTAATAAATATTATTCAATTTAACTCATTATCATAGAGTTTCTATGTTACACCAGAACCAATATATCATTCCTTATATAATGACATTCATCAAAACCATATATAAAAAGGTATTATATTTTGAATCAAGGTGAATAATTATAAGGATATAATCGAGGATATGGAACTCTATATCTGACTATCCCAAAAAAAACACTATGGACTTCCATGATGAACATCATATACCACATGCATGGAATTAAATCTCAAGTAATCCAATCAATGATTCAGACCCCCATGACCAACATCCCTTCCCTTATGTGTAGAATTTTAAGATGAACACCTTTATCCATTACCTTAGTAACAATTTTCTAGGTTTCGTCATAGTTTTCATTTTAAAATTGTTAAAGAAGTAAGGGTTCATCTTTTTACTCATTTACTCACTATGGTCTATAGAACAAACAAATTCAACCCCATTTCACATTTTATAATTATAACACAACCATTGGATGTGCATTAAAACTATTTAACAAAATGGACATGCCTCATTAACCATTTACCACTTACTCCATTTATCATTTCATACCACATTACATTTTCCTTGTTAACCCACCAACCAATTATTACCTACTTACAGGCCAAACAATGGTTACCACCATTTTAATTACATAAAACATATATTCCAAAATTTTCAACAAATTTTTACTATTTTCAAAGGATTAAAAATCCCTATGTGTGGTTTTAGTCCTGGTAAGCTATTCTTTAACAGACCCATGGGTTCCATGATGGGTCTAAACCATCAATTAGAAGTATAGACTATTTTTGTGAAATGATAAATAGAATTCATAGAAATTTGAAATAATATTATATAAATCTTAAACATGATAAATAATTAGACTATTGGAAATAATGCATAAACCACCTATAGTATGATAACAGATAACCAATCACCAAACCTAAAATCTTGACTCAGAATAAAACATCCATGACCAAAAAGTGAATAACTCCAGAAAAATATTGCTCATCATATATTCTATAAAATAGATGGAAACATACTCAAAAACATAATCATGAATTCAATTCATAAGAAACGACACATCAAATGTTGTAGAATCAAAGAGACCTACTCATGGAAGAGAAGAGAGATTTTAGATTTCCCAATAGGATATTAGGATATAAATGAGAAATAATATTAGGTGAATTCCCATTATTATTAGTGATAAAATATAATGATATTTTCATTTTTAATATGGCGCACAATTTGGTAGAACATTTTACCAGTCTGTGCACCAACCATGTAGTCTCTACATCCATGGGAAATTCGAGTTTCATAATTTTCAAGTTCAACTGAATAGTTTATAAAATGATGGGTATTCCATTAAAATGGATCTCTCTGTCCCAACAGGATTTCCATGCCAACCCATGGATGGTTTGTAAACCATGCTCCTCCCTACCCCATGATGCAAGGTTTTGGTTCATGGTTAACACCAACTCTATGGTAACCATACTCCATTCATTATAAGCTCTCTTACCCACACTTTTCATGTCCCAAAACCCATGTATTCTCTATATACCTTACCTACCCTCTATAAGAATTTTATTATCCCTTAAAATAGATTTCAATACGAAACTATAAGAAAATATCTTTGTTAAAGGGTCAAGATCATTGAACATATCAACTATATAATACCTAAACCTCGATCTTCACTCCCAAGAATCACTAAGCCTCCAAGGTAAAATGATACGGACATTGGAAACACATATTAAATTCACTATACAATGCATCCTCCTAAACACTACTGTGAAATTACACCACGTGAACAAAAAACAGAGTCTTAAGTCAATAGATTTTCTCAATGTGATCCACAATATGAATTACATACTCATTAGATGATGCATCAGCATCAAGATCAACAACATAAACATTTATCACATGATAAATATTAGGTTAATACTTATAAAACTACGAAATATTGAAAATTCCATGCATATATCTATGTTGTGGTGTGAGATACAAAGTGTACTCTAACAGATTGATCTTTTTAAAAATCTCAAATGAACCGACATACATGGGTGCAAATGTTCCCAATTTCGGAATATTGTGGTGAACCAATATAGATGAAACATGAAGGAAAAAAATAGTCACTAAATATAATATTCAGAGGTAGATGATGTCGATCAACATATGATTTTTTTCTACTCTAGTTGATATCAATTTTCTTCTGGATCAATTGGACATCTCTAAAATATAGAGCATGAGACTCATCCATAAAAATACTAAAAACCAAATAATTCTTAGAAACCAGAAAAACATAAAACCACTAAAACCCATAAAACCCTACGAAAAACCTAAAAACATATGAAACCCATTAAACCTCTAATAACCCAAAATCCCTTAAAACCATAAAAACAATAAAACCCTAAAAAACCTTTTAAACGCTAAAAAATAATATATTAACTATAAAAACAAAAAAAACCATAAAATATCTCAAAATCCTAAAAACCCCTATGAAACCCCAATAAACCCTTAATACTGTTAATGACATAAAAAACAAGTGAAGAATAAAACCCCTAAAAACCAAAAAACACCCTAAACCCCCAAGAAAACCCTATAAACAAAAAAACCTAAAAAACGCATGAAAATCCTAAAAACACTAGAATATCCTCAAAATGATGAAACAAAAAATAATTCCATTAAATCCATAAAACCCCAAAAAATCATAAAATAGATTAAACCCACCAAAAACCCTAAAACCCCTAAAAATTAAAAAAATCCCAAAAAACATAAAAAACATAAAACATTTAAATCCCCCAAAAAACAACAAAATTTAAATAACAATAAAAATACTAAAAACCTAAACACTCTAAAAACCCTAGAGAAACCTTAAAACTCCCTCAAAATAATAAAATATCAAAAACCTTGAATAAAAATCCTATGAATATTTAAATATTCCTTCAAATCCATAAAATTCTATAAACCACAAAAAACGTAAAACCCTCACATCACTGAACAGCATTAGAAAACCAAAAAAAATCAAAAATCACTAGAAACTCTAAAAACCATAAAATACCAAAAAAACATAAAAAAGTAAAGAAACCCTAACACCCATTAAAACAAAAATAAATTCATAAAAACCCATTAAAACACTAAATAAATATATAGACCCTAAAAACCTCATAAAACCCCCAAAACCCAAATAACCATAAATTACATTGAAGTCCCTAGAAACCCTAGAAACCACTAAAATATATAAAAGACCATAAAGACCATGAAATACACTAAATAATAATATAAAATACTAAAAGAAGTTAAAATCCATTGAACACCATAAACACCAAAAGTAAACATAAAAACCAAAAAAACCCCTTAAAACACCAAAATAACCTAAAATCTTAAAAACCCAATGAATCCCATAAAAAGCATACAAACCCAAAAAAACCTTGAAAACACATAAAACTCCTATATATTTAGAAAATCCTAAATCAATCCTAAAAACCCTAATCCCTGGAAAACCAAAAAAAACATTGAAACCCAAAAAACATCCTATGAAACTATAGAAACAAATATAAATACTAAAATACCTCAATACCCCTAAAATAAATAGGGGAACACCCATACCCCATACAAAACCTAAAACCATAAATATCATAAAACCCATAAAAACATATGAAAAACTAAAAATATATTAAAAAACAAAAAAAAAGAATGAAACCCTTTGAAACACCTAAAATAGATAAAAAAACCTAAAACTCAAAATAAACCAAAAAAACTTTAAAACCACAAAGATACCCTAAAACAATAAAAACCCTATATACCCCTAAAACGTGAAACCCCAAAAATTTATAAAAATCATAAATAACTAAAAACCCTAATAAATGTTAAAAACTTATAAAACCCATAGACCCCATGAAAACCCTAATAACCTTATAAACCTAAAACCCATAATAAAGTTAAAATGAAAAAAATCTATAAAATCATACACCCTGAAAATGTAAAAAATTATAAAACCCATTAAAACCCCTACAAACCACAAAACCCATAAAATCATTACAAACCATAAGACACCCATAATACTCTACGAAACCCTAAACTGTACTAAAAACATAAAAATCACCAAAAAATATAAAAACACTAAATATACATGAAATAATAAAAATCCCTAAAAACTATATAAAGTATTACCCAAACCCAACAATCCCATAAAGAACCAGAACCCACTAATGATCTTAATGGGAATAAAATGATAAAAATGATAATAGTCACAAAAACACTAAAGAGCCTAAAAATCCCAATGAAATTAAAATCAAGAAAATACATCAAAATCATCAAATACGCTAAAGTTCAAAAACCATACTAAATGACTCTAAAAAAATTAAAAAACCCTAATGTCAATAAAAACCCAAAAACTGAAAAGAACCACAAAATACTAAAACATCAACTGACCCCTAAAACCATTAATTCCCCTAAAAAACCTAAAAACCCTAAAGGACTGATACACCCCTAAAAGGACCACCCCCCAACCCATAACGTACCATAAAAAACCAAAAATACCCTAAAACACACCTCAAACCCCTAAATAACCAAAACAAGAATTTTAACTTCAAAAAATCCCTTAACAATCTTAAAAACATTAAAATATCATAAAATTGTGAAAAACCCCTAAATGTCCATGAAAACTCAAAAAAAACATTAAAATTCCCTAGAATAAAAAATTTCTCTTTAAAAAGATACGAACCCATTAAATTCCATTAAAACACTAAAAACATTAATAGACCATAAAATTATAAAACAAGGGTAAAAAATTTATTAAAGAACCCTAAAATATTATGAAAACCTAAAACCATAAAAAAAAATTAAAAAATAAATACACAAAAAACACTAAAAACCTAAAAAACCATTAAACATATAAAAACTTGAAATATACCCTAAAAACCATAAAAACCCTAAAAAGTACTAAAATATCTAAAGCCCCTAAAACCATAATAACCACTAAAACCATGAAAACCAATAAAACACCTAAAAAAAATAAAACTCCAAATACCTCAAAAACCCCTAAAAACCCTAAAAATCCTAGAAACCCCTAAAAACCCTAAAAACCCTAAATATAACCAGAAAAAAAAAACATAACCCATAAAAATACCATAAACCCAAATAAAAACACAAAGAGTAATTTAAATCATTAAACAACCCAAAGAACCTAAAAACCCAAAGTAACCATAAAAATACATAAAACAAAAAAAACATAAAACCCCCCAAAAAACACCCTAAAATAAAGTAGACAACTAAGAACCCTAGAATCCGAAAAACCACATTTAAAACCGAAAACCCCAAAAAACTATAAAATACGTAAAAATCCTAAATAACCAAAATACCCATATGAAATGTAAAAAATATAAAAAAACACTCAAACCCATAAAACCTATTAAAACCCATAAAAACCAAAAAAATCTAAAAACATTAAAAAACCTAAAAACCAAAAAAATTGATCAATAAACAATAAATTCCCCAAAACCCCTAAAACACAAAAAAAAATGAATTCCCAAAGAAACCCCTTAAAACATTTAAAAACCCAAAAAATCCTTAAAAACCTTTAAACCCCCAAGAAAATAACAAAACTAAAAGCAATAAGACTTTTGAAAAACCCAAAATACAATAAATAGAAAAATTGTCTAAAAACTCTTAAAACCCTTATATACCCATAAACCAAAGAAAAACCCAAACCCCCAAAACCATAATACCCAAAAAAACACTAAATTAAATTATAAATCCTTAAAAACCATAAACAAATAAAACCACAAAAACCCCTTACAATGCTAAAAACCCAAAAAATATAAAAAAACTAAAAACCATAAAACCCCAAAAATCATGAAAAACACTAAGAACACAAGAAAACCTACCCCCAAAAACCTACTACCTAAAGCCTATATGGTACAACCAAAAACATAAAACATACCCCTTAAATCTAATACCGTAAACCATAAACCATACAGCCTAAATCCTAAACCCTACATGCTAAACCCATACCCAACACCAAAAACCCAAAAAAACTCCCTAAACACTAAACCCTACACACTACACCCAAAAACATACACCTAATTCCCTATACCCAACATTAAAAATCATAAACCATGCACAATAAACACTAAAACCTACATCGGAAACACTGTGACCTAAACCATAATCCCTAAATTATACACCCAAAACCTTATACCATACGGCATAAACCCTAAACCCTACACCAAAAACCTTAAACCCTAAAACATAAACCTTTTACCCTATAGCATAAACCTGATTCCCTAAACCATAAACCATAAACCCTAAACCCTACACCTTAAACCACATACCAAACACCACAAACCCTAAATCCTAGACCATAAACCCTATACCATTCACCTTAAACCCGAAACCCAACACAAAAAAACCATACCCTATACACAAACACTTATAACCTACAACCTAGAACCTATACCATAAACCCAAAACCCCATACATGAAACCCTATAACCTAAAACCCAGACCCTATATCCCTAACCTTGACTACCACTCCCCCCCAATTCCCCAATCATGTAAATGGAACTCATGATCATAATTAGACTCATCATTTTCATAGGGATCCATTAAGTGAATAATGTTATTGGGACCGAAGATCGACTTCTCATCTAATGAATATTCTACATATCAAAATTATTATTATTGTGCAATTTGGAGGGACGGTGCATGTTATTTTTTGATAGATTGCCTAAAATCCTCTATGGTTATTTCACCAACCTTTTAACAGGTCTTATGTTTAGGAATCACTACTTCTAGGGGGTTTCCTTTGGATTTATTTGTCGAACAGTAAACATGAAATAGTTCTATATCCAATGGTTCCTGTATTCCAAAGTTAGGCATTCATAAGGTTTGGACATATGATACCTATGAATGTACATTGGTTGAGAGGACGGGAGGTCAGAATCATCACAGATTTTTTGGGGTAATTATTACCTACTACGGGACTCTATTATAGATTTAAGATATTTTCGTGAATCCATATTAATTAAATATGTATAACATATGTTTCACTTGAAATTTTCAATAAATTATTAGTATGTGTGAAATGTATAAACATATGTATGTATTAAAGGATCATCATTAATGGATATATCCATATGTATTATAGGTTATAAATAAATGTTATCCTCTTATATACTATGTAGATAATATTTTACCCATTATTACTATAAAACTAGTTTCTAATCCACTCTATGGGGAACTTTGGAATTTATTATTGTCCAGGGAGTCTAATGATGGTTCTAATGTTGGGATTGTTCCCATATATGGGATACCTATGTATCTATGTGAATGAAATTAGAACCCATGTAGTTCTCAACAACATAATGGGACACATCATACCTTTTAAGGTATTATTATAAGGACCTAACCATACAGTTTAGTGGCATATGGAATGTAAATCTAAGAAGAATGTTCTTAGTCAAATATTGGGGTGGGAATTATGTGAAAGAAGAACATGGAACCTGGAAAATATATGAGTGTACATGTTGGATTAGCCCATGTCGGTAATATGGATCTGGAAGAACATGGTTGTTATGGAGTGTTGGGTTTGAACCTTAGGGAGCCTTCCTACATATTCCATTTGGATGGGAATCAAATCCCATGTAGTTTAGTGAGTATCATATGAGAATGTAGTCCTTTGAGAGAAAAGAGTTTGGTCTTACTTCTTGAAAATTATCCTTTGTGGATTTGGGGGTTTAATTTTAAAAATACTCCTAACGAGGATTCCCATTTATAGATTAAATGCGATGGATCTTGGACCATTGGATGGATTCATACGTATCCCAGTTTTGATGGGGATAAGAGTTCCCTTTGTTAATTCAATGAGGTGTTTGTGAAAATGTTGTTATTATCACAAATATCTAATCCCATGTGAGTCACACTAGGTGTGAGAAACAAGAGGATGTGAAGGATTCAAAAATTTCACACACCCTATTCCTCTTACCATAGTGGAAGTGGATGGTCTTACGGTGATGATGGTGGAAGAGGTTTGGGCAATGGACCATCCCTCTCTTCACTTTACATTTTTCAAGGGGAAAATCGAAGGAGTGACTATGAAAGAAGTAGAGAGGAGTGAGACTGAAACATCATACATGAAAGGATAGGGGATTAAACTTGGATGGTTTCCGTTTGGAGGATTGGTTGGGTCTTACTTGTAAATAGGATTCCCATTGAGGATAAGATAGGGAATACTCCTAAAGAGGATGTGCATTGAGTTTTGGTTGGGGCTTACTCATATGGAGGATTCCCATTGAGGTTAAGTTGTGGATTACTCTAAAGGAGGATTCCTATTGTTGATTGGTTGGGTAATACTCTTAAAGATGATGTATAATGATGTTTGGTTAGGTCTTACTCCTATGGAGGATAACAATATTAGATTTGGTTGGCTGTGCAGGTCTGGTGTTCAGTTGAGCAGCGTAGGTTTTCTTCAATGGTGCACTACAAATGTCTGTTGTGAAAGTCCACTGTGCAGATGCATGGTGTAGGACTACTATAGAGGTGCGCAGTTCAGATCCGCTATGTAGGTCGCATGCACATGTGCACTACCCATGTGCGCTGCCGAGGTGCACAACACTGGACAGCTGTGCAGGTCCTTGGCTCAGGTTTTATGTTGTAGACACTGATGGGACTTTTATCCACTTTACCCATTAATTCTCTCTTAAATTTAATTTAAGAGTGCAATGTGAGGGTTTTGGATTACCTGGGCGAAGGAACTACACAATGAGAGCTCTGGGGATTCATTCTAATTTTCAACCTCTCAAATGGAGATCCCAAGGGTTCTATTTATAGATAATGAGGGGAAGGTAAAAATGAGGTTTCCCAGATAATTCATCTATGTAGTTCCATTGTGTAGGTCATCCACTTAGGTCCTCCACACAGGTCCTCAATGAAGGTTCATTTCATATGTCCATTGTGTAGGTCCACCATGTCGGTGAGGCAAATCCCTTGTTAAATTTTATCCATCATTTGAGTGCCATATATTTTTTTATATACATCCGTTTGGTATCCACGATCAAAGACCTTGAAGAGCTCTATACAACTTGACATGGTTAATACACCATGTCTTCTCAGGTGAAACTCATAAATTTAAATTTAATCAATTGACACCTTTTTTTCATTGATCTTGGAAATGCATAGTAAATTTTTTGAGGGGTGATCTTTCCACTTATCATTAATTTTGGAGATTTTGGAGATGTGTTTTGGAAAATAGAAATCTAGACAACAGCTTCATACTTCATGGTGAAACATCTTTATTCATAGTTGACATTTGATTTCTATGTGAGAATCATATCTTTAATTTTGTGGAAAAGCAGATGAAACAAATTCTGTGGTGTCAAAAAAATCCCCCATAGAATTAGATTCATTCAGAATGAAAATAATCTATATCTAAGGTAACTATAGGGGAATTTGATGCAATTCAAAAATCATTTACAAGACATTTGATCTATGTTGTGTTTTAAAGGTTGCTAAATTTTTTTCAAAATACATGGGGCCTAGCGAGCATAGATTGATAGTTTTTAGGGTCATATGGACAACCCTACAAACATTGTGTGTTTTGAATTCTCTTTATTTTCCTATATTTTATAAATTTTACACTATATAGGTCTAGCGAGAAATGACTGGAATTTTTTCTAGGGTACACTTTGAGGGTTTCCAGCCTGGTGGTACTATGTCTATTTTTGTTTGGAGTTTGAAGTCATTCTTGTTGAACTAATAATTAAAGCAGTTATGGTCGAAAAATAATGACCATAAATTTTTTCATTATATCCCAATCGAGGATCAGTGTCTGGGAATTTATTCAATATTCTATAGATACTTACAAGGGGAATGATTATTTATTTATTTTCATGGTCACCAAATCTACAATTTAATGTATAGAAATATAGGAGTTATTTTCTAAGAACAAAGCAACTAGTGTTTGAAAAACATGTTATGTGGGATTTATTATGCATGGTCAACTGGGGAATATGCTACATAGAAAAAATGAGGCATCTTTTTACTGACAATCTTGTTATGTAGGAAAATTTATGTAAGGCCACCTAGGGGCACATACTTCATATTCAGGAAAAAGAACTCTCAATAACATGACATTTTATTGTTGATAGACAAGGGAAATTAATATTTGGGTGACTCAAGACCACATTGGGTGGTTTTTATGAGCGAAGATATTTAAGAATAAATGGAGATATATGCTGACATTGGTCATGAATGGGGAAACCAATCATACAAAAATGTTTTGGATGAAGAATGGTCAAAATTATTCACAATGGGGCTTTCTGACATTGTGATGTGTAGTTTAAAGTAATGCAGTGTGGACATTATGATGTACAGTTTTAAGTTGTATAGTAAGGACATTATGATGTGTAGTCTTATGTCATTTGATAAAGACCTTATGATGTTTAGTTTTAATTTATGATGTATGGACATTATGTTGTGTAGTTTTATGTCGTACAGTAATAACATTAGGGGTAATTAATTTAAGGTATTCATATCTGACAAAAGGTTTATAGTTCTCCCATTTCTTGATAATATTCCATGAAACACGCTAATATGTTTAGGTAGGGAAAGAAATAATGGTCAACTGTGATTTGGAAATTTATAGATCTGGAGAATGGTATGGGAAATTTTCTAAAGGAATTTGAGGAATTATTTTCAAAGAAATATGTTACCATTATTTGATGAACCCATTATGGGGGTTATATTATGCAGATCCAACTAGGGAATATGATGTATATTCAAATAGTGGAATCATTTAACTAACAGTCCTATTATGTAGGTAAATTATGCAAGTCCAAATAAGGGAATGTATTACATGGTCAAGAAAAAGAGCTCTTGGGTTTCAAACATTCTCTTGCTAAAAACTGATGAATGTTTATGGAGAATCAGATTTTCCAAAACACATAGTTTGGATTATGGATAAAGGTACTATAATACGGAACGAATACTTCCAAACACGATTTACAAAGAAAAATAGTAATTCGTTCTCTAGGAAGGTCTAGACTAAACTTAGGAAGTGGTGCATGTAGTTTTATGTCATAGGACTAGGGAAAAATATTATGGAAACAACAGATGATATGTGGTCAAATTATCCAAGGATATTTTAAAATTCATCGAATATATGGAGAGATAGAATGTGTAAACCATGGTAATGGATACATTCAGATCAATATAATGGTAATGGAAAAAATATTCATGGTTGATTGCTTTAAGATACAGATTTATGTAGATTTCATCATAGTTTTAAGGGGAAAAAGATGATTTTTCCAATATAAATGTTACCATTATTTGGAAATATTAATATGGGGGTTGTATTATATAGGGAAAACTAGGGAATATTCTACATTGGAAAATAGTGATGTATTTTTACTAATAGGCCGGATATGTACGAAACTTATGCAAAGCCACCTATGGGAACGTATTGCATAGTAAAGAAAAAACATCTCTTTGTTATAAGAAATTCTTCCACCAAAAAACCATAAGAAAAATTATTAAGATTCAAAAGTATTCATTATTATGAGTGTGAAATATTAAAGGGATAAATTCTAAATACACCGGAGAAATAACTGAATCAATATTTTCCATGTGTTTAGAGGCCCTTATATTGATCTGACTCATATGTAAAATGGGTACATTTATTGTTCCCTTGGTGGGATCTCTAGGAGAGGACCTATAATAAAGACTCCCACATATATTGTTAATTATATGTATTGGAGAGACAAAAATTTATCTTGTGGCTAGGACTGGAAGATAAATCCCAGTTTTCACTACATATCTCACTAAGATTATGATCAAGCCATATATAGCTTTTTGGGAACATTGCAGTTTAATTTCATTCTATAAGGACATGATGTGATTATGATGTGAAAAAGGTATATTGCAGTTGAAAAAGGAAATTGAACCAAGGTGTCACTATGTATCTCATATGGATTAGAATCAAGCCAAACATAGTTCTCGATAAAATCATTACCCATCCCCAATTGAGTTTGATGTGAGAGATGGGGTTTTTCAACTCATTCATGAAGAACGGTTAAACTTGACACATAAGATGGTATAAATAACAAACCACATATCATGGAAGAATACTCTACATTGATTTGGTTCATATACAAGGGGAAAAAGAAACAATTTTCATTAAGTTTTTGTATGGTCCCATGGATGGAGATCTAGGAATCTATACATATAACATTGGAATGAGAATAAATCCAATCGTAGTTCTTGAAATGTGGTCACAATGCTGATTTGATTCAACCATAGGGTGAAATGAAACTCATGATCCACTAAGTAGTAGAAAAGATGTGAGTAATTCTTGTTCATGGGAGATAATAATATTTTTAAAGAATCACATAGAATACCAATTTGTGGTATCTTATGGTATTTATTAATGTCAAATTAAGATGGTGTTAACCGTACAGTTTAATGTTGTGTAGTATGGAAAATTTATGTCATGTAGTTTAACATCATGCATCGAGGAAAAATTTGCAACATATTTCAACGTTGTGCAGCTTATACATATATGGTTTTTATGCAGTTTAATGTCTTGTAACTATGACATTATACTTTGTAGTTTCAATTCATGTAGTGAGTACATTGATGCTACACATTTTTACATCATGTAGCATGGACTCATATGGTTTTTATTTAGATTAATGTCTTGAAATTATGACATTATGTTATGTAGTTTCAATTCATACAAGGAGGAAATTATTCTGTGTGATTACACAAATTACCTTTTCAGGAATAATGAAATGGTTTAAGTTTTAATAAGTTCTATATCCATGAATATTCGGGTATACGATCTGTTATATTAGACCTTGATTACATTGTAATGTCCTTCCCATTTGTACTCAATCCTTGGTCTTTCCTGGTATCATCGGAGTCCTAAGAAACAATACTCATTCCCCTTGAGTAAATTACTAGAGGAGAATTGTCTTGTTAAAAGATCATGTTATTATGTTATGAATGATTATCTAATGATGAAATGTATGCAATATCTTTTCTCCTAATCATTCCATCTCATCAAATCACTTTTAAGACTATTAATCTGTAGATAACTGATCGCAAATTGCAACTCCGAGTGAAGGTAATTGAATTTAAAAAGGAAAAACTACTTTTTTCCGTATACCAATGAATATGGAGTTGCATGAGTGGAAATATGGGTAGTAGTCTGATAAGCCCATAAATAATGAAAATGTTTATCTGCCCAATATTTCATATCTTATCCACCATTTCCTAGATTATATTTGATAGGGTCTTATTGGAATCCTCTATCATTCCATTGGATTCTTCATGATAGTTAGATGAATGGTTGGATTTGATATTTTTCTCCCATTATAACTTCACTACCTCATTAGAATAGAAAATGATGTCATTTTCCAACAATATGGTATTAGGGAAACCAAATATGATAATGATATTAGCTTTGAAATTTCTAACAACTCTTTTTTCTCTAAAAGTCTTTGAGAGATATTCGCTCAACCCATTTGGTGAAAAAATCAATAGTATAAAAAATATACATGAAATACTTAGCCATAGCTAGAGGATAAAGTCTTAATACATCCATTTATGATGTAGAAAATGTCTTGGAGTATTTAAATGTATGTAGAATCATTAGGGGTTGATGAATTAATATGGAATATACATGGAAGGGATAACACTTCCTAGTGAAATATGTGAAATCCCATACCATTGAAGGCCAGAAGTATCCCAACCTTCATATTTGATCAGAAAGCCTATGCCCCATCAGGTGTGCACCACAAGCTCCTGTATGTAATTCTTTCATGAGAGTTTGAGTTTCTTCTCCCTCAATACACCTAAAGTGGACTCCAAGAATTCCCCTTTTATAGAGGATGTTCTATTGATTTGGGATATCATAAAGAGTGATTTTGGCCACCCATCACCAGATCTTTTCTTTTTCAACTCAATCTTGTGGAAGTATTTCATTTTTAAGGAATTCCATGATAGGTTTCATCCTTCCTATAGTATGACCATATGGATCAGAAATAGGGATAATTTAAATAATTTTCTTCATTCTAGTTCGAACAAGATGTGAAACCACATGATAATGGGAAATACTGATGATTGTATCATCCAGATTTGGATCCTCCAAGGTTGTGGCTGGATTATCTAATGCATCAACATGGGAATTTTGGGATCACAAGACATAAGAAAATAGTGGATTTGAGGTAAATTAATCCATTAACCCTATGACATAATCAAAAAAGGAAATAACACTTATTTTCTAATAGAATAGTGACCATTGATCTATTTTATTACAAATTATTAATCATCTTACACCTTCTGGTCATTAATTTGTACCTAGAATTCCAATTATAAGCCTTTATTGAGAGGTTGATATTATGCCCCACTTTTGGTACTCTCATCTAATAACATAAAGTAATATGAAAACACTCTCTATTCTGTTGTGATAAGAAAAATATCTAACCCAAATTTGTTTAGTTTAGGGGTTTCCATTATCTTCCCCATTGGACTTCTAGAAGTACCATCAATATACATTTCCAAAATTTGGTGATTATATTGAATAGTGAATTATTTCATCAGGAATTTCAGTATTCAATGATGTATCATCTACAGATGGGTGTCCATCAAAGAAATCTTCCAAGCCACGGAATTTTATTTATTTTTTAGTCATAAACTGGATATCAAACTATTGCAAAAAAAAACTGTCCACCATACCACATGTCCTGTAAGCATAAGATAACTGAGAATATATTTGAGTGGGATATTGTGATATACCAAGTGGACCTCATGATGTTCCAAGTAGTTCCTTAGCTTTTGAACGACAAATATAGATTCCAAAAAGGAGTTATTGATACATTAATATCGGGTATCCATTTCAATCATGGTTCTACTAAAATAGTAAAGTCAATTTTCAATCCCAATATCATTCTTTTGTGTAAGGAAGTCACCCATTGCTCACTCTAATGAATTAACATAGAGAATAACTAGAATTCGGTCAATAGGTGGAATTAATACTAGTGTACTCAGTAGATATTTATTGAGGGTATCAAATTCCTCTTGGTAGTCTTCAGTCCATTGAAAAGTAAATTTTTCACTCATTAATCTGGTGAAGTGTAAACACTTGCCTAAAAAATTAGAGATAAAGAACCGAATTAAAGCCATGTGTCCTTGAATTTCTCTTAATTCCTTCAAAATTTGACAATGTGACATGCAGAGTATAGGTTTTTTCTAATCAGAATCAACATAGATAACACGATTGATTACAACAGAACAAAGAAATTTTCTTAAGGTTACCCCAGAAGGACATTTTAAGGGGTTCATATTAAGATTATTTGGTCGAAGTATACTAAATATGGTATCCATATCAACCAGTTGATTAGAACATTGACATAATTTTACCACTAAATCATCCACATAACATTCGATAAATTTTCCCATGAAGGGATTGATGATATGGGGCATGGCACATTGATACATTTCACCTACATTCTTTAATAAAAAGGGAATTAACCAATAGAAAAACATAAACTAAGTTGGAATAAATTCTTTAGACTCCTAATCTAATGGGGACATCCAGATTTGATTATACCTAGAGTATCCATCATTGTAGAAGATATCTTTGTAGCCAGCTATTGCATTAATCAAATGTTCTGGGATCAGAACTGGGAAGTCGTCTTTGGAAAAATTCCAGTTATGATCTCTCAAATCAATGAAAACCCTGATGTGGCCATTTCTCTTTTTCATTGGGAAGATGTTGGCTAGCCATTTGGGATATTTTACCTCCATGATAAAGTTAGCATTGATATGATTTTAGACTTTAGCATCAATTTTAGAGGTGTGAGTTGGATGCATTCTTCATATTTCTTGCATGAATCCTTGATTCTCTTATGAAATACCCAAAGGATGAGTGGACACATTGGGATTAATTCCATGAATATCTGTATAATTCCAAGAAAATGCATCCCGATGTATCTCTCGAAATGAAATATAAATCTCTTTCTCGTCAGAAGTCATGGCCACACTAGTTAGAGTAGGTTATGGATCTTCTTCTCTACCAAAAATTATTTCCCTAAGCTCCTCCACAATGGTGGATATTCCTTTCTCAAATGAAATAGGTGCATCCTTAAGATCTACTTATTCTTCCTCAGGTGTTACTTCTTCTATTTCTGCTTGCAGAGTAGGTGATGAAACAAATCATTCAGAGCTAGGGGAGGGGTCAGTATTTGGATATCATCAAGAAGAGGAAACCATTTCTAAACCTACTGATGATGAAGGGTCATCCTAGAGTATTTAAGAGAGAATTATGTTTTAGGAATTAATATCTTGTTTCCCTGCACTAATTTGAAAAATTCTTCAATCATGACTGATGAATCAAAAACATGTTGAGGTTTAGAGGATGAAAAGA
The DNA here is from genome assembly GCA_963277665.1 of Viscum album. Lineage (NCBI taxonomy): Eukaryota > Viridiplantae > Streptophyta > Magnoliopsida > Santalales > Viscaceae > Viscum > Viscum album. The sequence goes on along the minus strand of OY728165.1, from coordinate 980,483,732 downwards.
AGACATCTCCACTTATGCTTTCAACGCAACATCAAAGACAAATAATTTATACCATGCTCTCAGGCTCAATTTCCACAATTGAAGTTATGGATGCCACTAGATGAGTGCTTGGATTTGGTTATATCATTTCAATTTGATTGACAAGAAACACATAATCCATACACAAATTTTTAAAGGGGTTAGCCAGTATATTTTATAGACCATACAGAACATTGAATCTTGTTACATCATTTACCATGGACGTCATTCTCTTTATGTGTTATAATTATGCCTCAATATACTTAGATTCAAACATTTTGAATGGGGCCTTGTCACCATCCAATGTCCCAATTTTAACATTAGAGCAATACTTTTGGACAATGGTGGTACGACGAAGGAATGCTTTCTCTATGATGTATCCAATGTCTTCCAAGATGAATATTCAAGGATGTGTCCTCTAGGAAAACTATAAAATCTGAATTATATGTATGATCTCCAAACTGAGTTCTGATTATAATATCACTAAAAGTTTATTTTTCATTCATTTCCTAACCTTGAAACATCATTGTGGAAAGAGATAAGTTTGATTAAGGGAGACCTAATAGATGAAGTGTACAGATGGGAATGAGGTTGACACCTAATCCATTATCTATGAAGGCTCTTCAGATGTATGTATAATCAACCCTACTAGATAGATACAAGGGACTGATGTTTCCATGTACAACATAATCCTCATATTCATCCATGAAATATATAACTACATGATATTCTGTGGGATTATTCTATATACGGTAATCCTCAGCAGCAGCAACCTCAATTTCAAACTCATGGGGACTTGAAAAAGCCTCAATAAGTGAATCTCAAAGATCTTTTGACAAATTAATGGAATCCATGATTGATAACGTGGATGGAACTTGGACTAGCTATATCAAAACATCATAAATTTGGTCTAGAGGTCTACAATTTCAAGCATTGGGATGCAGTTTTTTAGGGCCTTAGAAGTTGATTCTTCTCATGTAGATATATCATATGTTAGGGTAGAAGCCATAAATATTTATTCTCATGGTATATTAGACTGACTTGGTCTATCTATTAGCTGAGAGAGTGGTCGTATAGCCTCTAATGAGTCTTCCAAGATGATCATATCAGGGATGATCCTTCCATGTGTGGGGGAATTTCTGTGTTCACACTAATCCTGGTGAAGGGCTCTCCCACGAGTTTCTACTGCATAAACAGTTCGAGCAGAGGTATTGTTAAAATAGTGGTTTCTAGAATATCCAAAACTTCCTATGTATACTATATCATGGCTTCTTAGTCTAATTCTCTAATATGGTATGGTAATTTAGGATCATCATAACCTAATTAATCATTTACATAAGAGTCTATTAAGTACATAGCGTTAACAGAACCAAAGAACAATTCTATATCTTTTGAATATTCCTCTGGACCAACCTGTTCTTGTTGTGTTGTTTGGGAGGGCGGTGCCCATGATTTTGAGATAGATGTAATGAAATATAAAAATTCGAAGGATATATTTGGACTTGACATGAGTTCATCTTGTTCTAAATTCTCATTATCTTTATGATCACTCCACTTCTTTGAGGATTGAACTTTGGAAGACCGATCTTTTGTGGAAGATGTATTTCTTGTATTAGATCTGGATGGAGACACAGTTGGTAGTTTCAACGATTTTCATAGGAGGGACTGAGATCGGCTAATAATTTTCCTGACCATCTAATCATAATACTTTTAAGTATTTTTTTCTTTTGACTTCCTACCATCCATCTTCTTCCTCCAGATTGGTAGTAGTAACACATGATACATGGGATGATGAACTTTTTAGTTTCACTTGTCAAGAGTCTACCATTTTTTACCGGAGGTATTTGAAAAAAACACTCTTGAATGAGAATCCCCAACATTTGATGAAAGATGATATAATTTGGGTGATCATAATATCTATACATTTTTAGTTTCTTCTGCCTTGTCAACTGAACTAAATTATTTTCCAATGGTGAGACGAAGTAACCGTGAACTTGTTCATTCTAAAAAGAATAGATTTTTTTCTTTAAATCTTCTTACATTCTCCACCTTTGATCTTTCTGATCATCTTGATGTGGAAGTCATTATTGCTGATTCTCAGGAGGTGGAGACCTTAGTTATGGTGATGGTTTTGGAAGTAGAAGAAGGTTCAAGTTCTTGTTTGAGTGTGGCTATATTATCATCTATTTTCCCAGTTCTCTTTCATAGAGCTGATGGAATTAGAAAATATTTAGTTTTTTTTCATAATGGAATCCTCCACTTGTTGTGTGATAGAAGAAATTTATTGAAACCCTTTTATGTATTTCACAAGTATTAATGGTGTGTGTAACCCATCACATATATTTTCCTAACAAATTGGCAGCAAATATTCATGAGGGTGTGGTAGATTCAAGGAAAATGGTAATAATTTCCATTGAGTAATGAAATATGAAAATCATTCATTCTCCCTTTATTTTCAATTTGTATGTTAAAATATTGTCTTCTTCGGCATTGTTTATCTGAATTGGAAGAGGAATTTGTGAAGCATGTCTTCCAATTCAGTAATTGATTGAGACTGCAAACTTGTGTAGCAGACAAAGGCTAGCCCCTGTAGTGATTGCATAAATAATTAGAGATTTACTGCTTCTTATTGTTTAGGGGTCCCCAACATGGGATTAAAACATAAAACAATATGTGTTAAGTGCTGTTATGGATCTCCCGAACCATTAAAGATTATAAATTTTGTATTCATAATGTTTTTATGGGGAGGGATCAGATCCACCCATTCAGGTTAAGAATTCTTTTTCTTATTGTACTGGTGCACTCCATTCTTCCATTGCTTCCAGTCGATTTGTTAATGCCTCAATTGTATTCATATGAATTTGATGAATATATAAATGAGTTGGGACCAATATAGGTACAGTAGCTAGAGCATGAACTAGTGTGATGACTGAAAAAAACCACTAGTGTTGGTGCTTCTGTTATTTTCCACTTATAACCCATGGAGAAAGGCCTATAAGGATTTGTTTGATCCTATAAATTTTTTTCACCCATTGAAGGGAATTCATTATAGACATATATATTAGAAAAAAACCATCATTGTTTATGAGTTTCTACAGAATGTGCAAGCTGCAGATCTATCGGTGGAGAATGTTTGGTAGAAATGATTCTTCGAAGTAACTCTTCATTGAGCCTTTTCATCTTATTCATCTCCACTTATTGCTCGGAAAATCCCTCTTCATGTGAGATTGATTGACCTTCTCTAGTAGAAATTTTACACATGATCTCACCATTACCATTCCCCTTATTAGATGCCTCTTAAACGGGTGGGAGTTGGTTATTTGAGGGAATACCATGATTTTGGGTACGCACACCTCCATTATTTTCATCAGTGTGTACAATATTATGAATAAGATCGTGTTCCAATGAATCCCCTGAACTGGACCCATTATCTAGAGGATCTTCTATAATGGTATTAATGACATTTACTAATTCATAATGCATTGACAACATTATTTCAGTATCCTTGTAAAATCGTCTCCTTATGTGTCCTCCATGAGACTTTTTCTCATATATGCGGAATTCTCAGGAACTAGTCAACAGACAATAAACTGAACAGAATACATGGATAATTCTTTTGTGTGTTCAATTTGTGGCTTCAACAATAATTTGTAGAAATCTGACTTCTGTTGAAGTGGGGATTGTGAATATATAAAATCTACTTGCCCTACATACTGAGGTTATTCTTGTTCTTCTTCTACAAACCATCAAACTTTGTTTACAGGATTCAGAGGATGAGTTAAACAAGTCCCCTATAGTATTAGAAGTGGTGGCTACAAAATGGATATGGATGATATTAATGAAACTTTTCTTCTAATTTTATGAAATATGGTCCAAACTTTAGATGGATGAATTATCCGAAAACAAATTAAATCATTTATTTCGAAAGACTATTGTGATATTTCAAATATTTTCTCAATATGATGGATGAAAACCCCTAAGATAGAGGCATTCTTACAGTTCTCATATTCGTGATGAACTATTATCTTGACTACTTCCTCTCTTTGATCCCGACATTGAAGAGATCCAGTTAATGTATTTTCTTGATCATATCATTGATTACTCCCAAAATATATTGACTGTAGCTGGCCATGGGTAAAAACATTGCATTAACCACTTTTGTAAGGCTTTTATGATTTTGGAGTGCAGTGAAATGAAATGCTCTTTGTGCACCCCATCCAATTATAAGACCACTAGATGAGATATCAGTAATTAACTGGCATATCCTCCTTAGTGCATCAAAGCATGCATGCTGAAGGTCTCCCTTCTGCTTCTCAACCATTGGATGTTGATAAACTGGGAGAGATTCCAAGCCAATTTGGCATTAAAATCCTTCTATTAAATCTACTTGAATTTGATATTAATCATATGGTAATAATTTTGTTTTTAGTTGATTAATATTTTTCTATACGTTGAGGCAGATTTCATGAATGCAATCATATGTCTTCAATTATGGAATTTTGTATTGAGAAGTTTCCAAATACTACAACAAGACTAGTACATTAACTATAGCCATTTGTTTTCTCACATTTAATATATTCTCATCATCATTCATGAGAGGTTTCTCAACTTGGTCTGACCAGAGTGGACGTTTCTCAATTTTTCTATCACAATACAATTTGATCAATTGTTTTTTCTTCTTCCATATTAAGAGAAAAATGCCCCAAGGGAGGTTCATTGAATGAAATTTGTCTTGGGATGTCTTCTGGTTTTTAATATGTTTCACCTGTTAAGAACTAGGCATTAGACATGACTGGACATACGTTGGATAGTGCCTCAAGATAAGAGGTATTTCTCATCACTACATTTTAAATTGGAGAATTATCTTGAAAATTAAAAATACTACTATATAAAGAACATTCACAGTGAATGTCATTATGGGGAGGACCACCATAGTGGATTACAGTATGGGATAAATCCTTTTTCTCCTTGGTATTTTGACCACATCAAGGGACAATATAGCTCTCTTCCAAAGATAGGATCTCTCGATTGAACAAATGTTCATTAAGAAAGACTTCATGATGATGTTTTTGATTGGGAATTTCATAATTATTATTACTAATACCCTAATTTTGCAATGCGAGGGTGGGATCTTGAGTTTCAATAGATATATTTTTTATGGATTCAATAACTATTTCATTAAGAGAACCCAGATCATAGATTGAATCGTAATTTATCACCTGTTCTTGGATAGACTTATTCTTAGATTCTATTTTACATGTAGTTGGGGCCACATTCTAGGATATGTCTTTTTCAAGGGTGGGTGTATGTTCTTACCATGGAGTGGTCATCAAAATAGGCCGATTATCTCTAATTGTAAAGGTTTTATGTTCCCAATCAGTAATTCCCTATGATATTGTGGTGTATTCCCTAAAACCCTCTTGGAGTGGAATAGAGGTGTGTAGCTACTCTAGGATGGGATGATGATGATCCATACCATGCGTGGGAATATAATTATGTGTATATCCCTCTGGTACTTTTGATGTTTCCGTTTTGATATTCGAGAAGGCATCCTGAATATGGGTAGGAATTTGTGTCTTCCATTTCACCATTGTTAGAATTTGATTGGTGACATCAAAAAAGAGAATGGGAATATATGTCCATTATTTTTCAGGATTATGTGAATGTTCCAACTCTTATCTTACCTTTCCTAACAATGGATACTGATAGCAAACATTTAAGGTGCCCGATAATTGAGTCTGCTGTAGGTTTTTCGTCTAACAATTCCGAGTGACTTCTCCAAGTTCAACCAAATGAGATTGTATATGTGCTTAATAAATGATGACAAGATTATATGGATGTTGGCTGTTTTATTCCAAACATGTTTTATGGACTTCTTTCAATGCTGACAGATGAGTCTTTTGGTAGGACTGGTGAGTGCAGGCAGTTTCATGTTGCTTCTTACCAGTTGCTTGCATATTTGATTAGCAGGTTGCTTGAATGCAGCTGGACGAGTCTAATAACTTGATGATAGTTTGTAAGTAGGTATATATGCCTATTCTCATTACACATCTGGTTTTAAATAGAAGGATCCGTTAGGCACTACCAGACGAGTCTTCTGGCTTGTAGAATTAAAGCGGATGGGTGTATGTGCTCATTCAGTGTTTTCCACCTAGTTAGGATGATGGACTTCTTTGGAGGAGGAAATGTAAGAACCTACTCCATGTTGGCTGGATGTTGTCCCCAGTGGTTCATTGTGTGTGTTTTGGTCTGAGGGACATAGGATGAACAACTGAAAACCCTACTATCATGTTTGGGGTTCACTGCCACATGGTTCTATTTATGGCTCATGTTGGTGGGAGTCCCCAGGAAGGACCATGGTATCCTTGAGTTGAGCTCATGATTGACCTCCTTATACACCAAATTATAGTATGGTAGGGTTTTTTATTGTGTTTTGGGGATAAGGACAAAAAATAGTTGAAACGGTGGTTGGAACCATCTGCTTCTTCACTACCAGTCGTCGTTGACTAGATGATCTTGGGTTGTTGTTAACTTATAGAGCATGCTGGGAAGCCTCTGGTGTTTGGATAGTACCATGTTGATAGTATTCCCAATCTAATAAATTCAATACCCATCATTGAACATGTTGATTTGGTGATGATGTCCTTCTAGTGGACGATGATCCAACATGTGCAGAATTTGAGACATTCATGTGTGCAATATTAATGGAATCAATTTTGAGTAAAGGGAGTTTTGAGAAAATGATGAAAATTACAAAAAATGAACTCCATTAAAGAAAAATATTTTATTTGGACACATGGATAATTTATTCAATTTTTTGTTCTTCCTTTATTAATTAACAACGGCTTGAATGATGGGTAACACTATCAACTTGGTTAAGGATTCACATCAGGTTCACCATTTCTTTATTCACCTACCCTGTAACATCTATTCTGGTTAGGACTCACTACTTCCAGGTGGTTTACATTTTTAATCATGGAATTGGAAACATCTAATTGTTATTTATCAAAAAGGGACCTCCTTTCCAATGACAGGAGTTTGTTAGGATTATAACTACGATACTTAAGAACATTCATTGGTCAAGAGGATGTGAGGTCGGACTCATCACACCCTTTTTGAGGGGGAATTATTTCCTAGTATTGGAATATATTATATATTTAATAAAAAATTTTGAAACCTTATGAATTCACCATGTATAACATATGTTTCCCTTGAAATTTGCAATTAATAATTAAGATGTGTGGAATTTTGAATCATCTGTATGTATTTGAGGTTCTTCATTTATGGAGATATCCATATGTATTCTAGGTCCTCCATCAATGGAATCCTATTATATAATATTTTGATATTATTTTAACCATTTTTATGATAATACTCCTTTTGAAGCCACCCGGTGGGGCACATTGGAATTTATTGTCATCCAAAGAGACAATTTTTTTGATGTTGGGATTGTACCCATAAATATGATACCAATGTATACTTGTGAAAGGAATTAGAACCCTCGTAGTCCTATGACACTTAATGGGGCACATCATACCATTTAAGGGTGTCTGATAAGGACCTGACTGTATAGTTTAATTTCATGTGGTATGGACATCTAAGAAGAAGGTTCATAGTCAAAGACTGGTGTGGGAATTATGAGTATGTAACCCAAGGAATTTATAAAAGATATTATTTTCATTATTTGATTCGACCGTTTTGGGAATATGGCCTAGGAAGAACAGGTCTTTTTGGAGTGTTGAGTTTTAACTGCATGGAGGCTTCCTACGTAACCCATTCTGATGGGAATCAAATCCCACATAGTTTAGTGAGTCTAATAGGAGAGTGTATTTCTTAGACAGAAATATGTTTGGGATTACTTCAGAAAATGGATTCCTTAGTGAGTTGGGTGTTTAATTTACGACATACACATAAGGAGGATTTCCATTTACTAATGAAATGAGATGGAGATTGGGTCGTAGGAAGGCATCTGATGTATCCTAGATTTTAAGGGAATAATAGTTCCTGTAGTTAATTCAAGGTGCATTTAGTGAAAACAAATACACCAGTAAAAATCATTATTCCCTTGTGAGTCGTGATATGTGTGATAAACAAGAGAATGAAAATGATTCAAGAAAGGCACAAACCCTTTTCTTCTTCCACTGGATTAAGAGGATGGTCCTATAGTGGTGATAGTGGAAGAGGTTAGGGAGAAGAACCTTCCCTCTCTTCATATTACATTAGACAAGGATCCAATGTAAGCAAGGAGTGACAGTAAATCAAGTAGAGAGGAGCGAGACTGTAACTTCCTATATGAAATTCTACGAGCTTAAACCAGGATGGTTTCCCTTTGTAGGATCTGTTGGGGTTACTCTTAAATAGGATTCCCATTGTAGTTATGTTGGGGATTATTCCTAAGGAGGATGTCCATTGAGGTTTGGTTGGGGATTAATCATAAGGAGGATTCCCATTGAGATTAAGTGGGGGATTAATCTTATAGAGAATTCCCATTGAGGTTTGTTTGGGGATTAATCCTTAAGAGGATGACTATTGAGGTTTGTTTGAGGATTACTCATTGGGAGGATTCCCATTTTGATTTTTCTTGGTTGTGCAGGTTCACTACACAAGTGTGATACGTTGGAGCGCTGCCGAGGTCTGCTGTGCAGGTCTACTGTTCAGGTGCACTACCTAAGTGTGCTGCATAGGTGCACTTCCCATGTGTGATGCTCGGGTCCATTGCATAGGAATGCTATTTATTTCATTGGCCCAGGTTCCATGTTCTAGACCTTGATGGGTGTTTTATTGAATTTCCCCTTTAATATCCCCTTCACTCATGTTTAAGAGAGCTACATGAGAGTTTTGGAGGACCTGGGGGAAGAAGCTATGTAACAGGATCTCTGGAGCCTCTTCTAAATTTTTAACCTGTCATATGAAGAGTCCATCAGTCATATTTATGGAAAAGGAGGGGGGTTGGTCAAATTGTAGTTGTCCGTGTAGGTCAGCCATGCAGGTCTATTGCATAGGTCATCCAAATAGGTCCTCCGTGTAGGTCCATTGCGTAGATCATCTTTGTAGGTGAGGAAAATCCCTTTATAAATTTTATCTATCTTTTTAGTGCTATAACTATTGATCTGTATGTCCATTCGAGCTCCATGAACAGTCAAATCAAATCTCTTGAAGATATCTATAAATATTGAGATGGTGAATACACGAAATATTCTCAGATGAAACTCATAAATTAAAATTTAATCTATTGACACATTTTCATCATTGATCTTTGAAATCCATAGAACATTTTTGAGGGTGGATCTTTCCACATATCCCTAATATCGAAGAAGAATAACGGAAGATAGAAATACAGACAAAATATTCTACCTTAATAGTGAAATATCATTATTCATACATGAAATTTTTTGTCTTTATGAGAATCATGTCATTAATTTTGAGAATAAGAGCATGAAACAAATTCTTTGGTGTCAACAATGGTCAAGGAAAATGTTAGCCATGTCAAAAACTCATATTCCTCCAATTCCTCCTTATTATTCCAATTATGCCACTTTTTTGAGTATTATACTTTGTAGGAATGACCTTTTAATGAATATGGATTGGGTGTTGTGGAAGTGGTGGAAGGCACAGTCGGTTGTTTCAATAGTTTTTGTATAATGTCATGAGTTTTATCGATTTTTTTTCTAACCACCTGGTCATCATACTTCTACACATTCTAGATTTTGACTTCCTGCCACTTGCATTTTCCTTTGTATCGGTAGCAGTGACACATGAATCCTATGCCAGTGATTTTTTCATCTTCACCTATGTGGATTACACCATACTTTTTATGTTGTATTTAAAAAGAACACTCCTTGATGGGTACCCAACCCTTTGATTAAAGGGGTAATAATTTGGAATATATTCATATCCTTATTTTTTGGATTCTTGGGCTTTAGTAATTAGACTAGTTTTTTTACAAAGATGTGATGAAGTAGTTGGGGAAATGGACCATTCAAAAATAATATACCTTTATTTTAAACACCCAAAACTATCTTCACCTTTGATATTTTTTATAATCATGATTATTTGGTTGTTTCTACTGACACTTATGAAGTGTAGCCAAATAATATGATGAGGGATTTGAAGTAGGATTTTGTGTATGTGCTTGCTGGAGTGTAACTATAGGACCCTATTTTTTTCTTGTTCCCTTTTTAAAGTAGATGATAATAAATTAGAATTATATTTGGATTCGGCGATAGAATTCTCTACTTGTTGGGTGATCAAATAAATTTATCAAAAACCTATTGTGTATTTCATAGAGATTAGGGTTTTGTGCAACTTTGTATATATATTTTCCATTCATATTGATAGAAACTCTTCCTGAGGGAGTTGTAGTTTTAAGGAATAGGTTATTCCATTGCACTGTGAAATGAAATCTAAAACTATTTTATTCTAAATTTTTATCTATTCATAAGATCAAAGACTGTTTTCTTTTATAATGTTATGATTAATTGGAAAATTAAATTCTATTGGAGGTCTTCCCATCCAGTAATCTATTGAGACTGAAAAATTTTATATCGGAAAATGGCTACACCATGTAGTGATAGACCCAAATATATTAGCTTTACTGCTTTTTTATTGTTGATGTCCCCATCATGGGATCACAGAAAGAAACAAAATGCATCAACTACTGATCTGGATTACCCGTACCGTTAAATATTAAAAATTTGGTATTTACAATGTATGGCGGGGGAGGAATTGGATCTTCCCATTCTTGGTAAGCCTTATTTTATGGTTGTACTAGTGCACGTCATCCTTTTATAGAATCCAATCGAGTTATCAATGACTCAATGGTATTCATAAAAATTCTAGGAATACCTAGCTGAGCTAGGACCTAAAAAGGTATAGTAACTAGAGCTTGAACTAGTGCGGAAACTAGTAGGACCACTAATAGTGGTTCTAATGGAATTTTTTCAGGATAACCCATGGGGAAATGCATGTAAGGTTGTTCCTAACCCTATTCTAGTTGTATACCCAATGGATGGAATTCATTATCCACATTAGTAGTAGCAACAAACCTTGTTTACTTAGGCTATCCTATTATAAGTGAAAACTAAGGATGTTCTTGTGGAGTATGTATGGAAGGAATGCTTCTGTGGAGTAACTCTACACTGAGTCTCCTCAACTACTTCATCTCCTCCTATTGTTCAAAAAATATTTCTTCAAACTAAAGGGATTGACCGTATCCATAGGGAATGTGATACATGGTTTGACCTATACCTCCCTCCTTGTTAGGTTACTTTTGAAAATGTTGAAGTGGATTATTTGATGGGATTCCTTAATTCAAGGAAATCCATTAATTTCTTGTATCCACACCTACTTAATTTTGTTTGGTGTAAACTATATCAAGAATATGAACTTCCTCTTCTAATTCCCCTAAACTAGACTCATTTTCTAGTGTATCTTCCATGATGGAATTAATTAAATTAACTGAAACATAATGAATTGATTTCATTATATCAGTATCTTTGTGAGACTTCCTTATTATGTGCCTTCGACAAGACATTGTTCTCCTATATGATGGTTCTCTAGGAACTGCTTAGAAGACAATAATATAAAGGGAATCCTTAGATATTTCAGTTGGTCATTCACTTTGTGTCTTTTCTCCTAACTAGGAGAAAAATGAATTCTACCGAGGATGGTATTCTAAATGTTAAAAATCCACCAAACTTCTGGGATGAGGAAGTTCCAGTTCGTCATTCTCAACCCACCGAGCTTTATTTGTTGACTCTATGGGTTTGGATAAAAACACATCAGACTTGTGGGCCAGGGTGCCTCCTGAAATTCTATGGCTGATGTCAGCACAACTTCTATTGTAATCTTACAAATTTAGGTATGAATATTGGTTATGTGAATTATTAGGCACTCACAAAAATCACCGGTTTTGGAAGACCTTTATGTTATTTCTGTCATTTGGTCAATCTGAATGCAATAATCCTCTATGTGGGAGGCATAATCAATGTTCTTAGATGATTGATGAAAACCTATCTAAATATCTTAGTCTCTTTGGGATTGACATTGGTGAAATAAATTCGAGGAATGTTCTTAATTATAGTGTATTTGGTCTTGAAAAGAATACATCTATTGTAGATCGCATGGGGAAATAACATTTCACGAGACAACATTCCCCGAGCATTGATAGCTTGGAAGCACAATGAAATCAAATGCCCCATGCATACCCAATCCTCTGATATGAACACCAAATATGTTTTCCGCAATCAATTCTCTCAACCTCATTAATCCATTGAGGCATGCACATTGATTAGCCTCCTGTTTCTTCTTGATCTATGGATTTCAGGAAACATTGAGAGATGCCCGATCATTTTTGAACTGCAACCCTTTTATTATCCGGACATGAATTTTTTATTCATCATAAGTTAATACTTTGTTTTTATGATGACCCAGACTCATCCATATTTAATGGAAAATATAATTAATACAATCTTCTTCCAATATATATGGAGTATTATATTGAGAGGTGGACATTTTCCTGAACATGACTGGTATTTCACCATTACCCAATTGTTTCCTCTTTTTCAATATATCCTCTTTGAATTTTTCTGTATATTTTCAACATAGTCTTACCAAATTGGGTGATTCTCGATTGGTTTAACACAAGAAATTGGATTATTTAGTGTTTCAATTTCTATATTATTAGTAAAATGACCCATGGAAGGATCATAGAATGATCGTCACCTTGGGTTGTCCTCTAGATGAGAATATATTTCACCTGCCAAAAACATGGCATCAGACATGATTGGCCTTATGTTTTCAAGTGCCTCAAGATAAGAGGGATTTCTCATCACTAAATTGTTAGTTAGAGAGTTTTATTCACATTGAAAAAAACGAATATAGAGAGATCATTCATTACGAATTCCATCATGGGGAGGTTCACACTGCTGGATAACAGAAATGGATAAATTCTCTTTCTTCTTGGCTTTCTGGTTCACAGAGGATTTCCTCGGCTCTCATACAAAGATAGGTTCTCGAGATTAACCAAATTATCCTGAATCAAACCTTCATGATGATTTTTCTGATGAATAAGATCATTTTTACTACTACTAATCCCATAATTTGGTAATGGGAGATTAGGATATTGAGGTGCAATAGATAAATGTTTGAGGGATTGAAGAACTCCATCTGTAAGAGGAGTCAGATCAAAAATTGGCTCTTAATTCTCCAACAGTGAATGGTGAGTCTTCTACCTAGATGTCATCATACATGTAGTTGAGGCTACTTTCTAGGGAAATTTTGTTATCATGGGATTTTTTATGTGCCTACCATGTACTGGTGAATAGTCCGATTATCTCAAATTAGAATGAGGGTATGTTCCCGATCCGATTGTCCATATGATATAGGGGAGTGTTCCCCATAACCCTCCTGGTCTAGAATAGAGGTGTGCATCTACTCCATAATGGCATGACGATTAGTCATCAAATGTATGGGGACATAATTATTTTTTTCCCTACAGTACTACTAAAGTTTCCATTATGATATACTTGAAATATTCCACGATATGGGTTGGAATTTGTGTTTTCCCTCACACAAGTGCCAAAATGTGTTTGGCAACATCAATATATGGAATAGAAATATAAATGAATTACATATTTAGTGTATTTTTATATACATACTCCTATAATCCATTTCTTATATATGGATACTAACAATACTCATGTGTGGGTGTAGAGAATTATGTCTATTCTAGGTTTGTCATTTGAGATTTCCGATGGACTTCTCTGAGTGCTGTTAAATGATACTATTGGAAGATTTTATGTATGCAAGAATGTGTATGTGACTACCTGTTGTTTGTCGCTAAGAATGATTGGAACACTTCATTGAGTGATTTTATATGAGACTACTTGCAGGCATGGTGAGTGCAGGAAGGTTTATGTTCCTACTTACATGTTTCCGTCACATTTTGATGGTGGGATTCCTTGAATGCAGTTGGACGAGTCTATTGACTAACTGATAGATTTTAATCAAGGGTATGTGTTTTCTCATGTTACTCCATCAAATTTGAAAACTGTGATATTTTGGGCACCTCCAAATGAGTCTACTGGCATGAAGGGTCATGCGGAATTGGTATACGTGTCTGTTCACAATTTTCCACTAAGATGGCTTGGCAGACTTCTCCAGATGTGGAAATGGTAAGAACCTACTCTCTATTAAAAATATTTTTCCCCGGTGGTTCTTCTTGCATGTATGTGACTGAGGGACATAATCCAGAAAAAATAAGATAACAGCCTTATCATGTTGAGGGTTTTCTACTGAACTTCATTAGAAGCAGTGATTGTTTCTAGGAATTCTTGGGAAGGACCCATCTGTATTTAGGATGAGGACATAGGTGGACTCTAGGTTGACCTCCGTATAACATGTTAGGGATTGGGAATTTCATTCTAGGGATAAAATATTGAAATTTTTTATTACGGAATATAGCACCATCATCTTATGGACCACCGATCAAGGTTGATAGGACGACCGAGGGATATTGTTGATTTGGAGGGCCTATCATGCATCCTATAGGGTTAGGATTATACTGTGTTGATGGTACTCACAAACCAATGCATTATAGACACAACATTGAAGACAATGACTAAACTATAGTGTCCTTAGATTGGATTGGGATCCATCTTGAGCAGTAGTGGAGGAATTCACAGGTGTAAACATGATGGAATCCAATTGGAATTAAGGGAATTTTTGGAAATAATGTACATGTATATATATGATAAATACACACAATTTACTACAGCAAACTAGTATCTTTTTGGATGAACACATGTGTGATTTATTTCCTTGTCTGCCCCAATTTTATAAATTTGAAAGGGCCTGCAGAATTGATAACACTGTCATCTTGGTTAATTAATCTTGTTGGGTTCACAACTTATTGTTTCCTTTGTAACATGTGTTCTTGTTAATAATCTCTATTTCTGAATGGTTTAAAATGTCTTATTTTTATGGAAATGGAAACCCCAGACTATTCGACTAGCATTTCAAAGGCAATTATTCGCTAGTATCATCAAACTATAATACCTAAGTAGTCAAATTGGTGGAGGGGATGGATGGTCGGGCTCATCACACCCTTTTGGGGGGGAATTATTTCCTAATCTAGGAATCTCTTATAGATTTATGATATGTTCATTAATATTTATTAATTTACCATGAATAATGTATGTTTTCCATAATATTTTCTATCAATTATTAGCTTGTATGGAATTCAAAATCATCTATATGTATTGAATTTTATTCATCAATGGAGATTCCTATATGTATTCATGGTTCTCCAGCAATTTTATCCTCTCATATACTACTTAGAGATTCTTTGGTTGTTATTACAACAATGCTAGTTTTTTATCCACTCAGTATGGCACTCAAGAATTTATGGTCATCTAGGTAGATAAATGTAACTCTCGAATATATCTTCATATAGGGAGATCTAAAATCATTATGATATTTATTATCATCCAGGTAGATAGTGATTAATCTGGAGTATATCATCATCCATGGATATGAAAGTGGATTAGATGTTGTCATTGTTCCTATAGATAGGATACCTATGCATCATTGGGATAGGAATAAAAACCCCTAAATTTTGATTCCATATAACGGGACACATCATAACTTTTATGGTCATATGATGAGAACCTGAAAGTATTTATTAATTTCAAATGGTAGGGACATCTAGGTGGAAGTTTATTTGTCAAATCATACTGTGGGACTTGTGACCAAGAATCCCAAGGATCCTGTAAAGGATTTGAGTTTCCATGTTATATTAGACCATACTGGGAATGTTCCCATGAGAGAATAATATTGATTTGATGTTTTGGGTTTGAACCTCAAGGAGTCTTCCTATATATCCAATTTGGATGGGAATAAAAGCCCATGTAGTTCGATAAGTCTTGTAGGGTAGTATGCCCCTTTTAGATAAATAGGTTGGGGGCTTAACCCTAAAGAGGATTCCCTGGATATAGGGTCCTTGAGATTTGACATAACTAATGGAGATTTTGTATGATTATTTTGCGTACCATTATTTTGGAGGATGAACAGACTAATGGAATTAGGGTAAGAATATTGAGTAGGATGTCCATTCACCTTGGGCCCTAGGTGGTGGATTCTGAAATATCCCAATTATGGTGGGAATCATATTTCTTATTGTTCATTCAGTCATGTGGATGGTGTGGATGTTTTGATCATCATCAATCTTAATTCTTATGTGTGTCATTCTCATTCTGAGAAACAAGAGAATGTGAAAAGATTCATCAATCCACACACATTTCTGCATCCACTAGTGGGAGAGTTTGGGGCTATGGCCTATGAAGCGTGTGTGACAGTGGACGAGGCCCCATAGTAATGAACCATTCAATGTGAAATAAAGTTGAATGTCATTAGGTATAACCTGAATGAATATGGTCTTATTCTATGAGGGAAGCCCATAAATTTGTCACTTAAAAAGGTAGTATCTAATCCCATATGAAAAGTGAAGAAAAGCGTGATCCTAATCCTCCCTTCTAGGAACCTGAGGCTCTAGTCTCAGAGATGAGAGGGGACAAAAATATTTCTATATCGAAAATCCAAAACCAGGAACACCAAAAAAATTTACCTAGTGTAAGGGTATATATTAGTATGGATATCTAGGTCTATAGGCACTTTGAAAACCCTCACCCTCTGATAAGATATTTATTGGAAGGCCATAACCATAATATCCAAATCCAAATTAGAGACGTAAAGATGTGCCATTCCAAAATGTCTGATAAATTAGGAGGTCTTAATAGAGGTTTCAATTTAGTCCCTTTTGGTGAAGTGATCCAACGAAGGAGAATACCTATCATGAGTATCTTTGAATATGTCTTAAGGGGTAGCTCTCATAGGTGGCCAGTGCAGATAATCCACACAGGTATGTTGCGTAGGTATTCCATGTAGTCTTTCTTCATAGGTCCTATGAGAAAATAAATAAACGCTTAACACAAGAAACATAATCCTATGAATGTATGATATGCCTTGGGAATTGGAAAATTGGGGAAAAACACATGAGATAGGTTTTAACATAATCACCGTAGGTGTCCCTTCATGTCCTTGGAATAATCTCAACCTAGTCATTGCTTATGGAATGGACCATGAATAGGTGACTTATTCCTATGGAAAGAGTGTCCTCAAAAAAATTTCTTGAATTTTAGACGCTGAAGGGACTTTGACATTTTTTATCCATTTAATCTATCTCTTATCCCATGTTTTAGAGAGATAATTGATAAAATATAGGGGGCCTGGGTGAAGGATATTCAGTATGATATCTTCAAGATTTCTTCTGACTTTTTTTGTTGGTGAAATGGGAAGCCCAAGTGTCCTATTTATTGGAAATGAGTGGACCAGGTTGAAAGAAGGTTGTCTATGTAGGTCTTGGGAATAGTTCATATACTTATGTCACCAACACTGGGGTTTAAATCATATACTCCCATATAGGCCCCCAACGGTTGTCCTCGGCGTTGGGCTTATGCCTTTAGGCTATACTGGCAGCAGGTGCACTGGCCTTTCTATGCGTAGGAATATTGCTTAGGCCAATTTAACCATATTTCCTTGCTTCCATTAAATTTCATTAAAGTTGTAAGATAAAAAAATTATCTCGCAATCTTTTTTACTTTCCTTTATTAAAAGTCCATGTCAAAAAACCATAAAATACCCTAAAACTGCAAGAATACTATGAAAACTGAAAAATCACAAAAGAACGTAAAACCCCCCCAAAATCCAAAAAACCATAAAAACACATTAAATACCCAAAACCCCATAAAAATAAATCAAACACAAAAAAAACCCAAAACCCCCTACAAAACCATAAACCACATAATAATCTTAAAAATAATAAATATCCATAAAATACTAATAAACAAAAAAAAACTCTACAATCCCTAGAATTCCCTAACATCCATAAAACACCCAAAAAGACATTCAAGGACCCTAAAGACACCCTTAAATCACTAAAACCCCCTAAAATTGTATTAAACCCTAAAAATTATGAAAAAAATAAAAAAAACCCCTCAAAAAACTAAAATCCATTAAAACACTAAAAACCCATAAAAACACTAAATGCACTAAAAACCATAAAAACCCTAATAAAATTAAAAAACAATAAATAGACTAAAAACCCAAAATACCCTATGAATCCTGAAAAATCTATAAAAACCCAAAATAACCCTAAATATTTTAAGACCCTAAAAACCCATAAAACTTTGAAAAACGTATCAAAACAGTAAAAAATATAAAATTTCTAAAAACCCAAAAGCACTTAATACCCATTAAAAAAATTAAATCCCCAAAAACCACTATAAAACCCTAAAACCCTTACAAATTATACAAACCCCAAAATAAGAAAAAATCACAAATAATAAAAAATAACACAAACAAAACATAAAACCCCTAAAAACCTTGAAAACGCCTGAAAACTCAAAAAACGAAAAAAACCTGAAAAAACATAGAAACCTAAAAATAGTAAAAGACCATAAAATCCCATCAATCCCTAACACCAACTAATATTTCCGATACTTATATAAATTCTATGAAACCCTATACCATATACCCAATAGCCTAATCCCAAACCCTAAACCATAAATCCTAAACCCTAAACCCTATACCATACACTTTAAACCATATAACCTACCCCTCAAACCTTATATCCTAGACCATATATCAAAAAATCTACACCCTAAACCGTATACCATATACCCTAAACATTAAAACCTACACCATAAATAATACACCTTAAACCCTAAACCATACCCCAAAACCCAATACAATATACCCTAAAATCTAAATTACCATAAATACCCTATAAAAATATAAGAACCTAATAAAACTAACAGTCACTAAAAATAGATTATTCCACAAAAAAAACTAATATCCCTAAAAATTCCCTAAAATACCCTAATTCACCAAAAAATGACCATAAAACACTTAAAAAACTAAAACCCTTAAAAGAACTATGAAAATATTAAAAACCATAAACACCCTAGACCCTAAATCCCTAAAGTACTCTAAAAACCCATAAAAATAATAGAGTCCTTAAAAAAATAAATATAGTAAAACCCCTACAACCCCTAAAACTCAAAATTACAAATAACCCCTAAAACCATAAATATTCCATAAAAATCCTGGAAACGCAAAACACTAAATAATCATGAAAAGGTAATAAAAACCAAAAAAACCAAAAAAACTAAAAATTTAAATGTAACCGTCAAAGGAACCTAAAATCGTATAAAACATTAAACACCCCAATACACATAAAACGCTAAAAACCACTAAAAACCTAAAAACCCTAAAACCCTAAAACCCTTAAAAATCCTAAAAATATCTCCCAAACCATCTAAAAACCCTAAAATTATGAATACCCGTAGAAAATCATAAATCCAAAAAAATTGAGCCTAAAACCATGAAACGCCATTAAAATACCCTAAATCCTCTAAAAAAACCTAAAAACATTTTAAAATGTAAAAAAATAATAATTAAACACATTAAAACATTATATAACTCTTAAAAATACAAAAAACCCTAAAAATCGTAATGTATACTAGAAACACTAAAATAGCCTGAAAGAACCAGAAACCATAAAATACAAAAAAAAACCCAAAAAACACATAAGAACTCTAAAAAATTAAGAATCATAAAACAAGCCTAAAAATACTAAAAACCCAGAATCCCAAGAATCCTTAAAAACTCTAAAAACTATAAAAAACTAAATAACCCAAAAACACAAAAATATAAAAAACTCTAAAAAACCTTAGCACCATATAAAACACTATAAAACCCTAAACACCTTAAAAACCCCACAATAACCAAACCATGTATATCCTTAAACTACGAAATAGCCGTAAAATTATATTAAAATAAATAAAAACCCTAAATCCCCCAAAAAATGAATAATCATTAAAACCCTAAAAAATCCAAAAAATTCCCTTAAATTGAAAAAAGGCCCTAAAATCCTAAAAAAACTAAAAACCCTAAATATTCCTGAAAACCTATAACCCAATAAAGAGTCACTAAATCCATAATACCCCCATCTGACCCAAAAAAATAAAAAACATAATACACCATAAACATTATAAAAACCCAAAAACACACTAAACCCCTAAAGGATCCTAAAAACTCTTACAACCCATAACAAAAATTAAGAAAAAAATAACCTGAGATCCTTAAAAAACCTAAGTACCATAAAACCCTAATTGAAACATAAAAAACTACAATTTCCTTAAAGGATCCTAAATGCCCAGAAAAACCTCAAAATCACAAAATATCCTAAAAGGCCTAATTAAACAACTGAGAACCTAAAAACCATAAATCAAGTTGAAAGACCCCAAAACCTCATAAAAACATGTAAAACACTAAAAACATAATTAGACCTAAAACCACTAAAAACACAGAAAACCCAAAAAATGGTTAAAGCCCAAAAATACTCTTAGAAACCCAATAAAACCATATAAAACCCAAAAGAACCAAATAACACACACCCCCCCTTAAAATCATAATGAATCCAATGAACTCTAAAACCCCTAAAAAGAGTCTAAAATTTCCTAAGAACCAGAAAAACCACAAAAATACATTTATTCCCCCAAACCCCTAAAACCCTTAAAATGTTCCAAAACCAATGTACCCTAAAAAGTATTATAACACAAAAAACATAAACCCCCTGAAAATCATAAAACCACTAATTAAGCATCAAAACCCAAAAAAGCCCTAAATCACCCAAAAAACTTAAAAACACTTTAAACCCCTAAAAATTAATAAAAAATGATAATAACTAAATAAACCATAAAAAACCTAAATACCTATTAAAACCCCTAAAAACTATAAAAACTTCAATGACCAAAATACTCCAAAAAACAATAAGGGAGCCCCAAAATACATAAATACCATATGAACCCCATATGCTACACCCTAAACCATACACTATAAAGCCTATATCATACCCCTTAACCCTAATCCCATAACATAAAACCTTGTACCCAACACCATAAATCGAAAACTGTACACCCTAACCCATATAACCTACACCCTACACTATACACACAAAAACATAAACCGTAAACCCTAAAACATAATCATTATACCTTAAAAATTAAACCATACTCCATAAACACTATTCCCTATATCTTATAACCAAAACATCCCTCCATAAGCCCTAAATGACCCAAAATTACTTTAAAAGAACCAAAAAATAGTAAATAACCAAAGAAACCCATTAAACAAATAATAATTTTAAAATCATAAAAAATAAAAAATCCTAAAATGTCTAAACACCCCTAAAATTACCCAAAAACATTAAAAAACTCCTAAAAACATAATGCCACTAAAAATAAAATAATGTAAAAACCCTAATATACCCTAAAACGCATAAATAACATAGTAGACAATAAAATTCAATATAAAACCCAAAGAAAGATTAAATAACCAAAAAAATAAGATCACAAAAATCCAAAAACCCATAAAAAAACCTATACCACCCATAAAACCCAAAAACCAATAAATAAATCCTAAAGAACAAAAAATTAAAAAGCACAAGACACTAAAAATATAGTAAACCCCCCAAAAATCCAAAAAAAATCCTTAAAATCCCAATAAAACATAAAAACACTTGAAAATTATAAAAAACAAAAAAAAAATTGAAACCAAAAAAACCCTACAATCATTAAAAAACCTAAACCCCTAAAAAACAATAAAAAACCATAATACACCCTAAGAGATCCTAAAACACCCTAAAATGCCCTAAAACCCTAAAAACTCCAAATACCCATACAACCCATTGAAAATTATTAAAATCCCTTATGCCCTACAAATGACTTTTAAACCCAAAAAACTGATAAAATACCATTAGATACCTATAAGACCCAAAAAGAACCTAATAAAACCAAAAAAGAAAATAAATAATCGTAAACCCCCAAAAAGAACCTAAGAATCTATGAAAGCTCATAAAATCAAAAAATTACTAAATTCTACCCAAAAAACATAAAACCTCTAAGAATATTTAAAAATACAAATTATTAGAAAAACCATTAATCCCCTAAAATGAATTATAAAACCCTATAAAACCACGAAGAATCACTAAAACCCTAAAATTACATAAAAGTTTTTAAAACCCTCTAAAATGACCCTAGAACACCTAAGACCCTAAAAAAATCCTAAAACCCATTGAAGATAGTAAAAACCATAAAAATTTGATGATACCCTAAAAAATAAAATACATTTTAAACTTTAAAAACCATAAAATCACATAAAAAGACAAAAAAACATAAAACCCCTAAAACCGAAAAAAACATATACCCTATAAAACTCCCTAAAAACCCTAAAAACACTAAACCCCTCTAAAACCCCTAATAAAATTAAATATTGTATAATACTGTAAAAAATATAAAGTCCTTCAAAGACCCTTATAAACTTTACCAACCCATAAAAACCCAAAAATCCTAAAAAATCCCCAACAAGCCGTACAAATCCTTAAAACTCCCATAAACCCTAAAAATTCTAACAGATCCTCAAAATCTTAAAAACCCTTAAGTTATGCCCAAAGACCAAATAAAACATGAAAACCACAACAAAATCATATAAACCCCTAAATACCCTAAAATCCAGAAAACTTCCAAAAACCAATAAAAAAATAAAACCAATAAAACACTATAATACCCTAAAAAAACCTAAACCCCTAAAACCATATAAAAATCCTAAATCACCAATAAAATAACCTAAAACCATAAATATCCTAAAAATACAGAAAAATATTTTAAACACCCAAATGACAATAAATCGCTAAAAATTGGAAAAAAATTACCGAACATAAGAACCTAAAAACCAAAAATATGTAAAATTTGTCAAATCAGAAAAAAACAATAAAACCCCAACAAACCCTAAAAATCCTAAAATACCTAAAAATCCTAAATAACGTAAATACACAAAAACCCATAAAAATACCAAAAAATAAAAATACAAAATATATAAAAAATATTCAATCCCTAAAAACTGTAGAGAAGATAAATAATCCATAAAACATAACAAACCCCAAAACACATTAAAATAATAAAACTACTAATAATTCAAAAAAAAATCCCTCAAACCTCGAAAGAGCCCCAAAAACCATTTAAATCCCATAAAACTACCATATAAAACCTTAAAACCCTAAAAAACATTAAAACCTCCTAAATTATAATACAAATTATAATCCCATAAAACTAAAGAAACCCTTGAAATCCTTTCAAAAATAGAAATCCCCTAAAAACCATAAAAACAAAAGAAAACCAAGAAAAAAACTTTAAAAACCCTAAAACCATAAAAAACATTATAACCCATAAAAACCAAAGACCAAAAAAATATAAAACCCATAAAACATTCCTGAAAATCATTTAAAACCATAATACCCTGATAACATTAACAACCCAAAGAATACATAAAAAATTCCAAAACACCAAAAACACAATAACACCCCAAAAATAGTAGAATTCTATATAAAACCCATAAAATCATAAAATGATAAAAAAAACCATAAAATCCATTAGAGGCCCTAAAACCCCATAAAATCCCTAAAGCTGCTAAAATGATGTAAAACACTCTAAAACACCAAAATCCCTCAAAAACATAATTACCCTGAAACCCTTTAAAAATCATTAAAATCCATAAAAACCTATAAACCCCCCCCCAACCCCAAAACCCCTAAAACCCTTAAAATCCTAAAACAAAAAATGAAATTAGAAACCATAGAACGCCTTTAAATCAATAAAATCCCAAAAAATCCATAAAACCCTAAGAAACTAAATATATATATATATATATATATATTTAAAACTCCCAGAAAACCACTAAAACCCCTCACAAACCATATAAACCCAAAATTCATTTAAAACACCCTAAATGTCCTAAAATCCAAAAGGACCATAACAAACCATATAAACCCTAATGAACCCCCAAACCCTTTAAAAACACTCAAAACCCCAAAAAAATTCTTAATGCCACTATAAACGCTAAAAGCTCCTAAATGACTACAAATCCTTTTAATTCATAAAAGACCCTAAAACAATAAAAACATCTAAAATATACCCTAAAACCACTATCAAACTCTAAATACCCTAAAAACCTAAAGGATTCTAAAAACCCTAAAGTACCCTTAGAAATCCTAAAAACACAAAGGGTCCATATACCCTAAAACCCTAAAGGTCCCCAAAACCCTTAAAAACATTAATGAACCCAAAAATCCATAATAAAAAAGCGTCCTAAAATCCCTAAAACCCCTTTAAGATAACAAAAATCTTAAAACAACTAAAAGACCCTATAAACCCATAAAAAACTGAGATGACCCCTAAAAATATGAATACCATAATACAATAAAAACCCAAAACAACGTAAAATCTTGTTAAAATCCCAATGCGACCCTATAAATTGAAAAGTCAGAAAAAAAAACTCCAAAAGACCAAAACTCCCATAAAATCCCCTAATACCTCAAAAACCAAAAAATATTATATGAAATGTCTACAACTTAAAAACAACCTAAATCCCAAAAAAACACTAAAACACTAAAAGCCAGTTAAAATTAAAAAAACCCAGAAAACCCCATTAAAACCCCAAAAACCAAAAAATGCACAAAAATCCATAATAACCATGAATAAACCATAAAACATTAATAAAATTTAAATCCCTAAAAATAGAAAAAATACCAAAATCCCAAAATCCCAAAATCCCTTAAAACATTAAAAACCCAAAAACCCAAAAACCCCGAAAAATAACCATAAAAACCAAATAAAACACAAATAAACCATAAAACCCTAAAAACCTAAAAGCCACTAAAACATTCAAACACTCAAAACCCCAAAAACTCACAAAACCCTAAAGAAATAATAAAATACCTGAAAACCATAAACACCCCTAATAGTAAATACTCTAAATAGATAAAAATACCATTGGAACCCCCAAATACCCAGTAAACATTAAAACCCCTAAATCACTAAAACACCTAAAGACCCATACAACTAAAAAAATATAATGAATCTAAAATGACATTATACCCTAAAAACAACCCCCCCCCCAAACCACAACAAAATTCCTTAAAACCCTAAAACCATATAAACTCTAAAATCATAAAAACCCTAAAACCGTAAAAACCCCTAAACCCCTCAAAATTCTAAAAACCTAATCCCCTAAAATCCCTAAAATCCCTAAAACCCCTAAAAACCTTGAAAAAACTAAAACCACTAATACCCCAAAAATATCTTAAAAACATAAAATCCCCTAAAAGTCCCTAAACCCAAAAAAACCTTCAAAACACCCAAATCCATAAAATCCAATTAATAAAATGTCCAAAACAGTAAAACCCCTAAATACCATAAATACCTAAGAAACAATAAAAGCCACAAAAACACTAAAACCCCAAAAACCATAAAATAACACTAAACTCCAAAAACCATAATATACCCCCCAAATCTCTAACACCCCTAAAAACAATAAAATCCTTAAGATGGGGAAAATTCATTGAAAACCACTAAAACATTAAAATCAACCAAACCCCCCTAAAATAGTTGAAATAACAGAAAAATTAAATATTAAAAAAACCTAAAAACCATAAATAACTAAAATATAATAAAATGCAATGAAGCCCATAAAACCCCTAAGACCCCCAAAAAAACCAGAAAAAACATAAGAACCTATAAAATTTCTAAAGCCCTATAATTTATAAAAACCTCAAAAACCCATAAAATCCATAACAAAATATAAAAACCATTAAAAATTAAAAAAACCCAAAAAATTTCTAAAACCCTAAAGATCCAAAAAAACACCTAAAAACCTGAAAGACACAAATACCACAAAACCACTAAAACACATAAAAACACATAATATTCCGTAAAACCCATAAAAAAACAAATTACAAAAAACCCATAAAATATAAAATACAGATAAACACTTAGAACCTATTAAAACTCTAATTAAAAAACTAAATGTACCATAAAACCTCCTAAACAATCTAAAAACGCCAAAAACAATACAAACCCATAAAAACCTAAAAACTGAAAAACCATATAAAACCATTTTAAACACAAAACCCCCTAAAAAATCGTAAAACCATAAAACCACTAAGATCACAAAAAAACCACAAAACCCCTTTAAACACTAAATATTTTTATATAACATAAAAAACATCTAGAAAAACCTATAACCCCAAAGACAATGAAAAACCCTCGTAAAAACACTAAAATCACTAAAACCATAAAACCATGAAAAACTGTAAAAACCCAAAAATCATATACAACCTTAAAAACATAAAAATGACTAATAACCTAAAAAACATAGAACCCCTTAAAAACCATTAACACCTTAATTCCCAATCAAAATCCCTAACAAACCATATAACCCTAAAACCCCTAAAATACCCTAAGGACCCCTAAAACAGTAAAAAATCTATAAAACCATAAAATTACAATAATAATTCTAAAAAATAAAAAAATAAAAAAACCCAAAAATACATAAAAATACTAAAAACCCTCAAACCCCTAAAATCCATATAATTCCAAAAATGCCATAAATCCCAAAATTCCCTAAAAAAGATAAATCCCTAAAAACCACTAAAAACGTTAAAAATTTAAATACACTAAAAACCACAAAAACCATAGAATCAATAAAAAACACAAAAACGATAAAGAACCAAAAAATCCCTAAAGACAGTAAAACCCCTCCAAATACAATGAAAACCATATAAACTCAAAACCATCAAATCCCCTAAAAACAATAAAAATAAAAAAATCACTATACAATTAAAGCCTGTACATACCCTCATAAACCTTGAAAGAACCCTAAAAACCGTTAGAGAACCCAAAAACCAAACAAAATTATAAAAACCATAAAATTTACAAATAATGCCTAAAAACCCAAAAATCCCAAAAAATCCAAAAATCCCTTGAAAACCCATAAAATGAAAAAAACATCCAAACCTCCCAAAAATCCTTGAAGAAAAAATCCAATAAAATCCCTAAAACAAAAAAGATTCACTAAAAACCATAAAAACCCATAAAAATTCTGTAAAACCATTAATACCTCAAAAGACCATAAACCCCTAAAATACCAAGAAATCCTAAAAACACTAAAGGAACCGAAATAAACCTAGAACGCCCTAAAAATACTTTAAACCCCTAATACACCCCAACAACCCTAAAATCCCAAAATCCCCCAAAAAACCTAAAAACACTAAAATAACCTAACAACTCTAAATGTCATAGAAACCCCTAAAACTTCTAAAAACCAAAAATCCCCAATGACACTAAACAGCCTAAAAATCAAAAAAAAAATACTTAACAAACTATAAAATATTATTATAAACTGAATCCACTAAAAACAACCAAAATCTGTATAAATCATAGAATACATAAATGCGCAAAAACTAAAAATATACCTAAAAACACAAAATCCACTAAAAATACTTGAAAAATCCTAAAAGCACCACAAAATACATAAAACACCTAAAACCCCTAAACACCCTATGAATTCCTTAAATCCATAGAAATACATTAAATATTAATTAAACTATAAAAATCACTAAAAACACTATAGACCAAAAATAAACCCTAAAACCCCTAAAATCCCAAAAACCTGCAAAACACTAAAATCCCCTAAAAACATAAAAATCCCCAATCCCCTAAAAACCATAAATACCTAAAATACCTAAAACCCTAGACACCAAAAACAAAAACAAAAAACCCATTAAAACCACTAAAAACCTTGACAACTACTAAACCCCATTCAAACCTGAAAAACACAAAAAAAAATTATAAACTCTAATAAATACTATAAAAACTGAAAAAACCAAAAACCCCGAAAAATTATAAAACCACTAAAATACATTAAAAACCATAAATCTTTAAATACCAACAAATACCAAAAAACTCAAAAAATATAATATCCACAAACCCCCAAAAACCCTTAAAAACCATAAAATGCTTAAAGACCACTAATAACCCTAAAGCCCTAAATGTCCAACAAAACAATAAATCCCATAAAAACAATAAAACCTATAAAACCCTAAAAACCCTTAATTACCCCTAAATACCCAAAAACCATAAAAAATGTCAAACTCATAAAAAAATAAAAAATTCCCTTAATGCTAAATTCCCAAAAAAGATCCAAAAATATCTAAAACACCCGAAAAACTCCAAACCCCCAGAGAGAGACTGTAAAAACTCTTAAAACCATTAAATATCCCTAATACATTAAAAACCCCAGTAGATAAAAATCCTAACATCCCAAAAAACACTATAACCCTAAATGAGCCTAAAGCCCTAAATAAACCTAAATCCCCTAAAACCCCTAATGGAACCTAAATACAATTAAACCCTAAAGAACCCTAAAATACATAAATCCCCCAAAAAACTTAAAAACATAAATAAACAAAGGAGCGTATAAACCCAAAAAACCCAAAAAGTCATTAAAATCCCTAAAAACCTAAAAACCCATAAATAACCATAAAAACCTTAAAAATCATGAAATACCCTAAAAGGTGTAAAACCCCTAAGAAACTATAAAATCCCTACAACCACACACAAATACTAAAAACCCTTTAAAATCCTAAAATTTGTAAAAACATGAGAATACTAAAAACACTAACAATTATTAAAAATACATAAAGAACCTAACAACACTTAAAAATAAAAACCCACAAAAACCCAAAAAAATAAAAACCCTAAACCCCAGAAAACCCCCTATAATCCCAAAACTCTCTAAATATACAAATAAAATTCATAAAATCCCATAAAATCCTTAAAACCTAAAAACCGTAAAAACCAAGAAACCCATTACACCCGAAAAAACTTTACAAACCCATTAAAACATTAAAAAAAACACTAAAATCCTATACCTCAAAAAACACAACACTGCTAAAAACCCAAAAATATCACTAAACCCCCTAAAGACCATAAAACCCTAAAAACTACAAGAACCCATAAATTGCTAAAAACCATAAGAAACCTTAAAAACAAAAAAAATCCTAAAACCTATAAAAACCCTAAGAACCCAAATACCCAAAAAATCCCTAAAACACTAAATGACCCAAAAATACTCTAACAATTTTAAGAATCCTCAATTACCCAAAAACACTATAAATATACTATATGATCCTTAAAACCCCTTACACATCCAAAAAACTTTAAAACCACTAATAACATTAAAAATATAAAAAATCCCCTAATACCCAACAGAAAAACCGATACAAACACTATAATAGATGAAAAATTTAAAACCCTGAAAACACTAAAATAACCATAATGACTATAAAAACTCTAGATACCAAAAAAATACATCCACAATTCAAAATCCCTAAATAAACCCTAATATATGAAAAAAAAAATCTAAGATCCCTAAAAATCCTAAAACCCATGAAACCCCTAAAACACCATATAAACCATAATATACTATAAAACCATCAAATACCCTTACCCCAAAACCCTAATAGAGTCATTAAAACTCTAAAAAAACCAAAAAAAATAATCAAAATCAAAAAAATTATAGAACCCACAAAACTCAAAACCCCTTAATATAATAAAAACCCCTAAAAACCCCAATAAAAATCTCAAAACACCATAGAACCCATAAAACCCCTGAAACCCCTAAATACTCTTTTAAACCCCTAAAAACATAAAAAACATGAATTCCAATCAACCACCAGAAATCCCCAAAAAAATTAAACAACCCTAACAATAATAAACCTTAAAAAACTCAAAAATCTTCAAAACCAATAAAATCCCTAAAAATTATAAAAATCTATAAAATACCAAAAAACCATAAATCACATAAAATTTTAAAAAACATAAACCTAAAAAGACCAAAAAAGAACCCAAAATCCCCAAAATAACCCAAAATGTCCTAAAACCCAACGAAATACCAAATGGTCCCTAAACTCCCAAAAGACACTAAATCCTTAAAATCCTTAAAAGGCACAAACATGATTTAAACACAACGAAAATACCCTAAACTATAAAAGACCTGAAAAAAATCCAAAATACATCAATACACTAAAGGACCATAATAACCAAAAAACCCCAATGGTCACTAAAAACAAAAAAGACCATAAAAACATTATAATCACTAAAGGACCCAAAAATACAAAATACAACAAATTGAACCTATATACCCTTAAAACCCAAAATAAAACTAAAAAACTCTAAAACCCCAAAAAACCCCCAAACCATAAAAAATCCTAAAACCCACTTGAAACAATAAAATAAACTAAAACCGTAAATCATCGCAAAACCCCCTAAAAGCCTAAAGGTCCAAAAAAACCCTACATCCCTAAGCAACTAAAAAATACATAAAATAACCTTAAAATACACTTAAAACCCTAAAAATAGTTTTAAAATACCTAAAAGATAAAAAAATATAAATACCTTAAATACCCTAAAACCCATAAAACTAACGAAAACAATTAAAAACATAAAACCTATAAAAACCACTAAAAACCCAAATAACTAAAAGATCCCTAAATACCCTAAAGAACATAAAATCCACAAAAACACAAAACCCCCATATAAAACTAAAACCATAAACCCCTAAAACCTTAAAAACCATAATAACCAAAATCAATAAAATCCTTAAAAAAAACCTACCCATAACCAAATCTATAATAACCCAAAAAAAAACATAACCTCCCCAAAAAGTCCCCAAAAAACTCAAAAATCCCAAAAGCCCAAACAACCACAAAAAACATTAAAACAAAAAAAAACACAAAAATCCCTGAAAACCACTAAACCCCCTAAAAAACCAGATATTTATGGATAACCTTTGAAACACCTAAACTAGCAAAAATACCAAAACACCAATAGAACATAAATGATCCCAAAACCCCTAAAAACTATAAAATTTCCTAAAAACACTTAATATTTTAAAAAACAAAAACACTTAAAAACACTATTCACCCTAAAAAACCCTAAATCAGGAAATATTCTATAAACCCTACATATCTCTCAAAAACATAAAATCAGAAAAACCCCATAAATATATAAATGACCCTAAAACCCTTAAATCTGTAAGAGACCCAAAAATGTATAAATCCCCCAAATGACACCTGAAACCTATAAACACCCTAAAACCCCTAAAAACATAAAACGCTTTTAAAATAAAAAAATTCATAAAAATCACATAAAAAATAAATCCCTCCATTAAGTTATAAAACCCTAAATCAAACCTAATACCCCTAAAACCATTAAATTTATAAAAAATATTAATAATACCAAAAACCCCCCAAATCCCTAAAACCCAAAAAAAACCAAAATTATATTAATACCCAAAAAACCCTGAAAACCCTAAAATGCCATTAAAATATAAATAACACTAAGAATACCCAAAAAAACACTTAACACCCTACAAACTATTAGAAAATTATATAACCCATAAAACCCTAAACCCCCTAATAACTAAAAACCCAAAAAATTAATAAAACACTAAAAATAATCTTAATCCCAAGATACAAAAAAACACAAAAAGACTAAAAAACCGAAAATTACCCTAAAATCCCAAGATATCAATATAATCCCATAAGAAGATAAGAAAACACAGAAAAAACATAAAACCAAACAACAAAAATACCCCAAAACCATAAAATACCCTAAAACACTAAAAGAACATAAAAACTGTATAAAACATAAATACCCATTAACACCCCAAAAAATCTAAATACCCTAAAATAGTAAAAATACCAAAAGACATAAAAATCTTGAATGTCTCAAAAACATCAAAAACCCTTAATACACATAATACCCTAAAAATCCCAAAAACCCAAATCGACTAAAAA
This sequence comes from Viscum album, assembly GCA_963277665.1. Classification (NCBI taxonomy): domain Eukaryota; kingdom Viridiplantae; phylum Streptophyta; class Magnoliopsida; order Santalales; family Viscaceae; genus Viscum; species Viscum album. The sequence goes on along the minus strand of OY728165.1, from coordinate 980,451,901 downwards.
AATAAAAATACCCCTAAAGAACTCGTAAAAACATAAAAGAACATTAAAATACGTAAAATCCTAAAAATTAAAAGAAACTATAAACGCCATAAAACATGAAAACCCCAAACAACAAAAAGCACCAAAAAAAAATTTAAAAAATTAAATCCTTATAAATTAGAAAACCATAAAACACCTAAAACCAAAAAAATATCCTAAAACCATAATTCCCTTAAAAACGGATTAGAACAAAAAAAGAGCCAAAATAACCCTTTGAACCCAAAAAACCAAAAAACCCTGAAATCTAAAAAACCATAAAACCCTTAAATTTCAGGAATCCCTAATAATCTTAAATCCTTAAAAACCATAAAACCCCGAAAAATTGTAAATACCTATAAAACCCCTAAAATTAAAAAAACACTAAAAAACAATAAAATCTAAAAAATACCTAATACAATAAATCATTGAATAAAATATAACACACTATAAAAAACCTAATACAATAAAAATGCTAAAACCCAAAAAATAAACATTAAATACCCAGAGAACCCTAAAAACCAAAAAATTCATGAAACCCACAAAACACTAAAAACCTTGAAAAAACCATAAACCGCCCTAAAAATAGTAAAAACCTAAAAAATTCAAAAAACCACAAATTAATCATAATACACAAGGAATCTAAAAAATATAAAAAATCTAAAAAAACAAGTACACCCTAAAAAAATAAATCCAAAAAAAAATCCATAAAAAACATTCAAACCCTTTAAATTCTACAAAAACCATAAAGAAGAAGAATTGACACTAAAGACTATAAAAAATTATACCCCAAAAAACAAAAAAAATACTAGAAATATGGAAAAATCGAAAATACCATAAAAACCATAAAAACCATAAAAGAACCTAAAACCCATAAAAATCCTTTTAATTCCACTAAAACCCATAAAACCCTAAAAGACATAAATCCGTTGAAAACCATAAGAACACTTAAAACCACCTAAAATTATTAAATTATAATAATAAATTATAAAGACACAATAGAAACTGAAAACCCTTTAAAACTGTAAAGACCGCAAAAAGCACTCTAAAAATGGAGAAAACATAAAAAGCTTAAGAAAATCCAAAAAATATAAAAAAACCCAAAACACCCAGAAAGACCTAAAACACAATAAAACCCCCCGAAACCTCTTATTGGTCCCTAAAAATTTCTTATATAAGAAGAGAATACATCAATCAATTTGGAAAAGGAACAAAAAAATTCAATGTAATAACAAAAGAACAAATTTTCAATGGGATGAAATCATAAAGGATGAAGAAAAATATGAAGGGAAAAACCCTTCACGGAATACCACATCATATGGGATTATGTCCCTCCATGAATCACCCATGAATGGAATAGGTGGAACACATATATAAAATAATTACTTCGCATAAAGAGTCCTTCATTTATGCTTCTATAAATGATCAACCCTGCCTACTAAATCTTTTGTGGAGAGAGGTAGTGTCATAGTCTATTAACAATTGAAAGAATACATTTTGTGTGGCCACAAGGATAATTAGGCACATGAAAAAGGCACCCTATACTAACTAAGTCCATTATTGTCTCTCAAATGATACCTCATAACCCTCCTTATATGACCGGCTATGGTGGTATCATGTTCCCTCATTTCCCTATAACTAGACCCATAGGGTAACTAAAATAAAGACTGAAACATGTAAGGAGGACCAATCTGGAGAATGATGTTGAGGATAGGTGATGTGAGGCACCAACAAATAGTCTCCATCAATGATTCCCCAATGGTAAAGCTCACCACATATCATGAAGGATGAAATAAAAACTCATTTAGTGGTTTGTTAACGCAAAAAATCCTTTAATGGAGAGAATTACCGCAAGTAAAAACTATTGACCCCTTTATGTATTTCCACCCCCCATAGAAAAATTGTATTTGGGTCGAACCCTAACCAGTGTAGCCCAAAACTATGTGAAAGGAGCTCAGCCCCACGTAGACAAATGATACACAGAAGGAACCCAACCCCGTGATGCAAAATTATATGGGGATGGAACCTCAACCCTTATAGAAAAGCACTACAAGAACTGAACCCAACACTATATACCAAGATTGTATGATGATGACCCCCATTAATGACATCATGACAAGGTATATTCCAATGTAACCAAAAATTTAAGATAGGATATCAGGCACATCAACATGTTCTTTTTATTTTATATACTCCTGGGCAGCAAAGCAACATCAGTTATCTCAGAAATAAGGTAGACCCTCAGAATGAACTTGAGTCTACATTCCAATGGTAATGAGAGTTCAGAACATAGGGTTATCCCATGATCCTTCTCATTCTAGTGACAAAGGGGAACTACTATCCTTTATCTTTGATAAGGTCCAGTGTGTAACCTTCTTCCCTTTTACCTTTAACCTATTTAATGGCACTCCACCTAAGTAAAGCCCATTTCTTTTATTGTAAGAGGTGTCAATTTTTCTTCTCTTGACCTCCAACCTAGATATTTATGGATAGATTCCTATATATGAATATATAAGTTACCAAAATATAAGAATATATGGTCACATTAAATGCCCACATTATCTCCCCCTTTGGTCCCCATCACCATCTATCGGTGGATGGATGATAGCGTGCAATTATTATTTTCACTAACTCCTTTGTTTCTCACATTAATAATGAATCATGTGAGCATAAAGGTTGGAATAGTTCCTTACATACGCATGATAACAAAGTATCAAATGGGTCATCTTCATAACTGTAAGCCCCAAATTCAATCGAATTGGGTGCCCTCTTTGTTATAAGTCATGAAACAACACCTCAAAATTATGTGGTCTATATTCCTATTTAAGTATCACCATGTGGGTCACTCCCATGAAAAATCCAAAATCATTCCCATTTTAGAGGGATAAACCGATGTGTATGTACTAGCTCAAATCGGAATATAAGGGATTTAATTCCCAAAAAACTAGTGTACATGTAAATCCTCTTTGAGGTCTAAAACTCGACACCCAAATCCACCCTAATGTTCTCTGGGCCACATTCTTGGTAGGGTCATATCCATCAATGATACTGTAGATCTTCATGGTATATCGGGTTGTCTCGTCATAATCCTCACACCACCCTTGACGTAGAACAATTTTTATAGACATCCTTATTGAATTATGTTTACCTCATGGTCGGGTCCTCATCACACAACCTTAGAAGGTGATGTGTCTAGTGAAGCTACACCAGACTATGTGGGTTTTGATTCCTCTAATGAGGATTCGAAGCAAGGTCATCTTCTGGGTTCAATCCATAAATCAAAACAACATATTTACACCCTAGATTATAATAAAATCTATAGAGCATCGCCCTGGATAAAAATCAGTATATTCACAAATAAACAATGGATTTTTAATTTTTTCTAAAAAAGGTTGACCTTGATAGAGAACCTCAGATACATACAGATAATTCTATTAATGGAGAACCTCAAAAAAATATAGATGATTCTAAAACTACATGTATTTATGATTGATTTTTATATAGGGGTAATCTATGATCACATTCATGTGAATGATCTAAGGAATCATGAACATATCTCAAATATATAATAGTTTCTTAGAAGAGTAAATCCCCCCCATAGGGTGTGATGAGCTAATCTTCCCATCCACTTGACTAAAGATAGTTCTTAAGTGTCATTAGATAATCATCCAATGAACTCCTATATTTGGAAATTAGGATTGTGATCATTAGATTTGAGAACCATTGGGTTTTTATGGCTCCATGAAAAACCTGTTAGAGTCAATTTAAAGAATTTATACCTGACTTTAGTGATTGCACACTAGTTAATGACCTGCAATCAACCCAATCATCCATAACCCCATCTCTGAAAGGAAAAAAAATAGTGAATCCAAATTGAATGTCATAAATGTGTAACCTTGTTTGTGAGACAAAAAGGACACACTATCCAATCCTTATCAGACCATTTTGTTCCTCATAAATACAAATATTCAATAGAAAAAAAATGTTGAACCGAATGTCAATCTTTAACCAATATGGCTATGTTACCCCTCTATAGACCCATTTCACATCAAAAATAGAAGTGGGATAATCATGGACATAAATTGCACATGTGGTCATTAGAAGCTACATTAATGAGGATTTTTTTGTCTGTATCAGTCACATATATTATACGAACTCATTAGAACTTCCTTAAACTAATGGAATCTCTCCTGATTTCTCAGACACACTTGTCTATGACTGTATTGGTGGTCAGGTCCTCAATGAAGAATATTAATCCCTCAACCACGCATCATCTTCAACACTAGTTTTCAAATGAACTTGTCCAGCAGTACCATTAAAATGGTACTCTCCCCACTCTAGAGGTAGCATGTTGGCCCTATATGCCATAAATCCACATCATCTTTCCAACTGGAGACTGTCTTCAACCCAGAAAAAAGAGGCTACACTGAATGTCTACTTCCATATTAGGATCCCATCCCTATAACATGAATATGAGTACCTACCTTCCCTTAGGGAGGATAATGAATTCATCACTAGTGATTTCATCCCTACAGTATAACAGTTTCAAACAAGGTCATCGATCAAATATCATTGCCACATCCCCAAGGTATCCCGATATCCTCAGTCTGAAGATGATATCACCCATAGGACTTAATCTGATGTCCAACGAACCGGAGTCCCTTGAGTGGAATGCCACATGAGAAAATAGGAGAACTAGGGATAAGTAAATTCCATATTCCATACTTGAGAATCTTACTATGGAAACAAGGAGGCATCCTATGAGAGGATGTATATTACCACTCACTCTTATGAATCACATCTTGTAAATATAGTGGAATATTATGGGAAGTGGAAAATTTCTATTATTTCTCACTAATACCACCCCACAAATAGGGTGGAAAATTATTTTAATATGGAATAATTTTCCAATGCACATGTATCCCATCAACCAAATAAGACAACATCCAACTATTAATAGGTGAAAATTATTGATTATATATATGAATTTCATCATCCTAATAGAAAGGTAAACAGGTAGACAAAAATACCTACTCACAAATACCACGACCATCAGCCAAATATGATATCACCCAAATAAATGTAGAGACAAATTCTTATAGATTTATATAAAGCATATTTGAAAATTACAGCACTGAATGATTAGATGAAAATACATATTTGTGAATATAAATCCCACTCATCAAATTCTATGGAAACTGGAGAAAATAGTTGGAATATCCCAGCTATTCTCAGGCACAAATACACATTTAAAATAGGGGATGTCGGTCCACCATAGTGGTCACTCTAAGGAATACATGTTTCCCAACCAAAATTCACGGTGCTCACTGCTTTATCTCGTATGAATCATGGGATACACTTGAATAGGAATATGTACAAGAAGGTCTCAACCCACAAAAATTTTCCCCAGTTTCCCACAAGAGAGCACCCAAAAATAAATCATTCTAAAGGCTTTTCAAAAATGAATAGAATTTTCATGACCCTTCTATATTGGATGATGAAGTTCTTGATGCTCTCAAATATCTATTTCTATTGGCTCATGATCATTTTAATCCATTAAAAATTATAGAAGTTGAAATTGAACATGTGAAGGACCTCCCAACAATTTTTTTACCTCCAACTATGATGGTCATCCTCAGAGATCGTTCCACAAAGGATTAATTCACAGAGGTGAAACCATCGATGATGATAAGATATCTTATAATTAGTGTTATGGTATCTCTCATCACGACTAGAATATCAAACAAAAATAAGGTCACCCCTTACTATAGAATTCCATAATGGTGTTCGCCATGGTATGTTGTGCATATTTTTTCCCTACAGTTGAAAATTAAGTTTTGATGATAGTCCTCACCATGATAAAATTAACATCAATGTTCCTCCCCATAGTTACATCTCAGTTTAGAAAGAAGTTCCCCCTTGATGTCATATACTGAAATGGTACTCATTATGAGATACGTTGAAAACGTTATCGCGGATGTCAGACAGAAATCTATGATGTCAGTCCTCACCAGAGTAGAACCAACTTTGAAGGTCATCCCTATAGACATGTTCTATATTAGTAGGAAGGTCCTCCCATATCCAAATAAAATGTAATAAATCCCTCATATGAAAATTTTATTAGATTAATGTGGACAATTATGTTAGATACCCAATCAATAACACGAAAAATTATTTCTCATCTAGGAGATAGTCCAGGGATACACTCATCTTTCAAGCCACCTCCAGACACTTCATGTTTCAATGAGACCACTAATGTCCATGCTACTTGTGATTAAATCATCAATAATCATTCAAGTTAGGAAGATATAGTAGATGAGTTTATCATGGAAGAAAAATTTGATATGTTTCTCTATATAAGACAATTATCTAGGGATGACATAAAAATTATACTTTGGCCCATGGAAACTTATTAGTTTGACATCCCATGGTAGTTTCTTGAATAATGAATACATAACATTATTCTCAATCCCTGTAAAACTATGCCACTATAAAAAATCCCTAATATTTTCATGAAACACATTTAAAAATAGTGTAATAGATTCATCACCAAATTGAATTAGATTCACTTTAGTCTTTGTGGAGTCCATAATTAGATAAGAGGAAAAATGATTTCCAACTGACCTGCCTCCATGCATAGCATAAGTTGTGTCATATTTTTGGAAACACCCACCCATTGTTTATATCCTGGGATTGGGAGAGCATAGAGCATGTAATTTCACCCCACATCCCATCTAGTTGGATTCATTGGAAATAAAATCTTTTAATGTCATTATCATAAGGAGGCATTCAAATGAAATCCATACTCCAAAAGGAAACACTCTCAGCAAGGATAAACCTTCAGTAAGTCTCAAAAGTGTTATGAAATATGAAATCTAGCCATTTAAAAAGACCTAAAATAGGTGAACGTTTAAATTCAATAGGCATACCACTCAAGGAATGCTAATAAAGATGGATTGACGATGTCCATTGAAAAAAATAGTTCACATGTATAACAAACACCATATCAGGATCACACATAAATGGGAATGTGTGAGATCAAGAAAGTGGAAATAGCAGCAACAACTTCTGTAATATAGGATCAACACCATCCTATAGGGTTGTATTTATTATTAACACAAAATTCCCTCGTAATACCAAATATTCTTGTTTGGGGAATAAAAACAAGATAAAAAATGCAAACCCAACCCATAGGGCTATGGAAATTTTTACCTGAACCACATGCCAAATGGAATTCATTATTTTTCCATTTGTGGAGGATGAAAATTGGAGAGGTCCCCCATTCCTTCCCATATCATGACTCATTCCCCCAAAACGAAGGTGTATAATGAGGAGGTATAGAGGTTCCCCTCGAGTAAACTATCTCCAAGAACCATGAAGATGATACCAGAATCGAAGGAGATTGTACATTAACGGATAAAAAATAAAATACCATTCAATAGCTTGTATGCCACCCATAATGTGTTATTCATCAGTGAACATCATTGAAATAAATCATAGACACCACAAAGAAAATTATGCCAATGTGAATGAGAAAGGAGAGGATGGTTCCACTTGGAATTTTATCCACACATAGAATTAAGGTGTACCAACCAAATAGAATGTTGGAGTTTCTTTAATTAATCCTCCTCCACCACCTCCTCAATTCCCACACAATTATATGAATGAAAACAAGGTCACATATGACCCACCTCATCCTCTCACTAAAGACGATCCCCTTATGCTCGAGGAGATATTTGCTCGATAGGAGAATGAAATGAAATAGTTAATGAGAATCATTGTTGGTCTTCATTGAGTATGTTTTCATATTGAATACGATCCGCAGGAAGTTCCACATAGTTCACTTCTAGTAGACCTAAGCGATAAGGGTTTACCCAAGAAAATAATGGAATATCGGGGCAACTACCTAGCAATGCACATAGACCATTGACCTTCCTAGACTCATTCATTGATGGATGTCAATATTTTCCCCCATTAATGAAAAAAATTTATATGTTTTTTGAAAATAAAAAATATCCCCCCATTCAGATATATTTCTTATGTACTGGAATAACCATCATGGAAAATATTTCCTCCTACTTTTCCTACCCATGATTTGGTTCTATAGGACATGCATCAAGGGATCATTAATTTCATCACATCATTAGCATATCCATTGGATTCAATGGAAGACCGGAGTGCACCATTATAACTAAAATAGAATCCTTACTCTGTTTTGGTGAGTAAAACTCCACTATCCCAAAATTTTAGGAGTCGCATGTTCCTAATACTAAATGGCCCAGGTGATCCAAAACAAAATATGATTCACTATTCATATTATTATGATCCCATTATGGGAACCCTAGAGTAAAAAGAATCATTGAAACTTGGATTCTTCATTTAAAATATTCAAGGGTCATCCTTTTATGGTACACCAACTTACCGTGTTAGTTGATAAGAGGATGGGAGGATCTCAGGCAACAGTTCCTTTTTTAGTTCAAAATAACACTAGAAATGAATATAGTCAGTGACCTATCAAAATGAAAATAGTTAGAGAATGATATATTCATATACATCATTTTATATTGAAATGGATGACCTACTCTTTGAACTAGACACTACCCCTAGATGAGATTTATGTTCTATGCATCAATTTACTCTATGACGACCATTGAATTCAACTCTTTATGGTGAAATATACATGTTGTTTTCATGATATATCATTATTTAACAATGAATATAATACTATATAAATTGTAATAAATCAGGTCACAGCTAACCCCACTAGTCATTAGAAAAATATAGTGGAAAACTGAAGTGGAAACTATCATGCTTATGACATCCCTTACAACCAATCGAACTGTAAGGCCTATAGTGAATCGTGAGGGTCCCTTGGTCATCAACAAATGCCCATGACTCAATAAGAAGATCACATGGGACCTAAGAGAAATCAAATCATGGAAAAGAGGAATAAATTTTAATCATTTCGATATAGCCAATTATGTGGATATTTTTTTCTACTATGAATTTCAATTTTCTCCATCTATCATATCCAAAAATTGTCGAATATACCAATTTTCAGGACTATCTAGATTGATATGCATTTCACCTAATAATGGAAAATACCATTCACAATTGTTTTATCTTCAAATACATCTCATAGAGAATTTTAATTTTTGGGTATGTCAAACTGGGACCAAATCCATACCAAGTGCGATATGTGTCCACTACTACCCCTGGTCAAGTAGATGAGTGGAAAGATGATGTCAGAAAGAGAAAAAAATGATTAATAGTTGGATGATGAAAATAATAATCATCTGAACTTAAGGAATAATCCATGAAAATTTTAAACAACCAAAATTTCCCCCATATTCTGCTTCTGCATCATATTCACGACCCACAACCCTAGAACCCTCCAAATGTAGACCATATGAGAAGATGTTTGAACAGAAATCTATAAAAATACTGTAATAAAATGAACTCGTATCATTGAGAAAGATATTTTTTACCCTCTCATATATTATTCCATCAGACTAATAAGAACATGAACCACCCCTCCAAATGACACCACCAAATGTAGTCAGTCAGGAATGGTTATGGTCATAAGAAGAGTTCATCTTAGACCCTATTAATTTCATTAACATAATGGATACTTTATTTGATGAAGAGTTTGTAAAAGAACATGATTTCCTTGCTTATGATCATTTAATTGGTTGAGGATTCCACAAAATGACAAATTACCATGGAAGGCACAACTATGGAAAAAACCAAACATCTGACCAGACTCAAATAGTCAATGTTGCAGAAAATAATGGTTGATACCTTTATAAAATCCAATAGAATTGTAAATCTCCCGTATATATTCCATAATACACTCTATACTAATCATTCAAGAATATTCATCATAAGAGTTACTGATGTCCAATCTTCCTCGATGTGCATGCTGACCTGATCTGCCCGACACAAAAATAATTGAAGCCCCTCAAGCTCCTTTCCTAATAGGAGATCCATCTTCATCTAATATTCAACTTAATGAATTTCCCGTAAAACTGAATCCCTACATAGGTAAGCACTGGTTATTAGATGTAAAATATTAAATACTGAAACAGTTCTCCTTACTACCTACTAATATATCATTCCTAGATTCACGAATATTGTTGATATAATTTAGAGAAGAACATATATAAGATTTTTTATGCCCTTAGATGTTTGAATCCAAAGTATTTTCCTTCTAGGTATATCAAATAGTGACTGATCCTATAGAATGTAACATGTTTATCTCTTTCATGGATCAAGATGAAGATGTCATTATTCAAGGCCACATCAAACACTTATATGTGTCCAATATGATAAATGATGTTGACATCTGCAAATTTTTTGTCCATAATTGATCTGGTGTTAATATCATTGTAGAAAAAAAAACTCCAATTGTTTGGGTACAATGATGATAACCTGACACCCTCTTCCACAACCCTGATAGACTATATGTTAAGTGAGCATAATCCATTAGGCCAAATCAATCTAAAAAATTGATTTGGAGACCTCTTACCTGACTCATATTTTATGGTTGGTTCAAAAAAACACATCCTTCAACATCTTTCTATGAAGGACGTGTTTGTATTATCATGAAATGATTCCCTTAGCATACCATTCGTGCATCAAATATTTCATTAATGGATATAATGTGAAATTTCGTTCCAAAAATGACCAATTCAAATCCTATGAGTCACACAATATTGATACTAGACTCTAGGAGAAGACAGGGAAGTGACCATTGATCTATGGTATTTATTGGGTCACTGCCCCAAATATATTGGAAATAATCCTTTCTAACCCATTAAAATATCTCAGGTAAGAATACATACTACACGTCAACTAGTATCATTGTGTGAGTCCATGTTTTATTGTATAATATGAAGTCCTCATGATTTCAATCATGGCCGCTGAGCCTAACACTGTGAAAAAATCCACTGACACTCAAGACAATGATAAATTATTGAATAAAAATCCCCATAATTCATCCTCAAAACACTATAAAACTCATTCCTCACTCAATAAGGCAGAAGAGGAAGAGGATGTTCCTATATCCATAAATCCATCATCTCTAGTTAATTACCAACTATCATCTATTCCAGAAGAAGTTTCCTCATCTTCCAAATACAAAGATCCCGAATCATCTCCCAATTCTAGAAAACTCTTATCAAGAATTGTTTATTTATCAGGAGAAGAGGAATAAGATGAATAATAGGAATAATATGTAGAAGATAAAGAATAATATTACCTTAGGTATTTCCCTCCGTATATTGAGGAAGGAGTCTCTAACTCCATTGATGAAGTAAGGGAAATAAATATGGGTACAAAATAAGATCCAAAACCCACCCTGATTAGTGATGTAATGTATTCTGTAGAGAAATCGGTATATTCCTCTTGGCTAAGTTAGTAAGAAATATTTTTTTCATGGAAATACAACTAAATTCTAGGCCCCAATGCCAAGGTTTCCACTCACCACCTAGGCATACAATACAACCATAGGGGCTATAAACAATCCACCATATGGACACACCCTACACATGCTACTAAGATATAGGCTTATTTGGACATGATCATAAGTTCTAAATTCATTTGGGAGGTAAAATATTTCATCTGTCTATCCAATATCATCCCTGTTAAACTAAAATAATGGAAAAATCAGTGTTTTCATCAATGTTAGAAATATCATTTGGAACTTCTTGAAAAATGATTTCCCAATACAAATTACAGAATAGCTAATCAATGCAATTGTAGGATATCACAAAGCCTCTTCCATGGATCGATACTCATGATAATATCTAATCCAAATGTCCATAGAAGTGGAAGAATCCACTATCTACAGGCCTCTACTGGATTATTTTTCTATCAAGTGAGGCCCATTGACTGGAAAAATCATGGCACTGCATTTCAAAACTCCATGCATTGAATATTCATTCTCTAACTTGGAATTTATGTTGAACTCTTTATCGGTGACCTGGTGGTTAATTTTTGAAAACGATCAGGTCACCTTGAAAATCAGGAAACCATATTCAATAATATGATACAACACATTCTGAAAATGAACCCCTTGAATTGTGCTTCCGGTATTACATCAGTTAAATTCCTTATCTTCTTCATAATCTATCATGGAATCAAATTTTACCCCCAATATACACGGTCTTTGCATGTAATTTCACATCCCCACAACCTTACCTAGTTGAGAGGGGTCCTGTGAAACATGGCCGACATTCAAATCATCATATCTAACCAAGTAGGAAAATGGTTTCCTTTAACCAATTTGATGAAAAGGGGTGTTGAATATAAATGCACAAATTATTTTCAGAAATTATTTTATAGTCACTACAAATGTTTGTTAATTCCTCCCGTGTTAATGTTGAATGTCGAGGTAATACTTCAAATTTTTTATGTGACTATCCTAAAAAATTCCCTGAGTGCCTTCTCAACATTGATGAACATTGATGGTAGTGAGAAAAGCATTATTATCTCATCAGAACCATGATCAATGTTGAGACTCGTTACTTATCTTTAAAACAAATCTATTTGGTAATAACAATTGTATTCCAAAAAATAAGGCACTATCTACCGTATCACATGGTTCTCATGGCATCTTGTAGAAACCCACACAAGCTCATTCTAATCCTTCCAATGATGTATTGATGTCTTTAGTGGTATCCAGTCATACTAAAATAGTTTTACATCTAGTTTTTCCTCAGGAAAACATTTAAGGCTAAGTGTTAGTAGATTTTCTTGAAGTTCACCCCTCGCCTGAAATGACCTAATTAGATACCGAGTTTCCAAAAGAAGAGGTCTTCACTATTCAAGAGGACCCCCAAATCTGGGATATGCATTTTAAAGGTTCATCTAGAAGATCTATCTAGAAAATGATAGAAGACCCCATGCTCAACAATGTGGGCTTGGGATTCGTTCGCATATCTCTAGCAAATTCAGTCATGTCCTACTCATTCCTTATCTTACAAGAGTTCACACACAATCAAATAGAATACAATTCTCTCATTGAAGGGATAGATCTATCACTTCAAGTAAACGTAAACCACTTTAATATGAATGGTTATTGACAAAATGTCATCAATAAGGTTAAATATGATTATGATATCGAAAACAAGATTTGATTCCCTTATTATACAAAATTTGAGTACTAATAGGGAAATTTCCCTCAGAGACAACATTAGCTCATTCCACCAATCATGAAATTTCTAGGCGGATGAATTGGAAAATTCATCCGCTAATATAGTTGATCCCTAGATGTATGAAATAGTTATATCATTGATAATTATCTGATGTTATAACCATTCATTCAAGACAACATGTTGGTTATTTATGATATTAGCACCAACCTTGAACCATATGGTCCTAGCCCAGTTTGGATGAAATCCATTGTACATTCACTTCCGAAGGGAGATCTCTCACTGTATAGGGATGGAAGGGAGAAAATCCATAGATGAGAAATTAATGTTTTTTCAATATGAAGGCACAAGTCAACAAAATGTCAATCATAAGAGAATCCATGATGGGGTACTTCTCAAGACCATTGATGGAGAACAAATCGTTTTATCATGATAGAAGTATACACTAGAGCTTATGGTTCCCACCAATCAGGATCTAATCATCGCCATAAAATATGATGGGTTTGATATTACTAGACTATGATTATACAAGACTGTACTAAATATAGTAGGATTTTCTATTCCTACCATGTTCATTCTAATTTCATCCACCTCTGCTAAGAGAAACTTCACACAACCATGCAATCTTTTCTGTTTTCCATATGGGAAATGGAAACCATGGACTATATCCTCACGCCATAGCCAAACAATTCAAGTATACTCTCGTAGAAACCAATTGTTTTTTCAAATGGGAAGATGTTTTAGCCATCAAAAAGTTTGTTGAAAGAAATATTGTTGTCTTTGGGAAAGACAACATCAATACCAGATTTCTTGTCCCTAATACAATACATATGGTAAAATAACACTAATTTCTATATTTCTAAATTGGAGATACTATATCAGGTGTATGGTAACAAGACCAGCCATTATTCCCTCTACTATGAAACTATTAATGGAAAAATAGAGGCATTCAATAAGACCCTATACAATATACAGTAGAAGATGGTAGATAAGGGTAAAAATTCATGACTGGAAAACCTCCTCCATTCTCTATAGGCCTACTGACCCATGAACCGCACCGCCACATAACCAACCTCATACACATTTGTATATAAGGAATTTTCTATCCTTCACACTAATCTTTAGTTACCATCACTCTTTGTTTCTATCCGTGATCATCTAACCATAGATATGATATCACAAAAATGTGTGGATTGATTCTTATCATAATGAGATATGTAGTGATTCCCAGACCTCTCATGAAGAGCCCAAGAAAAAAACTTCCCACATGAAGTGCACAAATTATTTCCATCCATTGTCATTAGTGTCTCTTTTCATATCATGATTGAGTTTCTCACTGGTTTACGAGTTCATCATTTCCATATATGGAACCTTTCAACTTGATTTTTTGATGTTAAAATATACCAGAACGTCCTCACTACATGATGTAAAACTGCACAGATCCATGAACATTCATGTAGGTTAATCCATATCCTTTCCACACGATGTTAAACTGCATGCTTCATTATGAACTATATATAGACTAATTCATATACATACAAGATATGAAAAGACACCCATATTCCACATCATGGTCAGGACATCCCAAATAAAAGGTCACATTTTCCCCCATTTATATGCATGGGTTGTACTAGTGCGGGGGATTTTTATGTACATCTATGTGTTGTTTGATTCTTATTTTGAGAAGATACATAGTGACTCCTAGATTCTACATCATAGTCTATCTACCACTATTAAAAAAATGTTTCCCCCCATATGCATAGATATGAAAATTGAAGGCAACGTTATATAACTACTTATATCATGATTCTTATCATAAAGATATTTTTACTGACAATATGATCTCCAATCATAGGTCCAGCCATAAAATAATGAAAATGATCTCTCCACTAAATACAAAAAAAATGATGTATTGTGATTCTATGTAGGTCATACCTATAGGAACATTTCAAAAAAGGGCATCCTCTTCCATTCCGTGAACAATATCCATAAAAATAATACTATCTAGAACTAAGTGTTCCTTCATTCTGACACACACAAGATATGTTGTGACGCCCAGATATCCAAACATGGGTCCAGATGAAATAAAGGATCAAAATTTCCAATGTATGAATTTGATATGCATAGATAGGATTTAATAAACTATCTATGTTTTAATTTTTGTTTTGATGATATACGTAGTGATGCCTAGGCATTAAATCATAATTTCATCCATGTAGAAAAGAAAAAGAAATTTTTTCCACATTTTGCATGTAAATACATTTTTATACACAACAATTCATGTAAAGATCTCACATTAGGATTTTATAAAGGGATCAAAATTACCCCTATGTATGAATCATAACAATGTAAGGAAATTCATACTTCACAACGAATCATGGATTTGATAATGTGTTCAGACACATCTCTCCCATTCATCCAAATTTGTCCCCTAGATAATTTTGGATCTTCAAAATCCTTCCACGACCATAAAAAATTAGGTCCAATGTCCTGATGAAAACTTTTCATGACTAGGGGAAATATTCCCTAGTTTGATCTATGTATGTTTCCCTAAATAAAAATCATTTCAACCAGAGTAAAATTAGTATTCAGGATAGGCTTTTCCTACCTATGTACACACCAATGGATTCCATGCCCAACATCATTCCTCTTCATCTGAGAATCCCAGGGATCATGCCTTACACTTTCTTTACCATTTAAACATGGTTCATGGTAGAACATCCTAAAGTGATTAGCCTAAATTTTATTCATGGTTTCTATGATAAGTCATCCTAACCACATGTTGAAAGCATACATTGAATATTTTTACATTCAAAATTATGCTAAACTATATGGATATTATCCTAATCTCGAGACATTAATCTCCATGAAAAAATATACTTTCTTAAGGATGTTAAAATACATAGAACCACCATGTTCACACCAGAAATAAAATTTCACAAGCATCATTCATCCACCATGTTTAATTACAAAACTACAATTGGATTTATTCCTATTATTAGAGGATACCTAGTAATTACCAAATTCTACACCATTGAAAATCCTCTACTAATTTATAAATTCCCCCTCTCCCTCGGTACAGAACAAACCTATATAGGTATTTTCCTTTCAATAACAACACATGTCTTGATTTCCATCCAAATAGGACCTAGAGTGATGTAAAAACATTTTTTCTTTGGTCCCAACTTCAATCAATTCAACCATCTTTCCCCATTGCTCGAGTTTCCTTCAATAGTGTGTGATGTGTCATGGAACCTTTTAGGTCCTAATTGGGATTGGTTTATATAAATTTTTCTATGCAATAACCATAAGATAATCACTTCTCCCTCCATCTTTACAGCATGACATTAACTTGTACTATCGACAACCTAGCCCTACAACAACAACAACCACTTTACCCCATCACAATACCCTCAACGGAGATGGTATTTCTTCTAGAATTGGTCATTCACCATTACATGTTCAAAAATACATTCCTATCTATGTGTGAGTTAAATTACCATAAGGATCCCCTTTCTCTAGAATTTTATGAAGTTTGAATCTTGCATATGGAAGATATGTAGTGGTGTATAAAACGAATGTCCTAGTCCCAGTCTTGGTGAAAGTAAGAGAAAAATGTTCATGTCCCCTATGTACCGAGTTATGTATGAGATTTATATTTGGGTACCTCATTCAAAGGTATGTAAAAGAAAAATATATTCCCCCAACACATGAGTGAGATCTATGTAGGGATTTTCCAATAACATGGAAAATCATTGTTTGAATGTTTCTTATATTCATAGATATATCAATTATACTTACCAAACTCCATACCCTGTGAAATTTTAGATCTCTATAAAGATACCTCCCATCATATGTAGATGTTCATTGTCCTAGGGACACCTCTGTTTGACTATAACAAAAATTCTCTTGTGCCTCCAATAAGATTCCCACAAAAAAGTCCCATCATTCATAAGAAAATTCATTCTCAAGAGAGGATTTTCCTTCCTACTTACACCATAATGGATTCCATGCCCCATATGATTCTTCCTGATCTATGAATCTACAAGGTCAGGGTTTATACATTCCATTATCCTAGAATATAAGGCATATCTGAACATCCCAGCCTGATTATCATTCAACTAATCATGGATTCTATAAAAATTTCATAAACTCTAATCATTAAAATGCATGATAATTGATATAAAATGATTACCCTTGGGTCCAACCACAATAATGATTAAAAATTTCCTTTATTGTTATATGGTTTAGACATACATAGGATGTTTCCAATTAGCTCAAAAAATATTTCCCATATGTCCCCATGTATGAAATAAATCAATATATTGAAGTCTGGTATGAGTCCTTCCAAATTGTTAAGCTCTTATAGAAGAAAAAAATTCCCCATTTCGTTGTGGGAATGAGATATTCATATGGAGGGACCATCCAAATAAAAATTTCCATCTTGATTCTTATTATTATAGGATACTTACTAATGCATAATATTCAAATCGTGGGTCCATCATTGAGAAAAAATTGTCACCACATTTTTGTGTGTGGATAAGACCTTCACATGAAAATTTCCAAAAAGTGGGATGTCAAAAATAAATGTTTTATTTCCCTTATTTATGAATGTTTTAGAAAAAATAGGTAACCTCCTCACACCTATTTAGGGGGAAGATATATGTCCTTTTATCAGGATATCCCAACATAAAATGCAAGTTTCTTGCTGAGGAACCCTCATTTCACAAACCAAAATATATATGTAAATCTATGAATCCGCATATTCTTCCCTAGCCATTGGAAGATGAAGATCAGTGTCCTAAGGAATCCATTGGTTGACTATGAATATTAATCCCTCATGGATGTTCAAAAGTTTCCTACAAAAAAGGACTATTAACAAGATGAAAATGTATCCATAGGAGAGAATTATCCTACCTCCATAAGCCCCTATGATGATTCAATAACACATCACTCCCTAGTTTAAAACCCACCATATTATAGTTTATATCCTTTCTCCCACTTCACAACTAATGATGACAGAACATTCCTTTTTTGATCTACCATTAATAGGTATATTATTTTACCCAAAGTTTTCAATAAAATCCTAAATTTCAAGGATGTAAGAAATTACAATGAAGTGACAATGTTCTAGTTGCACGAAGTTAAACTACAACATTCTTTAAATATCTTTTTCACAAAAAAATTTGTGTATGGATGGTTTCCCATCCATATATGTTACATATGGCCTCATAATTTTCAGAAATTTTCCCCTTAATAGGAAACCCATGGTGGTCTTACAAAAAATAGAATTATGAATTAAATAAAATTTCCAGGACATTAGAATATAATGCTCTTTTATCTAGGGACACCTCTATTTGATAATGAAAAATATACCCTAGTGGATTTTCATTTAGTTTCCCAAAAAAACTAAAGTCAACCAAAAGAAAATTCTACCTTAAAAGAATATTTTCCTACCTATGTAACCCTCACAATGACATCATTTTTTAAACTATACTTGTAGTTAACCCTTTATGAATTTCTCCATATCTGATTTCATATTAAAAAAACATAAAACAAGGGTCATGAAATTTTAATATTTCATGTTTGAGAAATATTATAGTGTTATCAGCCAATAATCTCTTTGGGTCCCCCACCACATAATTTATGGAAAATGTTGTTAGACCTAAAATATTAGTAATTTTATTCTGATTTTCAAGACTATAAAATACTAAAAAAAGAGGCACAATACTCTCCATGATGAAACCCTCAAATGGAACCATGAGTAAAAGTCTAGTATCTTATTTTTAGACCTAAAACTCACATGTTTTAGCAAAAATATAGAGGAATCAATAAATAAAGAGACATAAATCTTGTTAGGTAAAAATCAATAAAATGAATGCCTATGGAAACATCAATTTATTCCCAATAAGACCACACCAAAATTGGTTTTTGAAATAAATAGGGTAATAATAGAAATGGAAAAATCTTTGTAGGGATTTCCATATTACTCGAGAAAAAATCAAATCTACGTTTGTTGAGTCTATGGGATTTGGAAAAAATCAAAGAAACAGATGATCATTCCAATTTTATTATCCTCAATTATGACGTAAATTGAAATTTGTTAGATATTATCACAGACAATGTGACCAGTTATAATTAATTTTTATTACATTAAAATTTATAGGAGAATCACTTGAGATAAATAATATTTCATTCAATTTAATGGGGGTGGAGGATCAAGCACATCCTAGAGATTCTCATAAACACAATTACGAACAAAAGGAAAATAGACATACACTATCCAACATAGTAATAATGGATCTTTACTCCCTTTCGTCAGTAATTTGTGTACCGCATAATACAGGCTATCAGGGCCTGTTTTGAAAGTCGTCCTCTTTCTAGTCTCCATTTCGACTATTGGGCTAAAATTCCTAATGGACACCCTAACATCACTACCTCTCTGCAAAATGGATTTATAAATTTTGTTTATTTAAGAAATTTGTTCCTTTAACCTTTCCATGTGAGAATATCAATCTCATAGATCCTCGTATTTTGAAACCAATTGATCATGATCACTTGCATTCTCAATATCTACGTGGGGTAGTTCAACAGTGATGTATCGTAGTGTTTTCGTTTGACGATAGGAAGTATTAAAATAAGAATTTACACCTTCAAAAGAAACTAACTCTTCTCAATATATGAAAATATGGTTAGTTGGGAGATGAAAGGGTCGATAATAAAACCCCCATTAACACTGGTCAAGGAAAATTTATCTTAGGCTATCTGATTTTTAGGCCATTGTTTTCAATGGGGTATCTAAGATGATGGTGAAAATTTGGAGCCAGGACCATATAGACATGGGCTAGTGTTTGACAGTGACATTACGATCTAGAACATGGTCACATTACACTATAGGTATATATTTTGGAAATGAAACCAAAGCATACATGATGGGATTCATGAATACTCTAAAGTATGAAAATCATCCATTCCCACTTCCTTCACATAATTTGGAATTGGCTATATAGGCATAACATTAGTTGTAAGGGTCCCTATAATCATCTCACTAGGACCAACATCAGTAGATTTGTTATCAAAATTGGTTAAGAGGATTATATATTCATTTCCATCATCAAAGTGGGTATTTGAGGATGAGGATTCCCAAAGAATATTGGATAATTTGGAAACAAGTCATTCTCCCCTTAAACCCATTAATGGGGTACATCAGGCACATGGATAGTAGAGGTCAGCGGCTTAGGCACCCTCTGAACATCTTTTCCTAGATTCCCATTAAGGCAATATTTTTTCATCATTATGGAATATTCTTACTAATTATCAAAATATGTTACCATGAAAGGTAAGTAAATTTTCATAAAAGAATATTCACACATCATTATCAGCCACATTTGGCATAGTAAGACTGAATGCGACTCTTGAATTTTGGGATGTTTCAAAGGGGAATCCTGTTGTATACACCCGAAATTTCTGGTAAATCCTTAAATAGTATATAATTAATAGATGGTTACTCCATCCACCCACATAGCCAGAAGTCCATCTCTCATAGTGATGATATAATAATTTTCTTCCATGGTCACTCAACTATTATTGACCATGGTTCCTGATGGTGTGGCATAAGGGATAATGGTGAAATGGGAAGAGTCACTCCATAGTTCAACAACAAAATTGATACCATGATATCATTGGAAGATTCCAAAAATATTATGTAACATAGGGTGAATGTAGGATTCATGAATTCTTGTGTTATGCGGGTATTCATATCAATTATAGTGTTTTGTGACCCAACCAAAATTGAATTTCAATAGCTTGCAGAGAGATGCAGAGTTCTTACCTCCGACATGATCCCATGTAGTTCATAAATGATGGTCATGGTTGTTATGGCTTGGTTTATGGGGGTGTAATTTTTTAAATTCATATTCAATAAGGAGGGTGTAGAATATGAAACTAGTATAAGAATCTTGAGATGGGAAGATCCATCCTCTCAAAAACATGGAAATGAAACTCACCATCCTGAAACTGCGGGACATGACTGGAGAAATTGTGTAACCCCAAAAGGTGTATTGTCCCTTCTCAAATATATCATACTAAAAACCGTAATTTCATTTCATATATCAGTTAGGGTGAGTCATATTATGAAAACATTCAGCCTTAGACAACTGATTTGAAAAAAGACCTCAATCCAATTGTCAAATGGAATGAGCAAGTGAGAATAGAGGGGATAACCCAACAATATTTTTTCATGGTTATAAGATCCCTCAACAGTGAAGAAACATGTTTTTTTTGTCCCAGGTATTGGTGTATGGAATAAATTATTCATACATGCTTCTATGAATGAGGATTCCCCCACATAATAAACATCCCATAAATTGATCTTGAAATCACTATGGACAAAATGTAAAGTGTTGGTCCTCAAGCACCAATGGATAATTAGTTTGGGAAACACCAAGCTCAGTGAATAAATATGAAATATATAGAACCATAATTCCTGGTATAATAAAAAACATCCAACAATTTAGGAAATTACATACAATTCTTGTTCATCTAGAATTCCTAGGCAATTTCATCTAAGAATCTCCCTTCAGACTGAAAAATCCAACATAGATCTTGAGCCTCCATTTGGATTGTCTTGTGAGTGATTATGAATTGGTGGATAGTATTGAGTATATGATTGATAATATGTATCATCATGGTTACAACAACATTTTTTCCATATATATGCATTCAGAATGATTACAACCTGCAGAATAGTTCAGGGAATAATTTTCCCTGTCGAAGAAATGTTTACTTGCTCACAGTCCCCGGACAACATGAACTAAGTAAGTGAGAGATTATTATCAAATGTTATAATGGGAATGTAATCTTAAATCCCAATATTATAATGTGGCAGTATGGTGGACAATGAGTATTCTAAAATCTTTTAGGAAAAAATAATCCTAATAATACACTCTTGAGGAATGATCTGGAATCGAAGAGCCACCTCATTATTCTCAACCATGGTATTGCATCTTATGGTTTCATTTTTCCACATTTGATACATTTTATCCCTGAGATCAATTCAATAAATTGAATTGATATTCACCAAGAAAATAAAAATTGTAAAAATATCAAGATGCCCAAAAACCTTCGGTTCTTGGATGTATCAGTCTGCAATCTATAAATTTATGAAAATATATCAACATGTGATCTAATGGCCTGTGAAGGAACTAACCTAAAAAGTGTTGTCCATTTAATAGATATTTAATGGGTGGATCAATGCACAAAAAATCGAATTCTATGTGTAAATCTTATCTTTACATTTTTAGTAGTATTTGAGTTCACGAAATAAGCATCTCAGTTCATGGATAAAGCGATCCGAAAAGGATGAAATTATTGGAAGTTGTACATATTCAAAGATTCACATTTATTCTAAGTACATAAATAGAATTGGTAAATAAATATTGAGATAGTCCCCATATATATAGGCATGTCCCCCTCCTATGGTTTCACCCTCATACCACAAACCTGTATAAAATTGGAATGCTTTCTATATCGGAATAGCCTCCTCTTCATCCTGATCAGAACCCATTAGGACGTGGGGAATTTATTGGGTCCTAAACATTCATCATATAAGGAGAAGACTCATAGACCAATTTGGACAAGGAAGAAAAAAATATTGATGGAAGGTTTCAAGAAAAAAAATTCAAAGGGACAAAATCATGAATGCCGAAGCAAAACATGAGGGAAAAAACCCTTCCTAGACCACTGATTCATATGGCGTTTCACCCCTCCAGGAAGAGAATACCAATGGAACTAGAAATTCCAAAAAAATGAACTGAGTTGTTTTCTGAAATAGATTATAATTACCACATAATGAAATGATCACCCCCACAAACTAAATCCTTCACAGAGAGAGACTGTTTTATCGGCTCCCTCAAATGACATAAGGTCATTTTTACAAGGCCAGTATGAGATGCTAGAACCCAAAAAGCCCCCCATATGAGTATTCCGTTCATTGGATCTTAGAAAAAAACACTCCTTTTCCCACCGTGGATGACTAGCTATGTCAGTATCTAGTTCCTCCACTTCTCTATAAATAGTACCTGAGGGGAACCAATATAGAAATGAACATGTGAAAGGAGGGCCACTCTGATGAACGAAGCTGAATAGATGCCAATTGAAGCATTGGAATATATGGACTACTTTTATGATTCGACATAGTTAAATCCCACTCCATATCATGAAGAAGGAAAAATAAAATCATTCAATTTGGTGAGAACCCAAAAACCCTCTATAAATGTAATTATCATAAGTTGAAAACAAGTTTCCCCTTTATGCATAAGAATCCTTCACAGAAAAATTCTATAAAGGAGGGATCCTTCACCATAGAATCCAATGCTACATGGAAGGAAAACCACCTTGTGTACCCATACATTTTGTAGAAGAAACTAAACCTAATGAAGCAACATGATACGTAGACAGAACATGTCCATGCGTAGAAAATGATTTGTGGAGTGAACCCAAAATCGCATACCACAAAAGTATGCATATGATGACCTTTCCTGCAAACAAAAATTCTATACAGAGGTAATACCACCTTAGATCAGAAAATGCCACACAGATTGGGGAATCATAGGGAATTCTACACCCTATACCATACACCGTAAACCCAAAACCCAAAACCCTATAACTGAAACCCCAAAACCCTATCCCTGAAACCCCAAACCCTACACCCTATATCGTACACCAAAAACCCAAAACCCTATACCTGAAACCCCAAAACCTACACAAAAAACCCAAAATCCTAAACCAGAGACCCTATACCCAGCACCAAAAACCCGTAACCCTGCCGCCTAAATTGTACACCAAACACCCTAAACCATAAACCCTACACAGAAGACCCTATACCCGAATCCCGGAATGAAAAAGGCGTTCTCCCTAATACCCATACCCTATTCCCTAAACCCTATAAAATTATCCATATACACTACAACCTATTCCCTCCTCATTAAACCCCATAACATCCACCCTAATCCCTAACCCCAAAACCCATAACCTAATATCCTACACCCTAAACCCTATTCCCTAAACAGTAAACCTTATAGGCTACACCATGAATTCTAAATCCTACAACCTAAACCCTAATCCCTACATCATAATGGATAAGCATACACCCTAAACCCAATACTCTAGACTCTAAACCATGAAACATATACACCAAACCCTATACCCTACACCCTAAACCCTAAATTCGACACCATAATCCCTACACCCTATACCCTAATACCTATAATGTGCAACCTAAACCCATTACAGTACACACAAAAATCTATATGCTACACCCTAAAACCTAATCCCTAAAAACAAAAAACAATCCTAAAAAATAAAATAAAAATCCCCAAAACACATTAAAACCCTAAAAACATTTAAAAACTGTTAAAAAGTCTTAAAAATCATTAAATCCATAAGAAACATAAAAAACCATGAAACCCTAGAACACCATAAACTCCCCAATAATTTAATAATATCCTTAAACACCATAAAATCCATAAAACCCTAAAGCCCTCAAAACTATTGAAACACTATGAAAATCCTAAAAATCCTAAGAAAGCACTCAAATCCATAAAAACCCAAAAACGTCATTAAAACCCCTAAAAATCCCAAACCCAAAAAAACCCATTTAATACTATGAAGATAATAAATATCCCAAAAAACTCTTAAAAACCTTAGGAAAAAACAAAACCTCTAAAAAATCCAAAAAAAACTAAAACCCCCCAAGAAAACTGTAAAACTCTAAAAACCCAAAAAAGAACCAAAATATTCATAAAACCCTAATATATTCTTAGAAGAATCTACAACCCAAAAAAACTACATAAACCCCTAAAAACCCTAGAAACCCAAAATCCTAAAAAACCCTAAAAGTACTTAAAACCCATAAAATGGCTAAAAAACCTAAAGAACCATGAATCCAATAAAACACTAAAAAAAAGACACAAGTAGGATACTAGAAAACCATTAGAACCCTACAACACTAAAAACTCTTAAACCCATTAAAACCATAAAACACAAAAAAAAACCCAAAAACCTAAAAAAGATCCAAATAACCTGGAAAACCATTAAATACCATCAAACCCCACTAAAAGAACCTAAAGATACAAAAAATAACTACAAATACCATAAAACCATAGAAACCTAAGAGCATCTTAAAATCATTAAAACCAAAAGTGCTTTAAAATACGCTAAAACCCTAAAAACTCTTAAAAAACCTCCGAACACCCAAAAACTCTAAACCAAAAGAAAATTAGAAAAACGTAGAAAAACTTCAAGCCCTAGAGAATAATTAAAACCAAAATATATTTAAATAACATTACCCCCTATAAACCGAAAAACCCATAATAGATATAAAATATAAAAAACATTAAAAAACATAAAACCCCATAAAATTCCATAAAAACATAAAATCACAAGAAGAACCTAAATAACAAAAAAACCCTAAAACCACTAAGTTTTTAGAAGACCCTTTAAACCACTAAAATTCCATATAACTCCTAAAAAATCATAAATGTTCGTAAACTGCTTTAAAGAACATAAAACCTCTAAAACCAATAAGAATAAAAAAATCCATAAAATCCACTTAAAACCCTAAAAATGCATAAAATACCTAAAAAAACCAAAAACCCGTATAAATTGAAAAAATTCCAAAAAACAACTAAATAAATCAAAATCCAAAAATAAAGCATTAAAAACCATTTATACCCCTAAAAACCATAACAACTTTTAAACCCTAATAAGACATGAAACCCCATGAGGATGAGTAGAAATATTTTAAACCATAAAAACCCTAAAAACATTGAAATATATCTAAAAACACTAAATAGAAGAATTCCTAAAAAAAATATCTAAAAATCATTAATAGTCTCTAAAACCCTTAAAACCCCTCAAACCCTTTAAAACCCTAAAAACACTAAAACCCTAAATCCCCAAATCCCATAACCCCCCCAAGACTGAAATATATCATAAGAAGACTAGAAATCCCTAAAAAACAATAAAACCCCATATAAACCATAATTAATTAAAACAGTTAGTGAAACCATAAATACTATGAAGTAGCATAAGAAATTCCAAAAAAATCCTAAAACCCCTAAATAAGCCTAAAACACGAAAAAGACACTAAAGCCACTAAAAATCCTAAATACCACATAAAACATTTAAAGCACCCTAAAATCCCCTTAAAACTCTAAAAAACCCTAAGACCGTAAAAATCCTAATGTAATTTAAATCTATAAAAAACCATAAAATCCCCTTTAAAATGCATAAAATACCTATATCTACTAAACACCCCTAAAAAACTAATAACCATAAAAATATTAAAAATACACTAAACACCCAAAGACTCATCAAACCCTAAACCCCCTAAAAGGAATTAAACAACCTATAATAACCGAAGAATGGGAAAAACCCCTAAGAATCCTTAAAGATCTTAAAAATCCTAAAAACACAATAAACCCGTAAAAGACTCAAAAACTAGTGAAAACATAAAAATACACTACAACCCATAAAAAACCAAAAACCCCTAAAAACTATAGACACCACAATTAAACATAAAACACTAAAAACTATTGAAACCCCTCTAAACATGCTAAAACACTTAAAAATCCTAAAAAACCACAAAACCATAAAAAATAAAAATATTAAATATCTTAAAAACCTAAAAAAAACTATGACGACTGTAAAAGATCCTAAAAACAGGAAATCCCCCTAAACCCCAAAAAACCAAAAAACCCTAAAATACCTCAAAAACCCTAAAAACCCATAAAACCCATAAAATAACTGCCCCCTCCCTCAACTCGAAATTTTATTTAAGGATTCAAAAAACTCTAAAAACCCAAATCCCCAAACCCCAAAAAAAATAACCCCCCCCCTCGAAATTTTTTTTAAAATATAAAAAAACATCCAAAAAAACTCTAAAACATTAAAAACCCAAAATAACCCATTAGAAACAAAAAAACATTAAAACCCCACAAAAACCCTTAAACCCTTTAAATTCCCTAAAACCCTAAAAACCACTAAATTTTTAAAAAAACCACGAAAATTCCTAAATATCCTAAATCCCTAAAAAAATACAAAAAACCCTTAAAAAAATCTAAAAAATTTGCATTAAACCCAAAAACCCAAACCCTAAAATCTATACACTAAACCCTAAACCATAAACTGTACACACAAAACCGAAAAACCTACACCATAAACCAAAAAATATACCATAAATCTTATACCCGACACCTTAAAACTTAATCCCAACAACCTAAAGCCAATACCCAAAACCCTAATCCATAAACCTCAGACACCATAATCCATAAACCCTGAGCCTTAAACCCTTAACCATAGATGCTAAATCCAAAACCCTTTAACGAAAATCCTAAACAAACACTAAAACCATAAAAACCCCAACATGATCCATTAATACTTAAATGTCCTTAAAAACCATTAAAAACTATAAAAACCTAAAATACAAAAAAAACCATAAAATATAAATGTCCATAAAATCTTTTAAACAATAAAATTCCATAAAAACCCCTAATCCCACCCAAAAAGACATGAACCCTAGAATACCTTTCAAACAAAAAACCATAAAAACCTCTAAAACTTGTAAAAACAATCAAACATACCAAAACCCATAAAACTCTAAAAATTCTAAAAATACCTAAAAATAACAAAGAGAACCTAAAAACCTAAATAATCACATCAGAATACAATAAAAACCTAAAAACTCTAAAACCCAAAGAAACCATAAAAGCAAAAGAAACCCTAATAAACACTACAAACCCTACAAACCATAAAAATCCCAAAAAACTATAAAAACTCCAAAAATAAAAAAACCATAAGAGGACCCTAAAAATATCCTTAAACTACAGAATCCACTAATCCCATGGAACTCCATTAGAAAACCCCATTACCCCTACAAATATAAAAAAACAATAATAATCAAAAAACACTAATTTACCCAATAAACTATCAAAAAAAGTAGAACACCAAAAAAGTAGAAATAACCCTAAAACCATAAAAATCATTATAACAACCTTAAATAATATAGAAACCACTAAAGGAACCTATAAACATGTAATGACCATAAAATACACTAAAACCCAAAAAAAACTAAATACACCAATAAAATTATAATCTAAGCCACACATCCGTAAAATCCATAAATACAAAAACATTACTCTAAAACCAAAAAAATACCCTAAAACAATGAAGAACTCATAAAACCATAAAACTTCTAAAAACCACAGAATCCCACAAACCCTAAAAAAACTAAAATACCCCTAAAGCCATAAAACCCCTAAATTCATGAAAATTAGTAAAAAAACAATTTACCTAAAAATACCAACATGCCCCTAATACCCCTAAAAATGAAAAGACAACATCATCCCCTACAAACCTGACAAATCCATAAAACACATAAAAACCGAAAAAGCCCATAAAAGACACGGTAACCTAAAATAACCTTAAAGTCCATAAAAACAATAATTCCATAAAAATAATAAATTCCCTAAAGATCCATATAAATAAATTCAAGAGAGTTAGAACACTAAAAGACTCTAAAACACCCAAAAACCCCATAAGATCCTAAAACCACAATATATCCCTAAAACCCCATAAAATACCATGATCCCTAGAAACCCCTAATAACCCTATAAAATATTTAAACAACTATAGAAAAAATGTAAATACCCATAAAAACCAAAAAACACCAAAAACCCGTTAAAACACCTGAAAACCCTTACACACTATAAAAATCCTATAAATTTCATAAAAACCAAAAACCCATAAAGGAACCAAAATGAACCTAAATAAACCCGAAGTCTATAAAAAATTTAAAACATCATAATCAATGATCAAAATCGTAAAACATTCAAAATCACATAAATTTTTCTAAAAACCGTAAATCCTTAGAATACCCTAGAACCAGACAACCCTAAAATCTAAAAATCCTAAAATTCCCAAAAACCCTTAAAAGGGATAACAACTATAAATACCCTAAAAACTGAAAAAACTAAACACACTACAAATCAAAAAAATCCCAATCCACTAAATACCCAAAAAATCCCTAAAACCCCTAAAAATTTAATAACATTTAGAACTAAAAAATCTAAAAAACCCTTAAAACTACAAAAACCTTTAAACCCCCAAAAAATCTAAAAAACCTGCAAAATACTTTATAATCCCCTACAACCATTAAAACCATTAAAATCATGATAACACCAAATATGACTAAAAACCTATAAAACCTAAAAACACATAAAATCCTAAAAACATAACACAACCCTAAGAAATCTAAACACCCCTAAAAACAACAAAAACCCAATAAAAAACAAAAAATATTTAAAATTGGAAAAAAATTTAAAAAAACTTTAAACCATAAAACCAAAAAATCGAAATTTAATTTAAAACAAAAAACCTAGAATCCACAAAAACCTCTCTAAACTTCATAAGAACCCCTTAAATCCCTAAAAACCCATAAAACTGGAAATTGTAAAAACCCTAAAACCATAAGAAAATTAAAAAAAAACCTACAACGTAAACCCTACACCCTAAACCATAAAACCTAAACCCTAAACCATAAACCCAAAACATTAAAACCTAAACCCTACACCCAAAAAAACATGAAACCACTTTTAAAACCCTAAACCATAAAAAATTTTAAAACCTCCACAACCCTCTTACTTCCATAATGAATCCTAAAAACAAATAAAACACTAAAAATCCCTAAAAATTCCCCATAACAACCTAAAATGCATAAAAATTCATAATACCTAAACAACACTTATAATACCCTAAAAAGTACTAACAAACACTAAAAAACATAAAAACCAAAAAGTTCCAAAAATTAGAAAAAACACTAAAAACCATTGAAACCCTAAAAAGCCTGAAAACCATAAAATAACCCTAAACTGAAAATACATTCCCTAAAAACCATATAATGTATAAAAACACTGAAAACACTATATATATGAAAAACCCAACAAAAAAACCAAACACTAAAGACACAAAAAAATCCCTAAACATAAAAAAAATAAAAAAACCCTAAAAGACCCAAACCCCTAAAATAAATAATAACCCTCTAATATAATTAAGAAAACAAAAAACCCCTTCAGACCCTAAAAATACAAAAAACACCTTAAAAGACAGTAAAACACCCTAAACCCCCTAAATACAACATACACCCCTAATGATCCCCAAAAATAAAGAAAAATCCTTCAGAATGGTTAAATCACATAAAATCCATAAAACCCATTAATAGCCTAAAAACCAAAGCACCCAAAACAACTCTAAAAACCCCTAGAACCATAAAAACCTTGGACTTCCAAAAAAATGTGAAAACCCTGGAAATCCTCTAATACCCTATGAAAAATTTTACTCCCTTAAATATAAAAAGACACTAAATAATACCTAAAACACTAAAAATCATAATTACATGTTAATAAAAATAAAACCATAGAAATCCATAAAACCCCAAATAACTCTAAACACCCCAAAAATTTCAAAATTTCCATTAAGGTGCCTAATAACCCTAAAACCCCTAGAATCCCTTGAAACCCTATAAAACAACTAAAACCCTGAAATACCTAAATGACCTGAAACACCCTCCAAACAATTAACCCCTCCCCCACCAAAAATTGTAAATCCACTAAAAGGCCAAATAAATGTTATAAAAACCCTAAAAATCCAAAATACCCTTAATCACCCAAAAAACCGAAACACCTAAAAATATAATAACCCGAAAAAATGTTAAAACCACTAAAACCACTAAAACACCAAAAACCCTGAAACTTCATTAAGAAAACTAAACCCCAAAATACCTGTAAAACCCAAATAAAACTCTGAAACCATAAAACCATAAAAAATATAACAAAGGCCAAATAACTGTAAAAAAATATTTATAAAAATAAAAACCCAAAGCCCAAAAAAATCCATTATAACCCTAAAAATTTAACATCCTTAGGAAACACTAAAATATTAAATCACTCCAAAACCACAAAAAACCATTACACATAAAAATTCCTAATTCCCCTAAAAACCATTAAAATTATAAAATCATTAAGAACCCTAAAAACTATAAAAAAATTAAAAAACCAAAACCCTTAAAAATATTAAATATCCTAAAAATCCATAAATCCATGAACCCCCAAAAAATCATTAAAATATAAAAAAATCTTTTAAAACATTAAATTCCAAAAAACCATAAAAACTATAAAATTCCATGAAACCCTTAAAACGTTTAATAATCCTATAAAATTATAAAAGAACCCAAAAACCCTAAAATATCCTAAAAAACCTAAACCACTAAAAACCCATTAAAAATAAAAAACATGAAAAACCATACGAAGACGCTGAAACACCTCAATAAATAAAAATACCCTAAAACCATAAATATTCAAAAGGTCCCTAAAAACCTTAAAATCCCCAAAACCATAAGACACCCTAATAGCCATAAAACCCCTATAAATACCAAGAATGCCATAAACACCAAAAAAACAAAAAAAAATCATTAAAAACATTAAAACACTTAAAAAATCCAAAATACAGATAAACCCCCAATAACCCATAAAAATATTAAAACCCTTTAAAACATAAAAACACTAAATACCTTAAAAAATTTATAACGACATAAAAACCCCTAAAAACTCAGAGAACCCCTAAAGACCACAAAAACACTTAAATGGAAATGAAAACCCCTGAATGAAAAATACAAAAAACATTAAAACTCTCTCAATCACTATGAAAATAATAAAAAAACTTCAAAGTGCATTAAACCACAAGAACCCTAAAATCCCAAAATACTATAATAGCTCTAAAAACAATAAAAATAATAAAAATAATTACAACAATAAAAAACCCTAAAGACCTTAATATCCCAAAATACCCTAAAAATCCCTATAACCCTTAATAACTCTAAAATGGGTAAACCCCTAAAAACCCCTAAAATCTATTAGAACCCTAAAAAACCTTTTAATAACCTAAATACATTGACAATTATAAAACCCCCTAAAAAAGAACCCCCCCCCCCCCAAACACCTAAAAATAATTTAAAGCCCATAAAACTCTAAAACCCCTGAACACGATAAATACCCTACAATCGCTAAAATTCCTTGAAACCCTAAAAACACATAAAACCATAAAAGGAAAAAACACCTGAAAAATACCTAAAATAACCTAAAACTCTAAAAGATCCTAAAACTGTAGAAATCCTAAAAGACCTTAAAAACCATGGAGCTAACCAAGAAGACTCTAAACCCCCTAAAACCCAAAAACACCTAAAATACACTAAAACCTCAAAAAACAATAAAACACCAAAAAAACCCCAAAAAATGACTAAAAATCCATAAAAACACTATATGACCATAAAAACCAAAAAGGTACCTGAATACCTAAGATGTTTCTATAAACTCTAAAAACCATAATATACCCTCAAAACCCAAAAACATTATAAACTATCACAAGGAATCCAAAAATCGTAGAGGACCCTAAAACCCCCAAAAAACATAAATGAACATGAAAAGCCTACAAAACCATAAATAATCATAAAAACCCTAAAACCCCTATAAATCATTAAAAATACCAAAATATATCAAAACTGAAAATTCCATAGAAACTATTAAAGACCCTTGACAGCTGAAAAACCCCAAAAAACAGTAGAATCCCAAAAAGATCATAAAACCCTAAAAATCCTGAAAACCAATAAAAACCACTAAAACCCAAAAACACCATAAAACCCATTTTCTTAAAGAGCCTAATAACTTTTAAAACCATAAAAACCCATAAAACCATATAATTGTTAAAGGCCTTTAGAAACCAAAACACTGCTAAAAACCAAAAAAATAAAAACCTTGAACACATAAATACACTAAAACCCCTAAATTCACTAAAACCCCTTAAAAACATAAAAATATTTAAAATCAAAAAAATATATAAACCCTAAAAACCCTTGAATATCATAATAAATCAAGAAACTATAAAAGTCCTATAGACTCTAAAAACTCACAAAACAATTAAAATCCTAATAAATCTCAAAAATCAAAACAAAAATACTTAATGGAACCAAACCCCCCAAAACATTAAAGTTCCATAAAAACACTAAAGGACCATAAAAACCCAAATGGTCCCCAAAAACTATAAACCCATTATAAGACTCCATAAACACTAAAAACACCTAAAACCCCAAAAACTAAAAACATACTAGATCTTTAATAAAAGAAAATCCATTATAAAAACCTAAAGACCATAAAAACCGTGAAAATCACTAATAGTCATAAAATTTACAAAACCCTTAATGAACATAAAAACATTAAAAACATTAAAAGACTCTAACATCTATAAAAATCCCTAAAATACCTAAAAGAATTTAGGACATCACAAAAAATTAATACACCACAAACATTAAAAAACATAAAAAACAAAAAAAAAACTAAAACCCTAAATGTATAAATACCTTAAATGCTGAAAAGTACCATAAAAATACATAGAAACCCAGTAATCCGCATTAAAACCCTCAAACCATTAAAAAAATTTAAACACCCTAAAACCCCTAAAAATGTGAAAGCCCATAAAATCATAAGAAACGCATAAGACTACTAAAACCCCCCAAAATCACAAAAAACTCTAACAAGTAATATAAAACCAAAAATAAATAAAAATAAAAAGAATCCCATAAAGAACCATAAAAACTATAAAACTCTAAATGCCCCTAAAACTAGAAAAAAAACATAGATACAAAAAATCACTAAATACCTATAAAAACTCTAGAGTCCATAATGACCCAAAAGAATGAAAAATCGATAAGAAACCATAAAAACAATGAAAAAACATTAGAACACTAAAAACCATAATGACCCAAAAATAATATAAAACCCATATGAAAATAAAAAACATAAAATCACAAAATCACAAAAAAACAACAAAAACACTAAAACACACTAAATCCATAACAAACGAAAGATCCTCATAAAAATCCTAAAAACTCGAAAAACCCAAAATATTTTAAACACCCTTACAACAAAAAAGGGCCTTGGAACCCCCATAAACTCCATAAAAGACACAAAACACCCTAATACTCCAAAAAAATAAAAACCTAAATATCCATAAACACTCTAAAACACATAGAATCCCTAAAAATCATAAAATCTCTATAAACCCAAAAATACTATAAACCCCTAAAAATCCCATGAACCCCTATAACCAATAAAAAGTTCAAAAAATACACAAAAATCCCGTACACCCCAACAAAACCACAACAAAATTAAAATTTCAAAAAACCAAAGAACCCTTAAAATTTATAAAAGACCCTAAACCATTTTAAAAAATAAAACACGTAAACCCTAAAACCCTGAAAAACACATTAAACCCTAAAACACAAAAAACTAAAAAACCTGGAAAGCCCTAAAATTTCCTAAAACCCTAAAATAACCAATGAACCCAAAAACACCTAAGTGACCTAAACAACCCTAAAAAACTAAAAAATCCTAAATACCCTAAATACTTTAACATAATTAAAACCACTACACCCTTTAAAACCCCTAAAACCCCATAAATTATTAAAAAAATAAGAATTATAAAACTCCCAACAAATATAAAACAATAAAAAATAACTTATAACCATAAAACCACTAATATTCTATCAAAAATCATAAAAACCATAAAATTCCTAAAAATACATAAACCCTACAAATCGAAAAAATATAAAAACCCTAAAAAATATAAAACCGTAAAAAACATAAAAACACAAAAAATAAAAAGAAATCTCTGAATGGAAAAAACAACATAATACCCATGAAAACCCATATAATCAACATAACCAGATAAATGTATGAAAATACTATAAAAACTATATAACGCAATAAAACATTAAAATTAAATAAAAACTAAAATTCTATTAATAACACTAAAGACTCAAAAACCATTAAACACCTTAAAACCAATAATAACCATCAAAACCCAAAATACATTAAAATTTTAAAAAATCCTAAAACCCATGAAAACTTAAAAAAACACATAAAAACCATAAAAACAACTAGAAACCCTCAAAACCCTAAAAATAGTTATAAAACTAAAAATAATAATCCCATAAAAAATTTACAACCCCCTAAAAAGGGGAAAACCCTAAAATCGTAAAAACGCTAAACACCATAAAATACCCAAAAAAACACATAAAACCTTAAAAATAAAAATCCCTAAAAAACTATAAAAATTCAATAAAAATCCCCCAATCCATGAAAATAACCAAAAATCCAAAAAACCTTATGAAACCTAAAAAACCCTAAAATCATAATAAAACCATAAATACTCTTAAACACACATAAAACCAATAAAAATCCTAAAAAATCCTAAATAACCCGAAAACCCTATAAAAACATAAAAAACTATTAAAACCTGAAAAACCCTAAATTCTTAATAGAAAATAAAATCCATAGAATAATTAAAAACCTAAAAAACCTAAAATCCATAAGAATCTAAAGAAACATAGAACACAAAAAAACCATGAAAATATAAAGGATTCTCTAAGACCCCATGAAACCCAATTTTTTTTAAAAAACCCTAAAACACTAAAACTATTAAAATAACCAAACAACCACTAAAATACATATAACTGACCCCAACCCCCTAATACACCCAAAATATCCTAAACCCACTAAAACTCCCAAAATATTAAAAACCATAAAATCCAAAAAAAACTAAAAAAATCCAAAAAACCCCTAATGAACATAATAACCAAAAACACCCGAAAATACCTAAAGACCATAAAACTGTAAAACAACTAAAACATTAAAAATCACCAAATATATCTAAAAAATTAAAAACCCAAAAAATATAGAACCAATCAAAACCACTAAAAACATTAAATAATTTGAAAACCCAACGAATACCTACAACCATAAAAATTGAAAAAACCAAAAAGGCTCAAAAATAATAAAAACCAATTGAAATAGATAAAGACCTAAAAACCATGAATAAAATTAAAAACCATATAATCCCCTAAAAATAGAAAACCCTTGATACCATAAACAAACTAAAATCCCCAAAAACCCAAACACCCTAAAAACATAAAACCCAAAAAACAATTATAAGACCTAAAAGACCATAACAAACCTCAAAAACCCTCAAAAACCCTAAAAT
Organism: Viscum album; assembly: GCA_963277665.1. Taxonomy (NCBI): domain Eukaryota; kingdom Viridiplantae; phylum Streptophyta; class Magnoliopsida; order Santalales; family Viscaceae; genus Viscum; species Viscum album. The sequence continues at coordinate 980,415,584 of OY728165.1, read as the reverse complement.
CCCTAAAATAACAAAATACCCAAATATAACCATGAAACTACTAAATGGTCCTTAAAAACCATATCAATCTAAAAAATATAAAACCACTAAAAACCCACAAGACCCTAAAAACCACAAAAACTGTAAAACACCATAAACCCGTAAATATCCATAATAATATAAAATCCTAAAAATAGATTAAAACACCAAAAAACTAAAATCCATTAAATCCTTAAAATAACCTAAACCCCCCTAAAACCATAAATAATAATAAGAAACATAAAACATAAGATCCCTAAAACCCTAAAAACATATTATATCCCATAAAACTCCTAAAAACCCCAATACAAAATAAAAGGCCTAAAAACATAAACCCCCAAAACTCAAAACAAATCCCATTAAAAGTTTAAAGAACACTAAAAGGACCTAAAAGGCACTAAAACCATTTAAAAAATTATAATACCCTAACAACATAAAAAAACTAAAAAACCCATAAGACCCCTAAAAACCCAAAAAACTGTTAATATTATAAATAATAAAATAAAACCAAAAAATATAAAACCCTACAATTTATTAACAACCAAAAAACCAATAATTTCCCTACAACACTTAAATACCTTGAAATATAAATAAAACTAAAACCCCTATACTATCCAAAAACACCCAAAACAACACTAAAATGAAAAAAAATAAAAAAGGATCCTAAAAACACTAATAAAACACTAAAACACATAAAACCCTAAAAAAATATACAAATACTTAAATCCTTGTTTCAAATCAGTTCGAAACACCCAACAGTTTTGAATCCGATGATATGCAGACCTTCTTTCCAAAGGCAGGCGTTCACTAGGTGATTTGGCCAACGACACATAGGAATTAACATTGGTTGAATGGATGGGATGTCAGGATCATAGCACCATTTTGGGGGGGGGGTATTTTTTCATATTCTAGGACACTCTTATAGATTTAAGACGTATTCATATGTTTGTGAATCTTTGGTTTATACCCAAGCATTTTATCCATGTATTATTCATGGTTGGAGATGGTCAGCTCAACGTAGGGATTCAGAATCATTTAGGCATGAGGCTTACAATCCCTCATTGGATTAATGACTCTGAGTAGTTTGGACTCATTCGGAAGACACTGATTTGAAGCCTCATAACTAGGCACTCTTGAGTTTATTGTCATCCAGGGGGGACAAATAATGAATTGATTGTTTGGATCGATCCCTGAAAGCGGGCTTCCTATGTATTCTCACGAGAGGAATCAGAATCCACGTAGTTCATTTCAGGGTGTCGGTGAAGTGACACGAAGGTGGACCTAAGGTCCAATGGATGTTGGGCTTGAACCTCGTCGAGGATTTCCTACATATCCTCATTGTAGGGAATCAAAGTCCACATAGTTCGTAAGGTTGTCGGAGAACCAACATGAATGTGGACATGAGGGTCGAATGGAAAGTGGTCTTGAACCTCATGGAGGCTTCCTATATACCATGCCTTGACATGGATCCATGTCCACATAGTTAGGAAGTACAGTTTAACGTTAGGCTGGACGAGGGATGAACTGATGTGAAAGGGGGTCAGAATGGCCACTTGTTGGGATTTAAAATCATGGAGGCTTCTTAAGTACCATGGGTTGACATGGATCAATGTCCTTGTAGTTAACTTGAGGTTGGGGTCAGGGTCGGTGCTTACTCAAATCCAACATGAGTTATGCTCGGTGTGAGAAACAAGAGCCAGCAGAGACCTGGCGATCACGTCGTGAATGGTGCATCCATGGGAAGAGAAGTAGGGATTACACAAGGAGCGGCTCGAGAAGTGGAGATTGGTACTTACTCCAGGATGGAGGCCCGATGGAGAAAAAATGTAGTGGGAGAGGGAAAGGGTACCCCTGTGTCTATTTCCCCTCTTGGTCCTTGGCACCAGGGAAGTACAGAGGTGCGTGGGGCTATATCCTTCAAGAAATGATAGGGGTTTACACCAAGGAGGCTTCCCGTTCACTCCCAGAATAGGGGAGGAGTGTTCAACACTGGAGATGAAGGGAAATGGAAGTAGGGTCCCCCAATCTGGAGAGTAGAGAGGCATAAAGGGGACTCCAGGCTCGGACCCTGTGTTACCATGGGAATGTGAACCCAGGAACGCTTTGGGAATCCACTCAAGGGCCGAAGAAAATCCTTCACCCTCAATTACCGTGGGTTTGTGAACTCAATATGGTGTAATGATGCGCCTAAAGGTTGCATCATATGGGTCTGGTGGCTTTGATGGAGGCCTTAGCTCGGGACTGATGAATGGGCCAATGGGGGGGTTTCGATAGATCATGCCATATTGGAATGATTTTATCCGACTCGTAGAATGGGAACACCGAAGGATTTGGTATGCCACAAGGGTTTATGAGAAGTGGTGCGCTTCATGTAGGGGGTTCTACGTAGCTGGAGAGGCAGTCAGCGAACCAGGGTGCTCCGCGGACTGATAGGCAACTCATGTACCGGGGTGGTACGCTGCTTCGAGTTCAGCATGTGTACCAGGATGGTCCGTGGGGAAGTCCACACTAGCAGCAGTGGCCAAGGACGACATCGGTCAGTGTTTCATTGGTCAGGGCTTCGCCCTTGTAGGAGGGTGTTACGCGGTACGTCGGATCGAAAAAGGGGCATAAGCTCCCTGGTCTATAGGGAGTGCATCCACGGAGGGGCCATGTTCTTAGGTCTTCTTTTTTTTGGGATTTTATGTTTGCAGTTCACCAAGTTTTTATGCAATTTTCGGTTCCTTATTAATTCGATTTAAGTTTCATACTTGTTATTTTTTTCAAATTAGAACTTCGCTGGTTGTGAAATCCTATGCTCCTTCCTCTGAAATCCATCCACCTGTCTCTGACCGATCTTCCATTTTTTCCCCTTCAATTTCCTTTTATAGATGGGAGGAAAATGGCTCAATTGTGGCCATGCAGAAAATTTTGCAGAGGCCCATCACCAAAAACACGGTTTTCGGATGACTTAGTCAATCCGTATCTCGCGGGGGTGTGCACCTCACCTATGAACCAAGTTGGTTCGAGGGGTGGTTCGTGGCCTCTCAGGGTTCTGCCTTTATTCCACGAACGATAGCGCATGCGGAATGGTCTGGTTGGCAGGGTCTGCGGCTGGGGTGGTTTGTTTCGGTAGACCGGCCGGGCTCCCATCCTGCATCACAGTCGCGGAGTATCCCCACATCTATTCCACGAACGACATTGGTTCACGGAGGGGGGTGCTTCACGGAACCAGCCGCGTACCGTTAGTATTGACCCGATCCGCATATCGGTTTGTCTTATGTCAACTTCTCCACATTTTTCCCAATTCCTTGATGGAAATTAGGTATAATCCTCTCTTGAATTAAGGGGATTCTTATTCTTCATTACTGACTTCTCAGGACCGTACAAATTCCCTCCATCGGAATGTGGTCCGATCAGAATGAAGAAGAGACTATTCCGATGATGAGTGGTCCTGAAATGTGGGTGGTTTGAGGTACAGGGGTGGAACTAGTAGGGGAACATGCCTATAAATATGGGGGGTCCTTTCCCTATGTCTTTTACTAGATTCTTTGTGAACATGGAGATTTTTCCTTTTGTCTCAATGTGATTTCTCCTTCGCAGAACTCATCATCCGCGAACCCACTTTCATTTCCGAGAACCATTCCTCTTTCACGCCTATCTCTACCCACGAACCAACCTCGCAGTCGTGAACTTACACTTTTAATCAATTAAAAATTATGTTACAATGGGCCCCGTAGGAACTAGCTACGCGGTTTTGATGGTCTGCGGACTGGAAGAATCCGTACTTCGAAAATTTCTTAAATTTCCGAACATAAATATTTAAATCGGGGATTGAGATTCTACGAAGCAGTCTGGTTCACAGTTTTTTATCCAATGCTCCGTGGGCCAAAGCACCACGGTCTTGTTCCACATAGGGTTGGTTCGCGAGATGCAGCCATCGTGAACCACATTTTTAGGCTACCTCGCGGATCTCATTGTGAAGGCCTGTTGACAGATTCTTTTCTAGAGTACGTTGTATTTTTGTCCAAATTTTAATATTTTGGACTATCCATTGGCCTGGTTTTCGTAATGAATAGAGAAATTATGGTTCCTCCTTGACTAGAAAATAGGCTGGTTGTTGAGCCTCTTCCAATTGGTGATTAACTCCTAAAGGATGTGGCAAGCTCTGTTCATGATGGAGTCTGCCACTCCCCACTATACCGCTTCCTCGCCAGCTTGCTCTTATATTCATAGAGGGAGTACACCCTTTCCAAGAGCCTTCCTTCCTATGGGTTCAGTTTTCTATCTGATAAACGGATTCCAGTACCATCCCATGAAAACAATCCTACAACATGGATATTTAATAGTACTATCCCTCGATCCGTGATATCTTCCAGAGGGTGGCCTGCCCCAAGGGATACAACTTTCGGATCTGTGTGGAATCACCTTCATGTGTCCCCGCTAGGAGAACAACGTGAACAAGATGGGGCAATTCACTATTATCGGAGCATCGCCTGCAGGGCTATAGTGAACAACCAACATGGATGGTCAGCGGACCGGGACCTCTTGACCGAGGGGGGGGGGGCATTTAAGACATTGGATTGGGGGTGGCCCTTCTGTGTTCTCCAGAGCTATGTGATGTTTGAAGCATAATTGCAAGCTGTAGGATTTTATGAAGCTACCTGGGTGTCCAATACCTATATCCATCGGCCCCACTCTCTTGCTAAATAACTTATTATCCATTGGAGTCTGGATACCAACATGTTCCATCTAGTCCCTGGGGAGGTGGGTATCAGTCTTTGTGATCTTTTCCAAATTTCAGGGGTCCCCATTGTTGGAGGCATGTATGATGAATTCATGCCTCCCCCTTTTGTGTGGGATAATGAAGAGAGGACTCCTCCCTTAGTGAATCAACTTATTGATCAGGCCAAGGAGCATTCAAAAGATACATCTCTGAAATAGCTTGTTCCATATCGTGAATGGGTCAAGGATTTTCCAGAGAGAGCATGCCCATGGATCTTCCACGCAGGCCCACAACCTGTCCTACGATGGAGTCCCGAAGGAAAAGGGGAAGCTATTAGATGATCTTGGTGGAAGGCCAGTTCAAAGACTAGGGCTCAGAGCTTGTCCTGGACGTTGATCGGCTGCTTCGTCTGGCAGCATTTCTGGACATGTACTTGAGTGGCTGCCTATTGCCAGTATGCAAGACTAGTTGCATGTGGGTGTCCACATTTGTTATAGCAGCACAACTACCACCATAAACGTCATCAACTTGGTCGTTCTAGTATTGGCTAGGATTTATCGGCTGCATTGTAATATAACCGATGTGAGTCAGCCAAACCGGGTAGCTGGCCATTTCCAAATTCAATGGGGATGGTTGGGAGAGCATATTAAGAACTGTAACACTTTCATCAATCCCTTTTAGATTCCGAGTACCACATTCTGGCTGTACATACAACTAACTAGCGGGGTTACGCATGAAGTGTGGGTGGCCCAAGAGAAGGACGGACAACAGATGGTTTATAATATGCATCTGTTGTCGATTCGGATCTCGAGTTATGATAATTTCAATTTCTGACCATATCCCTCCCCAACCGGTGTAATCACAAACACCATTTCATAAGAATTTAGCATGTGGGGATACCAGTTTTCCCTTCAAGAAGGCACTCTGGTGGCTCGTCTCTGTGGGGAGCTGATCTGCAAGGGGTATGCGCCTTGCCAATTCGGACGTCAATTTGGCTGCGTCCAGGCACTGTGTCCTACCACACTCAATAGAGCCCATGGGAACCGTTATCTAATGGTGGCCAGACAATTGTGGTTAATATTCACCTGGGAGGATACTGGCTGCGAGGTTATGACCCTCACACTTCCATACTCCATGCCTTTCTTATCAAAGAGATATGTCGACTCCTGGGTGCAGTCGTACCTGAATGTCCAGTTATGCCTGTGGGTTCCCACTATCTTAAGTCTTAATCCAATGAAGAGAAAAAGGAAGCAGAAGGGGGATAGTTCCCCAACCTGGCCGGGAAAAGTCATCTGTAACCATGATGGTCTCATGCCTCTGTGGAAGGTTTTAACGGACAGAGGTGTCTCCTCACATTCCATTTAAGATGCCTAGAGTGAGTCGGTCATTCCTACTGATGCTACCTTCTTGACTGCCTGGGGCCAATGGGACAAATTCAGAGGTCAATCATCCTTTCGCAGCCACTACCCCCGTTCTTTGTGGAAGCATCTCCAGGAATCAGAAGTGGCTTTTGATGGGCTAGGCTACATATCTGCTCCTATTGAAAATCATTAAGATGTGGACCCGGAAAGGGCCAATCGGTGTCTCTAGGACCTCGAAACTTACGTTCATGCATGGCAGGGCTATGCGGTGTTGACCCATCAAGTCAGGGCCATGCTGCGATCAGTGACCGATGAGGAGGAAGAGAGCGATCACTCTTCAGGGGGTGATGATTCTACTGGTTCTCCTACTGCGGATGGGGCAAGGGAATTTACCCCTGCCCATGAGGTTCTGCCCCCAGGTACCTCTATAGAGTTCTAGGTTAGCGGTGAGATCTGGAAAACAAACACGGCCGTTGGCACCCCCACCAGCACCAGCCACTGCCTGAACCTCTCAGTTATATCCCCCCCGGATAGCTGATCCTGTTATGACTACATTTCCTGATGCGTAGAGAATTTGGGATGACCTGAGGGCCAGTGGATTGGATGAAGTGGTTTGGGAATTACTCCAAATGAGCTCTCTCGAGCTTCCATGTATTGGGACTATCTTTGCTCCACCTCACATGTTGTTGTAAGAGGATCTATATGAAATAGTCGACTCATTGAATGCGATTGAAGAATATGTGAATTCACTCTGAAACTGGATTTATGGGTCAAATCGGGTGGCTATGATGATAAAACATCCCTAATTGTCTGATCCCAAAGAAGAGGTCGCCATGCTCATCCGTTCCTACACTATTTCATCTTTACTGTGAAGGTTCTAAAGTTTCTTCCCTCTATGTAGGGTGTCGAGGAATCCCATGGGGAAATTCATTCCCCGGAGTATACTTCCCATGGTACCACAGCAGGCGAACATGAGCCTTTGACTACGGGGATCATCGAGGAGGCGTCTCCTGGTGCAACTGAGCTCATTGAACTGACTATTGTAGACCCAACTAGGGTATTTCCTCCTCCAGCTCCTCCCAGCGTTCCGACTGGAGAATTTTCCCATGGGAAGATCTAGAGACGTCAGTAGGCATCCCGATTGTCAGAACGGTTCAGACAGGGGACTTCAGGTAATCATGACTCATGTTTCCACGATTACAAAATCGTATGTTATAATTCTGCAAGTTATTCACTATTTTAGTGCTATGGTGTAAGGCCAATTGGAGACCTATCCATGGATTACCAAGAGTTCATTCCTTTTTATCCTTTATTATCTGAGGGACCACCTGTGGCCATACATGAGTGTGATGAGATGACAGGCCCTGCTGAAGTGGCTAGTGATGTGGAAGCCTTCCATTTGCCTTCATCAATCAGAGATATGCCAGATGAAGAACAACTGGACGATGATAAATTAGCTGATCTCATAGCCTCTATAATTATGGAGGAGGATGGGGCGGTTGTGATTACTGAGGAGGCCCCATATCTGACGGGGTCACCTGCATTAGGCCCGATGGGTCCCGTGGCGATGGATGAATAGCCTGTTATCAGGCCAATTGTTGGAAACCTAGAGGGGTCCCTCATTCTGTTTATTGGCGGAGTGATTTAACCAAGATTGGTCTCCATCGATGTCCACATTGGGACAAATTTGAGAGTTGTTTGCCTTTTTTGGGGCCTTTGGCCATGGACACCTCTGGGGGTTCTTAGGACCCCCTTGCCTCTCGAAGATGTGGCATCTTCCTCGAGCCGATGCGGCGACGTAGGGCTTGAGGGAACCGATGCCTTGATGATCAGGGGTAAGCTTCTCAGTCTTTTGAAACTGAAAACTTTTTATCTTCCCTTTTCTGATTAAGTATACTTACTTGTCTTATAGACTTTCGGGCTTTAGGACCAGGAAATTCGGCGCTGGTGATTGTGCCATTAGATCCAATTGTGCCCAAGATAATGACCATCTGGGGATAAGTTTCCACGGCGTCAGAGCTTGCCGGTGAGGCAACATCAGGTCCCTCCTTGGTGAAGTTCATCCCTAAATATGTATCTTCGTCCGGGATTGATTTTGATCCTGATCAACGAGTCCTTTCCTATCTTCGACCTGCTCACCAAAGAGCATGGGAGAAAATTTGGAAGCTGATTACTCAGACACCCCTAGCTGAGATTCCGACTAAATTGCCAAATCTACGCAACTTATTTTAGCTAATGGGATTCGATGACTTTGACTACCATGTAATTAATGATATAGTCAAGTAGGTGGTCACTGACTGGGAGAGGTATGGTGGTTTCGAATCTTGCCTTTCTACTGCTCAATCTGAAGCCTACCTTTCCGAGACCCAACAACTTTGCCTAACAGAAGCTCATGATCATTCCGGGGTGGTAGTGAGACTTTAGGGAGAAGTCATTAAGTAGAATTCTCAACTGGAGGTGATGACGAGGGACATACAGTGGATTTAGTAGGAGGCGACTGATGTCACAGCCCTAATTGAAGAAGGGGAGCGGTAGATGGAGGAGGAGATGGGGGCGAGCTCGAAGGCAGCCCAGGAGGCAGAAGCACTGCGGGATGGCATAGAAGCTGAGATAGCCTTCCTGTTGAATCTATATTAATCATTTGAAGATTCTCATCAGTTCCTGATACAACATTGGGAATCGACTGAAAATCTCTTGTAATAACCTTTCATTCCATGGGAGGCTCTGGACTGTGGATGCCCTTCTTATCAACATTGTTATGGAACAAAGAGATGTTTCTTCTTATGGCTCTTGTTGTCTTCTCATGTGATCTCCTGTGATAGAAAATATTTGACATGATTTTCATATATTATAATTCACCGAACATAGAATAATTAGAGTTTAGAAAAATGGATTAAAAAGAAACCAACTGTAATTTTTTCCTAGACCATGGGATCCAGCGAGCATAGTTTGACTATTGCTGGGGTTTTGTAGAAAAACCCCACAATCTTTATGTCTTCTTCTTTTTAATACCCAAATTTTTCCTTGGCCCATTCGGTGTGAACCCAGTGGGTATGGATCGACTATTACATAAGTCTCCCTTTTTGGGTTTTCGGCCAAACAATATTTGCACCTCTTTTTGTGAGCGGTTTAAAGTCTCACCGACAAGAATATCATTACTGGTGTTTTAGATCGAATAGTTGTGACTAGATATGGTAGGGCAAGGGCCCCGATGAGGTTTGGATGATTAAAATATTTCTCAATACCCTTCAGAAGCATGTGGGGGGAACATTATTAGATTTGAACGACATACAGGGCATGTCTCAAGGCATGGGAGCCATATCAACATACAGATGTAGGAAATCATTACCTAAGGCAGACATGCCTTTGGTAGACAGGACAACAACAATCAATATGTAGAGTCACTGAGGGAATGGATTACATAGTCATGCAAAGGTTTCCTTAAGTTAATGACTGCCCATTTTAGATGGCCTGAGGACTTCATGGAAGTCCGGCTTGTGGAAACCACCATGGGTGGCTCAGAGATTTATCAAAACCACCCGGGGTGGTTCAGAAAGGGTGTGTGACATCTGAAGGGTTTGGGAACATCTGTACTAATCAGGATTGTGATCAGGAGGCCACTTTCATACGCATTTATTTAGCATGATGGTTTGTTGGAGCTTGATGCATTTTAACTTTATGCAGCTGGGACATTCTTCATAATGGAATGGCATCTCCTGGTTCTCGGTAAACTCGTTAGAGAAAATCCTCCATATTCACGTAGGATTGTGAAATATGTTGGTAAAATGCTGCTCAGAAGGTTCCTGAATCCTGGGATGGACATGGGGGCTAGGAGGCCAAGAGGCGTACAGAGAGAAGCATTGCCCAAGGAAATTTTTCCTTTGCTATACATTCCAGGGGATATCAATATGCAGAGCCGCTAGGGGCATCCTATGAAAAGTCATGCAAAGGATTCCTTAAATCAATGATTGTATTCTCTAGATCGCTGAGAAGCTTCAGGGAATATGAAATTCGAGACCACCAGGGGTGGCTTACGAGAGGTCACCTTTTTCTGAGTACATAGTATGGTTTATGAAAAGAGGGTGCCTGGATACGGGAGAAACATCTAGGCTATAATTCCTGGGAATGGGTGAAGTCATCCGTTCTCACACGGGTGTGAGACAATGGTTCGTGCATGTCTAGCCCATGCACTGAGGGAAAGAAGAAATCCTACACTCTTTACTGAAACCAAGACAGGTTCGACTGTGTAGTTTAACGTAATGTAGTGAGGATGTGAGGAATTTTAAATTTATTGTAGTTTAATGTCATTTGGTAAAGACATGGAACATTTTTAAAGATACAGTGTAGTTTAATGTCGTGAAGCGAGGATGGGGGGAATTTTTAACACCGTGAAAATGCTTGCGATTGGAGGAATTTCTCGGGATGTTTAATGCTTGACCATTGTAGTTTCATGCCAAGTGGAAAAGACATGTCCCATGCAGTTTTAATCATCATGCGGTAAGGACGTAGTTACAAAGACCACTCTTGATCAGAATGTTGCTGGTCTTGAATATCTCGGATTTTCCATTACGTGGATAGGGGTTGATGGTGTAAATCATGGTTTTGGGGCTTCTTGGATCATAAGAGATGAAATAGGGACTCTAAAGCTTGTAAGAATATGGTTCTAGGAAAAGTGTCACTGGAAGAAATCATGCCTTTGGTAGATGGGCCGGGGGATGTCAATTTGCACATCCGCTGAGGGCATGGTATGTATAGTCATGAAATGGTGTCCACTAGTCGATAACATTCCACTTACGATGGCCATGAATGGTTTTGAGGATCCATGATTAATCGGCCCCTGATGTCTATCGTTGGGTAAGGAAATATCTATACATGACAGCGATGTTCGTCCCTGGTCTCTGTTTAAGCTTGTAGAGTTAACCAAGCTTATTTATCTTGCATATAGGGTATACCTTTACCCCATGTAGTTTTACGTCATACAGTAAGGATGAAGTACTCTTAGTCTAGCGGTCAAAGAGTTCAGACCATTGGGTGACTATTGCTACAATTACTTGGAAGCCAACTGAGTTAGGAGTGTCTGGTATACTTTGAACAAGTGTGATGGAATGAGGGTGTAAAATGTAACTCTGGGGTTTCCCAGATCATGAGGTATGTCATGGGGGCTCTAGGGATGGTAAGCGTACAGAACTAGGAAGAGTGCTACCCAATGAAAACATGCCTTCGGTAGACAGGCTAGGGGCTATCAATATGCAGAGCCACTGAGGGAATGGTACGCATAGTAATTCAAAGGTGTCCACGCGTCAATAACATTCCACTTCGGATGGCCATGGATGACTATGAAAATATATGATTTCTCATATTACAGAGTTTTGCATATGAGTATAATGGTGTCAAAGCGTACAAGAAACATCTTCACCACAATTGCCCGTCTATTCAATATAGCCTAGCCTTGAATTGGTGTTTGTAGATGTAGATCGTCATGTTAACCACGGGCAGAAACATAGGATAACCAGGTAGGGATACCTTGGAAACATTTGGATGTGAGAGTGGAATGACCTTGTAAACCACTGCTCCATAAATTTTTGGATCATGAGATATGATATGAGAGATCTCAGGTCGGTAAGCATATGGAGCTAGGAAGAGTATCGCCTGAGGTAATCATTCCATTGTTAGATGGCCAGGGGATATCAATATGGAGAGATGCTGAGGGCATGGTATGTATTGTCATGCAATGTTTTCCACAAGACAATAACATTCCACTTTTAATTGCTATTAATGGTTATGAAGATCCGCAATTGACGGAGTCCTGGAGTCTGATGTATGTAGAGGATGCATCCAAATGGGAAAGGAGTATTCAAATCTCGTTTTCCCATATATATTTGGTGGGTTATGACGAAGTCCGTGCAGTTGAACGTCGTGCGGTGAGGATGAAGTCTGTGCAGTTTAATGTCGTGCAGTGAGGTTGAAGAATACACCCCGTGCAGGGTTGGTCCGTACATGGGGAATAGGGTATTTTTTAACTTTATTTGTGGATGGATGGGCCAGGATGGGGGGGTCTTCGCATATCTACGTAACCTGAATGTTCATGAATCAATTCGTACATTTTTTTCTAAAAGGGTACACCCCATGCAGGGTCTTTCTGTACAAGGGGGGAGAGTGAATTGTTTTCCTTATACATGCAGTTTAACGTCATGTGGTAAGGACGAGGAGTACACCCCATGTAGGGTTGGTCCATACAAGGGGGAAAAGGGGATTTTTAAATTTTTTTGGGGATGGATGCGCTAGGATGGGGGATCATGGCATCTCTACGTATCCTGCAAGGGAAGGAATCAAGCCGTACATGGTTCTCTGAAAAATCTATGCAGTTTAACGTTGTGCGGTAAGGACAAGGTACTCTTAGTTTAGGGTCATAGAGTTTGGACCATTGAGGCTTGGCAGTTTAATGTCCTGCAGCTCGGACAACAACTAATTTTGATTATAAGAAATACTTCTTCAGAAATCTGGCATTTGTAGGAGCGGTAGTGAACTTCTCGTCCATAGAGATCAGAGCATATGCCCCCTTGGAGTAGACCTTGTGTAAAACTTATGGTCCCTTCCACTTGGGATCTATGTTTAGAGGTTTATTTTTGGGTATCATTGGGGTTCGAAGGACCAACACCAATTCTCCTTCCAAGAAAGACTGGAGACGAACCTTTATATTGGAGGCTCGTGCAATCCTGTTCCGATATACTTCCAGATGGTGCAAAGTGTGCAACTATTTCTCATTTAGCTGTTCAAATTCTCCTATCCGTTTTTCTGATTTCTCATCGTTGGATAATTGATTACAAATCAAAACATGGAGCAAGGGGAATTGGAGATCAATGGTAAGTACTGCTTCTGTTCAGTATACTATTAAGTACGGAGTAGCCTGAGTAGCGGTGTAGATTGTGGTTTGATAAGTCACAATGCATGAAGAAGTTTATCTGGCCATGATTTCTTGTCTTTATCCACCATTTTAGGGAGAATGTTGGACATGGTCTTGTTGAAAGCCTTTGTTTGTCCGTTGGCCGCTGCATGGTAGCGAATGGGTGGTTAGCTTTGATACCATATTCTTGGTATAATTTCCCCAATTCAGCTGAGCAGAAATTAGTGCTGTTATCTATCAGTATGGTATGAGGGATGCCAAATCTGGTGATGATATTGTCTTTCACAAATCTGAAAATGTTTCTTGACCCGACTTCCTTAAGGGGTATAACTTCTACCCATTTGGTAAACAATTCAGATGCCATGAAGATTTACTTGAGTTGTTTGGCCGTGGTGGGGGGATATGGTCCCACGACGTCCATTCCCCAGATAGAAAATTGCCAGGAGTACTTAGCTTGATGAAGTAACTCCGGGGGTTTGTGTATGATGTTGGCATGAGTTTGGAATGAGTGGTATTTTGTGGTAAAGTGTTCACAATCTCGTTCCATGGTGGGCCAATAGTACCCAAGCCTTCGAACCTGATGGGAAATCTTCAACCCTGACCGAAGTGCTCCACATACTCTAGAATGCACTTCAGTCACAGTGGCATCAGTCACTTCTCAATCAATTCATTTGATGAGGACTCTGACGATGCCTCATTTGTAGGGGACCTCTTGCTGACCTGTGCCGCTGTATAGGAAAAAGTTGATTTCCCTTCTTTGTACTTGCTCTTGTTCATCCCTGTCTGATGGCAGTTCTCCCCTTTGACGATAGATTGCAATGGGGGTCATCCAGCCGGTGGCAGGAGCATATGGCTCAGTTACAAGACTGACTTCGTCAATTTCATCCATCGTGGCCTGAACAAATGGCAAGACCATTCGACGTTGAGCAATAAAGATAGTTGTTTCATCCCGGTCTGGGTCACCTAGGGTTGTGGCTGTATTAGCTAATACATGAGCCTGGGAATTCTGAGACCGGGGAATATAGGTCAATGTTGATTCTGTGGATAATTCTGCCATTAAACCTCAGACATGGTCAAACAGGGGAATCAGATCCTCCTTTTTGATAGCATAGTCACTGTTAACTTGCTTGATGACCAGTTTCGAGTTACCTTTTACCTTAAGGTGTCGTACTTGTGCATGTAGTGCGAGCTCCAGGCCCATAATGAGGGCCTGATACTCCACCTCATTTTTCATACATCCTTCTGACAAGAAGAAGGAATATGAAAAAGACTGCCTTTTCTAGGGACATGAGTATTATCCCCAAACCCACCTTATTAAATTTGGGATCCTCCATCCTTTTCCCTGTCAGGATTCCGGATACGCCGTCGAAGTAAATTTCCCATGTTGGGAGCTCCTCTAAAACCGAGAATATTTCACCATCAGGTTACTCGATGTCTGGTATGGTGGTCCCTATTGTGGGGTGCTTTGCCAGATAATCTACTAATTCATGGCCAATGATGGCTCTCTGAGGAAAAAAAACAGATCTCAAACTATTGCAGGATGACCGCCCACCAGGATAGGCGCCCTGTCAGCATTGGGCGGCTAAGGATGTACTTGAGTTGGTTACAACGCTAGACCAAATGGACTGCATGATGTTGTAGATAATGTCGCAATTTTTGAACTGTGAATACCAAGGCCAAACAACTCTTCTCGATGTTTGAGTATCGAGTTTAATCATCGATCATGGTTTGGCTGAGGTAATAGAGTCTATTTTCACTACCGACATCATTTTTCTGCACAAGGAAGGCTCCCAGTGACAACTCTAGGGCCGCCACATATAGGATGAGAGGTCTTCCTTAAACTGGGGGCATGAGCACTAGTGGGCTCGAGAGGTACTTCTTTAGGCTGTCGAACGCCTCTTGAAAGTTATCTGTCCATTGGTACATAATCCCCTTTTTTCATTAACCTCATGAAGGACAAACATTTTGCTTCTAGGTTGGATATGAACCAGAAAATGTAGGCCAGGTTCCCTTGGAATCCTATCAAATCAGTGAGATTGCGGGGTGGTGGAAGTCCAAGGATATCCTTTGTCGTTTAAGGGTAGAATTCGATGCCACAATGTTGTACGACGAAGCCAAGTAATTTCCCTGGGGTAATACCAAAGTCACATTTCAAGGGATTTATCTTCAGGCTATGTTGTTGATTTTTGTTGAAGACAATTTCAAGGTCTGACACGTGATCCGAGCACCATCTTGATTTTACGACCAAGTCATCCACGTAGCCTTCGACGAATCTCCCCAGGAATAATTTAAAGATAAGATGCATGGTGTGTTGATATGTGGCACCAGCGTTCCTGAGACCAAAGAACATGACCCTGTAACAGAATATTCCTTGAGGGGATTTGAAGGCAGTGTCTTCTTCATCTTCTTGGGCCATCCAGATCTGATTATACCCAGAAAAAACATCCATCAAGGATAAATACCCTTACATGACCATTGCGTCGATTAATAATTCAGTAATCGGGACTGTGAAATCATCATTCGGGTTGTGCCGATTGAGATCTATGAAATCCAGAAAAACACGGATTTGTTCGTTCTTCTTCTTGATAGGGACAACATTTTCCAACCAGATGAGGTATTGGACCTCTCGAATGAATCCTGCTTTAATAAGCTTATCGACTTCAGCCTCTATTTTGGTAGCATGTGAGGGGTGTGTTCTTCTGGTGGATTGTTTATAGCCCTGGTGGTCTTCTGGCAGACCTAAGTGGTGGGTTTCCACTTTGGGATCGAGTCCCGGCATTTCGTGAAATTCCAGACAAAATCATCCTGGTGTTGCTTCATGAAGGAGGTATATACCTCTTCCTCTTTGAGAGATATGGATACACTAATGAGAGTGGGCCTCGGGTCATCCACGGTACATAGGTTTATTTCCTTGATCTCATCCATAGTGGTGGAGATACTTTCCTAAAATGCAGGAGGTGTATCCTTGAGATATTCCTCCTCCTCTTCCCCCAAACCCTCAGCCTCTTGATCCGACGAGGGGAGATTTCTCCGCACTGGATCTTGGGTGTCTGATGGTGAGGCATTGTGGTAGTCCTCACTCATGTACTCACCCTCAATTGGAGGGTTAGCGGTCATTTATGCACTACTATGCTCGG
This sequence comes from Viscum album, assembly GCA_963277665.1. Lineage (NCBI taxonomy): Eukaryota > Viridiplantae > Streptophyta > Magnoliopsida > Santalales > Viscaceae > Viscum > Viscum album. The sequence goes on along the minus strand of OY728165.1, from coordinate 980,399,459 downwards.
GCGTCATGGATGAAGTCATGAGGACAGGTGAGTGTGTGTCCAGGCTTGAATCCCTACTCTCAACATGATTGATGGGCAGTACCTAGTCTCTCCCAAGCTGTCTGAGGGTGTCATCAGGAACCATTTCCAAACCATTTGGAGTGGGGATCCAGTCAATAGCATCAAGCAAAGGCCTCTTTTTCTTTTGCTCATAAAACATGGTGTCAATGTAATGTGTCTCGAAGAGCTTGAAAGGGGCCTTACCAGTATGAAATGTCTCACTTTTAACATTGATGTGATATTTGATACACTAGTGGTTGGATGAAGTAATGACCTTGTGCTTATGGAGCCACGACCTTCCTAGCATGGCATTGAATGCTATGTTCTGCCTGACCATCAGGAATTCCAAATAGGCCACGAGGTCACCAAAATGGGTTTTCAGCATGATTTTTCCCATTGGCTTCTTTTCAGTCTTTTCGTAGATCAAACTGATAGTGGCTGAGGGGATTAGGTCATCCTCAGAATCGACAAATTTACGGAGTGTTCATAGGGGAAGGAGGTTAACTCCAGAGACATTGTCAAAAAATACATTGCAGATCCCAACGACATTTAGTGTGCCAGACACATTTAGTGGTTTTCTATATCGAATCATGATGGAATCTTAATCCTAATCGGTGAAGGAAATCAATGTGTTGCATTCAACCGGGCCAATCTCCATCTTGAAAATCTCGGTGGCGGCTACCTCGGCTTGAAACTCCTAGTGGTTGTTCAAGGCTTCAATAAGCGCCTCACTGAGATCTGCTGACAAACTCTGGGCATCCAAGATTGACAACTTGGCTGGTACTGACGCCAACTTCCTAAGGATATTGTATTTTTTCTCCAACGTCAGATGCTTCACCACTGGTGGGAGAGTTTTACCAGGAACATTAGGAGTTGGAGCACACGATGATGAAGGACTGGCCGCGGGGTTAGAGGTTGATGGTGTTCCCACATTCTGGGGACTTGGCCCGGACGGTCTGTTTGAGCGCACTAGTCGGCTAGACATATGTTCCTCCTCTGATTGGAACCACAGAATAACAGGGCCACAGTGGCCGCATGTGGAGGTGTTGGGATATTATTTCTTCTGTTGAGTCTGTTGAAGGGCTCCCCTACTGGTTTTTGCGATATTAACGGTTTGTGATGGGGTAAAACCAAAGGGTAGGTTTCGGCTGCGACAGTGCCTTCCCCGGTATCCCCTGCCTTTTTGATTCTTCCTCCTAGCCCCTTAAATCGGTATCTCAGGTTCATAACCATACCCTTATTCAGGGAATGATTCCATTTGATGGATGATGTTGATCGAACCAACGATTAGCTGCTCATCCTATGACAGGTCAACCTCGTCCGTTTTCCCTATTGGTAATGTTTGGTGGGTCAGTGCTCATGGCGGCAAGTTTGAGGACATAAAATCCGAGAGTGTTGGGGCTAACTTTGGCCTCGTTACGGACTGTTATTCGTGCGCTTGTCTACCACCTTTTTTATTACACCTGGACGACTGTCTCGTGGAGGGTTGCGAGGCTGATATTTTCGGTTGCGCGACATTAGGGTCTGTTAGCGGAAACACCGACTACTATAATTGAGTTCGGAGTATTCCCTGATCTCAGTTGACATTCTTCTTAGTAATCCAGCTATCAAAATTTTCCCCTTCTTTCTAGTGACTTCCTGCCACCCATCCCCTTTGACGGAGTTTGTGGTAGAAATATACGTCACATGTGTTGGGGGTGGTCCCAGTTCTACCTGCCCTGAGTCTACCATCTATTTTAGGAGGTCTATGAAGATGAAGTATTCCTGGATACTATCCCCTAACAATTGATGGTTGGGATAGTAATCCAACCTGTCATCGTGGCCGACTTCTTCAGGCTTCCTTGGCTGTGGGAGGCAGACCAAGTTGTAATTAATGGCGGTAATGAAATATCTACAGACTTTGTCCTCTCAGAATGAGTATACCTTTTGACTTCGTTCCTCAAACCAGTTCCGCTTCAATCCTCTCTGATCATCCTTATTGGGTGGAGGCGGCCGCTTATATACAGGGGGCCCATGATGATTTGGTGGAGGCCTAGGCAGTGAAGCAGCCGCAGGGGCAGGCTTGAGCATGACAGAGGCTGCTTCAACTCTATCTGCACGCTTTTTAGGATCCTATGAGGCTATTCGGGACTTCATATTGGTCCGCTGAAGGGAGTCTTCAATTCTTTGGCTGATGAACGAGAGATGGAAGAAGTCAATGGTGTACTTCACTGGTATGAGCGGTGATCGCATCTCGTCTCGAAGATTATCGATTCATATGGCAAGCATCTCATCATGAGGCATTGGCCTATTCAGAGAGTAGGTAAGACCCTTCCATCTGGCGATGAAATCTGAGACCCTTCCATTCTCCCTCTGTTTTCAATTTAGGAGGTCACTCACCGTTGTCTTCGGCAGCATCGAGCTGAAGTGGATCAAAATATGCCGTCGAAGGTCTTCCCATCTTATTATTGACTGAGCTAGCAGACTCGTATACCAGACGAAGGCAGATCCTTATAAGGTCCATACGAAGAATCTGATTTTCACTGCTTCTTGTTGTTCTGGATTTCCCATCAAAGGGTTGCAATAAGATGTGCAGTGCATCAAGTGTTGTTCTGGATCGCCTAAACCATTGAAATTTGGGAATACAGGTCTCCCAAAATTTTGTGGAGGAGGCATGTTTCTCACCCAATCTGGGTAGGGATTCCTCTATGGTCGTATCAGAGTGCGTCGACCTTCCATTACTTCCAATCAAGCTGTCAGTGCTTCGATCGTGCTGGCAAGTCCCTTGTTTACATCATGTTGGGCCCAGACATGGGCGGGTGTAGCCCGAGGCATTACCTGAAGATCTGTCTTGGCCGGCACCATGGGTGAATATGTCATTTGTGACACCTTGGGAGGGATCATAAGTACTCACTCTGGTTCCTCCCTAAGTGGAGGGATGTCTTTGTATTCACCCTAATCCATGTTCAGGTAGTTTGATGGACCGGGCGCCTCATTGGGTGGGGGCCCTGACCGTGCTTCGTCTGCCGGGGAAAACCTTGGTCCTTGAGGTGCACTTTCTGGGAGTGCAAGGCGTGGCTATTCTTGGAATTTTCTTTCAATAAGATGGTTCCTTCAGAGTATCTCATCATTAAGCCACCTCAATTCTTTCATTTCCTCATCCTGTCAAGTGAATCTCTCTTCGAGCATAAGTGGCTCGTTTTTATCGAGAGAAGGAGGAAGATTAAGAGTATCTGATCCTTTATTATTATCCTTTTTGGAAGCTCACAGGGTAAGAAGAGGACGGTTATCTAGAAGGGTAGCAATATTTAGGGTGGCCCTCTTGTTCCGGGTGTGCACAGTTGATGGTTCGTTGTGAGTCATAGACTGACTAGAACCATCATCTACCAATCCATCTGGATTTTCATTATATCTGATGTCACCCATGGGGTTAGCCTCTATGGTGTTGATGGATTCATATCGCGAGGTGGAGGATACGAAATTTTCCAAATAGGAAGAGTATCTCCCATGCCTTTTACTGGTCCCCCCTTCCTATCCCTAGCATGCTTTTCGACTCCTTGACGATGGGTGACGCGGAGGGTTCCTTGATGCGACCTTACTGTACGCCTCCCTATTGAAGGGGATGGTGACTCAAAAGATGGGATAGGGTAGGAACCTCATCTTATGACTATCCTCCCTAGACAAGAAAATACTGATCCTCGTGGGGGAGGTTGTTGTTGAGGAAGTAAAAATGCCCCTATCCCTGAGGGCTGGGGCTGGATCCTTTCCCTCGATGTTGAGTCTTTTCCTGTTTCTTTTCTTACAGGGGCATTTTTTGTTAAAAATTTCCCAGCCCTACAGGCTCGGGTTGTCCTTGGATTTCAGCAGTCGCTGCTACTATCGCTACTTTCCTGATCTTGCGTGCCCCCATTCGGGGGTGAACTGGATTTCATGTCGAGTTCACTTTTGAATCAATCCTCTCCCGGGAGGTTGGCAGTGATTGATGATTGGCCTCTATCAGGAGAGAGGCATGTTGTATGATTTTGATGCCTGATTTAAGAGTTCATGAAGGGCTTGGTCCCGATGGGCCTAATGCTTTTGGACATACTCAAGGCCCGTCTTTGCTGGGTGTGTCACCTTTCCTGAAAAGGGAGACCACTCGATCATTGTATTGTCGTGATGATGTTTCAAGACACTATTCTGAATGGGTTTATCTTGATGGGGAGAAGAGTGAAATATAGAGCTCCCTGTTCTCCCCATCCTCTTATATGGACTCCCTTCAGAGCATCACCAATGAGGCAGCACAACTGGTGCATCGGATGGAGGAAAGCTAACTCCATGTTTTTTATGCCTCTCAGGTCGCGGTTGTCACGCCAGAGGAAGAGCTTCCAGGTCAATGTGAGGTAGGATGTCTCCTATTTTCTTGATGTGATCTACATACCCATCATCAATTAGAAATCTTGATTTCAGCCGGCAGAGGGTTTCCCGTATATTTGAGCGGATGTCGTGCGCACATTCCTCTGACAACTTTCTGTGTAAGACAAATTGAGAGTTGGTTGTGGGACAAAACATAACTGGGATATCATCTCTGCCCAGTCATTTCTTCAGGTGCAACATGTCGGTATACTCCTCCTCCAGCGATTCCTCTACCTGTTCGGACTAACTGAGATTATGAACAATAGTGTGGCGGGTGGCAATGTGGCCGATATGTGTTGAATTATCATATGGGCGATTCTAGGGCGGTTCAGAAGATGAACGTTGCCCCAGACCATCTCTTGATCGAAGAAGGGTGTCGTTGGAAACTAACTTGGATTCTGACATGCTTGATCACAACCTTCTGAGTGCCTCGGATTATGAGGGATTTTCTATGCTTGATTCGGTATGGTGAGGACCTTCCTATCGATATTATATGTCACTACAGGGAGGACCTTTGCAATGGTGGCCACAATGGCGAGGACTACCATCATAGCTGCCGCAAGGAGATAAACTGCGAGGTAAACCCTAGGGAGAGCCTTCAGAATGTACCGAAATGATGGGAGGGCCTTCTCGTTGAGTGGTGTCTATGTGGGGAGGGCCTCTGCTATCTGTGACATAACAACGAGGGCTACCCTTACAACTTGACACCCAACTTCATAGGGAAATTTTGCAGTGCATGGCCTGGGGAGGACCTCCAAGGCATATCTTAGTGAGGGGATGACATTCTGGCTACGTTGTGTTGTTATAGGGTGGACCTTCGCAAAAATTGCCATCATGGTGAGGATGACCATTATGGTTTGGTGTTCAATGTGTATCCTAGGTAGGACCATCAAAACACAATGCGACAAGGGGATGACCTTCTTTCTACTTGGGGCCATTGTGGGGAGGACCTTCACAATGGCGGCCATGATAGAGAGAGCTACCATCATAGCTACCTCACAGATAATGTCTGTGGGGTACACCAATTGGAGGGACATTAGAATGTACTACAACGAGGGGAGGGACTATTCATTGCTTGAAGTCTGTATGGGGAGGACTTCTGTTATCAGAGTGGCAATGACTACCATCGTGATATGATACCTGGTTGCGCGAAGTGGCGTTGCAACGTAACCCCTGGGGAGGACCTTTAGGGCAGGCCATGATAATGGGAGGACCTTCTTATCGCGATGAGATGTCAGTACGTGGAGGGCCTCCGCAGTTGCGACTATGATAGCAAGGACTACTATCATAATCTATGGTCCCATTGCATGGAGAGTGTTTGTAGTGTATACCCCAGGGAGGACCATCAGGGTGGACCGCTACAAGTGGAGGGACTTCTTACTTCTCGAACTTCTGTTCATGCGGAGGGTCTGGATGACTAGCATCAAAAGAAAAAATCTCATGATCGATCGTTAAATGAATATGGGGAAGGCCCCCGCAGGTGCTCTGGGGAGGACCTTCAGAGTTACTTGTATCAATATTGCGGGGAGGACCTTCGCAACTACTACTGCCACTCCCATAATATGGTAATGGGCAGGAAGGTTTTCAAGCTTTTGATATGTGCTTAGCGGCATTGAGAACCCCAGCTTCCAGCAAGGCAGAGTCATGAACCCCCTCTCTATTTTCCATCTTCCTTCGGTGCATCCAGGGTGCTTTCTTACAGGTAGCGGGGACCGTCTACTGTTTATAACAACATTCACCTTTGGATCCCTTTCTAATTGGGTCTTGTGATGCTTCTGGGATATGCTGACGAACATCTTGTCTTTTATTAGGGATATATGTCTGCTCTAGAGCATCCACCGTGTTGGAGAGGTGTCGCAAAGTTGGAACGAGTGAAGTTGTTCGATCTGGTTGCCCTTGCGTCATGGAATATGGCCGACGACCCTCCTGGGTGGAAGTATGGATGAAAATCTACTTCGAGTTGGCTATCTTGTCTCTTATATTAGTCGCCTCAATTGGGGAGATGGGCTCACGGGCCCGAGTACTTGTTGTTTCCGCTGATTCAATTACATTCTGTAAAGACTGGAAGATATGATCTGGGATCGATACCTGCTCCTCCATCATTTTCATGATATGCAGTGAGACATCTTTGGCTGTAATGGGTATGAAGGCCCATTCCGGTATCGGAGCAAGAATATCATGCTCTAGTCCTCCTGTGGTCAGTTGGTACTGACGATTCTCCTGTGTCGGGGCAGGTGAACGAGTATGCCCCTATGCTGTGATATGCCAGCATATCTCTCCGTTTCACGCCACATTGGGATGGAAAACATTAGGTTCATCTACAGGGAACTAGGCCTGCATATGTTGGTTTCCCACCGTATCGAGTCGGTGACCTTTGTTGGTAGGGAGACGTGCCTGCCTATTAATCACCTCCACATTTGGATGGTGGAATTTGTTGATCTCCACCATATTGGGTTGTTAGGTGTCAGGAGAACCTACTAGGAGATGGTCCTGTAGGCGTTGGGTCGCCACCCCATCTGGTTGGTGGGATTCACAACCCTGTGTAGTGAAAGGTGCCTGCCATGTAGGTGCCATCCTGTGTGAGTGAAGGGCTTGATGGAGCTCAGTGGGGATGAGTGCCAGCTCATATGATGCCTCCATGTCTAGATGGTGGACTCTAGAGGAGCAGACAAGTGTATGTGCCTGCTCATGATATGCCTCAATTAATGGGAAGGGGATCTCCTACTCATGGACGAGGGTGATGATCGTTTCTTGGTTGTATGTTTTCCACCCACGTCAGGTGGTCCAAGGGGTCGGAGCTCGGGGAGCATGGGAAAGGCTCCTAGGGGCGAAATCTTCCTTAGGATGAGGATTTTTAGTCGTGGCGTAGTCGTGACAACGTCTTCCATTGGGGGCCTTAGAGAGGAACCCCCATTCAGTGGGGATGAAGTCCTCCATGTCAACCTCATCCACCTCCCTAAGAAAAGGGAGGTACGCGTAGTCTCTTTCGGGGGACAGAATCCCGAAATAGTTCAATATGGAAATAGGAGCCGTTTCGGTCTGCTTTCATGGCCACTGCTACGCAGGCGACCAGCGAGCCTTGGTGAAATGGAGGGCAGCATGGCCGCCTCCACCATCAGGAGAGTACCAATCAGATGGTACTCTCAGATCAATGCATCTGAAATCCAGCGTTGAAGATGTTGGATAGGTGATGGGGTCCTTTGATGGCGAGGAAGTTTGGTCACTGCATAGTTTGAAGTGCGCACATGCAAGTTCCTCTGTGATGCCATTTGGTTGAAGGGAGTTCTAATTGGTACCTATAGAATACTTTAACAAATACAAATAGGAAACCCGTACAAGAAGCATCTCATGATCCCATGCTTAATTAATGACCTTTCATGTCCCTCTTTGTGAGTATAAGGGGGCACAGAGTGAGATTAGGTTAAATCTGTCATGCTTGGTTAAATATTAATGTTATGTTCACCATTTTTTATTTCAGATCGGTTCGAAAAGCCCAACAGTTCTGTATCTGACGATCAGTGGACCTGCTTTCCAAAGGCAGGCATTCGTTTGGAGATTTGGCCAGTGACACTTAATAACTCACATTGGTCGAGAGGACATGAAGTCAGACTTATCGCACCCTTTTTTGGGGGGAATTTTTTCATGTTCCGGGACTCTCTTATATATTTAACTTGTATTCATATGATTGCGAATATTTGTTTTATACCTAAGCATAGTATCCAAGATTATTCCGGGTTGGGAATGGTCAACTCAATGCAGGGATTCAGAATCATTTTTTCCTGAGGTTTACCATCCTTCATCGGATTAATGACTCCATGGAGTTTGGACTCATTGGGACGATGCTGATTTGAAGCCTCATAAATAGGCGCTCTGATGTTTATTGTCATCAAGGGGGACATATAACGAGTTGAGTTTTTTGGATCTAAACCATGATGCAAGCATCCTACATATCCTGTCGAGAGGAATTTTAATCCATGTAGTTTGGTTCGGGGCATCGGTGAACTGACGCGAAGGTGGACCTAGGGTCCAACAAATGTTGGGCTTCAACCTCATGGAGGCTTCCTACATATCCCTGTGGCAGGGAATCAATGTCAACATAGTTCAGAAGGTTTTCAGAGAACCGACGTGAATGTGGACCTGTGGGTCCGATGGCATGTGGGCTTGAACCTCATGGAGGCTTCCTACGTACCATGTCTTGATATGGATCAATGTACCCATATTTAAGAAGAAACGTTTAACGTCAGGCGGGACGAGGGATGAACCGACGTGAAAGGGGGTCGAAACGGCTGATCGTTGGACTTGAACCTTGGGGAGGCTTCCTATGTACCATTCCTTGAAATAGATCAATGTCATCGTAGTTCACATGAGGTTGGGGTCAGGGTCAGTGCTTACTATAAGCCGACGTGAGTCATTCTCGGTGTGAGAAACAAGAGGTAGCAAAGACCCGACGATCACGTCGCGAAAGGTGCGTCCCTGGGAAGAGACGTGGGGATTTCTCATAGAGCGGCCCAAGAAGTGGAGAATGGGACTTAATCCAGGTTGGACGCCTGATGGCGACAAATCACAGTGGGAGATGGAAAGGGTACCCCTGTGTCCATTTCCCCTATTGGTCCCCGACACCGGGGAAGTATGGAGGTGCATGGGGCTACCTCCCAAAAGAAATGCTAGGGGCTTACACCAAGGAGGCTGCTCGTTCACTCCTAGAAGAGGGTAGGAGTGCTCACCGCTGGAGTTGAAGGGAATTAGAAGTGGGGTCCCCCAATCTGAAGAGTGGAGAGGCAGAATGGGGACACTGGGCTCGGACCCTGCGTTACCGTGGGAATGTGAACCCAGGAACGCTTCGGGAATCCGCTCATGGGACGAAGCCACCCCTTCACCCTCAATTACTGTGGGTTTGTGAACTCAATATGGCGCACTGATGTGACTAAAAGTTGCATCATACAGGTCTATTGGCTTCAGTGGAGGCCTTGGCTCGGGACCAATGAATGGGCCAATGAGGGGGTTGTAAAGGATCGGGCCGGATTGGAAGGATTTTATCTGACTCGGGGAATGGGAAAAATGAAGGATTTTGCGGGCCACACGGGTGTATGAGGAGTGGCACCATTCACGTAGGGGGTGATACATGGCGGGAGAGGTCGTCTGCGAACCAGGGTGGTCCGCGGACTGATAGGCATCCTGCGTACTAGGGTGGTACGTAACTTCGGGTTCAACCCATGTTCCTGGTTGGTCCGTCGGGAAGTCCACACGAGCAGCGACGGCCAAGGGCGACACCGGCCAGGGGTTCATCAGTCACAGCTTCACCCGCATAGGAGGGTGATATGTGGTACGTTGGATCGAAAAGGGGAATAAGTTCACTGGTCCGCAAGGAATGCATCCACGGAGGGGTCATGGTCTGAGGCCTTTTTTTTGTGATTTTACGTTCGCTGTTCAGTAAGTTGTTATGGGTTTTTCGGTTCCTTATTAATTCATTTCCAGTTTCATACATGTGCTGGTTTGCGAATTGGAACTTCACTGTTTGTGAAAACTTAAGCTTCTTCCTCTGAAATCCTTCCACACATCTCTGATCGATCTCCCCTTTTCTTCCCTTCAATGTCCTTTTACAGAGGGGAGGAAAATAGGTCAATTGTGGCCATGCAGCACCTTTTGCAGAGGCCCATGATAGAAAACCCAAATTTCGGATGACATGGTCAATCCATAACTCGCGGGGGTGTGTACCTCACCCATGAACCATGTCAGTTCGAGGGGTGCTTCGCGGTCACACAGGGTTCCGCCTCCATTCCACGAACGACATCAGATGCGGCATGGGCCAGCTGGTACGGTCTGCAGCTGGGGCAGTTTCTGTCGGTGGACCGGCCTGGCGCCCATCCTGCTTCGCAGCCACGGAGGATCCCCACCTCAGTTCCGTGAATGACCCGGATCTGCAGAGGGGGCGCTTCGCGGAACCGGCCGCGTACCCTTAGTATTGGACCGATCAGCGGACCGGTTCGTCTTGTGCCAACTTCTCCACATTTTTTCCCAATTCCTTGAAGGAAATTTTGTAGAATCCTCTCTTGAATTATGGGGATTCTTATTCTACTTTTCGGACTTTTTAGGACCCTATAATCCTAATAAAACCCTAAAAGAAAAAAAATGCTAAAAACTATAAATAAACATAAATTCCCAAATAACCATTGAAGACACTGAAAATCTTAAAACCATAAATGCTCTTAAAAATAGTATAATTTAATAAAAACCATTAAAACCACTAAAGGATATAAAAAACCCCTAAAAGACACTATAATATCCTAAAACCCATAAAATTATTTAAAATTCCCTAACCCCCCTAAAATTCACAATAAACCATAAAAACCATAAATGGAAATAAAAAACAAAAAGTCTATTAAAGACCATAAAAATTATAAAATTAACCATAAACCCCATAAATCCCCTAAATGAACTGAAACCCCTAAAATTTAAAAATTACCTAAAACCCATAAAAGAACATAAAAACCATAAAATTACCTTGATAACCATTAAAATGAATCAAACATAATGTAACCATAAAACCAATAAAATATAAAAACACAGAAAAACCTAAAAAACAATAAAATCCCTAAATGATCTTAAAAAACATAAAAGACCCTAAAAATCATAACACTCTAAGTACACCAAAGAACCCTAAAAAACATTAAACCACCTAAAACCCCAAAAGATAATAAAAAATAGCTAAAACAAATAAAATCACTAAAACACATGAAAACACTAGAAACCCCTAAAATCACAAAAAATAAACTAAAAAAATGATGACAATATATAAAATATAAACATAATAAAATCCATAAAAATAGTAGAAACCCATAAAACCCTTAAAAACAGTATGAATACCTAAAAATACTAAAAATATGTAAAAACAAAGAAATACCCTAAAACCCAATGAAAACATTAAAATCAAAATAAAATCCATAAAAGTACCAAAAACCCATAAAATGTTCTAAAACTGGAAAAACTCATAAAAATATTAAATATAATAAAAACGCAGAAACCCTAAGAAACTATAAAAATAATAAATACCCTAAATTTTTTAAAAATAATAAAAACCCTAAAGACCATATACCATATTTCATACACCTTAAATTATAAATTCACACAATAAAAAATATAAATTTCACCCCAAAAATTAAATAGTTTACCCCAAACCGGAAACACAACACCTTAAAAACAAAACCCTGGTCCATAAACTATTAACCCTACACATTGAACCCTAAAATTCCCTAAAACCCATTAAAAACCTCAAATAAAATTAATGACCCCAAAAACCCTAAAACAAAAAAAAATATAAAACCCCAAAAACATGATAGTACCTTTAAACCCCTAGAAACTCACTAAAAACACTAAATAGAAGAAATAGAATCAAAACACCATAAATAATATTCAAACCCCTATAGCATTACAATATACCTAGAAATCATAAAATCCCATAATCTGAAAAAAAAAACTGAAATTATTAATCCCCTAAAAACACAAAACCCTTTAAAACCCCTAAAACTAACATAAAACCCAAAATAAACCCAATATACTAGAAAAATTCGTAAAAAACCCTCAAAACCCCAAAAATCCCCTAATACCCATAAAAATCCTAAAAGACATTAAATCCAAAATGAAACCCAAAAAACCATAAACATATTATCAACACCCTATAATTCCAAAAAAACTCATAATAAACAAAAAAACATAAAATCAACATTAACATCTCATAAAACCCCATAAAATCCCCATGTCAACCGTAAAAACCATAAATTCATATAAAAATACAACCCCTAAATCCCCTAAAAACTCCAAACCCTCAAAATAATTAAAACCCAACAAACACTAAAACCCCATAAAAATATCATAGAAACCCTAAAATAGCCTAAAACGCTAAATTACCCTAAGACCCCAAAAAACCCCAATAAAATATCATAGAAACCTTAAAGGAACCTAAAAAACTAAAATACCAAGAAACCCCCAAAACCCTTTAAATACATAAAACAGGCTAACACCTTTAAACCCCATATTTACCTGAAAACACTAAAAACTCAAAAAACATAAGAAAAAAACATTAAAAACCACTAAAATTTATGATGTCTCGAAATAATAAAAAAACCCATAAAAACCCTAGAAACCATAAAACATATAAATTCTAAAAGGCCCAAAAAATTAAAATACACTAATAAACCCTTACAATACCTTTACTGACACTAAAGATCCCAAAAAACATAAAAATAGTTTTTTTTTTAAAAACCTAAAACCCTAAGACAATTCCAAAATCCAAAAAAAAAATAAAAAAATAATCATTTAAACCCCTATTAATCCATTAAAAACCCTAAAAAACCTAAAAAATCTAAAACCCATAAATACCATAAATCAATAAAAATCTGAAAACCCCCAAAAAACACTAAAAACCATAAGACACCAAGACCCCTGTTTAGCCCAAGGAAAATATAAAAACCCCTAATAAACTTATAAACACTAAAAGACCTTAAAAGTGCTTCAATCACCAAAAACATCTTATAATTTTATTAAAATGTAGAAATAACATAAAAACATAAAAATATAAAAGGCAGAAACCACCCTAAAAATCCTAAAAATTCTAAAAATCCTAAAAAACAAAAAAATAATTAAAACCCCCTAAAACCCCAAAAAACCCCATAAAAACCCTAACACCCCTTTAAACCTCTTAAAACCCCCAACAAACCTCATGAAACTTGAAAAAACATATATAAAAAAACCACTAGAAATCCCGAAAAATATTACAGAACCCTAAAAATCCTATAAAACCCTAAAACTAAAAAATACAATTAAACCGCATAAAATAATTCTACAAAAACCTAAAAACCCAAAAAACATAAAAAAACATAAGGCCCTGAAAACCCCCAAAATACTGAAAAAAATTTAAAATTATAAAAATAATGAAAATCATAAATCCCAAAAAACCTTAAACCCCTAAAAAATAGACACTTCAAACAACCTAAAAATATAGAAAAAATAGAAATCCTACAACCCTAAAAAATCATAAAAATCCCTAAACCCTAAATAAACCTACGAACAATAAAGACTCTAAAACTCCCAAATACCTTAAATACTCTAAAATCCCTAAATATATAGAAAACCACAAGACTCAAAAAACCCTAAAATTATTAAAGGACCATAAAACTCTTAAAAACATTAAAACCCTAAAAATACTAAAACATTAATAATCCAAAAAAATCCATAAAAAACTATAAACCTGAAACACTAAAAACCCTAAAAACCTCGTAAAAAACCCTGAATAACCTAAAATCATAATAATAATCCAGAAACCACATAAAACCCCTAAAACCAAGAAAACACTAAAATGAACTAAACCTTCAAAACCCTTAAAATAATCATACAAAACTCTAAAAACCTTGAAACCCCTTAAACACCATAATGAAATCGAAAACCACCAAACACTATAATACTCCAAAATAAACCCCCGAATAACTTACCCCCCCCTAAAACACTAAATAACTGTAAGAACCCATAGAATTCAAAATCCCCCTAAAGTACATAAAATTCAGAAATAGCCCAAAACACCCAAAAATAATGAAAACTCTAAAAACGATAAATATCTAAAAGCCTTAAAAAATAAAAAATACCACTAAAATACCCAAAATTCCATAAAACACTTAAGCCCCTATAAGAGACAAAAAACATAAAACCAAAATAAAATATTAAATGAATTAATAAATCCTTAAACACCATAAATAAACCTAAAGCTAATAATACCATAGAAAAATTATACACTCTAACTACCCATAAACCATAAATACCCTAAAACAATAAACCCCATTTTTTTAAAAAAAATAGAAAACCCCATAAAACCTATAATAGAATATATAAATCCTGAAAACCAAAAAAAAATCATAAAAATCCTAAAACCCCTAAAGCCTCTAAGAATTGAAAGACCCAAAAAAATGAAAAACATCAGAAATTTAAAAATATCAATAATCCTGTAAAACCAAAGATACACTAAAACCATTAAAATCTAAAATACTATTAAATCCAGAAAACCCCCTAAAGGATGATAAAAACCATAAAACCATGAAAAAATCCTTTTAAACAATGAAAGACATAAAAATAATAAAAAAACTTTTAAATCCAAAAAAAAATCTAAAATTATTCTAAAAATACATAAAATGATAAAAGAACACAAAAACCCCAAAAAACCATAAAAATTCCCCAAAATAGTAAAGAACCTAAATATTTAAAAATACATAAAAACCTCAAAATACCTAAAGGATCATAAATAACCCTAAAAACCTTAAGATCCAGAAAACCTTAAAAATTAAAAAATTACCTTTAAACTCTTAACGACAATAAAAACCCCTAAAACCTCTTAGAAATTGTAAAAACCACTAAAAACACATAAAAACACTAAAACACCATGAAAGACAGTAAAAAACATTAAAACCCAAAAACCCTAGGACCCTAAAACCCTAATAACCTAAAACCCCTAAAACACCATATAAAACATGAAATCCATAAAAGAAACTAAAAAATATTCTAAAAGATTCAATAATACTGAAAAAACATTCGAAATGACTATAAAAATCAATAAAAATATATAAGGGTCCCTAAAATCATATATTATCACTAAAGATACATAAAAACCGAATAACCGAAAAACCCCAAAGGACCCTAAAACCCATTATAAAACCCCTAAAAGGAATTGAAAACCAATAAAACACTAAAAACACTTAAACACGCAACAAAAAACTAAAAACCCAAACCACCCAAAAACCCTAAATTACCCAAAAACCCTAAAATATCCTAAAAAAGTCTAAATTAACCTAAAAATTCTTAATTTAAAAAATCCTCAAAGACCCTACAACCACTAAAAACATTAATAGAGAGTAAAAAACCTAAATATCATATAAATACCTAAATCACTAAATGATCAATATAACCGTAAACCCCTAAACATGCTGAATGTATAAAAACATGTAAAAAAATAACAAATCCAAAAAATGCTAAAACCCATAAACCCCAAAAGTCCACAAAAAACTAAAAACCCTAAAATCCCTAAAATCCCAAAAAAAATTGTAATATAATTTTATACCAATATAAATCCATAAAGACCCCAAAAAACATAAAAATTACTATAAAACCTAAACACTATAAAAACCCTTAAACAGTAAAAAACACTAAAAAAACCAAAATTTCTGTAAAAACACTAACACCATAAAAATCCATATAACCAAAAAACCGTAAAAACTATAAAAACACCAAAAAAAATTAAAATACTTTTAAAAATTATAATACACTCTAAAAATCCATAAAAAATAAAAAATTCTAAAATATAATAACCATTAAATCCATAAAAATCCTTAAAATCCATAAAACTAAAAAAATGATAAAAACAATAAACCCCATTAAAACCCAAAAAAAGGCATTAAAAATCCAAATATCCAAATTTCCTAGAAAAATTTATAAGAAATTATTAACACAAAAAACCCTGTAAAATTGAAAAAAACACTAAAATATAAAAAAACATGAAAGGGCATAAATCCAGAAAAGTCTATAAAACACCGCTAAATCATAAAAATCCATTAATTCAATAAATTTAACCCTACAACTCTAAAAATCGTGAATCTAAAAAATCTATACAAATCGTGAAAAATCCGAAAAAGAGAAAAAATAAAAAATCCCTAAAAATAAAAATAATCATAAAACCATTATAAAAATAGAAAAAAAAAATTCCCCTAAAAGACCATAAAAATCCTTAAATTTTCCGAAAGATGGAAAAATTCTCTAGAAACACTACATGTCCATAAAAAAAATAAAAACCCTGAAAGCTGCTTAAAACCTTTAGACGACCCTAAAATAGACTATAAAACAATAAATGATCGTAAACACACAAAAACACTAAAAACTCTTAAATCCCTAAAACGCCACCCCCCCCACACACAAAAACACTAAAACCCATAAGACCCTAAAACCCTAAAAATATCAAAAAATCCCTAAAATCCTAAAACACCATAATACATCCTAAAATCCATAAAGTTTACAAATATTTAGAAAAACATCATATGAGCTTAAGAGACCTACAAAACCAATAAAGTATCTTAAAACCCTATATACCATTAATGAACATGTAAACCAAAAAAATGGAAATATATATAGTAACCCTAAAAAGCCTAATAATTGTAAAAACCCTTAGAAAACAATAAAAAACCAAAAAACAAACAAAACCCCTAAAACACTAAAAATATCCTATAAAAGCTACAATTCCGTACAATACCTAAGAAACCAAAAATCTGAAAACCCGTTATAGATATTAAAAAAAATTAAAACCTTAAAACAATAAAAACCATAAAAGGCCGATGAAACCCAAAAATCCTAAAAATAATAAAAAAAAGTAATTGAACGATGAAAAACCTTATAGAAAAATAAAACCCCTAAAAACGAAAAACACTAAATAAACTAAAAAAACTAAATACCGTATAATCCAAAATAACCTAAAAGAATTAAAACCACAAAAAATAAGCGAAAACCCTTAAAAACCCTAAAACCCCATTAAAACCCCAAATACACTAAAATCACTAAAAATGTTGAAGACCCCTAAAACCATTTAAAAGACCCTAAAACCCCTAAATGACCCAAATAATCCCTTAAACACATAAAATTCCCTAAACCCCTACAAATCCAAAAAATCATGAAATTCTTTTAAAATATCCAAAAAAATACATAAAACTCAAGAAATTCCTAAAATCCCATAAATCACACTAAAAACGCTAAAACCCTAAAAATGATAAAAACCATTATAACAACAAAAATCAAAATAAATTACCTAAAAATAATTAAAACACCTAAAACCTAAAAAATTTAAGACAACAAATTGTCCGAAGACCCTTTAAAATTATGAAAACACTTAAAACCCCAAAAGAAACCCATGAAAACCCTAAAAATGCTATAAAAAATAACTAAAATTGATAAATACATTTGAAATATAAAAACAAAACCATGGTAACCCCTAAAATCCATTAAAAACCCAGAAACACCAATAAAGACAGTCTAAATCATTTTGGACCCTAAAAAAATGAACACTCTAAATCTACTAAAACCCTCTAAAACTCTAAAAACCACTAAACCCTAAAAAACCCCATGATACCCCCAAAAACCCGTTAATCCCCCTAAAAATCTGACACACCCTAGAAATCCAAAAAAAATCCCTTAAATCCAAAGTACCTTTAAACACAACAAACACTAAAAGGCCCTAAAACCCCTACAAAACTAAAAAAATGAAAATTTCTCCAGAACCACTACAAAAAAAAATAAATGACCCTAAAGTATTTAAAAAACCTAAAATTACAAAAGGGACCCTAAAAACCCTAAAAACTCAAAAAACACTAAAACCCATTAAATTTCCATAAAAACAAAAAACAACTAAAAAACTCAAAAAAATATTAAAACCATAAAACAATACAAAAATAATATAGAAACTCAAAACACAGACAACCCTAAAAACAAAAAAAAGGTAAAAACCAATAAAACCTATAAAATCTCCTAAATTCCATGAAAATCCATAAAACCATAATACCACGAAAATCATCATAAAAATTCATAAAGAACATTAAATACCTACAAAACCTATAAATTCTAAAAAATCCTAAATATATCTATATACATAAATAATCTAAAAACCCTAAACACAAAAACAAACTAAAAAACAAGTAATGAATATTTAGAAATCCCATAACCCACTAAAATTCGCGAAACCCCTAAAAATACAAACATCTATAAAAAACAATTGTAAAACCGAAAAAACTAAAAATATTTTGAATCCTTAAAAACCCTAAAAACTAAAAAAACATAAATAATCTCATAAAACATAAAAGAATTTTAAATCCTCTAAAACCATTTAAAATCCTTAAAACCAATAAAAAATATAAACCCCCTAAAAGGCCATGGAAACTCTAATACACAAAAAAACCATAGATACCATAAAAATCATAAAAACATGAAACCATGAAATCCCTAAAAGCCTAAACAACCCAATGAAATTTAAAAATGTTTAAACCCCCAATAGACTTGTAAAAATATATAATACCCATAAAAATTCTAATACTAATAATAATCCAAAAAACCATAAAATTCCTAAAAAAACCTTAAAAGAATGGAAAAAGAAAAAAAATCCTTTGAAATCCCAATGAAAACATTACCCAACGTAAAATCAATAAAAAACACTTAAAACATTTAAATAAACAAAAAACATCAAAACAACATAAAAACCAACAAATTCATAAAAACACTAAATTCCCTAAAAACCCGAAACAAATAAATAACATTAAGAAACCCTAAAACAACTAGAAACATTAAAAACCCTCAAAAATCCTAAAAACCATTAAAACCTCTAAATCCCAAAAAATTAAAAATAATAATAAGAATTATATTAACCCTAAAAACCTAAAAACACGAAAATCCCTAAAACTCCTAAAAGAATTGCAAATCATAAAAACCCTAAAATATTTAAAAAACCACTTAATCTCTAAAAAACAAATAATTTGTAAAACCCTAAGAAACCTTTAAACCCTTAAAAGACATAAAAACCATTTAAACCCATAAAAGACCCTAGACATCATAAAACCAGAAAATATCCTAATAACCCAAAAAGACTAAAAACCATAAAACACCTAAAACTCCCCAAACCATAAAAATTCCTAAATGGAACAAATTACCCTAAATGACCTAAAAACCCTTAAACCCCCTAAGAGACTATAAAACAATAGAAAAGCTAAAGGGCACTGAAAACCCAAAAAATTATTTAAAATACCCTGAAAACCTAACAAACCATAAAATCCCTAAAGGAACCTAAAACCCCCAAAGGACTCAAAAATGTATTTAATGATCCCTCAAATCTTACAAACCCTAAAGGAACACAAAAACCATAAAATATAAAAAACCCATAAACAACCATAAAAATCCAAATACCCTTATAATCTATAAAAATTCGTAATATCTATTAAAATCTATAAAATCCATAAAAGAACCCAGATAACCCAGATAACCCTAAAAACCAATTAAATATAAAAAACACTAAAATACTTAAAAATCTGTAAAGTGATGATAATCCCCTAAAACTCTTTAATAGACCCAAAATTGCAATGATCCTAAAAATCCCTAAAACCCCCTAAGATTTCCTAAAAAACAAAAAGTGTTAAATACCCTAATAATCCTAAAAACCCTAAAAACATAAAATTCAAAAAACCAAAAAACTCCATAAAACCATAAAATATCCTAAAACCCATAAAACCTAAAATAAAACAAAATAATCTATAACAAAAAATACCATAAAACCCCCACAAAAAAAACTCTAAAACCCTAAAAACCAATAAATTCCTTAAAACCTCAAATGAACTATAAATCCCTTAAAACTATATAAGACCCTAATAACATTAAAACCCATGAAACCCCAAATCCATCAAAAACCCTGAAATAAAATAAAACCCTTAAATGAACCTAGAAAACCAGAATACCAAAAATACCCTAAACAACCCAATAGACCCCTAAAGGTCGTCCAAACAATTAAACACCCTAAAAACTTGTGAAACACTAAAAATTCTAACAACAGAAGAAAAGTCCTAGAACCCCCTTGAAACTCTATCAATCACAAAAAACCCTAAAAAACCCCCTAAAATACCCTAGTAATGATACAACCATTAAATTAGTCAAATAATAAAACAAACGTAGAAATGACTTAAAATCCTTAAAGAACCCAAAAGGCAATAGAAACATAAAAAACCCCATGACGGTAGAAACCCTTATGAAATCATTAGATGTCCCTAAACGCCATTAAAATCCATAAAAACTCCAAAGTACCTAAAATACCCAAACACACTAAATCCTTGAAAACCCAAAGAAAACTAAAACACCTAAAAATGTCATAATACACCTAAAAATAATTTAATAACACTAAATCCCAAAAAATTTAAAAATATTTTGAACCCTAATTCAACTCTAAACAATTAAAAACCTAAAAAAACATATAAACATAAAAATCCTATAACCCCTAAAAAAATAAAACAATAAAGCCCCAAATTGTTTTCAAAACCCATAAAACAATAATAACACCTTATACCCAAAATACTATAAAAAACAAAAAAAACCATAAATCATTAAAAAGAATTGAAGACCCTAAAATAACCAAAAATTTTAAATTCCATAAAATACATAAGAAAATTATAAAAGCCCTAAAACTCCTAAGAAACCCTATGAAAACCCCCCATATCAAAAAAATACTAAATACATATTAAAATCCATAAACCCCTATAAACAAAAAAGAAACCCTAAAAATATGAAAAACCCTTTACAACCCTAACAAACACCAAAAATCCCTCAATTCTCATAAAAATCCTACAAAACACTAAAACCTAGAAAACACTACAAATCCCTAAAAATATCAAAAAATAATCTTAAAAGAACTAAATCCCTGTAAACTATTAATACACAAAAAACATTAAAACCTTAAAAACCGATAAAAAAACTACAATCAGTAAAAGGACACTAAATCCACATAAAAACCCTAAAAATCCTAAAAACAATAAAAACACATAAAACCCAATAATGAAACCTACAAACCCCTAAAACAAAAAAAAAATCAAAAAAACCCTAATACCCTTAAAAATAGCTATAGTCCCGACATGATCCTAAAATCCCAAAACATAAAAAAAAATTGAAGCCCCAAAAAACAAAAACGACTCAAGAAACACCAGAAACCCAAAATACCCTAACCCCCTAAAACCCAAAAAACCCCAATATCCCCTAAAAACCTAGAAAAATAATTAACCCCTAAAAACCATAAAACACATAAAATACCCTGAAATACCTAAAACTCAAAACACCAATTAAAAAAATAAAAATCTTTAACACCCATTAAAACATTTTGTGTTATAAAAAACCTAAATTCTATAATATTCTCTAGAAACCCCAGAAACCATAAATACACTAAAATTATTTAAAACCCTAGAAAGATGATAATGAACTAAAACCCCTAAGAAACTCCTAAAATCTCTAAAATCCTAAAAAATTTGAGAAGCCCATAAAAATCCTAACCACCCCTAATAATCTATAAACCTCACAAAAATACTATAAAAACCTCTATGAATTCAAAAAAAACCTAAAAACCTAAAAAATCCTAAAAAGAAATAAAAACACTAAAAACCATAAAAACAATGTTAAAAAACCACAATAACACTAAAAATTGAAAAAATATATAAAACACATAAAAAATTAAAACACCTAAAATCCCATAAACCCAAAATACACCCCAAGAACATAAAGATCCTAGAAATCCCTAAAACCTCCAAATTTCGTAAAACCACTATAAAACCATAAAACCCCACTGAAAACAAAAAATACACTAAGACCCTAATACCTCATAAAAATCTAAAAACCTAAATATACCAAAAAACCAAAAAAACTAAAAATCCTAAAACCTTAAAAAACCCTTAAAACCATAAACCCCTTTAAAAGACCAAAATCCTTCCAAAAACACTACAAACCCAAAAACAATCATAATAACCCTAAAAACACTGAAACACATAAAAAACACAAAAACCAAAAGACATAAAATATCTTTAAACCACTAAAAACCCTAAACTGTTTAAAATCAATGAAAATCCAAAATCCCAAAAAAACCCAAAAAATAGAGTAATAACCAAAAAATTCGTAAAAAATAACTAAAACCATAAACCCCATATAAATCTTTTTAAACCCCAAAACCATTTAAATAACACAAAATCCCTAAAATCTATAAAAATCCTTAAACGTCATAATAAAATCGTAAGCCCCCAAAACACTAAAACACTAAAAACTCAAAAAACCATTAAAAATGTTTAAAGACTAATAACTCTAAAACCCATTCAAATCCATGAAAATTTATAAAAACCATAAAAACTAATAAAACGAAAAAATATCTAAAAGAACATAACAAACCATAAAACCCAAAAAACACTAAAAACCCTAAAATAATTTAAAACCCATAAAGCCCAAAAAATAACATAAAGCACAAAAAATACCAAGAATCCCATAAAAACAAAAAAAACCAAAAAAACACCACAAGGGACCTAAAATCATTTTAAATCACCTAAAAAGAAAAAAACTCCCAAACAACCCTAAAACTCATAAAATCATAAAAATATATAAAAACCCCTAAAAGACCCTAAAATTCATAAATATCAGAAAAGTACAAAAACCCATTACACTGATAAAAGAACATAAAACCCTAAAATACCAATAAAAAACATAAACACCCTAAAACCCCTAAAAATTGTAAAACCATAATAACCTAAAAAATATAAACACCCTAAACCCCCCAAAAACCATCGAAACCCCTAAATAAAAAAAACCCTAAAATGATAAAAAAACTCACAAAACGTACTATAAACCACATAACGAAATTAAAATGACAAAACACCTAAAGAAATTGAAAACCCCTAAACACTCTAAAATCGGAAAAACTTTAAAAACCATAAAAGTCCAAAACGCCTTTTAAAACCCTAAATCCTTTAAAACCCCAAAAAATCAAAAGCCCATAAAATCACTAAAAATCCAAAAAACCCAAAAACACCCCTAAAAACCTGTAAAAATTCCCAAACTGTATAAATCCTAACAAATACGAAAAAGACTAAAATCCAATAAAAACAACATAAAAAATCTATAAACCTATAAAAACCCTGAAACCGGTAAAATAACCTTAAAAGTAATAAAACCCAAAATAACCATAAAAACTCATTAAAATCCCAAAAATATTTAATCCCCTGAGACATCTAAAATCCCTAAAAGCTCTTAAACCTCTTGAAAACCCTTTGAACCCCTAAGAACCCAAAAATAAATTAAAATACACTAAAACCATCTAAAACCATTAAAAATAAAAACTGGAAAAATCCCTAAACCCCAAAAAACACTAAAAACCCAAAAAAATACTTAAGAATTCTAGAAAACCCCTGAAACCCTAAAAACCATAACAGACTTGAAAACCCATAAAACAACATAAAAATCCCTAAATCATATAAAACCCGAAATACAAACACAAACCCCAAAAACCCAAATACCCCTTTAAACACTAATAACCATTAATCGTTCAAAAACACTAATGCTTAAAAAATCGCAATAATACACATTAGACAACTATAACAACCATAAAACTGCTAAAAACTGAAAACCCCCAAAAAAACTAAAAACCCAGAAAACCCCAAAAGACCCTCAAACCCATTAAAAATTAAAAAAATCCATAAAATCCCTAACACCATAAGATCACTAAACACTCAAAAATACTATAAACTCTTAAGTAAATTTTGAAAACCCTGAACCCCCTGAAACCCCTAAAACCCAAAAAAACGCTAATGCCCTTAAACAACCTAATGTCTCATAAAACCCAAAAAACCCCAAAACCCCCAATAAATGTAAAAACACTAAATAACCAAAACAAAAAACTACAAAAAAATGAAAATTATATAAAATACCTGAAAACCCCTTAAAAGAACTATATAATGTATAGAAACCCTAAAAACTAGAAAATACCTAAAACACTCTAAACCCCTTAAAAATACAAAATAATATTAGTGCCCTAAAAACTCAACAAACCCATAAAGTACAAAAAAACCTTACAACCTTTGGAAATTCAATAAACAACAGACCAAAAAAACCCCTTTAGAAATATATAACCATAAGACCGTACCAAAAATCAATAAAAATTGAAAACAAAATAAATTTCAAAATTTTCTTATAAAAATAAAACCCTAGAATCCTTAAAACCCCTGAGATACTAAAATCACTAAAATCTTCTATATATCCCTAAAACCCCTACAAAGCATAAAACCCCAAAACAAAAAAAAACTATTGTAGAAAAACATTATAATTTTAAATCCCCAATAATAGAAGAAAACATCTAAAAATTCTGAAAATAACTAAAATCCAAAAAATCCCTAATATCAATAAAACACCAAAAGTAGAAAAAATCCTTAAAAACTATATAAAATCCTAAAAACCATAAAAACAATAAAAACCCCTAAATGCCCCTAAAATCCCCAGAATCCTTAAAGCCTCTAAATCTATAAATCATTCACCCTAAACCATATACCCACATGAAGACGATAAACCCTACAAACTATATCTTTTAACCAACATCCTAAAACCTACACCCTAAACCATATACCCAACACTGTAAAATCTAACCACTACACCCTATACCATATACCATACTCCCTATACCTTAAAACCTACACCTTAAACCCTATAGAATGCACCATTCACCCTAAAACCAATACCCTAAAACATAAACCAAATACCCTACACCATAAACATTAAACACTATAACATAAACACTTTACATTACACCCTCAACCCCAAACCCTACATAATAAAAACTATAATCAAAACCCCTTATTCTACACCCAAATTTATATATCCTACACCCTAAAACATATACCCTACACCCTAAACCATATACTCTACAGCTTATAACATGTACACCATTCCCTACACTGCATTACCTACACCCTACACCCTAAACTCTAAAAATCCCAAAATTACCATGAAAAACACAAAAAAATACAACAATCACTATAATCCCATAAAAGCCTCCAAAATGGATATAAATACTTTTAAACCCCAAAATACATAAAAATAATAAACTCCAAATACACAAAATACTCAAAAAATCCTAAATGACCTTAAAATCCATAAAACACTAAAATCCCAAAAACCCCTTCAAACCCCTAAGATTACCCAAAACACAAAAAAACATAATAAAACCCTAAAAAACCCACAAATCACAAAACAAATAAAACACATAAAATAATAAATACTCCCATAAGACCATAAAACAAAAAAAACCTTAAAAATCCAAAATCCATTTAAAACCCTAAAACCCTAAATCCCATAAAAGTCCCCAAAAACCCAAAAACCCCTAAAATAACAAAAAAATAAAAAACCTATAAAAAATTACATTAAAACCCTAATCCCCCTTTTAACATAAAACCCCCTACAAAATTATAAATATAAAAAACCCCTAAAACACCTAATAAATCCCTACAACCCTAAAAATCCATAAAATCCTTTAAACATCCCAAAAGCAATAAAAACCAAAAAAAAACACTGAATACCCATTATTTACTAAATACCCACCAAGACCACTAAAATCCACTAAAACACATAAAACTAAAAAAGGAAAAAAACATCTCAAACTATTCAAACCCATAAAATTCTCTAAAAACACTAAAAAGAACATTAAAAATACCCTAGAACTATAAAACACCCTAAACCCCCAAAAAGACCCAAAAGGTTATGAAAGTCCTAATATACGTTAATAAAACCTTAATACCCTAAAATCTCAAAAAAAAATATCATTGAAACACCAAGATAATAGTAATTCCATAAAAACATAGAAATTATCAAAAACCCCTATACCCCATAAAGAACACTAAAAATACATAAAAACAACATAAACCCCTAAAACCCACTAAAACCAAATAGACAATAAATACACTTATAACCC
The DNA here is from genome assembly GCA_963277665.1 of Viscum album. Lineage (NCBI taxonomy): Eukaryota > Viridiplantae > Streptophyta > Magnoliopsida > Santalales > Viscaceae > Viscum > Viscum album. Next base: position 980,373,511 of record OY728165.1, on the reverse strand, counting down.
CTAACAAACCCTGAAACACGGTTCAAACCCCAATAAAACTCTTTAAGAACCAAAAAACAAAAAATGATCCTTATTACCCCAAAATCACAAAAAGTACCTTAGAAAAACAAATAATCGATAAAAGAACACAAAAATTGATCAAAAAACCTAAAACCAGATACATGATTCATAAAAAACCCTAAAATATCAAAAATAGAATCTTTAAAAGAAGTAAAAAGCCTGAAACACTAGAAAAAAAACCAATGAAAACTAAAAACCCTTAAAACCCCAAAAAACCAAAAAAAAAATCCTAAAAACCCAAAAAATATAATTATTAAAGAACACTAAAAGATACCTAAAATACCAATACAAATAAAAAACCCAAATGATTTTAAAAACACAATAAATGGATCCAAACCCCATAAAACCATAAAAGACCCTAAAATCAATAATAAACCAAAAACCCCTAAATTCAAAATGAAACCCCTAAATGAACCTAAAATCCTTTAATAAAAATAAAACTCTAAAATTAAATAAAATAATAAAAAACATTTAAATCATTCAAAACCCATAAACCCATAAAAACACAAAAAATCGTTACTCGGCCTAAAAACCCTAAAAAAATAAATGCCTAAAATCCCTTTAAACTACTAAAATAATGAACTACCAAAAAACCCATATAATGTTATAATAACCCTTCAAACCCATTGATCACCCCAGAACCCAAAGGCCACTAATACCCCTTAATATCCCTAAATTATGCAAAAATCCACATTAGAAAACACCACACAACCCTAAATATCCAACAATCCATAAGTACACTAAAACCCTTTAAAACAATAAAAACCCTTAAAACCTAAAAACCCCAACAAACTATAAGATCCATAAGTACACTAAAACCCTAAAACTATAAAAGCCTTAAAACATTAAATCCCCCAAAATTCCCTAAAAACCAAAATTACCAAAATAAACCTAAAACCAGTACAATCCCTAAAACCCCTAAAACCTATAAAAATACCTAAAATACACATGAAAATCTAAAAACAATAAATATATGAAAACCCATAAAACCCGTAAAATACAAAAAATACACTATAAGAATACAATAAGACACTTAACCCCATAAATCACCCTAAAAACCATATACCCCTAAAAACTCTAATAACCCCTAGAGCCTGTAAGAACCAAAAAAACACTAAAACCCCTTTTAAAACACTTAATACCCAAAATGAAATATAAAAAAATAAACCACAAAACTCTTAATAACCATACAATCCCCAAAAATCTATAAAAAGACCCTAAATACCATAAAACCCCTACAAATCTAGGAAAAACCCTTATAATTAATAAAATCATAAAAACCCCTATACCATAAAAACTGATGAAAACCCATAAATGCCCAAAAAGTCCATAAACACACTAAAACACCTTAAAACTTCCCAAAATAGTTTAAACATCTAAAACCCCAAAACCCCCTAAAAACCAAAAAATTCCCTTAAATTCCATAAAAGACAGCAAGACACCATAAAAACAATAAAATCCCAAAACCCTCCCCCAAAAAACAATTAAAATACCCTAAAACTATAATAAACCATATAACAATTAAACCCTACAAAACACTAAAAAACCTAATCCGCAAAAAACATCTTAAAACATGAAAATCGTAAAAATTTATTAACAAACCCTAATCCCAATAAATTAACCTAAAACCAAAAAAACACTTAAACCCATGAAATCCCATTAGAAACCATAAAAACCCTAAAAACCATAAATAAACACAAATAACTAAAAACTCCTAAAAACTCCAAAATATCAACAAAAACCTAATACCCATAAAATCATAAATAACAATATTATACCATATTTAGCCTCTGAGGTGGTGCATTTTCAGGCAGTGAAGAAATGGTTCAATGAGGATCATCAGATGTCCCTTTTTCTATAGAGATATGTTCACATAAAATTAACCATTTCTTTGTTTCAAACCGTTCAACATCATTATCCTTTACAGAAGGATGAATTAATCCTATAGGGACTATTGGTACAAGTGGGTGATTATGTGGGGGTTAAGAACTCATTAAATCAGTCCTTCTCGGATATAATTTCCTCAGATGGTCTCAAACTGGTTGATTCAGGGATCCAAGAATGCCCAATGGCCCTCGTATCCATGATTCATGGACCTTCATTCTAAAGGCAGGCACTCATTGGAAGACGATTTAATCAACAACACTTAAGGACTCTTTTTGTCAAGATGATGGGAGGTCGGGCTCACTGCACCATTCCAAATGAGGAATGTTGCATGTTCTAGGACTCTTTAATAGATCTCTGTCATGTTCATAGGTTCATGAATCCTTGTATAATTCCTAAAGAGTGTGTCGGCATGCTACCCTAATTCTGCAGGATTGTTGTAGGAATACATATATTTGATGCGACAGAGGTGATTCTAAGATGAGACATATTATAAGGAACTCTAGAGATTATCCTCATCCAGGGGGGATAGAAGGTGACTTGGTGTTGGGATTGGTCCCACAAGGAGGGATTCCTACATATCCTTTGAAGAGAAATCTGAACCCATGTAGTTCGGATTATTTGAGGATTATGCATGGGAGCTTCCCACTTTAGTAAACATGATTGGATGGACCTATTATAGATGGTCACCCTTTTAGAGCTCGGGCCTTCTGGTAGGCATCTTACGTATCCAGCTTTGTCCAGGAATCACAGATCTCATAGATTAGATTCATGTGGTTTTTATAATCCTCACAAACCTCTAAGACCCCATGAGTCATGCTTGGTCTAAGAAATAAGCGGATTTTAAATATTCAACAATGAACATGCTTCCTCCCCTATTAGTGGGGGAGGGAGATCCCGCGGCGGAAGAGGTTGTGGGGACCATCCGTGAGGGTGCAGAGTAATGAACCTTTCCATGTGAAATGACATTGAAGATCATGTGGACCTGCCTTAGATGATTTTAGACATACCTCAGTGGGAGGGCCCCAGAGAATCATGTGAGGTATACTATAGTTTAAAGACATATAGCTTGACTACTGATTAACTGGAGGATAATCATGTTGTGATGTTTTGACATGCCTAGATCATGAGAGGGACGGAAAGTGAAAACAATTATTCTAGAGGATATTAGATCAGGAGAAATGATATGGATCATGGAAGCCATTGAGGTGTACAGAGGTATGGAAGGACTCTCTTGAGAATGAATTTTCCTTTGGTAGATGACCATTATTTTGGGAAAAATATGAAGAGCCACCGGGGCATGATGTGAATAGTTAATAAGAGGTGTCCTTAAGTTGTTTGACTTCCTCCTATGATGGATGTGGAGTTTTATGTAGACCCAAATCACATAGTAAACTACAGTTTAATGTCATATAGCTTGGACAATGGCATCACAGTTTAACTTTGGTGTATTGGACTATTAGCATACAATTTAACGTCGTGTGGTTAGGATGATGACTCATAGTTTAGGTTCATGGGGTTTGGACAATGTTGTAGGAGCCATTATTAACAAGAAGATAATCAGGCTGAGATGTTCTGACATGTCCTGAACATGAGAGGGAAGGAATGTGGAAACCATGACTCTTGGGATTCATGGATCATGAGGAATGATATGGGGAATGAGAGAAATTGAGGCGTATAGTGGTAGGAAATGGCATTCCAAAGGATGAATTTTCCATTTATTAACGATCGTCTTATAGGCTTCATGTGCAGAGCCACCAGGGCATGATTTGAATAGTCAAAAAATGGTTTTTGTAAGACATTGGCCTTCTTCATCTTATAGAAGTTGAGGTTTATGAGGATCACGATTCACCAAAGAAACATGCTTTGATGGATGAGAAGGATGTGTTCATGCATTTAAGAAACAATTAGGCTATGATTTTCCATGGAGTTATCGGTCAACCTGGTATAGGAGGTAGGTGATAGGGATTTTTGGGAGGCGCATGAGGAATGTGTTTTCTCATGGTATTTAATGGGTGGATGTTTGGGCGGAACAAGGATGTAGTAGAAAATTTCATTGAGCAAGACTGAAAAGTTGATGGTGAGACTCTCCATTTATTCATGGGGGTAAGTGCTGGAAGCTATGGGACCGAATCAGAGGGTCGAGAACGTTGTCTGACACTAATCCTGATTGGGGGTACGGGGGTTGCGCCCCCATGGTATGGATCAGTAGGCCTGAACTGTTTTCCTCATAAGGTTGTTCATATATGAGCTGGCCATGTAGAAGCATATGCATGCGAGATGGCCGTGAAAAGTCAATTCACGAAGGAGCTGGTTGCGTAGAATAGTGCAAAAAAGTGATGGCCTCCAAGGACTGCCTTCATACTAGCTTCTGTATATGGGAATCTGATTACTATTTTCCCGTATATTGGCATCCGTGAACTATCTTTCCAGATATGGGAATCTGTGAACTGTCTTCTGCATATGGGAATAAAAGAACCATATTTTTTATATTTTTTATTGGTTTTCTAGTTGGCTGCGGAGGATCTTCCGAATATGATTTGTTGGGATAATTTCACGAACTAATTTCTCCATATGGTTTGCGAGATGGATTTCACAAACTGTTTATTGTTTGCGGGATTGAATCCCCAAAATACTTCGGGTGCAACAGAAATTTCTCATGCACCCTCTACATTTTACATCCACATTTACCCATCCCAAATCTCTCTCCATCTATCTTCTTCCCCATATTTTTCAATTCCTTTGGTGGTAATTTTACACAGTTCTAAGGAATCTTTATATGCGGTACGCGTGACACTTTCACCAAAATCCCACAGAGGGATATCATTACCCGCAGAAGACTCGGTCAACTGGGGTTTATGGAGGCTGTATTAGGTCGTCAACATCTCCTCATCCACAAACCATATCGTTTGGGCGGATGGTACGCGAGGCACACATCCATTGTATTTTCACCAGTGAAAATAGTTCGCAATGACTTCAGTTTGTGGGTGGAAATTCACCGCGAACAGCGTCATTCTCTCACCAATGCCTTGTGGTCCATCGCATGTAGGTTATCCACATACCAAATGGTTCAGGATTTATCCCTTCCATGAAATTTTCCCAGTAATCGATACGTGGCCTAGCTGAATTCCTTTGAAAAATTTTATTCCCTCACACATCTCCTCATTTTTTCAATAAAACATGCATCCACCTTCTTTACCAAACTTTTGGGAGTATTTTCCTTCCCTTTGGTGAATTTTCGAGACCCTACAGACCCTAAAACCATGAAACTCTTAAATTCTATGAAATTCAATAAGACACCAAGAAAGCCCAAAAAAATCAAAAAACCCTAAATCCCCAAAAATAATACAAAAAACCAAAAAACCACTAAAACCCCTAAAAACCCATAAAAACCCTAAAATACCATAAATCCACTAAAACCCACATAAACTCTAACAAAATTTTGAATACATAAAACACAATAAAACACAATAAAACACCTTAATATACTAAATCTAAAAAACCCTAAAAACTGTTAATAATAATAAAAATAACTTAAATCCCCTAACCCCCCCCCCCCAATCCAAAAATATCCCTAAAAAACATAGAGTTATTTAAAGAAGCATAAAATACCTTTAAGGCACTAAAACCCCAACAGTTTCTTAAAGACCCTAAAACCCATAAAAAGTACCCAAATATGCTAAAACACTAAATGAACCTAAAAAATTCAAAATACAACAAAAAAATTAAAAACCATAAAAACTATAAAATACACTCAATACCTAAAAAACACCGCAAAATCATACAATCACTCTTACATATAATGAAACCCTAAAGAAAACTAAAAATACTAAAACCATAAAACCATAAAAACTAAAAAAACCATGAAACCCTAATATGCCCAAAACAAATTTATAGACCCTCATAAACCGTAACATATCCTAAAACCCTATAAAAACCTATAAAACATTAAAATCTCAAACAAAACCATACCAAACCAAAAATCCTAAAAAAACTAAGACCAATAAAAGACCTAAAAGAACCTTAAAACCCCCAAAAATACTAAAATACAGGAAACAATCGAAAACAATAAAATCCATAAATAAATCTTACACACCCCTAAAAACACATAATACCCAAAACCCAAATAACCCAAAAAATCCCAAAAAACCCAAAAAAATCCAAACCACCCTAAAATCTATCGAAACACCAAAACTCCTAATATCCATAAAAACTATAAAATACCCTAAGGACCAACAACACACTAAGAGGCCCTATAAATTCAAAAATTCCCTAGGAAACCCTAAAACCACTAAAAACTTTAAAAAAATGAAAAATTTTGTAAATCCTCTAAAAACCAAAAAATCCATATACGATTCTAAAAACTCTAAAATGTCAAAATCAATTATAAAATCCAAAAAATCCAAGAAAAACCTAAAACAATTAAAACAATTGAAGACCCTAAAACCCCTAAAACGAAAAAAACCATAAAAAACCCAAAACCCTGTAAAAAAACATTATACAAACCCTAAACCCCCAAAAACATTAAAACTTCTAGAAAACCAAAAAATTGTTAAAAAAAGAAAACCTTAAAAACAAAAAAAACTGAAAAAACCCATAAACCCCTTTAAAACCCCTAAAACCCTACAAAACCCTAAATACATTAAAGGCCTAAGAAAATAATAAAAACACCTAAAGTTATCTAAAATCCCTAAAACCCGTAAAAAACCTAAAAGAACCTTAAATACTATAAACAATTCAAAAAAACCTGAAAAAAAAGAAAACCCAAAAAATAATCCCCAAAACTTATAGAAATCTCCAAAAACATAAAAACCACAAATCCCCCTAAAACACATAAATATCCTAATCCCCCAAAAAACTAAAAAAACATTAAATCCACTAAAAACCCTAAAAACAATAAAAACCTAAAAAACTCAAAATCCCCAAAGAGAAAATAAAAAGTCTAAAAACCTTAAACAAACTAAAAACTATAAAACCCCTAAATTACATAAAACACCTCAAAACATGGAAAATAATATTTAAACCCACAAGACATTAAAACAATACAAAAAATTCCAAAAATATTGAAACCCTAAAAAAAATCCCCTAAAAACCCTAAAAAAAACCAAACACCGTGAAGCCCCTAAACGACATGAGAAACCCTAAAACACTAAAAAAACCCTAAAAATCCAATAAAGCTAAAAATTTCTAAAAAACATAAAACCCTAAAAACCATAATACACCCTAAAACTACTAAAATCCTAAAAATTACTAAATCTAAAAAAAATAAAAAACCCTAAAACCCATAAAATCCCAAAAAAACACCCAAAACCTAGTAGCTCTAAAAAACTATAAAACCCTTAAAAACCAGTAAAATACCCTAAAAACCTTAAAAACATGAAACCCAAAAAATTATAAAATCCACTAAACCCCATTAAACCCCATTTAAATACCCTAAAAGTACATAGGACCCCTTAATCTATTTGAAAACACCAAATCCCCTAAAAACACTAAAACCCTCATTAAATTAAAACCCCTTCAAAACCATAAACACCCTAAAACCCATGGAACACTAAAAAAACCATGAAAAAACCTATTGATCCCTATGAAACTAAAGATAAATTATAAACCAAAAACCCAACAAGTCCTTAAAAACTAAAGGAAAACTACAATAACTAAATTCACTAAAACCACTTAAAACCCCAAAAATATTCGTAAAAACCCAAAAACCCAAAATCCTTTTAAAACCCTAAAAACCATAAAACCTATAGAAACCCTAAAAATACTAAAAACTATAAAACACACTAAAATCTTCATAAATCCCATAAACCATTAAAAAGAATCCTCTAAAACCCCTAAAAACAGTAAAACCCCTAAAATCTATAAAAAGATCAAAAGACCCTATGACACCCAAAACCCATTAATACCCTTAAAATCTCTCAGAACCTCTAAAAATACTAAAAAAATAATAAAGTAAAACCATAAAACCCAATATAAACCTTAAAAGTCCCTTAAAACATTAAAATCCCAAATGTCCTAAAAACCACAAAAAACTAAAACCCCTATAACAATATTAAAAATACCACAAAATCATAATTAATAAAATAAATCATTAAAAAACTAAAACCCCTAGAACCCCAAAGTGTCCTAGAAACCCTAATGACAATAAAAACCCAAAAAAATCATAAAAGACCCATAGATTCCCTAAAAAATAAAAATCCCAATATACTATTAAAGAACCAAAAAACCTCATGAAAACATAAAATATCCACAAAAATCCAAAAAACACAAAAAATACCTAAAATCCTAAAAACCTAAAAACCATAAAACAGTAAATACCAACTAAATTACACTAAAAACCATTAAAACCATAAAATAAACTAAAAAAACTTAAAAACCCACAATACCCTTAAATAACATAAAAACCCTAAAAGACTCTAATAACCATAATTGTCCCTAAAAATCCTAAAACCCATAAAGGGATATAAAAATCCTAAAAATGTAAAGGACAATAAAAACCCCAACAACCACTCAAGGAAAATAAAAACCAATAACCCACTAAACCACCTTAAAAACTAAAAACTCTGAAAATATACTTCAAAAATCCTTTAAAAATATCAATTCCTCTAAAAATACATATGGACCCTAAAACCCTAAACACAGTAAATTTCCCTAAAACAAAAAAACCCTAAAAAACTAAATGTTTAATTATTTTTTTAAAAACCAATTATAATTTTAGAAATACCTAAAAGCCCTAAAAATCTAAGAGGACCATAAAAAACATTAATAGACACTGAAAGCCCAAAAATCCTAACAAAATAAAATAAAAACTCTAAAATACCATAAAAACCCATATATATATCCTAAAAACCATAAAAAAAATAAAAACAGTAGAACCATAAAAATTCATAAATCCCTATAATACGCTAAAAATATAAATCCCCTAAATGATCCAAAAATTCAAAAAATCCCAAAAATCTCAAAAGTCCCTAAAACCCTATAAACCAAAAAATCCTTAAAACCTAAAACCCACTAAAAATCCCTAAAACCATAAAACATAAGAAACCATGAACAACCATAAAATCGATAAAAACATTAAATAAACATTAAAACCCATAAAAAATTATGAATAACACAAAAAACCCAAAAAATAAAAAAATTATCATTATACCCCATAAACCCTAAAACCCCAAAAAACATTTAAAACAACAAAAAAATTTATAAAAACACAAAAAACATCCTAAAACCCTCATCCCTTTAAAAACCCTAAAAAAATAAAACCTTTAAACCTCCTAAAAAATCCAAAAAAATAAATACCTCAAAAAACCCAAAAACCCCATGAATAAAAAATAAATCATTGATAAAGAATAAAAACTTCAAATCCCAGAAAATTGTAAAAAAATAAAGACCCAAAAAACCCAAAAAATACATTATAAAAACTAAAATTCTATAAAATCACATAAAAACCTTAAACACCAAAAAAATACCTAAATTATGCTAAAAAATTTAATAACCCAAAAGCCCGAAAAGCCCTAAAACACCCAATACCCTTAGAACCCCTAAAATACATAAAATCCTAAAAGTAATAAAAACCTTAAAAAAATTAAATATATAAAAATAAAAATAATATAATCCCTACAAAAACCCAAAAAAATCAAATAAAATCACTTAAACCCTTACGAATCCCAAAAAACCTAACAACACATAAAATACCCTAAAACTATAAAACCCACAAAACAACAAAAAGCTAAAAGAACCCATACTAAACCATAAAATAACCTATAAAATTCCTAAATTGTGATAAAAACCCACTAACCTCTATAAAAATTCGACAATCCATTAATGCTTCCAAAAACCCAAAAACTAAAAAAAAACCTATAGCACCCTAAAACCCCCCAAAACCATTAAGACAATAAAATGTTACCCTAATGAAATAAGAATCCTAAAACATCCCCAATAAACCCTAAATAACTAAAAAACACTAAAAACCATAAAACCATAAAAACCCATAATTATGTATAAAACCCTTAAAAACTCTAAGACCACTTTACATATCAAAAACACCTAAAACCAAAAAAAATCATAAAAATCTAAAACCACCCAAAGATAAACTATAAAGGAAAAATTACCCTAATAAAATACAAAAGACACATAAAAAACTCAAAACCCAAATAAAACCATAAGATCCCAAAAAACACTAAAAACCAAAAAAATGCTAAAAACCTAGAAATCCTAAATCCATCCAAAAACCCTTAAACCCAAAAAAACCCGAAATACCACAAAAAACATAAAGTACTATTAATGTACCCTAATATCTATAAAACCCCTAAAATCGCTAAAAACACTAAAAACCAAAAAAGTAACCAAAACCCCCAAAAACTGCTACAAACTATAAAAACCTAAGAACATAAAATCCCAAAATCCCAAATAAAATCTAAAATCATTTAAAAGTATCAAAAAAAATCAAAAACCATAAAACCATATAAATCTCGAAAAAAATAAATCCCCCATAACAATCTATAAAAGAAGTAAAAGCCCCTAAAACCCGTAAAAGTCCCTAAAACCAGAAAAATTCTCAGAACCTTAAAGGTGATAAAAATAAAAAAATTGTATAGAATCATAAAATCCCTAAAATCATAAAGGTCCATTGAAACACTAAAAAACATAAAAGCACTAAAAAATCCATAAAATAGCCTATGAAAATTAAAACTTATATAACCCCTAAATCCCAACAAACTCAAAAAACCCCAAAAAATTGCATAAAAAACCTAAAAATCCTCGACAACACAAAAAATTATCAAAAAGAAAAACAAAACTAAATTGTTTTTAAAAAACATTAAAAATTGTGAAAACCACTAAAAATCCTAAAACCCCCTAAAATCACTTGAAACCATAAAAACCAATAAAAATGAAACATTATAACCTATAAAAATCCTTAAAACCCATATAAAAACATAAATACCATTATAAAACCTAAAAAATCCCAAAATTGTAAAAAAACCATAAAACCCAAAAAAATTTAAAACCCCATAAATCCTCAAATACATGATAAAACCCCTAATAACCCAAAAAACAGTAAAACACTAAAATACATAATAACCCTTAATCACATAAATGACTTTAAAAACCTAATAAAATGCTAAAATACCCTAATCCCCATTATATTAACTAAAAACACCAAAACCCATAAAAACATAAAACACAAAAAATCATAAAACCATAAAATCCAATAAATCCATAAAGCATTAATCCCTATTAAAACCCCCAAACATCCAATAATTCCTATACAACCTTAAAACCCTAAAAACTAAACAACAAAAAAACCCTAAAATAACCTTCAATCCCAAAAAAACTAAAAATGATTAAAAACCTAAAACCCCAAAAAATCATAATAACCTAAAAATATTTTAAACCCCCTAAAACCATTTCAAACCACAAAGATTCATAAATTCCCAATGAATACACAAAAACCATAGTACCACTAAAATCACAACAAAAACTATAACCAATAAATCTCAAAAAAAAGTCCACAAATAACCTAAAAACACATAAACCCTCAAAAAATATTTAAAAATATATATGAAGCCTAAAAATATCTAAAAACTATAAATTTGTAAGAAACGCTTAAAACGATAAAACTCTAAAACCCCTTAAGTATCCATAAATCCCCTATGACAATAAAAATATAAAACCACCTAAAATCATTAATACAAAACCCTTAAAACTCATAAAACACATAAATAAATAAAACCCCAATAAACTCTAAAAAACGTAATAATAATCCCTAAAAATCCAAAATACACTAACAACCCTATAGGACACTGAACCCCCTAAAACCCCAAAAAACCCAAAAAAACCCCTAAAATCCCAAAAATCCAAGAAAATTATTAATAAACCTAAAATTACCTTAAGACCCTAAAAACATTGAAAACCCCTACAATCACTAAAGGAGCTTTAAAACCCTAAAAACATAAAACTCCAAAATGATTTAAATAACATTAAAAACCCTAAAAATCATTACAAACCATAAAATGTTAAAACCCCATAAAATAATTGTTCCGCACTTCCTTGGAACGTGTGTTATAGTTTAAGAAACACTAATTCCAGACAGTTTCCATTGGATTTATACATGGAAAAGGAAACATCCAATAGTTATTTATCCAAAAGGTACAAACATTCCAATGGAAAGAATTCTTTATATTTGAACATAAGATACTTAACAACATGCATTGCTTGAGAGGATGGTAGGTCTGAATCATCACAACATTTTAGGGTGAATTATTGTCTACTCTAGGAATCTCTTTATTGATTAATGATATTTTCCAAAATCCTTATTAATTTACAATGTATAACATATGATTCCCTTGGAATTTTCAATCAATTAGTAGCATGTGTGAAATATAGAATGATCAGTATGTATTAGAAGTTCTTCATTAATGGATACATACATATGTATTCACGATTCTCCACCAATGGTATCCTCTCATATACTATTTATAGATTCTTTTAATCATCATTATGATGATACTATTTTTTAAGCCACTTAGTGGGGAACTCTAGAATTTATTGTCCTCTAGGAAGATGAAGGTTTGTTTTTATGTTGGGATCATACCCATAAATTGGGCTACCTATGGATCCTTATGAAATGAATTAGAACCCTCATAGTTTAGTGCTGGTTAATGGGAAACATCATACATTTTATGGTCATGTGATAAGGACTTATCAATATAGTTTAATGTCATGTGGTAAGGAATTCTATATGAAATGTTCTTAGTCAAGGTTTGGTGTGGGAATTCTGCCTAAGCGGCCCAAGGGGCGTGGAATGAATTTGGTCTTCCAAGTAAGATTGGACCTTATTGGGAATATGTCCCAAAAAGAACATGGTTGATTTGAAGTGTTCGTTTTGAAACTCATGGAGGATTTCTATGTATCCCAATTGGATGAGAATCCAATCCCATGTAGTTTGACGAGTCTCATAAGAGAGTGTAGTCCTTTTAGAGAAATGAGTTTGTGCTTACTTTATAAATGGAATGCCTATGTCATTTTGGGGGTTTAATTTTGGGATTATTACTAAGTAGGATTACCATATTAAGGGATCTATGGTTGGAATACTGAAGAGGATATCCAATTAGCTCAGTCCTTGAGAAGGATTCCCACGTATCCCAATTTTGGTGGGAATCAGATTTCTTATAGTTCATTCACCATAGGTGTTTGATAAAATATTATAATCATCACGAATCTCTAAGCACATGTGAGTCATGATTATTGTGAGAAACACAATAATGTGAAATATTCAAAAAATTCTCCCATACTTTTGCTCCACCGATGGTGGAAGAGGACACACTTAAAATTGTGACTGGGGAAGTGGCAGAGGTGATGAGCCTTACCTCTATTCAATTTACATTGGACAAGGGTCCAATGTAAGGAAGCATTGAAGGTGATGGATATAGATAGGTTCAATACAACAACCTTATACATTAAAGGTTAGCAGCTTACACCATGATGTCTTCCCTAGAATATATTTTTAGGGGAGGGAGATGCCTCATTTTCTTAAATGGAAAAAGAAAGTGTGAATTTTTCCATCCCTACCCGAGACCTGAGGTTCATGGTTTTAGAGATGTGAAGGGGAGGTCAGAACCTAAACCCAAATCCTCTGAACCCGGAACTCCCTTTCATTATTCCTGGGAGAATGTTCCATGTGACTAAGTATATACAAACCCACAAAAACACTACAAACCATAACCCCATTGTGAAAAAAAATGTGGAATACCTCTGACTGTAGATATACAAACCCAAATAAGAGACACAATTATGTACCTTTTTTAATGGTTTGATATGTTAGGTGGTTTTGGTGGAGCTCTCAATAGAATCTATTTCAGAAAAGGAAGACAATGAAGAATAATCCTTGCCATGAATGGATTTGAAGTGGGAATAATGTCATATAAACTGAAGAGATTGGTGAATCAATGAAGGGAGCCTAACTAAGTACTGGAGAGTAAGTATGGGTGTTCAGGTAGGCTTAGGAAACCTGATGTTCACTTAAGTGATGAACAACCTAGATGTTAAAACATTGGGGAGACCTGACTCGAGCCCTCAAGAGTATTCAAAGGAATTCCCAGAAGTGGGGTGCTCAAGATCCTTTTAGAGGAATAGGTGGCATGCAAGTGTTTCTAATTTAGTGAGGTTATACACTTTATGCAGACATGTATTTGGGATTTCAAACACTAAAAGGACTTAAGTCTTATGATCTTCATACAATTCCTCCGCTCTAAATGTTAATGTGATACCATGAATGTTTCATAAGACTTGGGCGAAGCACTAGGGTGACCAGAGTAGCAATTAGACATCAGGGAAATTCAACTGGATAAATGAAGTCCCCAGGGGGCTATTTATAAGAAAAATAGGACCCTGGGAAAAAAGATATTGGGATTGCAAGTGGTTTGTGTTCCAAATTGTGGTTCACAAGTACCTTTCCCTACAAAGGTGTTTTGGATAGACTAAGATGATCCAATTTCCAATCCTTTTCAAATATTGATTTTCATCATGTGTTTTTCTAATTGTTTCTAAGAAATTTCCATTTTTCATTTTTTAGACTCTATGAAGAAATAAAGTGTCAACAAAATCCCCTGCTCAGAATGGGATCTATAATAAAAATAGGTTCCTATACTGGGAAAAATTTATGAACAAGAAAAAAGAGGTTAATGTGCCACGTAAGTGGTAGCACACAAGGTAAACGTACAACACAATGGGTAGTGCGCATGATTATAGAGTTCAAGGTAACTCACATCGCTTATATATATAGACATAATTTCTGAAAAAATTCAAAGGACTTCTAATAATCCAGATGTTGGTGTGAAATTACTTTTCTTTATGACACTTCTGTTTAGTCAAACTTATTCTGTATGTTTTTTATTTGCATGCTAAAACTAGGGAACCACACTTGCGTGCTAGTTTTATACATTCTCTCCATGTTCAGACTTTTGTGCCTTAATTCCTTTGTGAATTTTTTCTCAATTACTATGTCAAAACATCAAAAAATGAACTTACTGTAAATATGATTTTTGCTCCCTTTTTCAGGTTCAATGGATCCCTAAACTATCAGAACAACTGATTAATTTTCCTCTAAAGAAATTTATGACATGATGAAGGTTTTTGGTCATGACTACTTTGAAAAATGTTAAACTACACTCCCATACATGAAAAAATTTGTGAATAAATTCCTCATCAGTTTTACATGGAGCACTTATTTTTGTTTCTCTTTTTATGTCTATCTACAGGATGCCAACATTGCAGACCCGATGAACTATATTAAAATTTCATGGATTCAACACTATACCAATTTCTTGTCTACGAAGGTTTCTATTGTGGGATCATATGTCAATATTGGGACCGAAGATAAGGCCCATTTCATACATTATAACCTATGTGCTCTAAATTTTAAGGTACATTCACCTGATCTATAGATACACAACTATTTGTCCATTTTTCAAGATTCTGATACGGTTTAATCAAAAAACTATAAGAAATGATGGTATTTCCTACTAGGAGTGTCTGTAAAACCTATATGAATGTGGGCATATTGTGTGAGAATAATTTGTGCAGAGTTTACGTGTGACTTAAAAGGTGATGGAATCTATGAGGAAGTATGGGTCTCGAAAACCTACGTATATAGAAATGAAAATTTTTACAAAGCTATTATAATGATGGAGTCCAGAAACTAAATCATTCTATTTGAAACAATGGGTTAGTATGCATAATATTGTGGGATGTCTACTATATATCTAGACCTCCAATTCTTGGAAATATGTATGATGAGTTTATTCCTGCCAAGGTGACATGGAATGACTCTGAAAAAAAATATTTGGTTCGTGAGTTGATGAAAATATTTTATAAAATCAATAATATGACCACAATAATGTCCCATAAAATATAGGATATTCATCTAGAATAGTGGATGGAAATATTCCCAGTAAAGAAGAAGGAAAAAGGTCACACTTGATCTAGTCCAACCAGTTATCCAATAGTAGAGAAGAGAGGTATGCCTGAAACTTGTTGGCCAATATTAGAGAAATGAGAGTTCGAAAAGTGGGGGTAAGAATTCAATTCCAAAATTCCAATGAATACATGTCTTATAGGTTTCCTATCCACATGGCTCATCATGTATCTATTACTCATTCCATATTCAAATGGAGAAGTGAGGCAATGAACATTTTTTATTGCGGTCAAGATGCACAAGAAGAGGATGGTAGGGTTGGCTACCCTTATTTTGGAAAAGATTCATAGGATCTTACTGCATATTCACAGAGGGAATACTCCTTTAAAAATAGGGGGACCATTCTAGTTTTTATGTTGGTGGATCACCACCTATTTCATAAGTTATTTTGAGAGAATTGGGGTACATGTCTTTGGATGTTCTTTCCGACCATCTTTTCATGATTTCTCTTGTATTTTCACCTTTTTCTCTGAACTCTTATGATATCTTTTCCTAGTTGAGTATTTATATGGATTTTCATCTATTCCCTTATGGGAATATGCCTACAGGTTGATTTTTTAATGATGGCATTGCCAGCTTAGAGCTAAGGGGATATATGTTAGAGTGTAGAGATGGCATAATGGCCATTAGGATTGGTGAAGAAATTATATGTAAGGAATATTCTCCTTATAAATGCGCACATCAATTCAAATGTCCAAAAAATTACTATATCCCATCACATGAATGTCTGTTTAAAGAAATATTGATTGTTTATTGACAACAATAGTTACTGACATCTGTGGAAAAAACTGAGACAATATTTAATTTAACTGTCGTTGCTTCAATAAACAGAGTGACTGTGTGGTATGCTGAAAACTGGATCACATCTTTTTTATAAAGAGTTATTAAACAATGTTTTCCCTTTAGTGGGGATAAATAGAGGTAGTTGGAATGGACCCTTTCATTTGTAAGGCAATTCTTCTTCATGAGGGGCCAAATCATTTGAGTTAGAGGGTAGAGGGGACGAGGATCCAAATTCACCGAAGTGACCCTGTGAAATATACAATCCACCTGTTAGAGTTACAAGAGCCTCCCAATCAATACCTATTGACTCTATACTGATGTGGTATAGTTGCCACCATTTCGAGGAACAATTAGTCACATTTTCTCATACCCTTAATGTGAGTGCCATAATTGGGATGAAACTGAAATCCAAAACCACAGGATCATCTTCATAACCCTCTGGCATGTATTCTAAATATATTATACTAGAGGATATTAAACCATGGTAATGTTTTCATTGTGATTCTGAAACCATGTGGATGGATTTATGTGAAGGGTTGTGCATTCCATGAAAAGAGGATCTATGGGTCTCCTCAACTATAATATTTATGAACAATCATGATGAACTAAGATCATTTATCCGAGAACTGGAAATGATTATATACACAACCAATGAATCAATTCCCACCATGAAACAGGTGAAGGAAATGATAGATCATGGAACAAATGATGAGATTGACCTTTGATTAGATAAATAATGGCATGATATTTCTGATCCTAAAGATGTTTGCTTCCATTTACTCAAATTCTCTTCTACTTTGGAAATTGAATTTAGTGAAAAAATTATTACTCAGATGAAATATCATTTTAACATGATTCTAGCTAATGAAAAAATCTACTATTGTTCCATCTCCCTGATATAGCCCTCGTGGCACTTCTCTGGGAGATATTGAATCACCCCGTGATTAGGGAGAAATATCTCTATGCCAACAATCCATAGAGAACGATATATAAAGGGTATTGCAGTCTCCAATTCCTGTTTTTGGAGATGGTGACACAAGTCCTCTGATGAATGCAAAGAAACAACATCATCAAAGAAACAATACCATGGTAAAATGTTTTCTCAGTAGTGGTATGCCTTCCTGAAAATATGAAGTTTAACATTATTCATGAAAAAGTGCTTAAACTTCTTGTAATTTTATGACCCTATTTAGTTTCTTATCTTAAAGAAATTAATGATAAGATTCATGGAACAATGGAATGTGCTTTTGAAGATGAAAAAATTACTCGTATCCTGGTGGTTCTTGAAGAGTCATTGAATCCAAAAGCACTAACATCTATTCACAACACTACTCTTATTCCTGTTATTATAAGATAGAATACGTTTGGTAATTCAACAGTGATTCATAAGACATTAAATGTAATAACAACTGACATCCATCATGTTATACTTTAGGTTCATCACATTCACTAGAACAGCCTGCAACAACTGATGCTTACACCACAAATGTTGTTGGGGAAGATTATTAGTGTAAATTGTTGTCGGAGGAAGGATGCAAAGCAACCACGCTGAGTTCTCCCAAAGGTGAGACTAACATGGGATCTTGGATTTCAATAGATTCTATAATGAACCATGTCATGTCTTTTTAATATGTATTAGAATATGTTAATATACCAAATGCATTAGAATATTATGATTTTACTTTTATAGAACCCATTGGACATGATTTTTCATTACTCGTCCTTCTAATCATCTTATGATAAAATTTCTAACCATATTTGGTTGAAATATGATGTTTCATCTAAATAAACTACTATCATGATTATGCCTGAATGATTCATTGGCATTAATCTCAATCCTACCATTATAGAGTCCTTGAATCAGGTGAATTATGGGACAAAAAATCATCCTAAGATTTATTCAGAGGGTCCTATGAAAATTAAAGAGAGCATCCCCCATCCAGATATATCAACCAAAACCGTCAAAATTTAGAACATTGGGGAGGATTATTTGTAAGATAATAAAATAATATTAGGTAACAGATATTTATATTTTTATTTTTCTCACTCTTTTTATCTATTGAAACTAACCATAACCATAATTTTTAATTCTCTCTATAGAGATATCAACATCAACGGATAGATCCAGTGGGGAAGCCTCTGCATCAGCTCAAATAGAATTAGGAGGTGAAGCAACCACTATCAAGGAAGGAGAAGAACAAGGAACATCATTAGTAGAATTAATCATAGAATATGTCCCTCCTTATGATTGTGATTTTGAATCAAAACTATTACTACAAAAGGCCCTTCTTCGTTCACGTTTCAAGGCATTGAAAAATATATTTATGATAATATCTAAAATTGTCCTTAAGGAAATTCCATCAAGAATTCCATGACTTTAATCATTGTTTATCATATTGGGATTTAGAAGTTTTGAATACTATGAAATTCATACTGCAGTGAAACAGATTATCAGAAATAGGGACAAAGAGAAGAATCTTTGGGAAGATATAATAAAAACTGAATTTTTGATCAACACTGAAGTATTTCAAGTTGTGTTATACCTAGATGATGCAAATCATTCTACAAAGTTGAAAGAACTGAAGCAGAAGATTAAACAACAGACTGCTCAGTAGCTGAATCTTTAATAAGAGTTAGATTGTATCACAGAGGAGATTGACCAGCTTCATGATTCATTTGGAGAAGTCCATAAGGATGGTGAAAATTCCATTACAGATGCTTTGGAAGCAAATCACCTTACTTACAATAATGAGACTGGTCGGCTAAACGAACTTCAATAGGCAGCATATGGGGCTAAAAAGGTCATTAAAAAAAATGAAAAGATATATAGAAAAAATATTGTGATTTATGAAAGAATAGATAATTTATTATGGGGATTCTCCTTTGTGAATTTTGTACCCAGAAATTAAAAGAATTTCATCTTTAATAATCTATGTTTTCATTCTTTCATGATCTCTTTTTTACGTACTCTAATGGTCATAGTAAGCATAGTTTTATTTTTACTAGGATTATATAGACAACCCCAAAACGTTTTATCTTTTTAATTTTTATTGATCAATATTACCTAAACCATATAAAAATGTTTTTTTAGTGATTCGGGACTAGAATTTTGTCTATAGTCCCCTTTGTGGGTTTCCAATCTTGCGAGTACCAAGTCTCTTATTATTGCCAGTTTAGAGTCATTCATGTTGGACTAGAAATAACTTTTGTTTAAGGTCGTACAACATTGACCATTAATTTTTATATTAGATCCCAAAAAAGGCTCAATGTCTATGAATTACTCTAATATTATTTAAATATTTCCATGGGGAATATATAGCCATGATTTTTATGGTCAAAAAATCTAAATCTTGTATAAAAATAATGGATGTCTCTTCCATGAACAACGTTACCATTAATGGAAAAACCCATTATAGGGGTTGTTTTATTTTGGGATGACTGGGGCATATGATGCATATCAAAATCATGGAATCTTTTGACTGAAAGGACTTTTATGTAGAAAACTTTTATGCAAGGCCTTTGGGGCACGTATTGCATAGTGAAGCAAAAAAGAGATCTTAGGATTTTAACATTATACTATTTATAGACAAGGGAAAATATGATTTGGGTGAATCAAGAACACAATGGGTGGTTTTTCAAAGGAAATGGAGTTTAATAATAAATGGTTATCTATTCCGACGTTTTTCATGAATAAAAAATCACTTCTACATAAATATGGTGCATGAGGAATTGTTAAAATTTGTCATAAAGGTGAATTTATGATATCGGGATACGTAGTTTTAATTCATGCAGTGAGGAAATAGTACTATGCAGTTTAAGTCATGAATTATGAAAGTTGTGTTGATTTAATTTTAAGGTCTTTAAAATTGACCAAAGGTTTGAGACTCTCCCAATTTCATGGTAATTTATTTGGAAAATTACTACCATGTATGAGTATGGAAGGGAAGGATTGTAAACTGTGATTTGGGAATTTTTGGATCTGAAGAATGATATGGGAAATGGGATAAAAGGAATTAGAAGATGTTTTTCTTAAGAATGAAGTTACTATTATTTGGTGAACCCGTTATGGGGGTTGTGTTATGTAGTTCCAACTAGGTAATATATTGTATATCCAAATAGAGTAATTTTTTGATGGACATGTCCAATATATATGTAAATTATGCTTGGACACCTAAGGGCATGTACTGTATAGTCGGGAAAAATATTTCTAAAAAATATGAAATTCCATTACTGAAACCCAAATAATGTTTATAGAGATTCAGATTTTCCACAACATAGATTTTGGTTTGTGGATAAAGGTACATGAATACCGAGATAGTATTTTAAATCATGATTTCCAAAGGATCAGAGGAATATAATTTCTATGAAAGCCTGACCCAAATGTCAGAAGTATGGTGTCTGTAGTTTTAGGTCACATGACTCGGAAAAAAATAGAAATAGTATGTGATATGTGGTCAAGTGATCCAAGGTTATTTCATATTGCTTTGAATGCACGGAGAGGGAAATGTGTAAACTATGGCCTCGAAGACTTTCAGATTGATAGAAATTTAATGGGACAAATATACATGAGTGGAAGCATTAAAATAGAAATCCTTGCATATTGTTATTTATGTTTTATGGGGACAAATGAAACTTTAAGAAAGAAAGAAATTACCATTATTTGACAAACATGTTACGATGGTTTTTTATATAGGGACAACTATGGCATATGCTACATTTCCAAATAGTTGTATCTTTTGACTGACATTCATGTTATGTAGTCAACTTATCTAGGGTCATCTAAGGACACATTCTGCATATTCAGGAAAAATATTTCTCAGATATCAGAGACTTTGTCACTAAAATCCATAAGAAATGTAATGATGATCTGAAAATATTCAAGTGGAAGAGTATGAAATATGAAAAGAGGGAAATTCTAAATGCACAAGAGAAATATTTGAATCAATATTGGATAAGTGTTTTGATTCCCTTAAATAGATTTGACTCATATGTAAAATCATGATATTCTAGTTTTCTCTGTGGGCTCTCTAAGGAAAGAACCCAAGAGATAAAAAAGTATATTGTGATCCAGACAAGGGGCCGAAGCCTATATTTCTCTATATATCTTATATGGATGAGAATCAATCCAAGCGTAGTTATTTGGGTGCTTTTCATTTGAATATCGTTCATCCATGACTTTGTGTTGTGTAGTTTAGAGTCATGCAATGAGGGTTTTGTGTTGTTCAATTGAGAGTCCCATAGTGAGGACTTTGTTCTTTGTTGTTTAGAGTCATGCAGCGAGGACCTTGTGCTATTTAGTTTAGATTCATGCCGTGACGACATTTTGTTCTATATTTTTGAGTCATGAAGCGAGGTCATGAAAAGATTCCAATGTAAAAAAGGGATTATTGTGGCTGGACTAGGGAATTAATCCCAGGTGTCACTACATATCTCATACAAATGAGAATCGAGTTTTATGTAGTTCTTGACCATTACCTATGCATATTCGATTCATACACTAGGAATAAATGGGGTTTCTTATTTTGAATGGTCCCATGATTTGAGATATAGGTGTCTCTATGTATCCCATTAATATTGAGAATCAAGATAAACATTACTCTTGAAACCATCATTTCCCACACTAATCATGTTTGACGTGGGAGATGGGTTTTTAACACATTAGGGAAGAATGGTTTAATCATAAAACAAAACATGGTTTGAAGATCAAACAATGTATTTAAAAGAGAGATTTCTGTATATCTAGTTCATAAACACGAGGAGAAAATGGGAAATATTTTTTTGTGGTTGTGGTTGGGACCATGATTGGAGATTCATGAATCTATACGTATCTCATTCAAAATAAGAATCAATACAAACATAGTTCATGAAATGATACCCCTATGCAGATGTAATTAAAACATTAGGGGAAATGGAACTCATGTACTACTAAGGAGTTGTAATGAATTCATTGATGCTTTCATATAGAATCTCTTAACATCAACTAGAGAAGACATTAACGGTACAGTTTAATGTCATCTAATGTGGAAAAATGATGTCATTTAGTTCAAGATTTTTCGACATGGACAAATATGCCAAACATTTTATCATCATGCAGCTCTGACACTTATGGTTTTTATGCAGTTTAATGTCTTGAAACTATGACTTTGTTATGTGGAGTTTTTAGAAATGCAGTGAGAACATATGATGTAGTTATAAAAATTATTTCTTTATGAATCTCTCATTGGTTGGATTTGTAATAAGCTCTCCATCCATTGAGATTAGGGAATAATCTACATTTGAGTATACCTTATTTATGGAATAAGGTCCTTCCCACATTGGATCATTCTTTGGAGACTTATTTCCTAGTATCATTAGAGTCTTGGGGAACAATAACAATTATCCTTGATTAAATTAATGGAGGTGGACTTTCATTTTAAAATCTCATGCGATTCTGTTTTGATAGAAATATCAATGATGAAAAGTATGGAATGTATTTTCATCTAATAATCCCACCTCATCTAATAAATTTTTATACTTTTAAATTGTATACAGCGGATCATATATTGAAAGTTAGAGTGAAGGTAATTGAATTACAATTGTCAAAACTACTTCTGTTCAGTACAGTAATGAGTATGGAGTGGCCTGAGTGGACGCATGATTAGTAGTTTGATTAGACCATATAGTGTTAAAAAGTTTATCATGCCTAGATTTCCATTCCATATCAACTATCATATTGAGTATATATGATAATGTCTTCTTGAAATCCTCTATCTATCAATTGGTTATGTCAGGATAGCGATATTAATGGTTGGATTTGATACTGTGCTCCCAATATTACATTTTTACCTCAACAGAATAGAAATTGTGTTTGTTGTCCATTAATATAGTATCAGGGACACCAATTATGGTGATAATGTCATTTTCTAAAAAACTAACAACGTTTTTGGATTTGACTTCATTGAAAAGTATTGACTCATCCAATTTTGAGAATAAATATATAACAATAAGTATATACTTGTACTACTTAGCTGTAGCTGGAGGATAATTCCTACTACATCCATTCCCCAAGTGGAAAATGACCAGGATTATTTAGTTGTATGTAACAACTCCAGGGGATGATGAATGATGTTGCAATGCACTAGGAAAGGATGACATTTCATTGAATAATCTGTGCAATCCTGTGTCATTGAATGCAAGAGTTATCCAAGCTTTCTGATTTGATCAGAATGCCTATGCCCAGACTGGTGATCCCCCCAAACTCTTGTATGTAATTCTTTCATGACAGCTATAGTTTCTTCTCAGTCAATACACCTAAATAGGATTCCATTTAAGCCTCATTTTTAGAGGATCATTTGGTGACCAGGACAATCATAAAGAGTAAAATTGGCCACTCATCGTTGGATTTGTTCTTTTTCTGCTATATCTGGTGGAAGTACTCCATTTTGATGATATTCTATAATGGGTTGCATCCATACCATGGAATGACATATGGATCCTAAATAGTATAATTTCATTTATTTCATTATTCTCGTTTTAATGAAAGGTAAAACAACCCATCGACGATAAATACTGATGATTTTATCATCCCGATTTGGATCTGTCAGGGTTGTGGCTGCATTATCCAGTTCATCAACATAAGAATGATGTGATCACATGACATAATAAAATGTTTTCTATGAGTGAAATTCATCCATTAAACCACTAACATAATCACACAAAGGGATTAACTATTTTTTTACAATATCATAATCCCCATAAATTTGTTTGACTACCAATTTTGAATAACCATTCACTTTAAAGTGGTTCACTTGTACCTTGAGTGCCAATTCTAGGCATGCGATGAGAGCATTATATTCTATTTCATTTTTAGTATTGCCCTATAAATATAAGAAGGAATATAAAAACACTTCCTTTTTGGGAGATAATTACAATTCCAAACCCAACTTTTTTGAGTTTAGGGTTTTCCAATCTCTTACCTATTGGAATTCTAGAAGCATTATCAAATAATATTTCTCATGTTTGTGTATTATCTTGAATAGAGAATACCTATTTATTAGTATGTTTATAATTCAATGATGTATCTTCTGCATAAGGAAGTTCAGGAAGGAAATCGGCCAAAGCATGGCCTTTTATTGCCTTTTGAGGCACAAACAAGATATAAAATAGTTGAAAAATAACGTCCCACCGTGACAGATACCCTGTAATCATTGGATGTCTATGGATAAATTTGAGCGGGTTATTTCGAGACACCAATTGAACCACATGATGTTGTAGGTGGAGCCTCAGTATTTTTTCTGAAACGATTAATGCTAGGAATCACTACTTTATACGTTAATATCGAGTCCCAATGTCAAGCATAGTTTTAATGAGATAATAAAGTCTATTTTGATTCCCAATATCATTCTTTTAGGAAAAGAAGAAACCCATTGATCTCTCTAAAGTTGTCACATAGATAACATGTGGTCTTCCTTCAACATGTAACAATAATACTAGTGGACTCAAGAGATATTTCTTGAGGGTATAAAATTCCTCTTCATAGTCCTTAGCCCGTTGATAAGTGACCCCTTTCTTCATTAATCTATTGAAGGGTAAACACTTTCCCCCCAAATTGGTGATAGTGTTCTGAATATAATCCAAGTGTCCTTGGGTTCCCCTTAATTATTTTAGATTTCTAGGAGGTGAAATTCCAAGGATTTCGTTTGTCTTATCAGGATCAACTTTGATTCCATGATTGCATACAAATAACCCAAGTAATTTTCCAGAGGTTACCCGGAAATCACATTTCAAGGGATCCATCCTCAAACTATGTTGTCGAATCATATTTAATATAATATCCAGATCATCCACATGACGAGAAAATTTTCTAGATTTAACATCCTGATCATCCACATAACATTTGAAAATTTTTCCTAATAAGGGTTTGAAGATATGGTGCATGAAATGTTGATATTTTGCATCTAGATTATTTAAGACAATGGAAATAACCCAATAAGAAAACACACCATGAGGGTATATGAAGGCAATATAATATTCATCCTATATGGACAAATGGATTTTATTATATTCAGACTAGCCATACATAAAGGAAAAAGCATTATAGCTAGCTGTTGCATCAATTAACAGCCTTGTGATCAGAACTGTAACATCATCTATCGAACAATGCCGGTTAAGATCTCTAAAATCAATGTAAACACTAATTTTCCCATTTTTCATTTTCACTGGGAAAATGTTGTCCATCCACATGTGATATTGAACCTCCCTATCAAATTTAACCATAATAATCTTATCGACATCAGCTTCAATTTTAGAGGCATGTTTTGGGTGTGTTATTCTTACTGCATGCTTGAATCCTTGATGCTCTTATGGTAGACCCAAATTATGAGTAGATACATCATAATTAATGCATAGAATTTCTGTGTATTTCCATGAAAATATATCTCAATGTCATTTTAGAAATTATGTATACACCTCCTACTCTTCATAAGTCATTTCCGCACACATTAGAGTGGGGTGTGGATCTTCTTTCGTACCCAGAATTATTTAACTGAGATCTTCCATAGTAGTAGACACACCTTTCTCAAACACTAGAGGAGTGTCCCTGAGATCATCTAATTCTTCTTATTTACATTTCACTTAGTATATTTCTACATTAATACTAGGTGATGAAGAAAAACATTCAAAGCTAGGGTTGGTGTTAGTTTTTGAAAATCCTGAAGAAGAAGCAACCATTTCTAACCCTACTATTGATGAAGGGTCTTCCCGGAGCATTGAACAGGATTTGATGGGTTGGGAATCAACATCCTTGTAT
This sequence comes from Viscum album, assembly GCA_963277665.1. Lineage (NCBI taxonomy): Eukaryota > Viridiplantae > Streptophyta > Magnoliopsida > Santalales > Viscaceae > Viscum > Viscum album. The sequence goes on along the minus strand of OY728165.1, from coordinate 980,347,025 downwards.
TCCTCTAGTATTTATAAAAAATCTTATAGTCTCATTGGTGAATAAGAGACTTGTTCATGTTATGTGGATAGAATTATGATATCTCCATTTAAGCTTCCACTACTACTTAGTAAACCAACGATTTCTCCCATCATTTCAGGCTCGATTTACACAAATAAAAATATGGATGTCACTGGATGAGTGCTTGGATTCAGGTTTATCCTTTCAATTTCATTTACAGGAGACACATAGTATATACAGAAGTATTATAATGGGTTTTTTGGGACCTTTTCCAGCCCATTCAAAGCATTAATTCTAGTCAACTCTTTTATCATAGACCTATTTCCCTTCATGTGAAAAACCTATGCCTCAATATACTTGGATTCACACATTTTTAATGGAGCCTTATCACCATAAAATTTCCCCATTTTACCATTGATAAAGTAATTAATACAATGGTGGTGTGATGAAGGAAGGGATGCATGTTGATGTAGCCAAGGCCATCGAAGAATAATTTTAAAGGTTTTCTCTTGGTGGAAAACCATAAAAGCTAAATTAGACACAAGATCGCCAAACTGATTCCTATGTGTAATCTCTCTCATAGGTTATTTCTCATTCTTTTTGTAACCATCAAACATTAAAGTGGATGGAGATAATTCAAATTTAGTGAGGTCTAAATAAGAAATGTGTATGAATAGGAATGATGTTGACTATTGCTCCATTATCAAAGAAGGCTTGTCGGATGTCTGTATCATTGACCCTTCCTGATAGATACAAGGGTCGAATGTGTCCATGTACAACATTATCTTCAACTTATTCCATAAATAATCAAAATGCCTGAAGTTCTATAGGATCATTCAATATACAGTAAACCTTAGTTGTAGAAAATATGGTTTCAAACTCTTGAGGACTTGAAAAATCCTCAATAAGTGATTCTTTGATATCTATTAATAGATTCAAGCCATAAAATATTGACAACATGGAAGGTACATGGGATAACTGTTTCAAAAAATCATACTTGTGTTCCAAAGGTCTGTGTTTCTTAGTATGGAGATGTGGTTTTTTAGGTCCCTTAGAAGTTGATGCTCCGGATGTAGATTCACCATGTATCAGAACAAAATCAGGAAATTCTTCAGGTCATGGTAGAATAGACTGACTAGTTCTATCAACCTGATTAGATAATGATGGAATAAATTCTAATTGGTCCGCCAAAATAATCATGTCAATATCAATACTTTCATGTATGGGATAATCACATTGTTCTTGTTGAGCCCTCTAAAGGTCTCTCCCATTATATTACACCGCATATATGGTTCAAGGAGGGGTTGGGTTAACATATTGGTTTCTTTAATACCAACATCTTCCCATGTTTCCATGAACATGGATTCATCCTCTAATTGTCCAGTTAGGTACAGGAAACTCAAGATCATCATAACCAGAGTCACCACCGACATAGGGTTCCGTTAAGTGCATAATGTTGACAGAAACAAAGATCAAATATTCATCTAATTAATATTCTGCATGATCAGTTGGTTCGATTTGTGCCATTTGGTAGGGCGGTGCCTACGCTTTTGAACTAGATGGCACGAAATCTTCCACAGTAAAGGAAAAAATTTTCCTTGAAATAATATCATCTTTATTTGACTCTTATATGTCCTTCTGATCATGTCGCCTCTTTGAGGATTGGCGTTTAGAGGACCGATCTTTTAATGAAGGTGGTTTTCCTATGGCGAAAGTAGCAGAAGACACAATTGGATATTTCATATGTGTTTGAGGAATATGATGACTTTAGCTGATCATCTTCCTTATCATCCAATCATCATATTTCTGTGAATTTGTACCTTTGACTTCCGGCTATTCGACTATAGCATTTGCATTAGTAGTAGTAACATATTCTAATTGTGATAAAGAACTTTTTAATTTCACCTATCTGGATTCTAACATTTTTTCCAAGAGGTCTTTGAAAAAAATTCAATCATGAATGGAACACCCCAACATATGGTGAAAGAGAAAATAATTTAGAAAATCTTCATATCCTTCACTGTTTGGTTTCTTATTCCTTGTCAACTGAAGAAAATTGTTTTCCAAAGATGAGTTGAAGTAACCTGGAAACTATTCATTCCAATAATAATAAACTTTTATCCTTAATTCTTCAAACTATTTCTGCCTTTGATCTCAAGGATCATCTAGACAAGGCGGTCATTGCTGCTGATGCTCAGGAGGTAGAGCCCATTGATATGATTATGTTTTTGAAGTGGTGGAAGGTATAGATCCTTGTTTGAGTCTAACTATGGTTTCCAATACATTCTCGGTTCTCCTTCCATAGATGATGAAATTATTCGAGATTCACCTTTAGCTTCCACAATGGAATCCTCCACATGTTGGGAAATTGAAGCAAGGTCTCAAACCCCTCCTATGTATTTCACATGGATTGGTGGTGTGTGTAACTCATCATGTATATTTTCCTTACATATTGGTTGGAACTCTTCCTAAGGGAGTAATAGATTTAATTAATTAGTTATACCTTTCCATCAAGAAATGAAACCATAAACTCTTTCATTTTTCCTTTTTTTAGAATTTATATGATAAAAAATTGATGTTTTCGGCAGCATTGAGCTGAATTGGAGAAGAAATTTCTTATGGAGATCTTCCCATCTAGTAATTGATTGAGATTTCAAACTTGTATACTTGACAATTGTTGGTCCCTGTAATAACATCACAAAGAATCTATGCTTTATAGTTTATTTTTGTCGAGGGGTTCCAATCATGGGATCACAATGAGAAATGAAATTTGTTAAGTGTTTCTTCGGATCTCCCGAACCATTAATGATTGTGAATGTAGTATTCACAAAATTTGATAGGGGAGGGATCAGATCCACCAACTCTGGGTAAGCTCTCATTTTTGTATGATCTAGCGCAAGACATTATTCTATAGAATCCAATCACATTGTTAATGCCTCAATTGTGTTCCTAATAATTTGGGGAATATCTAGATGATCTGGTACTTTTACAGGTACAATAGTTGGAGTATTATCTGGTGAAATGTCTGCCAGAACCACTGGTGGTGGTGCTACTCATATTTTTCTTGGATAACCCACTAGGATATACCTAGGAGGTTGTGTTTGATCCTTCCCTAATTGTGTACCCAATTGAGGGAATTCATTTTCAATAACTATAGTTACCACAAATCCACTTTGCTGAGGAGATCCTATAGGATATGAAAGTAAATGATCTTATTGGGATCATGTCTAGCAGAAATTCTACTTTGAAGTAACTAGTTATTGAGTCTTATAAAATCTTTCATCATCACTTCTTACTAGGAAAACCTTTTACCATGTGAATGAAATTAACTTTCTCTAGTGGGGAATTGAGATGTGATATGACTTTTAACATTCCCCTTATTGGATGCCTTTATATATGGGGTTGGAGTTTCTTACTTGGGGGAGTGACTAGATTTTGGGTAAGCCTCTGATTTTGGGTATGCAGTCCTCCTTTATTTTCATTAGTGTGTACCTAATTATAGATAAAAACCTCATCTTCTGATTCTATTGACCTAGACTTATGCTCTAAAGTATATCCTATAATGGTGTTAATTACTTTTACTGATGCATTATGCATTGGTGGAATTCTATCAGTATCATTGTATGATTAGCTTCTTCTGTATCTTCCATGAGACTATGTTCTTCTCTATGATGAATTCCAACAAAAACTAATCCGAAGGGAATCCTTGGATAGTTTAGTTGTGCATTATCTTTTTGAATTCTTCCCTAATCAGTAGAAAACCAAATTCTTTTTATGATGAGATTATAGATTTGAAAAATCCCCTAGCCTTATTGGCCGGGGCTATTCCTGTTATTATTCTTCAAACCATAGATCTTTGTTTATTAAATTTAATGGATGAATTAAAAAATCCCCCATACCACCAGTTTGGGGTATCTCTTGATCTGTTTTAGCTGAGATTTGTGCATTTTCTCTTCTGATGTTTCAAAATTTGGTTCATGCATTGGTTGGGTACACTATCTGATAACCACTCAAATCACCTGTTTTAGAAGACCACTATTCAATTTCTTATATTTTTGTTATCTTATAGATAAAATCCTTTAAGAGGGAGGCATTCTTATGATTCTCAGATTTATGAAGAAAAAGTTTCTCATCAACTTTCATTCTTTGGTCTTAACTCTGATGAGAGATAGTTGATGCATGTTCTTGAGTGTATACTTGATTACGTACAAAATCTATTGATTATAGCTTACCATGAGAAATAACATTTCACGAAACCAATTTTGTAATGTTTATCTTATTTTAGAGCGTAGTGATATGCAATTCTCCATGTGCACCCCATCCTCTAATACGAACACCAGATGGGGTATCAGAAATTTACTGACCCATCGTGTTTAGTACGTTGAGGAACACACACCGAAGGGTTCTATGCTACTTTTCAACAATTTTATGTTATTAATCTAAGAAGGATTCCAAGTAGATTTGGAATAATAACACTTCCATTACCATTACATGATTTATATATTCATTGTTTGTTAATACATAGTTTTCCCAATAAAAAAACCGGTTTCCATATGTTGAAGCGGGCATCATGAATCCAATCTTCTGCCATCAATTCTGGATTGTTGTATTGAGAGTTTTCGAAATGCCTTTACATGACTGGTACTTATCCATTATACAAATGTTTTCTAATTTTCAACATATCTTCATCATCATTCACTAGAGGTTTCTCCACATGGCTTGACCAAATTGGACTCTTCTCTATTGTTTTACTAAAAACAATAGAATCAGTAGATTTTTCCTCTACTATATTAGAAGAAAAATGACCCATGGGAGGTTAAGAGAATGAACGTTACTCTAAGATGTATTTTGACTATGAAAGTATTTCACCTATTAATGATAAGGCATTAGACATAACCATCCTTTTGTTGGAAGGTTCCTTGAGATAATATGGCTTTCTCATTATTATATTATCGATTATAGAGTCATCTTGAAAATTTGAAACACTACTACATAGAGAACATTTGTAGAAAAATCCATCAAGTGTAGGACCACAATGGTGGATTATTGTAAGGGATAAATCATATCTCTCCTTGGTATTCTAGCCACATGGTGGGTTTATATGGATCTAATATGAAGATAGGCTCTCTAAATATATAGAATTATCATGATGGAAGGCTTCATGATGTGGTGTCTGATGGGGAACTTCACAATTTATACTAATACTCAATTAATTTGGTAATGTGTGTGTAGGATCTTGAGCTGTATTAGATAACTTTATGAGGGCTTCATGAACTCCATCATTAAGAGGATCCATATCATATATTGGATCTTGATTTTCCAACTTTTATTAGTGGTAATTCATCATGGATACTCTCTTACACTTAGTTGGGTCCACTTGATGGGATAATTGGTAATCATGGGAAGGTGTATGTGCCTGCCTTGGAATGGTCATCAAAAGGGGTTGATTACCTTCAATTGGATACTGTGTATGTTCCCGATCTATTTGTCCGTATGATATGGGAAATTATGACGCATAACCCTCCTTGAGTATAAAATAGGTATGTATTTGATTTAGTATGGCATGTCGATGTGTCATCCCCATTGTGGGGATAGAGTTATGTGTCTATTCACCTGGTACTTCTGAAAATGTTGTTATGATATTCTGGTATGCTTCTAGAATATGGGAAGGAATTTTTGTATTCCCTTTAAACACATCTAAGATGTGTTCGGTGACTTCTGAAGCCGGAATGAGAATATACGATCATTCCATATCTAGCGTAGGTTTATGTGCCTACTCAAAACTTCTCTTTCCTATCAGTGGATACTGATAGTACTCATGTATGGGGGAAGAGAGTTCTGTCTGCCCCAGGTTTGTCGTCAGAGATTTCCCACTAACATATTCAGGTGCTGCCAAGCGGGATTGTTGGCAGGCTTGATGAACACTAGAATTTGTATGTGCCTTCCCACTATTTTTCAACAACAATGGATGATGGAATTACTTCAATAATGGCTGACGATACTACTTGCATAATTGGTCAGTGTAAGCAGGTGTTTTTTCATGTTTACAAGTTTCCAACATATTTAATTGGAATGCTCCCATGAATGCAATCAGACGAGCCTGCAGAATGGATGTAAATTTGTAAATAGGTGTATGTTACAATTCATGGTGGTCCACCGGATTTACCTGGTGGGATTGGTGGGTCACTACCAAATGAGTCTGCTGGGGTCAATGCCAAATAAGTCTGCTGGGAAGCAGAATTAGGAAGTACAGGTGTATTTTCCCGCTTATTATTTTCCATCAAGGTATGTTGATGGACATCCCCAGAGGAGGAAAGGATAATAACGTACTCCCTATTGACTAGAAATTTTCTCCAATGGTTCATCTTGCATGCCCGAATTGGAGGGACCCGGGCCGAACAACTGAAGGCTACACGCCCATCATGATGGAGGTTCACTATCACATGATTCTACTAGTGGAGATTATTGGTGGTAATACATAGGAAGGTTCCATTAATATTTGAGTTGAGGCTATGAGAAACCTCTTGATACACCTCTTTGTATTATGCGAGGGACTGGTTATTGCGTTCTGGGGATAAGGACCCAAGATAGATGAAGATGGTGGTTTGAACCATCTGCTTCTTGCCCATTGGTCGTCACCGAGTAGATGATTGAGTGTTGTTATTAACCTGGAGAGATTGTCGAACAACATCCAACGTTGGGAAGGTGTCATGATGACATTATTCCCTATCCAGTAAATTGGAGACCCAGTGTTGATGATGGTGAGTTGGTGATGGTGTCCCTCCAGCGGATGATGATCCAGCTTAAGCCACAGGCGAGGCATTCACATGTGTAATTTTGAAGGAAGCCATTTCATAGTGAAGAGATATATATGAAAATATGAATCAAAAATAAAATCCATTAAAGCAATATCTTTTAGACGGATACATTAATGATTGATTCCTTTGTTCGGACATCCATTATCAATTGATAGGGACCAAATAGTTTGGTAACACAATTAACTTCGTTATGGATTCACATCGGGTTCATCATTTTTGTTTCCTAGTTCCTTGGATTGTGTGTCCTAGTTTATGAATCACTAATTCTAGTAGGGTTTCATTAGATTTATTCATGGAACTGGAAACCTCCAACTATTTTTTATCCAAAAGGGACCTTCTTTCCTAAGGCAGGCATTCATTATGATTGAACATATGATACGTAAGAACAATCCTTGGTCGAGTGGATGGGAAGTAGGACTCTCTTTATAGTTTGAAGCTATTTTCCTGAATCAATATTAATTTACCAAGTAAAATATTGGTTTCTGTTGGAATTTTCAATTAATTATTAGCATGTGTGAAATTTAGAATCTTCCAAATGTATTAAATTTTTTTCTGTAATGGATAGATTTCTGTGTATTCAAGGTTTTCCATCAATGGTATCATCTCATATAGTATATAGAGGTTCTTTTAATCATCGTTATGATGATACTGGTTTTTAACCCACTCAATGGGTCACTATGGAATTTATTATCATCCAGGAAGATGAAGGATTGTTTTGATGTTGGGACCGTACCAATAAATTATGATTCCTATATATTCTTGTGAAATGAATCTGAACCCTTGTAGTTTAGGGCCTCTTAATGGGAAAAATCATAAATTTTAAGTTCATGTGATAAAGACCTAGCCATACATTTTAATGTCATGTGGTATGTACATCTATAATAAAGGATATTAGTCATGGTTTGGTGTGGGACATATGCCTAAGAAGCCCAAGGGACTTGGAAATAATATGGGTTTCCATGTAATATTATACACTATTGGTAATATGTCCCGAGGAGAACATCGTTGGTTTTATGTTTTTGGATTGAACCTCTAGTAGGATTCTAGCATATCCCATTTGTATGAGAATCAAATACCATGTAGTTTGAAGAGTATCATAAGAGTGTGTAGTTTTTTAAGAGAATTGATTTTGGGCTTACTTCTTGAAAAGGATGCCATGGTATATTTGGGGGTTTAATTTTGGGCTTATTCCTAAGAAGGATTCCCAGAATAATAGAATTATGGTTGGGCTCTTGATGTTGATATCCAATGAGCTCGGGCCCTTTGAAGGCTTCCTACATATCCCAATTATGGTGGGAATTAAACTTATCTTAGTTCATTCACTGTGGTTGTTTGTAAAAATGTTTTAATCATTACTAATCTATAATACCACATTCATAATGATCACTATGAGAAAAAGGATAATGTGAATGATTCAAAAAATTCACATACACTTTTCCTCCTCTACTAGTTGAAGAGGACACGCCTACGGTGGTGACCAGGGAAGGGGGAGAGGCGACGAGCCTTCCCTATATTCACTTTACATTGGAAAAGGGTCTAATGTAAGGAAGGATTGAAGGTGAAGGAATTACAGTGATGCAAGACTGCAACCTTCTACTTCCAAGGTTATGGGATTACACTAAGATTGATTCCATAGTAGATCTTTGAAGGGTATGGAGACTTATCCTTTACTTAAATAGAAAATCAAGTGTGAACCGTACCTTCCCAACTAGAGACCTGAGGTTCTGGGATTTAGATATGAGAGGGGGAGGTTAGAACCTAAACTCTAATAATCTAAACTGGTAACTCTACATCACTGTCCCTGGTAGAAAGGTCCATGTGACTGTAGATATACAAACCCAAAGACACTATATGAACCCTATCCCAATTGTGAATCAAATGTGGGAAACCTATGAATGCGGATATACATTCCCAAATAGGAGACATGTAGATGTCCCTTTCCCAATGGTTGGTTATATTTGGATGTTTTGGTGGAGGCCTCAAAATAATCCATTTTTTAGAAGGGAGCCAATGAAGAAGAATCCTTGACATGAATGGCTTTAAAGAGGGCTTAATGGATTATAGATTGAAGAGATTTAGTGAATCAAAGAAGGGCACCAAAGTATGTACTGGCGGGTTAGTAAGGGTGTGAAAGTAGTCTTGGGCGACCTGATGTTCAGTTAAGTGAAGAACAACCTGGATGTTAATACCTGGGTGAGAACTGACTCAAGCCTTCAGGAGTATACAAAGGTATTTCTAGAATTGGGGCACCCATTTTCCAATGAGACGAATAGGTGGAGTGCTAGTGATTCTAATTCCGCGATTTTGGGCACTTTAGGTGCCCAAGAGTTATGGATTTCAAACACTAAAAAGACTTATGTCCTATGATTCTTCATCAATTCCTCCACTCTAAGTGTTAAAGATCTACCAAGAAAGTATTGGAAGGCTTGGGTGAAGCACTAGGGAGACCAGATTAGCAATTAGACTTCAAGGAAATTCATTCATACAAATGAAGGCCCAAGGGTCTATTTATAGTAAAAAATTGTACCCTGGGTGAATAGAGATTGGGTACTCATGTGGTATGTGCTCCAAATTATAGCGCACTAGTACCTTCCACACCAACAGTATTTTGTCAAGACTATGGTGACCCAATTTTCAAGCCTTTTGAAAATCTTGATATTCTTCATGTGTTTTCTCCTCTTTTTTAAGATGTATTTCCCTTTGACTTTTTTTAGAATCTATGATGGAACAGTGTGTCAACAATTACCTAAAACCCTAAAAGCCCAAAAAATCCATACATCGCATTAAAATCCCGAAAAACCATAAAACTCCTAAAGGTTCTTAAAACCCTAAAATCCCTAAAAATCCATAATAACCCATTTAAACCATGATACCCTTAAAAGGTCCCAAAAATCCAAAATACACAAAATAGATCACGAAAATCCAAAAAAAACCCAACAAACCCAAAAAAACCCTCAAAGGACTCTATAAACCCTAATAACCGTAAGAATTATAATAAATCCTAAAAACCACCAAAAGGACCCGAGAAACACGAAAAACATAAATACCCTAAAATATGAAACTAAGAATCCTAGAGACACTAAAACACCACTAGAATACACTAAAACCCTCGGAAATCCTAAATGAAACTAAGAATATAAAAAACCCCAAATGATCATAAAATACCATAAAACAAAAAAAGTCTCTAAATAAAGACAAAAACAAAAAAGAAACTGTTAAACCCATAAGGAAAATAAAACCCCAAAAAAACCAAAAGGATCCTAAATACTACTAAAAGAAATAAAATACCCTAGACACCTTAATATCCTATGAATCCCCTAAAACCCTAAAAATACAAGTAAAGACACTAAAAGATCCCAACAATCTCTGACCACCTTGAAAAAACTCTAAAAACCCTCACACCCACTAAAATCGCTAGAAGACCCCAAACCCCTAAAAGACATTAAGAATCCCTAAAATCTATAAAAACCCTGAAATATGATAAAACGCATAAAACCCTCAAATAACATAAAAACCTAAAATTTATAAAGGGTGGTAAAGATCCATATTAAACATTTGTATACCCTAAAACCATAAAATCTATAAAAACCCAAAAAAACCCATTAAAATAAAAAATTCCATAAAATCCAATAATACACTAAAACAATTAAAACACTGAAAAGCCTATAAATCCTATAAACAATACAATTACTATAATTCCTAAAATTATAGAAAACCCTAAAAATCCATATAATCCCAAAAACATGTAATCACATAATATCTGATAGAGCAAAAAAATGAAAACCCCCTGAAAATAATAACTCTCTTAAAATAGTAAAAAACCTGAAATATCCTATATACCATAAAATGAACATAATTTCCTCAAAAACCCTTAAAACCTAAATACCA